>OY293832.1:7793654-9160860 GCA_958507055.1 Crioceris asparagi | reverse complement strand
GGACTTTTTTATGTTTTAATTTTTTAAAGCAACTTACGGATATTGCTTGTTGTTACTGAATTTTACTTAACGCCTTCAATGATAGTAGGTATTTGCACGTCTAATGTTTAAAATACTTACCAACAAGAAATTAAATATAAAAACGGTTCAATATAGGCGACTCTCGACTACGTATCGTTGAAGCCAATTTCAGGTCATATGCAATGTCAGCACATTGACTCCCTATCGAAAAGAGTCGTGTCTCTGTGATATTTACAATGAATATCTATACCTTATTAAGAATTTGTGGCCCATCAAAGTGGCACCCAACTATAACTATTTCAATTTATCAATCTAAGTTTAAGTTCAAATCGTAGGTAAAGCCCAGAGACATGTGCAGTGAACATGACTCTGGTAAAACCTTAATCATTAACTAAAATGCTTAACAATTTTCAAACATAGCAACTCCATCAATTTCATTTTCAATGAACAGACAATGAACATGGCTCAAGTGATGAAAGTTAAACATTGACAATATATACCAAACACAAACGCTAATAACGAAACGAAATCCGCAATTAACTTCATCACAAGCAAATCGGAAACATAAAGATGAATTTAGAGGAGCTCATTAAATCTGAGAGTCATTGTGTATAGGTACCTAAAAGTAACGGCATAGCATGCGCGGCGCCCTCTTTCGCAATTGTACGCTATAATATAGTGTTCTAATACAGGGCACAAAATAAAAGCTCGCGAAATTAGTTTTTAAATAATAAATCAAAATTAATCGTTGTAAAGCATGTCCGACAGTAGAGAAGAGAGTTGGAAGGTACGGGTACACACATATATACCTACCTATATATAAAAGGAAAATGGAAAAGGACTCTATATAATATATACCTAGGTACCTACTGTATACCTACTAAATCTCACCAACCAATAGCGCAAAGTAAATATATCACTATACAAAGATCCCTTAGTCATCCGTCTTTCTTTTATCCCTAAACAAATCCATTAAAGCCGTCTCGCTTTAATCTGCTCGTAAAAAAACTGTTTAGTGTTTTAGCCCATAAACAGTATCGCTATCTGGTGCTGTATCCCCCACTATTTAAGAAAACATATATATATATACACATACCAGTTATTTACCGGAAGGAATCCGCCGGCAAAGCATTTGCACAAGAAGTGTAGTAGTAGGTAGTTTTGGTCCTTCAGTGTATCATCGCATTCACTTCAACAAGCACCCACCCACTATACAGCGCGCTTTGTTGTGGGCCACGCCTACCGGACTCCGGGGTTGCCATAGAGCGCACGCCTGGCACCGCCCCTAGCAACGTTTACTCTGTGGCATCGCACACGGCTGACAAATGGATTGCGAGGCTGTGCTGTGGTGTTGTGTAGTCGGCGATTGTTTTTCTGCTAGTTCGGGCACGGGGTATCTACAATAAACTAAACACGTTTATTTATTTGTAACAAACTTGACGAGCGATTTTTAGTTTTATACGTTACTCGATTGTTTCGTACCTATATCTAATTTATGCTAAATGGCGATAGCGAACTTTTATTATAGGTGATTTTGCGTGACGTGTTTTAATTTTGTTGTTTGGAGAAGGATTTGATTGAGTTATTGTTTTTTTGCGTGTAAAGTTGGGGGCCAAAACCCCCACAACCGGCGTCACGATTTTTGGAGACAGTCATAAGGTAATTTTATTAAATCCTTTTCTTTATTTTTCTTTAGCATGTCTGTAATCTTAAAGTATCTTACTCATAAGTAGGTACTATAGAGTCTAGTTATAGAGAACAGAGAGCAACCAATCATCCCTATTTAGTATCTAATTTGGTAATTGAAATGTTCTCAGAACATGCCTAGATATTAGGTAGATAAGACAAACAGAAAAATTCGCAGTCCAAGGCAAAATACAAAAAAAATCGACGGATCTTTTCTAAAAATCGTGGCATATCTGTGAATCAAAAATACCTACCTATTTCTCATGGCATTCATTCAACGAATACGTAGGTACCTACCTAGGTATAGGTACCTAGGTAGGTAACTACTTTTTGAGATTTTTTCTAAAAGTTTGGACAACCGCCATTCTGAAACCGGGTAGGTGCTTGTCCAAACATGCCCTCTATTGAACTTGAAAGATATTTTTTTATTATCTACTGTTTTCTTGCTGATTTATCCAAAATTGACGGCTTTTGCCCTGAATCCCTGAAGAAGAAAACAAATATACTCGAAAGCTCGGCCTCACTCAAAGAATTTTATTATTTTTTATTACCTAAATGAATGCATCCCCCAAAAATTTTCTTTTTGTCTGTTAAGCTAAAAAACCATACCTACCATTGAATATCTACTTTTATTAAATTCGAAAGTGCTAACGATTTCTATAAGCAATTTACCTATCTACTATCATGGTTTACCACAAAAAATATAGGTATCTAGATCTTCATTAAACATTTTAACAACATCAATGGAGGAGTTGAGCAGATATCTAACTGCAGTTAAACAGGCAACGTGAAATTTGTCTGCAAATGGAAAGAAATTATACTCAATCATCATCAATCAAATGTTGAAATGATAATTAGGTAGGTACATATGTACCTAGGTAAATATTTTTTATAAAAAAAATTCGACCGACGTTATTAGTTGGTGCACTGAAAAATACACAATAATATTAGTTCTATTGGTGCTGTTACTTTTGAAGTTGCGCAGATGCAGTTAGATTGACAACTTTTGGCACCAACTTCACAAGTACCAGCACCAATAGAATTAATATAATATTGTGTATTTTCAGTACACCAACTAATAACGTCGGTCCAATTTTTTGTAAAACAATATTTATTTCACTATTTTGAGTGTAACATTATCTAAGTAGTCACGAAAATCGTTGGACGTTCCCTAATACCAACGAAGATATTCCTGTACTTGTTCATAGATTTTATCATATTATCAGTGCTGTAACTGAAAAACCGTAACTCTAAGGTTGCATCATATTCTGTTTAATGGGCAAAATGCAATATTTTTATTTTCGTTTTCATATTAATGAATTCCATGTAGAATAGACCACAAGTATATTAAAAATTAAATAGGTATGCAAACTTATTGTAGAAAATGCGGTTTTAAACTGGCTGTTTCAAATTTTGCGCGAAAACGGAGCTACAGTTCCGATGACGTCACTTATATCTGTTACTGTCAGTCATATTTGTCCGTCGCTGGCTTTTAGAAGTATTGCATTACATAAGTAAATAATACCTAGATACATTTAAATAAGTACATAAAGAAACTGTAAAGTATTTAAAATGAATCCACTTTACAGTCATCCATCATTATCAGGTAGGTACTTAGTCAGAACAATGCTACTAATGTTCTTTCATATAAAACGCCGTGTTAATTCATGTTTTGTGCTACTGTATCCATTTACTTCATCAAAGTTTCCAAATAAATTGTTTTTAACTGGACTTTCGGATCCAAAACTGAGAAAAAAGTGGTATCAAGCTGCAAAAATGGATGAAAATTTTTCTCTAAAGTCTGCGTTATTCAATGCTATGAAGACCACTTTGATGTAAGTCGGCAAATACACCTACTTGTTATGCTTGTGAGCTTAGGCTAGATAATCTAAGCTTGAATGCAAATAGTTACCAACCAATTAATAAACGATCAAAACAAATTCAAGCAAAAATGAAAATACCCCGAAAAACTTTAGATTTATCACGTAAGCGAGTCAATATAAATTAATCGTAAAACATCTCATAAATCAAACTAAATATGTATGAACCTACTTTGTGATCCGGTGTAACTCGACATTTTACTTTACACATTTATCCATCTCCTTTGATTTGGACATAGCCGATTGCGTTGTGGCCATAAGATTCCCTTGTTGAACTGAAATATATGCTATTTGTAGTATCTGCTGAATGAAACATACAATTTAACTTTGTTTTGTTCATACCGTAATAATTTAGTCACTTTCATTGCTACACTTGAAATTTCTGCACTTTCAACAAAAAAAAAACGTACAACCATGTCGAAACTAACTTTTGGTTAATTTCTGGAGACAGCTCTTATGAAACCCAGCTTCCATTTTATTATACAAAATAGAATTAATTTTGTAGCGGAATTATGTTTACCGTCTCACAATTATAACTTCAAGCAAGTTGTTATCATAAGTTATAAGGAGGAAATACTTTTGTGACAGACATGAGTGACGTCATCGGAACTGTGGGTTCGTGTTCGCGCGAGAATTGAAGTCGGTCAGTTTAAAAACGCATTTTTGCAATAAATAATACCTAGTAGGTACTTTGATTTTTTAATACGTTTGTGGTCTATTCTACAAAGGAATTCCTTAACATGAAATAAAAAGAAATCAAAAACAATTATATTGCACGTTTCCGGATATTGTCCTGTCTTTAATTCTGCCGCTTCAGCTTTTGAAGGGAATAAGATTTCGGAATTGTGTTTTTACGGAAGTGGGACGATTTCTCAAGTTTCCTTTTTCAAATGAATCAAAAATCATCAAAATCGCAGAACGTTTACTATACCTATATAGATGTCACTCAGTTTACAGAAAAACCAAAGTGAAAATTCTAAGTAAGTGGGGATAGGTAGATACCTACAGAATGTTTTTTAACGGGAGGCGAGGCCACAGCTTGCATTTGACCGCTTATTTCTCTGTTAGATTACATCTCAGTAGGAACCTACACAAGAAACAAAGATAACATCTCAATAATTAAATATGTATGACCGCGCCGCACAATAATTGAACGTAGTGTGAATAGTAAGGCCTTTTTCGTTGAAGAGTGCACAGAGCACAGGAAATGCCACAACACATCGTCACAACGCATTTCATTTACAATATTTTGCTATCAAAATTGAGATCTAACACTCGCACACAAATCGGCCCTATTATTTAATTGAGAAGAATAGCTATATGGCACCTCGAGTGGCTAAGTACCTTACCAACCGTATTATGTAAAGGGAGCATTTAATCAATATAGGTAGGTATTTAATTTTTGCTTTAAGTACCTGCAAGAAAATGTTCTCACACGATACTGATATATTATTATTTAATCAAATAATGTATTATATCAAATATTTTCAACAAAAGCTATCGAAATAGCAAATCAAATTCCAGATGGTACACCTAATTTTCCACATGAGTTAGTTAGTAATGCCTAATAGTCTATTCTAGCAACTCTGAACTAGGATGAGGTTATAAGTATATTTAAAAAAATCAAGCCAAAACACTCAGTAGGATTCTGTGGTATTTCTGGCAAATTTTTAAAAACTCAGCAAAATATCTTACTCAAACCCGTCATGCACTTAATTAATAAATCTATTACTCAAGGAAAGTTTCCCACTGTTCTCAAATCTGCGCTAGTGAAACCCTTGTATAAAGCAAACGACAAACAGGATGTTGCAAACTATAGGCCGATTTCTCATCTATCCGTTTTCTCCAAAGTACTAGAATATTCTATACTCTATTGGCTAGAATCATTTATGGATAAATATAAAATATTATTTCCCGATCAACATGGCTTCAGGAAAAAACTAAGTACAATAACGGCAATAAAATCATTCCATGAGCATATCTTGAGTGACCTAGGTAATAAAAATATTCCACTCGGTATTTTTGCGATTCAAGTCATGCTTTTGATTTAATTGATCATCAGATCTTATTACAAAAACTAAATGGATATGGAATAAGAGGAAGGGCTGCCAAATGATTTGCCTCATACCTTGAAGAGAGATCACAAGTGGCGTCCTTGCCTTATATTATACAGGATGCAGTGCAACAATTGGCTAGGTGCGAAAAACAGTCTGTATCGATAGGTGTACTACAGGGTTCGATCCTGGGCCCTGTGCTGTTTACTCCTTTCATTAATGATCTTCCGTGTCACTTGTTTTTAAATATAAAAAAAAAACTATATTGGCTCTCATATTAAACAAAAAAGAGTTGATTATGACTTTTAAATAAGCATTAATTCATCAATCAATAGGAATGAGTGCACAATACGAAGTTTCTATGTCTGACCACTGAAGAGACACTTGTTTGGTCTATTCATGTCAAAAGCCTTAACTCCAAAATCAATCCAAAAGTAGGTATACTTACTCAGAAATGTAAGAAGTCTATAAGATAACAATGCTTTTCGTATAGTTTATTTCATCGAATTTCATTCCCGTTTCTTATATAGATTATCTTTCTGGGGCTATAGTTCGGAAGTGGATAGAGCTCTTGTAGCTCTGAAAATCGAAAGAATCGTGTCGTCCATACTTTCGAATCTTTAAAATCCTTACTATTATTAATCAATATATCTATAATGTCCCGGTGTTCAGCCAAAGTCAATGCAGATCTTTACAGTAAAACCTCTGTGATACTCATGACTAAAATACCCGACACAAAAATGATCCGTTGGTGCCTGTACATAACTTAAGTCTAAATGGAAAGAGACCTAATATTATGGGGGTTATTTTTCTGAGCAATTTTGAGTCTTCTTCTTCTAGTATGGAGAATATTAAAATCAAAAATTGGCTAAGGAAACTCTTACCTGAAAATCCATTTTAATCATTGAAAGAATTTGATGACTTCTGTAAGATTAATTTTAATCCATAATGTTTACTTTTATTTTAGATGTATCTGTGAAATTATTACTCTTGTTTATGATTTACCAATATGTTGTCTTTGATATTTGTAAGCTAACATCTTACCTGACCTATCATAAATGTACCTAATCGAGAAATTCAGTGATGGATTATTTATAAACCATCCAGCTAAATTCTAGGTAGGTAGGTACCTCCAAATAATTTTTGTAAGAGATTTTTTCTGCAAGAATTACCAAAAAAACGAGAAAATTTTCACATTCATTGACAATAATTCCATTCACAGAGTAGTGCTATATTTAATTTAACATCAGTGGCTCATAATATGATAAAACGCTGCTATATTCAATTGTTTTGACTCCCTAAATCTTTTTAACGCGGGTCGCAATTGAGTTTGCACCTAATTTACACCATACAGGATGTGCCTTATTAGCACAGCAACACAATACATACATATGATCGTACTGTGAACATGTATACCGTACGAATCAGCCGAACAGGATCAAAGCATGGAATATGTCGAGTCTGCTATGGATCGTCGGTTATCGGACAGTCGTCGTAGTAGGATGAGCTGAGACTTTATGTGAGCGAATCCGAGTCAAGACCCAACTCACTCTTCAAATTCATATGCAATTTGTTGAAGTCGATACTATGGTGGGCACCCGATACTATGATTCCTTGCAAATACCAAAATGCGGGAATTCCCATAAGCATTTCATCAATAATACAATAAAAAAACAAAAAAAAAACCAAACATCCAGGAATGCGAATCTCCTATACCTATTAAAATCCGAGATATAAGCCGCTCTGCGAAAAATTAACCATCACAAATCTCCTAGATCGGACATCATCGTTAATGAACATCGGCAACAAAGGCACATACCTTCAACATCAGATCTGCCCAAAAGTAGTGCTAAATGGCCCGAAAGATGAACGGAGTCAGTCCAAACCCCTTGCATAGAAAAGCTATGCCAGAAAAGTTATCTTACAAAATACAGTAACGATTCAAAAACTCCTTCTACCTCAGATCCCCCCAAAACAGGCAGGATTTGTACTGGGTTGTGAAACGCTAAACCATCTAATGAACCTATGACAAATACCAAATTGTAGAAATACAAAGTACCATGTGTCGTTTTCTGGACTAGACCAAACACATTATACAGTGACTGTAGAGCATCTTGAGTGAGATGGAGGTTCCGATACATCTCATAGGTGTAGGTATATATCAAAAAGCACTATACGACAAGAATGGAGCTTACATACAAATGAAGTGAAGTGAAACTCTCAATAGGTTTCAGTGTCGCACAATGTAGTTTTTCTCCAATTCTCTTTAACACATACGAAGAATAAATAGATTATTAGAATTTATTAAATGTCGATCAATTGCTCAAAAACAGAGGATAACTTGAATTCTTATTTTTTAAATAAACCTTATAACCGTTACGTTCCAAAACACTATAATTGATCATAGACCGTAGAATGAAATTCTTATCTCGGAAAAAAGTTATTGATATTTTGATAAAGATAAAGATATTTTCTGGCTAGTTTTTTACCTATACCCACTCATATTTCAGGAATCACGGTGGCAGTATATCACCTGAATGAAATAAATTGTAAAATTAACAATTTTTGTAAATGATACCAAAGGTTTCATAATATAGATAATCATTTTTTTAGAGAAAGCCTGGAAGAACGGATGAAAATATCGCCTTTTTAAATTCTTTACTTTTTGACTGGAGCTTCGGCCTCTGAAATAAATGAAGAAAATACTAGGACAGAGCTTTTTACCTTATTTAGGTACCTATATATTTTTAAGTTGTGTAATTGTCACAATTTTTAACTTGAGACATGAGTCATCAAAATTGTTGGACGTTTATATACCTATATTAAATAATTTCAAGATATTGGGACTGTTTCTTTGTATTCTGCGGAAGTTGAACATATTTGAAATTAAAAAAGTAATGTTACTGAGAAATAATCTGTTGAGTAAAAAATAAGTAATAGAGTAGTTTTGTACAATATAAGGACTGATGATGCCTTGAATGAAATTATGAGGGCTGCATTTCGGGGTCGCTTAATCTCTCGTTTTGGTGATTTACCCCGTCCGGCAAAATCACCCGATTTAACATTTCTAGACTTTTTACTCTGTGGTTTCTTGAACTTACGAGTCTATGTCAACAAACCTCAGATTCTTGAAGCCCTCAAAGAGAATATATCCGTCAAGAATGCGAGAATCTATCGCCGGAAGTTCAGGCAACAGTGTTGGAAAATGCCATATATCGGGCCAATTAGTCATCAATTCTGTCGGCGGCCGATATCATTTTCTCGACAAATGACAAATAAATACAATCCAAAAGCAGAATTAAAATATTTCATTTATAAAAAGCAAACAGCTCTCTCCCTCTTTTTGAAGTCGGTTAAAAATAGGTATAGTAAAAGAACATTGGGTGAAAAACTTTTGCGCTACCTTGTATAAACTTAAAAAATCATACTATTTTAGTTAGGCAAAATATATCCTATAAATCAAATATTTTTCAAAACATTTAATAGGACCATCTCGGTGAACCACCCAGTATACTTTTCTTTGATCCATATGTCACAACATAACGTTCAATTAACTAATTATGTAGCTAATACATCAACAATTATACCTACACCATAGTCTTTGTATGTGTTTAGTAAAGTTGATGTGAATCTAATACAGAAGTTTCTCAATTGTTTCTGTTTTCTTTTTTTTTTAAATGGCTGCCGCTTCAGTGTGCTTGAATCGCTACAGAGCAGCTCTAATAATTAAACGTTTAACATGAGCTATGTAGAAGATACAAACAAACGTACTGATAAAAAATACATTCCTAACCATTATATCACATTAAAGAAGAGATTTAGGCTTGAGTCAATTGATTTAATAGTTATTATTACTTCATTGATTGATTTGTATTTTATTAGGCAGATTGAGAAATATTATAGATGTATGTTTCAATCCGGGCAACTTGATACATAATATGTATGTAGATGGATTATGTTATGTAATGGAGATGGATTGTTGAAATGTTTTTTGGGTGCTTAATTTGTTTGAACATCTCAAACTTTAATTGGCTTTAATAAGTTAAGACAGATAATATACATTAATTTACATGGTTATGGGCACTATGAAGCTAACTGATTAGAATAGTTTATTTAAAGTAGGTTGGTGGTATATTTGAGCTACAGTATCTAATATAACAGTAACTCTTAAACTTAAGAAAGGTTTCCCTCAAAATGTAAAAAATGGTGTGTACCGGACCAAACGAATAGGGAACTTGCCTATATGTTTTTTATTTCATTAATAAGTTGAATTTTAATCAAAAGTTTTATCATCAGCATCATCGTACAGCCATAGTTGTCAACTGCTGAACGTAGGCCTCCCGTAATTTTGTCCACCCTCTTCTATTTTGTGCCTCCTGCATCCAGTCGCCCTTGAACCATTTCAGGTCTTCTCGCCATCCGGTTGGAGGTCGTCCACTGCTTCGTTTGGCATTTTGTCGTTGTTTCCACTCTAATAATATTTTAGTCCATCTTTCATCCTTCAATCGGGCTATTCTATATGTCCGGACCAATTCCACTTCTAGGAAACTATTGTTTCAATAGAATCCGTCACTTTAGTTCCGTCTTCTAATGTGTTCATTTGGAACCTTATGTTTCAAGGATATTCCTAACATAGAACGTTCCATAGCTGTCTGAGCTATGCTTATTTTTTAGTCAGTGTTAAGGAATGTTTTCTTTAAGAATACACCTAAGTCGTCCAAAGGCAGCCCAAGTTAGAAATATTCTTCTTTTTATTTCACAAGTTTGATTGTCTCTATCGATACTTAATTCATGACCCAGGTACACAAAGGATCTAACGAGTTTGATTTCAGAATTTTCTAGAATTATATTTTTGTTAGAAACAAGGTTTGTCATAATTTTAGTTTTGGAAGCATGAATTTCTAGACCTACCTCTGATGAAGCCTTATGCAGCATATCCAGCATTTTAGTCGCTCTGTCTGTCTAATCTATTGGCTGTTAAGACGATGTCTTCCGCAAAAGTCAGATAACTTGAATTTGTGATCGAAATTGTTGATAGCGAAGATAGAGATAGTTTGAATTTTGACCACATAATAAATTGTCAAATAGACCCAATAGAATTCAAAAACGCCTGACGTGAACAATGTGGACACAGAAATTAAAAGTAGAATAGTTCCGGTCAGAACTGCCGTAAATAGATTAATCAAGATTTGGAAAGACAGCAAATAGGATCAAAAACGAAACGAAAACTTGTCGAAACTCTTGTCTATCCGATGGCACGATATGGAGCCGTGGCATCAGTCTTGAAGATTATAGATATTGCAAAATTTGTTAGCTTTGAGACCCTTGCCGCTTCATATGTTTTGTAAAGCAAAATCACAGAATTATGCGCTATTTATGCGTTTTACGAAACCAACTACCAAAAATGTTGCGTTCCAATATGTTATTAAGGTGTATTTAATTTTTTGCGGTCTTCTCGTGGCGAATGCGACGAATTCATTTTAAAATTGTTTTGACAATTCAATTAGGTAGAACAAATCTATGATGATGATTTTTGCACAGTCGTATTCTTCGGAGTTTGAATTTTGTGCTGCATCCCTCTAAGATTTTCTAGGGCAGCAAGGGTAAGAATTTCTTAGGTATGTGCTCTCAGATTTACATGCATTTTGATTTTTTGTGACCAATTTCTCTTAAGAAATGATGACATTGACAATTCTACCGGACAGAATAGATATATTATTAATGCGCTTTCAAATATAATTAGTAAGGGAATTTCGTACGTTTGTAACCTTGAAATTGAAATCGTATAAATTATACATTCACCCCTACTAAGTCAGTTAAAAACTAACGACTATTATTAATCCTGATGTGACTTATATTATCTGTAGGGTAATATAAATAAATCTTTATTGGATCATGGATCCCATACATTTATGAAAACCTTATGGGATCGGTCCATGGAACTATGTATGAGCATGAAACAGTTAAATTAACCTAAACCTCTAAACTCCAACTATACGATAAAGGCAGATGCTCTATCATATGTAAATATTCGAAGATAAGTTCAAATGAAGTGGCAGCTTTTTCTTTTAAAACTCTAATGCGTAATAAAAACTTTTTTTTTTGAAAATTTCACTTGCTATTTATCCCTAAATAACATGACTTCAGTGAATTTACTATTCACTTTAGATTAAGTGTGGGAGGGTGAGCTAAGCAGATGTGTTTGGAATGGGAATATCCCGGACTGCTCATAGAACCAATGTTTCAGTCTAAAAAGAGCTAAAAATCAAAGAAAGATTGTGAACCATATACCTAAGAAAACTAATTCTTAATTATTGTGAGAGGAGAAAAAGATGACAATGTGGAAAAACTCGGCATTCCGGAAAATGATGAAAAAAACGAACTCAGAGACATTCTACGAAACTCAGGATGGACCAGATCAAACACTTCACTGTAATATCACTAGAAGATAGTATGAACGAGGTAACAGCATTTCAGATATTTCAGATAAATATTTTTTACAAAAAAGTGAACCGACTTTATTAGTTGGTGCACTGAAAAATACAAAATAATATTAATTATATTGATGCTGGTACTTTTGAAGTTGTGCCATCAATAGAATTAATATTATTTTGTATTTTTAGTACACCAACCAATTAAGTCGGTCCAATTTTTTGTAAGAAATAATATTTATTTCACACTTTTGAGTGTAAAATTGATCATCTAAAATGTTGAACGTTCACTAATACCAAAAAAGATAGTAGATACCTACTTATCCTATTAATGTAACTCGAAAACTGTAACTTTTTAAATGTTGGTACCTACATATAATCTCTTCTTTAATTTGGACGCTTCATATTTTAAATTTTCAAAAAAAATGCTATTTCAGACTTTACCATTGCTGTAACTCGAAAACCGTAACTGTTAAAATTAAACATTTCTAGATATGGTCCCCTTTCTAATTTTCCAATCTCGAATTTTCGTTTCTCGGGAAAAAAATCCTTCTCCACATACACAGCTGAAACACATATTTCAGACTATATAAAGTGAAAACATGATTATTTTTAAAAATGTCCAGTTTACATGTTTCTGGATACCTACCACCCCCTTTGGAGGAAGATTTTGAGGGGATGGGTACATTGACTTTTTTTTTCAATAGGACCAAGATACCTTTTTAAAAAATCATCAAAATCGGAGCATGTTTACTATGCAAAAGTCGCGAACATCAATAAAAAAAAGTCGTCGGTCAAAAAGAGGGATAGTTTCTACCAACCATAGATTCTTCTAGGGATGAAATAATTACTATTTAATTCCAAACAATTGCAATTTTACATCACTGGAATTATCTGTGTCCATCATCCACTTATATCACTCTGCACTACATCAAAAGAAATTACACCCTTTCCCTTTCTCCCTTGTCAAAAACATCACCGCACAGCGTGCTTGACTAATTGTCTATGAATAATTGTCACGTATGTATAGTAGGTATTACTACTACATATCATTATTGTTATGTAGTAGTCGTATATATGCATAATGGGGGCAAGATCCCCCCTACTTTAAGGCAATTTGTCCATATGCATATATCTGTTTTACTCTCTCATAGTACATAATCGGATTAGAATCGCTACCCCTATCACTTATATATTTATACTTGTAGTAGCAGCAGCAGTTTGTGTGTAAAGGGTACTCGATGTCACTTGAAATTGGTCACATTAAAAAAAAACCAGTACCTAAGTAGCTTGTGTTTGTGTCTTTTAATCTTGATCATGCCCTAGTCACTTGTTTGATTCAGCTAGTAGAGGGGATTCAATGAGAATCTGATTGGAGACGATCCGAAAAGTGAAATGGAAAGTTGAATATATCAATGTAATATTCATTGATATGAGAACCATTATCCCATAACACAAGGTGCTCATTTCAAAACTGCTCACATCGTAATTCTCGAAGTGTGACCATTATTAAGAAAATCTCTGAAATATATGCAAAATAATATTGAGGGCAACTTTTTAATCAAAATTTGATTCTTCCCTTTCAACCCAGCAGCTACCCATTTATAAATCTTAAATTGTAAGAGGTATCAAGTGTTAGCTTAAGGTCCGACTGTTCGTTTTTTGAAATGAACACCCTGTATGGGACCAACAATGTTCATATTCAATTTCGACGTAGGATGAAATCTTTATCCCAAATATGATTAAACAGATAATTTGACTGGTCAATTGTGCATAAGTTTTTTATGTCGAATGCGCTTTAAGGGGGCTCGCTACCCAATGATATCGTAGTTCCATTATTTCTTTTAAACTAATTATCCTACCAAGGTAAAATTTTGTATGCTTACTGAGAATAGTATGGAGAATCGCGGAGCACATAGGAAACATTCTAAAATTTAAGTTGACAACTTTGTTATCATGTTTTTATTGAAAATAAAAAATATGATCCGCAATTTTACAGTATTCCAGGCATATTTGTTCCTTGAAAAAAACTCTCTTTCTAAAACCAAAAGAGTTATAGTGGAACTACATTTTTCAGCTAACTATTGCTGTACCCACTACTGTTCATTAAAACTACCTGTAAAATACACTTAATAAGGGTTGTCGGGTATTATATCATATGGATCAACCTTCATACTTCACCTCGGAGACGTTAACAGAAAAAATCATCAAAAACGATCAGCTGGTGGCGAGGCCCCTTAAGATGAATGTTATATCAAGTTTCATGAAAATCGTTATAACCGTTTTCGCGCTACAGTCTTGTGCCAAAAACACGCTAGCTTCACTCTTATTGTTAATTTTTAATATTTAGATAAATCTGGCGCATTGCAATCTCAAATAACATTTATAAATACTAGTAACAATTTTCTCCAGAGAACTCCCCTTATACGTATTATGGTTAATGCGAAAAATCGACCTGCAGCGTGGTGATAAAATGGCAAATATCTTTCAAATGGATCATTTTATCAAATACAAATAAGTGTAACTTTCAGTTAGCTAAGTGACCCGAGGAAACCATTTTTTGCTATTTACATACAAGGTCTTGAATTCCTACGGAAATTTGGCATCATTAACCTACAAAATTACTCCGTCCCTGATTTCTTAGCAACTTTTTCTTAGTTCCAGGACAACCTGTATGAACTTAAGGTACCCAAAAATCATAACCAACAGAAGCATCTAAGGCAGATCCAAACTTAATCACTTGGAATATTACCAATAAAATAAGTATAGGATCACATCAAATTCCATCTATGACCTACTACATTATATTGTACTCCGCAACTGTTGAATTAATAGCGAATTAATTCTGATTAAGTTAATTTAGTTAACTTGATACATGACATCATTTAGTAGTCTGGAAAATGTGGCATGTTTACAATTCCGATTACAAACACATATACAGAAGGATCATCTAACAGAGAATATCAAATCTATAATGATCGAAAGTTACCAAGAAAAAAATATTTATATGAAATAAGACTTATTAGTGACAAAAGAGATCTACAGACTTACAATAAATAAACACAGCGCCTTAGGGATTCAGGGGGCTCTGACACGCTAAGTTTTATTATAAACTATAATTATAGCTAAGTACCCGATTGATGTTTTATATTTACCTATATTATATTTCGTGTCCTATATTTTTTGTTATGCGATATTTTATGTCGTGCGATATTTAATGTCGTGCGATTTTCAATGTCGTGCGATATTTTTGTCGTGCAATATTTTTTACTTGCGATATCGCACGCTCTATCATCCTATTGTGCGATATATCGTGCGATAGTTTTAGATATTTTGTATCATGTGTTTCATCAACAACGTTGACTTACACCTTTCTATATCTAATTGAAGGTCGACCACATGCAAATATAATTATTTTTTACAAAAAAATGGACCGACCGACTATAATTTGGTGCACTAAAAAATACAAAATCATATTAATTATATTGGTGCTGTTACTTCTGAAGTTGTGCAGTTGCAGTTAGATTGATAAATTTTGGAGTCAACCTCACAAGTACCGGCACCAATAGAATTAATATTATTCTGTATTTTCTAGTGCACCAACTAATAACGTCGGTCCAATTTTTTGTAAAAAAATATTATTTCACACTTTTGAGTGTAACATTAGTCACGAAAATATTCTTTGCTTGTAGTTGTTATAATGGAGATCTCAAAACATCGCTGCGGAAATACGTATAACTATTTTAGATGTTACCATTTTACCACCGCTGTAACTCGAAAACCATAACTCTAAGGAAAAAAATGTTCTGTATAAATGTTGTTACAAATAATTAGGTCTTTCATGTAGTATCCACAGATTTTCAATTTTCGAAAGAAATCGCCCTCTCCACATACACATATTTGAGAATTTAACATGCCTCAATCTCGAAAACTGAAACTCTTTTGAAAAAATGTTCATTTCCGAGTATTGTCTTATCTTTAATTATTATGCCACCTCAGATTTTCGATTCTTGAGAAAATGTGTCCCCTCCACCCCTCTCGGAGGCGGTTTTCGGAAGGAAAGAGATTTCATGTCTGCTTTTTTATGAATATGGGATCATTTCTCAAGCCTCCTCTTACAAATTAATCAAAAATCATCAAAATCGGAATACGTTTACTATATACAACGCGCGAACAAACCAATAAAAAAGCACAGTTGTATATCTCCTCCGTTCGGGGTTCGTCGGTCAAAAACCAGCACAACACCTCTATATACCCAAAGACGCTAATTACATCAGGCACTTTGGCAAATGAAGAAATCGCATCGGATTATGTACGTCGGAGACGAGAAGCTAACTGGATTAGAGAGAAGCTTGTATATGTTGTGGTATCAGGTGTTTTGCCTAGGCGCGAACAGCTATCACATCTACGTATACCACATACCTATCTCATTTTAACTCAGCACACGTAACTAACATTACATGTACCTATTACCTATGTCTCACTCTGACTACTAACCCAAACCGCAGCAATGAACAGCGACAGATAGATAGATACCTATGAGATTGAAAGACGAGGACCGTATATGGATGGTAGTAGTAGCTAGCTGGCGAAATTCGAATTTGCTCATCAAGTTTGTTATTAATATCAATTGCACACGAGTGTGTATATGTATGTATATATGTTGTAGTAGTGGCAGGTAATGCTATGAGGAGAACCTGAATTAGATGTGATTAACATATTATATCGCCCCGTATGCCGATGTCAGTGGCGTAGGTAGACAGACAAATTATTATAATTAGAAGGGCGATTATAAGTAATAGGTTTATTCGATAATAATTGTTAATTGAGAAGATAATATAGGTATCTATGGAGTTTAATGAAATGTAATTTGGAATATTTTAAACTGAGGGAATGGAAGGGAAGTTAGAATACAGCAAGTAATATCTTATATCATATAGAATGAGATTCTATTCTATTTATTTCAATTAAGGCATCAAGACAGAGTCGATGAAGTGTAAATTTAATGTTTTAAGAGAGGATCGAAACCATGTCCCACTCTAAAAATTGATCATTTTCTTATTGTTAGTCCATAATTCTTATTTGAGTCAGTCAGTCTTGAGCTTCCATATAACCATCTCTGTCATTACTGCCAGAGTATCCATGTACCACTCCTCTTACCGCCACGGAACCAAATGTCCCTTAACTCGCAATCTGGTAAGAATCAACCTCATCTCAAAACCCGACACCTCCACGGTCCACTCCATTGTCACGGCCTTCCCAGTCTACCTCAGAACTCAAGTCAGTCTTCGACCGATGTCTGCTACCCGTATGGAAAGTTCTTTCCGAAAAGATGTGAACTCGACTGAGGTTGAAGCGGAAGTGATGTAGAAGCCAACTAACTACTAATTATCTGGCAGTATTTTAGATATATAAATAGAAAACGTCACATACCTAAAAGGCAACTCTGGAAAAGGATAGCAGTTTTCTTTATGTTGGCCTTCCAGATTTGTCTATTATGTAGTCTTTCATTTCAAACACCTATGTCTGCTGATTTCTTTGAACTAATCCATGCACCTTTAACAGAGCCCTTCTGTCTAGCCTTCTGTACTTCTGTCTCCCTTGATCTTTTCCTCCAACTACTTGCAGTAGGGAGTTTTTGAACCAGGATTCTACAGTATTTAATGGTTAGTCATGTTTTTTATTCCTTGAATGTACTTTTGAGATTTGACAAATCTTCATTTCTTAAGGTGAGTCTATACAGTAAATAAAATAAAATAAGAAACAAATTGAAATAAGAATAACCTCAAAAAAGATTGGTTTATACAGATGACAAAAATAAAATAAGAAATAAGAATGAACCAATCACATCACAGCTTTTTTGACAAAAACTTTTGTGTTGTATGCAAGTTAAGTGTTCTCTGGTGATTGATCATGCGTATTATCAGTTTCCAAACAAAATAAAATAAAATAAGAAATAAAGATGAAAGTTGACCATCTTTAGTTCTTATTCTTATTTCTTAATTTAGCCTATTTCGTGTATAAACGCTCCCATGGAAATGAGAATGTTCAACTTTCTTATTTTATCTTATTTTGTTTTATTTTGTTTTATTTACTGTGTAAACTCACCTTTAGTTATTTACTTCTTGCTAAAATTTAGTCAATTTCTTTCTATATTTTTGAATTTCGCAATTAATTTTAAGCACCCACATCTTCTGTTTCTCTCCACTTGATCTACCTACCTTGTCCATCGACTTTGATGTATTTTTTTGTCTATTTTGTCATTCCAAACTTTCAAAGGTAGGCTATTGACTGTTTTGTGTAGTCATTCCATCATTTCTAAGGAGCAATGGGCCTTATTTATCCATAAAATATGGGATAATCATTCGGATTCAATTTCTATATTAGCCAATATTCATTTAGAGAAATTATTCCCGACAGAAGAATAGTCAGCACCCATTAATTCAAAAAGCAGTTTCAGGTTAAAGAGATATATTTTTTGACCGACGAACCTAAATGGAGGAGGTATGCAATTCGACTGTCTGCTTTTTTTTTAGTTGTGTACGTGCTGTATATATGTTATACGTACTCTGATTTGGATGATTTATGATTTATTTGAAAGAGGAGACTTGAGAAATGGTCCAATATTTATAAAAGCTCCAATCCAAAATGTCCTTCTCTCCAAAGGAGAGGGCACTTTCTCTCGAAAATCGAAGATCTGAGACGACAGAATTAGAAATAAGGCAATATCCGGAAACGTTTAAAATTACCATTTTTACATTATTATTTTGTATTTTTCAGTGCACCAAAAAATAAAGTCGATCCCATTTGTTAAAAAAATATTTATTTAGATATTTCCGTGAAATTTCAAATTGTGGTGGATGCCCTTTGGAATCGTTTTGATATTAAATCGAAACTACTGATTTCTAGCGGATTAGAGTTGGCTATGTTTCAATTTTCGTCAACAACTTGGACACCACCAGTTGTTTTTCTGTCTGATCTTCCTCTTTCTGGCTTATCAAAAATCTAATTACGGTACGTACGTTTCACAAACAGCTCATTTCGTTTTTTATATAAACAGTAAGATTCCATTATTGAAGTAAAATATTTTATGATTGCGCTAAAAATTTAAAATGTAAAACGCAATTTAGACCAAATTTGTAAATCGTTTGTAAAAGATCTGCGGATATTCTCCTCCCCTCATCCCTCTAGCTGCGCTCTATAGATTGAGACGCTAGTGATGAGGCGCGTTAGTTGTCCGCCGCCCGTAAGGCCCATCAAAATTACATTGCATACGTATGATTAGGGTCTAATTCGTTAACATAGTGGGGCCCACAGTAAGGGATATCCACTCTCTAATAGAATTACCAACAGAGCCCCTATGATCAACTTACCAACTCCTCGGTATATACCTAGTACATATACATACACATATACAGTGTGTCTGTGTTGATCTGCTTTTCCTCTATTCTGCATATACAGGGTGAGTCATATGGAAATGGTCAGAATATGTAAATAAAGTGGTACGTTGTATTCTCATGTCTGAGAAGTCATGATTTCATGTAGAGAAACATTTTTTTAAATTTAATCCTCCATAACTGGCGATCTTGTGCCTCCTGGAGAGTATCTTGAAGCGGAGTGTCTGTTATCCCGTTTAGTTTGGTCGAGCCACCTAGTTAGCAATCTTCTCCTTGGTTTTTACCTTTCTAATTTTCCTTGGCCTTGGTATTAAAAAACTGAAGAAACTTGTGGAAAATATGGAATTTTATTCAAGCATAACTTTTTTTGTGCTTTTTCTCAGAGATGGCGCTATATGTGGGTGGTAAAGGGCTCTCAGAAGAATACTTTAGGCAAGTTTAATCAAAATCCTTTTTCGTGCTATAATCTTGAGCAAATCACGTTTTTTGGCTAAAGCTCAACACTTAGTATATACAGAATTCTCATTCAGTCCTACGGGCGAGTGATATTGGTACCAAACAAAATAAATAAGAAAGCCACAAAATACACCGATCCATTCCCGAGATAATGCTGTCACAGGCAGACAGACAGACTGACCAATGGTTGAAAATATGTTTATTAGACTTAGAAAACTCTGAAACGTCAACATTTGTAAAAATCTCGATATCGAAAATTTCACACGATTACAATAATTTCCTTATACAGCTACTTTAGTAGCGTAGGAAAGTAATATCATTAAGCCTGATGTTTATATTTGTGTCAAATACCTACAAATATCTTGATGAGTTATGGAAGAAAATTATCCAGAATTCAACTTAATTGCTCGAAAATTTCTCAAAATATCTGATTTAACTATAGTCTAATATAATAAAGTGGGTTATTTTAACCTTTATTGTATTAGCTTTGTTATGGTTTTTAATTTATAGAATTTAATCTACTTTCTTGGTCGTTAAAAGGAGCAAAGCACTTATTTTCGAAGATAGGTAGGTACATATTTCATGGTGAGTTAAAAGCAAAACTGGCCATTGATATTTTGACAATTACTTTAGGTCCTCAAAATTGCTTGGCACCTATCGCTCGGAAGGGGAAAAAACGAAAGATTTTACAGGTTTTTTCAGTTGACACAGTTTTCCACGGGAACTGCTAACTGTATTGTACCTACTGATCGACATGCCTTGATATTACCCTTTCTAAGTCAATGTAAAACTCATATTATTCAAAAATCTAAATATTGTTATAGTTTACATGTTGGTAGAATATCGAAAATACTGCTGCTGACTAACCCTGTATATTCGTCGTATCCATCGTTTGGTCGAAAGATCTAAGTTGAAACGACAGACAGAGATGAAGATAGATACGCGTGATAGAGAGGGAGATGGTGTTGCGCACGCTAACGTCAGTATAGTAAGTAGTAGTATTATTTGATGTTCGAAGCTTACGGCAATAGCTTTAATCTAGTTACTTTTGTATTTCCATGTTAATTAGTAATTTGTTTAATCATTCAATAGCGGATCGGGTTGCGCTTTGAATCGTCTGGAATTGAATGTAGATAGATAGATAGTTTTGAGTTACCATGTTCAGAGAATTACTTTGAAGTGAATATATATACCTAGGAACATTTTTTATTGAGCATCGCAGAATATCATTGATATTCTACAAAGAAAAACATTCAATAAAAATATCAAACCACTAAATATGTTTGGGCTTATATAGTTTGTTTCACGAAAGATAACGTCTGCCTTGAAAACACGAGAAACGGATCAATTCAACTGACGGAAGTAAATCAGTGGCGTAACGATTTCGAGATAAAATATGGTATTTAAATTTTTTTGAACGCTTCAAGGAAGTTCATATAATTAGGGGGAAAAATATCGATTGATTGAATAAGCACATCATATGAAAGATTTATTATTAATAATAAAATACAAATTTATTGCTTGAGTTAATAAATAGAAATTTATTCATCTGAAATATCACTTAGACTTTGTGACGCCTATGAAATAAAGACTGCGTTGCCTTCGGACATACGAGTAAGCGAGTAGCGCCCTATCATGATATGAAGCTGGAAATACTGATGTCGTAGCTTAGACCGATAAACGTAGTAGATAATTTCATGATAATGAGATGCTATAAGAAGTATAACGTGATGTATGTAGCTCATGAATGATTACACACAATAGCCACCATTAGTGAAACAAACTATACATTCTATTTTGAAATGTTTTTATCAAATCTCAGTTTCACTCATATACAGGGTGGGGATTTTAAATAGAACGCTGCTTATAGCGGCCCTGGCAATAAAAACTTTCAAAAATTAAAAAATACGTCCCCAGAGATTTTTATGGAGTTCTCTTTCGCCATGTAAAAAAAATTGGGGCCCTAAAGAGAGGGTGCAGCTCTAAGCAACTTTGTTTTTTCATATTAGAAGATAACACTTGTGGCACATCTTTAGAAAGTTTTTTGGAAAAGGAATTTGTTGAAATCTGATATTTTTTAATATCTGTCAAACCATGTGAAAAACTAGAAGGCTTAAAGGCAAGGATTCGGGCAGAGATATTTTTAATCACGCCAGAAGTTTTGGGAAGAGTAAGGGAAGAGTTCTGCCATCGGTTGGGTCTGTGCTAACAGGTTAATAGGGCACATTTTCAACAACTGTTACGCTGAAAAGGTGACATTCCAATATTTATGTTATTGTTAATGTAATTGTTCAATAAATAGTTGAAAATCAGTTCTTAGAAAATTTTAGACACATGGTTTGACATATATCAAAAAGATTCTATCAACAAATTCCTTTTTCAATAAGAGGTGCCACAAGTGGTGTCTTCTAATTTGAAAAAATCAAAGTTGCTTAGGGCTGTGATCCATCTTTGGGACCCCAATTTTTTTACATAATGAAAGCAAACTCCTTGAAAAATATTTAAGGAGGTATTTTTGAAAAATCCTATTCCCAGGGCCGCTATCAGCAACGTTACATTAAAAATGAATATTAAGGGCTTAGGGCTTAGGTGAAGAATCAAAACATTATATTTGACTACTTTCTTTACACTTCTCATATGACATCTACCATATCTGTTTTGTGCACGATATCGTTTCCTGCCTTCTCAGCCTTAGCATACTATTTAACTGCACAAACTCAGCGTTTTGTTCTTTACCTAAAATAATTGTGACATGTCTATGTATTTCCAGAAATCCAGAGTAACATGACATTCCAATTCTGTGCAAGCATGTTAAGTAAACAGTCAACACTCCTCATTAAGTTTTGATCCATCTATTTCTTAAGCTGGAAGAGTTATCCAAAATTTGAAAATGATATAAGTACATCCTTCACATATATTTAGCTTCTTTTGCTATTGTTTCTTTTCCTCGATCATATTCTCTACCATTGTAGGATGTAGATATATTTGAACTTGATCATTGTCTTATACTGGTATTGTGTTCTTTTTGATACTATGTTTAATTGTTCACTGTTCTATGTTCCATTGTCTATCGCCATGCACTTTGTTCTGCTTTTATTTATTTATTATTATTTTACTGCATTTTGTAACTTCTTGATTCCGTCAGCTCGATTACTTTTTGTTCTTGCAATCTCTGTTAACAGATTTGGCATTTTCTTTGGCCTTCGCCTTGAGTGTTTTGTCAAATCTTCCTGTATCAATGGTCGTATTGCTACAAATTGAAGTTTAAGCTTGTGTATTCCACGAGGTGTTGTTCAATAAAATATCATTCTGACAATATTAAGCAATTTCGAATGATTTAAGCAGATATACGAAACTCTCTTTTATATAAACATTTAGAGATTTCTATTTTCATGTCACAAAGCGTACGATGCGACCGAAACAAGAGGGAGACCCTCTCCTGCATTCACCATCAACAATATCAAATAATAATGAGGCTTATTTTGTTGATAGGACATGATTAAATTAAGACACACAACTTGCTGTGATATTATAATATAGCTGATGCATCTATTAGCTCAAATGATGATGATAACCCTCATCTCTTTATGTATATATTATACATATATACATAAACATTTAACAGATATATTAACGATATTGAATATAATAATTTTGAATCAATTGAAAGTGATAGATTATTTGATGTATCTTTATTTGTTAATAAAATTGTGTAGAAAATCGATAAAGGAGCTCAAATGATTAAGTAATGAATTAAAACGTTGTGTACCTACATATAATAGAATGGATAGAAGCAGCATTACTGAAACTAAAAGTTTAATATTTACAGAAAAGTAGAGAACGATATTTGGTGTTTTAAAATATACGCGTGACACCCGGTATATCAAGAATATATATTCTATCAGTCTTATTTATGAAAATCTTTTAAGACAGGTTTTAATGGTTCATTACGAAGAACGCTCATAAATCTACGATCACTTCCTCTATTCATAAACTTTCATCGTACTCACTCACTCGACTGTACTATAATAACTGACTCCACAGTAAATCCTCTCCAATATATAGGCAAGCCCCTCCATCTCGAATCTTCCAACGCCACGAACATTCCACCGATAGCGCGAACTCACTAGATGTTTCGGGATATAATCTTGACCTTGGCAAGAATCGGTCATCAATAGCAGTATGCCTTGCACGCCAAGATGATCCGCCCTTTGACGAATCGCATCGCTATATCCCAAGTCCGTTACAATATGTAGGTAATTGTAAATTTAAGAAATGCATCAGTTGTAAGTTGTAAGAGTATGATTGCTGGTAATCAGTCAATTCTATGGACACAGTCGTTTCATTTCTACAGCTACGTTTTCACGGCATTGTCGAGGCACCATTTTTCAGAATTTCAATCAAAAAGTGTCAAAAATATGTCTCAAAATATAATCCCTTGAGAAGCGCGGTCAATGAAAAATCAGCTGAAGTCGGACATTTTTAACCTATTGGATATTTTTAATATCTAGTGTCTAATTTTTAAATAACACTATTGAACGCTTATAAACCTTCAATATATTTTTATGGATAAGACTTTATGTACATATCTTTGGATACCTTCTTAATCAAATTGCGTTCACGAGCCAATATGTTATTTAACATTGTTCTAGTTTATATGAAAAAGGAAAGCAGAAAGCTAAAATGAAATTTACATCGACCAGCCGTTGGTAGTTATCGATATAGTGGATTGTCAAATGTCTGATGGTGTAGGGTTTTTCTTAGATTTTCTTGCAGATGAGTCGGGATAGATTATTGGCCATCTCATTTTTTTACGATTTTTATTTGAAATTGATGAACAAAATTAAAAATGTAATAAAATTATTGAGTTATACAGAAGAATATCACCTATGTTCTAACCGAAATTCATTGAATGAGGTTATTTGATCTGCAAAGATCCTTGTTATCAGTTTCATTGATGTATTTTCGAGTCAATTCTAACACTATTTTCATAAAAATAGGATACATCTTGTTTCCACTCTTCTGGGTATTTTTATTATTCTTCAAAGCGATTCAATTCTTCTGACTTTAGTGTTTGTTTCTGAATAATACTACAGCCGGTAATCTGTTGGGTCAAGATCAGGCGATCTTGGTGTCCATGAATATACAATCTGCTAGGTACCTACATGAACCTTAACTTGAGTTCAACTTTTTGCTGCTTACTTGATTTCTTGTAATTATATAAAAATTTAAAGTATACCCTCACTACTTCAACTTGTACCTACTTTTACTAGCTTACTGAATCACCGGAAAATGCGCTGGGCTTGTGAGGCGTATATATTTGTACAACATAATACACCAATCAATAATAAATAGTTTGTACTCTGCACTTCCTATATCCCCACCTCCTGTTCATCGAACAATTTCCAATAATAATTATCCAGCCAATCAAATATTACCCACTATCCTAAATGAACTTCCATTTCCAACAAATAGACAAAATATCGATGTATGTACACAATATTATGATGAATGTAGTAGAGATATACAAGTTGGTACTTTGGTTAAAACCAAACCACCTCTAATTATTACAACATGCAACAGCGGCATGTATGTTATACATATATACATATATATATATATATATATATATATATATATATATATATATATATATATATATATATATATATATATATATATATATATACGAATAGGAGAATAATTAGTTCAAAAACACATTGTGAATTATAGATTTACAATTAATTGGGTTTATTCAATAATTCACTGGCACAATTGAATAATTTATGTTATAATTACCATCATTAAACATTCCAACGATAATGGAATTGATTTGAAATTAATAGTTCATATCGATGGCACAAACTCGATGGTGATATTACCTAGATATATAAATGTGGAGAGATATTTGATTGATCAAATACAGTTCAATATAATAATAATATGATGAAATAATTATTAGAAAAAGCTGTTTTGGTATTTCGAGCAGATTTTGTTTTTAAATTGAATTTGCTGTCAACATTTTCATGTAATGCGGAATTTTTGACCGAGGTGTAGTCGATACAATCGAACATATATTTCTTCACAATTCAAGGGGGTAGTGGGGATAAACTTTATTAAGTTTAAATTAAAAAACATAATATTGTTATTAATTATGTTTTATATATTTTTCAGTATCTCGATAAACAGGCAACTTTGACATAGTTCTGTATCAGAGGGGTTGTCAAAAAAATATGTTCCATTAGCCAGCAGTATGGATACGACCTTCGAAGTCTACGATATAGACTTCCTTATTCATTAACTTGTAACTTTAAAATCTAACACTTGTCTATTTTTTCTTGTTGTCTAATTCTTTATTGTTCTTCTTTATCTTGCTGTCTAATTCTTTCATGTTCTTCTTTTTCTTGTTATCCAATTCTTTCTTGTTCTTCTTTATCTTGTTGGCAATTTTTTTCTTGTTTTTCTTTATTTTGTTGTCTCTTTCTTGTTCTTCTTTTGTTGTCAAATATTTTTTGTTCTTCTTTATACTGTTTTATAATTAATTCTTGATATTGTCTACTGCTCACTTGATTTTTTAGAATTTATCTTATTTTTGTTTGGTCTTCCTGTCTAATTCTTCCTTGTTCTTCTTTTGTTATCGACATTGCCCTTGATTTTCTAGGAAATTCATTACTTCTGCAAAATTTGCCATTTCGTCGTTATCATTCGATCTAGAATTCACCATACCTATATTCTCAGCAAAATGCGAAAGATCCCATTTCTGACACCAATTGTAACGTTAAACCCTGTGCTAAATGTTGTGGAGTGAGTTCACTTGCGTAATACTCCAAAGTTTGCACGTTTATTTTCAACACTTTGTAATGACTTTCTGTAGCAGTACAATTGTCACTTCGACTCTCGCATTTCAGAACTACTATCAGCTTATGACTCTGGTTCTGGTTACTAGGCGATAGCAGAAAAACATGTTTCGTTCAAGATTGTGGCGCGAAAATTACGATTCAAAATTGAATGTGACCAATGTTAAATTCCTTGGCACGCTAAAAAAATGAGTGGTCACGAGACTTGATAAGATGATTTTTAAAGGTATTCGATGGTATTCGTTTAAGAGTGGTAGGGAAGTCGTGTGAGTGGGCAGACTAGATCTATTTGATTTTGCTTCAACAAAAGTCAAAGCTAGAAACTGACTCAGTCTTTTTGATGTAAGTACCTACCTACTGTTTTTTCGAAGGCAATTGGAATAATGGACATTTCATAAGAGTTTTCTTGAAAATTTCCAGTTGATATTTTGAAATTACGTTATTTCCAAAGAAATACGACCTACCCTTACAAATCTTTATACGACTGATTTTTGTACCAAATTTGATCACGATACTACTCAAAATATTCGAGACTAAACTCGGCCACAAACAGCGACATCATGAAACTTGCAACTTATGCCACTTCAGTCACCAAAGGAAAATAAAGCAACGCCTAACTAACTTCACTTTCACCATCCGTTTTCCCCCTGAGATTAAAAGTGTCTACATTTTAGATACCTTAGATATCTTGCGTTTTAGACGTGTTATGATGAAAAATATTTTTAATATTTTCGCTCATTTTTTCAATATTTTTAAATAGTTTTTATTACTTTCGGTTCTTGTATCAATGGACTCCGCAGCGATTTCTCAGGCCCCATACGGTCTAGAGACTTGAAATTCGAATTCGTACTTAGAACTCAGACATCTCGCCGCCTGTTAAGCTCCAAGTGTGATCCAATATTGGTAATTATAATTATCTCATTCAATCTCATTCAACCAAGATCATTATTTTGACGACATGGAACGACAATGGGATCCGTCACTGGAATTACGCACGAGCATAGAGCGTATATATACGTCTCGTTCTCTGGTATATAGGTACTTTCTGGAAGATCGTCTATGGTTATGTCGCAATTGTCAGACGTCAGACGTTATTGTTAATTTAAAGTTTAATTTTGTGTTGTGGTAGACAAACAGTAATTTGTTATGGAATTGCTGTTGCTGGCAAACACATATACATAAGTATAGTTGAAATCGATAAAAGGATAGCAATAGTAGGTACTCATCGGTACGGTTTAAATCTTAAATGCCCAATAAAAACTATTTTTACTTTTTTTCAAAAATTTCACTTGTTAGTGAATTGCTTTGAGTATCATGATATTAGAATCCGAAAATGTCAGTTATACAGCTAGCTCAACTTCAGTATGAATAGAAAAATAATTTCTTTAAATGTTATTAATATAGATACCTTCTATCAAAAAAAGATGCTTGGAATGAAATATCGTCTGCGTCCTAAGGTTAGTAGTTGTTAGATTATATCAATCTTGGTTTAAGAAAGCAAATTCATATCTCGCGTCTACTCTACATACATACTGCAGAAACACTATAAAAGCTTCAGTTGTCATACTCCAAACACAAATTGAAGGCTTACAACCTTAAAAATACAAATAATTTGTCAATTTAGGAGTTGTCTAGAATTACGCATCGGGTGTTTTCCGATAATATCAGTTTTAGATCCAAAAATTTCTTTGGAAAAACACAATAATTTTTAAATAATTTAACATTTCTTTTACTTAATATGTAAATTATAAAGATATCTACTTACATCTAGTGCAAGAATTTTTCAAAACATGATACAGAAAATATTTTCCGAATGATGCCAAAAAACTATGGTTTATCGACCCATTCTGAACTTTTAGTACATCGAATGGATCATTATGAAAGAACAAAGCGATATCAACTTGCCTGCAATTAAAATGCCTCAAAATTGTTAAGCCATGTCACCGGAAAGCTAGTGCTTTAGTAATTAAAATCTATTGATTAATAATCACTGAATTTTAATTCAAATTAATATAACTTATTTATAGTTAATAGCAACAATCTTGACAAGAAAATATTTTATAAACTACCTACCTTTTCCGAATGGTAAATCAAATATATATTTCGCTGTATACAAAATTTATGACAATTGTTTTTATAGAACATTTCATCATCATATATAACACAAGCGATCATTCGATTTATACGATATATACCATTAATCAATCTATTTACATTCACTCAATTGCCCGTATTAATTTGACATTGACATTAAGTTAACTCTTAACCAAATTATCAATGATATATATATATCATAATGAATCCATGTTATGTTTCTCTGTGGTCGAAAACAATCTGCGTTGTTTAAAACATTGAGGTTTGCAAATGTAATAAACATGTATGTATACAGTATAGGGTTTTACTAGGTTCTACTTTGTACTTTTCAAAATTTGGCCCCAAAAACAACATTCGTAGAAATATATGCTGTAAGTCTGTCTGGTCCGTTTCGATTGACAGCTTATAAAACACCCACAATAAATATAACATACTCTTTAAATAAAGCCAATAATGTCATAAAATCAAATACCAAATAAATTACTATTCCGTTAATAGTTCTATTTCCTACAAGAAATTTGTTTTTTGAGTTGTTATTTACCAAAGAATATAAAAAACAGGGCCGTGGGAATGAATCAAATACCCAAATGCCTAAAACTGCATTATTTGAGCTTATAAATCTCAAGAAAAGGTTTTTGTTTCCCTTCTTAAAAGCTCTGGTTTCTTAATGAGAGGGTTTTCTTACTTACAGATCGGAGCAGGTGGTGGCAGGGGTATGTTCTGCTACCACTGCCCTCCCTCGTTACATCCTGGAGCCCCTCAACCTCGACTACCAACATTGGAGTACCCGTTCACACCAACACACCCATGTGAGTACTGAAATAAATGTAGCCTTGAATATATATATTTTTATCTAATAGTGAGCAATGTGATATTGTGATTTACGATGAATGCATTGGAAATACCCATAGAACGAGACAGCTTAACGCTGAAAGTTATTTACGGTTCATCGATTACCTATCCTGTCTAGAACATCAAAAATAAAACAAAAGATATTTGAATCTCTCTTCTTAATATGAGTTAATATGGAATTGTTTTCTTAGAATACATATTTTTCAGAAGAAATAGGACTGCTGTTGCAGAGAAAAATTCAAAATATGGTTAATTCTATTGGTGGTGGTAAATTTGAATTGTCGTCCATAACTGTACCAATTCGAAATTACCAGCACTACACCTTTTTCAATTGTATTTCAGAAGTCGTCAACTGTAATTCAGAATAGTTAATTGTATTTTAGAAAGCATTACATGTTTTTCGGATTAGTCAGTTGAAATCCAGAACTATACAGATGAATTTCAGATGGGTCAATTGAAATTCAGAATTCGTCAAATGTATTTCATATTGGGGAATTGTTATTCAGAACTCGTCAAATTTACTTCAGAACATATCAAATGTAAAACAGAAAGCATCAAATGTATTTCTTATCATTGTAGGTTTGCAAATTCCACAATTGTCTTTGTAGTTCATTTTGGCAAATTGGTAAGTGTATAGCTGCTTTTTACAATCAAAAACAATTCACAAATATGATTGACAAAACTAATCACCACGTTTACCCGTGATTTGCTTTCCGATTTATATTTGAAACTCGTATGTTCTGAAATACATTTGATATTTTCCAATTTACATTTGATAAGTTCTGAATTAAATTTGACGAGTTCTGAATTACAATGCACTAATATGAAAAACATTTGACGAATTGTGAATTACAACTGACCAATAGGAAATACATTTGACGCTTTCTAAAATTTAATTGATTATTCTGAATTACATTTAATATCTTCTGAAGTTAAATTGATGCTTTCTGAATTACAGTTGGAGAAGGTGTAGTAGTCTTAATATAATTTTGTATTTTTTCGCGCAGCAGCTAATAACGTAGGTCCTAGTTTATGTAAAGCAGGTCTAATAAATTATATTATATCGTACCATTGTTAGATATGGTGAATGCGAAAGGAATAAGGAGAGGATTTTTAAATATAGTTGAAAATCCTACGACTATTCTTTTATGTTTCTAAGAGATTTTGAAAGATTTTTTTGACGAATTTTTCATTCTTTGGATTCTAAAACTTTGAAAGTGTAAATTTACTGATTATATCATTTACAATCATGGTAATGATAATCTATCGAAATAATTTTGTGTGGTTCTAACCAATTCAAAGACTTGAGTTGAATTCACCTTCAATTACTTGTTCAAATCTTCTTCACCAGCATCTAACAAACCCATTAAATAACAATCAATAAAGCCAATCCGATCTCAAATAACATCTGAAAGACATCATCTAGGTTATCTTCTCCCCTTCCCACTCTCTGCCCCTTCTATCTATCTAAATTCTATCTTCCCATCATCGCGCTGTTAAGAATCTATTAGTTTTCATTTTCAGTGTGGCTCCATACCTATAATCATTTCCAACTACTACAAGAGAAAATAAATATATGTAGTCCAGATAGAGGGAATGAGAAAGACAAAGATAGCTGTGCCCGACTGTGTTCGCTGCCCTGTCGTGTGCACTCTCCCGAGGGATCACCGGCACCCCTAATAGTAGAATTTCAGCACCACACCACATGCCGTGTGTGGTGCTTGGGGTGGATTAGAAGACTTATCACATTAGTTTTGACCTCTTCCTACTACTACTACTACTACTACAGCGACTGTTATAAAGCTGCATAAACACGGCACCTCACCGACCCACGCCAGCAAGTATGGGATTTTCAATGCAACAGCGTTCCAATAATAAAAGACTGAGGGATTAGGTTTCGTGAAGACGCGTGCATCTTTCCATTCAAATGATAATTTCCAATTAAAAGTATTTCTTTAATTTCTTCCATAAAAACACAAGACACTACAAATGACAATACACGTAGGCCGCATATTGCATATCTATCATTGTTAAGATGGTAGGCGTGAATTGTAATTTGAAGTAAATAATCTCATTTCATCAAATTCATAGTTGTAAACTTAATTTGATAAAAACAGTTTGTTTCATGAATGATGGCGGATCAATTTAACCGAGGGGAGTAAATCAGTGGCGTGACGATTTCGAGATAAGCTATGGTACTTAATTTTTTTATGCTTTATGGAAATTCATATAATTGGGGACAAAAAAGTATCGATTATTATGCAGAAACTTACTTTGACTTTGTGACGCCTATAAAATAAAGATTGCGTTGACTTCAGACGTACGAGCAGAGCCCTATCTTCATGGTATTGAAGGAAATAAGCTGATAATACTGATGTAGCTTACTTCGACAAACGTAGTGAAGAATTTCATGATAATGAGATGCGATGAGTTGCCTAGCGTGATGTACGTAGCTCGTGAATGATTACAGGCAATCACCATCATTCAAGAAACAAACTATAGGCTCATATATTGACATAATGTTTTTTTTCGAACATTATCACATATTTAAATCAATAGCGGTAATAAAAAAACTGGGTCTACGTCGGACCAGACGGTTGAAGTTATACTTCTTTGGCTATTCGCACACAATTCTAATAAAATTTTAATGTGCCTCCTACAGTATTATAATCTAGTTATGCAAGCATAGAAAAGAAATCTACCGAAAATAATCTTGTAATCACACACAGACAGACAGGCAGCTGAAAATCAATCCCATAGGAGCTATTACCCTTATGTATTTGTATATCAAGTTTGGTGTCGATCGGTCAAGTATTTTTCGATATATAGTGTTGATTGACAGACAGTCAGACAGCTGAAAATCAATCTTATAGGAGGTATTACCCTTACGTAATTGTGTACCAAGGTTGGTGTCGATCGGTTTAGTATTTTCCGAGATATCGTGTTGACAGACACCCAGACAGACAGACAGCTGAAAATCAATCCCGTAGGAGGTATTACACATTATTATTAAAAATTTCTCTAAAAGCCAGAACGTACAAAAAACTATACGAAAACGTATAATCGAAGATTTTTCTCACTTTTAGCGTGACGCGGTTTCTCGACCAACACCCCATCCCAACCATCCCAAAGAAGTATAACTTCAATATTTATCTCTAGTAGTAGGACTCTGGATAAAGTCTCCAGAATGGTGTTGTACCACAAATCATTAACTAAACTATATGTACCCGTTTCTTACCGACTTTGTTTGGAAAGAAGCATGCTACTCTGCAGCACCCAATCCCGTGAGCTTCTATTGTTTACAATTTCAATGAAAACTACCAGATGGTTGAATACTTTTGCATAGAAACTCCCGTACACGTGCTCCTGCTGGTGGGAGCGGGTCAGAGTGGCACCTTATGCTCGCAACTTTACAGCCGCTGACTACTCGCCTGTCGAACAAGATCGGACAACCTGTGATTATTATCGGTAATCTCTCCTTTCTCTTTTACCGACAATAACGACGATAAAGGGAGGGACGCATTATCGAATTACGCTATACATAAGTAGGTATTAGAATTATGTAGATACTATGTATATCTATGTATGGATCAGCAGTGTAGTAAAATAATGTTCAAAATGTTATTGATAGTTGATTTGCATATGCGATAACCATATTTTTTCAGTGTTCGCTATATAGATCATAAATAAAAAAATCTCAGCTAGTAAAACGAGCAGGATGCCCAGTCTGTATCACAGGAGGGCTACACATCGATACCTTGTAAAATAGAAAAGAAAGCAACAAAATCTTTTATATCCCGTTTTGACAATGACATACAGATAGGCAGACAGACAGATCAATCGCTAAAAGATGTTCAGGAAATCCTGAAAGGTAAACATACCTAGGTTTCAAACTGCACACCGGAAATTTCAATATTTAATTAGACTAGCGGTGAGAAAGTAAAAACAAGTATAAAAATCACTGTTACCTAGACTTGCTACTTTTAGACATAGTTATCTTTGAGATTCATTTACAATCTAATTTGAACTTTTCTTTAAACTAAAAATATTGCTTTTAAATACTATGAACAACTTGTGGTATTTGGTATAATTTAGTTATTTATTTATTTGTTTATCAATGCATACATGAAAACCTAAACCTATTAAAATTAAATTGTTGCAAGACTTCAAGACTCAAATTTGGAATAGAGAAAAAAGCACCGTCACCATGGTTAAAGATAGAATAAAAAATAACCATCTTTCATAATAAATTTAACATACTTTATTAGTTGGCGCAATGAAAAATACAAAATTGTATTAATTCTATTGGTAACGGTAACTTTAAAGCTGTGCATTTGTAGTTGGAAGACTTCTGGCACCAACTTCAAAAGTACCAGCACCAATGAAATTAGTATTATTTTGTAAGAAATTTGTTGAAATGATAGAGGTTGCAATTTTGAAGATATCAAGTTCAAAGTTTCTACAAAAATCAAATGTACAGATATCTCGGTCGAATTTGTTAAGGACCATGATCGAATAAATATTTTCAAAACGACGACCGGTCAAACTTTAAAAAAATTTCACAAATAATATAATAATAATTGTATTCGAAAATATTTTTAAATTATAGATATAATCTGTACCTACAACTTTTATTTGAAGTATTTTCTACTAAAATTGATAGATAAAAAAAATAAAAATTAATAATCAAGAATTATTTTTAATATTGTCAACAACATGGAAGCTCAATATGAAATTAATAATAATTGTATATTTTCTAGGGTTGTTAATTTAGACCTTGGTTTTGAAAATGTTATTAAAATAAGGATATTTATAAGAAATAAGCAAGAAAGGTAAGAAAAATGTTCAGCCACGCGGGTTCGAATCTGGCTACCGCTCTTATCACCTAGCTACCCAAGCCAAACCAATTATCAATCGTAGATCTTCAATCTAAATTGAACATACGTGGTGTTAAAATCTATTTGTCAAAGAAAGCGATAATTTACTCCAGATTCATTGATAATCAAACGTTACACAATTTTATTGATATAGTTTCCAAATTAATGAGAAATTTACCATTCCGCTGGCTACAGGCCATCGGAATTTTTTTGTTGTAGATGTTTGTTTCACCAGATTACATCTTTGAGGCATTCCACAACTTTATTTGCTGTAGTCACGTACCACCCTCTTACTTCATCTTATACATTACCGTATCTATACTCTATGCCCACAATACCGTGATATGATGCAATCATATAAAATGCAAGAAATGACCCACAAAAGCCTGTAACCCCCTCTAACGGGACGTCACCACCTGCGTATGGACCGAGCCAAGCTGCATGATATTTTGAGCATAGAATAAATGTCGTCGAATATGTATTTGAATCTCATATCCTGTTGTATTATTCGACCGTCTAATTCTAGTTTGCATCGAAGGGATAAAAAAAGTAATGTTGAAATGCAATTCTAGAATTCCCATGAAAATCTAGAAGAATTAGCGAAATCGGTTCAAAAAAGAAGATGTTAATCCAAAGTTAAAAGATCACTCTGCCTTAGCCTTTCTTGATATATTCTTTAAGTCATGATCACAGATGCAATTTATAAAAAAGAAAAATCGAAAAACATTAACTTTCAAATCACTGACACATTTGCCTCGTCGCATTCGCATACCTAGGTACCTACCTCCTTTCTCATTCACACACAAAGCATTGAATTGAATAATATATAATAAACGATTTGACGCTCTGAAAGTCTCAATTTTTTCTCATCTATCCATTATCTATCGAAAAGAAGACAATAGCGAAGCACAAGCAAGAACATGTAATAAAATAATAAGTGTTGTGTATTCACTGTACCTACTACTCGTAGTTACTATATATGTATATGTTTCTTCACGGCTTAGATTAGCTAATAATTTTATCATCATGACAGAGCGCCATAATGACATTTGACCTGTATGAGGTGAGCGCGAAGACACGTGAAAGCATATAGGTACATCTATAGATGTGGATATATGTATGTATAATAGAGGTATTAGGTTATAGTGAGAGAAGATATCGAGGTGAACAATAATATTGTCAATGTGGGATTGCTACAATTTAAATTGCATCTAATGAATACATACATACATATATAGTGTTTCATATGTGTGTTTGGTCATTATCTTTGCCGACAAAGAGTGGTGCATGTATTGAGTCTGAATAATGTTTCTGTTATTTAGATTCAATATAATATATAAGTGCAACAACTAACTTTACTTACAATTGAAGTAAATTATTTGTAGAAATAAATAATTGTTAAAAAAATTGGACCGACTTTATTATTGTTGTAAATTTTGAGGGTATCATGGCAGACCGGGCCAACTTTTGTTAACAACATTGAGACATCTTGTATGGGCATCATAGATCTGCCGTCGACGTCTCTTATAAAGTTGATAATATCTGGAGAGTTACTAAGGATATTTAAACTTATCAAAAAATTTGCATATTTCTGGCTATAATGTATTGCGATCGGTAAATATTGCTTTTATTGTTCACATATTCGTAAGTTATATTTAGATTTCGAAATAAATATGAATGCTAAATATACCAAAATTCAGCTGTATCACCAATCGACTTCTCTACCCCCAAACACTATACATACTGAAACTTTTATCTGCTGAGCCATTCTTGAAATAGCTATTGTGGACCTCGAGGGTCACACCGATTAAATATGAAAGTATCGTCAATCGATTTCTCGACTCCAAAAACCTCTTTTTGCTATTTTTTTCCAAAATCTGCTAAACCTTCCTTGAAATAGCTAATGTGTACCTTAAGGGTCGCAATATATTAGATATGTACAAATTTTCACAGAAAATTTTCGATTAAATTAATAAAAACTCATATAAACATCTTTTATTTAAAAAATGGGTTTTGTTTTAAAAAAATCAAAGGTGATCAGAATTCGAACCGAGAAACTCTAGATTAATACCCGGAAGCTTAACCATAGGACTATTTTTCCCTATAATGTAATTGGATTCATATTGATATCTCAGATATAATCTGTAGAACTCGTAAAATGAGAATATTAATTTTTGATTACAAAATTCTCTTAAAACATTTTGAGTCATAGAAAAAACAATAAAAACGGGTATTTTACCTTCTCCTGGCTACGAGCAGTCGGAATTCTTTGAAATCACCTTATTAAGGAAAATCATAGAAGGGTTAAAATTACTGTATAGGATGTTTCAGGTTTTTTTTAAATCAGAAAATCTTAGAAAAGTAAAATGAACTCGTTTTTCACCCACCTACAACTTATAATTCAATATATTTAGAATCTGTAAAATAAAGATCTAAAATAAAAGAGTTCAGAGGTTAAATTAATTAGGAAATTTAACTGCGTTTCTTCTCTAATGATTGACAAAAAAAATTTTTTCTACTTCTAATTTGCTGTTGAGTTACGGAACTGCGTCTTGCAAGTCTCGCAAGTCTTGCAGTAAGACCAAGATAGTCTTGGTATTGGTCTTGCATCGTATAGTATTGGTCTTGGTCTTGTGTCTTGTGTCTTGGTCTTGTGTCTTGGTCTTGTGTCTTGGTCTTGTGTCTTGGTCTTGTGTCTTGGTCTTGTGTCTTGGTCTTGTGTCTTGGTCTTGTGTCTTGGTCTTGTGTCTTGGTCTTGTGTCTTGGTCTTGTGTCTTGGTCTTGTGTCTTGGTCTTGCAGAGACGGTCTGGCAGTTTGCATCTTCTTTTTCTTGCCTTGTAGTTTACTGCATCATGGTTTAAAGTTACACTGTCCAGTTCTTCTTCTTATTGTTCATTTTTCTGTAATAAGCTATCGCCAGTTCCTTTATCAAGAAGAACATGAAAGCATATTTACAAAAGTTGTAGGCTCTTTTCACTCTGAAAAATCTTCGAATTTCCACAATTACTTCAATGTAAACTTATATTTTATTATACAGTCGTTTTCAAAAGACATAATCGATTTTATCAGAAAATTGTAATGATTTCAAGTTCATAAAGGTTCATTACTAACATAATAATATAATAATGATAAACAGTGAATTATTTTTTATATTTTTATATTTATCTTATTGCGTATTATATAAAGGGAAAGTCAAAACCTCGATAGAATACTTCCTCAATATTATTTAAATGGACCTATATTCAATAAAAAGTACAGGCATTCAACCTGCGTTTCTTTCTGTTATTGCATAACCTAAAATAAGTAATATTGGAGATGTGGAGGTACTTTAAATTTTCAAAAAAAATTAAATACCTTTGAATTTAGAACAAAAACCACTTGGGAAATACTATAGAAAACTATTGATGTTTAGTACGAAATGAAGAAAATATGATCAACGAATACGTGATGAAATAGAATAATTTTAAATATTAATAAAAATGCTCGAGCCAGAGTACTTACCTAAGCAAAATTAGGCAGGCTGATAGACATCGTACTCTATCACATAAAGATCAAATTCGTCGAACATGTCCACTATTCTATATTTCCAACATAAGGACTCACATTTTGAAATATTGACATGACAAGAATACACGAATAGAAAAATACAATAATATGATTTTGGTCCCTTTATTACTTCATAAACTCATAAAGTGTGCAGAGAGAGTAACACACGCGCGATGCCCGAAGCTAATATATTTGTAGATACCTCCCAGCCCCAGCCAGAGCTTGTGTGAGTGTGTGTCTAGTTGATATTAAGTTAATATCTGCCATGTTGTAAGCTTCTGCCACAAAATCCAATAATCCTAACGGCATTTGCTCTCTACACGGAGTTATCTCGTTTCTGGTTGAATCCACTTTGAGAAGTTTCAAGCAACTTCGAACGCTGACCTGCTAATATCTACAGGCTGCCGTTGCGGTCACTCTTCTGGTCATCTAATCATCCAAGACGTTCCTGTACTACTTATATAGGGTGGCTCTTATATAAAGTATTTGCCAAATGCTACCATATCTTCCTGGAATCAAAATCAGTTGATTTTGGTAAAATACCGTGTAGTATAAAGTTGGGTATTTTGAGGGTTAGGCGGTTCTGAAATTATATATTTTTTTTTGGAACGCATTTTGCGATATTTTATACATACTTGTATTCATTTTGGTTCGAATTATTATACGTTAATGATCTTTCTAACCTTAACATTTTTGGTGAATTGACGCTATTTGCAGACGACACTACCATTTTATGGAGGAGTAAGACCGTTAATGATCTAAACGAAAAAATATCTCGAGATATAAAAATAGTCAAGTCTTGATGTGATTCCAATCTTCTATCATTCAATATTACAAAAACGAACATAGTCTCCTTCAGATGTACTCTTCAAGAAGTAAGCTTAGATAATGTTATCATTGAGAACAAAGACTGTATCAGATTTTTGGGTTTGAAAATAGATAATAAATTGAAATTTGACGTGCAATAAAACAACTTAAAAAAAAATTCCGCCGGATGTTATGCAGTTAGGGTAATTGCTAAAGAACTTGAAGTACTACTGCCAAAACTGCATATTAAGCTTTGATAGAATCTCACTTGAGGTATGCTATCCCCTTCTGGGGAGTGTGTAGCTCAAATTTGCTTGACTCGATCTTCAAAATTCAGAAAAGAGCAGTCAGAAGTTTAGGTAAAATTGGACCACGGGATTCATACAGGCAAGTATTTGAAGATAACAAGATTCTGACCGTAGCAGCTCTCTTTATTCTTTAGACTGTTTGTCTTGTAAGAAAACATCCCCTAGTTCGAAATCGTTGCTTCTCAATACTCCACATGATAAAGTTCCAGAAATAACTTGAAATTACCTGTACTATCGACCTCTTTGATCAAAGACTCATTTATTTTTAACGGACTTAAGATGTATAATCATTTGCTAACCGAACTCAAAGTTTCTAATTTAGATATAGAGCTTTTTAGAAAAAAATATAAAAACTCTACTATTTAAGAGGCCCTATTATATTTTAGCAGAATTTTTTGATGATGATCTGACTCTGAATCATTTGTATTGATTATTTTATTTATACATGTATGTATTTGAAGCTTTGTCAACAAGATTTTCATCTTTGGACAATATATAGGATTTTTTCGCGAGTTCCCGGTCAACTAGCGGGATCTGAATTCTACGCGACATAAACGGTAATAGGGGAATATTTGCTGACGTCACTAATCTTATAAAACGGGAACTGATTTGGTTCCCTTCCTCTTGAGCATGGTAACTAACGGTTATAAATGTCAAAAGTGCCAAAACTGTCAGAAAATAAAATTTGGCTGCCTGTCTTTCTGTATTTGGTTTGATTTTTGGGTTAAAATTATTCATATTTATCATTTTTTTATCATAATGAGAGAAGAATTAATTGAAACTGAATTAAATGACATTCATCCTGATGAGGTAAAAGAATAAGTACTCCTTTTTATATCTGGTAATTCAGTCTGACTGGAACTTAAAACTTATCAATCAAAACCATACGCAAGCAAATCTACAAAACACAATATTTGTCAAAAAACTAAACGTCATTGATAATTTGATAACCGGGTCATTTTCACGACAAACATAACCGAGAATAACCTTCAAATTTATTTTATGGTGAGGGTATAACCGCTCTATTACCGACAGATCACCGGGAACTCGCGAAAAAATCCTTAAAGTATATTTATTATTATTATAATTAGAAATATTAAATTACCTATTAAAAATAAAAGGTCCATGTCTAAGGATTTACTTTTTCCATACGAGTTAAGTTATTCGGCAGCTATAAATTTCTATCCAAAAAAACTTCTTTATATGTCATTAATATAATGTAGCATTTTGTGAAGACTTTTTTTGATACACCCTCTATAGCCGTGCACACAACTTTTTTTTTCACAACCTTCTTTATATACTTGCTATCACCGATCAACATCCTGCTGTTTCCGCCCTAGAATCACTAACTAATTAATTACTTTTCGCCTGTCAGACTAATTTTAGAGATATTTTGTGAATTCGATGGAAGTAATTTTTGCGACATCTGCTTTGAAAGTTCTATCTTCGAGCAAGACTTCTCGATATCCACAACTTTGTCGATAACTTCTGGGTTTATAGAACTTGTATGTGAATTAACTCATTACTTCAGTCGAATTATCTACTTTAGGGCACCGCAGTGCGTAAACTGAATGACTTTACGCACTTCGTTGTGCACTGAAAAGTATGCTTAGTGGTGCTGGTAATTTTAATTAAGATATACAATTCGACTGTATGTTTTTTTGGTTTGTGTGAGCACTGTATATAGTGAACGTACTTTGATTTTGATGATTTTTGTTTTTTTTTAAAGAATACTTGAGAAATGGTCCCATATTCATGAAAAGTCAAACAATCCCTGATGGGGACAGAATGGGCAAATTTTATCGAAAATCAAAAATCCGAGACGGCACAATTAAAGATAAGAAAATATCCGGAGACGTTTATATTGAAAAATTTTTCAAAAGAGCTACGGTTTTCGAGTTTCAGCGATGTTAGAATTTGAAATATGTTTATTTTCGCTACGTGGAAGAGACAGTTTCTTTAAAAAAATTGAAAATATGAGACTGGTAAACTAAAGACCAGATTATATGTAGAAACATTTATAATGAACATCTTTTCCATAGAGTTACGGTTTTCGAGTTACAGCAGTGGTAAAGTCTAAAATATGCGTATTTCCGCGTCGATGTTTTTAGATTTCTGAATAATAATATATAATATAAATAACCAGCTGATAACGTAGGTCGAATTTTTTGACCGACAAACCCATACGGAGAAGGTATACAATTCGACTATCTGCTCTTTTTTGTAAAAATATTTATTTTTTCATTATCCTATATAAATCGGGATCCAGGTGTCTGTTCATATACACAAAGTCGTCGAGAAAGGAAACTCCACATTCTGTTTTATTTGATTGATGTAGGCAAAGATAATGAAAGTCATTATCTTTGATGTAGGTATGAGCGCCCAGTACCACATTTTTGACCGACTTTGCCAGATCGAAGGAGCTCTACATTTCATCTGTATACTTGCTTTTTTACAACGAAATGAGGTCGAGGAGGTGAAATTTTTGGAAAATTGATAATTGGTCCCGACAGGATTGTAGAAAAGTTAATTTTCGGCAACCGTTTAATAGTATATTTTTCAAAAAATTCATGGGTTGTCATTTACAGCCATACGAAAGTGTAAATTTCTTACCGCCATAATTTCAAATCACTCAGTATAGGTAAGTGTACGTTCAACAATTTTCATGACCAATGCAATTACTCGCAAATGTGAAATAAATATTTTTTACAAAAACTGAACAGATTTTTTTAGTTGGTGTGCTGAAAAATTCAAAATAAGGTTAATTCTGTTGATGCTGATACTTGTGTTGGTCGTGTAAAACTTCAATATTACCAGCATCAGTAAAATTTACTATTTTTTCGCATTTTTAAAAAATATTTTTATTTGAAATTGATAAGCAAAATTTAAAAAAATATATATCAAATTATTATAGAAGAACCTCAATATTACTCTTATTGCTTCAATGATCATCTCTTATCAAAATCCTCAAGAATCCCAAATGTTCCCATTCAATAAATATTCCTTACAAATTGTTTATTTATCGTGTGGCATCACATCGTTATTGGGCATTTTATATTTTACAAAAAAATGGACCAACTTTATCAGTGCACTGAAAAATACAAAATAATATTATTTCTATTGATACTGGTAATTTTCAAGTTGTGCAATTGTATTTAGATTGAAAACTTTTGGCACCAACCTCAAAATTGCTAAAATTTTTGAAAAAATGCGCCCTCCACCACCTTTGGGAGAAGCTTTTGAGGGGAGGGACATTTTGATTATTTTTTTCAATGGGACTAACTCTCGAAAGTGCTGTATCAAATAAAAAAAAAACATGAAAATCGGAGCACGTTTGACTTGCAGGAAAACAGTTGCATTGTATACATCCTGCGATTGTTTGGTCGGTCAAAAACAGGCAAAATTATTCCGTCACGGTAACTATAGTTATAAGAGAAATGCCTCTCTTTCTCCTTCATTATCATAATTTATTACTCTACACCTTTCTAAAATGGAGTATAACACGTTCTTTTACAACTGCGAACTCTTATCATCCTTCTTACAAATTTATACCAATTGTAACAAAAAAATTGAAAACTTTCAGCTTAAATGTCAAATTTTGAGACCTTTAATCTGAATTTTAGATACTTTCAGCCCATTTGCGGTTTTAACAAAATACTACACATGATCTAGCCTTCCTAAATTAAAAACATGGAAAAAGATTCGAAAGCCAGCGGTGGTTCAAATCTTCTCATTCTTACTGACTCATTCTCACACACACACATTTTCCACCTCATGTCTCTTTTGCTCTTGTGTAAAGCGTGCTTTAAAATCGATATTTAAGCTCACTGAATGTTTGATGGTCTCAAAGTAAGAGCGATGTTTGCAAGCTGGATTTAATTCGCGGGGAACACTGAGCAGATTACAAGATTAAACATACAATTTCGTTGAGTTATACATGAGATTTTAATTAATATATCCACAACTCTTTCATAATTACATTAAAGCTAAAGGTAAGCCAAATTGAAATTTAGAATATATATATACCTATATATAATATGGTAAATACGATGAGACTGAAAAGTCCCAGCAGCTTGGATGAAAATTTAAACAAGTCAGTGGATGAAAACGTTTATAACATTTTGAAATTGCCATAAAAATACCGAAATACATGTATACGTATATAAATATTTTTGCAATTGATTGATCAAGCGGTTGCTATATTTTTTTCACCCAAATAATTAATACGGAAAAAAATAATAGTACTTTATGCTACAAGTGTGTAAAAGGGAGAATATACAGGCTGTTTCAAATTTATTGCAATATATTTTTCAAATATATCCGGAAAAAAACGAATTTTCGGAAAATATTTTTTTTTTCTTTCTTAGCTTTATTTCTTAATGAATTTTTAAATAAATAGCACATCAACATTGCCACTTTTTTCACTCTTTCCAATGGTGTTAATAGTTTTGTAACCTTACCTATTCAAAAGATAATTCCATTATTATGACATAACTATACTCTATGGACGCTGCCAAAGTCACAATTCATATTTGCGTATACAAGTCATGGAATGTGACAGGTAGGTATTAATCATAAAATCTACTCACTATAATAATCATAGCATCTTGTTAATCAAAATTATTAAATTCAGACTGTATCAGTCGTGAGTTTTTGAATACGTTCCGCAGAAGTGCGGACAAGTAACTCTTTATTCTTTAAAATTAGCTACTTTACTCACTAAAGAGCCATTTGACACGATAGAATGAAATTCTAAATGAAATTATGTATAAACTTCTGACCTTGAGAAAATAGCACGAGTAAAACAGCGAATTTCATCATAAAGATTTTGACTAAATTCTCGTCGAAAAAATATTGTAACGGGAATTTATATTAAAACTGGGTTCGATTTATTTTCACTTATTTATTTATACCAATAACTACACCACTATATACACATTTATATTCACACTTATTTCTCGGATTATTACGACTTTCTATGATACTATGATCTATGACCGACTGACTATCTATCACTAACTAACTGACATTGCTATCAGCATTATATATCTAACCTAAAAAGCTCTAGATAATTCCAGTGTTGTTTTCGTTGTTTCTGGAACATAAAGATGTAAATGCGAGCCAGACCTTCGAAGGCGAAGATATAGGGGCCGCAGGTAGTATCAGAGTTAAGCTACCAAACTTTGATGGGAAGTGCTATTGGTCAACCTATCGTAGGCAATTTGAAGCAGTGGCAATGGCCAACCAGTGGACCGAAGAACAGAAAGCTGTTTCCTTAACTGCTGCTTTACGAGGTAATGCAGCAGACATCCTTAGGTCTGTTCCGGCTGGCGAAACTACCAAGTCTTGCTTTCTAAATTAGAGAATCGGTATGGAGATAGCCATCTTCAGCAAGTATACAAAGCCCAATTACGATCTCGGGTGCAACATGCAAATGAGAGTCTGCAAGAGTTTGATGGAGAGGTAGCTCGTATCGTGCGACTAGCATATCCTACAGCTGCCGATAGCTTCCTTGATAAAATTGCGGTGGATACATTTGTAAATGGATTGAGGGAGAGCGAGCTGCAGAAGGCGTTGAAGCTGGCCAGACCAAAATTGCTAGAAGAAGCACTAGCTATTGCTTTGGAGCATGAAGCCGCAAGCCAAACTTCCCGAGGGCACCGTTTAAGAGCAATCGAGGAAGAAGATCAGTCCAACAGAGAGTCCCTGTTAGAAATGATAAGGAAGCTAGTTATGGGAGCGCAATCAAAGAAGAGAGAGCCAAGGTGTTGGAACTGTGGTGAGCTAGGACACGTACGCCGCAGTTGTAAGAAGAAGGTTGCACAATCGGAAAACTAGAATGGATCGAGATGAGGGGGCAATCGTCGACCTGCAGAAATAGTGCCCCAGTAATTACGATCAATGTGTCATCTTCTTGCGGAGCCTTGAGTTTATACATCGATGGTCGAATTAATGAAGAAGACAGAACACTCCTAATAGACACCGGTGCAACAAGAACAATAGCCAGGCCAGAGCTCATCACAGATCATTCCCGGATACTACCAACAAAGGTCCAACTCAGAACAGCGACTGGAGAGAAAATAAGAACACATGGTGAAGCGAGCATGACCATCAGCATTGGCAAGATCATCACCAAGCACAAAGTTTTAATCGCTGACATATCTGACCGGTTTATTCTGAGAATGGACCTTTTGAAGAAGCTTGGAGCTGTGTTGGATGTCAAAAATGGTGTCTTGAAGGTCGACAATGAAGAACCGCCCTTTCACGAGGATAACGAAGATGTTGTCCGATTAATAACGACTAGTAACGTAATTATACCCGGCTATAGTGAGAAAATATTGATGACCAACCCGGACGGAAACTGCAAATCTGGAAGTCTGAGACTGGTAGAAGAAATGAATAATAAGGAATTTCTGACAGCTAAAGCTCTTGTTCGAGTAGAAGATGTCGTTTCTGTCAGAGTAATGAATCTAAAGCAGAGCCCCATCAAGTTGAACAAGGGAAGTATGGTTGGAAATTTTGTTCCTGTATCAGCGATATGCTCTGTAAGACCGATTAGTAAACCATCCAGGACCAGATATTTGAAAGAGCTGATTGATGTAGTCATCAAGACTGTCCAGGACTTAGACGAGAAACAATTACGAAAAGTGAGAGATATGCTTGTGGAATTCCAGGACGTGTTTGCGATGGAAGAAGAATAAAAAGGTGAAACAAGTATAGTGACTCACAATATAAACACGGGGAACGCTCAGCCAATAAGACAGCAGACAAGAAGAATTCCATTGGCCAAAAGCTTACGAAGCCCTGAAGTGAAAGCATATTGAAGCCAATGGGACTCTCTTGTGTTAAGAGATGATCTGCTGTACCTTTGAGTCTGAAGATGGCACTGAATCCAGATTACAACTAGTTGTGCCAAGGAGCAAAGTGCCGGAGGTACTACGTCAGCTACATGATGGAGCCTCGGGTGGAATTTCGGAATCATCAAGACTCTGGAAAATGTTCGGGAGCGATTCTATTGGGTAGATTGCAAAGAAGATGTGAGACAGTGGTGCCGTAAGTGCGAAGTGTGTGCAGCCAGCAATGGACCACTTGGCAGAAAGCGGGCACCTATGAGGCAGTATAATGTTGGGAGTCCCATGGAGCGAGTTGCTTTGGATATTGCGGGGCCATTTCCTGAAACGGACAATGGAAATAAGTATATCCTAGTAGCCATGGATTATTTCACAAAGTGGACAGAGGCGTACGCAATCCCTAATCTAAAAAGCTCTAGATGATTCCAGTGTTGTTTTCGTTGTTTCTGGAGGTTATTTCTCAATATATGGCTTCGAGAATAGACCAGGACTTATTCTCGTTGCCTCTGATGTCGCCCGTGTTTTCTGAAATGTTTGTGACATCTGTGAGTGTGTGTAGTTCATTATTCGGGTAAGTCTTCACGTTACAATATAGAACATGTTCTATATTTTCGTAATAGACGGAGAAAATGCGCAAGAAATGCGCGGTGTGTACAATGTCCCCGCGAAGATTGACAGAAAACCTCACTTTTAAACTTTCATCGAGAGTTTGTTCAAAATCTTCCATAATAATCATGTATATCTGGACAAAGGAGGTGATAGAGCAATACCAGAAGTGGCCGTGCTTATATAAAACAAAATTAGCGAATATGGAGATCGCAATTTGCGATCAAGAGAACTTACAGCTATACATACTTCGCTCCTGGAACCGGATGTCAGTATTGCAGAAATCAAAACTAAATTGGCAAGCATTAAAGCAAAATGCAACTTAAGAACTGAAATAGTAGAGTCTGCGGTAATATTTATCATATTTTCTGACTGCGCGCAAGCGCATGGACATATTTTCTGCTATATTCTAGATGAAAATAGATCCCCGTGTAAAACAGACAAGGTAATTTTAAATGGTAAAGTTTTTTGTACAAATTCTTGCACAGTTTATTGATAATAATTTCACTGAGATTCTCTATCTTGTCAAACGGCTCTAATGCGGCAAAATTATTGTCAAGGCAGTGAATATTTAGCACTTTCTTCAAGATATTCAGAGATCTTTTTTTTCTTAAGGGGCCTCGCTACGCAGGTGTAAAATTTATGAATTTCTCTGTTTAACGTCCCCGAGGTGAAGTATGAAGGTTGATCCATATGATATAATACCAGACAACCAGTAGTATATTGCAGGCAGTGTTATTGAAAAATTTAAATCCACTATAACTCTTTTGGTTTTAGAAAGAGATTTTTTTATTGAAAGAACAGATAGGCCTCGAATTCACTGTAGAATCGCTGAAAGTATTTTTTTCTGTAAACAAATAATAAAAAGGTTTTCAACTTAAATCCTATTTTTCTTATATGATATGCGAATCTCGATACTCTTCTCAGTAAGCATACAAAATTTTAGCCAGATAGCAAAATTACATCAAGAGAAATAATGGAACTACTACTGCACAACTTCAAAAGTACCAGCACCAATAGAATTAATATTATTTTGTATTTCTTAGTGCACCAACAGATGAAGTCGTTCCAATTTTTTGGAAAAAATATTTATGTCGATATGTTTGAGGAGGAGAAACACTCATTTAGAGTACCATCCTTGGCTATTATTTAATGTTATTATTATATAACGGCTTTTTTTTATAGTCGACTCCAGTAGAAACGTTTAAAATTCTTTTCTATTTTTTCTAACGCCATCACACGTTTTTTACAATTTGATGAAATTAGTATGGAATATGAATAAGGGTTACTCATTTTAATAACTAAAATAAATTATAGGAACAAGTACATTCCCAAAGTCGAGTGGATTTATTTAGGAAAGAAACAAGCTCGAAGTAAGTCATCAATTCCACAAATTTATTAAGGAAATTTCTCAACCAAATAGTGGCAAAAGCCTTTCATCTAACTACAAATGCATAACATCAAAATAACAAGCCCTACCAATAGAATTAATATTATTTTGTATTTTTCAGTGCACCAACTAACAAAGTCGGTCCAATTTTTTGTAAAAAATATTTCTTATAATATTTGATACCTAAATGTTCTAAAATGCGTCCATTACAAAGAAAAAAATGCCGCGTTCCACTTCCACTTAGAAAATTGAGTGTGGTGAAGACAGTCGTGTCGTACCATAATCTAACAGCGATAGTCTAAACCAATGCCGTGTGGAGTATTCTTTATGGAGTAGTTGTTTTCGTTGTCCTTAGTTTATTCATTATAATGTAATTTCTTTGAATATACTTTTCGAATAAAACTCTTCACAGTTTTTTTTGTAATAATAAGACAGCTTAGAAGTATTAATGGATGTGCAAGGAAAGTTTGTGACTAACTCATTATTTTTCAAACAAGAAACATGAAAACCGTCTAACTAGTAGGTATTTATATAAAGAACCTTACCAAAAAATATATGTTTATATTTTGGTAAAAACAATCAATCGTCAAAATTTGGTGCTCTTTTGAAAGTCCAAACGAATTCAACAGGGCGGCATTTTAGTTGCATAAACAACGTTAGAAGAGAGAACAAGAGAAAGCTGGTGCTTGATACTACAAGAATAATAAACTTAATCACAGTTTATTGAAAAAATGATATCTTTTGCCTACAATAGTTTCACGACAGAAAATTAAACATTTCTTAAGCACCTCTTCCAGATTTGATCAATACAATTTTGAGAAATTAAAAAGTATGAAAGAAAGAAAATATTTACAATGATGAAATTATTTTCAGATACCAGCTACTCCTACCATCCAGCCATACATGATGATACATTCGTCAGACGAAAACAGAGACGAAATCGTACAACTTTTACGCTGCAACAGCTTGAGGAGCTTGAAAGTGCTTTCGCTCAAACTCATTATCCTGATGTGTTTACGAGAGAAGATTTAGCAATGAAAATCAACTTGACAGAAGCTCGAGTTCAAGTGAGTATACACAACTATTTTTATTTTGTTTCCATTTTAAAATTTGCCCTGATGACGAGAATACCTAAACATTCTCGAAAGCTCGTTTCCATTCAAAGAATTTTATTTAATAAGTGACTGTATCCCCAAAAATCATCTTTTTATTTAATAGTTAGATACAAAAATAAATAATAGAAGAATATCTCACTTTACTAGCCTGTAAGATTGATAATAACCAATGTTTTTAGCAGATATCAGATTCATTTAGTGTCGAAAATTCTCACGTTTTGCTTATTGAGAATCTTTTTGTTTAAAACTCAAATAATAAAGAGTTTCCATGATTTTATTACCGCCTATTTGTGTTGATCAAAAAAACTGGCTCTTTGGAAAAAACTCTTGAATCTTGGTAATCTACAACCTTGCTTACAATACATATTTCATTTATATTTGACATAAATATTTTTTACAAAAAATTGGACCGAAGTTATAAGTCAGTTCACTGAAAAATACAAAATAATATTAATTCTATTGGTGCTGTTACTTTTGAACTTGTCCAGTTGCAGTTAGATTGATAACTTTTGGCACCAACTTCACAAGTACCAGCACTTATAGAATTAATATTATTTTGTATTTTTCAGTGCATCAGCTGGTAACGTCGGTGCAATTTTTTGTAGAAAATATTTATTTCATACTTTTGGGTTTATTTAATATTAGTGATGAAAATCATAGACGTTCATTAGCGTCCATATAGCGAAAATCCACATGAGATTTTAACATCGCCGTAAGTCGAAAGCCCTAAATCTTTTGAAAAAATATTCACTTTAAACGTTTCCGGATATTGTCCTTTCTTTTATTATACGACCTCAGATTTTTGATTTTCGAGAATAATTGCCACCTTCCCCCCTTGCCCCCTTTGAGGGTGTTTTTTGAAGGGAAGCAGATCTCTGATTTGAGTTCATACGAATATGGTACCATTTCTCAAGTTTTGTCTTTCAAATTAATCAAAATCGGAGTAAGTTTACTATATATAAAGCGCGCACAAACCAAAAAAGAAAAAAAGCAGACATTAGATTTGTACACATCCTACGTTTGCGTTCTTCTGTTAAAAATTGACATTGCTTAATATTATCTTATTTTTCTCCGATAAAAAATACGAGGTATGCCATAATATATTGAACAAACCCATTGTTGCATTTTCTGAAATACAGAATATCGGTACTGGTTCTGATACTTTTGAAGTTTTCAGGCGTAAAATTCATCTTTGAAGTACCAATGTAGTATCGGTTATAATCACGGTTAACTCGCAATAATTGGTACACGTCTAAATACCTAATTTAAACTCAAAAAATCCCGATGGCCTGTAGTCAGCGGAAAGGTAAATTTTTCAAAATTCATTGAATTGAAATTTTAACAACCTTTTCATTGGTATACCTACATGTTATTACATAAAATTGTCATAGCCTTGCGATTAGAGGTTTTTGTTTTGGCTGTTGAATATAAAGCAGACAGGGTTCGAGTCCACTTCAGGGCAGATTTTTTTTTTCGCCTATTTCTTTTCAATAAATATACTATATATTTTTTTAATCAGGGTCTATATTAAGATCTCCAGAAAATGTACAATTACATCAAATTTATATTGAGTGTTCATGTTTTATCAATATTTGTTATTTTTCTTTATTAATTTTTATTTTTTTACCTGTGTATTTTATGAATAAATGCTTTGAACAAAAGTTGTAGGTACTGATTATATCTGTAACCTGAAATTTGAACTTGATACCTTCAAAACTGCGACCTCTATCGTGTTAACAAATTTCGTAATATCCCACATATATATATATATATATATATATATATATATATATATATAAACTTTTGAACCAAATGTTTTTTTGGACTAACTTATAGACATATAACAACATGCCGTTGAAATTTTTTCGAAATTCAAAAGTGTGAACGATCGCAATAGGTATATTTCTATAAGAAATTTACCTAAAAATGGAGCATCTCAAAATCTAATCATTATGAGTAAGTAAGTAATAACAATATTTCTCGGTAGTGATACAGGGTGATTCACTTCAGAACATTGAGAAAATAATGTTTGTGTTACTGAGATTTACTAAATATTACTTTTTTATCAGTTTTGACAAATATTTAAGAAAAATAATAGCTACAATGGATCATTGTTCTTGTAATCGTTTCCAAATAATCATATCGTTCAATTTGTTACTGAAAGAAGTGAAGATGGATTTTTATTTTAAATTAAATTACAGGTTGTTTTATTTAAAAAATGTAACTTTGATTTGGTATGGCTTTATGGAACACCGTGTAATATTGTTACTATTTTTTAAATGTCAAGCTAAATCCGGTTAAAACTATTGCAAATAAATAGCAATGAACACAAAACTAATAAATTTTGAGTTTTATTTAACCTGTATGTATGGCTATATTATTGTTCGACATGTGTAACATTAACTGACACCGGAAATATAACTCGATAAAGATCCCTCCACATCTTTGTTCTCGAGAGGGACTTAAAAATTGACTACACACGTTACGTCCAGAAACGTCCTTCTATATTATCTAATAAATTGTGGCAGATCCATAAAATCCACAAAATGGCAGTGAACATTTTTCCGCTTCAAAAATAAATGCGATTTCTTGATACGGTGAAATTACGTTTTTCACATACATACGGCAGGACATTAATATTTTCCCCATGATCAATTTCAATGAGCACTATTTCAAACTACAAGAAGATAATAGGGTCATTATTTATTTATTTGAGTTAAAGGCTAAAGACAACTTAAAACTATCTAATTCATTTTTAAATACATTAAGACATGGAGAATTAACAAATCTCTCAGGCAACGAATTCCAAAGTTGGACAACTCGAATACTGAGGAAGGTTTTTTTGCTGTCTAATTTACATGGTTCCTTTCCTAATTTTAAAGAGTGACCACGCGTAATTTCTTCGAGACTATGAATAAATATTGGTATATGACAGTTAAAAGTTTCAATCAGTTTACCTCTGGTTCGTCGTCACTTAATGAAGTTAGATTAAGACTCCGAAGACGTTCCTCATAACTCAAGTGTTGAATAGAATGACAAAGTTTTGTTGCTTTTCTTTGAAAACTTTCCAACAAATCAATGTACTTAGAATAATAAGGAGTCCAAATTGAATAATAATATTCAAGCTTGAGCCAGATATATGTTTTGTAAATTTTGAGAAACATCTGGATCTTCATGGGTTGAAACACTTTTCTGACTAAGTAGGTATAATGGAATATGGTTTTTTGACAATAGATACCATTTAAAGTCAGAGAATATTGTGACACCAAGATCAGTTTATTCCATCTAAAAAAAATACTTCACGCTATTCCTAAGACTGATATTTCCAAGGGTAAAAATATTTTCAATTAGAAAAAACGTTGCTGATAAAGATTATAAATGTAAACATAAACTTAATATTTTCATAGTGAAGAGAACGGTTCATTATTTTAGCCAGTCTATCTTTAATTTGGTTTGAGTTGATCCTGTCAAATAAAAACGTACCGTAATTAGTAGCAAATTTGAACGAATGGTGATGTACAAGCAGCTCAGGCTTTTCAGGAAAATCAAAAGTAACCACTAGCAATCAGTAGTGTGGATTCGATATGAGATCGATTTAAAAATTTTGACATATAATTCACATGAAAGGTTTTTATTATATGAACGCTGACTTTTTGATGCAATTCAACTAATGGAAAGTGTATTGATGGAAGTAGAAAATGAAAAAATACAAATACTAAAGACGTTGTATAGCTATAATTTTTTCTTTGTGAGTTATAAACACCGGTCACTCAAAATCGTAAAATAAATATCTTCAAGACACTATGATCAACTTCATTACATGATGCACTAAAAATGAAAGAATAATATGAGATTCATAAAAATTTTGAAGTTGATACAAAGATAGCTGGTACAATTATGTCTTAGTATCAATATCAAAATCTTGATGATTATTATTGTATTGTTATTTTAAACTTTTCAGTGCATTATCTAATGAAGTCGGTACCTACATAGTTGTTTTTTGAAGTTTATTTTCTGGTTTCCTTAGACAATTTCACTGCAGTATCAAAATCATCATCATCAAAGAGAGGGGCACGGCAAAACACAATCCAACCACCGCCCCCCTAGGGACACGTTTTGTATTGAGAGAAAAGACGGCGGGGGGTAAGTGCGCGCGTGGCTCAATTCTAAAGCACCACCTTATATGTATGTACTCTGTCTCGGGGGGTGGTCAGAATCGCCGCCACCGATACCGCCGCCGCCGCCGCCAACGACTCCTGACGTTTCGGGTGTCGTATTACAGTCACTTAATGTGCCCGGACGTCTTGTGCCATGTTGGGGCCCGTCGTCCGTTTTTCACTTTGACAGTGGCTATTCGTTGTAGTTATACCTTTTGTTTTCATGATATAGCTGCTTCGCTGCTGGGCGATAAATTGAAATTGGGGTGAATGATTTTTTGAAGATTGAATATAGAGAAAAATTATTTTTCAAGGAAGATACGATTCTGATAAACTGTCTTGATTTACCATAGTAAATACGATTCAAAATTAAATGATAGTAAAAGATTCTCATGATAAATCCTTCATATGTTGCCGACTTAAATGGAAACACTGTATTATGTATTAGAAGTAAACATCAGGATATTGAAAAAAAGTGATTGACTAAAAATTGTAATTAATATTTAGGTTGTTTAGCGATAACATTCAATGGATAATCCAGCTGGCTGCCATACAATCATCAACCATTCATACAAATGATACAAATACAGAATTATTCAGCATTTTACCTGTAAAAAGCAGTAATATGCTACTATGGATTATATTATTTTTTATTTTTGTTGGTCGTGCTCGAAAAAACAAATTTTCCGAATAACTCCACACCCAATAATCAGCTAAGTAGAGATCAAGTGATCTTGGAAGCCATGGATTCAAGTACCTAATGTACTTATAAAGCATTTTTGAAGAAAAAAGAACAGCATTCAATAATTCTGTAATCAGTTGGTCACTTCTACAAAAATATGGTCCAATGATAGAATTAGTTAGCTTCTTAACTCCACCTCAAACAATAAGAAATCTGCTATTGGACTTTGTGCTAATCCTTGGTCTTTTTGGTCAAGGTAGGTCAGAGATACACCCTTATCATTCAAATTACGGTAGTCTTTGATTTGACAAGGCTCTAAAGATATCAAAACCCATTTCCTTACGAAACCTTGGTAATGCATTATTTTTCTGCAATCATATTATTGCTAGAATCTCCTATATCCTATCCAAAAAGAAAATCTGGTGTGTCCACTCACACGACTTTCCTACCGCTCGCAGGCAAATTTCAGTAAATGAAAAATTTAACACTATTACAATACTTTCTCTACTTAGTGACGATAATAGCGGTAGGAAAGTAAAAATCCTCTGGTCAAATCGTGCTACCACTCATTTTTCTCAGCATTTCAAGACAAACAACAATGGTCATCAACATTTTTTCTCAAGATGAAATGTTTAGCCAGAATCTGAAGAAACATGTGGAAAATATGGAATTTTATTCAAGCATAACTTTTTTTGTGCTTTTTCTCAGAGATGGCGCTATATGTGGATGATAGAGGGCTCTCAGAAGAATACTTTAGGCAAGTTTAATCAAAATCCTTAGAGCCGTTTTCGCGCTTTAGTTTTGAGCAAATCACGTTTTTTGGCTATAGCTAAACACCCGATGTATACAGGATTCTCATTCAGTGCTACCGGCGAGGGATATTGGTACCAAACAAATTAAAAAAGAAAGTAACAAAATACACCGATCCATTCCCGAGATAATGCTGTCATAGACAGACAGACATGCCAATGGCTGAAAATATGTTTATTAGACTTAGAAAACACTGAAATGTCAACATTTGTAAAAATCTCAATACCAAAAATTTCACAGAATTACAAACTTTCCTTATACAGCTACTATGGTAGCGTAGGAAAGTAAAAATATTACAATATATTTCTTAGGAAACAAAAAAATTAAATTTTATTGAAAATAACATAAGTACCTACTGAAATCAGAATTGTGATAAAAAACTATAGAAAATTTTAATTCAATAAATCCTTTTTCAATTATTTATGAAAATATTTTCGCCAATTGTTTTTAGAAAACTCGGTTAATTATTATGAAATTTTATAACTAGGTACTATTTTAATAAATGATTGTTGGTCAATTATTGTTTTTAGTTTTTGACCTACGAACCACGCTCGTTTTGTATAGTAAACGTACACCGATTTTGATGATTTTTGATTCATCTGAAAGAGGAGACATTAAAAATTATCCCATATTCATAAAAACGCAAATCCAAAATCCCCTCCCCTCCCATAAACCGACCTCGAAGAGGGTGGAGGGCCAAATTTTGGGGGCAGAGTTGGTACAAAAGTGATCAATCTAACTTCAACTGCACAACAACTTCAAAAGTAACGGCACCAATATTCGTATTTCGTATTTTTCAGTGCACAACTCATAACGTCGGTCCAATTTTTTGTGAAAAATATTTATATTAATACAAGATTATTTACGCGAAAAACTAAATTTGAATGTTTACATCAGTGAAAACTGCATTCAATTCCATGCCTGATGCGTGTAAAAACATACCCAGAGACAGACAAAAATTTTAAAAATGTTTTGGATTCTATTGCTCTAATAAGACCCCCATATTGTTTTTTATTAAATATCTTGATTGTACAGACATGTTACATGAATTTTATCGTATTTGTAACATTAATATTGATGTACCTAAACAAATCGATTGTGATATTGGCAATGTCCATCTCCCACATCGTTATTGTATTTTTAAACTTTTTTCTTCTAAATATTAAAGCGTTTAATATATCTAATAAAGAAAATTATTTTGAATTCAAATATTTTAAAGGAATATGATTTCTCACTGTAATAAAATCACTTATTGGAGCTATCTATTCTCTCAATTTTGAAAATGTGTCCACCATGATAGATTTTCATCTACCTATAATGTGTTGTTCTTTACTATGAACGTGAAAGATGATTTCACATAACTCAGTGTTAGCTTATTGAGTTATTTCCACTGTATACTATGGTAGTATCATCATCATTAGCAAACAACTGTATTTTTCCATCCAATTCCATACTTACCAAAGAATTTATTTACATTTTTATATCAGAAACAGAACTGGTATCAGGACAGAGCTTTGTGGAACACCACATACCTATTACCATTTTTATGAATTACATAGTTCTCTACAAATTGTCTTCTATTGGACAACTAATTTTGAGACGATTTGTATAGAAAAGCCCTAAATCCAATTATTTTTCGACAAAACAAAATCTTTTGCAATATTCAAGGCATGATTTTTCTGTCGTAAATATGAAATCTTTTGAAAATAGTCAAATAAGATTAACACTATAATTAGAACGTGTCATTTTGTTTCTTTGCATTTGTAATTATTCCCTTTCATAAACTCTTATCTCCCACAATAAGTAAATTCACCTCACCCCCTCAAAAACAAAACCATTTCGATTCAGTTGGCACATCTCAAGTTGCAAACGACAATCATCCCAATCTAAAATAATCCAATAAAAACCAATAAAGTCACGACGATAACTGAATTTTCCAGCTAGTGCCCAAATCATCATTACAATATCAAATTACCAACAACTCGCATGTTATATATATATATATATATATATATATATATATATATATATATATATATATATATATATATATATATATATATATGTATCCTTTCTCTCATGTCAATTGGGTGTCGTTTTTGAAAAAAAAAGAGGGGAACGAAACGTCAGTATACACGTGTCATGCACCCGTTCAAGGGGCCAACACAGTCCAACGTGGATTTATGACCTCAGTGTCGATATTTGACGGCAGAATTTATCGCCTGAACGGGCAAGAGTTAACACCTCCATAAAATTGGGGAATATGAGAGACGCGCGGCGGCGCCGGCTGGTTAAAAGCGCGAACGCAAAACCACAAGAGATATTCTCTTTCTGTGTTCCATCATTTGAGGTTATTAGGTACATTTCCAAATGAAATTTAGAATGTGAGATTGATGAGGGTAGTTGATATTTTTTTTCGATATAAATTGAGATAAATCGACGATCTCTGCTCGTCAGTCGTCAGCTTTATTATTCTTAATATAAGGAATTCAATAGAAGTTCGGTATAGTTTTTAGGGTTCCGTATAATGATCTTATTACTAAGACTCCACTGTCCATCCGTACGTCCGTCTTATGAACTGTAATATTTTTGTTGCTGCTACAATAAGTAAGGTTTCACGAGACTCTCGAAATTCGATATTTAAATTACATTTTTTCAAAGAGATCAAGAATTACATTTCGAGTTTTTCCTAGATCAAGAATTTTTTTCGAGATTTCTCGATTTCGTCAAATTGCATGTGCTGCAATATCTCACAGCTCTTGTTAGATCAGAAATACTAAAATGAAAAACTATGTTAGGAAATAATTTTAAATTATTTAAATATAATAAAGCAAATATCAAAGGTAAAAATAAATATTTTCATATACTTAGAAAAGGACCCTTGACCAAAAATTATCTTTAAACACTTAAAACTGAACAAAACATATGAAAAATAATGATAGACCTAACAAAAATATAGATAACATTTTAATATAAAAAATTATCTTAACAGATAAGAAAATTATTCTTTAGACACTCGTAAATATATCTTTGTTAGATATAAATAGAAATAGAAATAAAGTAAAAATTTTACATATTCTCCAATTAATCGTCTTCGTTCTTTTCTAATGGTCAGTGTTGCTCTTGAAAACTGTCTTTTTGCAGGCACTGAAGTAGCTTAAAAAAATCTGTTGGTCACATAACTTCAAAGATAAACAAACTGTCATTTTGCACCCCGATACTCCCGGGCTCGGTGGTTCTGGGTGGGGAGGTCCTTATTTCAGTAAATTTCCGTTTACGTTTATGTGCTACTCGTTCCATAAGACACACCTATATCTATAATAATAATAATAATACTTAATACTTATCAAATTCAAGTAGATAAGTTCTGTAGTTCTTTTTTGATAATCTCATAGAAATCTAACATTTTTTTCGGAATATAATATATCATAGGTATGTATTAATCCATGTAATAAATTTTGGGTGATTGAATAACAAACATAAAAACTTTTGCATTTATAATATTACTATGGATGGATTACTCCGGCAAAATTAGAGGACATTTTCCGCTCACTTTCGGTAATAAAATGTCTTATATCACATTGGACTTTGAAGGTATAGGTATAGGTTTTGAAAAAACAAATTTTCCAAAAATTAAGTTTTCAAGCGTCTTCGAAAAGATTTATATTTTATTTGATGACTGATTTAACCTAATGTACTCTAACCTATTCATTCGAATGGGAGCCTAGAGAAAAAGAGCGATAGATAGAGAAAATTGAGAGGAATAATGAAGAAATTAAATTGTCTGACTTCTCTGTTCAGTTGAAACAACGCATTGGCTATTTTTGAACAGTTCAATGATATATTTGCGAATAGCTTTTTTTCTGTCCATTTTCTTGTGTAACATACTTCTGTTCAATCATACCAAAGAACATAGCTTAGATACAAGAGAAATTTATAGCTTGAGGGGTTAAATTCGACTGAAATTTATTGCCCTTGTGGATACGATTCTTGAGTCTCATAAAATTGTGAGGTATTTCGTGGATACGTTATATAATATGTGTAGGAGCTCATTTTTGATACACCTGCTCCTCGGTAAAGAAAGCTTGATCGAAATAAGGGTTTATGGATATAAATTTACGTCGTTTTGAGCTGTGGTAAGGGCCTATTTAGTGTCAATTGTCACATCAATAAAGTATAGAGGATTTTAAAGTCTTTATGATGGTAGATATTATGATATAAAACAGCAAATAGATCAATAAAAATAAGATAGATGGCTTAGTGTACAATGTTTGAGAATACGCTGATAATTCCTTAACAAACTTTCAAATCCGTTGTGGTTTTCGATAGCTTATTTCAAAGTTTCTGTTGCCCGCAACTTTCTTCTCATGGAGTTTAATTTCATCCTTATATATTTCAATAAGAAAATGAAATGAAGTCTTTATTCTGCTCCAAGCTAAGATCTATCTACCCGTAAAAACCGAATAAAAAACCGTCTAGTAATTTTGATAATATGTACGAACAAACAAAATTACAACAAAATCTCAAGAAAGTACATACATAATACTATAGTTAATAACTAATTTTTTAAACGCAATACCATATATTTCATTGCAACATTAAATATAATTTTTAAGAGTTTTGTGCCAATATAGGATTTGTAGGATTAATTTATATAATTCACGAGATTTGTTGCAAAAGAACGATTTTCATTATAAGATTTTTTCAAATGCCACATCAATACATTCTGAAAATAATATTTAAGGATAAAATTAAATTTGGTTACCAACAGCAGTATATTCGAAGCTTACAGGAGACTGTAACAGTGAAGAGTGTAAAAATGTTGAACAAAGGCTATTTATAAGAGCTCAAACACGTCATTTTCATGTTCCACGCAAGACTGACACTTCTAGTATTCCAGTGAATGAGTCCCAAACTCTAGCAAGCGTTGCTGCGTCAATTGAATGGAGGGACGCCCAGATCCTGTTTTTCACATTGTCTGTGGTTGTTGGACGATATCTGGGAACCTTTTCCTTCACATACCCTCAAAAAAAATACACTGAAAAATGGCCGGGAATTGTACCTCCTCTACCTATCCACCGATTGGGAAAAAAGTGGTCAAGAAACTCGTACTCTGTCCTATGGTTATGTACCAGAGCAGCATCATGTTGCTATCACATGGACCTTCTGCTTTTTAAATCCACTTGTTTTAGCATTCCAGGAAGATGTAAATATATTTCACCATTCAGTACATTTGCAAAAAAGTAGGGTCCAAGAATGTGACCACCAATCATTCCTCCTCCACCATTAAGTGACTATCGCTGTTGGTTATCAACGGTCCTCATCCAATGGGGATTTTTAATAGTAAAATAATGCATATTATGTCTGCTAACCGACTCGTTGTTTCTGAAAGTTGCTTCATTAGAAATCAGTTTTTTTAACACTACAATCTTCCTCAAAAATGCAGTTCATTTTAATACAAAACGCAACTCGATTTATGACATCGTTAATATAAGGGTGAAACTTGTGTTTTAATATTATTCTTTTTACAGCTTTTTGTGAAATATCTGTTTTTGCTGCTATTTTTCTAATAATTATTAACAAGTTGGCATATTTGAATTTTGGTATAACATGGATGTGTCAAATTTTATGATAGCAGCCTACTTGACCCCATATTTTTTCTAACACAATATCAAAATTCTTTATTTTGCAATAAAACTTGCAAATCATACAAATTAAATCACAAAAACCTTAAATTGGCAGAGAGCTCTTCAAAATTCTACTTAATGATGCAATAAAACACAGGGTGTTACGTTTGAAACAATTGAGGTATTGTCATGAGTATTATGTCATTTTCCAAAAATCGTAGTATTTGACGGCAAAATCGACCCTCAGTTAGTCGATATTTCAAGTAATTCTCCACAGATAAAGGAATTGCGATAAAAAAAATTAAGTGGCTTTTCTTACTTTTGGACTTTAGGACATCCTGTATAAAAATATTTTTTTTTTGGAGTGTGCTTTATTGTCAATCCTGACAAAATCTATAGCTAGGAAAGAGAAAGAAATATGGAGCTCTCCCGCACACCGGATCACCCTTTATTTTTTAAGCGAATGTAGTTTTTTGCGAATCGCTCAACAACGAGATTGATAAATATTCCTAAATATATATCTACATCAGTTTTTTCCGTTCTATATTTTGTAATGAAACGAGAACAAAGCCGCCAATTATTATTCAGTCTCAAACAAAGCCACTTATGTCCAAAACAACATGTATTTTTCAGAAGGACCATTTTGAACCTATTAACCCTATCTAAAAGTACCTACGTCCCAATATTTATCTCATATATATCCAACACTCTGCTGCTACACTCGGCTCGCACTCCCATGGGACCATATCGTATCCTCTTCCTCTACTTCATTGTCATCTCGTCATTTTCCTCTCAAGTGCTCTCCAAGTGCAAAGATCCAACAACAACAACAACAACATGTCTCTCTGAGAGAAAAAAAAAACAAAAGCCCAGTTAAAACAATACACAACAAACAACACTCCACAAACGATACATGTTGAAACGAACCAGTATGCCAAGAACAAAAGTTGGGCCAAATGAATTGTGTAATGTACCTAACTGAAGTGTATACCTACCTACTTAACAATAACAATTCCATGGCATCCACTCTCATCTGTTCCGTAGGTACCTATAGATATAGTGTTTGTGTGCTGAGATATGCACAAAAGAAGACATAACACACACACAGACAGATAGACACGACACGAGCGCATAATTACGTGTTGTCGAGGGGCTCATTAGTAGGTGCGGATAGGGCACTAATTGCAGCTGCAATCTAATACACACCTTGCTGGAGCAGGCCCCCAGGTGACACATCTCTGTATTATTCTGTGTTTCACTGTGTTTGTGTGTATGTGGACGGCTTTAGCCCCAAGGCTGTGCGGCGTCGCGTCACTCCACGATGCCAACCAGATTTGATTAATGTCGCGGTTTTCTTTTTTCGTATCTCTGGAACGTGAAATGAATGCTTGCAATTACTTACTACTTAGAAAAATACCAGGTAATAGTTATTTCTGGTTTCTGGTAGGTACATACTAGGATAAAAAAATAGGTTTAAAATTTTCATAACCTCGAGCTAAAATCTAGTACTTTTTTCCCTTGTATAATAAATAACTATTGATATAACCACACGTCAAGATCAGTCTGTGGTGTTTATCTATAACGAGTGATCCAAAAAATATTAATTTGAAGTGTACCATGTAAAATAAAACCAGGTTAACTATTATTTGGCGTTTCAGAAGAATGGTACTTGAAATATTTACAAAATCGTTTTAAAAATGAAAAGATTCAGCTTGGAATTGAATTTAAATCATTTTCCGACATCTTCATGCTTTTATGGACAAGATATCACAAAACACTTGATTGAATGTGTCAGTTGGAGTCATAAATGTATAGTAATTGAAACGCGGTAGTCAAAGTGACAAGTTGTTTTGGAATCAATCTGCCAACTTTGGAGTATTACGCAAGTGAACTCACGCCACAACGTTTAGCTTGGGGTTAAATGTTACATTTGGTGTCAGAAGTGGGAGACATCATTTAACGATTCTCGTGACTAATGTTACACTCAAAAGTTTGAAATAAATATTTTTTTACAAAAAATGGACCAACGTTATTAATTGGTGTATCGAAAAATACAAAATAATATTAATTCTATTGGTGCTGATTCTTTTGAAGTTGCTGCCAAAAATTTTCAATCTAATTGTAACTGCTCAACTTCAAAAGTACCAACACCAAAAAAGTTAATATTATTTTGTACTTTTCAGTGCACCAACTAATAACGCCGGTCCAATTTTTTCTAAAAAATATTTATTTAGAAATTCATTCCCACTTCTAAGAGTAATCAAATATGTGAAACCTTTCATTCATCAACTTCGAAAAACAATATGACCCCATATACTGCTTCATCCGACACATTGAAAGTTGCTATTACGAATAATTTCCTAACCGACTTCCAAAAATATATCGTGATATTCCGAATAAGGAGGTAGGAGAGTCGTGTGAGTTTTGTTTGTACATACATATAATATTTGTAATGAGTGTGAAATGATCGTTGGAGAACCTGAAATATGACAAACTCTGCTTTAGACGCTCTCAATTTTCCAACGTTTCTCAATTGTTTTCTCTCTATTATTCAACTAATTGGTGCACACGCTCCATGTAGCAGGCATGTGCCCTTCATTTTTGTTTTATAATTCTTCTCCCGCCAAATCATCATCAGGCCCCAAAACAAAATAATTGAGCGTCCTTACGCACGCTCAATTAATTGTTCGTTTCCGTCTTTTATTCTTCACTCACTTTGTTTTATTTTTGTTTTAAGTGGAGTGTGCGATTTGTTTTCAATATACCTTGTTAAATAAAGTATAGGGGGCGCTAAGGTTTTCTCATCTTTTGATTGATGTAGATGCCACAATTTTGATTTCAAGTAGGTACGCTTGAATGTTTTTGAGTTTTAATTGATGTATCTATATAATTTTTATATCACATTAAATTAATTATAATGGGATAACATAGAAAAGATGGAAAATACAGAAAAGCACGTAGCTCCAGCTAAAAGTTTTATTTAATTAATCGAAGAAATCTGAGTTTCACTTTTAGTTAGGTATATTATAGCTTAGTTAGGTTTTATTAATTTCGGATGACATGGAATCACAGAGATGTATAAGTTTATAGAATTTTTATGGGTTCTGTCATTGGAACTGTGCTTGGGCATAGAACAATTACCCTCCTAAATCTCTAAGCTCTATCTACATTGATTTATCATGTCAAGTCAACTAATATGTCAAATGTCAGTAATATTCTTCGAGTATGTCCTAAGAGAAGATAAGTAAGTATGCGTTGGTTCAAATCAAATGAAGTGATAAGGAGCAGTTGTCATCTTTGTCTTTTAAGACATTAAATAAAATATAAGAAAAACTTTTTTCAAGTTACACCTGTTTTAACTAAATACCCTGAATCATTTCTTCATAGCATCACAGAGTAGTTGGTGGTTTATATGAATATCTGTTATTGACCGACTTTCTATGATCGAATAAATAGTTTCAAAAAAGCGAACGGTCAATTTAAAAAAAAAAACACAAAAAGTAATCATTGACTAAATGTTTTCGAAAATCTTTTTAAAATATAGATATAATCTGTACCTACCTACTTTTATTTGAAGTGTTTTCTCCTATAATTGATAGATAAAAAAATAATAATCAAAAATTATTTTTAATATTGCAGCATGGAAGCTCAATATGAAATTAGTAATAATTTTATATTTCCTAGGGTTGGTAATTTAGACCTTGGTTTTGAAAATTTTATAAAAAAGAAGGATATTTATAAGAAATAAGCAAGAAAAGTAAAAAAGAATTGAACCTGGCTGCCGCGCGTTAGGACCAACTACCCAAGCCGATGAGCCATCCTGGAATAGAGAAACTTATTATCAATCGCAGATCTTCAATGTAAATTGAACATACGTGGTGTTAAAAATCTATTTGTTCAAGAAAGCAATAGTCCAGATGCATAGATAATCAAACGATAAACAATTTTATTGGTGTAGTTAGAAAATTAATTATGAGAAATGTACCTTTTCGTTGGTTACAAGGCATCGGGATTTTTTTTTATTTGAGTGAGAAGTTTTGAGAATTGGCACCATTAAAAAAAATCAATATTAGACATGCCTTTCCCCTCAAAAACATCCGCCAAAGAGAGCGGTGGTGGCAATTTGTGCCGAAAATTGAAAATGCGAAACGGCATTAATTAACGAAAATTCCATATTCGGAAACGTTTAAATTGGATATTTTTAAAAATAATCACAGGTTTCGGCGTTACATTCAGAAAGAAATATGTGTTTCAGCTATGTGGAAGGGGCAAATTTTTCGGAGAGTCGACCATTCGAGATTTGAAAATTAGAATGGGGACCATATCCGGAAAAGTTCAAATTGAACAATTTTTGAAAACAGTTACGGTTTTCGAGTTATAGCAATGGTAATGTCTGAAATATGTGATAGGTGCATTTCCGCTATGTGGAAGGGGTAATTTTTCTCGAAAATTGAAAATATAAGACGGCCGAATTAAGGAAGAGATTATATGTAGGAATCAAGATATAAATTGATCATTTTTCAAAAGAGTTACGGTTTTCGAGTTAAAGCAGTAAAGTCGGAGATATGTATATCTGCGCCGCGATGTTTTGAGATCTCTAAATAATAGCAAGTACAAGCTAAGCCTCACCCATGGTAATACTATAAGTACTCTCTTCTTTGGTACCTATTAGTAAATGTTTAACAATTTTCATGACTAATGTTAAACTCAAAAGTGTGAAATAAATATTTTGTACAAAAAAAAATGGACAGAATATTAATTCTATTGGTGCTGGTAATTTTGGAGTTGGTGTCAACAACAACAAATTGCAACGGCACAACTTAAAAAGTACCAGTACCAATAGAATTAATATTATTATGTATTTTTTAAGAAATATTTATATTTTGTATTGCAAACTGATCGACTGGCCCGCATGGCAAATCTAGGATTTTCTATTTGGCTAACATCATATCTGTAAGCATCATATTCATTACCTACTACCAATGTGGGTTTGACTGATTCTGCTGCAATTTTCAATAAAAATACTTTGTCGATCATAACTCGACTTTGAGTTTTATATTTTTTTGTACTAAATTTCTCCACAATAACGTAAATCAGAAGAAAGAAAAACTCGCATCAACTCATTGCATCCTAATTATTTGGAACTACTACAATGACTACAGTCCGATGGACATTTGATGATCGGCTCTTATTTCTTAAGCATGTCTATTAATTCACTAGTTCTAACATAGGAATACCTTCAGCTAGTTTAGATTACTTCGTTAACCTATAACACACACTCAAAAATTACCGTTACTTTGGTTAACTCATTTTAGCATTTTTAATCAAACAATCTCCACTAGATCGAAATGCGTATGGTGAATATACACAACACTCTCTAAACTAACAAATCAGTTATTTGTTTATTGCAGGGTGTTTATGTACCTATTTGTTTATCAAGTATACCTACCCTATGTCTACATATACCCACTTCTGTTCTACCAGCTAAACATAAGCACCACAATGTGAGTGCTGTGAGCAGTGGCACTATCATCCATTGTTTGGCGTCGTTATTCGTTATTCGCTTGTTTAGCGACAAATGGAACGAGTGCTCTAATACGCACACTGTGCCCAATTGTCAAAATTGTATTTACTGTATTTTGAGGCGGTGTGCGGCGCAGAGTGACAAATATATTATCGCCTTTTGCTACACAGTCGGGGGTGCTGCCTAATTGCCAACGAGGAGAACCCAAGCTTATATATGTATATATATATGGTTATAATCGACACTCCAATCCATTGTTATCGTGTGCAATTGGGTTTTCTGATTCATTTGCCATGGATTTATATTATACACCGAAATGTGAACACAGTCTGTTTGTATTCTATTACAAGGTATATAAAGACCTCTACTATGTCGATGACAATTGAGAGGGTGTGGAAGTTGAAATGGAATAATAATATAATTAGTTTTACAACAGTGGCAAATATATAACATATATAACACCACAAACGAGTCGATTTGGATTTAGGAACGAATATAGGTATATATATATATATATATATATATATATATATATACAGATAAATAGATTTACAGATGTTATTTGAGCACCCTATCTTATGGTTGTTGATTGAGCTGTATGGAATTATTGGTATTTGGTAATTGAGTGATTATCGCTAAAATTGCGGGAGTCACCTAACTTTTAAATTGAAATACATCTGATGTGGCCATACCAAGAGTAATGAGAGATTCAACACAAAATGACCAAGTTCGCCATCACTTTAACTTAAGTTTAAGCATATACCTTTTAACAGTTATTACAGCAAATTTAACGTCCAAGGGAAGATGTCCATCGAAGGCTAGTTAACGTAATTAAAATAAATAATAAATAACATGCTAAAAACAAGTGGTGTCAGAAGTGGGATAATTCCAGAAAAAAAAAACAATGACAAACATTAGAAAATCAGGAAATAATTAGACAAAAAAGAAGACCGAGAAATAATGAGACAATAAGAATAAGAAGAACAAGAAAAAAATGGACAACAAGAAAAAGAAAAATAGTAAAATATTGACAACAAGAACACCATTTTGTCTTATTCATGTTGAGAAATATCAGGCTTATCCAGTAAAGTAGAGTGAATGTAAGTGTGGATTTATGCAGCCTAAAATAACGTATAGAAAAATTTACCATTTATGCAGATCAAATTAACAATTAGCAATAAGAGGTACGCATGCGCATAAGTCAGTTTCGAACCATTATAAATTTAAATGAATCTAGCTCTACCTACTTCATAATAAACAACTTTTAAAATGTTCAGTGAAATGGATGAGGTTGCGGTATTTTTTTCTCTGTTAATTTTGCTGACAGCAAGTTTTTTTTATATAATAATATAAATATGAATGCGGACTGAAAAGAAAAGTGGTTTTTTGACAACCTCCTATAATCAACGATTTTACAAGATCGTGAGGGAGTTTTTTCATAAACTAGGATGACTCCATAGCAGTTTGACGTATTGTTATGTCAAACCACCGTTCACAGATTGCTAATTACTCCACAGTGTATTCACATATTTTGTTTTCAGCAGTTGATTATTTTTTGAATTATCTTTCGGAGGGATTTTCAATGCAAGAAATTGCTCGTAAAAATGTCTAACGAACAGCATCATCGATTATTAATTTATGGTCTTCAATATCCATTTTGAAATAATATCTATATTTCAAATAAAACTTCTGATAAACAACAAATGCACAAAACGTAACCTAACCACATGAATTTGTTTTGGGTTTTGACAGGAATTATATTAAATTTCGTCATCGGATGGGCCAATAGGCGGTCATCTGCGTATTAGTTGCGCACAATAAGAAAATCTTGTTCAAATAACGTAGAAAGTTAAAAGTTGGTTAACTTCTTATTTGTTATTTGTTAATTGATAATTGTTACGTGGCTGCATAAACACTGTCATTGAAAAATAAGAACTTCAACTCATATTTGTTATTTGTTAATTGATAATTGTTATTTGCTATTTGTTATTTTAGGCTGCATAAATCCACACAAACATTCTCGATACATTCATTTTTTCAGGGCTTTGTGGCCGCAGAGGTGCCTCTGAAATTATCTAACGACAACTACTTATGTAGCCGGAAATTTTGTTATTCATATAGCCCGTGAATTGTTCGATTTAACATCGATAGATTTTTCCTTTGAAGATATTTTAAGAGCAGGTATTATTGTCGAACTCAAATATAACTCTTTACACCTACCACTACCACCTACCAGTTCCAGACACTATGAAAAATCTAAAGTTGTCTCTATATTCCAACAATAACAGAAATTCCGGAAAAAATTACAAGCATGTTCGTAATGAGAATAATTTCAATATATGAAGTTAATGTTTCAGAATTGATGGCTAAATGGCTACATGCTAATTTCCCCTGTTCAACTTAAACGATAAATATAAATTACCTCCAGCCTAATCTCAAGTTTGGTTAGTTTGACCATATGTCTGTGGAGAATAACGTAAATATTTTATCAAGAGCCACTAATCCACAAGCAGATGAACATACCTATCTATATATGTATATACCTATCAAAAAAATCATAACAGGCCACCTAAAACTCCCAAAACATATACCTAACCACAACACGACAACCTAAGGGCCTGAAAGGGGAGGAATTGATGACGTTGATGGCTGTGGATTGTTGGTTGTGTTTCGGATTTGTATAATTACCCTTCCAGAATATTTGTAGATAATGAGAGCGTGTAATGACTTCATTGATATTTATTAGAGCGGTGCGCCATGTATACATACAGTAGCAAAAGGGGATTATGCTTGGCAGAAGCGACGTGGAGCACAGTAGGTACCTAAGGGGGCGAAGGGGTGAACGCGCGTATGTGCTCCTGTCGCCCCCGAAAAAGGGGTTTCTATAAATATATATATATACATTGTATTTTGAGCGCGGTACACAAAGAGGGTAACATCTGTTGCGGCTTGCCAAACAAACTATCAGTAATTGCGACCCGTTTTATCATCACTCTGTGCTTATATATGTGTTAGCCTCAGGTTGTTTTATTGAGATTTATAGAGGCTGAGGACTTCTCTACTACCCACACCAGTATATTATTGTTAACATTATATTATGTAGATTTCAGTCGTCGGTCCTCCAGTGTTTGATCTGTTAATGTTTCGACGCTGGTTAGATAATTGCTTTGTCTCATCATCATCATCATCATCATCATATGTATAGGTGGAGTTTGTTATTGTTGCAATTAGAATGATGAGATTTTGCAAGCAACTGGAATATAGCGTTGTTAGGTATATATATATATATGTATAGAGATAAAGAGATGATATAAAACAATGAGTGAGGAGATTACTTCTATAGGATGGGATCCTACCAATTACTTTTTTGATTAAAAGTAAGTTAGATGATGCAGTAAAAAGTACTTGCAATATCTATAACATTTATTAGAACGAAGTTCTTTACTACTAGAACTAGAAAGATAAGTAGTTGAGTCAGTCGGCTAGTATTAAATTAGAACGTTTTTTTTGATACGGAGACGCGTAACATAAATTCCATAATCGCCAGGCAGCAACTTGCCTTGGCTTCTGACATTTCAGACTCACGGCACGATCCGTTCAGTATAGAAATAGCTGGGTAAGGATATACATATTTTTTTTCCAAAGCTATGTAGATTTTGTTTGAGAAATTTCATTGCGCGCAGGAACTTATTTACTTAATATATGTTTTAAAAATTTATCAAATTAAAACACATATAATTCCTTTTAAATTCAATAATGAATTGAGAAAATTTAAATTCTGGTGAATTGCTGAAAAATGTAAGGAATATCGTAGAAGACAGAAAATAACGAGATAAATTGAAGAATGGAAAAACGCACAAAAATAGAAAGAATATCGTGAGAGACTAAAATATACTAGTAGCGTTTCTACTGAATATAGGTAAGGAAAAATGCCGAGGTAAAGTGAACTGATAAAATAATCGTATTAAATTAAATGCTTTACTAGCACAATATCATCCAGATGCGTAAGTATTAGTATAAACTTATTATTAAAAAAAACTATCTTCCTAACTAGCCTTAATTAACTAAATTGAAATTAGAATAATAATCTTTATAAATAGTATTTTGGCTAGATATATACAAAAAATTACTGAACTAACAAAACTATGTTGCTAAGTAATCTCCAACTAATAATAAATGCATCCTATAAAATGTAGTAAACTAAATATCAATATTATCTCTAATATATGTTTTTCAAGTTTTTTAAATTGTGCTTCTAACTTTTCCGGGTAATTCATTGTACTGTTGTGGACAAGATGTTTAGGTACTAAACTATTCAGCATTTTATAAATAAATATGTTAAAATTTGCGCCTTACACTCAAATATTTGCTGTATATACCTATAACATGTCTGTTATACTAGTAAAATTATTATAATTTAAAATCATACCTAATGCTCAATTTTGTTTTAACTTTATAAACAAAAAAAAAAAGATTTTATTACCACTCCTACATTGTGCTTGTTTTATATTGTAATATACCTATACCTATAGCAAAATGAACTTCGTTCATACCGGGTTTCCCATGACACTCTCTATTCTTTCTATTTTTGACCGACTTTAAAAAAGGAGAAAGTATATAATTCTGTTGCATGTTTCTTTTTTTTATGGCTTTTAGCACGTTTTGCGTAGTAAACGTACTCCGATTTAGACGCTTTTTGTCTCATTGAAATGAGAAATGGTCCCATATTTAGAAAAACTCAAATCCGATATCTCCTTCCCTCCAAAAACAGCCGCCAACGAGTGTGTGGGGGCAATTTTTCTCGAAAATTGAAAATCCGACACGGCAGAATTGATGAAAATTCCATATTCAGAAACGTTTAAATTGGACATTTTTAAAAATATTCATAGGTTTCCACGTTACAGTCTGAGATGTGTGATTGAGCTATGATGTGGAAGGGGCAAATTTTTCCGAGAATAGAAAAATCGAGATTTGAAAATAAGAAAGAGGACCATATCCGGAAACGTTTAAATTGAACTTTTTTTCAAAAGATTTTTCCGAGTTTCGCAATGGTAAAATGTGAAATATGTGATATGCGTATTTCCGCTATGTGCAATTTTGTTGAGACGGCCAAATTAAAGAAAAGAATATTATGTAGTTAGCACCATCTAAATTGAGTTACGGCTTTCGAGTTGCAGCAGTAAAGTCTGAAATAAGTACCTATATTTGTGCCGCGATGTTTTGATATCAAGTAGAGGCTCTTTGATTATATTTACGTGGCTATCTGGAGCCTTTATTTGTGAAGATAGAAAAAAATGATTTATATAAAAAATGTAGTTTGTTTTTCATGTTATCTTTTGAAATTATCAGTAAAAAAATATCGCAATTAAAAAATGAAAAAATATAGGCAACTTATTTTTTTTTTCAATAGGCGTGACCCTCGATGTCCACAATAGCTATTTCGGGAATGGCTCCGCAAATTGCGATACAAATTCCAATATGGTGTTTCGGGGTCGAGAATTCAATTTGTGATACAGCTGAGTTCTATTATAAGAAATCGGCTGGCTTTCATTTTTTAATGGATGTAACCCTCAAGGTCCACTCTAGCTATTTCTGGAATAGCTCAGCAGATAGCGATAAAAATTTCAATATGGGGTTTACGGGTTGAAAAGGTCATTGTGATAAAGCTGAATTCTGGTATGTTTCACATTCATATTTGTTTTGAAATCTGTAAATTATGAGCTTTGTGAACGAAAAAAGCAATATTTACCGATCTAAAGATCGCAATACGCTTAAACTAGAAATATGCACATTTTCGAACTACGATTAAACACCCTTAGTAAATTTTATAGACCCACTCTAAATTTTGTGTTACCCGAGCATAGCTCGGTCGCCCAGATATTAACAATAAATGCTAGAATCGAATTAGGAGTAAATTGACAGCTAAATATTGGCACATATTTCTTACAAAATATAAACAAAAAGAAAACATGAATTGCCAACTGGCGAAGTTCAGATAACTGGTTGTTAAACCATTCCCTGCTTTACAACTTAACCCTATACAGGGTGGTTATCCGGGAGAGACAATGATCTATTGTGGGCTAACTATGGTCGCGTCCATCAGAACGTAGCGCTCTTAGAGCGATTAACAATTTTCTGCTGAACGCCATGTTTTGTCCACTGATCGGATAGAGCGCTGGATGAGCGGTCGCCATTTTTTCGAGCGGAATTAAATCCTGCTACGCTACGATCAATCGCTGCATCATTTGTCATTTCTGTCAAAATTCAAACAGTTATGTTCTGTTCTTATACCGGTTTGCTAAGGAATAATAAATAGTTGGGATACAGTGGAATAGTTGTTTCAAAAAACTGTTTATTTCAATTGCGCGACAACCGTTCCCGTCCTTGCCAGAAATCATGAGGTTCTATGGGCTGTAAGAGTTCCACAGTTCTATTCATTAATCCGCCGATATCTAAGCCGTCGTCTTCCGCAATTGCCAATGCAGCTGGGATAAGATCCATCTCGATAACAGATGGAAATATTGGAAATGGCAGAACGGCTTTCACGTTTCAGTATCCTTTATTTGGGTTTATTTAGGACCTAGGTTCTCACCAGAAAGCTCAAACTCGACATAATTGTAGCACCTAACCTCCTTCATCTGTGATTGTAGCATGCGCGCATGAGCAAGAATTAATCGCATTTGAATGTCAAAAAGGTACGTTCAGCAGAATAATTATCTTATGGAGCGCTTGTAAAAATCGCTACTTCATCAAATTATTCTGATGAACGCGACGTATAACTACCAACCAACAATCTGAAAGTATATTGAAATATTAAAGTTACTGGGGGAGATGCGTCTAAAATATTTTCATGTCAGTAGCATTTACGGTTATACCGGAAATAGATGCCAACTTTGTTATTTTAAATAGAATACTCTGCATATTACTGCCTTTTTAGATTTCTTGTAAATTTTGAAATATGTCAAAAACAGTTAGACTTAGGTATAAAACATAAAAATACATAAAATATTTTCAAAATTATATAAGAAATCTAAAAATACGGTAATATACAGGGTATTTTATTTAAAATAACAAAGTTGCCATCTATTTTCAATATAACCGGAAATGCTACTGACATGAAAATATTTAGACGCATGTCCCCCAGTACGTCATCAAATTTTCAGACTGTTTGTAGTCATCGTTTGCCCACAATTGATCGATGTATTTCCCGGAGAACCACTCTGTACACAAGAACTGCTCGTTTAAACATATTAAATTATCACTTATAATATGAATGTTAATTCGTTCATCTTATTCAGAGATTGCTGAATCTTACAGTGAATAACAAATAAACTTGCTGCATACTGTCACTCCGTTGGTTTACTTAATAGTAACGCTGCCGTGTCGTTCCGTTGTAGTGCAGTCCCGCTCAGTGTGTTCATCTCTTTAGAGAGTAGGACACTGCTTAAACAAGAAACAATCATTTCAACATTACTTTTCCAATCAAACGTACCCGAACAGACTCTGCACCAACATCTTCTTTTCCCACGCCACGAGTATCAAGAAAAAGGGGGGCGGGGAATGGACATACCATACCATAGTATGGTCCTTGAGATCCACACGACCGATCCACATTGTGAACATGCAGGCAGAAACAACCCTCTCACAACGAGATAAGTGGGGATGAGGGGGTAGATGTTATGCCCCCTTTCGCGACGCGCGTATGCAGGCGGCGGTGGTGTCAGGTTACCGCCCCAGACGGTCGCAGGCAATCATAATAACACTGTGTATATATGTGTGTGTATGTCTGTGAGATCGAACCGCCTCTCCCCTTGGCGCTGCCTACGCTAATGCTGCTCCCAGCCTTGTCGGACGGAGGATATAAGGATATATATAATACCATTGAGATTATCAGATGATGTGTTCCTATGGATTTTTTTTTATGTAAAATTGACATGACTTCTATATTATTTATATTTTCGATCTCCCCATAACTGTAATCTAAATAGAACAGAAAATATTTGAAAGTAGAATTGTATTTTTTTTTTAAATATTACCAACAATAATAAGTTTGCTCTTATGGAAGGGAAGTCTATAGCTGACGTAATGTATGTTCTTACTTGCTCCTAGTTTCCTAAAATTATCGATGTCCAGTTTTATTTACGTTTCAAACGGCCCTAAGTCCAAGAAACATATTATGTCTGGGTATCCTGCTCGCACTGGTTGCTAGATAATAAGGCTGTTCGAGCAGTAGTTTGGTAGACGGTTTGATAACTGTTATAAATGCGCATGTGCGGTTTGAAACAGTTTCCAAGTGGTTTGGGATTTGGTTCTGCTCGAACACCAAACTGCAGTTTGCAAACTACCCCTTCCACTTTCTTACAATTTCGTCGTCAAAGAACAAATGCCAATAGATATGTTTTATGACCAAAGATAAGAGAGAACATCAATAAAAGATTGATACACAAAAAACAAAACCAGTGTTTCGTTTAGGACTGAGCCGGACTAGTTTGGAAATCGTCAAACTACTACTCGAAAATCTTACTAGTAGTTGGGAATAAATTATTTCATCGTAAATTAAAGTGCGCAGGCGTCTGACGGTTTGAGATTGGTTTGAACCGCTGCTCGAGCACCCTTAATAATATCTCAAAATAACGTGCTCTAATCCGTTTCTATCTCTGAGAAAAACTAGGGAAACAAGTTATGCTCAAATGATCTGTCTAATGTTCAATTATTTATATTATGAATAAACGGTCCGTGCTTTGTCAAAATTGAATACGACCATTGTTGTTTGTCTTGGCACGCTGAAAAACATGAACAGCGGTAGGAAAGTCGTGTGAGTGGACACACCAGATTGTCTTATATTACTTCCTTCTCCATTTTGATAATGGAATTTGACATTCTTGGCGATGTTGATATATGAAGAATGGTCTACTACCCCAAGGTAAACAGCTGGGACTCTTTTTTAATATTTATACAAGTTATTGTGTCAACTTTTAAAAAGGAGACATAATTGTATATGCCGATGACAATGTTTCTTTGAGTGCTTAAATGGAGTCTTAAAACTGAAAAAAATAATTACATATTCTCAATCAAGGAAGCAAAATCTAATAATATAGAGCTTTACATTCTCCATTTAATGACTAAATATCTAGGAATAATAATAAAAAATCATGGGAATGTCATGTGTATGCGCCTCTGGATCCATGAAACTTACTTTCAGCTCTCGTTCTATTTCCAGATTATTTTGAAAGCAAACTTTCTTTTTAACCAATTGACTGTTTTTACTCGAAAGACAATGCAGAAATTGCATATATCTCTCCAAAACTACGCCCAAAGAGAGTAGAGGGGAGGGTTGCTGCTATAGATGAAAAAACTATTTATAAGTTTGCAAACTATTCTTGAGGGAAAATTGTTCAATTGAAAAGCCAGTCTTATGTTTCAAGGCTTTGGTTTCATTTTCCCCAAATTTGTATTCATTTACATTTATAAGCTGTTTGTGTTGATATAGGTGAAAATCAAAACTTAAAAATTCTTAAACAAGCACGATGCTCAAAATTAACTAGACCTCACTATCCAGTGAGAAAATTTAGGCCTTCGGTGGAAATCCTTATAGATGTGCAACAGGCTGCAACTAACGTCTTGAATAAGCATTATTTTCTATAAATATGCTCAAAAAACTTCCAAAATAACTGTCAGTAAATAACATGTTTCAGATCACTCGCGCGATGTCGTAGGAAATCTGCTCATCTTACAATTAGATTTCTCGTCAACGAGCCCAAAAAAGCTTGCCATAGAATGTTGCATTTACCATAATCTGACCTATAACCTTCGTAGGTGGAGGGCGAGGGGGTGGTTGTTGGCAGTCTTCCAGTCCATCCACTTTTCTACCTCCCATCCCTCAGCATCAAAACGCTCTCTCTTCCCCAAATCCTCAATCCCACTCTGGCAATGATGATGTTGGTGGGGGACGGCTTTTCCGCGGAATCAAATTCGTTTTAATCACACGTTTTCCTAAGTGATTACGTAAAATGCGGAGGGTGTGGAGGCGGGAGACACGAAGTGCCTCCCGCTTTCTCTTGCTCTCTCACTCTGGCTCGTTGCTAAAATCACATTAAAATAAATAATCCGTCCGTTCGACGTCGGCTTTTAGGCAGCGTAATGTGCTCGCCTTTTGAGCACCAAGCACCAAGTCTACTACTACAGGACACGGAATCTGCTTGTTGTTGCTTTTAATGTATTTTTAAAGTTGATCTTGTTAGAAGCGCCGTGCTGCCGTGCTTCTCCATGCTATACACGACGACATACTTTTGCAAACGACGAATATATGGCATCGTACTAAGAGGTCTTGCATGGGTAGATTATTATTAAAGACACAAAGTCTGGGGGCGCAGCTAAAAATCATTTAAGCTCTAAAAAGAATGTTTGAAAGCTGTTTTGGAAACAAAAAACATGTAAATGTTTGGTGGTATTATAAGTATTTAATTCAATCAAGATAAAACAGTTTTAAAGATTTCAATTTTCTTGTCGAAGCATATGTATGTAAAACTCAAATGACATTGTAACCACGGACTAAGGAAATATAAGAACGGAGCTTAATAACTGAGCTGGTTGATAACTTTTAATAGATACAGGGTAGGAAAAAACAGCGCCTAATATCTATTGGCTGCTGATTGGTAGCAACTATAAATTAGGCAGAACTGTCTTCATGTTACCTTGACACTGGTTTTCTTTGGTATTTATTATATGCCATTTATATCAAAATAACTTCATATTCCCGTGATTGCCCTCAAGAATTCTGGAAATAATATGTTAATAACTGTTCTATTTCAACTTATTCCAGCTTTTTATTTGTATGACGCACTCTACGCAATTTATAAACACACTGAATATTCTTGCTCCATTCATAAGAGAAATATTCCACTCATTAATACAAATCTTCTTTCTTTAGTACGTTATTGTAACCAAATGTAACTATAACTTTTTATGTGTATTGAAATGAAAATCATTCTTTGATACTGATTAGACTGTTGAAACAAGGCCCGTAATCGATTTAATTACCAGGGCATTCATTAAACTCGTAGGATAAAATAGAAAACTCATGTTTCATTATATCCCTTTGGAATAGTATCTACTAATTCCCTTTAACCTTAAAATAAGCTGTAAGATTCATCGATGACTACTTCATATGATCCAAATTCTATCCTCTGAAGCCAACTTTTTAAGTTTGGGACTGGGTAATAGTCACTAGGGGCCAGATCTGGAGAATACGTTAGATGGGGAAGCAATTTATAACGTAAATTCTTTTAATTTCGCCTGGGTTTTTATCGATATGTCTTGGGTTTATAGTAATGGATCCATGTTTCATCAATTGTCACCATTCGATGTAGAAAAATGTTGGCTTTCATAAACACATGGCGAAATACAGATGCGAACAACCAACATGTTCACGTTTTTGATCGATTTTCCATTATTTTGAAAATATCAAAAGTTATTGACTTCAAACAAATACAGCCATCACATTAATGCGTAGGTATTTTGGGCTCAAACTTTCACAGATGTCATATAATATGTTGTTTTAAGAAAACGATATGGTTTTAATTTCGATGCTATTCTATTTCTCTCCCTCTCTGTCCCTCTACGGACTTATTGGAACACCCACAGTATTTCTAGATTCTTTTGTTATCCCCTGACCATCTTCTTAGGAGACAAACGCTACTAGGCCTTGCCTTGGTCTCCTTTTGCAATTGTTTCGTATCTAATGTTTCTATTGTCTATCTTCATTCTCCGTAGATCTAAATGCAGTTTCTCATTAGAGTAAGGTACCCAGTCTCTGAGAGAAAAGCTCTCATCCCTCTCTGAGTATTTCGTGTTTTTTACAGATTTTGTTTACAAATTAATTAAAAACATTTCCCTTACAAATTGTATCGCTATTCAGTCAGGCCTATTTCGCCTCTCTCATTGGTCTGGTAATATGGATGAAAATATATTTGTTTTCAAATGTTTTCTGTTCGGATTTATTGTAGAACAATGAAACAAGAAGCTTCCTATCTAATTTCGCTGTTTATTCTTTTATTACAGGTCTGGTTTCAGAATAGGAGAGCTAAGTGGAGAAAAGCTGAACGATTGAAAGAAGAACAGAGGAAGCGAGATGGTCAAGAAATTGTAAAGAGAGATGGTGATACAAAAGAGGAGAAGGTTTGATTCTTTTTTAATTATCTACTAGCTTATTTCTTATTTATAAAATCTTTATTATGTTAAATTAGTCGATATGTTATCAGCAGGTATAAAATAAAAAATCATAGAAAATCTTTTGATTTTGAATAAAAGTAAAATTTTCAGGAAAACATATAATTACTACTTATCTAAGATATCCGGAGTGATTTAGTGTCGATAATAGATACTTGAGATGTTTACGGAGATTGTTACTTCATCTTGTTGGGATCGTCATACAAATATTGATTTTTGTGTTATTCTTGAGGGCTGCTGTTAATTTCAGCTCTAAAACGTTGCCACTTCGATGTACAAAAGTATCTCTATCTATGGATTCTTAATTATTATTTTACGTTTACAAAACGAAGACACGTGTTTGGATGATATTCAAACATTCTCACGGTGATAGTTTTGTTGCCGAACAAAATTTTCTTCATTTATTGGTCCTAAACTGAATATTTTCATTTCATTTTCTTCATGTTCTTGTGTTATTTTCATCAAATTTTTCATGAATAATGGATACTACATGGCGATGAAATCTGCCTTGTTTCTAAATCTAAATTAAGCTTGGCTTGATTCAAGGAATTTTATTTATTAAATTATTGCGTCCTCAAGAATCATCTTTTTATTATTTATTATAATTTATTATAAAAAAATGCTTTTGTCAATAAAACATTAAAATAACGTTATAATAACAGTAGCTACTCGAATTGTTTCTAAAAAAAGGTATATAATTTGGGATGTTTTATTTGAAGAAAAAAGCATTCTTGTATTGAAAACGAAATTTGCAAGGAGACTAGTTTTTCTCGAAAAGCGAAATATCTATGTATAAGGCTTTATTATGCGAAAATAAGTATTTGCCATTAGAAAAAATAGTAATAAAGTACCTAATAATAAACTGGCATTATTGCAAGGTAGACATATTTTCAGTGATAGACCAACATGTATCTATTATAGTTTGAATACCCATCGAATGGGGTTTCGTCATACCTTGTCTATCTCTTTTTTTCGTTTGTAAGCTAGGTGAAATAAAATTTTAACGTCATAAACATATGTCTTCGATCAGATCGGCTGATTGTTATTTTGATTTTTGTTCTTCTTTTCTTTGACGTTTAATCGTGACGAAACCCCACTCTATGTTTTTTATAAATCATTCTCTCAATTCAACTTAACTCAAAAGTAAATAGATTTTTTTTGGAATTCTTTATTAATCTAGAAATATTTCTAAAAACTACAAAACAGCAACAAGAAGACATGTCACTTCGAGCAGCTGCTATGACAAATAACCTTCAAAGGTCGATGTCACAGTAAGCCAATGTGAGGGTCCAATTCACTGTAATTGTCCATCGATATTCACCGGAATCTGCCAGCGGCCAAACTCGTGTGATCAGCAAAATTCTTCAATTTCCTATTTTATTCTGTAGTCTTTTTGATGTGATATTTTGCCTTTCCAGATGGAGGACGGCCACATTGGTAGCCCAGCCTCCCCTCTGGTTGCCGTCCATGACGAGGACGAAGAGACGGACGCGATCGCAACCGCCTCCGCATCCGGATCGTTGGTGCGCGAATGCTCGAGTCGCAGCAGCGCTGGCGGTCGCAGTGTAGCCGCCACTCCAGACCATATGCGAGCAGATGGTGCTGATGCAGCAGGTAACGATGGCGGTGACCGCCCCTCGGAATCACCATCACCACAGAGTCCAGCTGCATCGGCCACCTCTGATCAGCAACAGCCACCGCCTTCAAGATTGCCGATGCATCCGGCGCCGTTTTCGCACATGTTCCCCTTCGGAGATAGGTAAGGCAGAACCTATTCAGAATCTTAATCTATGTGAATTAGATCTTTTGGTTCGACCAACTGAAACGTTGGTCGTGGGAGTTAATTCCGCCGCTGCTACAAGCATTGGTTGTTGCACTTCCTCCATAGCTAAGATTCTTGAGCTGTAGAACAAAGGTTTCCATGCATTTTTGCAAATCAAACATTATCACATTTAAACCCGTTTGTGGATAAATAATTGTAGATAAAAAAATAACACACACACATGATGATGATCAAAAAGATAAAATTGTTGATTTGATCAGTATTAATTACAATCACATGTTAAAGTAAATAATAATTGAAAACATGAATCAATATAAAAAGAGAATCTTCAAGAAATGCTAACCTTAAGTAGAGCGTATAAGATTTGAAATAGGTAAGCGATTTTGTCAAGTAAAATGCCTAATTCCCTGAACAACTATGTTTGTTCAGGTTTTATCTGGTCTCTATCTAACACCCATACTTCGTAATAACGTTTTGAAAACATAATTACTTGTTATTTAAATCATCCAAAGATAGTTCTAGTAACGAACCTCGAACGGAGGAGGTATACAATTCGACTGTCTGCTTTTTTTATGGTTCGTTCGCCAGTTTCATATTTTTCCCTCCGAACACCGCCCCCAAAGGGGGCGTAGTTGGCAAACTTTCTCGAAAATCGAAAATCTGAGTTGGTATAATTAAAGATAGGACAATATCCGAAAACGTTTAAATTGAACATTTTTTCAAAAGAGTTACGGTTTTCGAGTAAGATGCATGTTAAATTGTCAAATATGTGCATTTTTGGTAGGCGGAGAGGACGATTTCTTTCAAAAATTGAAAATTTGTAGACACTACATGAAAGACAATAGTATTTGTAACAATATTTATGATGAACATTTTTTCCTTAGAGTTACGGTTTTCGAGTAAAATCGGTGTTAGAATGGTTACAACTAAAATATTCAAGCGTATTTCCGCAGCGATGTTCTGAGATCTCTACATATATTAATAACAAGGACAAGCAAAGAATATATGTGGGTTATAGGATATTAGTGGTATTAGCGACGTTCAACGATTTTCGTGACTAATATTACACTCAAAAGTTTAAAATAAATGTTTTTTACATAAAATTGGACCTACGTTATTAGTTGATGCACTGAAAAGTACGAAATAATATTAATTATATTGGTGCTGGTTCTTTAAGTTGTTGCCAAAAGTTATCATTCCAACTGCAACTGCACAACTTCAAAAGTACCAGCACCAATAGAATTAATATTATTTCGTACTTTTCAGTGCACCAACTAATAACGTCGGTCCATTTTTTTCTAAGAAATATTTTAACGATTTAGTTTAGTTTCTTCTCCCAGTTTGCTAGTAAAAACTCAAAATAATTACTTTTCACAGCAACTTTTTTAGCTTTACAAAATGGCATTTACAATTTTACTATTTTTTATTTCAATGAAATCTCATTTCTATGTTTTTAACAATAAGCATACCTACATTTTTTGATAGTAGGCGATGCCTGATGGAAAACTATGTATGTTTCTGTTTTTGGAGAATATTGTTGACAAATTTCTGTACTCTCCGATCACTAGATTTGTCAGTTCCTGAAATTTATGTTTGACGATAAATAAAAAATTATGCCTTTCAATCGGTAAAAGTCAGTACCTATTAAATATCGAATCAATTCATTCATTCATTGTTTTATTTATTTTGTAATGAAAAATGATATCTAATACAGGGTGCACCTATGTTTCGTTTCACAGAAAAGTTGTTGATTGTATTTAGAAAACGAAAAGTCACTTTGTTGAGCTAAAAAAGCTGCTTCGAAGGAATACTTTCCCTTATTTGATAGCTTTTAAGCAAACGATATAAAAAACAAAATGAAGTATTACATGAATCACTTTTCAACTAATATCTCAAGAACTAAGAAAAAAATATTAACATTTTGTGGACACGATATCAAAGAATTCAAATTGCTCAAGTTTTTTTCTCATTTCAACCAAATTCTCATCTATCACCGTTTCCATGAAACAAACTTTATTATATTCATACCTATAGAATGTTTTATTTTTTATTTAATTACTTGAATACAGTGCAACATAAATATCAAAATCATATTTCGAGCAAGTATACAAAGTGACGGTGATCAAATATCAATTGATTTAGCTAACGGGCCAGTCAATTATAGGAGAGGGAAGTCTAAGCTAAGATAACTTGTATTTCTAAGGTTGTTATCAAAACTAGCAAGACCCTCCTATTCTCCTATTGAATAATACATTACATTAAAGAGCCATTCGTTTCTATATCCTAATCATGGATTTCTTGCATCAATTAATCTTCTCAGTTTAATCCAGTTTACAAATTAACAAGACAAAAAACGACAAAAAAAGAGCGACAATTACTTTGATGTGGCATACATTCTTCTAATATAGTGTAGGTCTATAATTAACATTTTGTTGACGTCATTATGGTTAATTGAAAGAAGGAGGCAAGTAGCCTAGAGTGTATAATTATATTTACAATTTAATGAATGATAATTGGAATAAATTCCTTCAAAAATTCATTGCGCCTCCCGCGAAGCGAACTGTCCGTTGACCACCAAACATTTGGAATATTTTTTGAGCAATTTGGAATTATTATTATCACACCAATGATTTATTGTTGGTACAAATATTTTCTCAGATAAGGATACTTTTTGACCGACGAACCAAACGGAGGAGGCATACAATTCGATTGTTTGTCTTCCATCAAATGCTTCTCCCAAAGGAGGTGGAGGGGGATTTTTTTTCGAAAATTGAAAATTTGAGACGACAAAATTAAAGAGGATATTATAAGTAGCAATATTCAAATTGGACATGTTTCAAAAAAAATGTACGGTTTCCGAGTTAGAGCATTGGGTAATTCTAAAATATAGGTATAAGTATAAGCAACGTATTATCTTCTTTGGTGAACGATGAATGATTTTGATGACTAATGTTACACTCAAAAGTGTGAAATAAATATTTTCTTACAAAAAAGTGTACCGACTTTATTAGTTGGTGCAAATAATATTAATTTTATTGGTTCTGGTACTGTTGAAGTTGGTGCCAAAAGTTTTCGATCAAACTAAAACTGCACAACTTCAAAATTAGTAGTAGAATTATGATTATTTTGGATTTTTCAGTGCAACAGCTAATAAAATGGGTCCATTTTTTTGTAAAAAGTTTTTATATAGAAGCACACTGAAAAAAATCAAGACAAGTTCATTTTTCGATAAAAATATTTATGTCGCTGTTACTCATTTCAAATTTTGAGTGCTCCTGACTTTTCATTATTTTTTTTTATTTAGATAATTATTTTTTAAAATACCATATTTAAGAAGTCTCCTTCTAAATGTAGAATCATCAAAATTCGTAAAAGTTCAATATTCAAAATTCTCCATCAACACAAGAATAACATTGAAGTGTCTGTTTGTGATATCGAAATAAATCGAAGAAAGAAATAAGCAATTTTTTAAAATTTTTATATATACATAGTGATTTTTTGTTGAAGCCAAACTGAAACTTTCCGACGATTCTAACCTTTAAACTATATAGATATTTGATTGAAAATTCGCTGAAACCGATATTTTTTTAAATTTTGCCAAAAAGAAATTTCTACAAAAAACCTCCTTTATTATTTTGGATTTTATTTTGGAGGAAGGAAGAAGTTGCATATTTTGAATTTAGATGTGGATCATCTCTTAATAGTTTTCTTTCGAATGAAAGAAAAATCATCAAAATAGGTTCACCTTACGTATTTTCCGAATGTTCGATAGGCTATAGTTTCTTCTGTGTGCTCTTTTTGAAAATTTTTATCGAGTTGGAAGATTTTCATACGATGAGCTATGTTAATAAAAATTTTCATTACCATTCGGTATGGTTGGTTGAAAACTATTCCGTATAGATGGCAAAAAATGTTTGTCCCATGATTTTACGTCCCTGAAGCTAGCAGAGCAAAGTGAACAGAATCCAAAATACGTATTTGGTGGTTGTAACGCACATAAGGTGCTAACTAAAGTTAGCACAGCAACCTTTAGAAATCAGCTTTTTGTTTAGACAATCTTTCTTAGAGCTAATTAAGTGCTGTATTTCGAAACTAGTTGCTGTTATACTTTTATGTAAAATGGCTGCTTTGCTTTTAGAAATAAACTTTTTGAGAAAATCTTATTTAGTGCTTGCAACGCACATTAGGTGCTAATTAAGTGCTCTATTTCGAAATTAATTGCTCTTATAGTTTTTGTGAAATGGTTGCTTTGGTACCTTTAGATCTGTACTGTTTTCCAAAATTAATTGCTCTTATATTTTTTTGAAAAATAGCTGCTTTGCTAGCTTTAGATCTAGAGTTAGCTTAGCAACATTTAGAACTAAGCTTTTTTAATCTTTTTTAGTGCTCATAGAATTAATTAAGTGCTGTTATGTGTTGTTTGCCGAAATTATTTGCGCTTATAGCTTTTTAAAAGATGGCTGCTTTGTTAGCTTTAGATCTAGAGCTATTATAACAACCTTTAAAAATGAACTTTTTTTGTGAAAATCTTTTTTAGGGCTTGTAGAGCTAATTAAGTGCTAATTAAGTGCTGTATTCCGAAATTATTTGTTCTTATAGTTTTCTGAAAAATGGCTGCTTCGCCTTTAGAAATCAACTTTTTTGAGAATTTTTTTTAGTGCTTGTAGCGCTAGTTATATTCCTAAATTCCGATACTCAATGCATTCCTTATACTCAGTGCAACGATCATCTAGATATCATAACATTGTAAATGTCTAGACGCTGAGCTTGCAACTACTATACTATAAAGCCGCTCCCATTTGTGAGGAGCTTCACTTATAATTTTGTACAGGCATCATAACCATTGTGACAAGTTACATTATATAAGTCAGTTATAAAGAACCAAATAAATCTTTTTAAAAACGTAATTTTGGTTCCTAATAACTTAACTCGCTTATTAAGTGATAATCAGGTGCTGTATTCTGAAATTATTTGCTCTTATAGTTTGATGTAGTTGATTCTTAAAAGTTGCTGTAATATCTTTAGTCTAAAGCTAGCAAAGCAGCCATTTAAAAAAAACTATACGAACAATTAATTTCGGAATATAACATAGAATTAGCACCTAATGAGCGCTACAAGCACTAAATATGTATTTTGAATTCTGCTCACTTTGCTCTGCTAGTTTTAGGGACGTCATGATTTTTTTGTGGTCCATACTATCGTTTCAAAAGCATTTCAATCTATTACTTTCGGTTCAGCTTAGTTTTCTGCTGCCAGCTCTGGTTCTATAAACTACTATTTTTAAACCAACTTCCATATTTCAAAATGAACAAATGGCGTAATATTGCACTAACATGATAAAATAAAACGACCCTTTGAAGCTGATTTTTTTTTATTTCAGAGGTAAATGTATCATATTCACGTATAAATTATAACTACATTAACATGCATCTATATATTATGTGATATATAGATATATATCCGCTAAATTTATTTCGGAATTATGTAGTAGATCCGGTCTGACGGTGATGCTTATGCGATGATATTATAAATTCCCGAGTCCAGTGGCCTGCGGGGACTCTCTCCTCTCTTCCAGTTGCTCGCAAAGAGTTGAGCATGAAAAATCCATCCAATGAATATTCGGGAAAAATGTTTGGTCCACTATAGGTATGTGCCATGTGCACTAATGGGGTAAATATGAAATGCTAATATTTGCCAAGTTATGATATTATACCTATACATAGATATATACTTAAATTGAACTGTCAGCGGCGTAGCAGTGATGATGTTATTTTATAGAGGATTGTATTAATTATATTTTTTTCTGTGACGGGAAAAAGACTCTGACATTTTATCTCTGTTGACAGGTGACAAAGTGTCACTTTTTACCCCACGGCATAAAAGTGAGTACTTTTTTCCCGGGTAGATATACAAACACATACATATAAATCAAAACACATAATTAAATTGACAGATATTTGATTACTTTAAAGGTTTCCTTCGTAACGCAGGTCTAATTGTAGCTATAAGTACAGCAGACTACCAGTTTCAAACTTCAAATTTCACTTCGATAATTCTCTGATTTCAATATATTGAAATATTTTTTCAATATTAAATCATAGTTTTTCCTGTCACAGAAAAAAATTGTGTATTATACAAGGGAAAAATATTATATTTTAACTCAACCTCGTGCTAGAATCTAATACTTTTTCTGTTGTATAATAAATAACTATTGCATGATTTCTTTGACTAACTAATATCACAAAAATATATTTTAATCACTATGCATCTACAAAAAAAGTTATAAAATTATAGTTTACATCCTACATGTTTGTAAAAGGGCGATATCTGGCAATTATCAAATAAAAAATCCCGATGGCCTGTAGTCAGCGGAAAGGTAAATTTTTCCAAATTCATTCGAGTTCCACTTCAAGGCAGACTTCTTTTTTCGCCTATTTCTTTTCAATAAATATACTATATATTTTTTTAATCAAGGTCTATATTAAGATCTCCAGAAAATGTACAATTACATCAAATTTATATTGAGTGTTCATGTTTTATCAATATCTGTTATTTTTCTTTATTAATTTTTATTTTTTTACCTGTGTATTTTATGAAAAATTGCTTTGAACAAAAGTTGTAGGTACTGATTATATCTATAACCTAAAATTATTTTTGATGATATTTACAGTTCAGGTCTTTTTTAATATTTTTTTAAATGTTTGAACGGTCGCCGCTTTGAAAATACTTACCCGATATTGCCCAATAACGAACTCGACCGAGATATTTGAGAGATTGATTCTTGTAGCAAATTTGAACTTGGTATCTTCAACTTCAACTTTTGAACCAAATGTTTTTTTGGACTAACTTATAGACATATAACAACATACCGTTGAATTTTTCTCGAAATTCAAAAGTGTGAACGATCGCAATAGGTATATTTCTATAAGAAATTTACCTAATACATGCATACAACTAATTATTCAAGATTTGATTTGGCTAACCTGCAGTTACAGTTTTTATCCTATTTAATGGCAAATGTTTACAAAAGTTAGTTCGTGGCGTTGGAAATAAAAAATGTGAGAGGTTGACAGGATGCGCTGCGCTGAACTAAAATGTTTAGTTGACTTAAAATATCTGGAGAATCAATTTTGTTATACAGAATTTTGTGGAGAAAATCAAGTTCGATAATGGTGCGTCGATCTTGTAAGGAAGAAAACACATGCCTTGTCTACTGTTGACTTAGAGTCATTCATAGTTTAATTATTATTCATAATCACAATTCTTAGTTAGATCATTAAAGCTAGTGTGCGTGATAAAAGAATAAAAAATAATTAAATATGCATATATTTTACTTTAAATATTTTATTCGAATGCGTGAAATATTAAAATTTTGACTAGTTAGTTTTTTGTCCAGAACAACATGCGGCAAAGTTAGTAATATATTACCAAACAAAAATCTATTACCTGTAGTAGATATAATAATTCCTCTCGATATATAAGCTTTGCATTTTTAAATGTCGATCACAAAATATAGTTATATCGAAAGAGGATTTTTTTGTAGCGGAATATTTTTATTTCAATATTTTTTCACCAATGAATCCGCTTGCGGTGCTTTTTCATAACAAAAATGGCGCTGAGCACACAAAAATCTAATACCGCACATATACTATATATATATGCTATTTTGTTATACATACATATACATCAATTTCAATTTTTTATGATCTTCAACCGAATTTGCATCCCTTTTGTAACATATATTCCACATATATACCTATATATATATATTAACAGGGTGAGTTAGACAGGGGTTTGTGTGTGGGAGTAAACCACCCACTCCAATACGATTTAATGCTCTTTAACAAAAAATGAAATATTGCTTTTTCAATATACACACATGTATATAATATTTTTTCTATATTCTTTTTTTTATTTATTTTTTTTGGCCACCAAACAGCAGCTCAATGATAATAGCGGTCTAAAAATCATTAATTGTTGGTATTCATAACTATTATGCGCAAAATTGAAATTGTTTTACGCTAATGTTTACAGTATAGGATATACAGGGTGTCCAGTGCATCGATTGCCAGACTGAATTAGCTTTAAAAATGTGGTTCATTTGTTACTTCTTCAACCCCGAAAAGTCATCGTCGTTAGATAAATAATATAAGAAAGATTGTCTATTGGCTTTACGAATGTCGATACGATATAACTTAGTTAGTTCTTAAACATAAATAGAGTTTAACCATAGCCATCTGAACACCTAGACCACGCATAGCCTCTTCCAGAGCGATCCAACATCTCAAGACCATTACTCTTCTGGTCCATAATGGTTCGTGTACGACTGATACGATTAACATATTTACCAAACTTCTTATTTTTCATGGCAACTTTTGATTTATAGAGTAATAATCAAACACATTCAGACGTAATTGAATGGTGGTCGTTGAAATAGTTATTATTGATTATTCAGAAACACCTGCAGATTAAATTATGTACCAAATTTATATTTTACATCACAAAATAAAAATTTTCATTTGTGAAATAAGGGGATCATCATCGATCGATTGAGTTAAGTGCGGCAACAAAGGAAAATATAATTTAGGCGTCCGTATGAATTCGTCAGCTTTCGTCGCTAGTCGGAATATTGTTGTTTGTTGTTCCATTCATAATTTGAGTGCTGCTACTACGTTTTACGAATTTATACGCTTCTATATAGGTACACTGTTGCCAAAATTTCCTATAGGAAAATTTTGTCTCTCTTTTACACATGGAAAATACCAAAACAATTCTCTAACAATAACAGATCGCCTTTGGATACATGTTATGAATGAAATGCTTCGTCTAGGTGTTCAGATGTCTTTGAGTTTAACTATCATGTATTCGTTCCGTGGATTAAATTTTATATTCTTCTGCTTTGCTTTCAGAGTAAATTTAGTAAAAAGTAATTTATTCTATTCAGGATTCGTACATACATTTTAACTCGTTTGGTAGAATATAAGCCTTAAAGGCTAGAGGAGATTAATATACTTTTCTCATTACCTAATCTGATATTTCAATGCAATGATAATGAGTTGAACTTATATAATTCAATTACGAACAATTATTGTTTCATACTGTGTGCCATTTCATCAATTAAGCGCAAGTCGGTCATAGCACATATTTTTTTATTGATGATTCTGCAACTTTATTTTTAAAAAATTAACCCGTGTTTTCTGTTTTTTTTTTTCGAAATTCTAATTCAAAAAAGAAAAAGAATTACAAAAACACTAAAAATTAAATTGGTTCAAAACGTGTGCGTTTTAGCGCCCTGTGACGTCACAGTTCCCGCTCATCTGGCATTGGCTGATGGATTATGTCAGTAATCATTGTGACAGTGACAATTAGTTGTCAACACGTTGTGAGATTAAATTTTCGTTTTATATTTGGTTTCGTCCACACCAAGCGGGATTGCAAGCTTTATATTTATAGGTGTTTATGGTGGATGAATATCAGACAAAAAATATGAACCGATAGAAAGACAAAAACCTTGAGAATCACCTTTCAAATGGCTACGAATCGTCGGTTTTTTTCATTTATTGATACTTAACAAGAATAATTGAAAGCTATCAAATTTAATACCTAACATAAGATATGCCTATCTATTTCCTAAACTTGATTAGCAACAGATGTACCTAACCATTATTTTCTTACATCACATTCGGCTATATCTATATTTGCCGTTGTTTTCCTTCAGTTTCTATTTCAGAGTTGATAACGTTAATATCAACAATAATCTTGCACATATTGACTGTACTATACCTACATTAATTTCAATAATACTATTAATACTTGATTCCAATCAAGTTACATCGAGAAAATTAATGTGATGTTTTTTACAGCAATAATAACACCCGCATAAGTGTTTATGGCAGTTTTTATTCATTTCATTATACAATAATTCTAATTACCCCTCATGGTTGATCTAATTAGATTGAGCATTTTTCTGTTTTAACACTATGCACATCTCTAAATTATATTTAACACGTGGCGTTAATTTACTATGAACGACGTGAAAACAATTCGTTATAAAATTGGATAATTTGTAAAAAAAGGATTATACATTTATAAAAGGACTTTTGGATTCCAAACTGCTTAGCTTAGTAAGTTTTAAACATAGAGATAAAACGTATCTAAGCATCAAAGGTACATACTTATTGACCAGAATAAAAATTATTTCAAACCAGTGATGTGAGTCTTACGTTGATTACTCTTGAAAGGAGGAGCTTAATATTTTTGAAATTTCGTTAATCTTAAAATAATGAACAATAAACAACAAATTGCAGATTGTGACTTAATGGGTCGTTTTTAACCAATTATAACGGGCATATGAGAAAATAACGGGTTTATGTGAGCACAACCTTTTTCATTCCCATGTTGCTAGTCCCATAGTTGGGACCGGACTGACCGGATAGGAAACCTTCTCCAATATATAGGCAGCCCCTCTATATCTAGAAACGTCCATTCATTTCTCCCAATAGCACGAACTCACCAGAAATTTCTTGATGTAGAAATGGTCTTGGCGTGTATCGCGAACCAATTGCGGTACGTTTTACGCTTATGCCACCGATTCCCACTAACTTCCACACTCGTATAGGTATATGCTCTAGTCACCGATGAATCACACAGGCTTCCACTGCGATGGCCGCCACTCTATATCTAAGACTCGTTACGCAAGTAAAAAATAGTCTATCAGTGTTCAGATGTTTAAGGGAATGAGGTTAACTGACTTAAGTTATAAGGAATCCCTCATTTAACCGTTATGGTGAGGCTGATGTTTGTCTCATCTCCTTTTCTTTCCCCTAATACCCGAGCCTAACAAAGTAAGAAATAAACATAAAAACAATAAAAGCCTCTAGCGCAAATGATTATTGCGTTACTTGCTAGACCAGTGGACAAAGATTATAGAACGATGCGTCACGTCAAGTTAATTCTATAACTTATTTAATTTGATAATTTCATATCTTCAGCATGTAGAAAGGAAAGTTTCAAGTGAAAGAAGATGATTTAGAGATATTTGATGGAATAAATTCTAATGATGATTTTGCGTGGAAATTTTTTCGCGGAAAAATGCTCGAACAGATTACTAAGTTAACTCGCGCGCGCGTCCTAGAATCTCTTTATTGGAGTAGAGGGAAATTCGATTCAATTTTTATAAAGGCGCCGAAAAAGGAATGAGCGCCTCTAATTCCTTTTGAAGTTGAGGCAATATAATTTCTGAATTTATATATATATATATATATATAGGTATATAGATATGTACTCAAAGTATCTGCCCGAGATCAAATTACATTTTCCTCTACATAAGAAGAGGTTGGTATCTAGGTATTGCAGTGTATATAATATACAGCAAGCAAGCGAAGTTTCTCTTTTTGCCGCTCTCACCTGAATAAGAAAATAAGCAGACAAAATTCCGTGATAAAATGGAAATGAAAGATCCTGACATCCTGCATTTTTCATGTTCAGTACTTCTAATCCGGTTTTGGACGATGGATAAGCGGGAAAGGTAAATTTCATCTTAAGCGTTGGGATAAAATGGAAGTTGGCTTTCATTCCTGTTTTTTTTGTTGTTCCGTTTTTTATCTATAAGAGTTTGCGAGAGAGAAAATTGAATTTTGAATATAGCCACGTTTGAAAATTTAATGATATAGAATGAAATATGGAACTTTTTTTTTCGTAAGCAATATCAAGTCTAGGTTTATGTATTTATTGACTATAGCTCAGCTTATATCGGAAAGAATAAAGCAACTGTATCACACAATACAAACTTTGAACATGAGAACGATAAAGAGAACAAAAGTGTGCCTAAAACTCACAAGTGTCTTTTGAGAGTGATCAAAAAAATACAAGGAAAATATTTACGCATTTAACTGAAATTGTATAGGTATTAATGAAATATAATTTTCCACTTTTCGGAGCAGAAATATTTTATTGATTTATATTGAACGAAACACACAAATCTGAAATAATCTAATGACCATAACAAATATTCTCATTAATAATAATAATAATAATACTTTATTGTTCCAACATGTAACCACCCATTTACAGCACATTTATATAAATATTGTTTCCAAATAAATGCGAAAGTTTTTATGGGGTGAATCCTTGTCAAAAATTAAAGGGGGTCTTTCATGTACACAAAAGCTCTTAGACCTTTACCTGAAAAGTTTCACGCTTCCGAAAATGAGAAAGAAAAATTTGTTTTGACTGAAGTCTCAAATTGTGAAAACAAAACATGACTGCCACCTACTACATTTTTTCGATTCCATTTACAGAAGATTTTATTTTATTTTTTTATTAAAAAACTATTGGTTCTATGGACACAACAAAAGAGTTAAAAAAGTTTTGCAATAAATTGTTCTTTTCAACACATATTTTTAAATTGATAAATTTTATTTCTTCAAAAAGTTCTAATAAAACATGAAATGAAACAAAATAAAAAGATTTTTCTTTCTCATTCTTGGAACTTTTCAGGGAAAGGTCTAAGAGGTTTTGTTTATATGAAAGACCCCCTTTAATTTTCGACAAGGATTCACCCCCTAAAAACATTCGCAAACCTTTGCAAACCATAATAACATTTAGAAGTGACTAAAGAGAATTTATAATTTTTAATCTGTTCATCAATTCTCAGTTGCAGTTCGATCAAATTACTTCATGTTTTAGAAGCTTCTGAAAACACATAAATTGCAACAGATGTAAGCACAGCTTGTCTAAATATTCTATAACTTATACAGATTTTATTTGAATTGTGTATATGAATGCTTTTCAGTCGATTGCCTAACAGTTTAAGTTAAAGCAGGTAAACTATAATTTGGCATTCCAGAAAATCCTTTTAAATATGGGTAGATACCGCTTAGAATTGAAACTAAATCATCTTCAGACATCTTCATGCTCGTATTCTTATTATAATAGATAATATCACACAACACACGATATTATGCATCAAACACAATGACATGGACTGACAGAACTTATCACTTATAATCTCCCAAGATCTTAAATAATTTCCGAAATTTTTTTCGGGGTGCAATTTTCTAAAAAAAAATTCGCAACAGAAAAAAATTACGGAGAATAATTCAAGCTCGCGGGAGATTCGGTACGAAAATTTTATACTGAAAATTATTTTCAATTGTTAATAGAATATAATAATAAAGAAACATAAGTAATGGAATAAGCAATGAAATAGGAGATTTAATAAAAAACGCTATATAAAATTATTTATTATATTACTTAAATAATAAATATATTTTACAACTATTTTTCAATGTTTTGGCATTTTCTTTATCGTTAAATCATTATATATTTTTATGCCGTTATAAAGAATTTACTGTTTTTCCATTTATTATTTTAATTTCTATTGATAAAAGATTATCGGAATATCTAGTTAAATGATTGTGCTGATCACTATAAAATTTAAAAAAATGGAAAATTTCAAGTTATTTACGAGAAGATGGATGAATGTAAAAAAAATAATTTTATATAATGAATAAATATTAAATAATGTCCTAGGTTTGTATAAGTTAACTGTGGGTTCGCGGTCATTCAGTTTGTATACGCACTTTATAATTTTATTCGGAAGTATTTTCCAAGGTTTCAGTTCCAGTAAGGATTTTGTTGCTGAGCCCCAAACAGAAACTAAATATTGAAGTCTTGAATATAATAATGAGAAGTATATTAATTTCAGGTATTTTAAAGGTAAATAATTACTTATTTTAAATAGACTTCCAATGATTGGAGCTATCTTTTCCTCAATTTTTCATGTGTTTTGACCATGATAAATTTTCATCTATGAATAATCGACAAACTTTACATTAGAAGAATATGTGATATTGTCATTATTATATTTAATTTGATTTTTTAAATCAGTAGATATATTTTTTCTGACAAAAAAAAGTGAAAAATGATTTTCCATAATTTAGCGTTAGCTTATGACCTTTTATAGGAGATTTTACTGATATCATGCATCATACTAATCTTGCTTTCTTGTAAATTAGTTCCACTGTACCTATATTACAGTAGTATCATCAGCAAACAAATTTATGTTTCCATTCAATTTTAAACTTACCAACGAATTTATATACATGAGAAAGAGAACTGGTCCCCGAATAGACCCTTGTGGAATAGCACATAATACTTTTTTTTCTGACCCAGATACTTCTTCGATGAAATCTTTATTGGGAAATGGAACCATAGAAACTCCTATACCTTTATGCAAAGAACTCGGTCACTAGAACTACGCATGGGCTGAGAACTGTTATCTCTCTAAATCTCTAAGCCCTCCTATAGGAATTATAAATAAAGACAGATCTGTGTATTCGTTGAATAAACTCAACCAATATGCCAAAAATCACTAATATATATTCTAAAGACATGGGCAAAGATAATTATGGTATTGTTTAAATTATTTGAAGAGGAAAGAGGCAGTAGTACACTTTGGCAGCTTTTTCTTTAAAACTTCAAGGCCTTAAAGTCAAAGTAATGTGATATGAACAATATAATGAAAAGTATTCTGTCCGAATTAATCACAGAGAAAAGTCATAAAATAGAAAAATAATATCATCAAAGTCATTCTGAGACAAAATTCACATAGACATATACATTCTAATTAAGCGTTATGTCATAATCAACCAGAAACTGGGGTAATTAACGCTCGGTCAAGACGTGCTTTTATGACATCATATTGGAGATATTCTCAAAATGATGGATTAGTGTTGTAGTGGATGGTGGTGCTATGATGTGCGTGATATTGTCTCATTATCGAGTGTTTAAGTTAATTATTTGTTAATTAGACATTCGTCGCTTTTCATTGTTTAGTAAGTAGGACTTGTAATTTCTGGAGCAACAGCAGATGATGTTGCTGGGGATGTAGGGGCTTTTTATATATAGTCAAAAAGCTTTAAGTGTTTACTGTTATGAAAAGATTTATATGTTTTTCAATGTACTTATCTGTTTATATTTGAATATAAGATTGATGTATAGGGTGGCCCATAATAAAGTGACACTAGCTTAATAACTAGGTCTCTGAAAAACCTACAGTTTTGGGTGCTTTTCAATAAAAAAACTGGAAAAAAATTGTGCTGCAAAAAATATAGGAAGCACCAAACTATAAAAATTGTAATCAAAGTCAAAAAATAGCAATAAAAAAGGAACCTGAGAAAGCATGTAATAACTAGATTAACTTTCCAAAATTGTAGCTAAAAGATGATGACCTTCTTGAAAATTCTTCTACTCTAGATACCATATTTCGCATAAAATTATGCAACATTAATGGAGAAATGGAGAACTTCTGTTCGAATATTTTCTTAAGTTCGTCGATACTTTGAGGATTATCAGCCGCAGGACATTCATGGATGCGCGGGCAGTATGAATTGTGGCACTGTACTGCTGAAACCAAATGTTTTCAGGAAAACACCGCAACTCTTGTTGAAAAAAGTTTGAAACATGTTCACATAAGGTTCCGAATTTACCGTGGTATTTTCTTGAATTTCATTCTCAAAAAAATAACTTCCCACAATTAACTGTGCTGACACTGTACACCAAACAGTAACTTTTTGGCTATGATTCGGAGTTGAGTGTATTTGTTGTGGGTTTTCTCGAGACCAGTAACAAGAATTTTGTTCAGCATTGTTTTCTAAAAGCTCTAAAAATAGTTCAAAAAAGCAAAATGGCTGCAAAATCAGTGTCTTCTACCGCCTGCACAAGTTGAACTTTATATGGTTTGAAGGGTAAATCTTTATGTAATATTCTTTGCTGGTTAGCTCTTGAGAGTGCTAGTGTTTCCAAATAGCTTTGGACTCCTTAAAAATGCAGCTTGAACTTTTGCAGTATTTGAAGGAATTTTAACTGAAATAGGCCTACCTGAAGGTTTCTTATTAAAAGATGATGCTGTGGTTCTAAGCTGACAAACCCATTAGGGCAACAGACTGGTCATTTTTATTAAGACTTTCAACAATAAAAGAGCGATGAATAGCGAGATAATTATTTTTTCTCAGTAAGAGGCTGTCTATCTGATAATAGTGAATCTCTATGGTTTCGCTTTAAAAAAATAGTTAAAATACACAACTTTACTTAATTTTGTTTTGACCTTGATTACAATTTTTATAGTTTGGTAAAAGGTGTATTTTTTGGACCACAAAAAAATGTTTTTCTATCGAACAACACCAAAAACTTACCTATAGGTTTCTTAGAGTTATTAGACTTCAAAATATGTCACTAAATTGTGGGCCACCACTTATATATAAAGATAAGTTAAAGAAGACTAGTCCATAGGATTCATATATTCATATGAGTCAAGTTAAAAACTACTGGTCTATAGACATAAAATCTTTTCAGCCATGCTTGTATCCTAAAGTAATAGCAACATTTAATTTTCAAATATATAGGGTATCCTATTTAAATATAAAAAGTTGAGGGTGCTTCCGCCTTAACCAGAAGTGCCCTGAAAGACACTGCATCTCATTGGGCATCATGGTACTTGCCTGCAAAAATTCATAGATATCGTGTTTGCCGTTTTAAAGATACTTCTACCATACTTTATTCCAACCCTGTATATCTAGGTACGTATAATCAAATCTTTAAAATATTTGGAACAATGATATATAAGCTCAAGTATAAAAAGTCATAATGGATTAAAAATGATATCTTCTTCGTCTAAGCAACAAAACATTATTTGAATATATCAAGATTCAAAGAACATGAAACAGAAAAATGCTCGAAACACCACTATGTACCTAAGCCTCGACGGCGATGAATTCCAAATGTTTATGGCCGCATTAAGAAAGTATAATAAGGACTTAAGGTAATTTTGGAAGAGAGGAAGCGCCTCCTACAACAAAGTTATCTTTATGTATATATATATTGGAGTGAAATGGGGATAGCAATGCGCCAGCGGCTAAATAACGAAATGGAGGGAGAAGGAAGGAACAAGGAGCTTGGTTCGCCCTCAAAGGAGCAGACCTTATTGTCTCTCCTGTAGCTGTAATAATTCCGCAGTCAGATAATCAGATTTGATACAGTCTGTATTTCTAGCTAGCTTTAATAAATTATACGGCATCCGAATTAGAATTCTCTCCGAGAAATATAATAATAATAAGATCCGAAAAGGGAATGATGATGATGATGATAATAAGTTAGATTTTGTTAGAGGAGATATTGTGCCGAGTATCTACAGACAGAGAGAGAGAGAGAGAGTCGATGCTAATGTGTAAGATGATGATGGTAAATTAATTTACTTGTTGGTGAAGTAGGAGGAGGAAAGGGAGGGGGCTGCTGCTATTTGGCTTGCGGTGAAATAAATTTTCCTTCTCTCACAGTGGAATCTCACTGCGATAATTTTTACTTTTTTCCTTTATCAACTTCAGATTATAGGGAAGATATTATAGTCCTATTTAGCTTGATTGCTGTCGCACAGATTATTGCTTGCAGATCGGTTTAATCGCCTCATATTATGCCATTTCTTCTAGTTTCTTTTATGAATCTCAGTCATTTATCATTGTTTGTTTGATTCACATTGTGTTAACTCTCATTTCTGCAGTATAGTATTGTGTATTGTTTCGTGTCGGTTAGAGCTGACAGTGCGACATGTCTGCGGTCAACCATTCAAGAGAAGGCGTGTCATGTCCATACAGTGCTTTCATTTCAAAACGAACCACCCTTAATATCTTTTGACTGAGAGGAAAATTAAAAGACAAACAACACACCAGTTTAGATATAAAGAGGGAAGTGTATTTTCATATTTGAGTGCTATTCTATTTTTAAGTTCTTGAATATTTGCAGGTCGAGTTCTATCGCCTTCCTTTACAAATAACTCCCGAGGAAAAACTCTAGAAGACTTAAATCTGGAGATTGTGCGGGCCATTCAACTGCTACTTGTCTGCCAGTCCTATAGGCCCGGAAATTTTTCATTGAGCCTTTCTCGAACTGCTATCTAATTGATTTTCCAAAGACTGAACGATTGGAGTGTATAGTGTATTTTTTAATAGGTTCCGGTACAGTTGCCCATTTAAATTTTCTTCTACAAAGAATGGCCCAATAATTTGTTTTCCATAAATACCTGCCCAAACATTGATCTTTCTTGGAAGTTGAGAATGTTCTTCCCGAAATACATGTGAATTTTCATTATCCCATTATCTGCAGTTGTGTCTGTTAACTAAACCATTTAGGTAGAAAGTTGACTCGTCAGTAAGCAAATATTTTTGATAAATTATGGGTCTTCGTCAATTCGCTGGCACATTAATTCGCAAAATTGTGTTTCTCTCTCTTAATCGTCTTCGCTGAGAAGTGTAAAATTTTAATTTTGTATGGAAAAACATGTATTCCTTCTTAAAATTTTGAGTACGAAACCGGTAGAAATATTAAGGAGCTCACCAACTTTCGGAAAGACAAAGTTGGGTCTATTACGAACTGTCCTAGCACCTACCTGAATCTGGCAGCCTTTGTCTAGAACTCTTGCCCCTGTAGCTTTTTTGTTACATAAAGACTCAGTTTCTTTAATCTTTCCAATTATATCACATACTTATGCCCCACGTTTTTATCTGGATGTCTCTCATTGAATATTCTGGTGGTTCTACGCCCTTTAAGGGGCTGAAAATCGATTCTTTCAGCCCCGTAAAGGAATTTTTTTCTGTTCTCTCGGCTAGAGTATACCCCATTTCAAAATTAATATTCTTGCGTTTCAAACTAACGTTGTCGAAATAACAATTCTATCAACAATTATTCAATTGGTTCTTAAACCTCTTTAAGAATTATCGTGTTTTGTTGTCATTTGGTACTACTTACATTATTTGTGGAATGAATGCACAGGCTATAAACAGGCTTTATTATTGTCTCGCCAATAACGTAACACATTTAGAGCATTTGATAAAATAAATTATTCGAACTCGATAAACTCTTCAATTATTAACACACATTTTTTCTTCTAATTCGCGTCTACGTCCACCGATTTCATATTTTTTGGCACCGTTGAATAGCAAATTGTATGCCCTTTAAAATAACGTGTCACACTGTGGGGACTGCCATTTGACATATTAAAGTTAGGTTAGCTGGAGGTGAGGAGGTGGTTGATAAAATTTTTTGTACATCTAAGCTGACATTTATTTTTGTTTTTTTTTAATTTTCCTCTCGGTCAAAAAATATTCAGGGTGGTTCGTTTTGAAATGAAAGTTGAGATGATGATATGAAAAATAAAAGAATCTTCGAAATTAAACAGAAGAATGATCAAGGTTGTTGTTGCTACAGGATTTACACTTGAAGTAGGGCTTATTACATGCCCTCTCTATTGTATAATTATTAGTGTTTAATAAATTGAAAATGGAATCGGTAATCGTAACCTAGAACGGTAAGTGGTATAAGGACTTGACTCGTCAGGGAGGAGGTAACTTGGTACCATGTTTTATCTGGGTTTAAACGTTATAGTGGGACATTTCCGAAGCACATTTGCTATCATCTCTGGTTATTTCAACTCCAATAAAAATCACTACTGGAAGAAAATATCATAGAACATGATTTTCCCTTACATTCGTTTAGACCTACGTGGTTCCTTGCCTATTATGATGCATTTACTATTTTCTTGTCATTATATCATCATTGTGGTGTTCTATCAATGCTCATTTCTTCTCTTCAAAGTGGTTAGTTTTTACCTTACCAGGCTAGTTCAACGTATCTAAGCCCAGATCCATTTCAGGCATTGGATGTAACATTATAGGTATGCTTCATCCAAATATCATTTTTTCTCCTCTTTGATTATATTTAGAGGTTTCTGTTGTATAAGTCTTTGATGAAATCACAATTTATTCAGAATTTTATTGGTCAACATCAAAGTTTCACGTATATGTCAACAACGGGAGCATTAATGTCAAGGGCAAGAAGAGTCGATATGACAGGAGGGCTGACTCATACGAATTGGGATAAAAATGCAAAGAACGTCAAGGTCACTGATGCAAATTTGTTATAGTATTGAATAATAAAAATGATTGAGAGGTAGGATACATCCATTCATCCAGGTCAAATTGATGATATATCACATATATGACCGTTCTATTTTAAAATAGTGAACGAATTTCACCAAGATGCCCGGCTAATAATTTCTAATTGATTGAAAAGATCAGACTACATGTTATACCTACGCATCAATATTCTGTTGATCTTTGAACAAAAGCTTTCAGCGAGAGACTTATCGTCAAATTTTGTCAAAAGATCCATTAGAATCATGTGCTCAGTCTGGCATAAAAAGGCATTAAGTCTTGAAAGAACATACGTTGATATATAAGTAAGAGATTCAATGAAATCAAACATCATTGGAGAGGGAAATCAAACATCATTGCTGTCTATAAAGAAAATAATACTCTCCAATCTGTCTAACATACATATACCTACCTATATATATATATGAAACCATTTACTCTCACGATTCTCCATTTTGTAAATAAATCAAATGTCATGATGCGTGTACATTTATCTCAGTATACTCAGATGTTATTCGCAGTATCTTGTTTGTTGTATCGTATAACGTTTACCGACGTATTTCTTTAAGGAAGTATCCGACAAATCCGCCTGCAGTTAAAATGTTAAGGATTCAATTTCGTTTTTTATATCTTATATATAATATATGTATACATATATGTCTCTCTCCTGGGGTAAGCTAGGAGGGATTATATCTAACATTTAGGAACTGTCTCAAATAATAAATACTTAGGTATATGTTTATGACATTTTACAGTATTGGTAGCTACCTATCCAAGATAATGATGGGATAACATTAGGATCTCGAAGACGGTGATACGAACTCGGTTTAATGAACGTTTAACGACTATTAAGTATTATGGTTTTAGAGAAAAACTGTTTTTTACAACAAAAAAATACTTCTTCTGAGCAAAGTTTTCAGCGCTACTAGAAACCGTCATCAACTTAGTTTTTATATAAACCGAAATAAAAGAATGCCGTGTATTAGATAATACTCTTCATAAAAAAATATGTGATCTACCTAATATGTCTACTTTTAACTGACGAATCCAAGGAGGAGGTTTTTGTTTTGTTTGTATGCGCGCTGTATATAGATTTTGATGATTTTTGATCCATTTGAAAGAGGAGACTTGAGAAATGCTCCCATACTCATAAAAAGTCCAACCAATTGAATTGAATTTTTTTTCTAAAACCGTTGACGCCATTTTGACTGTTTTTTGGTTCACCAGACAATAAATCTGGAGGCGTTACTTCTGGCCATTTGAGAATCCCGGAATTAATTCAACAATATTTCACCAATGAAAATGAAAATTGTTTATAGAATAGTTTTTACTACACATTTTAGTTTTTAATGACGAAGTTGCCAAAGAGTAGGTACAACTGCTTTTTACTTCACTTGATTTGAAATATAATCTTCAAATACTTAAATTTGCAATCTATTAGATACTGGAACATAGACAAAAAACAATAACGAGCATAAAATATAAAAAAAGAGTAAGTATCCTAAACACTTTTTACACATTCCATTTCGAGATCCTAATGTCATCCAATCCTTACCTTGGTCACACTGTATATTCGGGTGAAATAAATTACTGAATAAGCTGTTCTATTGATCCGTTCACCACAGGTTACTTTTTTCCAAATAACGTTGGATTTATTTTAATTTGCAATTGATACAAATAATCAACCGACACTTTGATATACCTATAATTATATAAGCAATGATACAAAGTCATGTTTCAGTCTGTGATGATATATATATTATGTTAATTATCATATAACATATACGAGTCGTAGTTTGGTAGGCATTTTGAATGGTAATTCCCGAAATCTAGAAGCCCTTTGATATTTGCTCACAGAAGTGATTTACATCTGATTTCCGTTTTGCTAAATTCAATCTGCTCACCAGGAATAATTTCATCAAATAAATAATATATACTTATGTACAAATATAGAAGCGCCATGCACAAATAAATTGCACGACAAAAGATATAACATCCCTATATCGATGAATTTGAATAATTGAGTGTTAAATTGAACAGACTGTTTTTGTTTTGTAGTCCCAGATTTCCAACGAATAAGAAGAAAAAATCTCCAATTAAGACAAGATTAATAAATAAATAAAACACTGGATACAATAACTGTTGTATTAAATAACTTTTAATTGAACAACGACGTTAAAATGTCGAGAATTGACACTTGACCTATTACAAGCGCAGCACACTAGCAAATTAACATTGCGATTTGCAGTTCTTCTATTTTGGTCGTTCGTTACAATGGTCCAGGAAATTACGATTTAAAAATGAAACAGAAAGCCTTACTTTTTACCCGACTGAAATATCTTTGAAAGCGTATTGATTGATCTTCCGCTGGTCATAGGCTATATGTGCCGTTATATTAAATTGACTATGGCGCCCTCTAGAGGACATAAGGCCATGAGCAAAGAAAACATTTTTGAAATGTTGTCGTGTTGGGTATGAAATGAAATGGCACATTCATAAATTTCAAGGCTCAAGGCACCTCCTTCGAGAGACAGAGAGCCTTGCTAGAGGAGAAGAATGCGACATTCAGGGATTCGAACGTGCACCCTCATCAATGGTCACTCGTACAAAGCGTTCGCCATGTACTGCGCTGCTTAACTTTCATAAAAGAAGTCGGACAATGTTAGCCCGCGCTTCCCTTAAATGCATTAATAAGCAGATATACCTATCAACATTACATTCGGTTGTCTATTGTTCCGCTATCGACTGAACTATTGTTTGAAAATCGCAATCCATATATTTTATCCGACGTATACCAAAATAGACCATTAGACTCACTCTATCATCGTCACTAAATTCATTTATATCAATTGAGCTAAACTCTTTTAAATACATCAACTACAATTAACAACACACCAGCATTCGCGCTGCCCAGATGCGATTCCCGGAACTCAGCTAAAAAAGTCTTTAAGGCTTGTATGTGTGCTTAAGGGAGATGGAGATTGTCAGATTTTGGGATAGAATTTTAAAATAATTGAATGATTTTTATTGTACTATAACTGAATGAGGCAAAGAGTGTAAGAGTACTTAAATTTCGATTTTTTTGTGAACCTCCCGATAAACAAACAGTGATACTCTTATAATATTTAATATTTCCAAATTTTTTTTTTAAGACAGTTTGACTTCGATTTTCATCAGATCCTTTTGATTTAGAAAAGTACAGACTCTACTGGAATATAAATACACAATTCATATTTTGCCGGATGCGCAAGACCCAAATTTACCAGCAGTTAACAATTTGATGAAACAAGAATCTCAAATCGTCTTTCAAATTTTAAGTACTCCCTAGAGAAATTAGACACAGCGATTTATATAGGCCATTCAAACTTGATATTTGGTGTGCTATCATATTCGATTATGTCCGTTCTATTTAAAATATTTTTAGTCCTACAGCTATATATAGTGTATAGAAAATCACAGTACCAGCTTTCTTATTTAAAATTAAAAGCTTAATTTTTTCCATATCAATTGATTGGCCACCAAATCCTTAGCTGAATCAACCCAGGTTTTCAGAAATTATCTGTTACAGTTTTGGACATAAGTAAATTTTTCAGAAATTGTTTTTTACCAAAAAGGTTGAATCTCGCAAACTGTCCGAAATTGGAAACACAAATTTGGAAAGCTGTTGAGGGAAAATCCTAACTTTTGATGTTATGTAGTTGGCTCATTTTGAAACATATGGGCGCAGGCGACTATCCACGATAAAAAAAAATAATAATAAAATGGTATTGAGATTTGAGGTTGGCAATTTTGAACAGTTTTCAAGATTCAAACTTTTTCGTAAACTATACTAGATGTGGTAATTTTTTTAGAAAATCGACCATTTGAAACGACAAAATTGAGGAATAGACCATATCCGGCGATGTTCAAATTGGACATTTTTCCAAAAAAATCATAGGTATCCGAGTTACAGCAGTGGGAAAGTCTGAAATATGTGTGACTCGGCTATGTGGTGCGGGTAATTTTTTTTGAAAATTGAAATTATGAGATGGCCAAATCAAAATTTAAATTGGACATTTAAAAAAATATAAAGTTTCGAAGCTACAGCAGTGGTAAACTGTGGAATATGTGTATTCCCGCGGTATTTTGAAAGTTTTAATTAAGTATAAGCTACGAAATATCTTCATAACCTACACTTAAAAGTGTGAAATAAATATTTTTTTACAAAAAATTGGACCCACTTTATTAGTTTGTGCCCAAAAAATACAAAATATTATTTTCTATTTTTCAGTGCACCAACTAATAAAATCGGTAAAAAAAATTTAATTTTAAATCACGCAAAAACAAATATATAAGAAATGAAAAGATCCCTTCAAATGGAACATTTCCAAACAAAACTGTAATGCTTAAGTAATAGAGAAAATAGCGAAGTTGAAGAAATGGTTAAAATGAATAATTCGTAATTATTAGAATGATAATCATTTAAGATATTTCAAGATTATAGTCTCATTAAGATTTCCGAAGAGCGAAATAATAATTCAAATTTAGGATTTTTTTGTCTAAAAATTATCTGGGTAGGAATGAAAATAGAACTCTAAAAACATTACCTATTTCAATTCGCAGAAGCAGCAATTGACAAAGCTTTGAACTTGTGAAAAAAACTTAATTATACAGGGTGTCCGAGAAAATGTGAGAAATCTCCCGGATCCAGATAGAACATGAAAAAATAAGTTTTTCCCTACAGGCCCTTCCTATGGAAATATTCGTCCTGAAAATAGGTTTTTCATAAATATCTTCACGGAACTCATGTAGAACCATCTAATGAAGTTTTTCAATAATTTCGATGAGGTAGCTCCAAGGACACCAATGCATTTTTTCAATTTTTGTATATTTTCGGTTCACGTAAATTATAATGAAACTTTCCTGTTGTTTAAAGTACGATATGAAAGTTATTTAACTTTCATATCGTACTTTGTTGTCGAGATAAGAAATAGAAATCATTGTCGTTTTTATAAAAAAATAAAACATGAGTTCGAATATTATTTTTTTTTCTCTTAAACAGGTAAGCAATTTTATCCTCAATTGAGATTAGTTTAAGGTCCAAGCTATTTAGATTTATATTTTTAAAGTCTTTATCATACAGGGTGTTGAAAATTTAGGCATTAATATGGAAACCTAAGCCCGCCTATGGCAAACTAAAAAAGCTAAATATGTTTCAAGGAAACTATTTTGTATATATTTTTATTTAATTATACTTAGTTATATAGTACTTTCCAAGAAAAACATATTACCAGAGGCGTGTAGGTAAAAACTTTATAAGCACTTGTCATTTGTTTTTTCAATTTCTATCTGGATCCGAGAGATTTCCCACATTTTCCCAGACACCCTATATAATATAAAATACAAACTATAACATGTCTACATTTTAAACTAATAACAAATGATTTAGTCTGCATGAGCAACGTCCGACAGTTTTCTCTTTGTTCCAAGCCATGGAAAGTTCTATAGCTGAAATGGCCATAGTAATAATAAATCATTGTGCGCCGTTAGAACTAACTTTTATCGGTGGTGCAATAACTTGAACAAATGTACCATTTCCAATGACATCATGAGAGTATATAAGCAGGCTATTTGGCATGGAATTGTAAGATACTATAGCACTTACACATCCGGGATAAGTATATATTAAAGTGTATTATTATGACAAAGTACTTTGGAGAAAATGCACACAATTTTATGTTTTGAAATTGCACTTCTCTATTTCAAAACATAAAAGCAGTTATATTGTAGAGACTATAAAAGTTACTTCTAAGAATTATGTAGAATTTTTCGTAACTGTAACAATACGTATGACCTAAAGAATACTGAGCATCAAGGTAAAGACTATTTCTTGGGATGATTATGCAATCTTATATAGCGAGAAACGACCCATCAAAAGCCTATTCTATGTATCGTATCCCCCTAGTGGCCCTTCGCCATCCGCGATTGGGACCAAGCCTCGCTGCGCTGTATTTTGAAGACGGACTGTAGGCTTATATAAAGTGCCTGTCCTAAGTCCAATTTTTGAACCACCTGGTATATTGTAACGAAATCTGGAGGGCTTTAATAGGTCATGAAAAACTACTTTTTTCATGAAAAAATCACTGCTAATAATTTTTAAATGGCGACTGAGCGCCTTCATTAATATTTTTTTTAAATAGACCACCCCTTATATTATTCCATTTTCGAAATCTGCTCATAAGTCTCAACAGTTTTCTCTGATAAACATTACTCCTAAATTCAATTCTTTTCGAAATATTAACGTTTAAAAAGTGATATGTTTGCAATGCAAAAAAATCGTTGTCGCGATAACATCTCATTTACTGTCAAACGGAACTGCTAACTGTCAATGAGTCCACTGAGCGCCTAAATAATTTTATGATGGCTCATAGTTTGGACGATAAATTTGAAGCAATTTTGAGATTTTGAGATGTTGGAAGAAATAATCATCTAGCAGTCCGTATGTATAATGATCAGGAAGACCGCCTATCCCAGAAGAAAAAAAGGTAGAAATTGTTGCTGAAATGGTAATCAATCCGACTAAGTCGAGGTCTGCAGTTGCTGAATCATGTGGAGTAACTTCAAAAAAGAGTCCTAAAAAAAGAAAAGTTTCATTCCTATAAAATCCAGAATGCTCTCACGAAGAATCATCCAGACCGGAGGGTTGAATTTTGTGACTGGTTAATAAGAACAAACAGAGAATTGGGCTTCCTAGAACGTGTATGTTTCTCATACGAATGCACGTTTTTTCTTGAAAAGTCAACAAACAGAATGTACGATACTGGAGCGATATTTTCAGAGTAGGACATACACAGTTTCCTGAAAAGGTGAATGTTTGGGCGGAGATTTTGGCTAATCGCGTTGTTGGACCGATCTTCATCAGAGGCAATCTTACAGGAGTTCTTTATAGAAATCTTTTAGAAACTGAAATTGAACCTTTATTAAGACAAATTGTATTAAACAATCAGGAAGAGTTTGAAAATCGTGAAATCATATCTCAACAGGATGGGGCAGCTCCCCATTTCAATCGCTTGGCAAGAGAGTTCTTCGATACTAACTTTCCTGGGCGATGGATAGGTCGCAGGGGAAGTACAGAATGGCCACCAAGATCTCCAGATCGTACACCTCTAGATTTTTTCTTTGGCGAGTATCTGAAGTAAAAAGTCTATGCCTCTGAATGCCAAACAATAGAAGAGTTGGAACGCAGAATGAATACATTTGAAGAAATAGATGAACAGACTTTCTTCAACGTGAGAGAAGCTATTTATAATAGGGCACCTTATTGTCAAGATTTTGGAGGAGGTCACTTTGAACACTTGATGAAATAATTGTTGGGATTAAATAAATTATAATTTGTTAGCCAACTAATTTGTTTTGATTGTGAATTTACAGATCATCACTCGTTATGAGTATTGATCTGATCAAACATACAGCCAATTTCAGAAATTAAGGTAATGCAGCAAAAATTCAGGTCTGACCTCTTCAAAGCTTTTCAATGTATAGCTATTCATATCCGACTTCCTAGTATCTTCATATGATAAAACATTAACTTGCTTACGTTTCACCATCCGAAATAAGTAACATTGCAACATAATCTTGACAATCTCTCCCTTTTCCCTTCCCAAAAATACTAAATGCCCCGAAATTATTTATTTAAATATCATGGGGGTCGAACAGGCTGAGAAAAAAGGGGAACGACGGGGACTTTTAAAACGAGAGCCACCAAAAAAATGCCCAACACGCCCACCTATTACAGGATTTAAATTGTGTATGTCAGGGAGAGAGTCCTTCAGGGTATATACATAGAATAATAGGAGGTGGATAAAGAGGTTGGATTTTGTAATTGCTTATGGATAGTGTATAGTGTATATTTTTTTCTTCTTTTTAATGGTGTGGTGGTTATCAGATGTTGAGAATATTATATATATTATTCAATGCTTGTGGTGGATCCTGGAGGCATAAAGGGGGTTAGGGTGGAAGGCGGGTTTAGTCGACAGCATTGGAGGATTTTTAGCTACTGTACCCACTGGATCACTTTGTTAATTTGCATCTAAATTTTTCATAAGGAAAAGATTCAAAAGGGCAAAACCAAAAATCAAATTAGGCTTTAAAATTAGAGAGTGGACCGATGGGATGGAGCTCTCTCGTTTTTTTTTTCGGATTATATTGGATTTATGAGGAGAATTAATTGATAATTTAAAACTGCTGCAAGAAAATCTTTTACCCGCAGAGTTTTGAACATTTTTATATTTTATATTTGAGTGATTCTGGTTCATATCATCTATTTAGGTATACATTCCAGTAAATAATTGAATTGCTCAAGTTTGTAAGGTTCCATACACCCGATCAAAAAGGAAACAAATTAGATCGATTTGGTGTCTTTTCTATCAAAATTTTAAAATAAACGGCTTAGAAGATATCAAGTAAAATATATGTTCGCCCTTATGTATTTTCGGAAATACTAAACGTCTTAGGAATGAACCCAAATACAAATTTTCAAGAGGGTAACTCCTAACGGCAGGGGATAAGAAAAAGTGAAGCGAATTGGTTTATTTTTTATCTAATAATGTAGCCTCTTAAAAATAAATTTTTAAATAAATATAGAATTTCCATGAAAAAATTGTAAAAAGTTATCACCATCCATTGAATTTTCTACATAAATTTTCATTGTCAGATAATTTAGGTTAGATGCAAAACATCGAGGCGCCGTTTTCACTAGTTAGTTTTGGCAACAATTTTCTGTTGTCTAATCAAATGATAAAAAATTATTAGTTCCTGATTTATTACTACCTATCTGGATGCCAAATTCGAACTTTCTAAGTCATCTGGAACTGGGTTAGAGTTTTGATCTATAACAGTGATAAAAATGATGATTTTTGGACCTTAATATATAAATAACCGTTTGAGGTGTGTTTATGAAATTTCGAGCACATAATATCTATCTCGCAGTCTCAATATATGAGCTGAATTTGACATGTTTATGTGAAATAGTTTTTGAGTTATGAGGAGGTCAAAAGTGGCTCCAAATGGTTCGTGTAATATTACATACGGTGCTGCTCGCCAGTTCTGTTAGCTTGAACTTGGCTTGATGTAGGTACGCTATCACGTGTCTAGACTTTTTGAAGAAATTTCACAGCTTTGTCTTAATGTAAAGTAACAAGTAAAATAGATTTCCTCGCATAAAAAAAATCTTTTTAATGGCACTAAGGTGCTAAAATCGGTTCAGCCAGTTTCAAATTAAAGATATTGATTTACAAAATCATTTGAACTTCACCACTGCATTCTTTGAGATATGGGAAAAACTCTTACGAAAAGACTCAAATTTATCTCCTTTCGGAAGAATATCTATTTTGTTGTCTTGATATAATGAAATTTCATATATTTTTTTTCAAGATAGTAATTACCCTCCTTAGCGGCCATCTTAGAAACCTAAAAAAGTATTTTCAGCATTTTTTATGGTAACTTTAGTCCTTAAGTTTTAAGCAGCAACTCTCTACATTGTGTAGTTTCCGAAATACAGTACATTGCACACGTTTATTTGGCCTTGCGGTACACAAAGTATGGGAAAAACTATTTATTTCACAAATTCAAAAGAATTTCCAATCATTCATAACAAATCGATTTTTATTCCCAATCACGCAATGTATCGTATGCCAGTTTGTGACGTCATCATCCTTTAAAATCAGTTATCTTAAGATATTTAATAAAATGAAAACCAAAAAATAATACAGCGATAATATTCAATTTCGACAAAATAAATTCTAGTACCCTTAAGTATTCTACGCTGAACATTCAAAAAGTATCATACTTAAGTGCTTTTAAAGCCTTTTACATTAATTTACGCAAGTTTTATGTCCTGATACTGATATTAAAATCACTTCAAATCTGCAAAATTAATATTTTTGTTTTAAAATTTAAAATATGAGATGGCCAAATTACAGAAGAGATTATATGGTTAAGTATTACTTAGCGTTCGGAGAACTGCTAGGGAATTGCTTTGTTGCTTCTCCTATTTCTATTTCTTCCTTAATTCCAAGAACTGTGTTAAATTCTTCTTCTGGTTTAGTAGTGGATTCTAGCTGACATTTAAAACCTACATTGATTGGACTATATTGCGAAACATATATGTACATATATTGAAAATTTGTTTGTTTCCAGCAATATCAGCAGTGAAACTTCGTTTCTCCAACCCAACTCCCCCCCCCCCTTAGCGGACATGGTAGATACGCTCCCCCATTGCCTTGATCCATCCCTAGAAATCGCCCTCTCCCCCCGCCGCTTTTAACTCCCCAAGCATTCACAGAAGCTATGCTTGGCATCACTCGAGATATACATATGTATAGACGGTTTTTTAAAATTTAATCGAAAGAGCCGCTTATGTGATGCACGAGAGAAAACAGAAAAAGAAGGGAAACTATATTTGGCCTCTTTCAAACTGGATCTATAATACATATAAATTCTATATTCTTTGTGAGAAGTGCCTATATTACACGTCTGTTTCCTTTTGGAAAAGAGGACAGGCGAGATACGAATATATATATATACCTACCTACTTACTTATATACCTGCGTCTTGTCTGTTAAGTTGAAACAACTAAAATATTCATTGGACAAGAAAGACATAAGGATCGTAATGTTGTAAAACGAATTTTCCATTTGCTCGAACAAAAAGAAACAAAATGATAATGATGTAAGAGTAGGTATAGCAGTGAAAGATGAGGGCTTTTGCTCTTCAGCCTGGCAACACACTCGTTTGCATCTCACACAAGGATAAAGTCAAGCACACGACACGGTTATGTACAGGGTGGCCAAATAAAAATGTTATTAGGGAAAGGGCTTAAACTACACAACTTCGAGATAAAAGATTATAGAAGAAGTGTAGCCAAGAGAAATACTTGGAAATTATCAAGAAATTTGTCAGTCGACCGTTAGAGGGCGTAATTGAATACTAAAAGTTCAAAACAGCATTTTCGACAAAATATACCTGATTAAGGTTCAGTAAAAATATGAGAACCACAGTGTTGATTATATATTATTTGTTTCAATAAGTTAAAGTATAAGTTAAAATATAAATAACTTTATCGACAGTGACGACAACTAATCGTTGATCAAATACTCCATCCCGCATTGGATTACATCATCGTTGATAGGTGCAATATGATAGAGATAGTATTCAAGACAAATATGGCAAAACCTTCAAACCTTTATGCTTTTATTTTATTCGCAATACATCACAGTTGAATCAAGAAGTGTATGATCGATGATACATATGACTCGTGGATTTAGTACCTATTCAATTACGCCATCAACCAGCGCAATTTTCTCTTATATTTTTTTTTCATCTAGAATCCTTACTGTAAGTCGTTCCCGAGATGTAGCCGACGAACATTCTTATTTGGCCACCCTGTATTTGTTAAGTGTATTAATCCTTCACAGAATATCTCCAACTCCTTTGATGCTATTAGAAATTGCAAATTTATTTTTTGTCCTACTTTCCTTTGAGCAGAATAAAAGGGAGTTGTAATTCTCATTTATATAATTAGTTGAACAGGTACCAGTTGGTGAATAATTTGATGCAGACTTTTTTTTTGTTATTTGTAACATTAGGTTGGGCTGCATTAAAATTATTATTATATAAATCATGTCACTAATTTACTATTAATATAGAAAAGATATAAATTAAAATGATAAAAAAGACTTGATAACGACCAATTTCACCGAGAGTCAGTCACCAATTATTCCAATAATGAAATGTTTTACACCATTCCCTAATTTGGGATTAAAATCACTACTTACTCTCGAGTGAATCAGAACTTCGTTGATTTCTCAAGATTTTTAATAAATGAATGGATAACAGGCTATTGAGATGTCCGATTTTCCAATAAATGATTTTCAGATAACCGTTAATCGTACTTTAAAAGAATAAACACCCATATTTTTATGTTAATTGGTAAATAAAGCACTATCGGGAAGAATCTACAAACGATCAAGGCACGACATTTTTGACAATTTCAATTATGAGATTATGTCGAAAAAGAGCTTATACATACATTCGATCATTTTGTTTGCTTGGATCGAACTAAAATATAAATAAATATAAAATATTATATTTATGTGATTTGAGCTAAAATTTCATATCTTGAGCCCAACATTTCAAATATCTACAGTTGTCATTGAAACACCGTGTATTGCAATTTAAAAATCCCGATGGCCTGTAGTCATCGGAAAGGTAAATTTTTCAAAATTCATTGAATTGAAATTTGAACAACCTTTTCATTGTTATACCTACATGTTATTACATAAAATTGTCGTATGTGTCATAGCCTTGCGGTTAGAGGTTTTTGTTTTGGCTGTTGAATATAAAGCAGACAGGGTTCGAGTTCCACTTCAAGGCAGAATTTTTTTTCGCCTATTTCTTTTCATTAAATATACTATATATTTTTTTAATCAGGGTCTATATTAAGATCTCCAGAAAATATATAATTACATCAAATTTATATTGAGTGTTCATGTTTTATCAATATTTGTTATTTTTATTTATTAATTTTTATTTTTTTACCTGTGTATTTTATGAAAAATTGCTTTGAACAAAAGTTGTAGGTACTGATTATATCTATAACCTAAAATTATTTTTGATGATATTTACACTACGGCTCTTTTTTGATATTTTTTTAAAATGTTTGAATGGTCGCCATTTTGAAACTACTTACCCGATATTGCCCAATAACGAACTCGACCGAGATATTTGAGAGATTGATTTTTGTAGCAAATTTCAAAGTGTGAACGATCGCAATAGGTACATTTCTATAAGAAATTTACCTAAAAGTGTAACAAATTCAAATTGGATCAGGGGTCTGGTTCTGGTTATCATACTAATAGGAAGTGTTTTTTTATAGTTTAGGATGAGGTGAGTTGTCAAACTCCTTATTCCAAAAAGCAAGTCTTCGTCATTTTTTTCCTTTTCATCTTTTCAAATGATATCTGTAAAACCTAACATGTACCTATTCATTTTGTCTTGAGAGTCCTCACCCAGATACCTAGATGTTGATAGTTGTATCTCTTCAAACCCGCTATCATCTATTTAAATCTTTTCTTTAGTGAGTTCTTGAATCACAATGATTTCCTCATGATCAGAAACCTAGGTCGGAGACCGTTGAAGTTTTTATAAAATGTTCAACTCAAAGGTTTCCGCAAAATGGTCTCTTCCTGTCCACTCTAGCTCATTTAGAGTGTTTTTTTCTTTCAAAAAATAAGAGATTCACCAAAATCGGAGCACGTTTATTATGCGAAACGCGAGTATATTTATATAGAAAAAATTGAAAATGAAGTGTACCTGGTTGTAAAAAAAATCCCATTTGTCAAAGTGGAGTAGAGTAATTTTATTGAGGAAAATAAATCTCAAAGTTATCCTCAATTAAAATTAATATAGATTCTAATTAAATCAAAATAAATCAAACATTCTAAAAATGAAAAGTAATAACTACCCTCCCATAAGGGGAAAACTTTTAAGAATTACATTAGAAAAATTCAAACCATGTGAGGAACTACATGATTCTCGTCTTGACTCTTGATATAAGATGTAGTTTTTCCCTTTTATTTTTATTTTAGAATGTTTAATTTATTTGAATTTAATTAAAATCTTTTAATTTGCGGGTTTGGTGATGTTTATATGAGTTTTTGTTTCTCTCCACATATTCCTTGTATCCTGACTGAAGATGAGTTCATATAACCATTTATTCTCAAAAGAACTATACCTATATTATCTGCTTCGTTTTTTATGGTCGATCTACTATATACCAATCTACCGGTTTTGTCTTGGTTTAAAATGTTTGGTCACTTGTTGAAGCACTCGTAAACATTCTTTTAACTGACTACCACAGGCATAAATTCCAAAATCAATATAATATTGGAACGTGAAGAGGACTTCTCAAGTTCAATTTACTCCAATTGCAAATATTACTCGACGCAACTAATAACTGTCACTACTCATCAACAATAGTCATTACTCTGACTTCACAGCCTGCGTAAAATCGATATCAACATTAAATCCATTCCATAAACCCTTCCCCCTCCAACTTACTTCGGTACCATGCCCCTTAATGTTGAACTATTAACATTTAATACAATTTTGACAGTTGAAATCGTTTGTCGTACGCTCACCAGATCTCGCAGAAACAGGTTCTCTGCCATAACACCTGTGTCTAATTACATTATAGCGTTGCTATATAGGTACTGTAGCTGCTGCTGGTTCATTAATAAATACCGATCGAATTAGAGTAGACTGTGCTATTAATTAATCAGTTAATTAGCAGACGGCTTGAGCATCAAAGGGGCGAATGGTATCCACAGTAAACCGCAACAGCCGATGAGCTTGTTACTCCTCCTGTATTCGGTAGATAAGCTTATGTATGGTAGGTATGTATGTATCTATACATAAATACACCATATACGAGAGTTTGTAAGCCATCACAACACAATTTAGGGCCGCTAAAAGGCTTCTTAATTTAATAAATAGCCTCGAAAATTACTCGTTTGTTTGTAAACGAGCAAAATGAATAGTAAGTATCAAACGTTCCAGTTGCCTCTACCCTTCTGGATACAAAAACCACAACGTTTTATGTAATAAAATACCACGCTCGAACAAAAATAAAATATATAATCCATCTAACATTTATCACAAGAGGGTCACAAGGGTGTCTTTTTACAAAAGAGAAAAAAAAAATATATAAAAAAAAGAGTGAAGTGCAATACAAAAATTAAGTGACCCAAAACCGCTATTAATAAAAAAAATACAGAATACACTGTATAGTCCAGAGTGCCACCCTTCAAGCAAGTGTATTGTTAATCGAGCATCACAGGTCGCCCTTATGTTGTATATAATAGGAGGGTTAGAAAGGAACACTCGAATCACTGTTGAAGCATATTATGCACCATAGACAAAGGCGTAACACACTAATGGGCAAAAGGTTCAATAAAATACAAACAATTCTTGAATTGAAATAGAAATGTTCTGACGAAATAAATGTAATTTAAATCAAATTTATCTAGCAAATTTGCAAAGATAAATTACCTTGAAAGATCCACTTTCGAGCATTGATTGTCGTAGAGAAAGGTGGTTCCTACTCGATATGTGCATCCTTAACGACAACTTACAATTTTATTACAGTAGTACGTAAATTAACTTATCATGAATTACTTTACGCACTAGTGGGCAAATATAATAACTTTACGCATGATCTTAGATGTCAGTCAGATATAAAGCCAATACACACTTTTCCTCATTGACTTTTCTAAAAATATGCATTCATACCGAATAATTCAAACGCTAACATATCTCATAAGAAAGGAATTTATTAATTTTCAAGGTCAAGATTCACTATAATTATTGTATTATTAGATTTCGTTATTATCACCTGTTATATTCCATGACTTTTAATACGCGAATATAAAACTGACAATGTCAAATGTCAGTACGTCAATAAATCGAAAACAACTGCTTGATAATGGTATAATAAATTTAATTTTGGTTAATTGGATAATTGTCGATTTTGACCAGTTTGGAGAAATATCCTTATTAGAGCGATGTTTCGAGGCCCTTCTTCGCGCCTTGTAAAGCAAATGAAATAGGAGACATTTATTTATTTACCAATCATTTTGCATACATATTTAGTGAAAGTTCTATGTGATTTTATTATATCATGGTAATTTTGAAGTAGTTGTCTAAAGTCGTCTATCTATTCATAACTGCTACTTCAGTTCTTACTATACATAAACACTATCAGTACAAATATAAAATAAATATATATTTTGTATTTTCCCATGCATCGTTTAATAAAGTGGATCACGTAACTCGTTCATTATTTAACTAAATATTGAATCATCCACGTCAACCATAAAATTATCAATACCTTATGAAAATTAAAGAAACCCCTTTAAATAAAATATTTGGGACATCACTGTACAGATGCAACGCCCCTCCTTCTGGCATTTTCGGCCAAACAACAAACCGTTCTAAGTCAACGAGTCGTCGCGCCGGAAGTGCGCACACGCGTCACTACGGAACCGGAAGAAGTCTCCTTCCGAAAGGACTCTCTCGTCGACATTCTTTGCAGCAGGCACGCTTTCTAGCATATTGCCCCCAAAAATGTCGAAACAATAACCATACCAAATGTTAATAGATTATGTGCATCTATGACTATAGTAGATATTATTTAGAGACAAGATGTTATTGATGCCGAATCGTATCTCTAATGGCCATAAAAGAGGACGCCTAAAATGGCCTTAATTGTCGGGGTGGAACTGATATGCTGTGTTACGCAGAGGGGTTTTTATCGCATTATACTGCTTTGTTTAGTTCAATGATGATGATGATGTCAATGATTTAGTTAATGATGCAGAATTTAGTATAAGCATTAGACAAATATTAGACTGCTGGAAGAGTAGGGACATAGTATGAATGAGACAGACAGAGGAAGTAGGAGAAGAATTATCACTTTGTCTAGGCTTTTTTTAGCATATTTCTGCAGATGATACGACGCTAATGGTAAAGTAAGTTTTATGAATAACGAAAAATTAATTTTCCATAAGTTTTCATATGGGTATTGAGTCCGAGCTATTTAAATCATTAGGTACCTACCTTTCTGAAATTATAAAGTATGATTGAAAAATCGGTACTAGAAAAACTTGCCTTTATTAATTTCAACAATATACAGGGTGTCCGGAAAGTTCGTATCGAAAATGATAGAGGGAGCCAAAATAATGTTTGTACTGTATGAATATAAACATGTTCCTAACAGGTTTCGTTATGGATCTCTTCGCCTTGATTAAAAAAATAATTCCATTTATATCTTTTTAACAGTTCCTCGTATCTCAGAATCGATTATGACCATTGTAGTTCGTCGTGGCACGCTAAAAAAATGAATGGTCCCATGTCCTAATCAGACGATTATTATATTCGATGAAATTCGTTTGAGTGGTTAACTGCCATTATCAAGATCGACCAAAAACATAAGTTTATTTTTTGAGAACCCCTTTAATTTTTAAATTTATTTTATTTTCGGCTTGTGAATATAACTTCCTTTCTCAACTCCAGAAGCTTACCCATCGGATTTGTGTTTTAAAGGTTCCGTACTCACCCTTTTAAGATCACATAGGTGTTTGTTTTTATGACTTCCAGTCGGTCCGTCTGTTTAAATTTGCTGTAAATTCTAAACTATTCCAAACTTCCTTGATTGCATTAAGATCGCATTCGTATAGCATATATAAGCGAATCCTAATTATTGACGTAGATATTAGATATCATGAGGCAGTTTATTAAATTAATAGAACCAAATCTTCAAGAGACACATAAGTTGAAAGGGTTCATTACGAGACATGTACTTCTTTTTCAATAATTTCAAAATGTATAATTGAAGAAAATTAAAGAGAATTGACTTTATTTCCTCCAATCTCCGGAACTACTAAACTTACTAAAATTAAACCCAAAAATGTTAAAAACTATAAAGAATACCTACAGGGTGAGTTTTTAGTTTGTCCACGGAAGATAACTCCGTTATTATAGGAGTAAATAAAAAAAATCACAAAATATAAGCATTCTCAATTTCAATATTTTTAAATTAATTAGAAATGTACAACATTTTGACAGATCATTCTTATATTTTTTGAAATGAACATATTAAATTTGGAATCTACTCTTCTTCGCGATTACATTAATATAAACTTATACTACTATATTATACAGTGGGGTTCAAAAGATATGATCGATTTTGTCAGAAAATTGCAATGATTTTAACTTCCTGTATATCATTTAAATTTATTTTTACTTATGTTTTGTTGTAATAATAACTTATTTTTACGGGATTCTGGAAATGGTGTACAGGGAATGTCAAAACTCAAATACAAACTTAATCAACAGTCCTGCGAATCCTTTCCACGCAAGTGCAATTTAAACACTATTTTATTATACAAAGTCACTTCTGAGGAAATCAACCTAGCTGGTGAAACACAATATCGAAAAGAAGCTAAACATTTCGGACTGTGGCAACGTTAATTCTATACCCGATCCTCAGCAGTTTCAATCGATTTGGTCAGCTTAGCAATGAATAATAGTCGTAAGAATACAAAAAAGCGTTAACTTTCCTGACTGAGCAGATCTGATCGTCAGGAGTCGGTGGTTGGAACATTGCGAAAATGATTAGGTATATTCAGTTGAACGAAATGCTCATAATTACTTTTTTTAGAGCAGATATTGTTTTTGCAAAATGTCCTACCTAGTAATTTTTGTTTCAGTGCAACTGGTGGCTTCCGACCTGTGCTGGACGCTGGTTCTGGAACCCGAAATACACCACCATTGTTTTTTTCACCTCACCTGGCATCACATTTGTCTTCACAATTCTCACCACCATTGTTTCCAACACTTAAAGGTCTGTATATTTCAATAATTCTCAATAGATGTTATAACATGAATGGAGGTGACACGTCTATATCTAGGTGTACATATAATAAATTTGTTGTAGCATTGTTTCTACAGCCTAGGACTACAGTATCGGCTATGACATCTGTTGCTGAATAGTTAATCTGTAATCTCAGAATAGAATACGGCTCACACCATAAATTATTAATTAAATTTACACTAAAAATGACAAAATAACTTCGTACACAAGCTAAAAGCTCTACAAAACGTTTGCGTGGACTAAATCATGGGCATGTTTTAATCTATACATAAAATGAAACAATAGAGCCCGGTGTGCTTGTACATTGAAGGAATGTATCAAAAATTGAAACGGGACCATAAGAGAGTGGTAAATAAGAACATGAAACAAATATTTCTGTCTGCTTGTTTGTTCACGGTCACTTCCGAGATTACTGGACGGATTTTAATGCGGTTTTCACAGGTAAACACCGCTTGAGCAGAATAAAGGCTTAATTTCATTCATATCGGATGTCACAGAGAATAATTATCCTCATTCAAATATACTAAGATGAAATTACTAATATACCTAGTACGCAACAAATCGGTTGGGGGTTTTATCGATGATCGAAAAATACGCGAAGAATACTGAATGGATTTTGATCAAACTATAGTCATAGTGGTAGCTTATTGGTATTTTCGAGATGGAAACACACGACGCGTGTTGATGACAGAATGTGAAAGTTCTGATACCTGATTGGTGCGTTTGAAAGTTCGGCAGGTTTCGATTGGTCCCGCTAAACACAACGCTAGTTGCGTTTTGTATCTCGAAAACACCATATATCTTAAGTCTCATTCTGAGATCATTTGTACCCAGAAAAAGATACTCAAACAAATCCAAAGTAGCTCTTACTATTAAATTTAGGGAATGGGAATGGTAGCGACCTCTTTTTTAGGATCTAAAACACAAGCACACAAAACAATAGCTGGCAACTAAGTATGAGTTCACACTACTTATCAATAACTAAGTTCATAGGTACTTAGAGTCACAATGGCAGCGATGAGATTGACATATTACTTTTGCAGATAAGCAACAAGTGATACTAACTTAAGATATGCGTGGATATGGACATTTTCCAGTTTTCCAGAATATTATCAATATTTTTTATGACGCAAATTAAAAAATACCTTCTTGAATAGTCTCGTTGATCAACACATACATAAATTATTTCTTGCTTTCTTAAAAAAAATTAAAGGACAAAAATTACATAGAACATTATTTAAAAAGCGGCAAAACATACAAGTATGATTAATAGTAAGTGAAGTTTTGATTTGAAGAATATACGGTGAAATTGTTAAATGCGTGGCAATATTTCATAATTATAAAGCAGAAAATTATCAAAATACAAATTTTGCTACAGCTATACAAGAAGTCGAGTCTTAGCAAGGGTAGATTTTTGTGGTAAATCAAAATATGCTGTTTAAATTTATATACTTTAATTCTTGAATAGCAAAGAAATTGGAAGTCTTTCTCTTATCTCAGCTATTTGACATTACGTTACGATACCCATCTTTTTCTAAGTGAGCCTGAACCCCTTCTTCGTTTGTATTTGTGATCAAATACTTTTCTTTATGTTAATATACTCTTTCCATTCCTCTTTAATTGTTTTGTTCATATCGAATATGTTTAGTCAATTCCTGACATTTTCGTTTCTTATCATATCCATCCTGTATTTATATTAGTTGTTATTTTTTTACCGTTTTCTTGCTACCATCGCTATTTATTGGTAAAGCAAATGTCTTTTACCTAAGAAATTTTAGTTGGATGTTCTTCCCATCTTTATTTTTGAGGATTCTGTATATTGTTCCAAATATTCTGGAAAACTTATTCAATTTAACTTCTACGTCATTGCTATGATCATATGGAGCTTGTTCCGAAATTCACGCTCAATGACGTCATAGGTGATCCTCCGACATATTGTACTGGTGAAAACGTTGGCTCATGTGACACTTGACATACAGAATAAATACGTTCGGTTAGGTGGGCGTTTGAAGTATTTATGCGCTTACATAAAAACAAACAAGTGGGTATAATTTACTTTTCTTTTTATTAATTATATTAAACTCTAAAATACTTACTTTTGATATAATGCCCAATATGTCAATAATTTATTTTTAAGGTATAAGAAATTACCTGAAGTGACTCTAAAATTTCTTATCAGACATTCGCGCGTTAGTTTCCGTAATATAGTTCTTGATTTTGGGAATTTCTTCAACTCTATAAGCATTACTATCTGAATTACTGTCAGATGCGGATGATTCAAATTTCGTTTCAGAAACAAAACGATTATGTCGTTACTCTTAGGCACTTCCATTCTTTAGGTCACATGAACTCAAAAATTTTTGCTATAAAACAAGAATAATTTTTGGTTTAAAATTAATTTGTACACACTCACTGAAATAATCTACTTTCAAATGTTGTTGTCAAACTTTATTTTCAAACTCATTTTTCGTCACACTACGTCACTGTCAAATTATTTTTTGGAACGATTCAATAGCATGGCGTCGAATCATGACGTCTTAGGCTAGGCTAATGGTTTATATTTCGGAACAAGCTCAGGATATGTTGCATTCGAGATATCAGAAATTGTTGTTATGTTATGCTGTTTAGGACGATCATTGTCTGGAGTGGGCATACCATATTTCCATAATTTTAACAATATCTACGTTAAATAATGTTGGGAATAGACAGCAACCTTGTCTAATACCTTTGTTTATGGTAATTTTGTCAGTAGTGTTTCCTTCCACGTCTATTTTTATGTTGTTCTCTTTGTATAAACTCTGAATTGCTGTAATCTATTAAAATATAAAATCGATCTATTTTTCGCCCAGGAATCTTCTATTAAATGCTATTCACTTATATTTTGGACATGCTATTATAAATTCTAAGCATTTACTTTAACAAAGAGACTAATTGAGAGAGCAATAAGAATATTTTCGTCAAGAAGAGATAATTTCCATCCCCTCATTCATAACAAAAGCTATAGGTATGCCTTTTTTTCTTCTTCACTCGACTCTTATGATGATAACAGCCTTATGAATATTCCAGTGAAAGCTTCTCTCATCATCAGCATCATCATCGATAAACCTCTCTCGAATTAACCGCCATAAAATAGCGCCCTCTTGTGCCCTAAATGAAATTAGCTGAGCGCTCTTATCAAATTTACAAGCCTTGTCGGTCGCTGTGGTTCCCCGACATATATAAATATAATAAGTAATAAGGCTCATAATATTGGTCTCACTCTCGCTCTCTTTCTATCTTATGTAAATGTGAGGTTTGTATGTGTGAAAGTCTGTAGGTACTCAGGTGTTTGACGTTGTGAAATCGCTCTATTTAAGTGGATAAAAATGTCGCGGAGCGAACGCGGCACCGCCACGAACACACGGTGGAGTATAACAAGATAAGGTAATTTATTGCGGGATATCTGGGGGGATAAATCATGGTTAAGCAGTGATCATCATCATCATCATCCAAGAGAAAATGGAGAGGAAGAGTAGTATTATCCTGATTATGGCGTGAGCCCTTGAGATATGGAGGAATTTTATCAGATACCTATCGACTTTTTAGCTGATGGAAAATTTGGTTTTGAATATTGAAATAATAATGATATTAGGTACTAAAAGAAAATGTGGCACTGGTCCCATATTTGTATCTCTTAAATCTCATCGAATCGAAAGAAAGGTTGTGTAACATTAACATGAACGTTCACTGATATCTACCAAAGAAGATAATAGGTACTTATACTATTACCTATGTATTTTCTTTGCTTGTATTTGTTATTCTCAAAATATCGCGGCCGAAATACACATATTCCAGATTTTACCACTGCTATAACTCGAAAACTGAAGCTTTTTTTAAAGAATGTAATTTTTAAATATTGCTACATATAATTTCTTCTTTATCTTATTGGCTGTATTATATTTTCAATTTTTGCAAAAAAATGCCTCCTCCATATAGCTGAAATACACATATTTCATTCAGTCTCTACCATTGCTGTAATTCGAAAGCCGTAACTCTTTTGAAAAAAATTTCAATATGATTAATAATAATTTCAATTTCTTTTGTCTTTTTCAGATCAGATAGCAGTAAATGTTGCTAAGACCATTGATATCTGTGTTATTGTTATCGTAGGTTTCTGCTGAATGTGACACATTTCTAGGAAAACTAGTTTTTCTGTATTTTATCTGTTTCAAGTATTTTTACAGTTTCAAAATCAATATTATGTTAGGTATTTTTAACGTGGGAAGCTAAGGCACATCTGTTTGGTCTTAATCTTACATCACTTCGATGTTGAATTAATCTATTCCATAAAAGTTTTGAAGTTTGACCAATGTAAAATTTTTCACATTGAAGACATTTCAATGAATATATCTACAACATCGGATTTATTCAAGGCATCTGTCGATTTCGGATTTGAGTTTTTCTAAGCATGTGACTTATTTCTCGACTCTCCTCTTTTAGATGAACGAAAATCATCAAAATTGGAGTACGTTTAATATGCAAAAACGCGCGAAAAGCCATACATATATAAAACAAAAAAAACCCGATGGCCTGTAGTCAGCGGAAAGGTAAATTTTTCAAAATTCATTGAATTGAAATTTATATCTATATTAATATCTCCAGAAAATGTACAATTACATCAAATTTATATTGAGTGTTCATGTTTTATCAATATTTCTTATTTTTCTTTATTAATTTGAATTTTTTATCTGTGCATTTTATGAAAAATTGCTTTGAACAAAAGTTGTAGGTACTGATTATATCTATAAACTAAAATTATTTTTGATGATATTTACACTACGGCTCTTTTTTGATAATTTTTTTAAATGTTTGAACGTTCGCCATTTTGAAACTACTTACCCGATATTGCCCAATAACGAACTCGACCGTGATATTTGAGAGATTGATTTTTGTAGCAAATTTGAACTTGATACCTCCAAAACTGCGACCTCTATCGTGTTAACAAATTTCGTAATATCCCGTAATATATATATATATATATATATATATATATATATATATATATATATATTACCAAATGTTTTTTTGGACTAACTTATATATAACATATAACAACATGCCGTTGAATTTTTTTCGAAATTCAAAAGTGTGAACGATCGCAATAGCTAAAAAGTAAACATGCAACCGAACTGTATACCTCCTCCTTTTTTGGAAGTGAGTAAAAAATTTCTATTTAGTACCTATGTTTTTATCAATAGAAATATGGTGCAATAAATAAACAAAAAAAGTAAGTTTCTTTATTTGGGGGAGGCCTTTGATTTGCTGAAAAAACATTATGACTGTTAACTGTCCGCGTAGAAATATGATTTTTTTTTCAAGTACTACTTTTAAAGCAATATCAATAAACTTATGACTTGGGTTACTTTAGTTTTTCAGATTTCAAAATTTCCTCAATCAAGAACCTGGAGACCAAATATTTAAATGTAACGATCTTGGTTTTTTATTTCCACTTATTTATTTTCGTTCAGCGTATTTCTATTCGGTCACTGTCCGTAATAAAATACCCAGAAAGCGTTGCAGACAAACCGTTTCGAAAAAAGTACAGCGAGTGTGACGTAAGGATGTGTTAGTTAGTAGTAGTTCAATCGTATCAAAGATACCGTGAATTTAAGATTCCTTAATTATACAAAAGCAAATTATAACTTTTATTTAATTGAAGTAGTTTTTAAAATGATTATAAAGCATATTAAGATAATGTATAAAATTTGATCAATATCAAAAGGTTACTTTATCATTGATTACTGCTTGCCTATTTTTTGACTTGGTCCAAATTTAAAAATTTTAAATAGCGGAATTGTTGAAATTGGGCATTTATTTCAATTTTCAAATAAATAGATACGCGAAAAATAAATAATAATAAGTAAAGGTTTTCATTTAGCTTTTCAAAGGGACAGAGGTAGTTTTATATCGTAAATTATGTTCTCATTATTTTGCAAATAGACAATGTTTTCATAACCATCATAATTATTTTAAAGTTTTTGTCAAAAGTGTGCCTAGACCGCGGTGTGGGTATTTTGCATTTGGGCGCAAAAACCGAAGCGTAAGATGGTGTTTGAAAAAATATTCTTGGTCATAGCGCGTTTTGGATATTTTATTTCGAAAAGTGATCGAATACAAATACTCAGAAAACGACGTAGGTATTGGTTTTTGTGTGTAACATAAACATCTATATCCACTCATATAGTCACACAGCTATGTAAAATTTATATTCAAAATTCCGATGTTAGTTGTCCCATACTTGGACCAGACTGACTGCGAATTTCACCAATGTCTCTTAACGTTTATCTAGAACCAATCCATAGCTATGGTTACATCTCTCAGTCAACCACAGCGCCATCCCTCCAACATCGTCCATGTCCAAGGACCTTGTGGCACCAAGCTCCATCTTCAGCACACCTTCTCTTTGATAGCTGGCTGCAGCCATGTCCCATTTTTACCTTCCCCAAAATATACTACAATAATTAATTACCTCATTACCTAGACTTACTATTTTAACAGACTTTCTTTTAATTGCAGGTTTCCCCGGCCTATGTTCCTGCTGCCCCATAAAGCCAATGAGCAGCATGACAGGCAGCCTGCTACAACATGCCGCCGACACTTCTTCGTCGCAGCTATCGCCATCTAGCGGTGGCACAGGAGGTGGTGACCAGCGCTCATCCAGCGTGGCAGAGCTGCGTCGCAAGGCGCAAGAACATTCGGCAGCACTGCTCCAAAGCCTCCAACACGTCGCCAATTTCCAACAGGCCGCCAACTTGGCTGGAGCCGGTCTCAATTTCCCCCTCCTGCCTCCGTTGACATTGCAGGCGTTGCAGCGGAAGCAACAAGAAGTGGCCGAGGCGGAAAATGCCGCTGCAGTGGCTGCAGCTGCAGCCTCGAAAGAATCAACCGCCACGTAAAGGGCCTTGGTGCAATATAAGTTGTATAGTTTGAACCTTTTTGCCATACTTACTGTATATAATGTTGAAATAGTTTAAAGCTCTGTCCACACCTGGTGCGGATCAAAGTTGCTCAGAAATTGTGCTACTATTTGGATGCTTAATTGCTCAGTCGGGTTAGTTAAAATAAGACCTAGTATTGCACAAATTCCCACGGTCAAATTTTTCCGTTGCATTAGCCGCCATTTTCATTTAATGCGAAGTTTTTTATGCTCAATATCTCGGCCATTTTCAACTTTGCTTCAAAAAGAGTGAACTTTTAAGTTGTTGTTGATTATATTCTCCATAATTTTAGTCCATGGATATTTTATCATGCGATCAATATTTTTCGATTAAGAAATAAAAACAGAAGCAATTTGAATAATCTCTATCCTTATTACCTTTATCAAATCAATAAGAAGAAACAAAACTTTTAAAGAACTACATTTTTTATAATTTTGATGTCAACGATATTTTCCCTACACTACAACCACAGTATAAAGTTCTCAATACTGTGCTACAACCATTATTCAAGGACCTACGCTTGCAAAGTAGCCAAAGAACACACATTTTCTTTCCAGATGTCCTTCTTAAAACTACTTTAGCCTTTTATTTCGATAGCAGTCGTAAGTTTCAGCCTGTGTGTGAGTTTTCTCTCAAATTATTCTGTATAGCATTTCATTTCATTTCATACTTCAGTCACATTTGCATCTGTAAATACGTCCAGTTGTTCCGGCGCTGTTGCCATTGGCGTAGGTACCTTGATATTGGTCTCAGATGAAGAAAAGAATATACCAACAAAAAGAAAAAGTATCGGTCAGTTTACGTGGAAAGACGACAATTAGTCTTGTCATTTAATATTGAACTTCAACGTGCAAACACAACTTGACAGCAAGAATTGTTTTCCAAAAGAAAGGACCTTTTATGCCTAAAATACCTTCTAAAAACAACTAGGTCCGACATTAGATCATGCACTAAAAAGTCATCATAAAGATTTTGAGGTTGATTCCAAGAAATGATGTATACCAAAGCTAAGGATGACCAATTTCAAAATCTTCATCTAATGATGACGGTCCTAATTATCTATTTCCAAGTTTGATTGATCATTGCAAAAAAATCAAACGCCTCTTGGGCAGCGAAGAAACAACTTCTACTAGACAATAATTTTATCACAGCAGAAAAATCAAATGAAGAAAGTTTTTTTTTAACATTCCAAGAGTTTTTTCGATGGGTTGAGCTTTATGAGTATCAGTCTTCCTCTTTTAAATGAAAAAAGAATCATTAAAATCTGTGAACGTTTACTATGCAGACCAAAGTAACAAATATACAATCGAATAATATACCTTCTTTTTGTGGGACGTTTTCCGGAAAGATAATAATAAATATACCTACGGGGCGATTTAATAATTATGCTTTGAATTTTTTTATTTTACCACAAAAATCATCAGATAATAGTTCAAATTTGTAAAAAATATAATTAAGAACCACTATTTAAGTCCTAACTATTTTTGGTTGAAAAGCTGAAAATAGCCGATATATTGAGCAAAAACGATTACCCCTTATATTCAAAATAGCAGCTAACCCTCTATGGTAATTTCATCAGCACTGTGAATTTGTTCTGTGACCGCATAAAGATTATAACAATAAAATTACAAGAGCAATTTTTTACATGGTTCGATATTATATGACTAACCCAAGTGGGCTTTAATATTTTTTTAAGATAGAACTTGTTTGTTTATTCCACCATGTTCATTATTCTTGTCAAAAATAAAACTATGTGATTGGCAATAGCAAAGTATCAATAGATGTTATTTTAAATTTTTGTTGTCTACACTTAGAAATTGATTGCATTATTTTGTACGTTTTTCAATTCAAAGCAAATAATATATATATATATATAGCTTTAAGATATAAGAAATATTTAAGAATAGGAGAAGGAAGTGCTAGATTCCATAAATTTCAAATACGACCATAATAGCTCAATATATGTAATAGGAAAATAATTAATTAATTACTTAATAGATTTACAGTTTCTTGTAAAACGTTGACAGATATAAAGATAAATGATTACAAAATATGAAACTGATTTTATCGATAAACTTTTGCGCTTGTAGCTCTCACAAAACATTTTATTTATCTTTGCTTTCCAGTGACTTACAGTTTTTAAATCACTGCCCTGTATTTTTGTTATTTACGTAGTATAAACTTAAAACTAATAGTTTAACTTTAAGAACAAAGCAATTAATTATGTGCCAAATAAAGCAATAAAACGGTTCAGGAATTCTTAACGTACCTACTGTCATTATCATGAAAATTTCAATTAACCTAATTCGTCAATCCGAAAGCAGGTTGAACATTTTTCCTAAAATCAAGAACCCATTGATAGGATCAGTTTCGCATTCAATAATATCCACAAATTTGCCATTTAACATTGCAAAAATAAATCTTATACAGCATATTAGAAATTTTACAGAATGATAGAACTAGGAGCATAGATCGACATTTGTAAATATATTATAATGAGTAATTATTTGTTTTTAGATATTATTATATAAATATATTAAATAATTGTTACCAACTTGTGATGTGATTCGTATCTGAGAAAGCTTGTGTACATTATTAAGAATAATTAAAATAATAATGTAAAAGCATTGTAAAAACACATGTAATAAATTAGTAGGATAATAAATTATAATCCAGATTAAAATTTGTTTAGATACCCTTACCCCGCTATTTGGTTCTGCAGGCAGAAGTACCTGAACTGAAACTTCGAGAAAGCAGTAAGCAGACTACATTGTTAAAGAGTCCAATAGGTACAGGGTGATCAAAAAAGAAAGCAAAGTAACGTATATGCAGTCTCTTACCACCACTATCTAACGTCTATACAGAAAGAGACTTCCAGTCGACTTTGAATTCATGCTAAGTGGAATATAAAGAGGAACTTAAAAAGCGGTGACTAAGAGTCAATCAAGAAAAGACTGAATACTTTGTTGTAAATTCAGAAGCAAAATTCCAGATACTAGTCGATGATAATAATACTGAGCTTAAGAAAGTTGAACAATTTTAGTATCTTGGCGTTATCATAGATAAGGATATTATAGGGAGAGAAGAGATAAAAGAAAAATCCCTCAAGACGAGAAAAGCGGTAGGTGCCTTAACTTAGTTTGCTGGGATTAGAATATAAGAAAGGAAACTATGAATAGAATTGCTCAGACGTTCATAGACATTGTGTTATGTACGGTTGCAACGTATAAGTCTAAAGAGTAGAAAAAATAAAAAAAGATTCAAACTTAGCTTTAAGAAACAGACATTTTTACTTTCCTACGCTACTATAGTAGCTGTATAAGGAAAGTATTGTAATCGTGTGAAATTTTCGGTATCAAGATTTTACGAATGTTGACGTTTCAGAGTTTTCTAAGTCTACTAAAAATATTTTCAGCCATTGGTCTGTCTGTCTGTCCGTCTATCTGTCTGTACAAGTATTATCACGGGAACGGATCGGTGTATTTTGTTGTTTTTTTTTATTTTGTTTGGTATAAATATCACTCGCCTGTGGCACTGATGGAGAATCCTGTATACACTGGTTATTGAGCTATAGCCAAAAAACGTGATTTGCTCAAGACTGTAGCGCGTAAACGGCTCTAAAGATTTGGATTAAACTTGCCTAAAGTATTCTTCTGAGATCCCTTTATCACCCACAGACAGCGCCATCTCTGAGAAAAAGCACAAAAAAGTAATGCTTGAATAAAATTCCATATTTTCCAGATGTTTCTTCAGATTCTGGCTAAAAATTTCATCTTGTGAAAAAATGTTACATGACCATTGTTGTTTGTCTTGACATGCTGAAAAAATGAGTGGTAGCACGATTTGACCAGAGGATTTTTACTTTACTACCGCTATTATCGTCGCTATGTCAGGAAAGTATTGTAATAGTGTAAAATTTTTCATTCAATTGAATTTGCCTGTGAGCGGTAGAAAAGTCGTGTGAATGGACACACCAGATTTCTTAATTCAAGATAGCGAATACACCCCCTGGTGACCATCTTAGAAATCTCAAAATAGTTTCCAGCATTTTCTCTTGTCAACTTTGGGAGTATTTTTTTTTACCACAAGTCTCTACAATGAATAGTTTCCGAAATACATTACCTAATTATAGCACACTTATTTGGCAACCCTGTACATATGCTATCTTAAATATACTAACTTAAAGCCAAATATTCTTACGTATATAAATATATAAGTCCTGTATCTCAGAAACTACTCTTGTAGAGATTTTGCGGTGAAAAACTAAATGACCAATGTTGCCAAGTGAAAATGCTGGAGAATAATTTCAGGTTTCTAAGATGGCCGCTAAGTGGCGTAATCGCTATCTTGAATTTTAAAAAGTCATGTTTCTCAATATTTCTCGCAATCAAGACAACATGAATTGTATTATTAATAAAGTTGAGATAAAGTTGAGCATTTGGAGAACGGCTTTTAGCAAATTTCATTTCATTTAAAAGAGCCTTTCTTAAGCAATCAAATTTACCTTACTCGTTGTGATTACAGTTTGATATATTGTCATTTTGTAACTTAGGGACAGATATTGTACCTAATATTTCACACAATAAATATTTTTTACAAAAAACTTTATTAGTTGGTGCACTGAAAAATACAAAATAATATTAATTCTATTGGTGCTGGTAATTTTGAAGTTGTGCAATTGTACTTAAAACCAAGAAAATTAATATTTTTTTTGTATTTTTCTGTGCACCAACTAATAAAGTCGGTCCATTTTTTTGTAAATAATATTTATTTCACACTTTTGAGTGTAACATTAGTCATGAAAATCGTTGAATGTACTTATACCTTATGCTTATACCAAAGACGAATCCATGTATATTCTTTGCTTGTACTTGTTACGAGTATTATTTGTACAAATATTTCAGATTTTACCACTGATGTAACTCGAAAACCGTAACTCTATGGAAAAAATGTTCAATGTAAATGTTGTTACAAATAATCTGGTCTTCAACTGGGCATTCTCAGATTTCCAATTTTCGAAAAAAGCGAAAATACACATATTTCGAATTAATGAAACTTGAAAATAGTAGCTTTTTTGAAATAATGTTCCATTTAAACGTCTCCGGATATTTTCTTATGTTCAATTCTGCAATCTGGGATTTTTAATTTTCGAGAAAAATTGCCTTCTACACTCTCTTCGTGGGCGGTTTTCGGAGGGAAGGAGATTTCGGATTTGACTTTCTATGAATATCGTCGCACAAACTATATAACTATATATAACGCGTGCAGAAACCAAAACAAAAGCTCACAGTCGAATTGTATAGTTTCTCCGTTTGGGTTCCTCAGTCAAAAATCAACTCTATTATCATAAATTATGGCCGTAACATAATAGCAAACAAGCCCAAATAATCTAGTGAAAACTGCACCTCGATATCTTGCATCTAACCTAAAATATCAATGGGTTTTTCTATAAAAATTCTATGTATCAACTTCAAAAGTACCAGCACCAGTAGAGTTAATATTATTTTGTATTTTTTATTTCACCAACTAATAAAGTCAGATCTAGTTTTTGTCAACCACTTAATATTTTAAATACCTATGAACTACCCTCTTCATCAATTTTCTATATGGTATGCGTCAATACAACTTTGTATTAGGCTAATCCTTCCTTAATATATATCGTGACGTTATTGCCTTAATAATAATGAGATTAAAGGGTATAAGATTCGACCCAATTATATTACGATTACATTCATTCTAAGAAGATGCATAATGCAAGCGATTAACCCCGCTGGCTAAATGACTGTGAATTTAAAGAAATAATGTATCTTTAGAAATGCTCTACACATTAATTGATTATTAAGTAGTTTCAGTAATATATAAAATACATTCGTGATATGCCATAAATTATTAGTATTCTGCAAGCCCTAGTTGAACATACAAAAACTCAAATATGTTCTCTATGAGCGACATTTCCAATAAACCAGATTTGATCATTCCTCAAGGTATGCCAAAATACCTTACAATTCTCTTACGAGAAGTCAACAAAGTCAAAGTGGAATTTTCCAAGAACAAGGAACAGGTCTATGCAGTGGAATATAGTCAATTGTATCATGCGGTATCTGTGGAGCTCCAAGCTTTCGTGGACTATAAAAGAGGCAGAAGACATTCCATCAACGATGTTAAGAAGGATTGGTTACATGCATATATAAAATCATTGAGAATCGATCAAGAAATATACTTGAAAGATTACCAACGGTTGAAAACTCCAGACATCTATTACCTTTTGAAAGGTACAGAAAAGGCGGAAGGAGTACTTACTCAGGTTTTGTTTGAAAAATGGGATGAAATCAAAGGAGGACAGATCGAGAAACATGAAAAATTTACATCGGCAAAGGTGGAGGAGCAAAAACAAAAGTTTGGAGGTACCAGCCAGCAAAACCAAAGCGACATTCACTATTGGCATACAAGATCAGATCCACTTTTTAGTCCGTATGCTCAGTGGAGATTGCGCCCATTTTCTACACTTCTGGAAACCCAGCAGTTGGGAGAAGATTAATCCTATTTTATTTGCTCATTGCATTTAAAATGCGAGCTATGTTTTGACATGATAGTCATGTTACAAATAAATATATGTTGATATAATTCTGAAATAAATGGTGAAAATATACCTAATGGAAATTCTATTCGTTCACTAATCAAGTTCAGCTGCTTATGGTCCAGGAAGCCATAATGGTATTTTCAAAGCTTAACTAACATATTTGAATGAACAAAAAGTCACAGTTGATCAAAGTATTTCCGAAATAAATTATTATATTATATTTTTTATAACATTTGCAATTTTGTCAACGTGCAAGTTTGAAATTAAGAAGGATATAAATCAATATAAGCCGGTGATCCTCATTATCACCTATTGTGTTGTTGTATTATAAGCAATAAAAGTTTGTGTCCCTTGAAGTATTTCCAGGTCCGGATTAAGATATCTCATGAAATAGTTTGTTATTTTAATAATAATTTAATAATAGTGGGTTCTCCATTATTTTTGTTTAAATGTGCGTAAATAATTATATATAATAATAATAAATTTAATATTTGGAAAACAATAAAAGGGGGAAAGTTGAATAATGTTTAGTTATTGCCTACCAAGTATTTCGTTGAGTCTATTCGATTTTTGTATCGTGAAAAATGTCTTTAACAAAAACACCATATTCTACTGTGGTTAAAATAGTAAGTAACCCTATTTTAGAAAGAAAGATACAGAAAGACTCTGGCGGTTCCATATTATATTATAGACCATGAGGCGGTTCAAAGAAACTAGATGGCTCTGATGTAGATATAATTCGAAAAACAATATATATACATTGTATAGAGAGTAAATTGTGCCTACATTAGATATTTTAATGCAACGGCTTGAGAAGAATGAAACTGGTATCCAGTTTTAGGAAGTCTCTCTTACAAAACGGATTCAAATTTAAAAAACTCACTAGTAGCAGACAAATCATAATGGTATCTACGCGCCTTAAGATATCGAGATTTGAATATCTATTGGCAATAAAAGAATTTAGACAATATGGTAGAACAGTAGTGTATTTGGATGAAACTTGGTTTGATAGACACGATTCAATAATGATATGTACCTACTGAGGAAAAGTACACAAAAAACAATTACTCGAAGTTTTACATAGTTATACGATACAAAAGAAATATTATTGTGATTCTTTGGCTGAAAGCTTGGGACATACGGAACTCAAACTTCCTCCTTATCGCTGTATGTTTAACCCAATTCAGCTTAGATCAGCCGTTCGAAGAAATAATACTTCTTCAACCTCAAGTTCACCTGTGCTAGGTCTTATTCAAAAAGAAACTGCAAACATTCCTGGTAGCAGCTGTGCCAAGTGTGTTTCGCATATCAAAATGGTGGATCGATTTAGAAAAAATTACCAAAGAAAAGTTGATTATCAATTTGGATGACGACAGTGAAAGTGAAACTGATCATCGTGAGTAATTTTGTTTATAATGCAAAAACGGCAACATATATTCAGGCGATTTTTGTTAATAATTATCTTGGCCCATTATACCTACTTACAAAACAAAATGTAATGGCTAGGACAAGTACAGCTCTGCGTATACCGCCTGCTGATAACTCAAGTGTTTGGTGATTTACAACCTTCATAGATTTCTGGTCGTACTATAACCTTATGTATTTTATTTCGCAGTCACAAGAATTTATACTGTTTTACACATGTGTGGACTAGAACTAGACTACAATACAAAGGACAATCGACAACATAAACCAATCGAGTAAATATTATTCCATAGAGATAAATTATTATATTCATTCGGCAATGGAAAATATAAATTCCAATATCCATATCTGTATCTAAATAATATGTATCCGTGGCGGTGGCGGTAGAACATAAATTAGAAGGAAATTAATACCGTAATGGAGGCGGCCTGTATACAGGGTATCTATAAAAGGTACATATTCACAAGACTCTACCATATATAGTCTTTTTACTCGATCTTGAACATAGTTCGGAAAGGGAGAAGGTGTGAAAAAATTCTGCATTATTATTCGGTACTTTTTTTCTAAAATGAAATAGTGATAATTATTATATATTTATAGTTTTTAGTGGTGGTAATGATGACTAAACTTATTCTGTGAATATTCCTAATCAAAATTGAAGTAATTGAAGTAAAATACCAGATAACCCATCAAACTACGCTACTGCCTTCTTGGAAACGTTCGCCAGTTTCTTGGAGTCACCGAATGATAAAGGTTCATAATCTTCATAATTTCTTAGGCTACAAGAAAAGAAAATGAAACACAGATATTTATTTTTTACTACTCTTGCACTTCCACAATCAACTTAAGTTTTAATTGGATATTCAAAAAAAAACAACTCGGTATTCCCTGGCACTAGAATTGAGATTTATTTATGTGTCAACCTAACTTAGCATAGTTCTAAGTTTTTCAATAAAATCCTCTGACACATCGATTTTGTTTTAAATAAAGGCACTTTTTGACATACGACCCATATTTGTGATGTAATCGTTATTCGAGATATGACGTTATCGACAATTTTTTTAAAGTCCACATCTAATTTAGACCATGCCATCGTCAAAGAATATGGTTGTCTGACGGTAGTATTAGCGACCGAAAATGTTTTATATTAGTGTCAGATAAAAACTTGAAATCGTATTTTTTTTTGTTTTTTTGTATTTCTTATCTTTCGTTTGGCAAAAGTACTATGAATGTACAGTTTATTGAGTAATGTATTTGCCATTTTATAAAAAAATGGTGAAATTAATAATTATCATTAAATTTTAGTAAAATAAAAACTTTTTTTTTTGTTTTCTATTTAACTTACATACCAACACTATTGAACTAATATTTTTGACGATGACGTAGAATGATACGCTCTTTCAATTGGCAGGGTCGAAATTGGGTGTCACCGTTTAAAAAATTGTCGATGACGTCATATCTCGAATAACGATTACGTCTCAAATATGGGTCGTATGTCAAGTCAGGGACCTCATCAACCATGAACCCAATAGATAATTAAAGCTACCCGTGCGTAGCTGGACCGGCAGGGTGATTATGTAACTTGCAACCGCAACGCGACTGTCGAAAATTTTGCGATCGTCGCTGTCAATCATCAATTTTAGTATTAAGTAACAGCAAACGCGAGGAAATAACAACTGAAAACAGTGCTGCCTCTACCGAACGACTGATGAGCTATAATTACATCGAATTATGTATAGAACGTCAAGATATCGTATTACGTAACTTGCAACTGCGACTGTGTAGCCTAACAATTTGCGACTATCGCTATATGACAGATTCAGATAACCCTAACCTAACCTTTTATAATCTGTGCAGATTTGGGATTTATTCCTTTACTTGTGTTATTTAGTTTTAGTGTTTATCTTCGTTCCTCGTTTGATGGATGTTGTTTTGAAGTGAGAGAAATGGCTCACGGTGTGATGTTGAGAGATGCCCTAAATTTAGAGAATGCAAGAGATGAAAGACTTATTAGTCGTCGTTTATGAAGCAACCTTTGGCCCATCCGTTGGATATTTCAGACCATAATCTCACAAATCTATAAGAAATATTATTTATATAAGTACATAGGCATATTTATATAACCTATTTTGATTATGTTTTCATATTTAATTTAGGTACCTGAAATTATGTGTCCATATTTTGTAGAATCTTTAGCATAGAGTAATAATAAAGAATCTTTAGCTCAACAAAAATTTAAATGATAATGTTATTTCTGTCACAATAAATAGGTTAATTACGTATGTATTTGTTTTTATTATTTAGTTCCACTAATTGCTACCAAGCTACTAGTGGCGCTGTATTTGACAGCGACAGCTTGGCCTGCAACCGCTTTACATAATACGATTTTATTTTGCGACTAGCTTGCCGTTAAAAACTGCAACGCGACTGCAATGCCGTAGCGAATGGGTCGCGGAATTTTACATAATCACCATGCGGGTCTCTATAAAAGAACTGACAATCGAATTGTATATTTTTATTTTCACATTCCAATATAGGTTGTAAATATCTTATTCATAATGGTTTCATCAATTGAAGAAAATTAATATCTTAGAAAATTCTGACGTCCTGTATCCAGCGGATCGGTAAATTTCAAGTATTTTGATTTTTATAATATTTTTTTCTATTGCATTTAGGAAAAAATATTTGAAACAAAAATTGTATCTATAACTTAGAGAAATTCTTGATGAGATTCAATTATTGGCTCGTTGGTTGGCCACCATTTTGAAACTACTAGTCCGATCATGTCCGTTAACAAACTCCACTGAGATATTTATATGATTTTTGCTGCCAAGTTGGTGAAAACTGGACCCTAATACTAAGACTCAGCTGTCCATACATCCATCTTAAGAACAACATAAATGAAAACTTTAAGAACCGTAGGAGAAAATACACTTAGAGACAGGATACAAAACAGCGACAAAAGAGCAATATGTAAGGTAAAGGATATAGTTAGATGGGAAACAAAAAGAAGGGGATAATGGCGTGACCATGTAAATAGTGTAACGGGAATTTATATTTAGACTGGGTAAGTCTTCACGTTACAATAGAATGGACCAGAATAGACTGGCATACTGCGCTAAGGAAGGAAAATCAGAAAGCAGACGATCGTTAGGAAGACCAACCAAAAGATGTTGTGACAGATGGAATTCTATATCTCGGGATAACCCACCAGATTAAGGCATTAACAGACCTCTTGGTCATCTAGAGGAAGAATAACACTCAATGTATGCATTTTTTATTGGACATACCTTTACGTCAAGGTAATTATGTTAATCTACGTATTATATAAGGATATTTATTGTATGTCTCACTCATGCAAGAAAAAGGCGATAGACTTATTTTGATCTCAAGACTCAAGAATATGTAAGACTGTTTTGGAGACACCTCGTATACAGCTAAATACTATATATATATATAAACGTAATTTCACCAACCATACGATATTATCACATTGATACAGATATAGAAACGCTGACACAAAACAAATCGACACAGGAACATCCCATAGTAATATACGAGTGTTTTCAGACCGGGGCACAGAACAACAACAATAACAACAGTTGCAGTTCAATATTGGAGGAGGGTGGGAGAGGGGCGTGGGCCAATTAATCTGGAATATCATGGAAATTTATATCCATAAATTACACCATCACTGGCCAATTCCATTAAGGCAGCAAGAGTAGCAGTAGTAGCTGGGTTATGGTACAGGGTGTCTCAAAAAAGGTCTTTACACATAATGGTGGGAAAAATAAGTTAATTTAAACTAATTACCTATAAAAGTATGAAACAAGTTGGGTATTTTCAGGTACCTACAACACGATCTTGAAGTAATAATTTTAAAAACATTTAATGTTATACTACACTATCGACTACTATGTACAATTTATATTTGATATTTACACCATTCACGAACGTATTTGGATCTTGCGTTATTTACTTATGTTGTCGGTCTCCACTCGGACTCACTCGACTGCACTATCTATGACTCGACTGCACCAGGCAACTGCCCTGGACTGACTCACAACCTACCTCAACTGCACATGGCTAACTGAATTCGCAGCAAATTCTCTCCAATATATAGGCAAGCCCCTCCTTCTCGAATTTTCAACAGACATCTTCCGACGCCAAGCGAACATTCCTTCACTAGCGAGAACTCACTAGATGCTTCGGTATAGTATGCCTTACACTTATACCACCCGTTCCCCACGAACATCCGTACTCGCCCAGATGATCGTGATCACTAGGTAAGTTCGTTACAGTATCAAATCATCGCTCAAAGTTTTTGTAAATTTTTTCTCTATAAAACATAAAGTTACTGAAAAATAATTCGTGCTCTTATCGATCCGACTTTTAGGGTTTGCCACTTTTCGATTTTTGTATGTGTACAAGCTAATCGAGAGGTAGGTATTTGACAATTTCTTTTTTTATTCAGGGGGAATTCCGATTGGAGAAAATATATGATCTAAGTACACAATCAAACTAAATTTTATAATACTTTGGGCTCAAGCAGACTGAGCTTTTCTATATTTTTTGGGGGGCTCAGTCGATGTAGATCAAACTACAAATGAAGGTTTCAAGATCAATATGCGAATAAAATTATGACTCCTATTGTTCGTCCTTGTTTGAAAGGTATAGTGTCCTAATCGTGTTCTTTTTATGTATATTTATATATGTAATATATTTTCGTTAAGCAAAATTTTGACGAATTGACGGTGCAAAAACAAACACATTCCTAGTTTATTATATTTGGAGACAGTTTAATTAGTACCTTTAGTATGTTTTCATTATTTGTTATTACAGAAACTACATACTTGAGAGAGAGAGAGAGAGAGAGAGAGAGAGAGAGAGAGAGAGAGAGTCTCGAAGCTATTGACTTTTGAATAATTAAGAGTTCATTAGTAAATAATGAACTGTTAATTTGGCATTTTGTGTCTTGTGTTTGAAAGCATGCCACAAAGAATAAATTTTAATCGCTTACGCGAATGTTAAAAGTCTCTCTCAATTTTAAATTTTGTTTGAAAATTTCATCTATGTGCTTATTACAGCCCAGCGACTGACGTAATTACCCGAGTCACCCTTTGAGTATGGAACCCTTAGAACGGCTTTCAAATTGTAACTTCAGGATCGTATAACGTCAAAATTACCCAACTTTATACTAAGTTAAGTTAAATCAACTTACGAATATGTGGTAGCATTATTGTATAAAATCCTTTCAGAGACACCCTGTATAACATAAAGCGCGCTGCATGGCGCACACGGGCCGTTGCCTTTCGCGCCTAATTTCGCAATTGGCATCATAATTCAGAAGGCATTAGGGTAAACGTCAGAAATTCGCACCTCACTCTCTTCGCTAATTATTAGCAATTATGAGGATGCTCTGCCGGAGGTGTAATTTATGATGTGAGAGCTCTCGCCAGATGGGAAATTTGCAACACTACCAAATATATTTATTAATTTTCCAACACGAAGTTATTGTTGTTAATGGGACGATTTAGATATGGGAAGGGTACTGATGTTTTTATAGGCCAAGCAATAGGGAAAGTTTTAATGTTTTAGAGATATTTAGGTGATTTCCTTTGAAACACTTCTTGATTGAATCCATTTGGCATATGTGGGGATTTATGTGATAATTATTTTAGTATTATGAAATTTTTAGATGACACATGTAGGCTGAACAAAGATGAGGAACGACGTTTGCTTCTGTTGCTAGAAAATGAAATGAATGATCTGAAGGGTTTCGTCAACGATGATGAAGAAGATGCTGGTTTCAATGAATTGATGAAGTTAAACCTGGATCTTGCTGCGGAATTTATGGATATACCAGATTCAGATTCACAATTACATGTCGATGAAAATAGAGAAAAGTTTGATTACGATTCCGAGAATATCTGCATTTCAGCAGTTTTAGACATTCCAATAAAAGAGAAGAAGACCATCTCCAATATAAAAAAACAATATTTAGATCCAGTGAACCCGGAATGCCATGGAGTGTTGAGGAATACGAAAGAAGATAATGCTACTGCATTGTCATATTTCAAGATTGTTTTTATGGTTGGTTGAACTACTAACTAAACATTCAGTGCAGAAGAGCGGTACTAGCAGGAGCGCTTCATGCACAGAAATGAAATGTGGTATGTAGTTTTGGAACAGTAAGAATGCCCACTTACCGATTTACCTGGGCAAAGGAAACCCTGTAGTCACTTATCGTGGATGTAATGTTAAGAAACTTCGTTAAGAAACGTTAAGAAAAGGTATTCGATGGCTCGAACCTTTTGTTTTTGTTTGTCATTATTTTAATGTCGTCTGTCCATCGGATCTTTGCTCATGTATAATTTCTTATGTTGGTTATATAATCACCCCAGTTTCACTTGAGTTGACATATCTTCTCCACAACACCTATTCCTATTATTTGCCTCAAATCTTCTTTTGTAACATGGACTCGCAGAGAAGCTTTACATCTTGCATTGTGCAATTTTCAAATTTTGAGCTGTTCCAGATGTTAGAATTAGAGTTTCTAAACCATAGGTCACAACAGGAAAAATACATGTTGGGAGGCTGCTTTTGAATATATCATGGATTTACCAAAATTTGTCCAGGCGATATTCTTCTTGTTAATTCCCATTTTTTATTGCCTCTCGAGAATCTAATCTCATGTCCCAAGTACGCGAATCCGTACAACGTTTTTAATAATCTGAATATTATCATTTGGTAGGTACCAAAGTTAGTCAGTCTCAAGTTTAGTCTCTAGGAAGTTATATATATATATATATATATATATATATATATATATATATATATATATATATATATATATATATATTATATATATATATATATATATATATATATATATATATATATATCTATAAACTCAGCAGTTCTTGAATCATCTATCTTGCTGGTAACGAATAGGTGAACAGACATAGAGAAATATTTTTATAGATGTTTTATATTTTAAGTACCTAAAATCAGCATGGCTTTCCTGTAGGTCTTTCATAACATCATTTAATTCTAGAGTATTGAATGCCTAGTGGGCTGTTATACTCTATATTCTTCTCAATTAGCGTTTTAATGGTTTGCAGATAAAACTTTGTTCCGAAAGACGAACGAAAGTCAGCCCAAGAGTTTTTTATTTTACTCAACAATTTATCGGCTTATCTCCCTTCTTAAACAATAGAGGTTATAGAGTTGTTCCATTTACTTGATTTATTGGTGATGTCTGGACAAAGGTTAAATAATTTTTACTTTCTCTAACTAAAGTGGCCTTCTATTTTTATTGCATCGTTTTGTTCCACTGGTGCTTTGTTGTGTGAGTGGTTTTGTCTACGATTTCAAGATTTACAAAGTCAAATGACTGCAAGAACACTAATCAAGGATTAGGTGATAATATCTTAATGAGAATGACAGAAAAGTTCTTAAAGAACATGAACTACAAAATTTGAATGGATGATTGGTTTATATTCATTATAATGTGAGCTAAACGCGGTAGGCCTTCTAGCATCAGTGGCAATAAGAATCGCCGGGTTTAATCGAAAAAGCGATTCAGTACTGATAAAAGAAGGTTGCGGATCCTTCGATTATTTCACAATCAGAAATAAAAATATATTATTGACGAAACGGTTTGAAAATAGATAAATATAAATATTTTTTACAACAAATTTTTCAGTTGGTTTAATGAAAAATAAAAAAGATTAATTCTATTAGTTCTGGTAATTTTGAAATGGCCTTTGTAGTTATTTGTAGGCACCAACTACAAAAGTACCAGCCCCAATAGAACTAATATTATTTTGTATTTTTCAGTGCACCAACTAATAGAGTCAGTCCAATTTCTTGTAAGAAATATTTATTTCACACTTTTCGATTGTAACATTAGTAAGGAAAATCGTTGAACCTTCACTAATACCAAATAAGATATTACTGATCCATTCGATGTACATATAGTCTCAGCTTGTACTTGTTATTATTCAGAGATCGCAAAACATCGCGGAGCAGATACATAGTTTACTACTATAACTTGAAAACCGTAATTCTTCAGAAAAAATGTTCAATTCAAACGTTTCCGGATAAGGTCTCATCTTTAATTTTACCACATCAGATTTTCGATTATCGAGAAAAAAATTGTCCCATCCACCTTCTTCGTGTACGGTTTTCGGAGGGAAAGAGATTTGTGATTTGAGTTTATCTAAATATGGGACTATTTCTTAATTTTCCTCTTTCAAGTTAATCAAAAATCATCAAAATCGGAGTACGTTTACTATACAAAATGCGCGAACAGACATACATATAAAAACAAACATACAACCGAATTGTATACACTCTCATTTTCTTGAAGTCGGCTAGAGTTATTAGCTTACTGTATAGTTTCTACACCTAAGTTATAACTATAGTCATTAATATAGGTAACTGATGAACAACAATGGCCCAAGAACACTCCCATGTGGTACACCGGCTGGCAATTTTTCCATTAATACCATATAAACTCAATTTATCCAGCAAAATGTCATTTGCAACACAATCGAATGCCTTCGACAAGTCGAAGAAAACAGATGTAACTATTTCAGACTCCTCAAAAGCTTCAAGTATTTCACTGATAAGTTTAGTTATTTCTTGAACAATGGATCTACCCATTTTTTTAAAAACAAATTAATTGATAACTTAGCAGCAGATTTTGTTTTTTTCAAAAGAGCAGTGAGTCTTTTATTTATTGCCATTTCAATAATTTTGGATAAGGAAGACATCACTGATAGAGATCTGAGACTATTGACATCATTCAATTCTGCATTTTTGTGGATGGGTACAGTTATAGGGAATGCCTATATGGATCAGTAGAGTGAAAAAACTGGAGGTGAATTGAATATAAAATACAGTGTGTTTATCTTGGAAGAAAATTCTGAACACCTTGTATATTTTTCGGCACATTCGTCGGTGGTAGATATCACGTAATTATGACTGCGACTCGACGAGTTATTAGTTTCATAAGCTAAGACTGCTTTTGCACAGCTATATATATATATATATATATATATATATATATATATATATATATATATGAAACAAAGTGGTGTTGGTTACACCATTTATAACTCAAGATTGGCTGGACTGATTCTAAATATCTCTTATTTTTTGGATTCCTGTTCGCATAGAATAACAGAATAACTATTAAAATATCAGAAAATTAAATGAAAAAATATACAGGTAATTTATTTTTATATATATTAAGATTGGACATCTGCCATATTCCTTGTCGATATGTCAAACAGTATTCTACAATAAACCATATCGGATCGTGAGTTTCATCTAATCTTAAAAAAAGGTGGCGCTACCAAGAACAATATATACGTTAATAAATTAACTTTAAAACTTAATACAGCACTCAATTGGCTTCCCAAAAAAGGTTTCCCTTGAGCATGGGAGTAAGCATTTACATTATTTTAAATTACTATAATGAGAAATTAAACATTTTTTTATCATAATAAACAGATAGATAATAATTAACAATTGTGATGTGAATGATATTAAAGCCGTTGTCCGAACATACCTAATGTTGATAATGGGTATGATTCCACTGGAATTGGAAGGGATTAATTACGTTACAATGCAAACTAAACAGAGCTATTTACGATTAATATTCTCCACTTAATGAGCTTCCCATATCAATTATCTATTTGTAGATACTTTTGTTACATTCCAACTATCATAATTATAATATATAATTAAATTTATCATACATATTTAATGAGAATCATAATCAGCTGGAGTTTAAGAGCAGGTATGGGCTTTCTAACTTTCCAGCAAAAAGTAGTAATTAATCCGAAAAAAATTAATTATCAAATACCCATATAGAGTTATTCACGATGAGTGGTCTATTAGACGTTTCAAGAGAACTACTGGGAATATGGAGCTGCAAATTGGTAGTAACATATTTTCGGATATGCCCTATCAACCTAAAATAATGGCTACTTACATTCACTTCCGGTTATACCGGAAGTAGACACTAACTTGCTTATATCAAATAGAATGCTATATTTTGTAACAAATTGTAATTCTACTTCCTATTTTAAGGAAACTTTTATCAGAATTCCCTATATCAAAAATCTATACTTTTTGAGATATTATGATTTTAGTGAAAATAATTGTGAGAACATATCCTAACAACAGAAATAATAAATATGGCTGCTGTAAAATTCAAGAGGTTGTTTTTTAAGCACGTTATAACGAAGTATATATCTTTCGGTCGGGCTAGGTATAATTAATATTAAATAAACAAACTTTAAAATATTTAACATTGAAAAAGTCGCTTATTTTAAATGGATTATAATAAATTTTAATCGGTCATCCTATCAAGTGTTTTTTCTCTTTCGATCCATATCAGCATTCGACTATACAAAAAATTTCAGGTTTTATAGTTGATTTGAGTTATTTTTAAATGTTGGAAAATCAACAATAATTTCATGTCATTTAAAAGTATTTTCTTTTCTTAATCAAGTAGCTATGGCCTGTCATGACGGCAGGCAAGCCATGAGAACAGAAAAAACATTAATTATTAGTTAATTATTGCATTTTTAAAAGGTAACGCGGTATAACCGGTTGTAACTGTAAGTCGCCGTTATTACTGGTTAATAGTGCATATCTGAAAACTTGTTATTGCAAATTTTCACCTTCATATTCCCAGTAGTTCTCCTGAAACGTCTAATAGGTCACCCATCGTAAATAACCCTGTATACTTATAGGCACGCTGGAAAAATGATTGGTCACACAATTTTCATATTCGATGCTCGAGAGTAGTAAAAAAGTCAAGTGAGTGTTTTTACACCACCAAAAATTATCAGCTACCCTTGATTTTTTACAAATTAGTAGAGTTAGTATTTGAAATTAATCAATGAATTTTTGTAATATCTAAATATTTCTTACAAAAAATTGGACCGACGTTATCATTTGGTGCACTGAAAAGTACAAAATAATATTAATTTTATTATAAATTTATACTTGTGAAATTGGTGCCAAAGTTTTCAATCTAACTGCAACTGCACACTTTTGAGTGTTACGAAAATCGTTGAACGTTCACTATTGTCCATAGATACTTTGCTTGTATTTGTTATTATTCAAAAATCTAAAGGCATCGTCGCGGAAATACGCATATTTTAAACTTTAACACTGCTGTAACTGGAAAGCCGTAACTCTATGAAAAAATGTTCAATATAAATGTTGCTACAAAAATAAGCTGGTCTTTGATTTGCCATTCTCAGATTTTCAATTTTCGATAGAAATTCCCTCTTCCACATAGCGAAAATCGTAACGCCTCCTCGAACCTCCTCAGGGCCGGTTTTCGGAGGGAAAGAGATTTCGGATTTTAATTTTTATAAATATAGGACCATTTCTCAAGTTTCTTCTCTCAAATAAATCAAAAATCTTCAAAATTCCAGAACGATTACTACATAGAGCGCGAGCACAAACCAAAAAAAAACAGTCGAATTGTAAACCTCCTCCGTTTGGGTTCGTTGGTCAAAAATGCTTATACTCTACCACGCTAATGGTTGAAGCTTTAAAGCATGTCAACCCGTGATTTTTTTAGCAGATCTTTACATAACCAGGTTTTAGCCATTGGTCTGACATATGAAAATCTAAGCGAATAACTTCTTGCTCTCTGACGATGGACCGATTTTTTTGCTTCCACATTTTCAACATTTTTTTTAAATTATTTATCTCACACAATTGGGTCTATTCTGTAAGACAACCGTTACAATGTCGGACGTTAATGTTTTCAACATAAATTGCTTCTCTAAGCTCAACATTGAACGTCATCCGATAAACTCTTTAAGGCATCAGTATTTTTTTCGAGGTGCCACCGAACCCGCTCTTTTGTATGGGAAGTGATCACAGTTGTCGAGTCTTGTGTGGAATTTAAGGTTATGTTTAAATAATCTGTGGATATGATCTAATCTTTTCCTATCATATATTCGATTAATATTTAAAAATATAGACAATGAACCTTGAGAATCATAGAAGTCTGCGTCTATATTTTGGAGATTGATTTGATGAGACTGGTAAGTACATTGTAATGAGACCTGATCGTAAAAGACTGAACTTGTTTGAGGGAGTTTCGGAGAGATAGTACCTTTGCTTTGGGTTGACTAGGCACTAGTCGCAAACTTTCAGAGCTAGATAAAGCGATACTACCACCCGTATAAGTGCCCTAGCCTCTCTTTAGTTAAGACTGTACTGCGTGGATAAAATCCACATCCTGCCAGAGGTGACCCTGCTCTTACAGAACAGTACAGATCTAGACCGGAAGGTCAATAAACATTCCTGGTGAAAGGCAGCAGCCATGACCAGTACCAAGAAGAGGCGCTAAGGAAATTATGCTGACATGGCTCTTTGTTGGAACATCACGGGCACGATTGAAACTGTTTGAATGGTTGTGATACTGTGCTGAGGAGGGCAAGTGGGAAACCACCTCACTAATTTTCCGTAGAACAATTATAATGCTGATATAAAATCAAGCAATTGCCCCGAGTCCCCGGCGTCTCTTAAATGAGACAGAAGCACAAGGAGTCCCTGGGTGGAATACCAATAACTGTCAAAAGATCGCAAAATAGAACGTGAGAACCCTGTATGAGGCTGGTAAGATGAGCAAACTCTTACGAGAAATGCACATATTAAATATCTCTGTCATATGAGTCTCAGACTAGATGGCCAGATAGTGGAAGCTTCTAAAGCTTCCATTATTCAAACTAAAACGGACTGACTACCACGCCCCAAAAGAAAAGTTTAAAAAAATGGATGACACAAGAAATTTTGAAATTGATAGAATAAAGAAGAGACTTTAAGAACACGAATAGAGAAACAGGTTGAAATATACAAATCAATTCGACGTAAAATCAAGGAAGCCAAGGACGCATGGTTCAGAGAATCCTGTCAAGAAATAGAGGAACTGCAAAGGAAACATGTTCACTTTAACCTGTACAAAAAACTCAAAACCACTGCGGGATTATAGAAAACTAAAAATTGGTAGAAGCCTTTACCTATGACTTCCCTCTACAAACCACCCCGCTTCAAGAATGTATCTTTATCGACCTGAATAACTTACATCTTTTTGCTCATGGAAACAACCTCGTCGCTTCTACCGTTCTTATATTGACTCTTAGTATTTTGGACACCCTGTATATATGATTAACGAAAACCCTTACATTGCGTCGCCGGTAGTCCTTCAATATGCATACCAAAATTCGTTGTCCTGGGTCAAGCCGTTATTGACCTACAACGCCAACAGACTACAGACAAACAGACAGACCACGGACTTGAGATACCATGATTTTCGTGATCTAGGAACCCCAAAACGTAAAAATCAGCAAAAAAGTCGAGGTCGATGATTTTTTACGTGAATACAATACTTCCCTTATTGAGGTAAAAAAAAACATGACTATACTAACAGACTCCAATGGGAATATCATAAGTGATCTGGGTCACCATTGCAAAGAGTGGGAGAACTATGTGTCCAATCTTTTCAATCGTGTAGACCATCACCACCCTCTCTGAGAGGATTCAAGTAGAAGGGGACTGAATATCCTAAAGGCAGAAGATCAGAAGGCCATAAAACAAGTAAAAAACAACAAGGTTCCCAGGCTCCGCCGAATTACTTAAATTGTTGGATGAGGACAGCATCACATACTAAACCACCTTCTTCAATAAAATCTATAATAGTGGACAGATACCTGAAGACTGGTTAGAATCCCTTTTCATCACAATTCCGAAAAAGAGCAAACTTTGCAATTGTAGTGACTTCAGACTGATTAGCCGGATGAGTCATACTCTTAAAATTCTACTACGTATTCTTCAAAGTCGCATGCACGCACTATGCGAAAGTAGCTTAACAGTTTGGATTTCGGGATGGATTAGAAACTAGAGAAGCGTTGTTTTGTATGCGAGTCCTCCTTCAAAAGTACTGTGAATTTCTAAAAAACGTTTATATATACTTCATAGATTTTGAGAAGGCTTTTGACCGCTTTTGCTTCTCCAATATGTGGAGTCAATAGGACTGGACAACTATGATCTCAGGCTACTGAAATATCTATACTACCATCAAGAAGCCACCGTTGAAGTACAACACCCCTTCCAATTAAATCCCCATTAAACGAGTAGTAATTCAAGGATGTATTTTGTCGCCTACACTCTTCAATATATATTCAGAACAAATATCTCGAGAAGATATTGAAACTCGAGAAGAAGATATAAAAATAGGAGAAACCATAAATAATATTCGATATGCCGACGATACCGCTATCATGGCTGAAGGTCTACCAGATCTCCAGATCCTTGTTGACACAGTAAATGACGTAAGTCGTCGAAGAGGTTTAAAAATTAATATTAAGAAGACCAAATGGATGGCAGTGGGAAAGCCGGATGTTGAACCAGGACAACTGGTTCTGGACGGGGAATTGGTGGGGCATGTTGATCACTTCAAATATCTTGGTAGCTGGTTTAATGCAAGGGGAGATTCTGACAAGGAAATCTTATCTCGGATTGCAGTAGCTCATAAAGCATTTATATCATTGAAACCAGTTTTATGCAATGGTAATCTCCCCATGCGTCTTGGAAAAATAATCCTAAAATGTTACGTTTGGTCGACATAGCTCTACACCTGCGAGACATAGACTTTAAAAGCTACCACCATGAATAAGCTGGAGGCCTTTAAAATGTGGTGTTACCGTAGAATCCTGAAGATAACCGGGATCCCACAAACTTCCGACGAGGATGTGCTCAGAATGATGGACACGGAAAGGGAGCTTCTGAACACCATTAAATTGAGAAAAACCGAGTAATTTGGCCATATCACTTGCTTAGGCTCATAATACAGGGTAAAGTGGAAGGAAAGAGATGGATTGGACGAAAAAAATATTAGATACTGGATGAATCTGCAATTGGAAGACCTCTTCCGAATAGCAGCAGAAAGAGATGAATTTCATTGAATGCTCAAAATGATGATAGCCAACGTCTGAATCCAAGCACAACACTTGAAGAAGAAGAACTTGTTTCATTTGAGATTTGATGGCTGCTGGTTATTAAAATCAATAAATAATAGCGATTATAAAAAAGAGTAGGTATATTTTTTTCAATTTTAAAGTATTGGAGTGAAACTACTTTGCATTCAATCTTAGAGGCCATTTCCAGGAAAACAGCCTCTGGTCAATTATTGTTGAAAATTATCAAAGTCTGACAGAAAAAAACATTTCGATTAAATCACTGAATGAGAATTTAAGTTTTATGGGTTACAGAAAAGTCTATATTTCTTGTATGACATTTCAAGAAGAATGATTGACTATCTACATATTTTCAATTAAATATACTGAATGCCTGGAAGATTTATAAGATATTGCCTCAGGAATTAGATATTCGAACAGAATAGTGAATAATTAATATTAGATATCGTTGCCTATTGCCAATTTATTATGCAAATGCTTTAACTAAACTCATATTATTATAATAATTGGGCGTAACTTGAGATAATTATTATGAACAAATAAACCATATTCGAATAATAATTGGGTAGTAACAAAAATAGAACTAGACAGCTCCCCATCCGAACTATGTGTATTCTATTGAAAATTTTATTTTCACACTTTGCATTATCTATATTTTATTCGGTGGATCCATCGGTGAGTAGTAATTTATATTTTTTAATAAAAGATAGCGATTATCAGAAAAAATCTTCTTCAAAACTATTTCAATATTTGAAATATATTTTTTTAATCATCTCTTTTTGTCGTTTGTCGTCAAAGATATTTTAATCAACAACCGATATTTTTAATCATTGATTTTGATACTACTTTCAATTCTCTTTTCAATGATATCTAAAATTTTGATAGGTTAAAATTCAAAAATTATTTAAAACCAGCTGACCCGACAGACGTGGTCATGTCTTAACAAAAGCAAAAACAATATCTTGGTTTTCTAAATTTTCACCCACGACAGCAATAGCAACTTCATCAATTGCTGCCATATTATAGCGTCTTGCGTGTTGTCCTGCAGGCGTCTTATCGGCTTTGCTGACAACTTTGTGGCAATCAGATGGTATGCGGTTTAATGTCTTGAATAATACGACCAGTTCGTTGTCCGATGGAAAAACATTTGAAGTTGATCCACACTTGGTCTGTTCACCGATTTATTGTGTGCATAAGGCTGATCGACTTGTTTTGCTGAATCGCCCATGAGATAAATTTTCAAAAATTGTACCACCATGTGACAATCAAGGTACTTTGTCAACACTGCCATTTCCTCATAAACTTTTGACTGGCTGCTTTTGGTTATTCACCTAGCTACAAAGCTACTGTACGCTACTTTGATTTCAATTGAAAATTACCAACGTATTCAAGCACTTGGTGGTAAAAGTTTATTGTTTTTATATATAGTTACCTTGAAAGTTAGCATAAATAACTTTTGTTGCACCAAATGACTTCATTAAAAAACAATTATTGTATTCCTGTATATGAGTTAAAAATGTATAGAAGCTGTCCCATTTCCGTAAACCAATGAATGCAGAGGCTCTGGTGGCAGTACCAATGGCGTCAATTTGACTTTACCGCTCTCGCAACACAATCCAGGGGCCTCATTCTTTCGATATTAGGTGTGATTGATTTTAACTTACCGAGATGAATAAACACTTCTTAAAAACTCACTCTATAATAAATTGAAATGAAACTATTATTTATCGACCGATCCATTTATGTTAAACGATATTTGCAGCGCGTGTTCTGTCAATTGCTGACAGTTATTACAAACAACTGACAGTTGTCAAACAACTGTATGTACAGTATGTAAAATTAGTATTGTCTTTAAGATTTCATAAATGCTCTTAAATTTTCTAATGTTCCGCTCAACTTTCATAATTTTTTCTTGAACTTGAATAGTACGTATTTTGTAGATATATGACAATTGACACTTACTACTACTTACTAGCCATTAGTGGAAATTCATTATTGTTTATTCAATTCTAAGTGCTCATTTATGATGAAGGTAAGGCGTAAGATATACGTAATGGATAAAATTGAACATTGGAAAATAAGTGGGATCGTTCACAATAAGCGAACGTAACACTTACGTGTTACGGTAGACCGTAAGATCTTATGGCCGAACGTTAGGCGGACATAAAGTTGGACGATGTTCAACTTTACGTGCGACTTATGGAAAATTCTGGGGACTTGGGTTGAATTATTCGTCGGTTGGTAAGTGTCGGTTCGCATTCTTGTATATATTCAAAGAATCATTCATCAAACGTCGTTATTCACCTTTCTTTTCTTGATCCCTGTTTACTGGTCACACACTCCATCGCCTAGATTTTTTTTACACAATATCTTCCTTGTACTCTACGCATTTCTAATAACAAAACCAATAACTGCATTTGCAATTCCATGGCGTTGGAGTTAATATACCTACACCAGAGAAAACCCCGAGATAAACTATAGCCGTCAAATTATTTCACGCATGCGTAGCAACTAAGTTTTTACGTTCATTATAAAAAGAAAAATGTTACGTCTATCTTATGCGTTATGTAGCCCTACGTCTTACGTCCATTATAAATTATTATTAAATTAAGTTATCTGTATTACATTGTCGTAAAGTTAGCATAATTCTGACACTGTTTTTGCACTTATTGTTCTCTGAAATTCAGAATGTTACAAATCATAAATATTCACACGCACACACTCTACACTTTATTCTTTGCTTCAAACACTCAAATGGTTGTCACTCAGACTCTCAGTTTCGGTTTCTACTACAACAAATAAGTGAAATTTTTATGTTATAAAATGCTCTAAAGTAGGAGGATAAAGATATCCCAGCTCCGATCTGAGAATCTGTCGAACATGTTCCGAACTAGTTTCCAAGAAATGAGAGGTGCTCCATGAACACGGAATTTTAAATTCGGAACAAATCCCGGATAAGAATATTCGTCACCGCGAACACGAAGTGCGCATGCGAATACGTTTCGAACACGTTCAGGATTTACTCTGTGAAAACAGCTATTATTATATAACGCGCGGTAATGTAGGTTCTGTGAGTTATGACCATTACCGCTTGTTTTATCTACTCTCTGCTAAATTTAATAATGATATTACGGGGAAATATAAACACAATATCATTATTGAAAATTACCTCTCACTGGGATATCAACAATTCCTAGTAAATTATCCTAATAGTCACTACGAAATGCTTTTGAGCAACTAATAGTACCTACCTGTCCACAAATAAATAACGTGAGTAAATAATAAGTCACAGTGAGTGATAGATTATATAATAATTGTTGTAAATGTCAAGATCAAGATAAAATACATATACTATTCAACTTGCGGCCATGGCCATAGCTCATTCGATGAATTACATCAATCGCCACAATACATTACCGCACATTTAATAGAACCTATACTCACAAGGGAGTTATTATAACTGATTTTTATGGATGCTAATAATCAAGATTTGTGCATACAGTTCTTTCTTTGTATACTTGCATCTTAGTATTTATTGTAAAAGTCGTAGATAAAGTATAGTGATCCAATTGCGGTAGTGACTTGATGAATTTATACAGCACTAGCTTGTGTCTTCATCTGTATGAGTTATGAACTACATTACCGCTGGTTAAATAATATACTGAAAATTGTCATAACAGTACGACATTTTTTTCCATAAAGCACATTTAAGTTAACGAGTTAAGCTATGAGAGCACAGTATCGACAATGAGATCACTTTGTACTAGAATTATGTGCAAAAATTTTGTGCTCTGTCTACTTCGGCGCAAAATTGCAAATTAACAGTGCTGTGCCAGCCTAACGTTAATTTTTAATCGGAATAAAAATGATGTGCTGATTTTGTGCTGCAATTAAATGTCTTGTAGTCTTTGCGCTTGGATTGAGATTGAAATTGCTCAGTTAGTTTATAACTTATCCAGCAGAGCATCCGGTTATTTTTATGATAACCAAATTTTCTATTGACTAATGATTATGTGCTAATTTTCTGACGTATTAGAAATTGTTCTGCTTATCCGTTTCGAGGTAATTGCAACTTAAAAGTGCTCGGCTAGCTTAACGTTGAGCGAGCACAGTATGTAGTTATTTTTTCGATAACTTTTAATATGGATAATAATTACGTGCTAATTTTGTGCTGAAATGACATTTCTTTTAGTCTTTCCGTTTAGGTGAAAATTGAAATTGCTTTGCTAATTTAATATTAATCCAGCAGAGCGTCTGATTATTTTTGCGATACTCGTATTTGAAATTAACAGTATAAATATGTGCTTCAATGAATTGTGGTGCTGTATTGGTGGACATTGAAATGTCAAAGTTTTCTGCTAACTTTTCATGAAGCCAGCAGGTTGGTACGAAACTGTTGTGTTGATAAAACTATCGCACAATTTGCATTTATTGAGCGGTCGTCAGGCGATCCATTTAGTGAATGTGTTTTTACAAACTGACTTTTGACGCTTAAAAAACACATGCTTTTCACCAAGTGTCTGATTTACAGTAATGCGAACATAGGAAACTGGAACTGGATCACCCTTTAGAACTGCATGAGATTCAGTTGAATAAAACACTAAGCGCAATAAAAAATGAGATGTAATGTAGGCCAATTTGGAAGGAATAGTTGATGATATCGTTTGAAGGTAGCATGATACTTCAGAAGTAAAATTAGTACAATTGAGGAATTTATATGGATATCCTAAGGATCCATAAATACATTTTAAAGATAGTTAAATCTTAAGAATAGTATTTTGAGAAACATGTGAATTAAGATTTTGAGTCATCGATATCTAAAAGCACCTTAATATTACATAAATGTGACATAATTCAAATTGATCATATCGCAAAAATTTACAATGCATCTCCCACAGCGTTTCTTGTGATCCGTTGTGGTGATATTCTGACACAGTTGACGATTTGGGGATTGAGAGTTAAAATATTCTGGTAGCACATAAATAGCACTTAATTGTGGCTATATTTCAAGAAGATGACATGTTTATTTTGAAAGGCAGCTTGGATTTCCGTGGGGATATTTTTGGGAAATAAAAAAGATATGGAATATTACCTACGTTGATAGAAATACGAGTATCACAAAAAATAACCGACGCTCTGCTGGCTTAATGATAACTTAGCAGATCAGTTTCAATTTCTGCTGAATGAGCACGAAATTTTCATTGAAGCTTTTAATTATCACATGTTTTATATATACCTATTTAAGATATAATATGAGTAAGTATGCAAAAGTAACCGGAAGCTTTGCTCCCTTGATATTAAGCTAGCTTAGCAATTCCAATTTTCACCGAAGCTGAAAGACTAATAGAAATTTCACACAAAACATCATCATGTCAACTGAAAATTTGGTTATTATAAGAATAACCGGATGTTCTGTTTGCTTGACATTAAGCTAACAAAGTATTTAAATTTGCAATTTCTGACAAAACGTAACGAACACTTTTTTAATTACAAAAAAATTTTAAAATAATTATACCAACTAGCTGTTGAGAATAACTTTCATTCCTGACATTTGATCAATATAAAATTAAATCTTATATCATGTTTCATGCTAAGCTCTATGTACATGTGAAAACCGCAGTAAAGTCCATTTACGTAGTTTCAGAGATAAACGCGAACAAACAGACAAAAAATTTGAAGATCGTTGTTTCCCATTTTGTTTCCATTTTTGGTACTTACCTTCAATGTACAGATAACCAGAGTCTACTATTTTCTTATATGCTCAGATTCAGAATTCAATAATCGAATAAATATCCGTATGCTCTGCTAATTTTACGTTAGGCTAGCAGCGCCAACATGTAAATGTGGAATTTCAGCCGAAACAAAATTTTTCATTGCAGCACATAATTATTATATACCAAGTTAAACTTCAATTATTGAAAAAATAAAGGGATACTTAACGTTAAGCTAGCAAAGCAATTTTTCTCGGATTTTTTCATTTCAGTGAAAAATAAGCACAAGCTAGCTTAATGGAGGTAAATTTTGCGTGAGTTAATTTTCACACAGGATATGATTATTGATTGATCTGTTTTTTTTACAGTTGGCAGATGATGTGAAATATAATATTGGAGCTTTTGCCGTTGATGCTCATGGTTCAAAAGAAATTTTACAACAAAATACAGGTATTGCAGCATATCACGCCGATTATATTGTTCAAAATATTGGTAGAGATGCTATTTGGGTTGAAATGAAGTACGGCACACTTGCTTTATGGCATGGAACTGTTGTTGGATATATGGTTGAACCAGGAGAGAAGAAACTCTTTAACAACTATGGTACTAAATATTTTGTAACTGCATTAAAATTGGTCAATGACCATGATGAGAGAGGTATTGTTATTGCGACTGTAGTCGAAGGGAGCTTCACAGTATCCTTAAAAAATCAATCAGTGGCTGAGAGTACCTTTGATATCAACGAATTTGCTAAATTTTATTACGCTACGGTCACCGACAACATTCCATATATTGGTGCTACACTATCGCATTTCATTGAATATTTTTGGCCTGATACTGAGGAAGAAGACGTTTGGGATCAAATCAAAGATCGTGTATCGGAAATGATTGATTCCAAAATATCAGATACCATTGAAAATTTATTGGATAGCAATCTGAGAAGCTTGAAGAAGAAAGTCCGATCACTAGACAGATCTATAAAGAAAGGCATAAGTGGTAGCAATATCACCGATCACTTTATGAATATAGCTCAGGATTTTATTGGTATAGAGGAGGCTTTTCGATTCAGAAGTAAGAATAATATGGATGCCAATAAAATTAATTATGTTGTTTTGCCTTTATACAGCACAGTCATCACCATGAAACTAATATTCTATCGCACAGGCATTAAGAATAAAGAAAAACTCGGTTTAAACGATGCCAAGATAAGCCAACTAAAACTCTACTCGGAAGAAATGCTAGATGATGGTGTTCTTACACATATTTCCCAAGTATATGAAGAACGTATGAATTATGAATATGAGAACTGCGAACCTGAAAATATATTCAATGCATTAGCGACTGTACAAACGTTCACAGCCATCAATGGTCTGGAAAACTTACCGATGTGGGAACAATGGATACGACAGCCATTCTCCAACTATACACCATACTGCGACACAATAACAATATCAAAATCATATGGGAGTGTTACAACAGACCTACTTATGGAAGTTGCTGGTGGAAAATTTGGAAAAAAGCTCCTACCTTCTCTAATTCAAAAGGAAATCCATGGTAAACCAGTTCAAGTACGACAGTGTTTGCAATCTCTGCAAATTGAACACGATGGTCACTTGATCAAAGCCATAACAACGCATTTTGATAATGTTGACTTCCGCATGGGCACTCGTGGTGATAAAAAAGATACCATTAATTTAAACAGAAAATATTTGAAGAAGATTGAGGCATTTGGCAAGAAAATTATTGCTGGGCTCAGGTTTACACTAAGTGATGGGACAACAAAACAATATGGATCTATAAATATGTCTCATAATAGCACTTTCAAGAGGGATGGTCATCACATCTGTGGCATTTTTGTTGGACCAGATGTGCAAATGCAAACTAATGTGATCGCATCCATGGCAGTATCGTATGTGAAAGACCAAGAATATGATTTTATGTAATTGATGTATTACGAGTATTTATCAGGAATTCTTCGTATAACAATAAAGTGTGTATACCTAATAATTTACATATTTCCGAAATTACTTTGGCCTCATAAAAGTGTTTTTTGAAAATGATAACCCTAACAGATACCCAAAGGGAAACGGTGTGAGATGTTCACAATAAAGTGTCAATATTAACAATAAACTATCGGCAATCAATTCATAATTTGCTGTATTGAAATAAAAAAAGTAGGCATTAGACCTTGATTTGATTTTATGGCGCTCGAGTTTTTTGCTATGAGTCCAATCAATTCAAGTTCGTATACAATCATGGCGATATTTGCATTGCTGAATCCAAATTACAGAACCATTTATTGTAGTCGCAATAATCTATAAAAACTCGAGGATTTCTTTTATTTTAAACAGCATTTTTGCAAAATGGAACTAAGTTAGAATCACTCCCGTCCCCTTCATGCTATAAATTATTTGCTATTATATATATATCAAATAATGCCTTCTCTGAAAATAGATGCTGTGATTCATTTTGCCATAACGGTCTAGAAATTAAATTCTACAAATTAAAATGCAGTTTTAAGTAATCAAATAAGAAAAATAAGTATTACCTCTTAAAACAATAAACATTAGAAATCTAATTAGATCAATTTCAAGCCACCTTTCTGTGTCAAACAATGGCTAAATCAGTGATTCAGAGATTATGTATAGATTTTGTGAAATTTTGTTACACAAGTAGACAATTTTTTGTCTTAATTCATCGATGTCTTTGTAGCTCTCTGGATTTTTTGGCGATAAGTAGTACATACTCCTTGTTGAAAACAAATGTCCACAAAATTAATTTGCTGAATTAGCGAGATAATTTGATTTTGGAGAAGCTTTAGATATTGAATAGCAATTAAGTTACCATGAATGAAAAATATAGGACCTAATCAAAAGGTTTCCCGAAATTCCTGTTCAAAAATTAATTTCTCGCATGTTATGAAACTGCGTCAACATAACCTCTCGCATGATAATTCAGAAGCACATGCAGTGGTTTCAAAATGAGCGTGCGAAAGGGCGTTGCGCCTGGTGAATGTATCCTCTGTGAATGAATTGGAAGAGAAATTATTCTACAGTTGTTTCAAATGAATACTTGACATCTGTTTCCTGTACTATACTGGTCGACTAGCCAGATTACCTCTCTTTTTAATTCAATATAAAACGTTTTTCTGATCTCGGTAAGCATGATGACAATTTTTTTATTCGTGGTGGTAATTTCAACATGATCTTTGCATTGAATGAGTCCTTGAAAGTGCGTATCTTTCTTGGTGAGAAATTCAATCTAAAAATGAATAAAATAGGAGCAACAGTCGATGAAATATTTTCAAGCACTCGACTAGTCTAGAATCAATATTTCATATCTTAGATGCCTAGCCACAGCTTCCTCTTCAACTATATATGAAGCAATTGAAAATAATGTTCAAATGTCAAGAAATAACTTAAGCAGTGTGGTCATGAAGTTTGAGCATAAATATTTATTAAACTGCGATTAACCATAGTCAGAATATTTATAATTTTAACGAGCATTAGCTGAAAGCAAATATCAATTTTTTGAGGCAACTACTTATACAATGTATTGATGTGCTAGAAAATAGAAAAATGTGATCTTTCATAATTTGCTGAAAAAATTATAAATTGTCATTTAAAAATAAAATATATTATTTTATTCAACCACATTATCCGCCACTGATAATAATCGGAAATTTTATTTAAAAATTGACATATCTTTCCTTACAAATTAAGTGATTTCCAGAGTTATGAGGGTGTTCCAGACTTTACAACTTCACTATACAGAGTTGGTTGTTTAAAATTTTGGGGCCAGGCGACTATTAAAAAATAAGTGAAGTTCATGCGACAGATAATTAGGTATTCAACTAATTAATTTGCTCTACTGTAAAAATAATGTTACTTCTGAAAGTGAGTGTTGTGTTTTTGTTCTGGCGATAACGATGTTAACAAAATTACAAGTACAGAAACATAAACTTTACTTTTAATAAATGCAATCAAAAAAAAATCCCGATGGCCTATAGTCAGCGGAAAGGTAAATTTTTCAAAATTCATTGAATTGAAATTTGAACAACCTTTTCATTGGTATACCTACATGTTATTACATAAAATTGTCGTATGTGTCATAGCCTTGCGGTTAGAGGTTTTTGTTTTGGCTGTAAAATATAAAGCAGACAGGGTTCGCGTTTCACTTCAAGGCAATTTTTTTTTTCGCCTATTTCTTTTCAATAAATATACTATATATTTTTTTAATCAGGGTCTATATTAAGATCTCCAGAAAATGTACAATTACATCAAATTTATATTGAGTGTTCATGTTTTATCAATATTTCTTATTTTTCTTTATTAATTTTTATTTTTTTATCTGTGCATTTTATGAAAAATTGCTTTGAACAAAAGTTGTAGGTACTGATTATATCTATAACCTAAAATTATTTTTGATGATATTTACACTACGGCTCTTTTTTGATAATTTTTTTAAATGTTTGAACGGTTGCCATTTTGAAACTACTTCCCGATATTGCCCAATAACGAACTCGGCTGAGATATTTGAGAGATTGATTTTTGTAGCAAATTTGATCTTGATACCTTCAAAACTGCGACCTCTATCATGTTAACAAATTTCGTAATATCCCATATTTATATACATATATATATATATATATATATATATATATATATATATATATATATATATATTTATATATATATATATATATATAAACTTTTGAACCAAATGTTTTTTTGGACTAACTTATAGACATATAACAACATGCCGTTGAATTTTTTTCAAAATTCAAAAGTGTGAACGATCGCAATAGGTACATTTCTATAAGAAAATTACCTAATAATAAACATCACAAATCTAGTGTAATGAAGGAAAACCTCTTTGTTGTGCCAATTCAGGGATAATCTGAGTTCTTAGAGTATCTAAATTTCGCCGAGTTTCTACTCACAGCTGATTAATCTTCTTCCATAATTAAGCAAGATTCGCATGGAAAAATTTTATTTAACAAAACTATCTCTCGAAAATTCTCACTACCAAATCACTATAAGATGAATCTAGTTATTCGAGAGGCCACTTAATCACTATAGTTTGATATTGAATGATCAAAAAATGTAATTTGAAGAAATTAGGTATCTACTACTACGGCGTTGTAACTCGAACAACCGTCCTGTTGAAATTAAGTGTTCAAAAAAATCAAGAAGTTGCGAGCTGTCGGAATAATTTAATTCTGAAGAAGCTTCCATATTTATTTATATGCTTTCGGTTACCTTCAATTAAAAATGGAGTTATGCTAAATCTTCAACCGTTCCTGTACAGGGTGGGAAAGAATTAACTTGGCAAAAATGGCCGAGAGAAATTGCTGGAAATAACTTTCGAGTCTCTATCTTTACTGCCAAAATGAGTACCTAATTCTTAAGAAAAATAAGTCTTAAATAAGCAAATAAGGAATACTGAACAAATTTTGTTAGATAATTTTCTAACTTTTTTCTCAAATAAAAGGTGGGCAGAGTGGGAAAGTATGTACGGTTTCCCGTTGAGTAGATAAAGTTTTTATGGCAAAAATCTAATATTGCAAAAAAGTATAAACTTTATAATACAGGGTGACCAAATACTACCTGATCGAAATTATGCTTTTTTACTTATATCCCGAATTAGGCTAACGTTACTGATAAACGGTTTCTAGCATTTAATATAAAATCTAACCTGTTTTCATAGAAATTTATTTAAAAGTGCCCTTATCTCGTTGATATCAGTTATTCCAAACCAAAGTTATAGGAGTTTCTCAAAAAAATCATTCTCCTCCACCCTTCATTTGAGAAAAGAATCTAACTCCGCTATGTCAGTCACAGGCCTGACCATTCAAGAGGTGACGGTCGAGGAAACACCTCGCTAAACAAAACAAGGTTCATCTGGCCCAAATGATACCATCCTGGAAGGGCTTCTGTCTAAGGTAAGGCGAAGGCGAAGTTACTGCCTTGTAGTTATTGGTGTTGGCAAAGGCTAGGGGAAGACAAATCTGTCCCCAAATCCCCTGGTCCTCCTGGTTTGGGGGAGTTGAGACGATGGACTAGTCATTTACGCTATCCACATTTTTGTAACTCGCCACCAGATAGCGCTGATGGACATCAACTTTTATACCATTCAAACGATGGAGATGAAAATTTGTATACATAATTACTTGGGCACATAGAATATTTTTGTGTTATCAACTTTGTTACAACTCACCACTAGATGGCGCTGCAGCACATCAACTTTAATACGCGATACAAATGATCGCGATGAAAATTTGTATACATATGTATTCGAGCACATAGAATATTTTTGTGTTATTAACTTTGTTACAATTGGCAACCAGATGGTGTTGCTGCAAATCAAATTTATACCGTTCAACCCATCGCAATAAAAATTTGAATACCTAGATATATGAGCAAATAGAATATTTCTGTATACATATGTATTCGAGCACATAGAATATTTTTGTGTTATTAACTTTGTTACAACTCGCCAACAGATGGCGCTGCTGTACTTTTTTATACCGAGGCAAGTGGGACCCGTCAAAGAAACTGACATTTCTATTAGATACCTTTTGTTGCGTGTTGTGTGTTTTTCTATTATTGTTAGACAGGAGAACGTCTGCCGGGTTCGCTAGTTCTGTATAAAGCAGATAACAGAGAAAAAGTGAGCAGTTAATTTAGAAAAACATTCATTGATCTATCAAAAGCTGATGATAATATACCTCCTAGCAAGCTTTGATAACTATTATCAAAAACCTCTAGGTAGCTATAACAATTAGACTTCCAAAATCAAAACAAAAATAAGCTTTCTAGAGATTTCTGCGTGACTGCGGGGCTTTGACAATGGCGGTGTGTATCGGCAAAACTTTTTAAAATTTATATTAAAGCAGCTTTACTAAAATGAAAACAAAAATGTTCGGGAATGGGAAAACCTCTAACAGATAGAACAGTATTTAGCCTACAATTTGCAGATGATCAGGCAGTACTAGCAGAAGATAAAAAGACCTAGAATATATGGCACGTAAACTGAAAGAGACCTACGAAGATTGGAGACTAACTATGGGTGCTGAAAAACTAAATACTTGTGCAAAAGATGGGAAAATCGCAACCTAGATACAGCTGGCAAAAGAAGCCTGTGAAGATATATTGAGCCTATGAGTGGCAATTGGCGACACTTTTCTGTTTCAATTATTGAATACTTATTTTATACACATCAAAGATCATAATATATCAATCATAGTATCAAGTATGTAGGAACTAGTGTATCGAAAGATTGGAAAATTTCTGAAAATACCCTAGGCTTCCCAATATTCAAATAAAATATAAAATAATTATGGTTCTATCGTTCATGCAATTGTATAATTAAAAATATTTGTCCTATCACTATAATGACGAATTAAATGAGATAATATTATCATAAAAACTTATATGATACTATTAAACCACTAGTTATAAACCATTTGTACTAAAACATATATAGCTAGACGATTCACATTCGGATTGACATGTATGGTCCTTTAAGAATAATATTTTCGTCACTTTTTGTCGTCGGAACATTATTTTTACTTCTCTCAGTTAAACTGTCGGTGAGTATTTTTTTAACTTTTTATATTAAGTAGAAGTACGCGTACGAAAAAAACACAAAGGCTTCGCGACAGGGTGTTTAAGGTAATGTTAATATGTAAGAAGGTTAATTTTGGGTTCATTATGAGAGAAAAAATTCATATGAACATATTATGTCCTAAAGCCCTTAACTTTCGAGCTAAATTTTCCAAAATTTTAAGAATAAAATCTTCTTATGATAACATTGGTTAAGCCTTCCAAAATGTATTTAGATTAACCAAATAAAGATGATTATTATTATTATTATTATTATTATTATTATTATTATTATTATTATTATTATTATTATTATTATTATTATTATTATTATTATTATTATTATTATTATTATTATTATTATTATTATTATTATTATTATTATTATTATTATTATTATTATTATTATTATTATTATTATTATTATTATTATTACTTTAATTTTATAATATAACCATTTCAAAATCATTATCTCAAATAAATTTTGATTGAAAGATACATAAATTGATGCAAGTTTATTGATTTTATTTTTTATTCAAGAACCGTGCGTCAAACGAAAAAAAAGTCAGGAGACTAGACAAGAGGATTTCCAAATATTTTCTCATCTGAAGAAAAATCCCTTACGTGTTTTTTCTAAATGATTCAGTACAAATTCCGCACGAACGCCAGTGACCAGAATAAAAAAATATGTTCTACGGCAGAAAATACCCTTTGATGCATTCAAGATGCGTACTACGTTTCAAAAAAATGTCTAGGGTCTTACCAAAGTTACCATACATTTTTTTTCTTAGAACTTTAACATCATATAGTTCAAAAGTCAAGACTTTTAGGTCATATATTCATATGGAGGTTTTTTTTCTCTAAATGGACCTTATTATTAAGAAACGACCCTTATATCTAATATCTTATAACATTATAAAGATATAAAACTTGTTAGTTTGTATGTAGGGGATAATCAATTTATATTTCACATCTACAGGTTCATTGGACGTGGTCATATTTATTGTTTGTGACTATTCTTCATTTTCTGCAAAGAGCACTGCATAGTCTACATAGCATTCGGATTTTTTCATCACCCATTTTATATCCTCCACCATGTCTTATTATTTCGTCTATGACTATATTAAACAATTGTGGACTTAAAGAGTCAACCTGTCGGATGCCACTTTTTATTGGGATGTTGTTTGTTAATTTACCGTAGAATGTTGCTTGTATATTACAATTCGTATGTAATATTATGGTGAGCCCGAATAAATACCCATCCGCACGGCGATGTTACTGCCTCACGGCCAATAATGATCGAGATGACACGCTAGAAACGCAGAGCCAATCCAATAGGCGCACCTCGATTTTTCTAGAAACGCTCACCGAAGTTTATGAAATAGAAAAACCATTTTCTAGAACTCTTTAGATGAACATTCTCTCCCGATTAGTCTGGAGAAGATATGCCGCGAACACTTGTAGGTCCATGTCCCCAGCCCTCCCACTTTTTATTTTTCTTAATATTATAATGTCATAGTTTTGTGCCGTAGAGAAAAAGTTTTTTGCTTCAAACCTGAAAGAGTTATCGTAGAAACAAAATGGTGGGGCTGGAGACACGACAGACCCCCCCCCACTTTCACTATTGTAAAATCTGTTTGGACTGAAGTTTTGTGCTGGTTTTGTGCCGTTTTGTGCCGCAAACCAAAAGTTTTGAGCTTCAAAATTCCGCCCTCCAGCGCGAATACAATATGGGGGCTGGGGACATGATTTCGAAAAATTCACTTTAGTTAAAATCTGACTATGCTAGAGTTTTGTGCTAGTTTTGTGTCGTTTTGTGCCACATACCAAAAGTTTTTTGCTTCAAATTCCAAGGAGCTATCGTAGAAGCGTAGGTTTGCAAATGTGATGTAAATAAAAACGAATTGAAATACGCGAATTATCTTAATTTAATTTGCAAACCTCAAATATTAGGTGCACATGCAAACAAAAAATATTTTTTTCTCGAGAACGATTCGTCTCAGCGAAAAGACTAACGAGATCATTTTTGTTTAGAATTGATTAATATTTATTGATATTGATTTATTAACAAAATTGCGATAAACCATTGGCGTGCAATTTTTTTATTATTTAAAATAACTAAAACGGTCTCACGAACGCCACTGGTAAAACAAAAACAAGTGTTTATCATGATATAGATTTATTTTTAAGTGGCAATAATACCTACAAAGTTTGAAAGCAAAATCTAGAAGAGTTTTTTTTTAAATAAGAAAAAACGATTTTTTTAGCAATATTTCTTGGAGATGAGTTTATATGAACATTTTTTATTATTTCTATCTGCAGAATACGCTGTTAACGTTTCTTCATTATAATTCGGTTTTCCCTATATAATAAATAATTTGCACTAAAGTTTCGTGTTGACTTTGAAATTAGATATGAAGCACACAATTCATTGGAAATAATTTTGCATATAATATCAGCAAAAATAATAAAATAATAAATAATTATTATTATTTATCTTTTATTCAAAAGCCTTAATTAGTCTTATTATTGTAATTACGAATAACTTGTGATAATATTATTTGAAAACAATAATTATGTGAAAGATAAACAAACCATGCGTCAAAACTAATTTAAATAGAAAAGAATAGAGCAAGCCAACTCACCACTGCAACAAAATGTATGCTCCATTGAGAATAATTTTATCTTCACTTTTTGTAACTGCACCATTATCTTTGCTTCTCTCAATTGAACCATCTGTGAGTAATATTTTGTATTTTTTAATGAAAATTAAGTTCGTATGTAAACATGGCTATAACGAGACGTACCTAACATTGATTATAATACAAGCAAGCTGTAGTATTCAAATATACCTACTGCTTGGACGAATAGGCCGATCCTCCGACTGTATCTCAGAAAGTATTTATCAACAGTAAAAGCACTTATAGGATAAATAACTAATTTTTTTTTTAACGAACTAATCTTGCAAATCATTAGTTTTCTAAGCAAAATTACTGATGGAAAAATGTTGTGTTAAGAAATTTATCCTTAAAAGAAAATAAATAAACGACAAAATATATGAATGAACAACATAAATAATGATCTTTATTGATACAATTTATTATTTAAATGAACCAACCTATTAAATGTACTAGATGTGGTATGGCTATGAAGAACAGGCGTTTATATTGGTGATTGGTGAAAAGGATGCATCTTTTTTTATCGCTGTGATCATTAGATAACACATTTTATATAGGAGTTAATTTATCGCACAACTTTGGGAAACCAATTCCTTGGTAAAAGTGGCCAAAAGAAATAACTGGAATTAACTTTTCATTCTTCAGATTTACTCGTTGAGGGTGCAATTCTTGAAAAAACAAAGTGAAAAACCATTTCTCTCTAAAAATATGTCTTAAATACCGAGGGGAGTTGAAACAATTTGGACATACACAAAATTCTGTTAGCTCAAATCATATATGTTTAGTGCCAGTCGATTTCTAACCCTATCAAATGACTGACAAAAATAATTTTTAAGTGAGGAATTTGTGACGAAAAATCAACTTGCATGTAATGAGTTATTTTGTAACATCTCCCCTCCAACCGAGGTAAGTTGAAACTGAGGTCGAGGTGAACTGACACATTTTATCTTTGTGTAGAATTGAAGATTTAATTTAGAAAGCACGATATAATTTAAAGGTATTTAATAAAATAAAGGTTATTTATTAAAATCTAATAAATTAAAGTAACAAACTGAGAAACAAAATCACATTTTCACAAATGGAAATGTTATTAATAATTATCAACATTTTGTCGTTTGTAATTAGTTATTAAATTTGATAGAAAAATAATCGTTTTTTTCTTCAACTTCAGTTTTTTCCTTTGGTTTTTTCTTGACAATCTTGCTTTTCCTTCTTTTCTTTTATAGTTTTCTATTAACTTTTTAAGGCTTCGTAGCTACTTAGAAAACGGCTCCAAACTTTAAGTGAACCGTTCTTTACTGATCGACCCTCTTTTCCATGAAACTGATTTGGATGAAACTGGTTCAATCAAACCATAGATGCATGCATTTTTTCATAACCACATCCCCCCTGTATTTGGATAAACAGAATAACGGTATTTAACAGAACTTCGGCCTAATTCTAGTTATTTATTTGAGACCCACTATATAAATAGCCATATTTTAGTAAAAAATGATTTTTCAATTTTTCTTGAAAGATTACGCCCTCTAGCGGTAAAATTAGATAGGAACTCAAAAGTTATTTTCAGCGATTTTTCTTAGCTGTTTATGCTAAGGATTTTTTTTTCTTAATGTTGTAAGATGTTTGCCTACTACCTGTGATACAACCGGAACATTAGCTTATTTGTCCTCCGGAAGAAAGTGATAATTGGAGGTTGCAGTCGGATTATTATATCACTGTTGTTTTCTAGAAACGTCTAATAGACCACTTACGGTAAAGCTTCCTCTATAAATGGTGTGTTCAAAAAATAATGGAGACTTTTGTAACTTCACGTATTGTTTTATTCTAATTTACTCGAGTTCTTCGTTGCTAATGTTCGTAGACATGTAAGAAAAGTGTACCTATGTACAGTTGTTATTATAGTTGGCTTGTGATGTGATTTTTGCTGTTTAGCTTCATATGAAAATATGTTAAGAATACCAATTAAATTTTCATGATCTAGAATATAGAATATCTACCTATTTTCATATTTCACTTATTTATCAATTCATCGATATAGACATAAACATTCCTTCCTAGGTACGAACGTTTTATTTCTGTTAATTTTTGGCTAGAATTTTCAATAATTGTTTTTCTGATTCAAGTATAGACATAGCTTTAATAAATATATTCTAAAGTTATTATTTTAATTTTATCTTAGATATTCGTATTCTTTAACTATTTCGTTTTTTTTCCATGACCAAGTTTAGTTCAGAGAGCATCGCCAATATTTGACTGTAAACAGGGATCTCAATGCACGTGAGCAAAAGTAAGCCAGCTTAAGAGAAAATTTAATTCAACTGCATTAGTCACCAATCACTCGGAACAGTATATACCTACCGCTACTTTTTTATCTCATTCATCATATCTAAAAAAAATCTCATTTCAATATTAATTTAGTGTTACTAAGGTGACGATAATAATATCTTAGTATCAATAAATAGTACCGAAATAAGATTTGTTTATGAATATGGATGTTTATAGCCAAAGACTCGTAACCTACCTACCGATTATGCTGATGAAGATACTAAAACTATTCTTTCCTAGCTTTTGATACAATCAAATAATGCCAATTTGGCTCAAAGCATTGATAAAAATCCATTAAAATTGTTATGTGCATGAGATGTATAAAAAATAATATGGTGACTATGACATATCAGAATAAAATTATAGATCTGTTATAAAATTCTTTATTTTTTTGTTGTTTGAGGTTAGTTAAGAGATGAAATATCAGACATAGATTGATATGAGATTCTTAGCATATTTTTAAATGATTTATTTGAAAATGTATTTATTATATTATAAGAGACGTCATAAAAAGGAGGGGTAATAAACATGTGTTTGAATAATAATTTTGCCCTTTTTAATTCAAATGTACTTAAATTACTGAAAAATGGTCCCATGGGAATATTAGAGATCCAACATTTATATTTTTGTCCAAAGTTTGCCTCGAAAATTTGAAAATTCTAAATTTCTTGATATTGTAACGTTTAACCCTGTGCTAAACGTTATGGGATGAGTTCACTTGCGTAATACTCAATAAGCAAAATGCTGCCAAAAGTTTTATTTTCAACACTCTGTAGACGACCTTCTGTAATTAGTACAACTGTCACTACTTGTATTCTTGACAATCTAAACTGTCACTGTCTTTACCGACTGCTATTAACATCTGATTCCAGAGACTGACTGTGACCCGTTATCGACACGGCTTTATATATCTGAATCTTGATACGACATTCATCGAGAATGTTCTATGATTATCTAGACGTACATAATAATGTTCTAGATGCTTGTCAAATTGACAATACCGTGACAAACCGTACCTTACATATAGTATCTGGAAGTTCGAGAATAAATCTACTAATTCTAGAACAAATTAATAAATCATAGGTGAAACAACTATAGTAAACAAGCTGGTAGAAATAAATACAGACTAAACGAATAATAACAGTAAGTACATGACTACCTATCCATGTTACAATATTATAAATGTGAAATGATTACTATATAGAACTTTTAGTCAATATTAAATTTTAAGCTAATGATTTTAGAACTATAAACAAAGCACTATCATCACTTTCAATTCAATTCGTGAAAAATATTACATAGATATGAACAAATGGAATCTATCATTATAAATCTATATCTATTTAAACTACTCAATAGAGTTATGTCCAGACTGTTCGAACAAGTCTATAGCGGATGTCCATTTATTGCGGTAATCTTTTCCAGCGTCTTTTCTAGGAGTAATTAAAAAATCTTTGTTCATAATTCTATGTAGATCGATTAGATGTAGATTTTTAAAATATTTGTAATTGTCTAGGATGGTCCAAAAATCCATACATCCATACATCAATCTTATAATTATTTTTTAAAGGGAAGGTCATAAATAGAGCTTTCATTCATACCAAGTTTGTATTCCTGCATCTCCAGAACTAAACAAACAAAAATAGAATGACACAGTAATGCTTGACCAATAAATAGTATAGTTTTAGATTGTGATACATACAATATTTTATTATTTGGCGAAGAAAAATATTTTTCTTTATTTTTAAATGAATATTTTTCATTATATCGGTGGAGAGAGAATACCTATCAAATATACAGGGTGTTTCATAATATATGCGCAGGAATTGAGGATGTGATAGCTCGTCCAAAAATATGCAAAAAAGTTCTTATTAACTTACCTTCTAAAATGCACCCTTTTCGAGATACAGGGTGTTGAAATTGAAAAAAAATCGTTTTTTCTGAATATCTCCGGAACCGTTTATAGTACAGAAAACAGCTTTTGTAAGCATTATCCACTCATAATACTTAAGCTAAGTTTTGAGCCGGAAAATTTTTTTTGTCAAGTCATAATTGGTGAAGATTTTGAAGGAGTAGTGGTTGTTTTTCTCCACAATTTCCACGCCAATGGAAAAAGTACGGTTTTGAGGCACCCGTTTGAACCGCCAATGTTTTCTACACAAAAAGGTACTATTGGTCGTGATCTCTAAAGTCGAACGTTTTCGAGAAAAAATTTTAAGAAAACACGGTAAATTTTTTGAAATACTATTTTGTATTTATTAATGAAACAAAATTTATGTAAACGTTAGAACAAGTAAGAAAAGCTAAAATTGACTGTTTTTTCAACATAAAAGTTGATTTTTCTCTAAAACGGTCGACTTCACAGCTCACGACCAACAGTACATTTTTTGTGTAGAAAACATTGGCGGTTCAAAGGGGCGCCTCAAAACCATACTTTTTCCATAGGCGTAGAAATTGGGGAGAAAAACAACCACAACTCCTTCAAAATCTTCACCAATTATAACTTAACAAACATTTTTTCTGACTCAAAACTTAGCTTATTATGAGTGGAAAATGCTTAAAAAAGCTGTTTTCTGTACTATGAACGGTTCCAGAGATATTCACAAAAAACATTTTTTTTCAATTTCTACATCCTGTATCTCGAAAATGGTGCATTTTAGAGGGTAAGTTGATATAAACTTTTTTTCATATTTTTGGACGAGCTATCACATCCTTAAATCCTGCGCATATATTATGAAACACCCTGTATATAAAGTTTCACTGTTGCTATCTCTAGTTCTCTAATTATTTGAGGTTTCTTAGCAAACAACAAGAATTTTAATACTTTTGTGTATGATAATGCCAATTTTTTAAATACAATATTCCGAATAAATATTTTTTCTACTTTACCAATAAACAAATACACAATATTATTTAATCTCAATAGGTATTTATCGCAATACTTTAAGGACATGTCAATATGCCATAGAAAATTACTTATGCGGTTTTATTAAATCTCAAATCATATGAAATATGACAAAGATATTCTCTAATTATCTCCAACATATTTTCCCTAAGAATATTTGACAATACGCCCACAGAAAAAAATCCAAAGAGTTCAAATATGGCAAAGGAGGTGGCCAGAAAACAGGACCTAACAGATAAATATGAAATAAACAATGTAATTATAATTATTCACTTTAAAAAAATGTTTGTTTCCATCATCAATTTTAAGCAAAAGAAATATTGTTAATGTCAATATATCATATTAATAAACTGACGAAGTATATGGAAACTAATATCAACTTATATTTAGGAGTACGACATCACCGTTGTCTTACGAGATAAGAAAAAAGTTTCAAGAACAAGTTATCGATAGAGTCAAGTTTCACATTTTTAAAGTTATTTAGCCAATTTTAGTCATATATTATTTCACTATGTTCCACAGCAAACTTTTTAAGTTACGGCTTTTTATATGCGAAAATCTTTATGGAATCGTAAATCTGTATTTTTTTAAATCGACAATTTCAGGTTATTCTCTCATTTTCAAGAACTACTTACACAATACTTTTACATTTACTAATCATTTCATACACCTAAATGTTACGGTTATTGACTTATTTCGATATTTAAGAATAATTTTAACAATTACAGTTTAAAACAGATTTTTTAATAAATCTACAATAATCACAAACTAACCACAATAAACTAGAAAATTCAAAATAATTTGCTAATAAATAATAACTGTCCAAATCGGCCTACATTTGCATTGAAGCCGTTGTGTACCGAGTTTTCAAATAACCTTGTATCTAATATTGAAGAAGTTTTGTTAAACAATCTGTGGTCTTATTCTCTTAAAATAGGTCATAACTGAAATTATTGTATTACCGTCATTTTGGTAAATTCATATAGAATTTGAGTAATCAGACCATACAAAAAAATATATTTAACAGCAATAATCAATAAAGACACTTCATTTATACAGAACAGAAACAGCGAAACCAATCGAAAATATCCGAACTTTCAAACCCACCAATCAGAAATTTGACATTCGGTCAATAAAACGCTTGTTGTCGAAATCATCATACGTTTCCGCGACATTTTCCAGCTTCTATTTTTTATAATTTCAATCAAAAACTATCATATTGCAACTTAAAATATAACCCCTTGATACGCAGTCAATCAAAAAACAGGTGAAGTCAGCCATTTTCCCCCTATCAGACGTTTGTAATGGGTTTATAGTAGAGTCGAACCTTCTATAAAGCCCGCTGCAGACGGAGTATGTTTTGCAGCATGTTTCCTTGACGGGAGCTAGACATTGTGCTGTGCATGCTTCCGTGTAAGAAAATGACATCGCGTGCACGGTTGGTTGCTTGAACTCGTACTCAAAGTTATTTTGCTCATGATAACTTGTTATTTTTGATTGTTGGGACATTTTCTCTGTTGTAACAATGATTAGAAATAGAGCTTGATTAGAATGTTCAATATTTTGTATCATTTGTCACAGTCATATATTTCTCTGTGCTGTTATTTTTCATACATGATGGCCTGCACCGTGTGAAGCCAACACAAGCAAGAAAGCCATCAACACACCATGCGCGGCAACATTTATCGGACCGTACAGCAAAACAAGCAAGCAATCATGCAGCAAAACATACTCCGTCTGCAGCGGGCTCAAGTTATAATATCGCTATTGAACGTTTATGAATAGAGTTTTTTTGAGTGTCGCGTTCTAACAAGCTTATAAACCTCCAATAAGTGTTTATGAATAAGACGGTTTGTAGAAAGATACCGCATTAAATGGACACCCGGTATATTTACAAATAACAAACTATAGATGAACGAACAAAACATTAACTAGGTGTTCATATTGATTGGATGTATTGTATGTGTATTTTATATTCATTCAATTCAAAAAATATTGGTTTCTATTTATTCCGACACCCTTGTTTGTTTTTGGACAAAATGTACATTCAAAACTTTGTTAGAGATAATTGCTCTCTCTTAATACAACCATATTACATAGTATTCTAAAAATGGACTACTCAGAGTGTTTTTGTTTAGAAGAACAATTGGGATCTTTGAAATTTTGATACATAAATATTTTTGCACTGAAAAATACAATATAATATTAATTCTATTGGTGCTGTTCCCTTTGAAGTTGTGCAGTTGCAGTTAAATTGATTCGTCGGTCAAAAATGCAAAGTCCATTATAACACATCGAAAAAAAAAACTTTCTCAATTTTTTGAATTCGATCAAAAACTGTTTTCAAACATAATTTGAACACACCATTTATAATTAGGAATAAAACAGTCGACAACATAATTAGGGTCTTATCTACAAAATATTTTTGTTTTTTCTTCAAATATATATAAACAATTCGGTTGACCTACTGTCAAAGTCACATATTAGGTAAGAATATGTTCTGATATTCACTGTGAACACTGGACTAATGGTAAGATCTCGTTATAGACATAGATAATGGACTGCGCAATATACCTGCGCATAAAATTCACAAAATCATTTGAAAGAAAAAATACCTGTCTCTCTTCAGTATGTCTTTAAAATACACCATCTGTTGAACGCTGACAACTCTAATATGAGTCAATCAGAATTCTGGAAAATGGAAACTGCTGGCCGTAAAATCAGTCTATTTCTCTTACTCTTTTTTTCGCCATTTTCCGCTTATTTATGAGATAGGGAATGCGCGGTCTATGTCTGTATGTCTATTGGCGTTACGTAATTTAATGTTTTTGCATTTCTCGATTAGTACCTATTCCACGATTGTGAATTTCATCAAAGTTCACAGTGCATAGCGGAACAACACGGTAATCTAAATGATTTTTGACAAATCGTCTTTTACAGTCGGCAGATGATGTGAATTACAATATTGGAGCCTTTGCCATTGATGCTCATGACTCAAAAGAGATTTTACAACAAAGTAGCGGTTTTCCATCATACAAAGCTGACTATATTGTCCAGAATATCGGAAAAGTTCCAGTTTGGGTTGCATCAAAGTACGGTACACTTGCCATGTGGCATGGTACAATTTATGGGTACATGATTGAACCTGGAGAGAAGAAATCCTTTTCAAATTACGGTACTAGATATTATGTTACCGCATTGAAAGTGGTCAATGACCAGGATGAGAGAGCTATTGTAATTGCTACCATGGCTCAAGGGAGCTTCACAGTATCCTTAACAAACCAATCAGTGGCTGAGAGTACTTTTGATATAAATGGATTTGCTAAATTTTATTACGCTACGGTCACCGACAATATTCCATATATTGGTGCTACACTATCGCATTGCATTGAATATTTTTGGCCTGATACTGAGGAAGAGGACGTTTGGGATCAAGTCAAAGATCGTGTATCGGAAATGATTGATTCCAAAATATCAGATACCATTGAAAATTTATTGGATAGCAATCTGAGGAGCTTGAAGAAGAAAGTCAAATCACTAGATAGAGCTATGAAGAAAGGTATAACCGGTAGCAATATCACCGACCACTTTATGAATGTTGCTCAGGATCTTATTGGTATAGAGGAGGCTTTTAGATTCAAAAGTAAGAATGATATGGATGCAGATAAGTTAAATTATGTTGTTTTGCCCTTATTCAGTACAATCATCACCATGAAATTAGTCTTCTATCGGACAGGCATTAAGAGCAAAGAACAACTGGGTTTAAGCGATGCCAAGGTAAGCCAACTAAAGTTCTACGCAGAAGAGATGCTCGATGATGAAGTTTTTGAACATATCTCCCAAGTATATGAAAATCGCATGAATTACGAATATGAAAATTGCGAACCTGAAAACATATTCAATGCACTAGCAACGGTCAAAACGTTCTGTGCTATCAATGGTTTAGAAAATATACCGATGTGGGAACAATGGATACGACAGCCATTTTCCAACTATACACCATACTGCGACACTGTGACAATATCAACATCATATGGGAGTGTCACAACGGATTTATTAATGGAAACCACTGGTGGAGACTTTAGTGAAAAGCTCGTTCCTTCCCTAATCCAAAAGCAAATCCATGGTAAACCGGTTCCAGTAAGGCAGCGTTTGCACTCTATAATTATTGAATACGACGACCTCTTAGTCAAAAGCATAACAACGCATTTTGAAAAGGTCAACTTCCGCATGGGTACTCGTGGTGATAAAAAAGATACGATTGATTTGGAAAAGAAATACTTGAAGAAAATTATCGCTTACGGCAAGGAGTTTATTGTTGGGCTCAGCTTTACGCTAAGTGATGGGAAAACAAAAAATTATGGTAGTACCTGGCTTACGTCATATAATACAACATTCGAGAAGGCTGGTCACCACATCTGTGGCATATTCGTTGGGCCAGATAGGGCGATACAAACCAACGTGATCGCAACAATGGCAGTATCTTATGTAAAGGATCATGAATATGATTTCATGTGATAGATGTATAAACCAAGGGATTTCGATGTAATGATCTATATAAATAAAGGTTGTAACATACTATTCTAAAGTGAAATTTATTTCCAATAAATTAAAAAAACCGGTGGCTCGTAGTCAGCGGAGAGGTAAATTTCAGAATTTCTTATGTTTAAAATATTTTCTATCACATTTTTGGAAACAGGCCTTATCAGTGAACACAAGAACTCATTCATATGCCACGAAACAAATTTAAACTATGCGCTACAATTCAATGATAAAAATAACAAATTTATTAATGATTTCAAAACCTTAAATGCAGAAAATAAATAAATGCAATTGCATTTATTTGAGTCATTAGAATTTAATAAACGTAAACATTCGGGTAATATCCTCAATTACCATATCTATGGGACGTCCAGCACCTTACTGTATATATAATTGTTGTCTAATTAGTTTATAATGTTAGTTATTAAGATTTATGTTAACCATCCATCTCCTTCTGTGATCTGGTCTATTCCAATACACCATATTAATGAGGCACCGATCTCCACTCCTTACAACATGTCCTGCTCATCTCAATATATTAGCCTTACTATTTCTGACTATGTTCTCCGTACCAAACATTTCTTCGATTTCGTGGTTGTGTCTACGTCTCCACTCGTTCGTATTAATATCTTGACAACGACCGTAAATAATGCGCAGGATCTTCCTTTCCCATACTAAAAGTTTATTTACTTCTCTTTTGGTCAAGGTTCAATTTTCAATGCCATAGGTAACAACTGATCATAATATGGTTTTGTCTTATATATTTCGATTTTCGTATTTCTACTGAGAAGCGTAGACCTCAGAAGATGATGCATGAAGAAAAAAGCTCTATTTCCTGAAAGTATCCTTGCAGTGACATCAATTTCTACTGAGTTGTAATCAGTGATGATGGGTCCCTTTACAGATTCAAAATTATGTATTTACTTTTATCAGCGTTTATTTTAAGGCCCATTGTTAATGCAATCACAAACCCCGCATTCGAGAAACTCTGCGTCTATACTATCTCCACCTGGACTTTTTCCATTCTTCAACGATTTGATGACTGTTATAACTTCTTTCACTGTTGGTAGCATAATTTTCGGCGGAACCATTGATATTCTGTCCCAATATTATTATAATCTATGATACAGTTGAGTAGTTCTCTACATTATTCTTTCCATATTTTAAGAACATCGTTTTATGCTCTTATTGGTTGTCCAGTTGCATCATTCACAAATCCAGCCTTTCGTATATTTGCTCCTCTCTTTATAAAACATTTTTATTTTGATGATGTCCACGCTCATCTTCAATTTTTTTAATTTGTTGTTCAAGGCGTTTTCTCTTCTTTGTTCTCAACAACTTCATAACCTTTGTTCTTTCTAATTTATATAGTTCATATCATTCTGAGAATGGGCTAGTTATTGTTCATTCGTCTCAGATTTTTAATTTTCTTCCTCACGCAGTCATTTGCTGACTGATTTATAATTTTCTTGATATCCTGCCATTTTTGTTCTATATTTGACTCTAGGTTTAATTCTTAGCTGTGGGACTGTTCTGTTCTTCTATCTTCTAATAATTGGAATCTGTTTCTGACTGCTATCTGTTACTTGGTTTGATATTAATTTCGTTGTAATTTCTCCACATTCATCTCTCTATCTTTGTTTTATCGTTCTTTGTATGGATAATCTTTCTCTCAACTTTGCCCTGATTATAAGATGATCAGAGTCACTGTCCGCTCCTCTCATAGTCATCAATAGAGATATTAACCAATTTTTCGAACTATTCCTATCTTTTTGATCGAACCCTAATAGATATGAAAAATATATTTAACTAAGCAAAAAAATTTATTTCTAAAAAAAAACTAATTTTGAATTTTCCCGTTGAAACACGCAAATCATTCACGGAATCATTCACAACTGTTATTTATAGATGTTATGTGATTTATATCAGAGACGAGATTATATTTACTCTTCAACTGTGTATTTATCAGTGTTAATTTGATGGATAATTGAGATTATAATATCCCGACGGCCTATAGCCACCGGAAAGGTAAATTTCTCAAAATTCATTGAATTTAAATCCTTCATTACATGTCAATTGTCCATTTTTAACCGCATGTGTCATAGCCTGGCGGTTAGAGTGTTAGAGGTTGATGTTTTGGCTGTAGCGTATAAAGCAGATAGATTTTGCGTTCCGCTTCAAGGCAAAATTTTTATGTTCGCCTATTTATTATTAATAAATATACTACTACTGTTTTTTAAACATAATTTATATTAATATCTCCAGAAAATGTACAATTACATCAAATTTATATTGAGTGTTCATGTTTTAACAATATTTCTTATTTTTTCTTTATTAATTTTTTTTCTGTGCAGACAAAGAACAATGATCATATTCAATTTTAACTCTTTAGCCAGAATATGGATAAATAGTTAGAAAATTTGACAATTCATTTGAGCCTAACTTAATTTCCTGCTTTTTCTCAGAAATACACGTTAGAGCAAATGGTAAAGGACTTCCATGAGATATCACTTCAAGCAAGTATTATCAAAATCGTTCAAGCCGTTTTCGCGAGCAGGGAGCCCAATCTAGCAAATCGTATCGATACCATGCTACGAATAAAAGAAAGCAACAAAATCGGTTAATTATTTCCTGAAATACAGACAGACCAATGGCTGCTATATATGTTTTTTTAACTCAGGGAAGTTTGAAACGAAAACATCAGTTGAAAATGGGACAGCGAAAATTGTATATCTTCTTCACCCTGGGGCACTTTTTCATGCATTTTATTCCTGCAAAATACATTGCAGCAGAGCGTATCTGTCTTGATTCCTCATTATATGATCCAGGTAGGTATTGAAGCTTACAGCATTTAACTATGTCAACTAGTTCTGGTGTTGTATTCATCTTTCGTAATACTTCTTCATTGGTAATTTTGTGGGTCCATGATATCTTTAGGATTCTTCTGTACAGCCATAGTTCAAATGCTTAGAGTTTTGATAGGGTTACTTCCTTTAGGGTCCACGTGTCTACGCCGTACAGTAGCACAGAATACACATAACACATGAGGAGTTTTTTTTGTGTCTAGGGTGAGGTCAGGACTTTTGAATACCGAGCCCAAATTCAAGGAAGCAACGTTTAGCCTGTCTAATCCGACATCGGATCTCCTGAGAGTTGCCCTACGATTCATTGATAATAGTTCCCATGTAGAGATGTGATACTCGTTTTATTATTTTCTGTTTTATGTACAGGTTTGCTCCGTGGATATTTTCTATACTGATGATCATGAGCTTAGTTTTGCCAGTGTTGATATCGAGTCAATAGTCTTTACTATATATTTTGGTAATGTGATCTATTGTATCAGAAAACACTATTGTTATCGTCTGCATAATGCAGGTTGTTAAGCCTGACTTTGTTTATTGAGATACCTTCATCAATGTCTTCAAGTGCTTCCCTAAAGATGTGTGTGCTCTGTGTACAGATTGAATATTATAGGAGAGATTATGAAACCTTGCCTCACGCCACGTGAGATTTTCTCCTGATATGTATGCTTTCCATCAACTCTGAGGACTGCAGACTGATTCCAATACAGATTTGTTATTATTCTCAGGTGTTTTTCGTCAGTTCCGGTGTTTTTCTATACATCTAGATATCATTTGTTCATGTCTAACACTGTCAAATGTCAAATGCTTTCTTCTAGTCAATTGAACATTTAAAAACGTTACAACTATTTTGTTCCTCACATATGCGGTAAATTCTTTTGTGGATGACTTTTAGAAATAGTCTTAGCATGCTGCTCATGAGACTTATTGTTCTCTGATTTTAGTTTCTCCACTAGAATTTCTCCCGTCGGATATTATATGGAGTTGAAAATTCCTGTTATTATATTTATTTGTTCTCCGCATAGTAGCTTCAATAATTCTGTTGGAACTTCATCAAGGCCTGGTGTTCATCCATCTTTCAATTGTCTGATAGCCTCTGTTATTTCTTCCGCGATTTTTTCGGGTCCTGTGTTATCCTCAATTTTTTTTACTTTTCTTGCTCTGCTAAGTATTCTTCCCATATTTTCTTTTTATCTTCATTTGCAATGCCGTCCCGATCTGTTAGTTTGCTGCCGCTGTTGTTATTCCGGAACTTTCCAGCTATTTCCTTCACTTTACGATGAACATTCAAATTATCGTATCGACTTTGATATAACTCTAATTCCTGACATTGTTCCTTTTTTTCTTTCCCTTTGGCGTCTCTTATCTTTTTTCTAGTGATAATCTGTATTCTCTCGTATTCATTGATGTTGTCTTTCTGTCATTTTCTTTGTTCCTTAAGTTCGAGTATTTCGTCGGTCATCCATGATTTCCATTTTCTTGGATCCTTTTTTTGGTATTCTTCTTTTATTTCGTTTGCTGTATCTTATAGTAGTAAGTTATTTTTCTATACTTTCTGCCTTTCTACCGTTTCTTAATTTTTCATTTAGGGCGTTCTCCTCTGTTTGCTATTTTATTGGATATTTTAGTTTTCTAATATTATGTCTTCGCCTTTTTGCTTGTTATTCTTTTCAGTTTGATTTTAAACCTTCCAACCAAGGGGACGTGTTCTGATTGTATATCCGCACCTGGATGTTTTGACAGATGTACAGCTGTTTCTAAATCTTCTATTAACCAGTAGGTAATCTATCTGGATTCTTACAGTTCTACCAGGGGCGTCTATTAGTGATTTCCAGGGGTACAACTTACGTCGGTGTAGTTTGAACCATAAGTTCTTTACGGCTAGTTGATCTGATTCAGCAAAGGTTTCTAATGCATCACCCCGAGCGTTTTGATATCCCAGTCCAAATGGCCGCAATGAGCACGACGTTCTATCTACACCAAATTTCGCATTGAAGTCGCGCACGATTAAAGTTATATCTTGTTTCTTTAATTTCTTGATTGATACTATTGCAGAGTTCTTCGACTTCTTCTGTTCCATCCGTTGTGGGCGCATAAACTTGAATAATATTTATGTCTATGGGTCTTGTTTTTAGTTGCTCCAAGACTTAACGAGGCGGTTGATAATTTCCGTATCAAATCACTAGCATCAGAGGTTCCAAACAATAATTTAATGTAATAACCAGTATGGCACATTGGGAACATCTGATTTTCTGTAAGGTTTAATAAAATAGGTTAAAGATCCTCCTTCAAACTGACAAACCCCTAATGACAGATTGGCAACAAATAACCATATTTTTAACCATTTTTTAACATTATCTGACAGATCTGTCAAAATATGTATGAAATTATTTCAAGATAACATATTAAAATATTATTGGCAACCAGCACATTTTTGTAGTCTCTGGAATGTTTATGTTTGCCTCTATCTTATTCATCAAACACGAATGTCCTATCGTTTTTGAAACACGGCTGTCTTTATGACGTTATTTTTTCCAGGATCCGAGTAACATAGATTAGTTTGTGGTAGATAATTTCATATTCCGCCTCGTTAAGTGGAAGGCGACTATATCTATCTTCTTTGATTGCACTAGCATAACTCTCGGTAAGACTTGGGTGAAATTGTCGACACATATTGCCACTTCTTTTGTAATTTTCTTCTAATATAATTGATGTAGGTATTCATCTTATTTGTTCTGTTTGTGATAATTTGCATTTCCTTCAAAACCATATCCAAAGTATTTAGGTATGTTTTTATAGCAAACAAGAAATTTGAAGCCATTTGTGAGTAAGTAGGGCAGATTCAAATTTTACTCAGCCTGCTTTATTTTACTGACTCTACAGTCAGTACAGTGGCTTCCACCGACATTCGAATAACCGACGTTTGCATGTTTCCTTCAAATAATCGATCCCTAATCAAACGATATATAATTGATAGCCTATAGCAGTCGGGGACGATGTAAATATCTATCAATGAAAGAACTTCGCTTCATTACTTCCTGAACACAAACTAACAAATTTTACTTCTTTCTAATATTATTAAAATAGCGCTCCACATTGAGAAAGTAGTGTGTGGCCAGTTATAGGCAACGTATTTTAAATGAAGAAATATAACACAGTGTTGCCGTTTGTTAAGTTAACCTGTAATATTTCTTTGTACTTTTGCATTGCGTTGCTTTTTACAATTAATTTTTGGATATAAAAATGTTGAGAATTTTTTTTTAACTCAAGCCAAATAAAGCACAGGCAACGATGTGCTCCATAAGATTCGACACAGCATTCTCAGTTTGAAACGCACTATAACGTGCTGCGATATTCATTATGAGCATATTGATTTTGAAATTTTGGGTCAGATTGTGAACTGTCATTGTATATTCTAGAACAAGCTAAAGATTTTTTGAATTTCTTACAGTCGGCTGAGGAAACATACAATGTGGGGGCTTTTCTCGTTGATCCAAATAGTGCAAAGGAGGTATTACAACAAAGTACTGGTTTTCCATTATCTCACAGCGACTATATTGTTCAGAATATTGGAAAAACACCAATTTGGGTTGAAATAAAGTACGGTACACTTGTTATGTGGCACGGTACAGTTGTTTCGGGAACGGTTAATCCTGGAGAGAAAAAATACTTTTCCAATACAGGTAAATATTATGTTACTGCACTGAAATTGAAAAATGATAGTGCTACCAAAGCTCGTGTGGTTGTCAGCGTGGTTTATGGAAGCTTCACATCATCCTTGCGGGAGCAGCCAGATACTTCGAGCAACTTTGATATAAATGAATTTGCAAAATTTTATTACGCTACGGTCACCGACAACATTCCAGTTGTTGGTGCTACAATATCACATTTAATCGAATACTTTTGGCCTGATACTGAAGAAGAAGACGTTTGGGACCAAGTCAAAGATCATGTAGCGGACATGATTGATTCCAAAATATCAGATACCATTGAAAATTTATTGGATAGCAATCTGAGAAGCTTGAAGAAGAAAGTCCGATCACTAGACAGATCTATAAAGAAAGGCATAACTGGTAGCAATATCACCGATCACTATATGAATGTGGCCCAAGATTTTATTGGTATAGAGGAGGCTTTTAGATTCAAAAAAATTAATAATATGGATGTAAATAAAATGAATTATGTTGCTTTGCCGCTATTCAGCATGACCATTACCATGAAACTAATGTTCTATCGCTTAGGCATCCAAAATAAAGAACAACTGGGTTTAAACGATGCCAAAATAAGCCAACTACAACTATATTCAGAAGAGATGCTAGATGATGGTGTTTTCACACACATTTCCAAAGTGTATGAAGAACGCATGGCTCATGAATATTGGAACTCTGCTCCTGGAGATCTATTCAATGCATTGGCAACCGTCACAACGTTCACAGCCATCAATGGCTTCGAAAATATACCGATGTGGGAACAATGGATACGACAGCCATTTTCCAACTATACACCATACTGCGACACTGTGACAATATCGACACCATATGGGAATGTAACAACAGATCTTCTCATGCAAGCCACTGGTGGACAAATTGGAAGACCGCTCATACCACCCATAATTGAAAAGCAAATCCATGGTAAACCATTTGAAGTTCGAGAGCATTTACACTCTTTGGCAATTGAACACGACCATTACTTAGTCAAAGCCGTAACAACGTATTACGAAAGTATCATCTTCCACATGGGTTCTGCAGGTGAGCAGAAAGATGTGATTGATTTGAAGAAAAAATACGTGAAAAAAATTGTGGCTCATGGTAAAACTATAATTATTGGGCTCAGTATTACGCTTAGTGATGGAACAACAAAACATTATGGATTTACCCAAATGGATTATAATAAAACTTTCGAACTAGATGGTCATCACATTTGTGGCATTTTTGTTGGATCAAATAAGCAGAGAGATTTAATCGTGATTGCAAATATGGTAGTATCATATATGAAGGATCATGAATATGATTTCATGTAATGATATTATGCAGGGTGTCCCGTAATTAATGGATAACACTGACAAAGCTTGTTGCCGAACCTATGACCGTTCTAAGGAAAAAACATAAAAAATATAACATTGGATAAATCAATAAACTATACCATTTTCAAATCTGCTGTTTCACAATAATTGATCACTAAGGTTTTCACCCAAAGAGTAATTAAATTTAAATTGAAATTAAAATAAGTATTATTTCAAATATTTATTTAAAATGTGCAGTAGTTAGTCATACTTCTTATGTGTTGATACATTTTTGAGTTTCCAATTTTTTTAAAAATGTTTCAAATAAAAGTTGTAGCTGTAGATTATATCTATGAAATGAAAATATTTATGGAGGCTTTTTTATTCAATGGCAATTTTTTTACATTTTTTCAATTTGGACGACCACCATTTTGAAACTACTAGTACGATCATACCTATTATCTAACTCGATCGAGATATTCACATAACTGATTTTTTTAATTAAATTTGAGCTTGATATCTCAATAAATGCGACATCTATCGTGTAATAGGTACATTCCTATAATTAATTTATCTAAAAATTATATATTGGTACTTGAATTTTTTTTTTTTTTTGTATTTTGCTCCAAACGATCCTACGATCCTAGGTTCTACTACAAGCAATTTGAAGGTTATCCATTGGGGATAAGGGACCCTCTGCATATGACTATAGATCATCAGTTATAATATGACAATAAAGGGTATGATGACATGACTTGTGGTTAGTTTTTATGATCTAATTCATAACATTTATTATTCTATGTTGGTATTAGTTTGTAGCTCATTGACAGAAACTTGCATAGGAAAATCTAATAAGCTCACAAAAACCTTTGAAGAATTTGATATTTGAGATAATATAAATCAAATATTGTTTGATATCTTAAGATGAATCTTTAAAATTGATGATTCAAGAGTGTTATAATTATGTAAATGTAAAAGTACTCAACACTAATTAAGTACCAGAAATATAAATGAAGCAAGTGGGAACTAATACTTTGACAAAGATATTTGATGTTGGGTAGTAGTTCTAGTATAAATCAAATATTAATTAGGTGGAATATGTGGCCTCCAACTGCATGTCTGAAATTGATGATGCTCAAGAAATTACAATTTGAGAGAGTGAGTGAAAATTAAAAATACTTGAAACATAGAATTTTTCAAGGTAATTGAACGGATAATTAGATGCCAGAATTAAAAATCAAGCAAGTAGGTAGGTACTGAAACTTTGACAAAGATATTTGTTAGCGAGTAGAGGTGCTAGCTTCATGGGATGTTATCACATCATCAAGGAAATGTAAGGCATCATAACGTTTCATCATATAAGCAAGATATTAGCGATAATATAAATCAAATAATAATTGAGTGAAATTTGAGGACTCCATCTACAAGTTTGAAGCTGAAGAGTATTAGGTGGTTACAAATTTGAGAAAGTGAAACCTTAAAAACCAGAGCATAGAACATTTGCAGGTAATTAGGTGCTAATAAGATACCAGAAATAAAAATTAAGCAAGTAGCTATGATGCATTTGATCAATGCATCATAGCGTTTCATCATTTAAGTAAGAGTTTCATAGGAAGTTAGAAATTTGAGAATGTAAAACTATCAAAAACCTAGATTACAGAACTTCGAGCGCTAATTAGGTTTCAAAGTTTAAGATTAATTATTACTAATAAATTGACAAAGATATTTACAACTCATTAGTGTTGTGCTTCATGTGATCCTATCATCCAGAAAATATAAGACATCATAATGCTTGTTTGAAATTGATAATTTATAAGTAAGTTTGAGAAATGAAACATATCAAAAATCTAGAGCATAGAACTTGGAAATCTAATAACTTAGTAGTGGTTCAAATTTAAGTAAGTACTAATAACTTGACAAGTATATCTGATATTAACTAGTGTTGTGCTAGCTTCAAATGAAACTAGCACGAAATCATTAAGGAAATGTAAAGAAGAGATTTCTGATAAAAAACGAATATTAATTGGGTGAAATGTGAGGCCTTCACCTGCATGTTTGAATTTGATGATGTATAAGATGAGAAAGTACAAATATCGAAAAAAGTTGTAAGTACGAATAGAACTTATACCCGGAGGGTTCCATATACCTATGTATCAAGATAAAGCATAGTAAACGCAATGACTCAGTCCCAGAAAACCTTTTTATTTTCATTGTTGTATACTATTATTATATTTTCACATTTTATCATTATAATATACATTTATGAGAAAGAAGTGATCTTATATGAATGCGACTTGAACTCACCACCCTATGATAAGCGGACGTCAACTTTATCATTGAACCAAACTGACCTAGGATAGACATATTGACATATAGTTATACCGTATGTCCCGTTACGAGACCCATCATAGGGAATTCCAATATTAATATTTTAATTTTTAATTATATTTTCAATGTAGGTTTTAAATGACCAAGGGTTGATTAAAATGATAAGCAAACGTTCTTAAAATCACTTATAACATTTAAACTTGAGTTCCATCATAAAAAATAAGTATTACCCAATGCAAAAACATTAAATGAATATTTAAAAATAGGTTATTAAATCATTCTGTTTAATGATTAATGTTTGTTTTTTCACATGATGCAACTCAAGTTCAAATGACATAAATGATTTTTTGAATGTTTGTTAATCATTGCAATCAAACCTTGGTCATTTAAAACCTATATTGGAGAAACAATTAAAAATTAAATTATTTACATTGGAACTCCCTATGATGCGTCTCGTAACTCGTAACGGGACACAGAGTATAAATAATCTGTGTACTTATGAAGTTTTATAGTATTTTGTTCTGTGCTATATGATTTGTTCTTCAGGCAATAATTCTTGTACTTGCCTGCTGTAAAATACACGATGTACAGGAGAAACACTTGCGTTACTTCGCATGCCACATTTCTACACTTTTAGTAAGATTTGCAACAACTATATTTAAAACATTTTCTTCTGTTTAAAGAATTCTTGCCATTCGTGGACTTTTTTTTGCATCCCGAACTCTTCTTGAAAATTTTTCCAAATTCCTTCTTTTGACTGCTCTAGCGTTTCCGTCACATTCTCCTGATGTTAACAACATATGAGTAAATAAATTTTAAAAGCATTATTACTTTTTAAACAAACCAAATTTATCAACAACAACAGTTTTATTTTATATATATATATATATATATATATATATATATATATATATATATATATATATATATATATATATATATATATATATATATATAAAAGATGTTCTTGGGGATGCAGTCATATATTCAATAAAATTCTTTGACTGAAGCCGAGCTTTCGAGAATGTTTATTCTCTTCTTCAGGGCAAACTACAAATCGTTACAAAATTATTTCAACAACAAATTAATAGTATTATAAAAATACTTACAATCGTGAATTTATAATAAATTATAAATCCAGTCAAGAATACAAAATCAATATATATATATATATATATATATATGTTTTTTTGGGGGAAGCTGATTTTTGTACTTTATGTCTTAGAATAATATTATTTTAGTTTTTAATTTTTATACAATTGATAAAGTCCCCAAAGCGGATCGAAACGTCTTGTTCTGTAAACATTCTGACATGAAATAAATGTGTAAATCTTTCCAATCACTGAAAGAGCCCTAAACCCACTTGCATTCTCAATGGGTGTGACCCTCGATGTCCACAATAGCTATTTCGGGAATGGCTCCGCAAATTGCGATACAAATTCCAATACTGTATTTCGGGGTCGAGAATTCAATATGTGATACAGCTGAGTTCGGTTATGAGAAATCGATTGGCTTTCATTTTTTAATGGGTGTAACCCAGGTGGTCTACGCTAGCTATTTCGGGAATAGCTCCGCAGATTGCGATAAAAATTTCAATATAGGGGTTGAGAAGGCGATTGGTGATAAAGCTGAATTCTGGTATGTTTCACATTCATATTTATTTTTAAATCTGTAAATTATGAGCTATGCGAACGATAAAAGCAATATTTACCGATCTACCGATCACAATACATTTTAATTAGAAATATGCACATTTTTGAACTAATATTAAACATCCTTAGTAACTCTTATAGACACACTATAAATTCTGTGTTACCCGAGCAAAGCTCGGTCGCCCAGATATTTTTAGGTAAAACATGTTAAAACCTTAAATAACTCTCCAAAACCCGTAATTTTATTACCCTAATAAGGGTACCTTTTTTGTAGCAAATTGTTTAAAAATATTGTAACGGGGATTTATATTAAAACTGAGTTCGATTTATTTCTACTTATTTATTTACACCAACAACTACACGACTATATACACATTTATATTCACACTTATTTCTCTGACTACATACGACTTTCTACTGTCTATAATCTATGACCGATTGTGATCTATGACTGACTATCTATCACTAACTGTCAACGTCCGTGATCGACTCCGTTTATATCCCTTAACCTCCTATCTCGAAACTTCTCGTTCATTCTAATATATTGTTCTGGGCGTATTTCCCAATATATTCCTTCGAGAGTAATCGAGGTGCTTTCGGGGCTCTAGAGTGTTCTTCCAGATATGTGTGTGTGTGTGGGTGTCTTTATTCGGGTAAGTCTTCACGTTAGAATATGATTTTTACCCAAAAAGTATCCCCATAAAAAAGTTTGGGGGCCAAATACGTGGTACCCCCTTTTAGCGACACTCCTGTAATAAATAATAGAAGTTTGTCAGCAGTAACTCCTAAAAAAAAATTTTTCGGTGCCCCTTTTACAAAGCCCTTCTGAAGCTAACAATTTCTTACACATGTTTATAAATTTATTTTTTAATATTCTATTTACCCCAGAAATTAGCGTAACGTTCTATGAAACACTTTGTTGATATGGTCGAGTTTTACTATTCATAATAACTTTATTATCTCTCTCATTTTTCAAGGTAAAATTGTACCTAGTTACTTTACGGCTTATATTAAAATTTCTTTAGTATATACTTAAATAATCGAACGCAATCTGATATTATATCCTCTCCCAGTTCTGTACAATGCTGAATGTCTACATAAACTGATAAATAAAGACACACAAATTATCAAAATGTACAATTCGGATATCTTCCATATACATCAGAGAAAGAAGAGTGCAAAAGTGCATATAATAAATATTATGATGTGTATATAAAATACATTTATATATATTTATTTTATATGGGCGACGAACCTTAACACTGTTCACATTAGCCAAATGGTTTGGCAAAATCTCCGGCTTGAGATAGTCTACCTACTTCCGGATTTTACTCTACCCACTGCTTTGCAGAAACATTTAGGATGCTATATCGCGTTGCCCCCCACTTGGGCAGCCCAAACGCTGAAAGAACTATGGTCAACATGGCGCGGATCCAGGCGGGGCAAGGGGTGCAATTCACATTCCTAAGCAAAACACTTTTTTGATATTCTTTTTTAAAACGACTCATCATAAGCTAGCTGTTTACAAGAATTATTATTAAACCATTACATATTACAGATAAACAAAATTGCTATTGAGTTTGTAACCTCAAAAATATTTTTTAATTCATATGTATGACCTGTCATTTGAAGCTTTTTTTATATATCTTCTGGCTACAAGCTGCCGGAATTTTTGGATATTGTGAACGGCCCAATAGTTAAATAATATATGGAAGAATTACCACGTACTTACGGTTATTATTCGTTTTAGTATCTATTTATGTTACTATCTTGTTTACATCAGTTGTTGATTGTTAGATTCATTAATTAGCTTTAGAATTAGTAGATTTATTCTCTACATTGATGTACATTTTCTCACTGTATTGTCAGTTTGACAAGCGTCGAACATTCTCGATGAGTGTCATGTAAAGATTCATATATATACAGTGTGTTCCTAAATACAAAACATTAGCCTGGCCAGGCTTAAATTATGTCATCAGTCAATGTCATATTCCTATATTAAATCCATATATATGTCAATTTTCGACGGCCATTTTAACCTGGCCAGGCTAATGTTTTGAATTTTGGAACAGCCAGATAAAGTCGTGTCGATCACGGGTCATAGTGAGTATCATATAGTGAGTCTATAAAAGTCAGTCGGATTGAAAAGTCAAGTAGTTCGGTCGGTAAAAACAATGACAGATTAGATTGTCAATGTGACAAGTGTTGACATAACGTACTACTACGGAAGATGGTGAGGGTTATAGCCCTTGGAAGCAAAGTGAGAACTTTGGAAGTTACAGAAGTTAACCCCCACCAAATTTAGGAGCTTGTCAAAATTGTGACAAAATTTACTTTACCCATATAAGTTTTGAAAGGAACAACTAATCACGGAAATAATTTATGAAACATATATCGCTAACAAGTAAGGAGTAAAAGTAATGCAAATGATAACCGTAAGTACGAAATAAGTTCTCCAGGTATTTTCATTTTTCGACTTGCCACTGAACGTTGTCAACTAACCAGTTGTTAATTTTATACACTATCTGTTAATTTGAGCATAACTTCTTATCTGCTATTTGTCAGAGATGCTTCTTATAGCAAATAGCGAAGGTTTTCTAAGAGAATACTTCTTGAAAGATCGTTAGAGCCGTTCAAGTGCTAAAGTATTGAGTAAAACATTTTTCTACGGTTACCTAGCAACTAGTCCATTCAGTGTCACAGGTGATGGTATAGGTACCATGTGAAATAAAATAGAAAACAACAAACTGGGTCTATCCGTTTACAAAATAATCTTGGCACAGACCGACAGAGCAATAAAGAAAATTATTTTTTATTTTGAATTTTCAGCAAGATATATACCTACAACTGTATAAAAAATGACCCCCCCCCGAACGAAATCCTGTATCCACGCCAGTTATGACCAAGATGGCGTAGCTGGCAGTGGCCAGAAAAAAGCAGGAAGAGATTATTTACATTCTGCTCGCAGTGTGGCCGTGTCGGCGACGTCTAACAAAGTTGCTTTCTTTTTATTTCTTAATGGGGCGCACCGAGGATTTTATGGACTGAAATGGGGCGATCTTTAGATATGTGTGGCGGGGTTATTATAGCATTTATTCATATCGCAGCAGGGTGGCATCCTTCTTTTTCTAGGAAGAGATGTGAATATTAAAAGTAATAATGCTGGAATGTGTTGGAGATATATAATTTAATAAGAATAATTTATTTAGCAATAACAATTTTGGACAATAATATGGATAAAAAATTGAAAAAGAATAAAATGTATTGTCTGCTATATTAATATTTTTTAATCTTATACTAATATTATTAGTTGCGTCTCTAACCTTAATTGAACCAAGTTCTAATTTTCTATACACTACCTAAGCTTTGTCAATAAGATTATTATTATTATTATTATTATTATTATTATTTTTCACCTTTTGTAGGGGAGAGCTTAAAATGTCGGGTAAATTACCAAGACACCCTATGTTGTTTGTAGGAACGAGCGTACGATGCGGGACGTTCCAAGAAGGACCGCTTTTTGGGCGGCGGATATTACGCCATAGACAAGCCTATTTCTTCGTATTCAACAGCAGCCTGTCATGTATGAGTCCATTCACTGATATTTGGCAGTTGTAGCGGTAATTGATTCAATAATTTAAGAGCTCTAAGTAACAGTAAAATCTTTGTACGAGGTGTATTTTTTTGTAACCTACTGAAAAAAAGACAATTTTTTTGTAATAAAGTTTTTTCTTTATCTTGTCAAATAACGGGGGGGAGGGGCAAATGATGGTTAAAAAAAACAGGATAACTTTTTTTGACATGACCTATTTTGAATAACTTTGTTTCTTTTCAAAATGCTTTTTTGGGCGGTTCTACTAGAGTAATAACAATTCGAGTTTGACTATTTTCCGAGTCGGTTGATGACACTTTCTGACAATGTCGCAGATTTCTATGAATTTCTCGAAAATTTCAAATACACTGGTATTTTTATTTTTCGTTAGGAAGAAAGAGCGTGAGAAATTACAGACACTGGTGAAAACCGTATCTCGATATGATTAGTCCTTATAACTTATTTAAACCTTAACAGAGATCACTCTGAGTATCAGTAATTTTTATTGAAGTTACCTTTATTTTATATAACCTACTTGACCAATAAATATTTTTTTATATTACCTTTGTCGCTCTAGATGGGGTAATTTAAGTTAAGTGTAATTAAAGATTATTAAACACAAATAACTGCCTACAGCTTTGTATTGCCCAGGAAGGACGACACTTTTGTTATTGTAACCTACCGAGAGTTCTTCTTTTTATAATTTTCTCGTATAAATTATTAGGTTGTTGTTACAGGTAATTTTGTTTAATTTTCATTGATTTACACTATACTTAAATTACCCCATCTAGAGCGACATAGGTAATAGAAATGTTTTGATATTGTTAAAGTAGGTCATATAAAATACAGGTAGCATTAATAAAAATTACTGAACTCAGTGTGTTCTCCAGTTTTGTTAAAATAAGGTATAACATATATTTTTAAGTAAGTAAATAAGGAATAATCATATCGAGTTGCGGTTTTCACCAGTAAGTGTAATTTTATTCTTTCTTCCTATTAAAAAATAAAAATACCATTGCATTTGAAATTTTCGAAATATTTATAAAAATCTGCGACTTTCTCATAAAAAGCCATCTACCGACTCGGAAAATAATTAAATTCAAATGTTATTATTTCAGTAGAAGCGCCCAAAAAAGCGTTTTAAAATCAAACAAAGTTATTCAAAATAGTTCATACCAAAAAAAAAGTTATCTAGGTTTTTTCAAACCAATATTTGTACCTCCCCTCACCCGTTATTTGACAAGATAGAGAAAAAACTTAGATACAAAAAAGTTATCTTATTTTCAATAGGTTACAAAAGACATATTCCAATATAGGTTAACTTGAGATAATTTTGAATAAATTGAATATTAAATATTCGCTAGATTATCACATTATTTCTAACATCATCAAGCAATAATTAACAAAATAGTAAAAGATTAAACGCAACCACTTTAGGTATGTTTCTTAATACACTGCTAGTTCTACACGATATGATAATAAATAACAAAACAATTCAACACAAACGCAACTCCTATAATATTAATTAGTAAGTACACCCTCATTTCCGTAAAGGCAGGCCACAGATGTGGAAGATATATGTTTGTTAAGAAGTAGATACAAAGAAAATAAATTATGACAATGGAAAATAATCGTCTTGATTACTATTTGTACAGCTACAAAGGATTACAATTTAAGAAATTGTGAACTTATAATATTTATACAGGGTCGGTAGGTATTGCCTGTAGCCATACACAATAATATTGCATGTATTTGCAACGAACTCGAGATATAGTATTGACGCCATTATCGAGGTAGGCGAGTGCGACTCGTCAGCGGTAGGAGCATCTTGGTGAGTACGGGGCCCGGGTGGTATGAGTGTAAGGCATACTGTGTATAAACTTATATTTTTTCTGTATAATCAGATGTTGTAACATCCCCACTATTGTATATATAGATTGTGTATCCGTCTACTTCTAAAGTTTCAAGGCATTTTTATATAAGTCGCGATGCAAGAAAAAAAGCGTTGTTCACACATTCCACTTGCTTTGTGGGTTTATTCTTTCTGTTGTATAAACTATCTACTTCGATAATAATAAAATTAAGTTTGAAACACCAGCATTCTTTCTGTTGCGAGTGTATAACCATATATAAACTAAAACATTCTCATTGAAGAGGTTACATCAGAATTCCTCAATCCATAAGGTGCATTCAGCACACCGTGAGCTATATGTCACGACCTAGCATACTGCTATTGGACAACGATGCATGCCAAGGTGAAGATTATATCTCGATACATCTAGTGAGTTCGCGCTGTTGGAGGAATGTTCGTGGCGTTGGAAGATTAGAGATGGAGGGACTTACCTATATCTTGGAGAGGATTTGGCGGGGTCAGTCAGGCAGTCAGTCTGGTGCAGTATTTGAGTGAGTAGGTAAATACGTTGGAGACCTGTAGTGCGTTGAAGACAATATGGTGGAGACCGGAGTACGGTGCAGTCCAGTGGGTCCCTACTAGAGTACTACCAACTACATAAATAAATAACGCTCGGTCCATAGACGGTTCTAAATAATTTAAATAATGAATATCAATTGTACATAGTAGTCGATATTGTAGTGTAGGTTATATAAATATTGTATATAAAGATACTCTGTGATATTTTAGTGTGTAAATAAATAAACCTGAAAATAAATGATTCCCGGTCATTTCTATATAGGTACCCGTTACATATTTAACAGGACATATATACATGAACCTTGATAAATTTTGGTAACATATACTCATTGTAATGTTTTGCAATTCTTTTTTGAAATTGAACAGCTGCCATTTTGAAAATATTGTTCCGATTACCTATGCCCATTACTAAACCTAATCGAGATATATCTACCTATACATAACAGATTTTTGTAGCAAATCTGATACTTTAATAAATGCGACCTCTATCGGGTTAACAAATTTTGTACTTTCTTATTGACATTAGGAACATACCGTTGAAAATTTTACAAAATTCAAAAGAGCGACCAATTGCAATAGGTACATTCCTATTTTCCAGTAAACAGATCCTTAGGTTACGTAGGGTTTCATCATCCAAACGTATGGAACTAGTATGGAGCCCAGCACTTTATAAAATTTCAATTTAAGCAATGGAAAAGTAGTAGAGAATACATTTTTCAGATCAGTTCATAAATCATCTGATACGCAATTTAAGCTAGAACTCTTAAAATGTTAGTTAACTAACAATAGGCATATTTTATAAAAATTGTTAAGAAATATAAATATGTCCAATATGGATAATACGTAAGTGCCATAGTTTTTTTTTCAAATTTTTAAATTGATATTTATAATGCTTAAATATGTGAAAATGAGGGACCTTTTCCTCACAAAACATGTATTCTGGTTTCGGAATTATAGGTAAACAAATTAGATCATCAGGCGGACAGATATCAACACGTAATTTTCAACAAATAGACTATTTATAATTATGAAAAAGGTTATGTGCTCACAATCGCTTGACCCAAGTGAAAACTTCTGAAAGAAATTAATTCTTTCCATAATTTGTTATCTATTAATAAACAGCTTTTTTTGCGAATGTTACATAATTGTTTTTGGTAAGATCCTGCACAATTATACTCAACTATGAATGGCAGATTGTGTATAGTTTCTTTTCGCAATATTTTATTATTAAGATCAATGTTATGATTTTGTTAGAATGGATTGACAATAGGTATGTGCTGTAAAACTGACATTTAGATCTGCTAATTTCAATATTTACTTAATAGTCTTTTGACATAAGTATATGAAGTCCAAGCTTCACTAAATTAGGAAATAAATTAACCACTTAACCTGTCTTAGAACTTTTAGCAATAATTATATCTGAGGCGAGGAAACTTTTCTTCATATATTGAGAATATTTTGCTAGCCCTTTGGATCCTTACCACTTTGGGATGTCTTCATCAACACATTCTCAAAAGATAGGCGTTAACTAAATGAGCACTATATATTGCCCTAGTTTATTGGACTCGAACCTCTCCAGCCATAATCATTTAAATGCCTTAGTTTTCAAAATAAACCTGGCAAACTCAAAGATTCTTGAAAATACTAAGTGGTACTTTAACACAGTCGATGATTCTGGACAACAACACTGTTCGTAGATCAACAGCAAATACCATTTTGAGGTAAAGTATCACCGAGGATATCAATAAACAGCCATTATTACTTTTGACCAAAAATTTCACAATAGATTGTAGTTATTACAGAACATTGTGAAAAATATATTTTAAGGTAGAGACATAGAGTGAACATTAATTTCAACAGTCAAACAGGTTATTCTCTCATTGATCTATTAAAATGGGAAAAAATGGCGGATGCGCTGGCATATATAGTATAACCTCTATAATCCGGACAAATAAAGGTAAAGGAGTTGTCCGAATAAGTAATATATCCGGATTACTAAATATTAACAGAATAATTCATAGGACTTTTATTACTTAACACAAAAGTAATTACTTCATGATAAATATACCAAAAAAATTCAACAGAAAAACTTAAAACAGTTTAGATACATAATAGGATCCTGAACAAACTAAGAAACTCAATTTGATTATCTATTATACTGTTATTTGATGCCCACTGGATGCAATTGTTAAAGGAATTTACGGCATCTTGGTGTTTAACTTTCGCAACATTTTCAACATCCTCGTCGCTAGAAGAAAAGTCGTTATTTACATCATTTTTCTCGTCTTTTGCTTCAGCAACAATATCTTGGTCGGTTAGTAGGTAATATATCAGTCTCAGACCCACTCCATATTTATAATATATAACACACATTTTTTTGTCATAACTCTCAAGATCCACAGGATGACCTGGGTCATTTTCTAACAATAGCAGAGTTTTCTGTGATAAACTTAATTCTGTTATTTTGTTCGTATTGCTGGTAAGAATTCCGTACGGATCCATTCACTAAATAAATCCTTTGATATCCAACCTTTTCTGCCCTTTGAAAGGTACAGGGATAAATGAGTTCCCGAAAGTTCGTGGCTTCGCTAATTTTCCAACAACCTGCAATCTTAATTTATGGGACCCAGATACATTAGCACATGGCATTCTTTCTTTTTACAAAATGTTTGTCCCAGCCCTGATTTTTCTTTAACATGAGCTAGAGTTTTAGTTGGCAAGACTTGCCATAATATACCACTTTCGTCAGCATTAAAAATCTGATCATGTTGAAGACCCATTTCTCTGATTTGTGAATATAGCTTTTCTTTAAATCGTTCCACAGCCTGAAATAATTTCATTAGTAACAGTCAACAGCTTTATGTTATATCTCTCCATAAATTTTTGCAACCAATTGCTGCTTGCTTTAAAATTATGGAAATTTAGCTGCTGATTAAAAAACTTGACCTTCTCACATATAAGTTCACCAAATAATGGATTCCCTATAACACAAAAAAAGAATGATAAAATAAATGAATTTTAAAAAAACTATATTGTCTAGATGTTATTTTTCTACTTATCTCTAGCCCTTTTTGAACAAACCTCCTATACAAGGTTTTTGCCTTGCTGGACATGCACTCAACCTTAAGGTCTTCCTTCTGTCCAAATTGTGATCTTCAGCTTCTTAACCCATTATGTAGGCTCTTTATTCTTAAATATATCCGAAACGGTAGATTTTCCAATACCAAATTTACAGGCAACTGACGCTTTCCCCGTTATCCACCAACCTAATTATTTCATGCTTTTGTTGCAATTTTAGCGTGGTGTGTTTTCTTTTCGACATTTTTCTAACTATAAACGCCTAGTTCATTGAGAGGTAACAACCTAGTTCTTCGAGAATTATTCTGTCCCTCAAACTCGTTTGATCATTTCCCAATTTAAGGGAGGGAACTATATTATTGACGTTACACAATAAGTTAAGTTGAAATCACAAATCTCAACAGCTTTTTGGCTACCTACTGAGCGTGTTAGAAGATGTGCTTTAAATAAGTGACCATCCTTTATAATCTTAGTTTGATGTTTGATTCAGTTCGAATGTATTTTTTTAATCTTAATTAAATTAAAAGCTGAAACATTGGATTCTTTAGAAATATTCGATGACATAGTAAATTACAAGAACATTTGAAGCAGTAATTCTTTACGAAAGAATTTTGCTCTCATTATATGACATAACAGAAATAGGCAAACAATTTGAGCTACTCATGGAACTATATTTAACACTTACTTCAGACAGCACCCTGTATATATCTCCACACGTGCCTTGTTCCAGCAGCCAATTGTATGAAGTTTTGTAAGTACATGTGTTTGCTGGTATGTTTGGTTTAAATTTTTAATGCGTTGTTGTTCTTCATTTAGCGAAAAGTGTTGGAAGGATGTTGCAGAGTCGTTCCTCAAGCAAAATGGATAGAATATTCGAATATATCGCTAAAGTTTTGAATGGTGTAGCATGTTGTGTAGCTGTTTAGAGTAATTGAAAGGAGCGCTATATTTAATGTGGTGTTGCGGAAGTGTTACTTTGAAAGTTTTCAGAGGGAATCTCTTATGAAAACTCCCACATTACCACCTGATTTTATCCATGTAAGAGAAAAGTTGTCATTAATTACAACCAAGTGAAAATCATTTCCTTACACCTTTCATCCATCCATAGGTGGGCACAGTTAATACAAAATTTAACTTCGTTAATCGTTAATTCGTTTGTTATAAAGTTAACTTTGTTAATCAATATAGCGTTAAATTCTCGAAAATTTAACGCAAGTTGAAGTTATGCCTTAAAAGTTAAGAATTTAAAACTTATAGTGCTATTGGGCTGAGAGAAATAGGTAAATAAAATAAAAACAAGTAAAAAGAAGAATTAAACACACATTTATTTACATATTTCGATGTTAAAGTAGGTAGAAATACGGCTATTATTAAAGCTATTATTAATCGTAATTTTGCAATATTTAACGAAGTTAGAAATTGGTTGAACGGATTAACTGTTAAGTTACCTTCAAAAAATGTTAACGCTCTTATTTGTTGACATGCTGTCATTTTGTTTGTTTGAATTATGCGCCCACGACACGAAGAAGAGGATGATTTTTACAGCACTATCACTCAGTCTGAAGAACATAGGTCTAGAGACCACAAATCTCTGAAAAATAAAGCTCAAAATTTGATAAGAACTTGGCTAGTCACGAAGTCGAAAGAATCTTTTATGGATGCTGTCATTCTAGGTGAACCAGTGTTAATAAATCTTTTTATTAAACATAACACTGCTATCCCAACTAGTGCCACAGTTGAACGTCTTTTTCTACGGGCAAAGATTTTTTACGGGCTAAACGATCTTCGCTGTCGCATGTCAATTTTAATATGCCAATTTTTATCAAGAGGAAGATGCACCTAACAAGGTAGTAGAAATAAATGGAGACTTAACAAATAATAACCTTAAGTACATGACTACCTATCCACGTCACACTGCCCAATGCAATCTTCAATCTCTTCTGGGGGAGCTCCTTGCATCCTCTTGTCCCAAACCTCACTCACGCCTCCCGAGGAAGACAACTTACACGGTGTTCCTTTTGATCCTCTTTTTCGGTCATCAACATGTTTTACCGGACAACGACTGCTTTCTCTTTTGTATGTGGCAAGAAGATGGCAATTTATGACTATGACAGTACATTTCACTACTGCAATTGCACCTACGTCGGTCACTGCGTAGACTTGTGAGGTTTCTTCCATTGCGGCCGTAGAACCTTCTACCTCCTGGGCCTCTGGGTGAACTACCACAACGTAAGATATTTTTCTTACAACCGTAGTACCCGAAACTGGTGCTTCTTTGACATCTGGATAAACTCCGCCTCCTAAGAGGACTTTTTCTTCTACTGTTTGATCTCTCTCTAGAGATACTGCGCTCCTTCGACTTGGGGCCGGCAACGTCCCTCTTAACATCAGGATTAGTACAACTGTCACAACTTGTCACTTTGACTATCGCGTTTCAACTACCATCGACTTATGTCTCGAATTGTCTGATACAATAAATTGAACTCATCTCGTGATCGTCACGGCTTTATATATCTGAATCGAATCATGACATCACATTCATCTAGAATGTTCTATAATTATCTAGACGCACATAAACCGGCTGTGCCAAAATTCAAAACATTAAGGGTTAAAATGGCCATCGCAAATTGACAGATATATAGACTTAATATAGGAATATGACATTGACTGATGACATAATTTAAGCCTGGCCAGGCTAATGTTATGTATTTAGCAACACACTGATAATGTTCTTGAATGTTCTAGAGGCTTGTCAAACTCACATTAGTGTGACAAACTGTATCTCACATATACTTTTTGGAAGGATCAACAATAAATCTACTAATTCTAGAACGCATTAATGAACTACACAACCGACAACTATATTAAACAAGGTAGTAGAAATAAATAGAGACTAAACAAATAATAACCGTAAGTACATGACTACCTATCCACGTTACATTATTCTTATTATTACTTCACTTCAACGTTGATTCAGTAAGTAATTCTGGTCCAAAAATTGATATATCTATAAGTATTAGGCAGTTTCGAATAATTTAAATAAACACATGCGAATATATGTTGTCATATACTTCGAATGAGTTTTTTTTTTAATCTCTTAGTTTTGCATCATAGTTTCACATAAGAAAAATCATGATTTCTAAAGCCTTCTTTCATACGCGTATTTGGCTAGTCATTATTGAGCAACCTTAACAAAAAGGTTTTTGATAGAAATTATTTAATAAATCAACAGAATCAGTTTCGTAGTTCTCACTATAATTTGTTTTATACATTTCTTGCTTAGTCTTTGCCATTCTCTTTATTTTAGCTTATGTGTAAAGTGAACAAAATGTATTGATTAAGTAAATGAAACAAACATTTTGATTAACTTGCCGAAATATCAAAACATCAACAATAATCATCAACCCAAATCATTCGGCATGATAGAAATTGTATCCTCAATTCTCCTCAATCAAAATATTATGATTTCATCTGACTGGGGTAACTGTAATAACAAATTTCTCAGCGTATTTCTCGCATTTTGGGATGTCCAACGTTGCGGAAAATGCAGACGTTAAAGTCATTTTTATTATTCTTAGTTGTATCAACTTTCTGCTGGCGCCCGAGACTTTACCCTCACCGAGCCGGAAATCTTAAGAAAGAAAGAGAGAGAGAGAGAGTTGAAGGAGGAGTTTGAAAATATATCTTTTTTTTCTATATCATTCGTACAAGAACAGGGTGGACCAAATTGCGTATCAGTATAGGGTATCTCATCAGTAATTATAATAGATAGAGTAAAACAATGAAGAGCGCGTAGCTGCGGGTTAACACTGACCGACTTCGATCTTCGAAGTTAAGCAGCGCAATACGATTGAAACGGCTTGGACGAGTGACCCTCGAAGCGGGCGCACGTTCGAGTCTCTGTCGCATTGCATTCTCCTCCTCTCGCAAGGCAACGGGAAACCAGTGAGAGTATATATTCCCTAGTACAGCTCTCTGGAAGGGTGTGCCCTTAAGATTTATCTTGAGACACATCGGTGGTTCGGAATCCACGTTAAACTGTAGGTCCCCTTGTCTGTGGTAACACTTTCAAGGCAGAGAAGCCGCCAATGCTCGGATACGAGTACGGCACTCAAAGAAGAAGAGTAAAACAAATGGCACATTTTCGCCAATAATTTTGGAAATCAGCTTAATGACTGTAATTATTTTTTTCATTTTCATAGGCATGTGTGATTTTTGTAAATTTTTCATTAATCCGGATAAATCTTCTATCTCCGTTGCTCTTGCAGGTAGGTAAGTGGAAACTGTGAAGTTATTGACAAATGTTTACCTATAATAATTCAACTGTCTGTATTTTTTTATGTTTATTTACGCATTTCGTTTCGTAAACGTGCTCCGATTTTCTCATAGGAAAAGGAGTAGATACTTAAAATCGTCCCAGAATATAAAAAAAATAATTTAAAATATGATTTCCAGAAAAACTTTAGTGGAGGGGGCAATTTTTTTCGAAAATTAAGAAGTTGAGATCAAATTAAAAAAGAGGCCATATTCGGATATAAAAGTGAATATTCAATGACTCGGATGGGTTTTGATATAATAAGAGATAATATTCTTTTTACAAAAATTAGGTGTCGGTTTCCGGTAAAATCGGAAGTCTGCCATGTTGAAAAATATTTTTAGATTGTGCAGCGTGCAGAAAACATTTTTCTATAGCACCAACGGTTTGCCAGAATCTTCCGTCTACCGCTTAGTGGGAGACCCAGTATATGTGGTTCTTACACATAGACTATTTGAAGATTTCTTTTGTAAAATAGAATTAATTTTGTCTAAAATGGCTTTTGGAGTATAAGAAGCTTCATATAAAGGAATGTTACATTTTTTCAAATAAAAATCTCGATTGAGCTTCTGAAAGATAATTAGAATATTTAGAAGCGTACGAAGACAACCATAACCAAGATTATCAAGTTTGGGCAGATGAAGTTGTTCGAATTACTAGTGCCGGTTTATTTAACGCCTGTCAAATAATGAAGACTTAAGTTGAGGCAATCGAATCTTATAAGATCTTCGAAGGAAATTTTAATTCCTATAGCTACCTGCGAAAAATACAAAAGTATATTGATATTGGTTAGTATAGCCTCGAACGTTGCCAGTATTTTCAGCAGGAAAAAACATCACCTTACAATCCTAGAGTTGTAAGTTTCATGAAGTAATTTGGAGTATAATAATATCAATATAATAATATCAAGATATGAGAATGGAAGATAGAAAACCAGATCACCGGTTCTAAACGTTTCCCGATTTCTTATTATTACCTATAAGGATTAGCTATGCACAATATGAATGTTGAATGTGTTATTTTATTTAACTTTTACTACCTAAAGTTCAGAATTTGTTTGTTCTCCTGAAAACCGGTATTATTCAAATAAATGAGTCAATTAATTATTCACACATGTGAGTCATGTCAAGTTAGAAACTTGTTGTGGTGGCTAAGAAAATGAAAAAAAAGTTATTATTAAAAATTAAATATAATAATAATAGTAGTTCTATGGAATGAATCCATCCATAGACTCATTTGGATTTGGAGGAAATAGAATACTCGTTTAAATTAGAAGAGAAATAAAAAAATCTTGACCTGAAATTTTGCAGATAGGTATTTTATAGGTAAGAGACGTCAGCTAAGCAAGGATTTTGCGAAAGGACCGAAAGAATGGCTTCTAAGAGATAGCGTTTATTTATATGAAAGTCCTATACTGCTAGAGAAATAAATATTGTCTCATTTTTTAGTTTCGGGGACGATGGGCTGTGGCAGACTGACAGACAGGTAGACTGTATTTTCATCACACATACGAAAACCTGAAAAAGTTCTACTAGAGTCTATTGGTCTTTAGCTGTCGAAGCATATTGGAATAATTCATAATGTGTTATTAATACATATTTCAGTGACAATACAAATTTGTTGTATTGAAAAATTGATAAAAGTTAATAATCAGTAAAAGAAAACTTATGAGCTAACTTCTCTTAAATAACGGTTATTTTTTCGTAAGCCTTACAATATTCAATAAGAATAAGTAATTATTATTACGTTTTCTGTCAGCTACGGATTATTTTCAGATAAGTAGATAAGCTAGGAGAGTTCTGGATCGGAAGTGACCTGTCAACCACAGAACACAAACTGAGAACAGCATATTGACAGTGACACGGAACACAGTGACAGATGTGACACGGAACACAGAGTATTACCACAGAACACAAACTGAGAACAGCATATTGACAGTGACACGGAACACAGTGACAGATGTGACACGGAACACAGAGTATTTTTCCAACGGGGTTTCAAATGTTAGATTCCTACATTTCATGAGCGCCATCTAGCGGAGAGGGGATAAGTTACTGCATTTAGATTCCTACAATTCATGAGCGCCATCTAGCGGAGAGGGGATAAGTTACTGCATTTAGATTCCTACAATTCATGAGCGCCGTCTAGCGGAGAGGGGATAAGTTACTGCATTTAGATTCCTAATTTTCATGACCGCCATTAGAGATTATTTAATTATTTTATTACTGAGGAAAAAAAGTTCACCATTGCGCGGGATCGAACCCACAACCACACACACCAACACGTTAACAGTCTAAGCGTTTTCCAAGCCTGCTATCTCGGTTACCCATGTGAATGTGAGAAAGCAATGTATATATTTTGGATGACGGTGCGTGCGCACATCAGATAAGCGGCGAGCTCATAAATTGAAATGTCGCTGTGTCGACACCGCTTCGACGTGAGGGCGATAAGCCGTTTGGGTCTGCGCGCTCGGAAAACCCTTCTCGTTTCAAGCAAACGACTCCCAAAATCGTCTTCTGCCGAAAATTTGATGGCGATTCAGTTTTTGATTCGTTTAAATCGGCCAAGATTTGATTTTCGTATAGAATATACGAGTTAAATTGCAAATTATGCTTATTCGACACAACAGCATCATTAAAAGTGCTTAAGAAATCAGTGAAAGAAAATGTGTTATGTTTAATATTGTATTTATAAAATTTGCTTTATACCTGTGTAAATGTGAGAAATCAAAGAATGTATGTTGGATGACGGTGCGTGCGCACTTACATCAGATAAGCCGCAAGCTCATAAATTGAAATGTCGATGTGTTAACATCGCTTCGACGTGAGGGCGATAAGCCGTTTGGGTGTGTGCGCTCGGACAGCCCTCATCGTTTCAAGCAAACAACTCCCAAAATCGTCTTCTGCCGAAAATTTGATGGCGATTCAGTTTTTGATTCATTTAAATCGGTCAAGATTTGATTTTCGTATAGAATATACGAGTTAAATTGCAAATTATGCTTATTTGACACAACAGCATCATTAAAAGTGCTTAAGAAATTAGGAGTGAAAGAAAATGTGTTATGTTTAATATTGTATTTATAAAATTTGCTTTATACCTGTGTAAATGTGAGAAATCAAAGAATGTATGTTGGATGACGGCGCGTGTGCACTTACATCAGATAAGCCGCGAGCTCATAAATTGGAATGTCGATGTGTTAACACCGCTTCGACGTGAGCAAGGGCGATAAGCCGTTTGGGTGTGTGCGCTCGGACAGCCCTCATCGTTTCAAGCAAACAACTCCCAAAATCGTCTTCTGCCGAAAATTTGATGACGATTCAGTTTTTGATTCGTTTAAATCGGCCAAGATTTGATTTTCGTATAGAATATACGAGTTAAATTGCAAATTATGCTTATTCGACACAACAGCATCATTAAAAGTGCTTAAGAAATTAGGAGTGAAAGAAAATGTGTTATGTTTAATATTGTATTTATAAAATTTGCTTTATACCTGTGTAAATGTGAGAAATCAAAGAATGTATGTTGGATGACGGTGCGTGCGCACTTACATCAGATAAGCCGCAAGCTCATAAATTGAAATGTCGATGTGTTAACATCGCTTCGACGTGAGGGCGATAAGCCGTTTGGGTGTGTGCGCTCGGACAGCCCTCATCGTTTCAAGCAAACAACTCCCAAAATCGTCTTCTGCCGAAAATTTGATGGCGATTCAGTTTTTGATTCATTTAAATCGGTCAAGATTTGATTTTCGTATAGAATATACGAGTTAAATTGCAAATTATGCTTATTTGACACAACAGCATCATTAAAAGTGCTTAAGAAATTAGGAGTGAAAGAAAATGTGTTATGTTTAATATTGTATTTATAAAATTTGCTTTATACCTGTGTAAATGTGAGAAATCAAAGAATGTATGTTGGATGACGGCGCGTGTGCACTTACATCAGATAAGCCGCGAGCTCATAAATTGGAATGTCGATGTGTTAACACCGCTTCGACGTGAGCAAGGGCGATAAGCCGTTTGGGTGTGTGCGCTCGGACAGCCCTCATCGTTTCAAGCAAACAACTCCCAAAATCGTCTTCTGCCGAAAATTTGATGACGATTCAGTTTTTGATTCGTTTAAATCGGCCAAGATTTGATTTTCGTATAGAATATACGAGTTAAATTGCAAATTATGCTTATTCGACACAACAGCATCATTAAAAGTGCTTAAGAAATTAGGAGTGAAAGAAAATGTGTTATGTTTAATATTGTATTTATAAAATTTGCTTTATACCTGTGTAAATGTGAGAAATCAAAGAATGTATGTTGGATGACGGTGCGTGCGCACTTACATCAGATAAGCCGCAAGCTCATAAATTGAAATGTCGATGTGTTAACATCGCTTCGACGTGAGGGCGATAAGCCGTTTGGGTGTGTGCGCTCGGACAGCCCTCATCGTTTCAAGCAAACAACTCCCAAAATCGTCTTCTGCCGAAAATTTGATGGCGATTCAGTTTTTGATTCATTTAAATCGGCCAAGATTTGATTTTCGTATAGAATATACGAGTTAAATTGCAAATTAAACTTTTTCGACACAACAGCATCATTAAAAGTGCTTAAGAAATTAGGAGTGAAAGAAAATGTGTTATGTTTAATATTGTATTTATAAAATTTGCTTTATACCTGTGTGAATGTGAGAAATCAAAGAATGTATGTTGGATGGCGGCGCGTGCGCACTTACATCAGATAAGCCGCAAGCTCATAAATTGAAATGTCGATGTGTTAACACCGCTTCGACGTGAGCAAGGGCGATAAGCCGTTTGGGTGTGTGCGCTCGGACAGCCCTCATCGTTTCAAGCAAACAACTCCCAAAATCGTCTTCTGCCGAAAATTTGATGACGATTCAGTTTTTGATTCGTTTAAATCGGCCAAGATTTGATTTTCGTATAGAATATACGAGTTAAATTGCAAATTATGCTTATTCGACACAACAGCATCATTAAAAGTGTTTAAATAAGAAACCAGGAGTGAAAGAAAATGTGTTATTGTATCTATCAAAAATGATTTTCTGAATAAAACAACATTTTACTTAAAATTTGCTTTATTTAATAAATGATTTTATCAAACAAAATTTTTAGATAGAGTACGGAGTGATTCTTCTTGATGGCATCTCATTGCGTTGACGAAAACGTGTAGGATTTTTGAAGACCTTCTCATTCCAATCGTTTTCACTGAATTGGGTGGTAGGATTGATAGTCATATCATTGAACAATGTAAACACCTTTTGTTTTTCCTCAAAAAAGTTTAGAATATTTTTTAATTCCTCCAAACGTCGAATGTGTTGCTCCAACCTTTCTTTCAACATCATCGTAACTCTATGACTCTCATACTGAAACTGTTGTCAGACAAAAAAACTTGTTTCTTGTCTCCCTTCCTTCTCCCCCAAAAAAAAAAAAAAAAAATCTCTCTATTACAAAACCATTTATACAATTCATCAACATTTCTAAGACTACAATAATAGAATTGACTGTTGCTATATTTGTGGTGCATACATGATGTAAATTCGCTGTTGTTGAACGCTGGAACAGAATGAAGAGTATATCTGAAAAATTAGAACTTAGAAAAAAAAAAAACACACAACTGAATTCAAAACGTGAAAAGAAAATATTTTATTCAGTGGCCGAGCGTCGTAGACAGGAACAGAAGAAACGAGGAAAGTGAGAACGCACTACAAGCGGGGAGATCCGTTTGAAAGATAAGAGCGAGAATTAAACATGGCTGCAAATGCGTGATGAATGGAAGAGCAGGAAATGTCTCAAAATATTTTCAATGATTCCCTCAGACTTTACATGAAAATTAAGGTGGAATTGCAGGTTTCTCAAGAAACAAAGTATGTCACATTAAAAAAATGAGAGCTCGTAAAGAAGCACTTATATCAAAAATCCAAGTTACCATAATTACAAATGCGTTGGTAAGAAACAAATGAAAAGATATTGAAAAAAACGTTACACAAATCAGGGAAAACCGGTGAAAGAAGAGCGAAATACTTTCAAACTTCATAAAAAAATTTTTGGTATATAGACAAGACTGAACAATGAAATTTTATATTTCAAAAACAAATACATGTAGAATATAAAGTACATCACATATCAGTTGAAGTGCAAAATCTTTCAAACACAAGTCTGGGAGAGACATCCAATAGAATTTATTAAGAAGTAAGTCATTTAATGACAACATAGTATTAACAAAAAAGCAGTCTGGAAGTATGAAAATGAAAAGCAATATGAAAACATGTAAATTGTGTCGCTCATTATACACATTGTTTAACTTTCAACGTTTTTCATCTATGCGAGGACAATTGCTAATTTTGTTAGAACAAAGAAAAAATTAAAAATTGATGACAAGAAACGTTGAAAAAGAAGACCACCACCCAATATAATTTATTAATAACCTTGTAAAATAATGCTGGCACATGCATCGTGGTTGTGATTTGTTCCTTCTTATCAACGTTTTTGATCCATCTGTTGAGTCGTATTTTTAATGTCTTTTTAAAATTCCAATTGCTTTTCGTAATATAAGATTGAATGCTATTTGTTGTCTCGAAACATATTTCTGATGGATACATCTTTGAATCCATACAAAAAAAAAAAATAACTCGTGTTTCATTCAATTTTCTTTATTGTTTAAATCAAATAACATATTGTATAAAGCATTAGAATCAGTTTTAATCACCTCTTCACATCTCAAATAATTTGATATTTTTCAAACTTGGTGGTGAAATGATGCATCTCCTTTTCACACCAGAAATTCAACCAAATGACATCGTTTTCACAAAAGTTGGTTAATTCAACACATACATACTTGTTTTGTTCAATGAAATTTTGAGTTTTGTATCAGAAATTCTTCAAATCCGTCTGGAGAAAAGATGATTTTCTTGTAAAACAACATCATAGACGTCAGAAGCATGCGCATTATTCACCTCAACTCAGCTGTTGTGTTTGCTATTCAATGTCAGTCGTTTGACATAAATGTTTCTTCTTGTTTCCTCAGTACTTTTTGAACCAGACAGATCTGATGTAATTTAGATACAATTCTTAGAAAGCTCTTCCAATTGATGAACCCAACATATATTGAGGAGACATACATGAAAATTCAATGAAAGTTTGTAAATAATTTTCTTCCAAAAGCTTTTGTTCAATCGTTGGGAAAAAAAAACAACATCATAATGATGGAATTATCTTATTGTTCAAAGGCGAACACAATGAAAAACCATTTGGGTCATCTCTCTGTATCACATATAAAATTACGTATATGTATCGAAACAAATGAAGAAAATATAGTTCAAAATATAATTTCAGAGTCAATCCAATGCAAATTGTTATGGTAGCAGTTGCACAGAGAAAATGGTAAACTCAAGGAGTGGTAGATGAAATACCAATAAAAAAAGAAGAAATTCCTCACAAGCCGAAAAATGTGACCGATATATTTGTTTGTTTTAACATAGACATAGGCAAAAAATGAAACTTGTCGAGCAAATTAGACAAAATGGCACGAATAGCATACAGAAAACACAAGAGACCACATTAATATCAAATTTGAACATTGCTCACATGCCGAAAAATGTGGATGTTATAATTGTTTGCTTTAATACTGATTTAGATAGAAATGAAACTTGTCCAACAAAATAGACAAAATATCGTTTGTAGGGTGCAGAAAGCACGAGAGAATCACTTTAATATGAAATTTGTCTTAGATTCTATCATTATAAATAGATAATCATCATCAGCTGTTCTCCTCGACTGTTGTAATAACAGTATGTCAAGAAGCTCTTGCTTATTACATTTTATATAAATAAAATAAGATATTAGTAAAATAGTGTTTTATTTAATATATAGGAAAAAAAAGATCATTCATAAAAAGAAGTTACTTTGGAAAGCAAAGTTTTCAATTCTTGCAAGAGCCCACTGCTTGGACATTGTACTCCAAACATATTCCAATTAAATTCTCCTACTTGCACAAGTTTTCGTTGAAATTCGTTGTATTTGAAGTAAGTATTCTTCTTGAAGAAATATATATGTCCATCAATATAACGAAACGCTGAAGTTAAATTGCTTGGAATATCTGGAAACTCGTATCTAGTATTACCCATAAATTTTCGAGCTCCATTTTCATTATATTCTCGATAGTCACCATTTGTTAATAAAATATAGATTTTTCCACTGTTTGTCTGAAACATAGCTTCCACTTTAACTCCTCTAGGTATATCATAAGCAATGGTTCTGATGCTACCAACGATGTTTAAATTTGGAAATTGACTAAAATAAACTTTCTTATTGCTTGCAACCATAAGATTACCATTCGAAATTTGAAAAGCGTGATTCACTTTGGTTATTCCAGTGTTAATTAAATAATCATGATATAGATTTTCAGATTGATGAATTTTATTGTCTTTTTTATTAGCATTTATGTCTATTTTCCACAAGCGATTTTCAGAAATTACGTATAATTTATGGTTGGGGAATCCTGGTGAATATGCCAAAAACATTACGTCAGGATATTTCACATCACACAAGTTAAATGTAGAGCTAATATCTTCTGGAGAAGGTTGCTGCTGTGTTGTTTTGGGTGTTGTAGTAGGCTTCGGTTTGCCATATAACCTTTGAATTGCTAATTTATCATCTTCGTGTAGACTGTTTGCTGCATCTTGATAAAACGGGTACATTATTGCATGAGTATTTAGGCTGTGACTTATTCCTAGAGAATGTCCAATCTCATGTACCAGTACCATTAACAGATTTATCCCTCCATCACCAATCATGTTTCCATCATCATCAATATATTGCCAATTTTCATCAGCTTCTATATGAACTTCAACACATGAAGCATAGGATGCAGGGGGAAACGCGTGTCCTAAGACTACTCCTGGACCATCTAATGGATATGGACAGATCTCTTTACCCATGCATATGGTGCGATATTCGTGTTCTCTTTTGACAAATGCTACTAAAATATCTGGAGTGATGTTATTAACATGATCTCTCTTTATCATACTAGCAGTAGTAAGCATTTTAAATGTTAGTCCAGATGCATTTTGCCACATATTGAAAGCTTGTTGAACGACGTTTCGATATTTACCGACACCCTCGACCAAATACCAATGCAGAGTCGTTTTGTTCCATTTAGTTGAAACTACAAATTCATTATCGCTATAGTGACATCGTGGTTTTGATATTAACTCAATCGTTTCTGCATTAAGGCTGCCATCTATCGGTAAATTGTAATCTTCTTGAAACTTTGCTAGACTCTCCTCGAGAGATGTATTTGTATTATTTTGAATATAACCATACTTTTGCAAATATTTCTGTGCATCAGGTAGAGTTAGGTTCGATGACGCGATATGTACCAGCAATAGCAAGGAAACGATCACCTTCATTTTCAACTCGTTAATGATTGAATTATCAAGGTGATAATGAATATATTTTGGTGGAGATATGAAATAAAACAAAAAAAGTTTATTTCACAGTATATTAGCAGTCTATGTTAGATGTAGATTCAAATTCATTATCTAAAAAATTCTGTATAATATCTGAACTATAATAAAAGAGATATTCCCTTAAGGTATTAGTATACATACAATCGATTGAGGATGCTTCAAAAAAATCCATAAAGAAGGTCTAAAACACTCAAATTTACATTATCTAACCAATTTCTTACAATATTAAATAAATTTCGATAAAATTCGTTGAAATTGAGGCATTCCAACATAGCAAGTCAATTTGAAATCACATGCATCTGTACATTTCAAATGGCTGCAATGTCTTCTTCATATAGATTCATGCCGACATTGAACTTGGAAATATACAAGAGGTTCGTATAGGTACCATACTGATATTGAGTCACTTTCACAAGGTCTCCACATTTTGTTTCTATAGGATCAGCAGCATAATCTTCGTTGTCTTCGACATTTTGTTGTATTTCTTATAGCAAGGTGATGATTGAATCCCACTCGTAGGTGGAGAATGAAATTTCCCAAGGTGTAGACCTTCGCTTTAGAATAACGCATGCACTAAAGTCTCTTGTAGGACTCAGACCACATCGCACCTCGTAGTTACATGTTTGAGGTAGAGGAAATGACATTAAAAATAATGGTTTTTCGGTTTGAGCTTTAGTTTCGAACATGATTGAAGCTTTGTCATCAGCCTCATCATCATAGAGTTTGAGGAGCCTTTTAGATCGAACAAAGTTACTCAGCTGATTCAACGTAAAGGCCATCTTTTATGATTGTAGATTGTTTATCACACATGTTATAATAATGAATTAATTTTATAATATCAGTATACAAGATGTGTCGGCATTGATTTAAATTAATATGTATATTTCTCATAACTGTGAAAAAGGTACAACTATCAAGAAAAATGAGGCAAGTAACTCAACAAATGACTGAAAATGACAAAAAAATGGTACAAATATCAAGAAAAATGAGACAAGTAACTACAAAATAGCTATGTGAGATCAGAAAAATTACAGAAAGAAATGCAAATTACATGAAATGAGAAAGAAAAATGGTACAAATATCAAGAAAAAATTATACAAGTAACTACAAAATAGCTATGTGAGGTGTGAAAAATGACAGAAAAATGCAAAATACATGAAATGAGAGAGAAAAATGGTACAAATATCAAGCTGAGAAAAATACAAGACCTTGTATAATCAATGCTCTGAGGAAAGATGAAACCATCAAGGTCAACGCAGTATTCGGAGGCGAGTTTGTAATCGTGAAAGGTGACCAAGTTCAAACGGAATATAAATATTTCACTACAGCCAATTCACCCATCTTCACCCACCTGGGGTGTAAATTTGTTAATGTTCACTCCTAAATTCATTTTCAAAGACTTAGAAGAATTTCAAGAGAGAGATAGTGGATGGGCACTGAAGCGAGTAATGAATTTAGGAGTGAACATTAACAAATTTACACCCCAGGTGGGTGAAGATGGGTGAATTGGCTGTAGTGAAATATTTATATTCCGTTTGAACTTGGTCACCTTTCACGATTACAAACTCGCCTCCGAATACTGCGTTGACCTTGATGGTTTCATCTTTCCTCAGAGCATTGATTATACAAGGTCTTGTATTTTTCTCAGCTTGATATTTGTACCATTTTTCTCTCTCATTTCATGTATTTTGCATTTTTCTGTCATTTTTCACACCTCACATAGCTATTTTGTAGTTACTTGTATAATTTTTTCTTGATATTTGTACCATTTTTCTTTCTCATTTCATGTAATTTGCATTTCTTTCTGTAATTTTTCTGATCTCACATAGCTATTTTGTAGTTACTTGTCTCATTTTTCTTGATATTTGTACCATTTTTTTGTCATTTTCAGTCATTTGTTGAGTTACTTGCCTCATTTTTCTTGATAGTTGTACCTTTTTCACAGTTATGAGAAATATACATATTAATTTAAATCAATGCCGACACATCTTGTATACTGATATTATAAAATTAATTCATTATTATAACATGTGTGATAAACAATCTACAATTATAAAAGATGGCCTTTACGTTGAATCAGCTGAGTAACTTTGTTCGATCTAAAAGGCTCCTCAAACTCTATGATGATGAGGCTGATGACAAAGCTTCAATCATGTTCGAAACTAAAGCTCAAACCGAAAAACCATTATTTTTAATGTCATTTCCTCTACCTCAAACATGTAACTACGAGGTGCGATGTGGTCTGAGTCCTACAAGAGACTTTAGTGCATGCGTTATTCTAAAGCGAAGGTCTACACCTTGGGAAATTTCATTCTCCACCTACGAGTGGGATTCAATCATCACCTTGCTATAAGAAATACAACAAAATGTCGAAGACAACGAAGATTATGCTGCTGATCCTATAGAAACAAAATGTGGAGACCTTGTGAAAGTGACTCAATATCAGTATGGTACCTATACGAACCTCTTGTATATTTCCAAGTTCAATGTCGGCATGAATCTATATGAAGAAGACATTGCAGCCATTTGAAATGTACAGATGCATGTGATTTCAAATTGACTTGCTATGTTGGAATGCCTCAATTTCAACGAATTTTATCGAAATTTATTTAATATTGTAAGAAATTGGTTAGATAATGTAAATTTGAGTGTTTTAGACCTTCTTTATGGATTTTTTTGAAGCATCCTCAATCGATTGTATGTATACTAATACCTTAAGGGAATATCTCTTTTATTATAGTTCAGATATTATACAGAATTTTTTAGATAATGAATTTGAATCTACATCTAACATAGACTGCTAATATACTGTGAAATAAACTTTTTTTGTTTTATTTCATATCTCCACCAAAATATATTCATTATCACCTTGATAATTCAATCATTAACGAGTTGAAAATGAAGGTGATCGTTTCCTTGCTATTGCTGGTACATATCGCGTCATCGAACCTAACTCTACCTGATGCACAGAAATATTTGCAAAAGTATGGTTATATTCAAAATAATACAAATACATCTCTCGAGGAGAGTCTAGCAAAGTTTCAAGAAGATTACAATTTACCGATAGATGGCAGCCTTAATGCAGAAACGATTGAGTTAATATCAAAACCACGATGTCACTATAGCGATAATGAATTTGTAGTTTCAACTAAATGGAACAAAACGACTCTGCATTGGTATTTGGTCGAGGGTGTCGGTAAATATCGAAACGTCGTTCAACAAGCTTTCAATATGTGGCAAAATGCATCTGGACTAACATTTAAAATGCTTACTACTGCTAGTATGATAAAGAGAGATCATGTTAATAACATCACTCCAGATATTTTAGTAGCATTTGTCAAAAGAGAACACGAATATCGCACCATATGCATGGGTAAAGAGATCTGTCCATATCCATTAGATGGTCCAGGAGTAGTCTTAGGACACGCGTTTCCCCCTGCATCCTATGCTTCATGTGTTGAAGTTCATATAGAAGCTGATGAAAATTGGCAATATATTGATGATGATGGAAACATGATTGGTGATGGAGGGATAAATCTGTTAATGGTACTGGTACATGAGATTGGACATTCTCTAGGAATAAGTCACAGCCTAAATACTCATGCAATAATGTACCCGTTTTATCAAGATGCAGCAAACAGTCTACACGAAGATGATAAATTAGCAATTCAAAGGTTATATGGCAAACCGAAGCCTACTACAACACCCAAAACAACACAGCAGCAACCTTCTCCAGAAGATATTAGCTCTACATTTAACTTGTGTGATGTGAAATATCCTGACGTAATGTTTTTGGCATATTCACCAGGATTCCCCAACCATAAATTATACGTAATTTCTGAAAATCGCTTGTGGAAAATAGACATAAATGCTAATAAAAAAGACAATAAAATTCATCAATCTGAAAATCTATATCATGATTATTTAATTAACACTGGAATAACCAAAGTGAATCACGCTTTTCAAATTTCGAATGGTAATCTTATGGTTGCAAGCAATAAGAAAGTTTATTTTAGTCAATTTCCAAATTTAAACATCGTTGGTAGCATCAGAACCATTGCTTATGATATACCTAGAGGAGTTAAAGTGGAAGCTATGTTTCAGACAAACAGTGGAAAAATCTATATTTTATTAACAAATGGTGACTATCGAGAATATAATGAAAATGGAGCTCGAAAATTTATGGGTAATACTAGATACGAGTTTCCAGATATTCCAAGCAATTTAACTTCAGCGTTTCGTTATATTGATGGACATATATATTTCTTCAAGAAGAATACTTACTTCAAATACAACGAATTTCAACGAAAACTTGTGCAAGTAGGAGAATTTAATTGGAATATGTTTGGAGTACAATGTCCAAGCAGTGGGCTCTTGCAAGAATTGAAAACTTTGCTTTCCAAAGTAACTTCTTTTTATGAATGATCTTTTTTTTCCTATATATTAAATAAAACACTATTTTACTAATATCTTATTTTATTTATATAAAATGTAATAAGCAAGAGCTTCTTGACATACTGTTATTACAACAGTCGAGGAGAACAGCTGATGATGATTATCTATTTATAATGATAGAATCTAAGACAAATTTCATATTAAAGTGATTCTCTCGTGCTTTCTGCACCCTACAAACGATATTTTGTCTATTTTGTTGGACAAGTTTCATTTCTATCTAAATCAGTATTAAAGCAAACAATTATAACATCCACATTTTTCGGCATGTGAGCAATGTTCAAATTTGATATTAATGTGGTCTCTTGTGTTTTCTGTATGCTATTCGTGCCATTTTGTCTAATTTGCTCGACAAGTTTCATTTTTTGCCTATGTCTATGTTAAAACAAACAAATATATCGGTCACATTTTTCGGCTTGTGAGGAATTTCTTCTTTTTTTATTGGTATTTCATCTACCACTCCTTGAGTTTACCATTTTCTCTGTGCAACTGCTACCATAACAATTTGCATTGGATTGACTCTGAAATTATATTTTGAACTATATTTTCTTCATTTGTTTCGATACATATACGTAATTTTATATGTGATACAGAGAGATGACCCAAATGGTTTTTCATTGTGTTCGCCTTTGAACAATAAGATAATTCCATCATTATGATGTTGTTTTTTTTTCCCAACGATTGAACAAAAGCTTTTGGAAGAAAATTATTTACAAACTTTCATTGAATTTTCATGTATGTCTCCTCAATATATGTTGGGTTCATCAATTGGAAGAGCTTTCTAAGAATTGTATCTAAATTACATCAGATCTGTCTGGTTCAAAAAGTACTGAGGAAACAAGAAGAAAAATTTATGTCAAACGACTGACATTGAATAGCAAACACAACAGCTGAGTTGAGGTGAATAATGCGCATGCTTCTGACGTCTATGATGTTGTTTTACAAGAAAATCATCTTTTCTCCAGACGGATTTGAAGAATTTCTGATACAAAACTCAAAATTTCATTGAACAAAACAAGTATGTATGTGTTGAATTAACCAACTTTTGTGAAAACGATGTCATTTGGTTGAATTTCTGGTGTGAAAAGGAGATGCATCATTTCACCACCAAGTTTGAAAAATATCAAATTATTTGAGATGTGAAGAGGTGATTAAAACTGATTCTAATGCTTTATACAATATGTTATTTGATTTAAACAATAAAGAAAATTGAATGAAACACGAGTTATTTTTTTTTTTTGTATGGATTCAAAGATGTATCCATCAGAAATATGTTTCGAGACAACAAATAGCATTCAATCTTATATTACGAAAAGCAATTGGAATTTTAAAAAGACATTAAAAATACGACTCAACAGATGGATCAAAAACGTTGATAAGAAGGAACAAATCACAACCACGATGCATGTGCCAGCATTATTTTACAAGGTTATTAATAAATTATATTGGGTGGTGGTCTTCTTTTTCAACGTTTCTTGTCATCAATTTTTAATTTTTTCTTTGTTCTAACAAAATTAGCAATTGTCCTCGCATAGATGAAAAACGTTGAAAGTTAAACAATGTGTATAATGAGCGACACAATTTACATGTTTTCATATTGCTTTTCATTTTCATACTTCCAGACTGCTTTTTTGTTAATACTATGTTGTCATTAAATGACTTACTTCTTAATAAATTCTATTGGATGTCTCTCCCAGACTTGTGTTTGAAAGATTTTGCACTTCAACTGATATGTGATGTACTTTATATTCTACATGTATTTGTTTTTGAAATATAAAATTTCATTGTTCAGTCTTGTCTATATACCAAAAATTTTTTTATGAAGTTTGAAAGTATTTCGCTCTTCTTTCACCGGTTTTCCCTGATTTGTGTAACGTTTTTTTCAATATCTTTTCATTTGTTTCTTACCAACGCATTTGTAATTATGGTAACTTGGATTTTTGATATAAGTGCTTCTTTACGAGCTCTCATTTTTTTAATGTGACATACTTTGTTTCTTGAGAAACCTGCAATTCCACCTTAATTTTCATGTAAAGTCTGAGGGAATCATTGAAAATATTTTGAGACACTTCCTGCTCTTCCATTCATCACGCATTTGCAGCCATGTTTAATTCTCGCTCTTATCTTTCAAACGGATCTCCCCGCTTGTAGTGCGTTCTCACTTTCCTCGTTTCTTCTGTTCCTGTCTACGACGCTCGGCCACTGAATAAAATATTTTCTTTTCACGTTTTGAATTCAGTTGTGTGTTTTTTTTTTTTCTAAGTTCTAATTTTTCAGATATACTCTTCATTCTGTTCCAGCGTTCAACAACAGCGAATTTACATCATGTATGCACCACAAATATAGCAACAGTCAATTCTATTATTGTAGTCTTAGAAATGTTGATGAATTGTATAAATGGTTTTGTAATAGAGAGATTTTTTTTTTTTTTTTTTTTGGGGGGAGAAGGAAGGGAGACAAGAAACAAGTTTTTTTGTCTGACAACAGTTTCAGTATGAGAGTCATAGAGTTACGATGATGTTGAAAGAAAGGTTGGAGCAACACATTCGACGTTTGGAGGAATTAAAAAATATTCTAAACTTTTTTGAGGAAAAACAAAAGGTGTTTACATTGTTCAATGATATGACTATCAATCCTACCACCCAATTCAGTGAAAACGATTGGAATGAGAAGGTCTTCAAAAATCCTACACGTTTTCGTCAACGCAATGAGATGCCATCAAGAAGAATCACTCCGTACTCTATCTAAAAATTTTGTTTGATAAAATCATTTATTAAATAAAGCAAATTTTAAGTAAAATGTTGTTTTATTCAGAAAATCATTTTTGATAGATACAATAACACATTTTCTTTCACTCCTGGTTTCTTATTTAAACACTTTTAATGATGCTGTTGTGTCGAATAAGCATAATTTGCAATTTAACTCGTATATTCTATACGAAAATCAAATCTTGGCCGATTTAAATGAATCAAAAACTGAATCGCCATCAAATTTTCGGCAGAAGACGATTTTGGGAGTTGTTTGCTTGAAACGATGAGGGCTGTCCGAGCGCACACACCCAAACGGCTTATCGCCCTCACGTCGAAGCGATGTTAACACATCGACATTTCAATTTATGAGCTTGCGGCTTATCTGATGTAAGTGCGCACGCACCGTCATCCAACATACATTCTTTGATTTCTCACATTTACACAGGTATAAAGCAAATTTTATAAATACAATATTAAACATAACACATTTTCTTTCACTCCTAATTTCTTAAGCACTTTTAATGATGCTGTTGTGTCGAATAAGCATAATTTGCAATTTAACTCGTATATTCTATACGAAAATCAAATCTTGGCCGATTTAAACGAATCAAAAACTGAATCGTCATCAAATTTTCGGCAGAAGACGATTTTGGGAGTTGTTTGCTTGAAACGATGAGGGCTGTCCGAGCGCACACACCCAAACGGCTTATCGCCCTTGCTCACGTCGAAGCGGTGTTAACACATCGACATTCCAATTTATGAGCTCGCGGCTTATCTGATGTAAGTGCACACGCGCCGTCATCCAACATACATTCTTTGATTTCTCACATTTACACAGGTATAAAGCAAATTTTATAAATACAATATTAAACATAACACATTTTCTTTCACTCCTAATTTCTTAAGCACTTTTAATGATGCTGTTGTGTCAAATAAGCATAATTTGCAATTTAACTCGTATATTCTATACGAAAATCAAATCTTGACCGATTTAAATGAATCAAAAACTGAATCGCCATCAAATTTTCGGCAGAAGACGATTTTGGGAGTTGTTTGCTTGAAACGATGAGGGCTGTCCGAGCGCACACACCCAAACGGCTTATCGCCCTCACGTCGAAGCGATGTTAACACATCGACATTTCAATTTATGAGCTTGCGGCTTATCTGATGTAAGTGCGCACGCACCGTCATCCAACATACATTCTTTGATTTCTCACATTTACACAGGTATAAAGCAAATTTTATAAATACAATATTAAACATAACACATTTTCTTTCACTGATTTCTTAAGCACTTTTAATGATGCTGTTGTGTCGAATAAGCATAATTTGCAATTTAACTCGTATATTCTATACGAAAATCAAATCTTGGCCGATTTAAACGAATCAAAAACTGAATCGCCATCAAATTTTCGGCAGAAGACGATTTTGGGAGTCGTTTGCTTGAAACGAGAAGGGTTTTCCGAGCGCGCAGACCCAAACGGCTTATCGCCCTCACGTCGAAGCGGTGTCGACACAGCGACATTTCAATTTATGAGCTCGCCGCTTATCTGATGTGCGCACGCACCGTCATCCAAAATATATACATTGCTTTCTCATATTCACATGGGTAACCGAGATAGCAGGCTTGGAAAACGCTTAGACTGTTAACGTGTTGGTGTGTGTGGTTGTGGGTTCGATCCCGCGCAATGGTGAACTTTTTTTCCTCAGTAATAAAATAATTAAATAATCTCTAATGGCGGTCATGAAAATTAGGAATCTAAATGCAGTAACTTATCCCCTCTCCGCTAGACGGCGCTCATGAATTGTAGGAATCTAAATGCAGTAACTTATCCCCTCTCCGCTAGATGGCGCTCATGAATTGTAGGAATCTAAATGCAGTAACTTATCCCCTCTCCGCTAGATGGCGCTCATGAAATGTAGGAATCTAACATTTGAAACCCCGTTGGAAAAATACTCTGTGTTCCGTGTCACATCTGTCACTGTGTTCCGTGTCACTGTCAATATGCTGTTCTCAGTTTGTGTTCTGTGGTAATACTCTGTGTTCCGTGTCACATCTGTCACTGTGTTCCGTGTCACTGTCAATATGCTGTTCTCAGTTTGTGTTCTGTGGTTGACAGGTCACTTCCGATCCAGAACTCTCCTAGCTTATCTACTCAGATATTCTAAGCGATTGCCCTGAAACAAATAAATGTCCAAAACATTTTTGTCCAGAATTTTAAGTTTTTCATATACCTACTATGGTATTAGGACAGAGAATAGGAGTGGAAAATAATATATAGGTCATGATATAATTATACAGGGTATTTCATAACATATGCGCAGGACTTGAGGATGTGATAACTAATCCAAAAATATGAAGCATTTTCCACTCATAATAAGCTAAGTTTTGAGTCAGAACAAAAATGTTGTTAAGTCATAATTGGTGAGCTCTAAAGTAACCGTTTTCGAGAAAAATCAACTTTTATATTGAAAAAACACGATCAACTTTAGCTTTTGTTGTTCTAACGTTTACATAAATTTTGTTTAATTATTAAATAAAATTTTTACCGTGTTTTTCAAAATAAAAGTTGATTTTTCCCTAAAACGGTCGACTTTAGAGCTCACGACCAACTGTACTTTTTTGTGTAGAAAACATTGACGGTTCAAATGGGCGTCTCAAAACCGTAATTTTTCCATTGGCGTAAAAATTGAGGAGAAAAACACCCACTACTCCTTCAAAATTTTCAACAATTATAACTTGACAAATTTTTTTCTGACTCAAAACTCAGCTTATTATAATTGCAAAATGCTTACAAAAGCTGTTTTCTGTACGATAAACGGTTCCGTAGATATTCACAACAAACTATTTTTTTTTTCAACTTCAACACCCTGTATTTCGATAATGGCGCATTTTATAGGGTAAGTTAATATAAACTTTTTTCATATTTTTGAACGAGCTATCACATCCTCAAGTACTGCGCATATATTATGTCATAATACAGGGTGCTGTATAATGACGCTAATTTTTGGTAAGAACAAATATGATATCTATGCTATAGAACCACCTCAATGAAGAAAAAAACATTTATTCTAAATAACGATCATTTAAATATCTTTAAACGAAACAAACAGTTTATTCTCAAGACACGAAAACAAACTCAAAAATATTCTTATATTAGATTTTCGGCTTATTGAATCATCTTTCTTGGTGTTAGCTTGTGACGTCCCAGTCCTTTTTCGTGTGTCACTCATTTATATTTCCCCTATAAATTAAATAAAAGTGACTAAACCTTAACTTAATAATAGATACGGTGGTGCATAGTCGAGCAACATTGAATACTATGGTCTTGTTTTGTCCGAACAACAAGTGTCCTTTTTTGGAAGAAAGTGTCTGGGGTAGACGAACAACAATAGGGAACTTGCCGAAAAAATAAAAGTTAGTAAAAGTAGTCAAAATCGTATGTTATTATCATCGAAAGCCTCATAGTCAAGAAAGAAAGTCGAAAAAAAATCTTTACCTGAAGTATAAGGGTTTAAAATGTTGTTATTTTGACCTCGGCTTTAAGGTTGTGACGTCAGACCTTGCATGCCGAACGACACGACGTCGGACAGCTGGTAAAAGCCCAAACGTGCTATTGTTAAACGTGGATGTAATTTAATTAGTGATTTGATCTCAATGTATTGATGTTAGATATATTATTTATTTCTATATTTGTGTGGTGATTAGACAGAGTCGTTGCAGGTTTTACAAAAGGACAATTACATAATTTACCTATAGTTAATATGCTTATCGCTGCGTCATACAAATGTTGCCATCCGGAGTACAAGAACTTAAGTATTTAAGAGTTTTACATTTCTTATATTCTGATCAGGTTAAATACTGTTTTAGTGCATCTGATTGTCTTTCTATCTCTATTTCCAAGCTATCAATAATACAAAAAGACATTACTATATCGAGCTCAAAAAGCCAGAGGCAGATTTGACTTTATTAAAGAAATTTGGTGCTTTATAATAAACGTTCTTACATATTTACTTATAATTGGTAAAGATTTAGAAGCATAACCCTCACTTATGCCAAAATTATCTCCCAGGCGTACAAATGAATTTACACTATTATTCTAATTTCATTAGAGAATGTATTTACAGAATCCATTTTACAGTATTTTGAAATAAACATTTCTGGATATAATATACTTACATTAAAATGATCTTAACATACAAAAATAGCAGTGTTATTTAGAGAAATATGCCCCAAATTTCGCATGCTCTTAGCCATTTTGATCGGCGATTTTTATCTTCAGGTACAAGAATAAAAATTTTATTTGGAGTTTTCACGGTTGTACTAGTACACAGTGGCATATCAGTACTTATAATAAGTATTTTCCATTTCATACGAAACAAAACTAACTAAAATCGAATAAACAAACCAAATATCACACCAGAATACAAAAGCAATATGCATCAAATGGCAATTAGCATGGCTGCGAAGGCTCGACGCGTCCCGATGCAAGGAATGACGTCACAGCAGCAGCTCCCAAGCGTTTTGGCCTCGTTTGAATTAGCTCAGCGAGGATTTCAATTTTAATGATTTATTGTAAAATACATATATATATATACACATATTAATGAAATAAAAAGATCCCTATTGTCTCAATAAAAACTATTAATAATTGCAGAAGCACATTTGGCAATTCAAAGCAAATAAATATAAGTAAGTTTTTTCTTCAAACTTAACAAAAAACTGTAAGTTTCTAAATTAGTGAAAAATTTCAACGATACTTAAGTAACGCCACTTGTTTCCAAAATAATCAGAGTATCCCGTTTCATCGAACCATCCTGTTCTGACCCAGCTACTGACTCTTGGACGTATATCACTTCTAGGAAAAAAATGGTTAGCTGATATGTTTTTCCTAAACCATTTTTTGGGATAACTTTTTCATTTATTTTTAAAATTTTGGCGAATGTGACCATTAAAATGCTTTGATATTATGTAGATACCTTCTATCTTCTAGTGAATAACTTTAAAGTACGAAGTAAATTAATTATCTAAGCCTGAATTTTTTAAATGAACCGTAAAATAAAAATAAGCTGTATATGAAATGCAAAGTTCCAAATTATTCTAGAACATGTTAAGTATCCAAGTTATACCAAATTTGTAATTTGTTACTTATATAATTTTTTTGAGAAATAACAAAATGTAGATTTTCTCTGCATTGTCAACACACTCTACTTCAAAATCTGCTTTAATATTCATATGAAATTCTTGTCACCAATCTTATCTATTATAATTAAGATGCACTTACTTACCATAGATATGATACAGTTGTAACATGTGAAAAATAAATTATCCTCAAAAATAAGCAGAAGATTGTTCGAGGCTATAGTTGAACAAGAAAGGAACTTCCCTTGGATCACATTTCGCTACTTATACATTTATACCAACAGTAGTGCCCATTACACTGCCATTTACTGTACTAAATCTATGGTATTTACTCTATGACTTAAGTGTTTAGTTTTCAAATCGTGTCATATAGGCATCAGTGATAGCATTGCTTTAAATATATTTTAGAGTTTCGGTAAAATATTTAATAGCAGATAGAATAGTATAACTCAAATGCAAACGTTCATCGTGGTAGTTATTTCTTTTATTGAATCACTTTTGACTGTACTATAAGAGGAACCAAATCGTGTTTGGTGTAAAATAATGATGAAACTGTCTTGTTTGTATAATATAAAATTCGCCAATCTGGAAAGACCGACATTTTTATTTCAATGTAATAAATGTGATAATATGTAAGTATGAAGAAACTATTTATTAATTATGTTACTAGCAATAATTTGAACGATCTCATATTTTCAATTGGATGGAGATTTCAAATTCCACAACGAAACGAATGATTCTGGAAATGTCTTCAGGTACAGGGTTGATAATAACTCCTCGTAGATATTTTCCAAATTTGTATTGTTACAAATATCAAACATTTTCTGGAAAGTTGTTCATCCTTAACAACCAATATTTCAGATTAGGACATGAACTATGTAATTTAATATGGATTTTTTGTCAAACTAAGTCCTCTATTCGAATGTTGATATTCAAAATTTAACTCAGTTTCATTTCATAATATATACCATACCATTTCTACCATATATAATGATGTAGGGCTTACAATGTTTTTATATTTACACAAATTTTCTCCATTCTTTCCAGTTGTATGCCAGTCCAGTTGCTTCTTTTCAGTTTGTCCCTCTCTTCTCCAGCAGTTGTGATATTATTTTATACCAGGTGTTTCTTGGTCGTCCCTTTTTGCAATTCTTCTGTATTCTAGCTCACCATACTTTCTTAACCACCAAGATAGATATCTAGATCTTGTCTTATATCTATATTTTTAATGGTGACCCCTCTAATTCTTCTTAAGTACCGCATTTTAGCCGCCTGTATTGCTTTTCTGCAGCTCTGTCAATACCTATGTTTCGCAACGAAAAGTAAGTACTGGTCTATATATCTTTTCAAAAACATTGATTTTTGTATCTCTATTTATGTCCTTATTATTTATTATTTTTTTGTTCAATACGAAGCAGAGCTTATTGGCTTTTTGTATACTGGTGTTGATATCTGTTTCTTGTTTCCCTTTTTCGTCTTGAGTTACTCCGAGGTATTGGAAATGATCTACCTGTTCTATATGGTCTCTATCTATCATTATCTTTAGTTTTTCTATGTTCATCATGACCTTGGTTTTATTCTCATTTATTCTTAATCCATTTTCTTTCAATGCCGTGTTCCATATGTATAAATTGATTTGAAGGTCTTTCTCACTTTCAGTCAATATTACCACGTTATCTGCAAAATGCTATTTGTACCGAATCGAAAGCTTTTTCTAGCTCTAAAAATGCCATTTAAACTTTTCTTGTTTCTTCTATGATTTGTTTAATCTTTAAAATATGGTCCTGTGTACTTCTTCCACATCTAAACCCGCTCTGTGATTCTTCTAATATACTTCCGATCTTTGCTCTTATTTTTTTCTCTATTATTTCCTCAAACATTACCATCGCTGTCCAAAACAGGGTTTATCCTCTGTAGTTATTCCAGTCCTTTGCGTCTCCTTTCTTATGAACGGGGATAATCAACGCTTTCTTCCAGTCTTCTGGTAGTTCTTCTTTACTCCTTATCTTGTTGTAAATATCAAGCAGTCTGTCTTCACCCCTTTGTCCAATATTTTTGATCACTTCCGATGTTATCATGTCATCTTGTCATTTCCGGGAGCCTTCCCATTCTTCCTGTGTTACTTGTTCTAGTTCTTCCATGGTTATTTCACTTTCCTCTTCTTGTTGTAGTATTTCACTATGTTCTATTTGTTCCACATTTTTCATTGAGTAGTTCCATAAAATACTCTCTCCATCTTTTCATAACATCGTTTTCCTCTGTTATAATTTCACCGTTCATATTTATGATATACCGTTGCTTTTCAGTTCGTAATGATTTAAGTGCTCGATAGAACAGTTTTTGGTTCCCTTCAGAGTCTTGTTCCATCTTCTCCTCAATTTTGTTCCATTGTTCATTCTTGGAAGCCTTTATAATCGTCTTAGTGTTTTTCTTGCTTTTACCATCTAAAGTATATAAAAAGTTGTTTTCTTGAAATTCTATATAAGTATAGTTTAAATCCGAAGAATTGTTTGGACATTTAGGATTCGGAATCCTAACCACCGATATGTCTCTAAGAACATACCATTATACCAGAGCTGGGGGTTTACCCCACGATTATTTCAGGAAATTTCTATGAAAGGAAACCTTACGATTATAAGTCGAGCTTTTTACCCACTAGACGACCAGGGGCCTTAAAAAGTATATTCCAATAATCTAATTTACGTCAATGATAGCTAAGTATGGTTAGTATGGCATTTATTATGATTTATTGCCAGCAAGATTTTTAGATTAGGCAACATATAAGATAATCAAATATTAAGTAGGATTAAATGAGGACAGTTCGCTCCAAAATGGCGGATGAGATTACCTACGTTTTTAGTGATATATACTGACAAGCAATTAGGTCCACCCTGTACAGCAAGTACACTGATGTGTTAACTCTCGGAAAATTGCTTCCGCACTTAATGGATTTTTTCGTCGTAATAGCCGCTATACGGCTCTGCCTGTGTGTGTTGTGTTGGTGAATGAAGAGAATGGGTTTTCGAGTTTCCTTTCCTCCTCCCATCTTCCTATCACTCTATCTCACTCTTTTTCTCGCTTCTTCTCCCTTTGGTATCCTTTTCCCGGCCACTTTGGAGAGGATGTCTCGGAAGCGGCAGATCTCCTCACTCCTGCTGTTGTTGCTGAGGATATGGGCGTCTGATGCGCCCGCGCGATTCGCAGGAAATGAAATAACTCTTAAGAAGTTAGTTACTTTATTCGACGGTTTGTTGTGTATGTGTGTGGGAGGAATTTAGCCGTCGAGATTCGAGTGAAAGAGACGCGAGCATTAAAAAAAGAAATACAAGGGTTGTACGGGATAAAGAATGGTCGGGAAAAAGACTATTACATTTTGGGTGACTCAGAAAGATATTTTTGAATAAAATGAAGCTCTCTGGATAAGAAGATGAACTATGATATCATATTCGAAATTGTTATCAATTTCATCCAGTATAGGTATAATGTTATTCTAATTTACGTTATTTACAAATTCATTCAAAGGATATTTAATTAATTTTCACAGAAGAGTTCAAATTAACTTATCCAAATCATCACTTACAGAGACCTAACATTTATTCAAAGTAAACAACAATGTCCATGTTTCTGTATAAATTATATTCATATTATAATATCTTTAACGGTTAAGTATCACTAAATCTACGTAATTGGACTACAAACTAAACTGGAAAGAGTAAATAGTAAACAAGAGTAAGCAAATCGAATAAATGTTCAAATAACTATACTGGTTATTGGAAAAGAATCAATTCAAATTATCAATTGAGAATAAAATACCATAGGAAACAAATACTGAGACCGATCTTGACACAGAAGGAACCTAACCTAACCTAGAAAATCGCATGAACCCTCGTTGAAGAGATTTCCCTTGCTAGAAGGAGCCAAAGAAAGGACAAAACATAAATGTAGAAAAAGTCAAGTTCCTAAGAAAAAAACCACCTGCAAAATTAGTAGGTACTTGGATAACGACTTCGCGAATAAAAGAAGTGAGATGATACCAACTGGATACCAAGTTCTTTCCAAATTTTTTTTATGTCTATTTGCAAGTTTTGCTTAGTAAATATGCACCGATTTTGATGATTCTATTGTACTCGAAAGAGAAGGGCTGACAGATGGTTCAATATTCAACATAAAATCCCAACATATGCTCTCAGAAGAGACAGAAGAATAAATGATTGTCAAAAATTTAAATTCTATCTGACATGTGACAAGATTGAAGAAGAGATCGGATATCTATAACATCTACATACTAATAAATAGAATCGAAATGGCTGTTTGTAATATTAAAATAACCGGTTTTAACTAATTGCATATAGAAGTATATGTGTCACTAATAACAAAACAACATTTTTTATATTTTTTGTCTGGCTGTCTGTCTGTCTGTTCCGGCTCATCTCCTTAACGGCTAAGCCGATTCCGACGGTGGTGGCTAATTTTATGAGGAATAACTTAGGCTATTTTTATTATAGAGAATAAATGAATGTGCTTTTCCTATCACTTACCCATTTTTATCATGTTTCCGATTTATTTTGGAAAGAAACACACGCATATTTGCATAACCGAATCTCTTAATCTTTTATTGTTTACCTTCGTTTTGAGGATCGAATGCTGTTGCATTGAAAATAATTCCATACCTTCTGGTGTGGGTCGGTGTGGGGACATGTGCACGCAGCTTTACAAAGCTACTTGAGATAGCGGTAGGAAAGTAAAAATATATTTTCTTTGCAATTCATATTCTCCGATCATCAAACACTCGATCAACGTCATCATCATTTTGGCATATGATTATGTATCGATATGCCCTCAATTATTATTTATTCATTGGGGTCGCGCACCCTCCAAAAACCACATCACCTTCTGCCTTCCAACTTCCCCTACACTCCATCCCAGCTTCTAACTAAAGTCAATTCCAGAACAATGGAAAAATCCCATTTTTGAGTGCCCTACCCAATGAAAATGATAAATTTGTTACACAAGAATCTTTATTTCGCATCGCAGCGTAACATCCAGATCAATCCAACTCCATTAAGTCATCGTAATTAGAGGAACGCGCTTTAGTCAGTGGGCTAACAGTGATATTTGATATTTTTCGAAAAATTTAATTAATTTATTAGTCAATTCAGTTCAATTCAATCATTCATTGTATACAAGAAACATGTTTCTCAATACAACTCATTATTTATTATTGGAAATAATATTTAATTTTTTTGTTAGGTATATTGAATTCCAAACATATTCAAATGTAAATAAAAATGCCAGAATATTTGAAATTTAATACAAATTCCTAAAAGTCCGTCAGCCCATAGCGAGCGAAAAATGTCCAATATAGATTTTTTCTTGGAAAAGTGTCCCTTTGCTGGACGAGCGCCATCTGTATTTCTCCTATGCAGTGGATTAGTTATTGTAAAAAAAAATGTTGACCTACACCAAGACGCATTTTCTTGGTTAAGTCATAGAGATAATACAACATAGTAGAAGTGTCAAGTGAAAAATTGAAGGAAAAAAAACAGAAAACAGACAGAATTGTTTTTGTCTTTTTTATTAGAATATATATCTATACATAAGCTACAACTTTCCTTTTTCACTTAATGCCATTCTTACAAGATTGTGTAATGCTTTCAAAACGATTTTAAAAGACAGCAGATTACAATAATTCTTAATTGGTCGGATGTTAGATTTACTATTTGCTAATATGTATCTTGATTTCTTAATTAATATATCTACCTCTATGTTGACCTCGTATAACCGCCCAGCTCCTCATCCATATTGTGTTCTATTCATATTGAAATTATTGTGCCATTCCAGATAGCCACCGCAATGAGTTATTAATATTCTGAGAAAATTTTGTTTTTCTCAGCCCTTAATGTTGTGTGCGGATAATCTATCATTTTGAAAGAAAGAAAGGAGATGACCTCCTGGCTCGCCAGTGATATGGTAGGCGGCCGAAAAATTATATATAGGTATATGTATATATGTATATCTATATATCTATCGAGAATTGTTGGTTAGGTATCAGGTACAATGAATAGCCATCAGACAACATGGCGAGAGATGATACTTTATATCGTAAATTTAATAATTTCTGCACATGATACTGGCTGCACTGTGATAATATTATCACTCTCTGCTGAAGGTAAAAACATGTAATGTGCGTTTGTTATTAAAAAGTCGACCTACGGATTTATACATCACACCATACAGTCTTTATTATAAATTGTTAAATAAGTATGTCACATACTTAGTTAAACTTTTCTTTTAAAATTATTAAATAAAATTTCAGTATAGATTATTAATTTGCAATAAAGGGTGTAACATTTCAATCGATCTGTCACCATGTTGGGGAACATCCTGTAGATATCTAAACAATTTGTATATACATATACAAATATAAAGAATATATAATGTGTCCAAGATAAGGATGCATATCATGAGGATTTCGGAAACAGTAAGAAATACAGTGTTGGTTAAATAAGAGACATTTTGCTTATTTATATTCCCAACAATATAACGAAAGTTTGAGTCGTAAAAAAAAGAAAACTTATGATTTCGTTTCCATTTTTTATGAGATTATTTGACAGCGTATAGAAAAACAAACGATCTTCATTTCCACTTTTTTAGCTCTACAAGTAGATGCTAATAAATCTTAAGTTTAACGTTTAGTTTCGGAAAAATCAACTTTTGTTTTTCTTATGGAACACAAATAAAGTACTAAAACCTGTATCAAATGGCATATTTTATTACCAATTCAACGATACTGTTATTTATGTTTTTTCATCCAGAAAAATGGTTTGAAAATTAATTTCATACATTCCAGTGTGCAAAGTTTATTCTGTAAACTTTGGTATACTTATACCATGAGATCATGACAATAAAAGACAAAAGATCTTTGACTCAAAATGTCCAATTAATTTAAGTGTGAAGGTGAAGATGACCAGCTCAGACATTTTTGTGAGTGATATACTTACCAGGATGTATGAAGACGATGTTGATTTTCCTTATGAAGTGATTTGGTCCTATGAAAGTTTGATCCACGAGTAAACAGATCATCTAGATATTAACATCGTTTTGGATTTGGTATTTGATGTGGTATATTTGGTAGAAAGATTATGAAATCTTTTATCTATCGCAATTCTCTAAATTCAGAGCGTTATCTTGACCACTTGCGATACGATCTGGAAGATGCGTTAGATATTTTATCTTTATGCGACGTTCAAGATTTCTGCTTCCAACAGGATGATGCTCCAGCAAATAACTCGAGAGATATTCGCTTATATTTAGCTCAATGATGATGGTAGAAAACATATTGGTACTAAGAGTAAAACACCTTGGCCTGCAAGGTCACCGGACTTAACTCCCATAGACTTTTTTCTTGAGGGACTCCATAAAAAATTGATACTTAAAGAACGTTTTGATAACGAAGAAGCAGCATTTAATACAATTACTCCTGAAATGTTAAGGGATGTTTTGATGTTTTAGAATCCACAGTGGGACGGAGTCTTTAGCTGAAGATTTTTTCTTTAGAAAAAATAAACAATTAAGAATTAAACAAATATATTCGGTGTCAGAGTTCTTTTGACTTTTATTGTCACAATTTCACAGCCTACTACGATATACCGTTTGAAATGTAATTCAAAACACCATGATACATAAAAATATGTGCAAATATATAAAGTTCAATAGAATGTATTTAATCATTTCGTTTTCATTGTTTAAAGTGACCTTCAGGATAAGAATAGAAAATGAGGAACCATCAATTGTATTATAATTTATTACAAATTAAGATGTTTAAAACACATAAATGTAAATAAATAATTTGTAAAAAGGGACTATTTACAATATTATATTAAAATCATAAGAGATAAGATACTGTTATCCTCTTCTTTACAGCATTATTGTGACCTTCTTTATATTTATACCAAATATCATTGCTGACACCATGTCTTTCTTGTTCTGAAAAAAATATTTAAAAAATATTAATACTTTTCAATAAAATTTACTCATAACTTTCATAATAAACATGCATCAATTTATAATATAGGATGATGATACCTAAAGGATTTATACAACATTTATTTATTTATTAGGTGTAAAGAGGAACATTTTATGTATGGAATTACAATACACAAAATCTGCTAGAGGTTTTGATAGAAACCTGTGCGCAGACCTAGTATAAAAATAAATACCCTAAAATAAACTAAGAAAACTAAAAAAGTATAACATATAAAAAATAATATAAGACTCTGTGCTTATAAACTAAAAATCATTGTAACTAAACTAATTCACGTTTTAAGATAATGATAGAATGGTATTTTAGAAATATTTATGTAATTAAATCAATCAATTGCAAATTAACTAGTTTCTGTGTGTTTTCTGCTATCCATCTTTTTAATCTATTTCTAACATATTTTTTTACTTTTGTTCAATGTTGTAATGTTAGATGGTAGAAAAACATATTCCAGATGGAACTTTTTTGAATGACTATAAATGAAGTTATTCCTTCTCAAGAAATATCAGATGAATCTGATGATGAATCAATCATAGCAGAAGTTAACAACAGCGTTAAAACCTATACTGATGCCAAGTCTACAGTGCAAGCCCTAAAGGAGTTTTCTGAAGACCAAGGGGTCTATAAAGCTTTTGGTATTTTTTCGAATCTAGAAATACATCTCTGAGAAGTCATTTTGAAGAAAACCGAGCAAACAAACATAATTCATGACTTTATCATCAGCATATAAAGATATTGTGTCATTGGGTAGTTTATTCAATAGATCATTTATATAAATTGTAAATAAAAGTGCCCCAAGAATTGTTCCTTGAGGAACACCGCCATTAACATTTAATAGATTACTAAACGAATCATTTATTTTAACTCTTTGAATTCTATTAGTTAAGTAGCTTTTGAATAAGTCAAATGTAGTTCCTCTGAAACCACATCTTTCTAATTTTAATAATAGAATTATGTGATTAATCGTGTCAATCGCTTTAGCTTTAGAAAATTACCAACAACTTTTTTTGTTTTCATTTATTCCCTTTATTATATTATTTGTTAAAAAAAATAACGCATCTTTAGTACCAATATTCTTTCTGAATCCAAATAGTTTTTCCGATAATAAATTATGCTTATCAAGAAATTTGTATATTCTGTTGTGGATTATCTTTTCAAATAATTTTGCTATATTTGATATGAATGAGATTGGTCTGTAGGTAGTTAGTTGGTAAAGTTTTGTCACCCGATTTGAATATTTTGATTGCTGTGGACCAAACAGATTTAAGTATACATAGATTGAAAACATGAGTTAATGGATCAACCACATATTTCTGAATTCAAAATAAAATGACTTAAGTAAACAAATTAAGTCCTTAAGTAGTTTAAATTTGTTACGGTTACACTGTTAAAAGTAGATAAATTAACACTAGAAATAAGATCGTATTACTTATTTAAGACCTATTATAAATGTGCCTATTTCAGAGAAAAATAATTTCTTTAAGGATTACGCCATCTAGTGCAGTAAATCTAAAAACTTGAAAATTATTACCATCAATTGTTCTCGATCGTTTTTGTCAAAGAAATTCATTTCCCAATCTTGAACGATGAATATTTTCTTAGTTACAGCCGAATGATGATCGGCTTATTGGGCAGATCTGATGCCAAAGCATGTGCATTCAATAATACGCATTGTACAATCCACAGATTGATACCACATGGGGAAAGCGAGAATAGGAGGTGCCAAAGGGGGGATGGGAGAGAGAGAGAGAGAGATAATATATTTGTTCATCCCCCCAAAAATACAGGCCTTTGTGAATGGTTAATCGAGCTAGCGGCACGGCGTGGCCATCACACGGTATTCGGTAGTTCTATATATATAATACCTACTATAATATCGAGAGCCAATTACCAGATTTGTTGGAGCCAGTAATTTATCGATAATTGCCTGTGACAAAACGAGAGAAGAAGAATTTCACTGCTATACAGGGTGTCTGAGAAATGTCTTTAGATAAAATCAGAATTTGGGAAAGCTTAGCTTACGACTCGATGTTCTGACATCCTGATAAGATGAGAGAAGATTTTCATCTAATCCTTTTAAAATGAATCCTAGACACTGGAATGAAGATTATCGATTTGAATTTAACATGGGATCTTTCACAAATTAAAAAATCTTTCCAAAAGTCTTCCACCTACTTATGATTGAACGAACATCTTCAAAATTCACTACCTACAAATAAAGTTGGTGCTAGTTTTCGTTAGATTTTTTTTTGCAAACGATAACTGCTAAGCTAAAAGATAGCTAACTTTAAAGATAAAAAGACCCTTTTTCAGTATCAAATGAAATATAAAAAAGTCAGGAAAAATTGCAAATTTTGAAGAAAAAAACTGGTCAACTACATGTCGGGTTCATTTGAATACAGTTCCGTAATAAGGATTTTCGTATAGATAAGCTATGAGTGAAGGCCTATTATTCTGTATTTTTTTAATCACTATATTTCCCTTAATATCTTCTAAGACGTTCATTTTAGAATTATGGAAAAAAAGTTTTGAATTAGGTACCTATAACGAACAAACGAACAAACTTGATTTGTCACTAACGTGGTTAAAGAAAATGTTGCTTTTCATTTTCCGATTTGTTCCACATAACTAATTAACCCCCGGTATCAGTGTATGAGTACCAAATTTCAACTTTATCCATTTGGTAGATTCGAAGAAAATAAGACGTAACAGACAGACAGACAGACACCAGAGTGAGCTTATAATGATTCCGTTTTTTCATGGGTAATAACAATGGGCGTTAGCCCCCTCGAATGGAACACAGCTATAAAAGCTGTAGTCGCCCTAGAACCTTCATCAAATGAACGGAATTCTAAAAAAAATAAATCCGAGCTTCGGTAAGTTTAGGGGTTACGTGAGGTGATCCAATTATTTTATATTTGCAAAAAAAATTTATTTTTGAGAATTTCGTAAAATCGTTTGATAGTGTCCAGTCTTTGTCACAAAAATAAAGTACTTTCCAAATTTCATATTTCACGCTTTACTAGTTTGCGTTAATGAGTCAGTCAAGCAGCTTCTTTACATATTGAGGTGTTAAGATATCTAAATTTACTCAATTCAATCTATTTTGATCTTTAGATTATGAGATAGGATTTTTGTTAAGGACTTTTACACAAACACCCTGTAGGAACACAAAGTCGTATCGCGTTCAATTTTCTCCAACGTTTGTTTACACAAGAGATATTATCATTATAATATGCCATATATATATATATATTTATACTATCTATTGTTCTTGGATGGCGGTGTGGTTGAGTATTATCTGTGTTTGCTGTGTAAGGGGAGTGCGATTGCTTATATAGAGTTAGAGATCTCTCGCCTATTGCTTGGTATTCAATGATATACTCTATAATGAAAGCTGATTCGTTTACACAAGACGGTAGAGAATGAAAATGGGAAAAGCAATTATTATAGAGCACATATAACATGGCTAAGGAGCGAGCTTGTATTAGCAAAATGGTGTCTTTGTATAGAGAGGATGGAGGGGTTGAAAATGTAACGCCTATATCAGAAGGCAATTATTAAGAGTTATTGAATAATTTAATTGGATGAATTTAATAATAATGAACTTTGTTTTTCAGTACTAAAAAGCGATCTAAAGATCGAAATTTTGGATAAAAATTATGACAACATTGACTTAAATAGTACCTACCCTGTGAACGAATAGCATATTACTGAATAAATTTCCTTTCCAAGAGAGTATACTCACATAAAATTATATATGGTAACAATATAAGTGGTGCCAACCAAGGTCTAGTTTAGCGGTTTTTGCTATAAAAGCTCTAAAAAATCAAATATTTGCAAAGATAGATCTATGTTAGCATATCTCTTAACAAAATTTAGGCGGGGAACGCCATTTTTATTGATTTGTTATAAAAAAAGGGAAAACAGTGTTCTTAGGACTTACGACTTTTAGCTGGAATTTTCGATTTGGAAGTATATATTTTTAATCCCATATAGTACATTATGATCATCATTGCATTCTATTAAACACTAACATCCTTCAAAATTAGTAGAAATATGCGTAATAATAGTAAACATAAGTGAAAAATTAAGGTTAAACCAACTGATGATTGACTTTTGCTGCACAAGTTCTGGTGTGTGTTTAACGTTTAAAAACTGTCAATTCCAATGTTGCTAGCAAAGCAGAATCCCAAATACATATTTGGTGCTTGTAGAGCTAATTAGGTGCTAATTAAGTGCTGTATACTGAAATTAATTGCTCTTATAGTTTTTTTGAAAATAGCTGCTTTGCTAGCTTTAGAATCTAAAGGTAGCACAGTCACGCTTAGAAATAAACTTTTTTGAGAACTACTTTTTTAAGAGCCGGTTTCATAATAAAAGCTTAAATGCTCCTTTGCTTAAAGGCACCTTTAGTTTAAAGCTCCATTTAAATACTCCTTTGAAAATGACTCGTTTCATAAACACTTCTCAAGGTCTTCGTACGTAAAAACTCCTTTAAGGATTTTTTTCTTGTATTGGCAATCTTGAGATAAGAATCTAATGTAGTCGGCGCCTACCTTCAGGCGGGTCTGAGCACAGGATTATAAAATTGTTCGTATTCTATGAATTTCCAGAATTTCACATTGACGCATATATATAATACTATTAGTATTATATATATGCATTGACGTATGTTGAATGTGAAAATTCGAATTTCGAATCTTGTTTGTCTTGTTTTTCCCGCTGCTTTGTATATAACATACAAATAAATATTCTGCTTATTATCAGATACAACGAATGTCTTTTACATTGTTATTTATATCAAATACAAGTAAAGCAAACATATAACCAAATTGTGTACCTCGTATTTTTTTTGTACTCGTTCAATAAAACCACAAACCACTCAAAATTTGGATTCCGAAATTAAATAATGTTTCATTTACTCTAGTTGAACAGTTTAAACATAATCATTTTGATCAGTGGAGTCGATATACACCTCAAAAATTGAGATCACCGGTGAGCAAAGGTCTGTGAACCAATGTGACCAGCCGTTTGTCAGATAGCAAGACAAAATATTAGGAATTGTTTATTTATATCATTTATAAAATAGCGAAATGTACATTAATCGATAATTGCCAGAACTGACCTCTTACATTTCTATTAATTTCATCGTGGTTTTCATTCTCATCATCCATATTATTATTTCTAATTATCCAATCTTCAGGAACAGCTTCTTTCATATCGATGGCCATGTTATGGAAGACTGCTGTATCCACAATTATAATCCAGGCAGTTTCAAAATTTAGCCGTTTACTTTATATGGATTTAATGAGCATAATTTCCAAATGTTCAATGTATGCTAGGTACAAACAAGATAACCGTTGCACACTTTGAATTGAATACAAATAAATACATCTTAACCTGCAAACATCAAGTTAGAATGTCAAATTTGATATTTGACGTTTCTAAAATGCTCCTTTATAGTTTTAAAGTCCCGAAATCGTCACTCTAGTTTAAAGGCCGATTTAAATGGTCATTTAGCCTAAAAGGTGCTTATGAAACGAACTATTCGTTTTAAAGGAAACTTTAAAATTAAAGGCTCCTTTAAGTTGATTATGAAACTGGCCCTAATGCTTGTAGGGCTAATAAAGTGCTAATTAATTGCTGTATTCCGAAATTAATTGCTCTTACAGATTTTCTAAAAATGACTGCTTTGCTTTTAAAAATCAACTTTTTTGAGAAAATTTTATTCGTTGCTTCTAGAGCTAATTAGGTGCTAATTATCTGCTGTATTTCGAAATTAATTGCTCTTATAGTTTTTTGAAAAGTGGCTGCTTTACTAGCTTTAGATCTAAAGCTAGCACAGCAACCTTTAAAAATCAGATTTTTTGAGAAAATTTTATTTAGTGCTTGTAGAGCTAATTAGGTGCTAATTATTTGCTGTATTTCGAAATTAATTGCTCTTATAGTTTTTTGAAAAGTGGCTGCTTTACTAGATTTAGATCTAAAGCTAGCACAGCAACCTTTAAAAATCAACTTTTTAAGAAAATCTTATTTAATGCTTGTAAAAATAATTAAGTGCTAATTAATTGCTGCATTCCGAAATTAATTGCTCTTATAGTTTTTAGAAAATGGCAAAAATTGGCGCTCTCAGAGCAAAAACATATAACCTATACCCCCGCCACACAAACGAGAATAGTAACTATTATTTGAGGTAATTTGTATATAAATTCAATAAAATTTACGTATTTTTCATTTTAATCAATTAAGTGCTGTATCCCGAAATTAATTGCTATAGTTTCTATAAGATTTCAGCAATACAATTATATCGCTAAGAAAAATACTTACCGACACGTTAGTAACAAAATTAACCACCTGTAAACCTATCTTACTGTCGTAGGAACATATTATGTGGTTAGCAATCTCAAACAGTCAGGCTCTACAAAAAATAAGGTTTGTCCCTTAGCTTTCCAGTATCAGAATTGTACATTTCTTAATTGGGTGAGATAATAAATTTAAGACCATAAAAATCTCAATTTTACGTAGATAGGTAAAATATCCTAAGAAAATCTACAAAGGTCTTTCAGGTTTCCCGTTGTACCTTTAAAGCTATTAATAACCCCACAATAGGAAAATTGTCCTTTTTATTTGTCTTTAAAGAACATTCTCAATAAAGTTGATTATTAAAAGCAAAGCAACCATTTTTCGAAAAACTACAAACTTAATTTCGGAATACAGCACTTGATTAGTACGTAATTAGCCAAAGAAGCATTAAAAAAGAAGAAAAGAAGTTCTCCTAAAAGTTGATTTTTAAAGGTTGCTCTGCTAGCTTTAGATCTAAAGCAACCATTTTTCAAAAAATTCTAAGCTAATTTTGAAGTACAACAATTATTTAGCACTCAATTAGTTCTACAAGCACCAAATAAGATTTTCTCAGAAAAGTTTATTTTTAAAAGTAAAGCAGCCATTTTCAGAGAAACTATGAGAGCAATTAATTTCGGAATACAGCACTTAATTAGCTCTACAAGCACCAAATATGTATTTTGGATTCTGCTCACTTTGCTTTGCTAGCTTTAGGGACGTCAATATAACGTTCGCAATATGCATTTTATAATATTCGATAACGAGAGAATAAATCGAGTGGTCAGATTTTAAGTGTCTAAAGGTATAGTTTCATGTATAAAATTTAATAAAAATTCATTTAAAAAAATAGATGCTTTAGAGCAAAAATGCGATACCTATTTTGGCAACTTTGATGACAAAGATGATGAATTCTGTGATTGCGTTACTAGAAGATATTGTCGTTATTTTTTCATGGAAATAAAATTCATAAAATAATCTAATGCTGCAAAAGTTATACTGACAGCGTTGGCAACATTGATATTAACAGAGCTTGAATGTTGAATAATCATCAATTCGTTTAACCTTACTTTTTCGTGAACTTATATTTCCTATTTTAGCGCATATTTTTGCTAACTGTGAAGGATGTTACTGTTTAATAGAATGCAAGGATGATTATATACTATTTGGGATTGTAAAGTCCTAAGAACATCGTATTTGCCTCTTTTATTAAAAAATCATTGAAAATAGCGTCTTCCGCCTCAATTTTATTAAAAGTTATGCTATTTTTACAAACATTTGATTTTTTAGGGCTTTTATAGCAAAAGCAGCTAAACTAGACTTTTACCCCAATCAATATAAAGCGATCCAAAGAAAATCATCTCGCAGATACCATAAATATTGTAACGTGGATAGATGGTCATGTACTTACGGTTATTATTCGTCTATTAGCTATTTATTCTACTACCTTGCTTACAATAGTTTTTGCTTGCATATTTCATTATATAGTTCTAGAATTATAGTAGATTTATTCTCGATCCTTCCAGAAACTTTATGTGAGGTACAATTTGTCATAGTATTGTCGGTTTGACAAGCCTCTAGAACATTATTATGTGCGTCTAGATAATCATAGAACATTCTCGATGATTGTCATATCATGATTCAGGTATATAGACAGAGTCAGTCAGTCAGTCTTATAAAGTTAGTTGATAACAGATTAGATTGTCAAGGTGACAAGTAGTGACAGTTGTACTACAACAGAAGGTCGTGTACAGAGTGTTTGAAAATAAACCATTGGAAGCAATCTGCGAACTTATGAGTATTACGCAAGTGAACTCACCCCACAACGTTTAGCACAGGCTTAAACGTTACAATATCATCAGTTGTCATGTCAAATAACGAATGCAATTTTATGTTTCTTGTGTTAAAAGATGATTAAATTATTTATATATTACTACACAGAAAATAATACTGTAGCGTGACTCAGTTCGTCTATTGAAAATAAACAAACTCCGAATTGTAACCGCAGTTTGCTCTCGATCTATTGCTTATTTTTCTGTCTGGCTAAGTCTGATGATGTCACACGGCGGCTCTTTTTTATATACCTGCAAATTCCAGAACGATCGTCTGGCATCGATTCGAGTAGGCACGAACTTGTTGCTTTGTTCTATAAAAGCCGATTCTCACTTAAGCGGCATCGAAGCGCAGCGTCATTTCGTAAAGGCTATTCCTAACTAAGCGGCATTTAGCAGCAGCAGAAACGAAACAGAGTCATCGGACGATTTCCTGTTTGTCGCTGCAGTATGTCACGAACATGAACAGAGAAAGAGACAAAAAAAAACGGCAATATTGCGATTTTCATACACTATTTCGGCGGCTTCAGCTGGATGAACGTAAATATTAAAAATATGACAGATTGTCTTCAGGAAAGTTTAATCAATTTCATGGTATTTTACGCATTCAACTTACTAAGCAGCATACCATTTGAGAGACTAACTGTTTTTAAAAAGGTAAATTATAAATAATAAGCTGTTTTAATGGCATAATTTATTGACCCATACCTAATAATCTAAAATATTCTAAAAATAATACAAAATTACAAATAATACATGTACATTTTCATTATGTATACATTTAGGAATAGTTGTTTCCTTGTTGCTGATTAGATGAGTTTCTTGCATACAAGTCTTCTGTCTTCTGTAGTTGCTCCTACAATATTTTGCCCAGCACTCGATCCAGTTATAAGATGAGTCGAAAATCTTGAATAAAAATCTGCTGAAGGTCCCTGTGATGACAGTAAGTGCCGGACCCTGTGTAAGAGTCCGTTTTGGTGAAACAAAGAAGAGGATGGTTGGTCAAGGACTGAAGGTCGCATTTTGATTGAAGTTTGTATTTGAACTGGTGACTGGTATTACAGTGGCAACTGATTTACATTATGAATGTTTTGTATGTGTGATTGTTGTTGAGTATGTGTTTGACTTTCTGTATGTAGTGGTTGGGACGGTGGGACTGACGAGTTTTCTAAAAGCGCTATTTCGCAGGAATTTACCAGTTCAAAGACCTTACTTTTGATTTTAGCCTGCCATAATGGGGGAAACGTGGCGGTGGTTTTTGCCATGCTGGTAAAAAAATCGAAAAGTGCGCTGTTTTTTTCATCTGTTGATTGTGTCCCACTGGCCAACGCTTGTTTTTCTAAACGGGACCGTTGCTTGTCTTGCACATATTCTTTTAGTATATCTGACAAGGACTCTGTTTTCTTGGCTGCAGTAATAATTGTTTTCTTTGAAGGTGTGTCACTTTTTGTACTTGCAGTACCAGATACTGATCTTGAAATATTCGCGACGCTTGAAGAACGAGATTGTGCTGTATTAGGCAGTAACAAGGATGGACTTGGTGGGATTTCATAAGGTTCATTGTCGAGAGTTTGCTCCTCTGTTTCTTCTGACTGGCTGGATGTAATAAATTCCTCGGCTTGAACTTCATCTTCAAAGTTCTCATCCGTTTCGTCATAATACACATTTGTCTGCGTCCTGAAATAAACACAAAGCGGTTAAAATTTTAATCAAAGTGATTTGATAAAAATCGCAAACTTAATAAGGTTCATAAACATTAATGTTTCGGGGTTGCGCTTTTGATATACAGAATGTTAAGTTATAATAATAATAGTACAATAAGAACTAGAGTGGTACATATTATCCAGAGGCTAAAAGTTCCTAGTTATCTAGAACAATAAAAAAAAATATAATACTCACTCTCTTTCAGTAATATGCGGCAAAAAAAAGCTCATGACGTCCCAATATTTCCATTTTTTTATACTTGATGCAGCTTGTTCACTTTTGCTTTGACGGCTTTTTGCAGCCTCACTTAGAGATGCTTTCCATTTCTGGCCTTAAATAATAAACATAAAAATACCTCAGTAGTCCTTGCAATTAGAGAATAAAATAGTTTTAACAATAATTGAGTGAGATAGAAATACATATCACTCAGTTTTTTTTATTCCAGGTTCCTAGCTACAGGCTCAGACTACCAGACGCTGTCATTCAACTTCAGATTAGGACACTCCACCATTCAAAATATTGTAACTGATACTAGTAACGCACTCTGGGAAACTTCAAAAGAGGTCATGCCACAATCGACAACAGAACTACTTCAGAGCTATGTAAAAACGTTGAAGAACTTTGGCATTATCCTAATTGCGTAGTATCGATTGATGGGAAGCATATACCATCACCCACCATGAGCATCACCCGCGCCGCTTTACTTGTTGCCACTTAGGTGAGAATCGGCCTTAAAGCGTTGAGCCATCTAAGCGGCATCGAGACTATTCGATTTTCAGGTGTGCGTATGAGATCACCACTAATAGCGGACAGCGAGTCGTGATCATCGCCATGCGGAGGGATATTCCTCCGGGTTCGCAAGAATACTTTCGATTCTTTTATGAATTTTGTTTATCTGTCCCGTTTAATTACACTTTCTCCCAAGTCTTTTGACTCTCAAGTCATGTTGCAATTGTCATTCTGCGGTTTATTTCTCATTTCCATAGTGTTCATAGACAATATATTATATTCAAAGGTGAATCATCCATTCCTTCTTAAGAAGATTTTTTGAAAGCTTCAAGCTACAAGAGGATACTCAAGTAATTTTTTATTCAACTCAACTCTCCGGAAAGACAATCAACCACGCCTACGCTTTCACGCACCCATCTACAGAAAGCATAGGTTGCTTGTACTTTTGTGCTCCTTTGGTTCTAAACGAGGGGCAAGGGCGGTATTAGTAGTTTCTATTGTCTATATGGTTATGAGGCTGAATAAAGCTTTGTATTTTTTGCACTTTTAAGCTTAATCTCATGTAGCAAACTCATGTTGTTTTTTTTTCGGTTAATCGAAATCATTCCGCATAATTCACTGTTAATGAAATAATTTAAAAAATGGAACTTGCAAGATTTTTTTGTTACATTAAATAAAGACATTTTCATTAGGTACTCTTTAGAACTGTTAGAAAATTTATACTTGAAAGATACGAAAGAAGTTTATTTTTTAAATCGTAAAATATTTACAACCTAGAATAAGACATAAAATTCTAACAAATAAGTACCTACCTGAGTATTTTAATAAATAAATAAATAATAAGAATTTCTTACCGGAACTTTGGACGTTCTCCACAATCCTCCCAAAGAAGTCCTTTCTGATGGCCTGTAAATGAAAATATTTTTTTAATTCAAATAACTCATCCACATTTTATTAAAATACTGGTAATATGACAATTTATTAAGATAAAATATTTTTTACAAAAAAAATTGTTGTTGCTCTGAAAAATACAAAATAATATTAATTCTATTGGTGCTCGTACTTTTGGAGTTGGTGACAACAACAAACTACAATGGCACAATTTCAAAATTACCGGCACCAATAGAATTAATATTATTTTGTATTTTTCAGTGCAACAATAAACTTGGTCTAATTTTTGTCAAAAAGATTTATTTCACATTTTTGAGTGCAACATTATTTAAGAAAATTGTTGAACGTTCACTAATCCAAAGAAGATCGTAGGAGATAGAGATCTCAAAACATCGGAGCGCAGATATCTGAAAAAATGTTGAATTTAAATGTTGCTACATATAACCTCTTCTTTCATTTCATATATCATATATTTCAGACTTTACCTTTGCTGAAACTCGAAAACGGTAACTCTTTTGAAAAAATGTTTAATTTAAACGTTTCCGATTATGGTCCTATCTTTAATTCTGCATTCTAAGATTTTCGATTTTTGGAGAAAAATGCCCAATTTACCCCCTTCGGGGGCGGTTTTTGGAGGGAAGGAGATTTCGGATTTCAGTTTTTCTAAATATGGGGCCATTTCTCAACTCCCCTCCCAAATGAAACAAAAATCGTCTGAATCGGAGTACGTTTACTATGCAAAACGGGCGAACGGACATAAAAAATATATAAAAAAGCAAACATACAACCGAATCCTTTTTTTGAAGTCTATCAAAAATAGGAAACGCTATGTGCTATCAGGCGCAAGATCGCTAAAATATAACACGTAGCCGTATTCATAATCAATGATACCGCGTTTCACACTAAGAATGCAGTGTGGCTGGGTATATGCAATGTATTTTAAATGGCACATTGTGTTGCCGCTCTTTAAATTTACCCGTAATATTTTCATCTGTAGTTTCGAAATTCATTGTGTTTTTATATATTACTTAATACGTAAGAGGAATTATTATGGAATCCATTTTAAGAATAATGCGATCAAAAAGGACTATGAGATTTTGCATAGTTAAAGCTTACATGGCGAAGGAACCAAGCTAAAGTTAATTAATTATAGGTAGGTATGTGTTACAAATATATTAAATTAAATAAATTAAATTTACTTTGACCAGTCGTTTATATTTATCGATGTATAGGATTACAAAAATAAATACAAAACAAAAACGATAAATTCGTTATTTCTCGAGATATTTAAAATTCAACAGAATATAAGACTGCACAAATATTTTCATTTCAATGTGTATTATTCTTATCAGTATTTTCTGTCCAGAATTGCATTTTTCACGGAAATTAAACTAGTTGATTCTCTACATGATACACTAGCTATAATATCTGCCATATTTCTCATTGTGATTTGATTAAATCTTCATAGTTTGAGATCATGATTTTCGAAATAAAATATTTCCAAAACACCCTATAAGTAAAGATAAGAGAATCTGCTATTCTTGCATATAAATCTCGTATATACATTTCACATAATTTCATATAGAAATCATCATGGCAAATTATATCCAGCAAAGTCCAAGGTATATGCTGGCGCCCTCTGACTTTTTCCCAATGGACTCTAGCGAACGCCTAACGCCACACTAGAGCGTTGCCCTTTGGGGATTCCCCTAATCTGACGAACGATGGCACAAGCGACGAAAACGGACTTTCGCACTCTCACATTCTGTATTTCTCTATATTTCTCTTTATATCCATATATCCAATTTTCCTATTTTCTCTTATAGTCTAGTAACACAAGTTCAAAACAAATCGTATTAATTCTTGCTAGCTAGAAAACCCCGTAAAATGACAATTGCAAAAGTTATAAAAATTTAAAGAAGGGGTGCAATTTTCTTCCAAATCAATCATAGACTATTAAATAAATTTTAATAAATATCGAAGAAAAGAAAATACTGACTTCTGAAACTTCACCTTTATTATCAAGAGTGTTGATCAAATGTTATTAAATATTTTTTTGCAAAAATTAGGAACGACTGTGTATTATGTGGTGAAATGAAAAATACAGAAATGATTTTATTAAATTCAATGATTATTTATATTAGGGGGAAGGAAATGTTGAATTTCGAATTTGTTTCATATGTACCATTTTTAAAAAGAGAAAAAGATCAACAAAATCGGAGCATCACGTTTGGTATGCGAAATTCGCGAAAGAACATTGAAAAACACAAAATATACCTCCTCCGTTTGGCAAGTCGGTTAAAAATAGGGCTCGGTGAAAAACTCAATGGTATTATTTAGACACTTGGGGGAAAATATTCCGCAGATAATTTTTAGTGCTAGTTTCAATAAAAATGTGCCTATCGTTAATTTCAAGTTTATTTTTTCGGTGTTTAAATAATCCATAATTAATACGATGAAATAATATTTATTTATTTATTTATTCATACTAATACAAAACGATATAATAGTTAATAACATTAGCAAAGGAGCAAAGTTGGCGATCTTGAAGAATGAAAAATGATGATGATGAAATAATATAAAACACCACAAGTTGATTTTTTCCAATAATTATCTGATTTGGAATGTAAAAGAGAGCTTTCAGAAAATCCGTTAATTAACTCATTATGGAAAAAAGCAGTCAAAATTTATTCTACCAGAGAATATTTCCAATAAATATTTAAAAAAAAAATGGAGCGACTTTATCAGTTCGTGTACTGGAAAGTACAAAATTATATTAATTCTATTGGTGCTAGTACTTCTGAAGTTGTGCAGTTGCAATTAGATTGAAAACTTTTGGCTTTTGCCTTTTGGAAAAAATGTTCAGTGTAAATGTTGCTACAAATAATCTGGTCATAAATTTTCCATTCTCAGATTTTCAATTTTCAAAAGAAATTGTCTCGTCCACATACCAAAAATACACATTTTTCAAATTTTAAAAGAAAGTCGAAAACCGTAGGTACCTCTTTTGAGAAAAATGTTCAATTTAAACGTTTCCGGATATGTTGGTATCTTTAATTCTGCCATCTCGGATTTTCGATTTTCGATAAAATTTGCCCCATCCACCTCCTTCGGGGACCATTTCTCAAATATCCTTGTTTACTATATTGTAACGTGGATAGGTAGTCATGTACTTATGGTTAATATTTGTTTAGTCTCTATTTATTTCTACTATCTTGTTTGCTATAGTTGTTTCATGTTATAGTTCATTATTTACTTCTAGAGTTGGTAGAGTTATTCTCGATCCTTCCAGAAACTATATGTGAGGTACAATTTGTTATACTATTGTCAGTTTGACAAGGCTCTAGAACATTATTATGTGCATCTAGATATTCATAGAACATTCTCGATGAATTTCATGTCATGATTCAGGTACCTATATAAAGCCGTGTCGATCACGGAACAGAGTGAGTGAGTCTTATAAAGTCAGTTGATAACGGTCAGTCTGTGGAATCAGATGTTATTAGGAGTTCAGTCGGTAAAGACAGTGACGGTTTAGATTCTCAGGTTGGCAAGTGGTGACAGTTTTACTAACAGAAGGTCGTGTACAGAGTGAAAATAAACCATTGGAAGCAAAGTGTGAACTTTTGAGTCTTACGCAAGTGAACTCACCCCACAACGTTTAGCACAGGGTTAAACGTTACAATATAAAACGCGCGCACGAACCAAAAAAAGCAGAAAGTTGAATTATATACCTCCTCCGTTCGGGATTCGTTCAGACTTTACCACTGGTGTAATTCGAAAACCGTGGTTCTTGCTACATATGATCTATTCTTTAATTTAGCCGTCTCATATTTTTAACTTTTCACAAAAAACTGCCCCTTTACATAGCGGAAATACCTACACATATTTCAGTCTTTACCATTGCTGTAACTCGAAAACCGTAACTATTTTGAAAAAATGTTCAATTTAAACATTTCCGGATATGGCCTTATCTTTAATTCTACCGCCTTAGATTTTCAATTTTCGAGAAAAATTGACTGCTCCTTAGAGGGAAGGAGATTTCGAAGTTTTTTTAAATATGGGACCATTTCTCGACTCTCTTCTTTCAAATGAATCAAAAATCATCAAAATCGGAGTACGTTTTTAATATGCACGAACAGCTACACATAAAAAAAGCAAACATACCATCGAATTGAATCCCTCCTCCTTTTTTGGAAGTCGGTGAAAAATATGGCTCGATGACCGTTCTGAAGAAATAAGTATTCGATTTTGAATTTGGTGTGTTACGAAAGACCAGAAGAATACAGCGCGCGCACGATTCAGATGAATCAAAAGTTGTGTTTTGTTACTAAGCAAAGAAAGGTTGAAAATTAGTAAACTATAATCCAAATGGACATGTTATGATATTCGCAATTTACTGAAAACAAGTGAAATTTTTGAAAAAAATTGAAAATAGTTTTTATTGGGCATTTAAGATTTAAACCGTACCGATGAGTACCTACTATTGCTATCCTTTTCTCGATTTTAACTATACTTATGTATATGTGTTTGCCAGCAACAGCAATTCCATAACAAATTACTGTTTGTCTACCACAACACAAAATTAAACTTTAAATTAACAACGTCTGACGTCTGACAATTGCGACATAACCATAGACGATCTTCCAGAAAGTACCTATATACCAGAAAACGAGACGTATATATACGCTCCATGCTCGTGCGTAATTCCAATGACGGATCCCATTGTCGTTCCATGTCGACATTATAATGATCTTGGTTGAATGAGATTGAATGAGATAATTTTAATTACCAATATTGGATCACACTTGGAAATTAACAAGTGGCGAGATGTCTGCGATCTAAGTACGAATTCAAAATTTCAATTCTCTAGACAGTATGGGGCCTGAGAAATCGCTGCGGAGTCCATTGATACAAGAACCGAAAGTAATAAAAACTATTTAAAAAAAAACAATTAATTTAAATGTGAATCTATTTGAAATTGATTATTGTTTCATGAAATTGTTAAGAAAATCTTATTTATAATGGGGTTTGTATAATCTTAGGCATATTTATTTTAAATACAGTTTTATACAAAAAAATGTATTTTCGATGTTAGCTTACTAAATAAAATTATTTATTATTATTATTTTAATAGTTTCACAACATAAAATTGACGATTTTTTAAACCATTTTTCAGATGCGCTTTTGGCCAAATCAGTCATTGTAAAGCTTCCTTAACACGATTCTGAACTTTTGAACTAGACTATTATAACCCACACCCTCAAGCAAACGCAAGCAAACAAAACCGTTAAGTCCGCAATCTAGCCAGGTCATCTTTCATTAGGGATGTTATATTGTGTGTGCCATAGAATAGCATTAGCTGGCTTTAGTCGAATTCCATCCTGGAAGTTATACAAAATGGCAATGAGGTTTGGTTCCATTCTATTCGGTGGTTTTTCTCTCTTTTGCCGGCCAATCTATGGCCGCAGACCGTCGAGCGCCGCTGCGGGTATTTATCATTTTTCATCGAGTCCAGAATGTCATCGGAAGGGGATAGAGAAAACATGGATTGGAAAATATACAGGGTGTTTCCAAATAAGCGCGAAAGTTTTTAGGAGGTGATTCCTTGTCGAGAATTAAAAGGGCTTTCACGTGAACAAAAGCTCTGAGACCTTTCCCTGAAAAGTTACACGCATCCAAAAATGAGAGAAAAATCTGAGAAAATATCCACAGGTATCCTTTTTATTGGTAGAACATGCGCAGAAAAGTCCATTCCTTAATCTCTTCAACAATTTCCTGAAAGAGAAAAAGAGATTTTCTTTCTCATTTTTGGAAGCGAGTAACTTTTCAGGGAAAGGTCTAAGAACTTTTGTTTACATGAAAGACCCCCTTTCATTTTCGACAACGATTCACCCCCTAAAAACGTTCGGACTTATTTGGCAACACCCTGTAAATTCGAAAAAACAGATGCAATCAGATTTATCATTGGTCGTGTCCACAGCAGTGTCTGATTACCAATCGATTAATAATCAGTAATCAAAAAGTTGATGTCTTTAATATGACAGCTATCAGAAAACCATAGTATAATATAACCTATATTTTATTTCAGATATTTCCCAATTCTATTATGGACATATATCGTTCCGTTTACCACATAATCTTTTTCATTATTAACTTATTGAATAGAAAATACTTTTTCTTGAATTCTAGAATTGAATTATTTTAAATCTTTTGACAAGTGTCAGTTTGACAAATGAATTAAGCGATGCATCAGTAATCAGTCGTGTCCACAAGATACATATTTTTGATTATTGATTACTAATCGATTGATAATCAGACTCTGCTATGGACACGACCATTGTTGAACCCCAAGTCATATGTGAATAGAGCAGTTTTGCAATGATTGTTTTGAATGTATGGATTTCATTCTCATAACTAGTAGCAAAAATTAATGGAATCTAGTTGTTTCAATAATTAAATTTCCAAGAAAATCAAAAGAGTTTTCTATACTACTGCAAATAATAATACATATTAAGAATACCTCGGAATTTTAATGATATTCATGGTGATATTGGTCTATTTGATATTACTTTAAACCAATTTAAGAATAAATTGAGATCTATACTAGCCATTCAAAATTATATAAACTTTTACTGGACTATAAACATACAGTGTGTCCGAGATAAGGATGTCTATCATTGGGATCTCGGAAACCATAAAAGATACGAAGATAGTTAAATTAGAGGAAAATTGCGTTACTTGAGAAAAAGGATTTTTATTAAATTTCGAACGTTTTGGTGTAGTAGGCGCTGTAATGATGGCGCTAAGAAAATGTCAAAATAATTCTATTGACATATTAATACATATCGTCATTGAATTTTGTTATTTCTTCTCATAAAATGGCACATTTTTTTCCACCTGAAGAAAAGTTTGATATGATCAAATGTTATTTATATATTAGCTATAGTAATGCCGTTGAAGCTGATTTGAATAACTACCAAGAAAGAAGACAACCCAGCACACAATTTTTCGGACGATTAACTACAAATCTAAAGCAGTATGGTGCGTTTGGGAAACCAGTTTTATCCAGAATTTTCTGGAAAAATTGTCCCCACCACCCCCTTTGGAGGATGTTTTCAAGGGGAAGGGCATGTCTACTATTGATTCTTTTTTCAATGGAACCAATTCTCAATGTTCTCTCAAATGAGAAAAAAATCATCAAGATCGGAGAACGTTTACTATGGGAAAGTCACGAACAAAGATAGAAAAAAAATAAATAAGAAAAAACATGCAGGCATACATTCGAATTTTATACCTCCTCCGTTTGGATCGTCGGTCAAAAATAAGTTTTAGCCGAAGTAATAAACACACTATAAAAGAAAGGCAAACTTTATCTGTAATAATGGTATTTTTTCTTTATTTCGGAAAATAATGAATAGAAATATCATCAAATTCATATCATTCGAATCGATATAGAATTTCTGACATTTGATGTGATATATAAATGAAACGGTCTAGCATTTTGTGTGCAAGGGGAGTCGAAAGGGCATTAATTGAAGTAGTAACGGTAGAGTCTGTGTGCCGTTCGGAAGTGACCGAAAACTCTTCGAATTGACCGGATAATAGAAACTCAAAAGAGAGAGATAAATAGAAAGATAAATGGCGCCATTTCCTTCCGCAAGCTGTTGGATAAGTGAAAGAAGACCGGATAGACGTCCAACGATATTCTTAGCCCATAGAGAATTTAGTATACACCATATATTATAAGAGATGCTTATTTTGTATAAGAAGTATAAAGGTGTCGGAAATTATAAATATAAATGTTGTTCGATAGAGTTTAGATGTGATGGTGAGAGAAATTTATTTACTAGGTCTATATTATTTTATTATTTCTAGTTTATTATCTAGTGAAGTGGTTTCTGGTTTATTTATTTTACAATTTACTGTGATCCTGTTAAAATAACTCACACTCCTCTTGGGCCTTGGGCAGTGTTGAACGAATTCTACTAGACAATCACGCAAGAAAACACAAATGAATATTAAGATAAATATTTGCCTACAACAACAACAAACTACAACGGAACAATTCCAAAAGTACCAGCACCAATAGAATTAATATTATTTTCTCTTTTTCAGTGCAACAACTAATAAAGTCGGTCCAATTCTTTGTAAAAAATATTTATTTCGCATTTTTGAGTGTAACATTTGTCGAACGTTCATTAATACCCAAAAGAATATAGACTTAGCTTGTACTTGTTACTTTTTATTCAGAGATCTTAACACATCGCGCGCAAATATACATATTTCAGACTTTACTGTTGTAACTCGAAAACCGTAACTCAATTTAAATGTTGCTACATAAAATATTTTCTTCAATTTGGCCATCTCACATTTTCAATTTTCGAAAAAAAATTGCTCTTCCACACAGCGAAAATACGCATATCACATATTTCAGACTTCACCATTGCGAAACTAGGAAACCGTAACTCTTTTGAAAAAATGTTCAAATTAAACGTTTCCGGATATGGTCCCATCTTTAAGTATGTCTTCTCAGATTTTCAATTTTCCAGAAAAATTGACCCCTCCTTTGGGGGCAGTTTTTGGAGGGAAGGAGTTTTTGAATTTGAGTTTTTCTAAATGAGGGACCATTTCTCAACTCTTATCTTTCAAATCAAACAAAATCGGAGTACATTTACAATGCAAAACGCGCGAACGGCCATAAAAAAGCAAACATACGACCGAATTGTATACCTCCTCCTTTTAAGTTATAAGTACAGGGTCTTTCCTCATTATTTAACAGCTTCTTCTAATTTTATTATACGAGGTGGAAAAAAACTTTCAATACAAAAGTTGTAAGGTTTATCCTGAACCATCAGGAAAAATAGTTATTGCATATACAGGGTAACTCACAAACATCCGCTGAACCAAACTTCCCTTTTTTATGGGAAAATCCTTTTTATTATGCTCCAGGATGATAGCGCTTAAAATCCTCTCTTCGAATATATATAGTTTACCCATATTTGTTTCAGTAGTTTTTGCTATACATATTCAGTATTAAAGCCAATAATAAGTTTGTTTTTCTATTATGAAATAATAGTGTATCGCATTATCCAGAACTCTATAAAAACAGGCAAACAAAAAAAAAATGTTGTCAAAAAAGGGTTATAATCTGGTAACATAAGTAACCCTAAAATTATAAATGCTCTATATAACCACCATTGTTGTTAATGCATTTTGTATAATCATCATCCAATTTTTTAATAGAGTTAACAATAAAATGGGATTTCTCTTCATTTAAGGTATTTATGGTGTTTGTTATTTTATTTATTCTTCAACTATTCTACTTCTTCCTTTATATACTTCAGCTTTCAAGTAGCAAGAAAGTATCGAGAGGCGTTAAATCGGGACTATTGGCTGGCCATTGAATACCTCCATTCCTTCAAATCCATATTTCACACTTTTCATCTAAAATGTAAACCATTTTATGGACATCAACAAAGAAAATTACTATTATTTGACAGTTTATTTGTTGCTTCCATAGCTACACATGGCTAATGCGATATATTATTATTTTATGAATGCTTTTATACTAAATATATCAAAAACTACTGGAAAATATTTTGTTTCCTAGCATTCGAAAAGCATTTTCGAAGGAAGAGCTTTATGAAACCCTGAAAATTTGACTATGAAACAATCATCAAAATTGGTGACATTTTACTATGCAAATGGAGGTTACATACATCTAAAAATAACAAACATACAATCGAATTGTATACCTCCTTTGTTCGGGAAGCAGGTCAAAAAAAAGTCGGTATAACAGAATAACTACAGATAACTCAGATGAGAGTGGTTTTACCGTACCTTATATATACAAACAATAATTAATAAGGGATATTTTGTTTTAACATAAGCCAACCACATTTACTCTATTCCACATAATGGAGTCAACTGCTTTCCAGTCTAAGTCTGGCTAATTTGGTCGATACAAAGTAATTCATCGACTTAATTCGGGTACTTATCGCTGATAACACCTCAATTAAACCTGTTCTTTCTAATGAATTCGGACAAACAAAGTTAAATTGATATTTCATAATCTAAAAGTCTTTTCTACTACCGTAGCTGTTCCAGCTAATTGTATAGGATAACTCTTTAATGAAAGCTCTATTAAATCCGACATTATAATAAAAGAAGCAGCGGAATTCGCTTTATCTTAAATAAACGTTTAGATTTGTTGAGAGAAGCATGATTAACATTAACAAAACAGCAAAAGACGATAAAAACAACTGTAGCTCTAGACAGATGTAATCGTGCCGGATCTCCTCCACTTTCTCAATTCCGACTATATAATAATGAGCTCTGGAACAAAGCTCTGGCTAACATCCTAAAGACGTTAGAAACGTTTCCGTAGAAAATCAAGTGGGTGGGTGGGGCCACAGGCAGATAACGGGTGGAGCCAACACCACCTATAGGACAAGGCCAAGTCGTGCTGGCATCGATTCTAACCTAAGTGTTGATTTCAGAATTTTTTTTTTTGAAAGCAAACAGTATCGAATGAAATAATTGAGTGATTAATAGTATTTTTTTCTATTTATATAATGTTCCATCAAGAATTTCGTACTGGCAGCATAGAGGGGTGAACAAGGTACAATTTGGATAACAGCAATATCTACCACGAAAAAAATTTGAACCTTTAAGAAGGTATGTATGGTACATTGTCAAACACACTTCATCGTTAATCAATGCCACATTTAAATTTCAATATAATGAATTTATTAATAATATTTTGTTATTCAATCCACAGGTTATCTCATCAACACAACGCTGTATGTGGTAATTAATCGGGTGAAATCGAAAACTGTAATGTAACATCAGGGGTACCGCAGGGATCACCTTTAGAGCCATTACTGTTTATTATATTTCTGAACTTAGGTTTGTGCTTTCTTTCCCGTTAGTATTACTTACTTTTTTTTCAAAGAAAAATAATTCACTTCGTTACCCTAAACTTCAAAGATGATTTAAGGATTTATGTGTACCTAGTCTTAGACTGAAAATTGATCTTTGGGAACTACCTGCAGTATGTGGTCCAAAGGTCTTCAGCAATTTGGGCGCCATTTTCAGAACACAAAATCTTTCAAAAATCCACTATCGTAGATCTTTCATTTCAACGTAGTTTAGAGTATATCATGAAAACTCCAACAGAACTGAAAGTGCTCAAATTAAACTAATAAATACTGGATGTCCAAGGTATCTTATACAGGCAATATCTCGATTATTTGATAAGATAAAACTGCTTTGAATGACATCAAAATACCTTTCTAATGACATTAAAAAAATTATTACACTTGTCAGCCCAGTAGCAGCTACCCCTCACTTTTAATTTTCAAACGGCACCCCTGTATATTTTATATTTTCACTGAAAATTGCGTTTCACTTTATTTGGAATACCACCACATAACATTTAACAACAAAAACAATAACATTTGGTGACTTTCTAAAGTTATTAAATTATGCTTCGCCCATGTTTTTAAAAACTTCATACCGATGCAAATGATTGATGTTCTACACTACGTATAAAACATTATTTTTTGATATAAAAGCAACGGTTTGAAGTTTTTAAAAATATGAGCGGAGGCAATTTTTATAAGGATAATTAAATAACCCAAAAAAGTCACAAAATGTTGTGATAATTTTCTAATGAGTCATTATTTTGTCAAATATAGAGAGATATTGCCTGTATATGATAACTTGGGACACCCCGTATATTCAACTTTAGATTGACACTTTTCATCATACACTAATAACTTGAAAAAAGATCAATTTGGAACACGTTATTTAAATACAAAATGTTGTTGAGACTCAGGGGATCTTAAATTTGTAGAAAAGTTTTCTACCTTTTTTAAGAAATGCGCTTTATGGCAGATGGTTGGGAACTTCTAGGATATAGTAAAAATAGATGTACCTCCTGTTGCCAGGCTACAAACTAGGGCACTAGAATACTTTATACTATGCTAGAGTATACAAGTATTCTCGACCTCCATTTAGTCACCCAAAGCTGTCAAACTTATAGCCAATTGAATTTTTCTTTGTGTGACGGAAAAAAAGTTTGACATTTTATCTCTGTTGACAGGTGACAAAGTACTTTTCCCCGGTATAGATATATATATATATATACACACATAAATACAGCGATTTAGCTGGCAATAATTTTTGTGACGCTACTTTCATTGCTTCTACTCCCCGGTAAAGTCAGAGAAAACTCGATTTTTTTATAATCAAACAACCACTAATTTTTAAATAAAATTACAGAATCAAATTGAGGGTTATTTGATTACTTTAAAGGTTTCCTTAGCATCACAGGTCTAATTGCAGCTATAAGTACAACAGCTTACCAGTTTAAAACTTCAAATTTCACTTCGATAATTTTCTAACTTCAATATGTTGTAATATTTTTTAATTCTTAAATCATCGTTTTTTTCCGTCACAGAAAAAAATAGTGTATTATACACGGGAAGAATATTAAGAAAATCTACTTTTAGTACTACTATTTTCAATCAGCTGCCAGAACGAAGTTTCGTTGACAATATATGGAGAGATGGCAGTCAAAATGGCAGTTGAGAATACCTACTTAGTCTAGAGCTCTAGAAAAACCAGTTAGCCGGTAACCACTTGTGGTGACGTAACAATCCCTGTTGTCTGGCCTTCTACTTTAGGTGGTGTTGATTTAGCATGGGGTTCTCTAATGGAGCGGGCGTCTCTACCAACGTTTCTATCGCACGTCTTACGTCTTCCGCACCTCTTTTGGAAAAGTCGTGTTGACAAAATCGAGGCCCATTTGTACCAAATGTAATACATTTATTTATACGTAAAAATATATGCCTGTACATCTGTTATGTTCCGGTGCCATTTAGCCAGATCACGATTAAGTAGTGGTAATTACTTACTTACTAACGTCGGAGATTTACGACAAGTTGTGGGCGTTACGGAAGAGATAGAAGGCGCGCAGATAACATGATATAGTATAGTGGAAGGCGTATACTGTGCTAATGTTCTCTTCATTCCGGTCAATTAGAATATTATTTTGTATAGTTCCAATAGTGAAACAATTAAATTTCTGATCACATCCGAAGCTTTCCTCCATAGACTTATATAAAATGAGTATTAATTACCATTCTGAGAAGATTTTAGGTTATTTTTTCCAATAATATAATATTGTAGCGTGACTCGGTTCCACTACTAAAAGTAAACAATCGGTGAATATGACAACAATTTATTCAAACAATTAAATAAACTCACATAAAAATGACAAATTAACAAACTAGAATTGTATTTAATAAACCAGGTTACTTCAACAGTTGACTTCCTCGCAAGCCGATGGTCTCAATCTCCCGCTTACTACTCGAGGTATGAATACATTAATAAATTCTTAATATCTATAATTGGGCATTTCCAGATGATTCGAGGAGGTGTCTTGAATTCAATCCGGCGGCATTCGGTCATCGGCATGCGGTTGGGTATTTCTCCAGGCTCGCAATAATATTCAGGAATATTGATTTATACGAATTATTTTACCTATACATATTTTGGTCGAACAAAGAATAGTATTACGTGGAAGAATTATCAGGCAATTACGATTATTATTCGTTTTAATATCCATTAGTTCTAGAAGTAGTAGATTTATTCTCGAACCATCCAGAAGCTATGTGTGGAGTATATTTTCTCACTGTATCGTCAGTATGATAAGCGTCTAGAATATTCTCGATGGATGTCATGTCAAGATTCACATATGTGAAGCCGCGTCGATCACGGGTCACAGTCAGTCGGATTAAAAGGTCAAGTGAAGTAGTTCAGTCGATATAGACGATGACAGTTTAGATTGTCAAAGTGACAAGTGGCGATATAATTTACTACTATAGAAGTTGGTGTACAGCCTGTTAGAATAAACCTTTGGACACAGAGTGCAAACTTTGGAGTGATTTACGCAATTGAGCTCCCCCACCAAGTTTAGCACTGGCTTTTACGTTACAATAGTACAAATATTACAAAAGGTAAGGGTTTACTGCTGCGCTCAGTCTCCCTACATTGTCTTCAACCAGTAAGTCATCCTTCTCATTCTTGATACTTGATATGTGTATACTATTATAATTCAAGAAAACGGTATAGTAGCAAAAAGTAACCGGATTCACTGCTGCTTTATATGCAGAAATATTCACCTCCATTTAAAGAACTATTCTCAAAATAAAGCCACATTAAAAGGTCTGCAATTTAAAGAGCAATAAAGTGCTTCGTACCGACATAGATTCGGAAGCCTGACAGCTGATCAGTGGTGGGGGCAGTCGAGGTACGTCTGCAAACGGGGTTGCAAAATTATTTGAAAGTGTGCAATTTGGTGATTTTTTTTCTGTAACTAGCTCTCATATAATTAAACGTATAAAATAATACAAACTTTAAAAACGTGTTTCCACAAACTAGAATTAGTTTAGTACGCTGCTATCATTCAAGTGGTAGACTTTACACGGCTAGATGGATATTACGGTACTCTAAAACTGGAATATTTTCGCAGCTTTTGTGAATTATATTCAAGTGCAATTTCGCTTCGATTGTTTGTCATATATGTTGGTGGGTTTTTGATAGGAATCATGTTTCACTTTTGATTTTTTTTCTTTTCATTGGAAGAAAGATTGGTAAGAAATAATCCTGTCACCTCCCCTTAAAAACTGCTCACAGCAGGGGAGGAGGTGTAGAATTGTTATCAAATATGTTATATTTTGAAATCACCGAATTTAAGTGTGAACGTTCAATAATTTTTGTAACTTATGAAACATAAATGTGAAATATTTTTTTTACAAAAAATAAGACCGCTTTATTAATTGGTGTACTGAAAATAAAAAATAATGTTAATTCTATTAGTGCTGGTACTTTTGAAGTTGGTCAAAATTACTTGCGGCAACAGAATTAACATTATTTTGTATTTTTCAGGGCACAAAATATTTTTTTTCTATTTTTTCAGGAAATATTTAAATATACTTCAGTGAATCTAATATAGTCGGTTCTAGTTTTGGTAAAAAGATGTTTATTTTTTAAAGATCATCCAACTAATTCACTATTTAGACGTATCTTATCTCTAAAAAAACTATCAACTTAATGCATTTAAATGTGTACACATTGACCAAAGATCTAATCTTTTCCGCCACTTCATGTCTAATAGCTCATTTAAAAAAAACAATTTCACTGTACTATCCATCTCAACCTCATTCCTTAGTCCTTAATATATCTATCCTTCGCCGGCCGGATTTAATAGACCTTTCATTACACGGTTATATCCAGAGACAGATTTATTATCCTTTAGCTAGCTAGCTATATATATATATATATCAGCTCCCGCTCTTTGTTCTCATGCTTTTAGCAGCAAGGAATTAAGGAAAATAAACTGATGAATTGATTCGACGATTTCATCTACTCTAGTCGTCCGCTTTTGATCCTTCTATCAGAAGATAATGTTAAACGGTATACAAAAAGATGTCAGGAAATAAGGAATTGTATAAATAAATGAGATACATAAAAGGACAGTTCAATTCAACCAAGTAAGATAAAGCATATTATTTATAGTACATATTTTTTGAATTACATAGTTCAGTTTCTTTCTAATATAAATAATTGGTGCAGCAGTATTCTCTAACGGGATTATAAAAATGGGTATTTTATTTGTTTCCAAACTTATTTATTTACACTAATATCACACATTTTGATTGTCACTAATATCACAGCTATTCATTTTATTTACAATTTATATTCAATTCACAATATTACATTTCCATGTAACTGATCCCATAGTTAGGACCGGACTAACTATTACATTACGTTGTAGGATGTCCAACACTTGGGATCGAATTGACTTCCATTGCGAACTCTTAACTCAATATATAAGTGAGGTGGTTATATTCTAGAAGCGTCCATGCCTCACGAGAGGGTTCAGCTCCAACAACAACGCAAAGGATACAAACAACCACTCGACCACATGAATCCAGCATCGTATATAGAGGCACCAAGCTCGATCTTCACCCAAATAGCTGGCTGTATAATCTTGTCACCACTACCAGAGACACGCTACACTGTTCCCTTCTTAATTCTGATCGTCCCAAACAGAAAATTTTTCGAGAATAGGCAATCTACTAGTTTAATCAAGTCTAGAAGTCATTAGCAATACGGTGCAAGCCACTGAGGAACAGCTGCTTGCACCACGGTCTCATCTCCTCCATGGCTACATTTTGCCCGACAATATTACCAGCTTCTATACTATCCGTATCAATTTACATACCTCGGAGAGCTAATCAACAACGACAAAAAAACTATCACTGCCATTAAGGAAAGACTTCAAAGAGGCAATCGAGCTTGGTTCGCCAACCTGAAGCTCCTAAGAAGCAAAGTTATCACAAGAAAGACCAAGCTTAAAATATATTTGATAGTTTTAGTTTGACCTGTAATAACCAGGTTACACCCACAGGAAACTGATCATCAAGTCCGGCAAGCTGTCACTCTGCCCTGCAATGTATAGTACCGCTTCCAGGATTACATCTGTAATACCAGAACTTAATCGAGGGCCCACCAATGTTTTTTCTTGGCCCAGCAATAGATATTCAAAATTTCCGCATCTTCCAGTCCTATGCTGCCCCACATGTAATTCTTGGAGACTCATGCAGGAAACTGGTCAACAAGACCCAGCAAGTTGCCACGCCATCCGGCAATATAGTCCTGCTTTCGTAGACGTTCATTGTGCCAACAGTAGTTTAAACTCATACCAAGATTAAATACACCCCCATACCAAATAATTATAAGCATGCCAGTTACATTTGAAGTAAAAAGAAATAATTCAATTTTGACAAGAAATGTCATGCGCATGCTCATGACCAACAGTACAGTTGGAAATCAGACTAAACTGCTACAAAAATTAATTCCTTTTTCGCTACCTACTAAATTATCTGTTAGATACTTTTGGTATTTTGAGGTATTTTGAGATTTCGGTGAATGTAACTGCAAACAACTTTTCCAAAATACATTTACAATAGAAATAGATCTGATAATTTGATTACTTCGCTATTTCCAGCTATCAAATAAGATATAACAATATTCAATTCCACACTCACCGATTTCACTTCCTTTGGTGATTTTGACTTCAGTTTTTGCAAATGATTGGGCAACTGCTGCTTAACCTCAACTTTTTTACTTGATTCTCCATCTTTTGTCTTCTGCTTTGTCATCGACGTCGTGGGTGCCTCAAACTTTCTCATCTTCTCCAATTCAATTTCCCTAGCAACAAGCTGACGATTCGAATAAGACAATGTTTTTCTGTTCATGCTCTTCTCAAAAACCACCAAATCTTCGACATTGGGCTCTGGAAATTTAAGAGTTTAAATTAGAAATTTTTCAAAAAATCATAGATTTCCCAGTTACAAGAGTGGTTAAGTCTGAAATATGTCTGACTTCGCTATGTGTTGGGGGCAATCTTCATTGAAAATTGAAAATATGAGAGAGCCAAATTAAAGAAGAGAGCCTATACTGGGTATCCCAAGGTATCGTATACAGGCAATATCTCGTTTATTTGACAAGATAATGAAATAATGAAAATTGTCATTGAAAATTGCGTGTCATTTTATTTTGAATAGCATGATATAACATTCAACAACAAAACATTATTATTTTGTGACTTTTTTGGGTCATTTAATTTTAATTATCCTTATAAAAAATCAAAATTGCCTCTGCCCATGTTTTCCAAAATCTCGCTTATTTGACAATATAATGAAATAATGGAAATTGTCATTGAAAATTGTATGTCATTTAATTTTGGATAGCATGATATAACATTCAACAACAAAACATTATTATTTTGTGACTTTTTTGGGTCATTTAAATTTAATTATCCTTATAAAAAATCAAAATTGCCTCTGCCCATGTTTTCCAAAATCTCGCTTATTTGACAATATAATGAAATAATGGAAATTGTCATTGAAAATTGTATGTCATTTAATTTTGGATAGCATGATATAACATTCAACAACAAAACATTATTATTTTGTGACTTTTTTGGGTCATTTAAATTTAATTATCCTTATAAAAAATCAAAATTGCCTCTGCCCATGTTTTCCAAAATCTCGCTTATTTGACAATATAATGAAATAATGGAAATTGTCATTGAAAATTGTATGTCATTTAATTTTGGATAGCATGATATAACATTCAACAACAAAACATTATTATTTTGTGACTTTTTTGGGTCATTTAAATTTAATTATCCTTATAAAAAATCAAAATTGCCTCTGCCCATGTTTTCCAAAATCTCGCTTATTTGACAATATAATGAAATAATGGAAATTGTCATTGAAAATTGTATGTCATTTAATTTTGGATAGCATGATATAACATTCAACAACAAAACATTATTATTTTGTGACTTTTTTGGGTCATTTAAATTTAATTATCCTTATAAAAAATCAAAATTGCCTCTGCCCATGTTTTCCAAAATCTCGCTTATTTGACAATATAATGAAATAATGAAAATTGTCATTGAAAATTGCGTGTCATTTTATTTTGAATAGCATGATATAACATTCAACAACAAAACATTATTATTTTGTGACTTTTTTGGGTCATTTAAATTTAATTATCCTTATAAAAAATCAAAATTGCCTCTGCCCATGTTTTCCAAAATCTCGCTTATTTGACAATATAATGAAATAATGGAAATTGTCATTGAAAATTGTATGTCATTTAATTTTGGATAGCATGATATAACATTCAACAACAAAACATTATTATTTTGTGACTTTTTTGGGTCATTTAAATTTAATTATCCTTATAAAAAATCAAAATTGCCTCTGCCCATGTTTTCCAAAATCTCGCTTATTTGACAATATAATGAAATAATGGAAATTGTCATTGAAAATTGTATGTCATTTAATTTTGGATAGCATGATATAACATTCAACAACAAAACATTATTATTTTGTGACTTTTTTGGGTCATTTAATTTTAATTATCCTTATAAAAAATCAAAATTGCCTCTGTCCATGTTTTCCAAAATCTTGCTTATTTGACAAGATAATGAAATAATGGAAATTGTCATTGAAAATTGTATGTCATTTAATTTTGGATAGCATGATATAACATTCAACAACAAAACATTATTATTTTGTGACTTTTTTGGGTCATTTAAATTTAATTATCCTTATAAAAAATCAAAATTGCCTCTGCCCATGTTTTCCAAAATCTCGCTTATTTGACAATATAATGAAATAATGGAAATTGTCATTGAAAATTGTATGTCATTTAATTTTGGATAGCATGATATAACATTCAACAACAAAACATTATTATTTTGTGACTTTTTTGGGTCATTTAAATTTAATTATCCTTATAAAAAATCAAAATTGCCTCTGTCCATGTTTTCCAAAATCTTGCTTATTTGACAATATAATGAAATAATGGAAATTGTCATTGAAAATTGTATGTCATTTAATTTTGGATAGCATGATATAACATTCAACAACAAAACATTATTATTTTGTGACTTTTTTGGGTCATTTAAATTTAATTATCCTTATAAAAAATCAAAATTGCCTCTGTCCATGTTTTCCAAAATCTTGCTTATTTGACAATATAATGAAATAATGGAAATTGTCATTGAAAATTGTATGTCATTTAATTTTGGATAGCATGATATAACATTCAACAACAAAACATTATTATTTTGTGACTTTTTTGGGTCATTTAAATTTAATTATCCTTATAAAAAATCAAAATTGCCTCTGCCCATGTTTTCCAAAATCTCGCTTATTTGACAATATAATGAAATAATGGAAATTGTCATTGAAAATTGTATGTCATTTAATTTTGGATAGCATGATATAACATTCAACAACAAAACATTATTATTTTGTGACTTTTTTGGGTCATTTAAATTTAATTATCCTTATAAAAAATCAAAATTGCCTCTGCCCATGTTTTCCAAAATCTCGCTTATTTGACAATATAATGAAATAATGGAAATTGTCATTGAAAATTGTATGTCATTTAATTTTGGATAGCATGATATAACATTCAACAACAAAACATTATTATTTTGTGACTTTTTTGGGTCATTTAAATTTAATTATCCTTATAAAAAATCAAAATTGCCTCTGCCCATGTTTTCCAAAATCTCGCTTATTTGACAATATAATGAAATAATGGAAATTGTCATTGAAAATTGTATGTCATTTTATTTTGGATAGCATGATATAACATTCAACAACAAAACATTATTATTTTGTGACTTTTTTGGGTCATTTAAATTTAATTATCCTTATAAAAAATCAAAATTGCCTCTGTCCATGTTTTCCAAAATCTTGCTTATTTGACAATATAATGAAATAATGGAAATTGTCATTGAAAATTGTATGTCATTTTATTTTGGATAGCATGATATAACATTCAACAACAAAACATTATTATTTTGTGACTTTTTTGGGTCATTTAAATTTAATTATCCTTATAAAAAATCAAAATTGCCTCTGTCCATGTTTTCCAAAATCTTGCTTATTTGACAATATAATGAAATAATGGAAATTGTCATTGAAAATTGTATGTCATTTTATTTTGGATAGCATGATATAACATTCAACAACAAAACATTATTATTTTGTGACTTTTTTGGGTCATTTAAATTTAATTATCCTTATAAAAAATCAAAATTGCCTCTGCCCATGTTTTCCAAAATCTTGCTTATTTGACAAGATAATGAAATAATGAAAATTGTCATTGAAAATTGCGTGTCATTTTATTTTGAATAGCATGATATAACATTCAACAACAAAACATTATTATTTTGTGACTTTTTTGGGTCATTTAAATTTAATTATCCTTATAAAAAATCAAAATTGCCTCTGCCCATGTTTTCCAAAATCTTGCTTATTTGACAAGATAATGAAATAATGAAAATTGTCATTGAAAATTGCGTGTCATTTTATTTTGAATAGCATGATATAACATTCAACAACAAAACATTATTATTTTGTGACTTTTTTGGGTCATTTAAATTTAATTATCCTTATAAAAAATCAAAATTGCCTCTGCCAATGTTTTCCAAAATCTCGCTTATTTGACAAGATAATGAAATAATGAAAATTGTCATTGAAAATTGCGTGTCATTTTATTTTGAATAGCATGATATAACATTCAACAACAAAACATTATTATTTTGTGACTTTTTTGGGTCATTTAAATTTAATTATCCTTATAAAAAATCAAAATTGCCTCTGCCCATGTTTTCCAAAATCTCGCTTATTTGACAAGATAATGAAATAATGAAAATTGTCATTGAAAATTGCGTGTCATTTTATTTTGAATAGCATGATATAACATTCAACAACAAAACATTATTATTTTGTGACTTTTTTGGGTCATTTAAATTTAATTATCCTTATAAAAAATCAAAATTGCCTCTGCCAATGTTTTCCAAAATCTCGCTTATTTGACAAGATAATGAAATAATGAAAATTGTCATTGAAAATTGCGTGTCATTTTATTTTGAATAGCATGATATAACATTCAACAACAAAACATTATTATTTTGTGACTTTTTTGGGTCATTTAAATTTAATTATCCTTATAAAAAATCAAAATTGCCTCTGCCAATGTTTTCCAAAATCTCGCTTATTTGACAATATAATGAAATAATGGAAATTGTCATTGAAAATTGTATGTCATTTAATTTTGGATAGCATGATATAACATTCAACAACAAAACATTATTATTTTGTGACTTTTTTGGGTCATTTAAATTTAATTATCCTTATAAAAAATCAAAATTGCCTCTGTCCATGTTTTCCAAAATCTTGCTTATTTGACAATATAATGAAATAATGGAAATTGTCATTGAAAATTGTATGTCATTTTATTTTGGATAGCATGATATAACATTCAACAACAAAACATTATTATTTTGTGACTTTTTTGGGTCATTTAAATTTAATTATCCTTATAAAAAATCAAAATTGCCTCTGTCCATGTTTTCCAAAATCTCGCTTATTTGACAATATAATGAAATAATGGAAATTGTCATTGAAAATTGTATGTCATTTTATTTTGGATAGCATGATATAACATTCAACAACAAAACATTATTATTTTGTGACTTTTTTGGGTCATTTAAATTTAATTATCCTTATAAAAAATCAAAATTGCCTCTGTCCATGTTTTCCAAAATCTTGCTTATTTGACAATATAATGAAATAATGGAAATTGTCATTGAAAATTGTATGTCATTTTATTTTGGATAGCATGATATAACATTCAACAACAAAACATTATTATTTTGTGACTTTTTTGGGTCATTTAAATTTAATTATCCTTATAAAAAATCAAAATTGCCTCTGCCCATGTTTTCCAAAATCTCGCTTATTTGACAATATAATGAAATAATGGAAATTGTCATTGAAAATTGTATGTCATTTTATTTTGGATAGCATGATATAACATTCAACAACAAAACATTATTATTTTGTGACTTTTTTGGGTCATTTAAATTTAATTATCCTTATAAAAAATCAAAATTGCCTCTGCCCATGTTTTCCAAAATCTCGCTTATTTGACAAGATAATGAAATAATGAAAATTGTCATTGAAAATTGCGTGTCATTTTATTTTGAATAGCATGATATAACATTCAACAACAAAACATTATTATTTTGTGTCTTTTTTGGGTCATTTAATTTTAATTATCCTTATAAAAAATCAAAATTGCCTCTGCCCATGTTTTCCAAAATCTCGCTTATTTGACAAGATAATGAAATAATGAAAATTGTCATTGAAAATTGCGTGTCATTTTATTTTGAATAGCATGATATAACATTCAACAACAAAACATTATTATTTTGTGTCTTTTTTGGGTCATTTAATTTTAATTATCCTTATAAAAAATCAAAATTGCCTCTGCCCATGTTTTCCAAAATCTCGCTTATTTGACAAGATAATGAAATAATGAAAATTGTCATTGAAAATTGCGTGTCATTTTATTTTGAATAGCATGATATAACATTCAACAACAAAACATTATTATTTTGTGACTTTTTTGGGTCATTTAAATTTAATTATCCTTATAAAAAATCAAAATTGCCTCTGTCCATGTTTTCCAAAATCTTGCTTATTTGACAATATAATGAAATAATGGAAATTGTCATTGAAAATTGTATGTCATTTTATTTTGGATAGCATGATATAACATTCAACAACAAAACATTATTATTTTGTGACTTTTTTGGGTCATTTAAATTTAATTATCCTTATAAAAAATCAAAATTGCCTCTGTCCATGTTTTCCAAAATCTCGCTTATTTGACAATATAATGAAATAATGGAAATTGTCATTGAAAATTGTATGTCATTTTATTTTGGATAGCATGATATAACATTCAACAACAAAACATTATTATTTTGTGACTTTTTTGGGTCATTTAAATTTAATTATCCTTATAAAAAATCAAAATTGCCTCTGTCCATGTTTTCCAAAATCTTGCTTATTTGACAATATAATGAAATAATGGAAATTGTCATTGAAAATTGTATGTCATTTTATTTTGGATAGCATGATATAACATTCAACAACAAAACATTATTATTTTGTGACTTTTTTGGGTCATTTAAATTTAATTATCCTTATAAAAAATCAAAATTGCCTCTGCCCATGTTTTCCAAAATCTCGCTTATTTGACAATATAATGAAATAATGGAAATTGTCATTGAAAATTGTATGTCATTTTATTTTGGATAGCATGATATAACATTCAACAACAAAACATTATTATTTTGTGACTTTTTTGGGTCATTTAAATTTAATTATCCTTATAAAAAATCAAAATTGCCTCTGCCCATGTTTTCCAAAATCTCGCTTATTTGACAATATAATGAAATAATGGAAATTGTCATTGAAAATTGTATGTCATTTTATTTTGGATAGCATGATATAACATTCAACAACAAAACATTATTATTTTGTGACTTTTTTGGGTCATTTAAATTTAATTATCCTTATAAAAAATCAAAATTGCCTCTGTCCATGTTTTCCAAAATCTTGCTTATTTGACAATATAATGAAATAATGGAAATTGTCATTGAAAATTGTATGTCATTTTATTTTGGATAGCATGATATAACATTCAACAACAAAACATTATTATTTTGTGACTTTTTTGGGTCATTTAAATTTAATTATCCTTATAAAAAATCAAAATTGCCTCTGCCCATGTTTTCCAAAATCTCGCTTATTTGACAATATAATGAAATAATGGAAATTGTCATTGAAAATTGTATGTCATTTTATTTTGGATAGCATGATATAACATTCAACAACAAAACATTATTATTTTGTGACTTTTTTGGGTCATTTAATTTTAATTATCCTTATAAAAAATCAAAATTGCCTCTGCCCATGTTTTCCAAAATCTCGCTTATTTGACAAGATAATGAAATAATGAAAATTGTCATTGAAAATTGCGTGTCATTTTATTTTGAATAGCATGATATAACATTCAACAACAAAACATTATTATTTTGTGTCTTTTTTGGGTCATTTAATTTTAATTATCCTTATAAAAAATCAAAATTGCCTCTGCCCATGTTTTCCAAAATCTCGCTTATTTGACAAGATAATGAAATAATGAAAATTGTCATTGAAAATTGCGTGTCATTTTATTTTGAATAGCATGATATAACATTCAACAACAAAACATTATTATTTTGTGTCTTTTTTGGGTCATTTAATTTTAATTATCCTTATAAAAAATCAAAATTGCCTCTGCCCATGTTTTCCAAAATCTCGCTTATTTGACAAGATAATGAAATAATGAAAATTGTCATTGAAAATTGCGTGTCATTTTATTTTGAATAGCATGATATAACATTCAACAACAAAACATTATTATTTTGTGTCTTTTTTGGGTCATTTAATTTTAATTATCCTTATAAAAAATCAAAATTGCCTCTGCCCATGTTTTCCAAAATCTCGCTTATTTGACAAGATAATGAAATAATGAAAATTGTCATTGAAAATTGCGTGTCATTTTATTTTGAATAGCATGATATAACATTCAACAACAAAACATTATTATTTTGTGACTTTTTTGGGTCATTTAAATTTAATTATCCTTATAAAAAATCAAAATTGCCTCTGCCCATGTTTTCCAAAATCTCGCTTATTTGACAAGATAATGAAATAATGAAAATTGTCATTGAAAATTGCGTGTCATTTTATTTTGAATAGCATGATATAACATTCAACAACAAAACATTATTATTTTGTGTCTTTTTTGGGTCATTTAATTTTAATTATCCTTATAAAAAATCAAAATTGCCTCTGCCCATGTTTTCCAAAATCTCGCTTATTTGACAAGATAATGAAATAATGAAAATTGTCATTGAAAATTGCGTGTCATTTTATTTTGAATAGCATGATATAACATTCAACAACAAAACATTATTATTTTGTGTCTTTTTTGGGTCATTTAATTTTAATTATCCTTATAAAAAATCAAAATTGCCTCTGCCCATGTTTTCCAAAATCTCGCTTATTTGACAAGATAATGAAATAATGAAAATTGTCATTGAAAATTGCGTGTCATTTTATTTTGAATAGCATGATATAACATTCAACAACAAAACATTATTATTTTGTGTCTTTTTTGGGTCATTTAATTTTAATTATCCTTATAAAAAATCAAAATTGCCTCTGCCCATGTTTTCCAAAATCTCGCTTATTTGACAAGATAATGAAATAATGAAAATTGTCATTGAAAATTGCGTGTCATTTTATTTTGAATAGCATGATATAACATTCAACAACAAAACATTATTATTTTGTGTCTTTTTTGGGTCATTTAATTTTAATTATCCTTATAAAAAATCAAAATTGCCTCTGCCCATGTTTTCCAAAATCTCGCTTATTTGACAAGATAATGAAATAATGAAAATTGTCATTGAAAATTGCGTGTCATTTTATTTTGAATAGCATGATATAACATTCAACAACAAAACATTATTATTTTGTGACTTTTTTGGGTCATTTAAATTTAATTATCCTTATAAAAAATCAAAATTGCCTCTGCCCATGTTTTCCAAAATCTCGCTTATTTGACAAGATAATGAAATAATGAAAATTGTCATTGAAAATTGCGTGTCATTTTATTTTGAATAGCATGATATAACATTCAACAACAAAACATTATTATTTTGTGTCTTTTTTGGGTCATTTAATTTTAATTATCCTTATAAAAAATCAAAATTGCCTCTGCCCATGTTTTCCAAAATCTCGCTTATTTGACAAGATAATGAAATAATGAAAATTGTCATTGAAAATTGCGTGTCATTTTATTTTGAATAGCATGATATAACATTCAACAACAAAACATTATTATTTTGTGTCTTTTTTGGGTCATTTAATTTTAATTATCCTTATAAAAAATCAAAATTGCCTCTGCCCATGTTTTCCAAAATCTCGCTTATTTGACAAGATAATGAAATAATGAAAATTGTCATTGAAAATTGCGTGTCATTTTATTTTGAATAGCATGATATAACATTCAACAACAAAACATTATTATTTTGTGTCTTTTTTGGGTCATTTAATTTTAATTATCCTTATAAAAAATCAAAATTGCCTCTGCCCATGTTTTCCAAAATCTCGCTTATTTGACAAGATAATGAAATAATGAAAATTGTCATTGAAAATTGCGTGTCATTTTATTTTGAATAGCATGATATAACATTCAACAACAAAACATTATTATTTTGTGTCTTTTTTGGGTCATTTAATTTTAATTATCCTTATAAAAAATCAAAATTGCCTCTGCCCATGTTTTCCAAAATCTCGCTTATTTGACAAGATAATGAAATAATGAAAATTGTCATTGAAAATTGCGTGTCATTTTATTTTGAATAGCATGATATAACATTCAACAACAAAACATTATTATTTTGTGACTTTTTTGGGTCATTTAAATTTAATTATCCTTATAAAAAATCAAAATTGCCTCTGCCCATGTTTTCCAAAATCTCGCTTATTTGACAAGATAATGAAATAATGAAAATTGTCATTGAAAATTGCGTGTCATTTTATTTTGAATAGCATGATATAACATTCAACAACAAAACATTATTATTTTGTGTCTTTTTTGGGTCATTTAATTTTAATTATCCTTATAAAAAATCAAAATTGCCTCTGCCCATGTTTTCCAAAATCTCGCTTATTTGACAAGATAATGAAATAATGAAAATTGTCATTGAAAATTGCGTGTCATTTTATTTTGAATAGCATGATATAACATTCAACAACAAAACATTATTATTTTGTGTCTTTTTTGGGTCATTTAATTTTAATTATCCTTATAAAAAATCAAAATTGCCTCTGCCCATGTTTTCCAAAATCTCGCTTATTTGACAAGATAATGAAATAATGAAAATTGTCATTGAAAATTGCGTGTCATTTTATTTTGAATAGCATGATATAACATTCAACAACAAAACATTATTATTTTGTGTCTTTTTTGGGTCATTTAATTTTAATTATCCTTATAAAAAATCAAAATTGCCTCTGCCCATGTTTTCCAAAATCTCGCTTATTTGACAAGATAATGAAATAATGAAAATTGTCATTGAAAATTGCGTGTCATTTTATTTTGAATAGCATGATATAACATTCAACAACAAAACATTATTATTTTGTGACTTTTTTGGGTCATTTAAATTTAATTATCCTTATAAAAAATCAAAATTGCCTCTGTCCATGTTTTCCAAAATCTTGCTTATTTGACAAGATAATGAAATAATGAAAATTGTCATTGAAAATTGCGTGTCATTTTATTTTGAATAGCATGATATAACATTCAACAACAAAACATTATTATTTTGTGACTTTTTTGGGTCATTTAAATTTAATTATCCTTATAAAAAATCAAAATTGCCTCTGCCCATGTTTTCCAAAATCTCGCTTATTTGACAATATAATGAAATAATGGAAATTGTCATTGAAAATTGTATGTCATTTAATTTTGGATAGCATGATATAACATTCAACAACAAAACATTATTATTTTGTGACTTTTTTGGGTCATTTAAATTTAATTATCCTTATAAAAAATCAAAATTGCCTCTGCCCATGTTTTCCAAAATCTCGCTTATTTGACAATATAATGAAATAATGGAAATTGTCATTGAAAATTGTATGTCATTTAATTTTGGATAGCATGATATAACATTCAACAACAAAACATTATTATTTTGTGTCTTTTTTGGGTCATTTAAATTTAATTATCCTTATAAAAAATCAAAATTGCCTCTGCCCATGTTTTCCAAAATCTCGCTTATTTGACAAGATAATGAAATAATGAAAATTGTCATTGAAAATTGCGTGTCATTTTATTTTGAATAGCATGATATAACATTCAACAACAAAACATTATTATTTTGTGTCTTTTTTGGGTCATTTAATTTTAATTATCCTTATAAAAAATCAAAATTGCCTCTGCCCATGTTTTCCAAAATCTCGCTTATTTGACAAGATAATGAAATAATGAAAATTGTCATTGAAAATTGCGTGTCATTTTATTTTGAATAGCATGATATAACATTCAACAACAAAACATTATTATTTTGTGACTTTTTTGGGTCATTTAAATTTAATTATCCTTATAATAAATCAAAATTGCCTCTGCCCATGTTTTCCAAAATCTCGCTTATTTGACAATATAATGAAATAATGGAAATTGTCATTGAAAATTGCGTGTCATTTTATTTTGAATAGCATGATATAACATTCAACAACAAAACATTATTATTTTGTGACTTTTTTGGGTCATTTAAATTTAATTATCCTTATAAAAAATCAAAATTGCCTCTGTCCATGTTTTCCAAAATCTTGCTTATTTGACAATATAATGAAATAATGGAAATTGTCATTGAAAATTGCGTGTCATTTTATTTTGAATAGCATGATATAACATTCAACAACAAAACATTATTATTTTGTGACTTTTTTGGGTCATTTAAATTTAATTATCCTTATAAAAAATCAAAATTGCCTCTGCCCATGTTTTCCAAAATCTCGCTTATTTGACAAGATAATGAAATAATGAAAATTGTCATTGAAAATTGCGTGTCATTTTATTTTGAATAGCATGATATAACATTCAACAACAAAACATTATTATTTTGTGACTTTTTTGGGTCATTTAAATTTAATTATCCTTATAAAAAATCAAAATTGCCTCTGTCCATGTTTTCCAAAATCTTGCTTATTTGACAAGATAATGAAATAATGAAAATTGTCATTGAAAATTGCGTGTCATTTTATTTTGAATAGCATGATATAACATTCAACAACAAAACATTATTATTTTGTGTCTTTTTTGGGTCATTTAATTTTAATTATCCTTATAAAAAATCAAAATTGCCTCTGCCCATGTTTTCCAAAATCTCGCTTATTTGACAAGATAATGAAATAATGAAAATTGTCATTGAAAATTGCGTGTCATTTTATTTTGAATAGCATGATATAACATTCAACAACAAAACATTATTATTTTGTGACTTTTTTGGGTCATTTAAATTTAATTATCCTTATAAAAAATCAAAATTGCCTCTGCCCATGTTTTCCAAAATCTCGCTTATTTGACAATATAATGAAATAATGGAAATTGTCATTGAAAATTGCGTGTCATTTTATTTTGAATAGCATGATATAACATTCAACAACAAAACATTATTATTTTGTGACTTTTTTGGGTCATTTAAATTTAATTATCCTTATAAAAAATCAAAATTGCCTCTGTCCATGTTTTCCAAAATCTTGCTTATTTGACAATATAATGAAATAATGGAAATTGTCATTGAAAATTGCGTGTCATTTTATTTTGAATAGCATGATATAACATTCAACAACAAAACATTATTATTTTGTGACTTTTTTGGGTCATTTAAATTTAATTATCCTTATAAAAAATCAAAATTGCCTCTGCCCATGTTTTCCAAAATCTCGCTTATTTGACAAGATAATGAAATAATGAAAATTGTCATTGAAAATTGCGTGTCATTTTATTTTGAATAGCATGATATAACATTCAACAACAAAACATTATTATTTTGTGACTTTTTTGGGTCATTTAAATTTAATTATCCTTATAAAAAATCAAAATTGCCTCTGTCCATGTTTTCCAAAATCTTGCTTATTTGACAAGATAATGAAATAATGAAAATTGTCATTGAAAATTGCGTGTCATTTTATTTTGAATAGCATGATATAACATTCAACAACAAAACATTATTATTTTGTGTCTTTTTTGGGTCATTTAATTTTAATTATCCTTATAAAAAATCAAAATTGCCTCTGCCCATGTTTTCCAAAATCTCGCTTATTTGACAAGATAATGAAATAATGAAAATTGTCATTGAAAATTGCGTGTCATTTTATTTTGAATAGCATGATATAACATTCAACAACAAAACATTATTATTTTGTGACTTTTTTGGGTCATTTAAATTTAATTATCCTTATAAAAAATCAAAATTGCCTCTGCCAATGTTTTCCAAAATCTCGCTTATTTGACAAGATAATGAAATAATGGAAATTGTCATTGAAAATTGTATGTCATTTTATTTTGGATAGCATGATATAACATTCAACAACAAAACATTATTATTTTGTAACTTTTTTGGGTCATTTAAATTTAATTATCTTTATAAAAAATCAAAATTGCCTCTGCCAATGTTTTCCAAAATCTCGCTTATTTGACAAGATAATGAAATAATGAAAATTGTCATTGAAAATTGCGTGTCATTTTATTTTGAATAGCATGATATAACATTCAACAACAAAACATTATTATTTTGTAACTTTTTTGGGTCATTTAAATTTAATTATCTTTATAAAAAATCAAAATTGCCTCTGCCAATGTTTTCCAAAATCTCGCTTATTTGACAAGATAATGAAATAATGAAAATTGTCATTGAAAATTGCGTGTCATTTTATTTTGAATAGCATGATATAACATTCAACAACAAAACATTATTATTTTGTGACTTTTTTGGGTCATTTAAATTTAATTATCCTTATAAAAAATCAAAATTGCCTCTGTCCATGTTTTCCAAAATCTTGCTTATTTGACAAGATAATGAAATAATGAAAATTGTCATTGAAAATTGTATGTCATTTTATTTTGAATAGCATGATATAACATTCAACAACAAAACATTATTATTTTGTGACTTTTTTGGGTCATTTAAATTTAATTATCCTTATAAAAAATCAAAATTGCCTCTGTCCATGTTTTCCAAAATCTTGCTTATTTGACAATATAATGAAATAATGGAAATTGTCATTGAAAATTGTATGTCATTTTATTTTGGATAGCATGATATAACATTCAACAACAAAACATTATTATTTTGTGACTTTTTTGGGTCATTTAAATTTAATTATCCTTATAAAAAATCAAAATTGCCTCTGTCCATGTTTTCCAAAATCTTGCTTATTTGACAATATAATGAAATAATGGAAATTGTCATTGAAAATTGTATGTCATTTTATTTTGGATAGCATGATATAACATTCAACAACAAAACATTATTATTTTGTGACTTTTTTGGGTCATTTAAATTTAATTATCCTTATAAAAAATCAAAATTGCCTCTGTCCATGTTTTCCAAAATCTTGCTTATTTGACAATATAATGAAATAATGGAAATTGTCATTGAAAATTGTATGTCATTTTATTTTGGATAGCATGATATAACATTCAACAACAAAACATTATTATTTTGTGACTTTTTTGGGTCATTTAAATTTAATTATCCTTATAAAAAATCAAAATTGCCTCTGCCCATGTTTTCCAAAATCTTGCTTATTTGACAAGATAATGAAAAAATGAAAATTGTCATTGAAAATTGCGTGTCATTTTATTTTGAATAGCATGATATAACATTCAACAACAAAACATTATTATTTTGTGACTTTTTTGGGTCATTTAAATTTAATTATCCTTATAAAAAATCAAAATTGCCTCTGTCCATGTTTTCCAAAATCTTGCTTATTTGACAATATAATGAAATAATGGAAATTGTCATTGAAAATTGTATGTCATTTTATTTTGGATAGCATGATATAACATTCAACAACAAAACATTATTATTTTGTGACTTTTTTGGGTCATTTAAATTTAATTATCCTTATAAAAAATCAAAATTGCCTCTGTCCATGTTTTCCAAAATCTTGCTTATTTGACAATATAATGAAATAATGGAAATTGTCATTGAAAATTGTATGTCATTTTATTTTGGATAGCATGATATAACATTCAACAACAAAACATTATTATTTTGTGACTTTTTTGGGTCATTTAAATTTAATTATCCTTATAAAAAATCAAAATTGCCTCTGTCCATGTTTTCCAAAATCTTGCTTATTTGACAATATAATGAAATAATGGAAATTGTCATTGAAAATTGTATGTCATTTTATTTTGGATAGCATGATATAACATTCAACAACAAAACATTATTATTTTGTGACTTTTTTGGGTCATTTAAATTTAATTATCCTTATAAAAAATCAAAATTGCCTCTGCCCATGTTTTCCAAAATCTTGCTTATTTGACAAGATAATGAAATAATGAAAATTGTCATTGAAAATTGTATGTCATTTTATTTTGGATAGCATGATATAACATTCAACAACAAAACATTATTATTTTGTGACTTTTTTGGGTCATTTAAATTTAATTATCCTTATAAAAAATCAAAATTGCCTCTGTCCATGTTTTCCAAAATCTTGCTTATTTGACAATATAATGAAATAATGGAAATTGTCATTGAAAATTGTATGTCATTTTATTTTGGATAGCATGATATAACATTCAACAACAAAACATTATTATTTTGTGACTTTTTTGGGTCATTTAAATTTAATTATCCTTATAAAAAATCAAAATTGCCTCTGCCCATGTTTTCCAAAATCTTGCTTATTTGACAAGATAATGAAATAATGAAAATTGTCATTGAAAATTGCGTGTCATTTTATTTTGAATAGCATGATATAACATTCAACAACAAAACATTATTATTTTGTGACTTTTTTGGGTCATTTAAATTTAATTATCCTTATAAAAAATCAAAATTGCCTCTGCCCATGTTTTCCAAAATCTTGCTTATTTGACAAGATAATGAAATAATGAAAATTGTCATTGAAAATTGCGTGTCATTTTATTTTGAATAGCATGATATAACATTCAACAACAAAACATTATTATTTTGTGACTTTTTTGGGTCATTTAAATTTAATTATCCTTATAAAAAATCAAAATTGCCTCTGCCAATGTTTTCCAAAATCTCGCTTATTTGACAAGATAATGAAATAATGAAAATTGTCATTGAAAATTGCGTGTCATTTTATTTTGAATAGCATGATATAACATTCAACAACAAAACATTATTATTTTGTGACTTTTTTGGGTCATTTAAATTTAATTATCCTTATAAAAAATCAAAATTGCCTCTGCCCATGTTTTCCAAAATCTCGCTTATTTGACAAGATAATGAAATAATGAAAATTGTCATTGAAAATTGCGTGTCATTTTATTTTGAATAGCATGATATAACATTCAACAACAAAACATTATTATTTTGTGACTTTTTTGGGTCATTTAAATTTAATTATCCTTATAAAAAATCAAAATTGCCTCTGCCAATGTTTTCCAAAATCTCGCTTATTTGACAAGATAATGAAATAATGAAAATTGTCATTGAAAATTGCGTGTCATTTTATTTTGAATAGCATGATATAACATTCAACAACAAAACATTATTATTTTGTGACTTTTTTGGGTCATTTAAATTTAATTATCCTTATAAAAAATCAAAATTGCCTCTGCCAATGTTTTCCAAAATCTCGCTTATTTGACAATATAATGAAATAATGGAAATTGTCATTGAAAATTGTATGTCATTTAATTTTGGATAGCATGATATAACATTCAACAACAAAACATTATTATTTTGTGACTTTTTTGGGTCATTTAAATTTAATTATCCTTATAAAAAATCAAAATTGCCTCTGTCCATGTTTTCCAAAATCTTGCTTATTTGACAATATAATGAAATAATGGAAATTGTCATTGAAAATTGTATGTCATTTTATTTTGGATAGCATGATATAACATTCAACAACAAAACATTATTATTTTGTGACTTTTTTGGGTCATTTAAATTTAATTATCCTTATAAAAAATCAAAATTGCCTCTGTCCATGTTTTCCAAAATCTTGCTTATTTGACAATATAATGAAATAATGGAAATTGTCATTGAAAATTGTATGTCATTTTATTTTGGATAGCATGATATAACATTCAACAACAAAACATTATTATTTTGTGACTTTTTTGGGTCATTTAAATTTAATTATCCTTATAAAAAATCAAAATTGCCTCTGTCCATGTTTTCCAAAATCTTGCTTATTTGACAATATAATGAAATAATGGAAATTGTCATTGAAAATTGTATGTCATTTTATTTTGGATAGCATGATATAACATTCAACAACAAAACATTATTATTTTGTGACTTTTTTGGGTCATTTAAATTTAATTATCCTTATAAAAAATCAAAATTGCCTCTGCCCATGTTTTCCAAAATCTTGCTTATTTGACAAGATAATGAAATAATGAAAATTGTCATTGAAAATTGCGTGTCATTTTATTTTGAATAGCATGATATAACATTCAACAACAAAACATTATTATTTTGTGACTTTTTTGGGTCATTTAAATTTAATTATCCTTATAAAAAATCAAAATTGCCTCTGCCAATGTTTTCCAAAATCTCGCTTATTTGACAAGATAATGAAATAATGAAAATTGTCATTGAAAATTGCGTGTCATTTTATTTTGAATAGCATGATATAACATTCAACAACAAAACATTATTATTTTGTGACTTTTTTGGGTCATTTAAATTTAATTATCCTTATAAAAAATCAAAATTGCCTCTGCCAATGTTTTCCAAAATCTCGCTTATTTGACAAGATAATGAAATAATGAAAATTGTCATTGAAAATTGCGTGTCATTTTATTTTGGATAGCATGATATAACATTCAACAACAAAACATTATTATTTTGTAACTTTTTTGGGTCATTTAAATTTAATTATCTTTATAAAAAATCAAAATTGCCTCTGCCAATGTTTTCCAAAATCTCGCTTATTTGACAAGATAATGAAATAATGAAAATTGTCATTGAAAATTGCGTGTCATTTTATTTTGAATAGCATGATATAACATTCAACAACAAAACATTATTATTTTGTAACTTTTTTGGGTCATTTAAATTTAATTATCTTTATAAAAAATCAAAATTGCCTCTGCCAATGTTTTCCAAAATCTCGCTTATTTGACAAGATAATGAAATAATGAAAATTGTCATTGAAAATTGCGTGTCATTTTATTTTGAATAGCATGATATAACATTCAACAACAAAACATTATTATTTTGTAACTTTTTTGGGTCATTTAAATTTAATTATCCTTATAAAAAATCAAAATTGCCTCTGCCAATGTTTTCCAAAATCTCGCTTATTTGACAAGATAATGAAATAATGAAAATTGTCATTGAAAATTGCGTGTCATTTTATTTTGAATAGCATGATATAACATTCAACAACAAAACATTATTATTTTGTGACTTTTTTGGGTCATTTAAATTTAATTATCCTTATAAAAAATCAAAATTGCCTCTGCCCATGTTTTCCAAAATCTTGCTTATTTGACAAGATAATGAAATAATGAAAATTGTCATTGAAAATTGTATGTCATTTTATTTTGGATAGCATGATATAACATTCAACAACAAAACATTATTATTTTGTGACTTTTTTGGGTCATTTAAATTTAATTATCCTTATAAAAAATCAAAATTGCCTCTGTCCATGTTTTCCAAAATCTTGCTTATTTGACAATATAATGAAATAATGGAAATTGTCATTGAAAATTGTATGTCATTTTATTTTGGATAGCATGATATAACATTCAACAACAAAACATTATTATTTTGTGACTTTTTTGGGTCATTTAAATTTAATTATCCTTATAAAAAATCAAAATTGCCTCTGCCCATGTTTTCCAAAATCTTGCTTATTTGACAAGATAATGAAATAATGAAAATTGTCATTGAAAATTGCGTGTCATTTTATTTTGAATAGCATGATATAACATTCAACAACAAAACATTATTATTTTGTGACTTTTTTGGGTCATTTAAATTTAATTATCCTTATAAAAAATCAAAATTGCCTCTGCCCATGTTTTCCAAAATCTTGCTTATTTGACAAGATAATGAAATAATGAAAATTGTCATTGAAAATTGCGTGTCATTTTATTTTGAATAGCATGATATAACATTCAACAACAAAACATTATTATTTTGTGACTTTTTTGGGTCATTTAAATTTAATTATCCTTATAAAAAATCAAAATTGCCTCTGCCAATGTTTTCCAAAATCTCGCTTATTTGACAAGATAATGAAATAATGAAAATTGTCATTGAAAATTGCGTGTCATTTTATTTTGAATAGCATGATATAACATTCAACAACAAAACATTATTATTTTGTGACTTTTTTGGGTCATTTAAATTTAATTATCCTTATAAAAAATCAAAATTGCCTCTGCCCATGTTTTCCAAAATCTCGCTTATTTGACAAGATAATGAAATAATGAAAATTGTCATTGAAAATTGCGTGTCATTTTATTTTGAATAGCATGATATAACATTCAACAACAAAACATTATTATTTTGTGACTTTTTTGGGTCATTTAAATTTAATTATCCTTATAAAAAATCAAAATTGCCTCTGCCAATGTTTTCCAAAATCTCGCTTATTTGACAAGATAATGAAATAATGAAAATTGTCATTGAAAATTGCGTGTCATTTTATTTTGAATAGCATGATATAACATTCAACAACAAAACATTATTATTTTGTGACTTTTTTGGGTCATTTAAATTTAATTATCCTTATAAAAAATCAAAATTGCCTCTGCCAATGTTTTCCAAAATCTCGCTTATTTGACAATATAATGAAATAATGGAAATTGTCATTGAAAATTGTATGTCATTTAATTTTGGATAGCATGATATAACATTCAACAACAAAACATTATTATTTTGTGACTTTTTTGGGTCATTTAAATTTAATTATCCTTATAAAAAATCAAAATTGCCTCTGTCCATGTTTTCCAAAATCTTGCTTATTTGACAATATAATGAAATAATGGAAATTGTCATTGAAAATTGTATGTCATTTTATTTTGGATAGCATGATATAACATTCAACAACAAAACATTATTATTTTGTGACTTTTTTGGGTCATTTAAATTTAATTATCCTTATAAAAAATCAAAATTGCCTCTGTCCATGTTTTCCAAAATCTTGCTTATTTGACAATATAATGAAATAATGGAAATTGTCATTGAAAATTGTATGTCATTTTATTTTGGATAGCATGATATAACATTCAACAACAAAACATTATTATTTTGTGACTTTTTTGGGTCATTTAAATTTAATTATCCTTATAAAAAATCAAAATTGCCTCTGTCCATGTTTTCCAAAATCTTGCTTATTTGACAATATAATGAAATAATGGAAATTGTCATTGAAAATTGTATGTCATTTTATTTTGGATAGCATGATATAACATTCAACAACAAAACATTATTATTTTGTGACTTTTTTGGGTCATTTAAATTTAATTATCCTTATAAAAAATCAAAATTGCCTCTGCCCATGTTTTCCAAAATCTTGCTTATTTGACAAGATAATGAAATAATGAAAATTGTCATTGAAAATTGCGTGTCATTTTATTTTGAATAGCATGATATAACATTCAACAACAAAACATTATTATTTTGTGACTTTTTTGGGTCATTTAAATTTAATTATCCTTATAAAAAATCAAAATTGCCTCTGCCAATGTTTTCCAAAATCTCGCTTATTTGACAAGATAATGAAATAATGAAAATTGTCATTGAAAATTGCGTGTCATTTTATTTTGAATAGCATGATATAACATTCAACAACAAAACATTATTATTTTGTGACTTTTTTGGGTCATTTAAATTTAATTATCCTTATAAAAAATCAAAATTGCCTCTGCCAATGTTTTCCAAAATCTCGCTTATTTGACAAGATAATGAAATAATGAAAATTGTCATTGAAAATTGCGTGTCATTTTATTTTGGATAGCATGATATAACATTCAACAACAAAACATTATTATTTTGTAACTTTTTTGGGTCATTTAAATTTAATTATCTTTATAAAAAATCAAAATTGCCTCTGCCAATGTTTTCCAAAATCTCGCTTATTTGACAAGATAATGAAATAATGAAAATTGTCATTGAAAATTGCGTGTCATTTTATTTTGAATAGCATGATATAACATTCAACAACAAAACATTATTATTTTGTAACTTTTTTGGGTCATTTAAATTTAATTATCTTTATAAAAAATCAAAATTGCCTCTGCCAATGTTTTCCAAAATCTCGCTTATTTGACAAGATAATGAAATAATGAAAATTGTCATTGAAAATTGCGTGTCATTTTATTTTGAATAGCATGATATAACATTCAACAACAAAACATTATTATTTTGTAACTTTTTTGGGTCATTTAAATTTAATTATCCTTATAAAAAATCAAAATTGCCTCTGCCAATGTTTTCCAAAATCTCGCTTATTTGACAAGATAATGAAATAATGAAAATTGTCATTGAAAATTGCGTGTCATTTTATTTTGAATAGCATGATATAACATTCAACAACAAAACATTATTATTTTGTAACTTTTTTGGGTCATTTAAATTTAATTATCCTTATAAAAAATCAAAATTGCCTCTGCCAATGTTTTCCAAAATCTCGCTTATTTGACAAGATAATGAAATAATGAAAATTGTCATTGAAAATTGCGTGTCATTTTATTTTGAATAGCATGATATAACATTCAACAACAAAACATTATTATTTTGTGTCTTTTTTGGGTCATTTAATTTTAATTATCCTTATAAAAAATCAAAATTGCCTCTGCCCATGTTTTCCAAAATCTCGCTTATTTGACAAGATAATGAAATAATGAAAATTGTCATTGAAAATTGCGTGTCATTTTATTTTGAATAGCATGATATAACATTCAACAACAAAACATTATTATTTTGTGACTTTTTTGGGTCATTTAAATTTAATTATCCTTATAAAAAATCAAAATTGCCTCTGCCAATGTTTTCCAAAATCTCGCTTATTTGACAAGATAATGAAATAATGAAAATTGTCATTGAAAATTGCGTGTCATTTTATTTTGAATAGCATGATATAACATTCAACAACAAAACATTATTATTTTGTGACTTTTTTGGGTCATTTAAATTTAATTATCTTTATAAAAAATCAAAATTGCCTCTGCCCATGTTTTCCAAAATCTCGCTTATTTGACAATATAATGAAATAATGGAAATTGTCATTGAAAATTGTATGTCATTTTATTTTGGATAGCATGATATAACATTCAACAACAAAACATTATTATTTTGTGACTTTTTTGGGTCATTTAAATTTAATTATCCTTATAAAAAATCAAAATTGCCTCTGTCCATGTTTTCCAAAATCTTGCTTATTTGACAAGATAATGAAATAATGAAAATTGTCATTGAAAATTGCGTGTCATTTTATTTTGAATAGCATGATATAACATTCAACAACAAAACATTATTATTTTGTAACTTTTTTGGGTCATTTAAATTTAATTATCCTTATAAAAAATCAAAATTGCCTCTGCCAATGTTTTCCAAAATCTCGCTTATTTGACAAGATAATGAAATAATGAAAATTGTCATTGAAAATTGCGTGTCATTTTATTTTGAATAGCATGATATAACATTCAACAACAAAACATTATTATTTTGTAACTTTTTTGGGTCATTTAAATTTAATTATCCTTATAAAAAATCAAAATTGCCTCTGCCAATGTTTTCCAAAATCTCGCTTATTTGACAAGATAATGAAATAATGAAAATTGTCATTGAAAATTGCGTGTCATTTTATTTTGAATAGCATGATATAACATTCAACAACAAAACATTATTATTTTGTAACTTTTTTGGGTCATTTAAATTTAATTATCCTTATAAAAAATCAAAATTGCCTCTGCCAATGTTTTCCAAAATCTCGCTTATTTGACAAGATAATGAAATAATGAAAATTGTCATTGAAAATTGCGTGTCATTTTATTTTGAATAGCATGATATAACATTCAACAACAAAACATTATTATTTTGTGTCTTTTTTGGGTCATTTAATTTTAATTATCCTTATAAAAAATCAAAATTGCCTCTGCCCATGTTTTCCAAAATCTCGCTTATTTGACAAGATAATGAAATAATGAAAATTGTCATTGAAAATTGCGTGTCATTTTATTTTGAATAGCATGATATAACATTCAACAACAAAACATTATTATTTTGTGACTTTTTTGGGTCATTTAAATTTAATTATCCTTATAAAAAATCAAAATTGCCTCTGCCAATGTTTTCCAAAATCTCGCTTATTTGACAAGATAATGAAATAATGAAAATTGTCATTGAAAATTGCGTGTCATTTTATTTTGAATAGCATGATATAACATTCAACAACAAAACATTATTATTTTGTGACTTTTTTGGGTCATTTAAATTTAATTATCTTTATAAAAAATCAAAATTGCCTCTGCCCATGTTTTCCAAAATCTCGCTTATTTGACAATATAATGAAATAATGGAAATTGTCATTGAAAATTGTATGTCATTTTATTTTGGATAGCATGATATAACATTCAACAACAAAACATTATTATTTTGTGACTTTTTTGGGTCATTTAAATTTAATTATCCTTATAAAAAATCAAAATTGCCTCTGTCCATGTTTTCCAAAATCTTGCTTATTTGACAAGATAATGAAATAATGAAAATTGTCATTGAAAATTGCGTGTCATTTTATTTTGAATAGCATGATATAACATTCAACAACAAAACATTATTATTTTGTAACTTTTTTGGGTCATTTAAATTTAATTATCTTTATAAAAAATCAAAATTGCCTCTGCCCATGTTTTCCAAAATCTCGCTTATTTGACAATATAATGAAATAATGGAAATTGTCATTGAAAATTGTATGTCATTTTATTTTGAATAGCATGATATAACATTCAACAACAAAACATTATTATTTTGTGACTTTTTTGGGTCATTTAAATTTAATTATCCTTATAAAAAATCAAAATTGCCTCTGCCAATGTTTTCCAAAATCTCGCTTATTTGACAAGATAATGAAATAATGAAAATTGTCATTGAAAATTGCGTGTCATTTTATTTTGAATAGCATGATATAACATTCAACAACAAAACATTATTATTTTGTAACTTTTTTGGGTCATTTAAATTTAATTATCTTTATAAAAAATCAAAATTGCCTCTGCCCATGTTTTCCAAAATCTCGCTTATTTGACAAGATAATGAAATAATGAAAATTGTCATTGAAAATTGCGTGTCATTTTATTTTGAATAGCATGATATAACATTCAACAACAAAACATTATTATTTTGTGACTTTTTTGGGTCATTTAAATTTAATTATCCTTATAAAAAATCAAAATTGCCTCTGCCAATGTTTTCCAAAATCTCGCTTATTTGACCAGATAATGAAATAATGAAAATTGTCATTGAAAATTGCATGTCATTTTATTTTGAATACCATGATATAACGTTCACTAACAAAAACATTATTATTTTGTGACTTTTGAGTTATTTAATTTTAATAATTATTCTTAAAAAAAACTAAAATTGCCTCCGCCCATGTTTTTGAAAATCTCGCTTATTTGACAAGATAATGATATAATGAAAATTGTCATTGAAAATTGCGCATCATTTTATTTTGAATACCACGATATAACATTTAACAACAAAAACATTAACATCTTGTGATTTTTTTGGGTTATTTATTTTTATTGGGCAACATGCAATATCTTTATTTTCGCTTTTATTTTGAGGAATTCCATGTAGAATAGACCATAAGTATATTAAAAAAAAGAAATATTCAAATTTATTGCAGAAAATTCGGTTTTAAACTGACTGTTTCAAATTTCGCGCGGAGCTACAGTTCCGATGACGTCACTAATGTCTGTCGCTGTCAGTCATATTTGTTCGTCCCTGGCTTTAAGTATTGCTTGCAATTTTTTTGTATAAGTACCTCAAGAAAATGTAAAGTATTTAAAGTGAATCCATTTTACAGTCATCCAACATCAGGTAGTCATAATAATGCTACTAATATTCTTTCTTATTAAAAGCCGTGCTGACTCTTGTTTTGTGCCATTGTTTCCATCTACTTCAGTAAAGTTTCCAAACAAATTGTATAAAATTATTACCTCAAACAATTTGTTATTATTAGTTATAAGGAGGAAATACAGACAGACATGACTGACGTCATCAAATAGGCATTTTGAAACCGCATTTTTTTTCAATAAATTATAGTATTTTGATTTTTTAATACGGTTATGGTCTATTCTACAACGGAATTCTTTTTTATTTTTGTAAGGATAATTTAATAACCCAAAAAAAACAGAAAATGTTATTGTTTTTCTTGTTATTATTAAAAACTACCAAATATGTGCAACCGTGGTAATCCATTTAGAATGACAAGTAATTTTCAATGACAATATATAGGGGGTGCCATTTGAAAATAAAAAGTAAAGGGTAGCTACTATATGCCTGTCAAATTTAATATTTTTTTTAATTAGTCAGTAGGAAGGTAGTTTGATGCAGTTTGTTAATTTTTTCATTACCTTGTCAAATAAGCCAGATATTGACAGTATACGATAACTTGGGACACCCCGTATAGCAACATTTATATTGGACATTTCTCAAAAAATTTTCGGTTTCCGAGTTACTACAGTGGGAAATTCTGAAATACATATGTGTATTTCCGCGATGGTTTGAAATTACTGAATAAGTATAAGGTTTTTTTTGGTGAACGTTCAATTATTTTGATGACCAATGTTACACTCAAAACTCTGAAATAAATATTTTTTTACAAAAACCGACGAAAATAATATTAATTTTATTGGTATTGGTAATTTTGAAGTTATCAAATTGTAGTTAGATAGAAGGCTTTTGGCACCAACTTCACAAGTACCAGCATCAATGGAATTATTATTATTTTGTACTGTTCAGTGAATCAACTAATAGTCGGTCCAATTTTTTGTAAAAAATATTTATTTCACGCTTTTTAGTGTAACATTAGTCATAATAATCGTTGAACCTTCACTGATACCAAGATAAGACAGCACTTATCCTATTACCCATGTATATTATTTGCTTGTACTTGTTATCTTAAAAAAATCGCGGTGGAAATACACATATTTAAAGTTTACCAGTACCAATAGAATTAATATTATTTTGCATTTTTCAGTGTACCAACTAATAAAGTCGATTCAAGTTTTTGTAAAAAATATTTATCACTTATATTGTTGACAAAGTGGAAAGCTGTATAGGGTCATTTGAAAAAAAAAATCACCAATTACGTCATATCCAGAAAATTAGCTTACTGAAGAGAGCTTATGTCCTACAAAAACTTTTGGGGGAATATTTTTTAATATAATGTATAGTTGACCCAGAAATAAAAAGTTTACATGCTTCCTATTCATCCTTTAATAGTTAAATAGACTTACCTAAATTGAAAGCATAAGTGCCATCAGGTAGCCTTTCTTGTATATAATTCAAATTGTAATCAATCATAATATGAACCACTCTCAACATGTTCTCCTTTTCTGTGGGTGTATACAAATGTAAACTAACTGGTCGAAAGTTGGGTACAATGATTCTGGTCAATAGATATGGCAATGTATCCAAAATCAGTGATAATCTCGAACAGTTTATCCATACTGATGGTTGCATACCTTTCAGCATTTCACTGATTAGGGATTTTTGTCGCAGTTCTTTCTGCCTTTTCTGCAAACAAGAAGAAGACAAACCATAAAAACTTGATCTTTATCGTCTTCAATGAGTTCTCCAAACAAAAATACATTGATATTAGAAAAAAGACAAAGCTGGGATTAATACTCTTCAAAAACCAACATGTAAGTTTGAACTGTAATGCTCAGTCTCATTCCCAATCAAAGTTAGATTTTTTTTCAATATTTTTAAATAACCATAAATAACAAACCAAAACACTATCCTATCTTACTATGAAATGGATTGATATTAAAATGTATAATGTATAGTTATCGAATTTTTAGGATGAGCCTGAGAGCCGGGATTAGGGTGGTGCATGAACTGCACAAATTATTGAATGGCGAGTCTGACAGGAGATATAATATATGTATAATGTCCTATACCTGAGTCTAACCGTTTATGACATATTTCAAATTTTATTTAAAAAAATTTGTTTACAATCCAAAACATAATTAATAATTTTTCCTATGAGGAAGCCTTTAATATTTAATTTTGGTTGATTTTCTTGTAGAAGAAGATCTACCTTATCAGTATTCTTACGATATTTTGATAATAATTTATACAGAGTGATCAAAAAACAAGCTTGAAAACTAGATCCAAAAAAAGTTTTTTTTTCAAATGGAAACCCCCGTTTTATAATATTTTATTGTATTGAGCAGCGAAAATAAGGGGAACTTTGTATGGTTGCCTATACCAAAAATTACTGGTTTTCAAAATAATTCTTCTTTTATTGCGGCCGTAGCACCTTCGACCTCCTCGACTTCTGGGTAGACTACCGCAACGTGAAATATTGTTCTTACAACCGCTGTTGCCAACACATTGCCGGATATTTCTTTGAGATTTTGATGTACTGCGCCTTTTAAAAGAACTTCTTCTTCTACTGAGCATCAGGCTCGTTATTTGAGCTGTCCTTGTACGAACAATAATGAAGATTCTGTTGGACGATGTTTTCTTTCTTATATTGTTGTCTAATGCTAGCCTGTTCTTCTTCATATTCCAGTATAATTCTTGCCAGTTCTTCTTTATATTCTTGTGTAATTCTTGACTGCTCTTCTTTATATTCTTGTCTTATTCTTCTTCATATTCTTGTCTAATTCTTGCCTGCTCTTCTACATATTCTTGTCTAATTATTTCCTGTTCTTCATATTCTTGTCTAATTCTTTTCTGTTCTTCTTCACCTTGCCTAATTTTGGTCCTTTCTTCTTTATATTGTAGCATGTTGTTCCTTACGTTCTATTCTAATTCTTGCCCATTCTTCTTTTTCTTACCCATTTTTCTTTTTCTTGTTGTCTTTTTCTTGCACATTCTTCTTTTTCTCATTGTCTTTTTCTTGCATATTCTTCATTTTCTTTTTGTCTTTTTCTTACCCATTCTTCTTTTTCTTGTTGTGTTTTTCGTGCACATTCATTTTCTTGTTTTTTTTCTCTTTCCCATTCTTCTTTGTTTTTTGTCTAACTCTATCTTGTTCTTCTAAGATTCCTCTCATTCTTGTTTCGTGTTCTTATTTTTCGTTTTTCAGGAACTCCATTCATCTGCAAAAGTTACCATTTCTTCGTAATCTTTCGATCTGATCTTTACCATATATTCTCAGAAAAATGCAAGGGATCCCACTTCTGACACCAATTGTAATGTTTAACCCTGTGCTTAACGTTGTGGGGTGAGTTCACTTGCGTAATACTCAAAAGTTCGCAGAATGATTCCAAAAACGTTTATTTTCAACACTGTGTACATGACCTTCCGTTATAGTACAACTGTCAACACTTGTCACCTTGAGAATCTAAACTGTCACTGTCTTTACCGACTAAACTACTATTAACATCTGATTTCACAGACTGACCCAATAATAATGACTGTTATAAACTCACTGTGACCCGTGACCGACACGGCTTTATATATCTGAATCTTGACATGACATTCATCTAAAATGTTCTATGATTATTTAGACTCACATAATAATGTTCTAGAGGCTTGTCAAACTGACAATACTGTGACAAACTGTACCTCACATATTGTTTCCGGAAGTTTTTAGAATATATTTACCAATTCCAAAACTAATTAATGAATTATACATGAAAAAAATATACTAAACAAGCTAGTAGAAAAAATAGACTAAACGAATAATAACCGTAAGTACAAGATAAACGATCCACGTAACAATATTGATGATACTGTGATTTTCAAAACGATTCTATAAACATTTCAGTCTAAATAAGAAAGTATATGCTTTAATTGGGTACTTGACTAAATTCTTCGAAACCTTTTTATTTTATAGATAGAAATAAATAACTCAAAGACATAACGAGTTGATTTTAAGAAGCAAAAATAGAATCATCTATGCTTTATTATTAGAAGTTACATTTGTCAAATTTGACGCAATACGTGGATTCGTCCCCAATGACGACATTTGAAGAAGAATATATTGAGTTGTCACTTTGTCAGGTTAGTCACATTATAGTGGGCCTCTGTTATTGACTTTGTTCATTTCGTAGTAAGGCATACAGACTATTCTTCCGCTATATTACGTGATTTTAAATTAACTGTGTCGAATATTACATAACTCTATAAAATTACTTGTTAAATTTGAAACATTTCCCAACAATATTTACCTCGTATCCAACACTGGGAAAATTGATCTTTTGTTTGCCAGTTGTAGCAAAAGCAAAATGCCACACAACAAAACTGTACTGCAAGTATGTTGTCAATGTGTAGATTTGTTGCTCATGGATTTGTTGATTGAGCAAATCAGAGAAGACAAACCACGACAAACATTCAGCTATTGAGGACATTGTGGGATCTTTCAGTTTGAGTTGTTGATAGTTTTCAAAAACACCTTGTGCTACACGTTCAAAATCCCCAAAAGCGGAAACAGTTTGCAAGACTTTTTGCATTCGTTGTGGTAAATGGTTGCTTCCACTTGTTCGCATAGTGGTACGGTCTATTTGGAATATATCGTTCCACACCGAGAAAATACCTGGAAATAAGCATACATAAATTAGTCTCTAGGCAGTAGTTCAGTTTTATTCGGGAAAAATGCAGGAGTGATGATTTTTAGAATATTGAGAATCCGCTAAATATGTCAGCAAACCAAAATCATTTGAGCTTTCGCCACCATCTTGGAAAACTCGGTTTTTTATTTCTTGTGCGACTTGTTAAAAAGTTATAGTACATATATTGAATTCACTATAACTATTTCTAAAGCATTTTTTATAAATATGATAGTTAGATAGTATAGCCAGATGTCATTTTTAACCGACGAACCCAAACGGAGGAGATATACCTACAATTAGACTGTGAGCTTTTTTTGGGTTTGTGGGCGCGACCTATATAGTAAACGTACTCGAATTTTGATGATTTTTAACTTGTCCCAGAGGGAGTTAATGTAATGGGCCGATTTTGTCAATCCCCAGCTTTTGCATATATGCACGTTTCAGTCACCAGAATCCAAATTCAACGTTTTATCGAGAATCGAGATGTCTGTGTGTGGGTATGTACGTACGTATGTGCGTATGTACATTCGGAATTTTTCGTCTCCATTATCTCGCGAACCAATGACGATATTAATATGGGGGTGGGCTCATTCGACGCGTAATTAAGTATTTAAAAACTGAAGCCAAGTCACGTTAGCTGATTTTTAACAGCAATTAAAAAACTAAGAAAATTCTGACAACCTGTAGCTAGCGGAAAGCTGAATAAACGTCCTTACCGTCTTGAAAATTTAAGTCTGCGATAGCCTAGTTGGTAGAGCATCGTAGTGATAGGAAAGCTTCATAGTGGAGAGACGGGTTCAAATCTGCGCTAGCACGTTTTTTTTTTCTTCCTCTTATTGACTAATCAGTACAATATTCTTATATAAAATTTTGGAAATCAAGATCATTTTTTTATTTATTTTTAAAGTCATTGCTTATTATTATTATAAATGATTAAACATAGAAATGTTGAGATACAGTTTTAATTCATGTGGCGAGATTTGCCACACACCAGACTTGATGGTTGGTCGAACCCAGAATAACAACAAGCTGGCAACGATGTGTTTTATAACACTTCACACTGCGTTCTTAATGTGAAACGCAGAATATATCTTCACATGTATTAAATTAGCAAGTTACAATTCTCCCGATTGTTTTGTCCAGGTAAATGTATTTTAACTGGCGCCTAAATCCACTAGACAGTAAGTAGAATTTGATCTTAAAACTGGTACCTTTTTGCACATCCTTTTGACCAATGCTTGCCTTGTACACCTCCGTCAAGGATAAGCGTTTATTTTGTGCCTTGTAGAAATGTAATACGGACAAACAGGATCTAATGTCGTTGTTACTTTTCTCAGCCAGTGCCATCATGGCACCCATATCAGTTTTAATTTGTTGTCGTCTTGCGATCTCTATTAATCGTTCCGCTAACCTAGAAAAGAAAAAATAAGAATTGATATGGAGATTTAAAAAAACGTTTATTATTATTAAGCGCCTCAAATATCCATGTAAACCTATCCTAACCTAGAAAAGAAAAAATAAGAATTGATATGGAGATTTAAAAAAACAATATTATTATTAGCGCCTCAATTATCCATGTGATCTTAGTTAATAATTCAGGGTGTGAATGCAAACTTAGCGATTGTCTGTTTAAAGAATGACAAAACAAGCACCTCATGGAAAGCAATTGGCAAACCACCACGAGTAATTGAAAAAACATTTCAACGAATACCGTTAGGACTGGCGATAATAAAACAACAAAATTCCAGAGTACGTGGAATTATACAATATTTTTTTATGAAATTTTCTTTAGTAACGAAAAGAATATTTTGGGATAAAAATTTTGTTTCTTATCAAGAAAAAATATGTACCTTGCAGTAGAGACAGGTGGACAATTAACAACAAAAGCAATCTGTCGGAGCGGCCTTAACGCTGGCACATAAACATCATTGCAAATACAAATAATTGGTCTTCTTAGTATGGATTGTTTGTGGGTCTTTGCTCCTCCACCTCCTTTCTTCGCTCTGTTTGTCGTCGTACCTTGGACAAACTTGACCAAAAAGTCAATGGATGCCTGCGGCGCTCCATCAATCTCATCGAAAACCAAACAGTTGGGGCGACGCTCTTGATCAACGACTGATCGCATCTGAGTGGCATTCTCCAAGGAGGTTTTGAATGCCTCAAGACTTCTATCGTCTGATGCATTCACTTCAACCACATTGTAGCCGGCATGTCTGGCCACCATGTGAGCAAGCGTTGTTTTACCTGAGAATAAAAAAATATTATCTGGTCACGTGCATAACATTATAGACGAGCTGGAGATGTATGAGATAAAGGGTGTGCAAATGAGAGACTTGTAAGATCTTAATTGAAACAACATAAAACAATTGGTTGTAGAAATTGACGACGATGGACACATGATAAAATAGTAGAAAAGCGGGTACCTTAGTGGCAACTTCTTTATATTCGATGTACCAATGAAATCTCAAAATTTTAGGTGGACGCACTGTAATCTCATTCGCTGATGATTCAACTCTCATAACAGAAAAAGAAACTGTTCAGCAATATACAGATGAAGCGTCCCAAATAATGTCAACTTTAGACCAGAGGTTTTACGATAACAACCTTATTTTCAACATTGATAGAACACAGTGCTCACTAGGCGGCAATATTGTGTTGTTTTGTTTTTTTGATTCACTCTTACTTTCAAATAATTTATTAAGGTTTTCAAAAGCACTTTTACTCCATAATAAAAAAAAGAAATCGTAATAGACAGGTTTGCTAGATTTTAAAACATGGAGACCCACTCTTTTTCATCAATTTTCTTAAAATCGGTTGTGTACGTATTATTTTATTATTTGTACACCTAAATTTTGACACCATTCAAATTCAATTCTGATGATTTGCGTTTGCCATGTTTATAGCGGTCGAAAAAAATATATTTGACTTACTAGCTCATAAAGTATATACTCTTTAATTTGATTTATTACCACATGTGCTTGAAGAAATTTCTATTTTTTCCCTAAATTCCCTAAATTTCCTACAGTTCATTACACAATGAAATGAAATTTATACCAACGTTAATTTATGCGGTACCTCACTGAAATAAAAAAAAATGAAAAATGTAATATGATTCATTTTCCGATTTCAGCAAGGTGAATCTGAGTAAGATGATTGTTAAAATTGTATAATACTGAAATTTAAGAAAAAATTAACGAGATTGATAACTATTCTAAGAAGTAGAAATGTACTTATTCAGAAAGTAGAGAGTGATCTTACAAGGGTCCTGTTTTTTCAGCAGATGCACAATGTTGAAGCTCAAGATGGATAAAGAGGAGGCCACACTTACCCAAACCTGGAGGACCACACAGCAATGCGACCTTATGAAACGGCCTTCCATGTTCATCCAAATTAGTGTTTAAATCAAATTGTTGTGTAAACTTTTTCATACCAACATCATTCTTTTGGATTGGTAGTTTTACTCTTGGATTTCTGTTAAATACAACTTTATCCCACAATTTCATCCATCTCAACATTATTCTGTTGGTACTTTCATCACTGAGAAGCTCTAAATACCTTCTAGGTTTGTATAATTCTACCCACAGTTCTTTCTGATGACGCGTATCATCAATCACCTCCATTACATTATTAATGTCATCTTCAATTTTGGAAGCAGCATCAATTTTGTTGTTTACCTACAAATACTACATACACTTAAACAACCCAAAGAGTGTCAGTATAATAACTACCTACCAACAGATTTGCTTCTTCCCATACAGTTTTGAAACTATCGCCAAGCAAGCCTTGAAAAGACAAATCCTTTGATAATCTATCCATTTCCTCCTCTTCATAATCTTCTGAATGGAATCTAATATACAATCTCTCATTATCGAATCTCGTAACCCCAATAAAAGGATATTTGGGAACTCGAAACGATAAATTGGCTTTGTCACGTTCGACATTACTTAAACTTGAGTTTGATCTATAAGTTGTAATGTTCTGTTTTTCTTTTGATAGTTCCCTGAGACGCAAAATATTTTCTATAAGTTCCTGTTGTTCCTCTTCTTTCGTTGCTTTCGATTTTTTCGTCACCACAGCTTCATCAATGAAGAAATCATCTAAATCATCAATGTCACCAAAAACTTCATAAGCTTTCCTTTTCCTGTTAGCTTCCTCAGTAGCAGCATACTGGGATAAATTGAAATGTTCGGACTGGGTCTCTATTGAAGCTACTTCTTCAGCAATAAATGGATCTGGGGTTGCTTCGGTTGGTTGATTATTTTGTGTTGGCGGCTCGCTAACATCTGAGATTGCTTGAGATGGGGCAGGTTTGACTACAGGGGTATCAATACTAGAATATTCTGAAATGCAATGAGTATTATTATTATTATTAAATCAAAATAAACAAGGTATATGATACTAACCATGATCGTTAAGCAATTCGAGCTCATCCTCATACATAAGCTCAAATTCTTCATAGGGCTCTGGACAGTAAGCCATTTTCAGATTTAATTGAGAAAAATAATAATAAAAACTATTCAGTAATAAATCACATCCATGAATAAAATATGTTCTTGATCACATCACATCATTCATAATCATAATAATCAAGCGCGCCAAAATCTAATGTCAATAGCATAGTCAATAGTTAATTAAGTCAAATCACAGAATGTGACAGGATATATGAGAAAAAGCATAGAACAAAAGATAGCAGAATGAATAAACATCAGAGAGAATGTTCTCTGTGATAGGCATTACAAATATTATTGCGATGTTGTCAGTTTGAAAACATTATAAAATCTTGAAGCTTACCGGAAAAATAATTTTTGACTTTTGAAACTTTTTTCAGTGACATTCAATTATCAATAATTGATCTGTTCTATTCGAAACATGTTTCTAAATTACCAGATCCAATGTTTTCTCGCTATTTTATTATGGGGGGTTAATCAAGCATTAGGTTCTTGCTCAGAAGAGTATCCTGATTGTCCATGGAAGCCGAATCCAGATGATCGAATCAACACGTATTGCTTGAGGAACAAATATTGCGGTGAAGTTTCAAATTGCCATTCTATAGAGAGTGATCCAGAATTTAGAAAATATGTCGTGGAAGAACACAATAAGCTCAGGTGAGTGAGCATCAAATCAAATCTCCAAAAACTGAAAGAGCCACAACGATGATGGGATTTTTTCTGTTACAGAGACAAAATTGCTTCTGGTACTGAAACAAGAGGTGGAAGTACCAGTGCTGCAGGAATGCATGTCCTTAACTATGATAATAATATTGAATTTATATGTAGATGTCATATACTTCAGTGCGAGTTCAGGCACGATGGATGTAGAATCACTAAAGATTTCGCTCGGAACCTTGGAGTCGGTTTGTTCTACTAATTTTTTATTTTGTTAGACTAACGTATGAACCGGCACTGTTTTTTTAGGCCAGAACCTCGCTCAGTACGTCAGTACACCTGGAAACCAACAAATGGCCCAAAAAGATACCGTCATCAAATTTATTAATGATTTTTATGAAGAGATTGTCGATTGTACGGCCGCTGATTTAGATGCGTACCAAGGTAAACATGGAATAGGTCATTTCACTCAGCTAATCAGTGACAGAAGCTTATATATTGGTTGCTGGAGATCTTATGACGATTTTGGACAGAATATTCTGGGCTGTAATTATGCTCCTACTGGAAATTGGGTCGGTGAAAAAGTTTTTGAGAGAGGAGCACCATGTACCAAATGCAGAAACAAGGCTGCATGTAATAAGAAATACACCAGCTTATGTGGTGAAGTGGATGAATCGCGGTTCTATGCACCAATAATAAGCAGAAGCCCGAAATTATTCTATAAAACAATTTCAGTGCTTCTGTTTGTACCAATTATTATAATCTGCTGATAAAATTAGTAAATCACTATGCTCTCTAGATCTATTATTTATTTCCTTTTACAATGTATCAAACCCAATAAACAACTGTGGTTGTCAGAATAGATCTGTGGCATTTCTCAACTACTTATAATGTACCTATAAAACAAGATTTCTCATAAGAACGACAACACCGCAAAATAACAAACAAGAAGAGACTTCGCAGCTACACAGCATGCAAGAGAGAGGTGAACAGAATGAAGAATATTGAATTGAAGTTGTAGGTTAGACGGTGACTATTGTTCACTTATCGTCTCAGCATCAGAACATTCTGAAACCTGTCGTACACTCAGCTGTTGAGAGGGGTGAGTGACATTATATTTGACGTCTGTACCTGTAAATCGTTTGGTGAATATTTTGGAAGGTGTCTTAGCAAAATTTCGAAGGATTTGTGTGGAAAGGTGCAAGAATAAGTTTGGAAAAGTTGAAAAAAACATGAGTGAATTGAGTCAGGAAGAGGTGAGTCTAATAAAGTTCTTCAAAAATATATTGCAATGGGAAAATTTAGCATTTTCTCATTCTGTTGTCTTGTTAGATGAACTTCATTTTCAAAATCCATTGTTCACTAGTTTATGCAGTGACTAGCAGAAAGATGGAACCTTTACGCTTTCAAATATACTTTTTATTCTATTACATAAACATTTAGGTATATACAAGAATTTGAGAACTAGAGCTATAGTTCAGTGATTTATGAACAGATCTGAAATTAAGTTAGTTTTTGGAATTATTAATTCTCAATCCACATCTGCATTAATAAACAATATATAGTATATATTACATATATTGATTGTGTTTGGTACATAACATTTTCAATGATCTCATTTTAATTACTAGTATTGATAATTACTTAGAAAATATTTCCACTAATTCATTTTAAATCTGATCATTGTCTAGATAATGTTTTCATATTATCAACAAGTGCGTATTTGTTTCCATTTTCGTAAGTATTTTTTAATTACAATCGCAAAAACAAGACGACAAAGCTCAAAACATTTTTAGGTTAGGTGTAGATGATTGTAAACTTTCTCAAATTTTCAAGGTACCACAACAGAATGAAAGTAATATATTGATTTTCTTCGGTTAACTTGGAACTATGAACTGAAACATAATGTGGCATTTACCTCTAACTTAATTTTTGGCCTGGGAAATTTAAAATTCCTCAGAAGCATATGGCTCTCACCCTCACCAAAAGGTTCTTGTTTATTTATTAAGTAACTTGCACCGAAATATGAATATAATATAACAAATCAATGGAAAATATAAATACTTGAGATCAGTGGAACATTATTTCTATATAATTTAGTTGCGATGATCATACAAAAAATAATCGTCTTTGGAAGGGATTTGTTGAGTTTCTTACGTTTATTTTCTAATACCTAATTTAGTGGATTTTATAACAATCATATAATAAAGTAGGTGTCAGGAAATCATGCTGTGACTTATTAATAGGAAAACTCTCCAAATGGTTTGTTTCATTTGAAAACAGAAATTTCGGATTATAAACAAACCGAATCAAGCTTGTGCGACCTTGAAAATATGTTTTGGAAATAACTCTAGGAAAATCCTAGGTGGAAAATTGGCCCCAACCCAAAATGTGTATAAATAATACGAGTGTAGTGACCTAATCTCCAGGAACTGTAAATCCATTGTCAACAAAACAAAAGAAAAGAACAACTCTTATTCTATGTTCATGATCATGATCAATAATATTGCATTTATTTTCTTGATTACTGTTAAAATGATCTGAGCATTTTTTGTGTAAAAAATTAAAATTGTTTTTCACTTTTCATTGCGAATTTATAGCGGTTTTAGTTGTGCATTATTATTGTATCTTTTAATAGATGTTCCAAATAACTGCAGGTAGCGAATAGTGTGCCAAAAAAAGTTCTTTATATTACGGTAGGGATACAGACAAGTAAAAATCTGAGGTGTCCACTCACACGACTTTCCTACCACTCTCAAATGAATGAATGAATATCATCGAATATAAACATTGTCTGATCTATTTTTTTCAGCGTATCAAGACAAACAATAACGGCTATACACAATTTTGACTTAGAAGGAACCGCTTATAAGATCAAAAAGTAAAAAAAAAATATTTTATCAAAATCGTTAGAGCCGTTTTAGCGCCACATTCTTGAACGAAACACGTTTTTAAGCTACCTATAGCTTAGCGAGTGGTTTGCCCAATCTGACTCTCTACCTCATCGATAGCCTTCAAAATATAAAATGCAACACTGTTGGTCCATCCATTCCGGAGATAATCTTTTTGGACTCTGAGAACTTTGAAAACCGTACGTAGATACGGAAAATTTTACATGATTTCAATACTTACAGCACTAAGCTACTTAAATTAGAGGTAGAAAAGTTATACCTAATTGAATCAAAAATTCAAGCTACCTAATACATTTCTGAGGGAATAGTAGCTCTGTGTAAAGTACTGTTCAAGGCTTTTGGTCCACTTAAATCTAGAAATAAAAGAAAAAATAGAGCGTATTTTCTTGAGCTCGGTTCAGATTTAGTAACATTTTACATTACACGTATAAAAAATCAACTCATACTTCAGCGAACGGCGAACATAGGTCGCAGTTGTATATTTTAGAAGCTTCAGATGTTTTTTTGCTTTCTTTGGAACGTGCGGAACAGTTCAATCAGGAAATCTTTGTTCATATACTCTTTGCTTTTGCAATTCCATGAGGGGTGTTCGAGCATCAGTTTGGACCAGTTTCACACTATTATACAACGAATTATGCTCCATCTGACATTTCTTTTTTTTGTGGCGAGAATTCCACACTGCATGGTTAGCTTTGTATACCTAGATAAAGGATCAACCTATCATCCACAAATGATCGCACCCCGAAAAGGCTAGCGTGCTCGCCCATGGGCATGAACTCTTGTTCATGGACGGTTCAGGGGCTTTACAAGACAGAATCTAGTCGTGGTAGTTTGTCAGTGCTTTCAATGAGGTAGCCAGCCATTGCGTAGCTTCGTGAAAAATCTTCACGGCTTAACAGGATTTGAACTGGTAGCTAAGGCATGGTAGTCTACCAAGCACGGTGGCCATTATAACTACTACACAACCTGATCCAAGATATTGTGGGACTGTTATGACATTCAAAATGAACTGGGAGCTTTCAGCAATGTGGGTTCTAGACCCTAGAGTCCCAGAAGATGGTCCTGGTGCTGCCAAACTGCAATGATCTGTACAAACCTCGTAATCGGGTTCGCAGCTGCCACTGATCGAACGCGAGCTTATCGAATTTAGGCTGCCGGAGCTTTAATCAAACCTCAGTTATTGGTAAAACACAAAATTCAAGAATTTTCGCTCGTTTAGTAAAACGGATTAAATAAGAAAATGGAGAGATATTGAACTGGCCCAATAACTTTTTACTTTTCTACCGCTACTTGGAATAGGCTAGTGCGGAAAGTATTTTAATCGTGTAAAATTTTGGGTGTCATGTATTTAACAGATTTTTACGTTTCACAGGTCCCAAAAACATATTTTCAGGTGCTCTGTTAACCTCATCGCTATTATTTTGCCACTCGGCGTGCTCTTTTTGATATTTTTGGTAAAAATGCTTATCTGGGATAACGAATATCCTAAAATAAGCTATCAGTACAACAAGTTTAAGCGAACATCGACAAAATAAATATGTGTAAATACCTAATGATAATAACTGAGCAAATTCACTTTTCTTAAATTAAGAATTGTTCTCCATTTTTAAATATTTCATTTCTAATTATTTTTTTAAATTTTCAGATAAGACGTCGACGGCTTGCCCGATTGACGGCTAGAGAACAACAAAGTTCTCCATCGAGTTCCGTTTCACCACCCGTAACACCAATTTCTCAATCACCGCTTGTCTCCCATCGAGCACAGAGTCCGCCACAAATAAATGAATCATCACAAAACCCGAGTCCAATTGACGACACTGATGTTGTTATCACTACTAATGATAAACAGACGAATAAAGATGCAGATTCAGGTAAAATATAGATAGATGTAGTATCTAGATCTAGAGAATTTAGAAGGTTGTATTTTTGCTATAGAAACATAATTTTCTGCATAAAGAATGACCAATTGGATGTAGAACAATATTCATCGGATCCAATATTTTTTCTATAAATTTAAAGTATTGTTGCCTATGCGGGTTCGCAGATAAGTGAAACTAATTTGCAATTATTAAATAAACTTTATTTACACTCGAAAGTAGAACAATAAAAATTACAACTTCACTTTACAATTAAATATTCTCACTAGCTTACTCTGACTATTCTATTATTGCACACGGTCTTTTTACGCTCCCTCATGCCTACAATTCTCCCAAACATATACCCGAAAAAGACTCCAGATCTTTCGAGCCGCCTCTAGTATTTGATTCACCAGCCGCCACTGGATTTTTCTCGAAATCCTTCATCCAACAACAAAAAGACGTCGCCACTTTGTGGCCCAGTTCCGACGGCTGTACCCCTAGCACGTTACAGTATTTTTTAATTACTGCTTAATGTATACCTAGTCTAAAATGAAGGAATCCTTGATTCCGTACAAGAATTTTCTTCAAAATCAGACAATAATATCTATAGGTTTATTTGGATCACAGTTATGCATGTAATAAAATTTTCAAAAATCTTCGTATTGGGGTTAACATTAGGTTCATAGGCGTTGCTAACCCGATCTATCATATCTTGAAGATCTTCCTGACAATGCGCTATTATTACAGAATCATCGCCTTTTCAGGAGAAGCATCCTGAAAAAATGTCTCAGAGTGTAGATTAAAAAGTAAAGGGTATATGATGTAGCCCTGTCTGACGCCTTTGATTATCGTGATATCTTTAGATCTAATCTAATGTCACTTGTTAATTCTTTATCGGGTTTGTTTTAGTATGTTTGTTTATTGTTGAAGATTTTTAATTCCTCTGATTGTTCTTGAACCCCCAGGAGAAATGTCTGAATATCAAAGACTCCCATTGCTCCAATTTCTAATTTACATGATCCTGAACTAAAGTTAGACAGTTTCAACTATGAACTGCGATAAGTTTTCGACCATTTGCTGGGTTTTAGAGGTCAGATTCCCTCAATTTTGGACTTTCTGACCACTGACGATCATTTACAAATGTCGCATCTTAAAACAAAATGTAATAATTGTCTAACTCATTAAACAATTGCTTAAACGAATCGAAGGAACTAGAATTTAGTTCAAATTATTGTTATTATACTTTGATACCAGGTAATGAATTTACTTATACTAGATATCGTAGATAAATTCATATTCCGCCTCGTTAAGTGTAACTTAACAAATTCCCATAATCACAGCGATTGTTAGTTTATTTATATATCGAATCAGCAATATATTTTTTATTTTTTATAATCTAACTTATACTTCTAGAAAAGATATGGATTTGGTTAAACAACATATTATTTAATCCCCATAAAAAAGGTTATTAAACAAACATAAGTATTAATTTTATTTGATTAAAATTTCAGGAGAAATAAAGCTGCCCACCTGTACAGCTGGTATATTTAAGGAACCAAGTGCTCCGATTGATATAAGCGGTGGAGGTGTTGGTGGCGGCCAAAAGACCACAAGGTCGCGAGCACCACCACAAAGAAGTGATTCAGAAACTAGTTCTGTGCATATGGAAGTCGATGAAGATATAGTTGTGATTGGTAGTATCAATAACAATTCTGGTAGTATTGATAAAAATACACCACCTCTCAGTAGTAGTGATATGGATACGTGCTTTGAAAATATGGAAGTGGATGACTTTGATGCACAACAACGCAACAACAACAAAGATTTGTTAATCACCAGACAAAGACCATCCAATGTGGAAATGACAGAAGAACAGCTACGCTCATCAATGGCTCGCATTCTATTGTGCACTTTCAATTCACCATCCGAATCGAGAATGTATCTACCAGACACTGCCCAAATACTCAAGGAGTTGGGTTCCAACCTTACAATTCGCAATTTAATCTCATCAGCCATTATGGAGGTGCTTTCCATGTTGGCCAAAGGTGATAATCCATTAGAAGATCTACCATCTTTTGGTAGCACTAATGAAGCATGTGATACAACAATCAGCGTCTGTCCATTTCCCAACAATAGTCCACAAAGTTTAGGTAGTAGTTTATCGCCCAGTCCATCAGCAGCTGCCACAGCCACGACATGTCCAGTACCAATGCTGACAATGCGGACGACAACGACGACCACGGAACAGATGGGAAGCGCAAGTAGTGCACCAGCAGTTGTCAGTAGTGGTGGTGGTGGTAGTAATGATACTGAACAGTTACCCATCGAGCTGGCCATCAACTATTTGATGGATTGCTATGATAGGGCAGCTGTTGAAGAAAGGAATCATCCGAAGCGATCCAGTATGCCGCCATTGAGTGAGGCTTTGTCTGAAATCAGGCACCAGATTGTCAAGTATGCGGCGCTAGTTGCTCAAGGTGAGTGTGTGTGTTGTTTAGATGATCGACATCAGTGTGTCCAAAATGTTTGATGGTTGTATGGATATCTCAGAAACAATGCGAGATAATAATAATAATAACGGTTTATTTCCCAAGAAACATAAATGTTTATAACAGGGAAAGTAAAAAAAATATATATAATAATAAAAAAAAACACAAGTATTAGAATAAACAATGAAATCAGAAATGTAATTAAAAAAAAAGTTGAAAGTTATTTATTATAATAAATATTTTTCCAAACTATTTTTGAATCTTGTTTTGCCGATTTTTTTAAGAAAATCCGGTAACTCATTATATAATTTTATGCCGTTATAAAGAATTGATTGTTTGCCAATTGTTGTTTTAATTTTTATTAATACAAGATTATTGGAACACCTAGTTAAATAATTGTGTTGATCACAATTAAACCGAAAAACTAAATTTGAATGTTTTAAATTATTTATTAGGTATTTATTCCTACTACCTTGTTTGCTATAGTTGTTTCATGTTATAGTTCATTATTTATTTCTAGAGTTGGTAGAGTTATTCTCGATCCTTCGAGAAACTATATGTGAGGTACAATTTGTCATACTATTGTCAGTTTGACAAGGATCTAGAACATTAATTATATGCATCTAGATAATCATAGAACATTCTCGATGAATGTCATATCATGATTCAGGTATATAAAGCCGTGTCGATCACGGGACAGAGTCAGTCTTGTGAAGTCAGTGAGTCAAGTCAGTTGATAACAGTCAGTCTGTGGAAACAGAGGTTAATAGTAGTTCTGTCGTATGAAGACAGTGACAGTATAGTTTGTCAAGGTGACAAGTGGTGACAGTTGTACCATAATAGAAGTTCGTGTACTGAGTGTTTGAGAATAAACCATTAGAAGCAATCTGCGAATTTTGAGTCTTACGAAAGTGAACTCACCCCACAACGTTTATCACAGGGTTAAACGTTATAATTTATTATAATAGATAGAAAATCGGAAAAAAATCATGCCAAAGTCTTATAGTTAACGAAGAATAAGTTTGTATAAATAACTTAATTTCCACGTTCCAGTTGTCTACAATTATAGTTCACTTTCCTATAGGTGCCATATCGAATTTGAGCGTAAATAATAGAATAATTGGTAAATGTGCAGAACAGGTTCCCACCGATTTTTGGCATTTTTGAAGTTATACTTCTTTGGGCTCGTTGGGATGGGGTATTGGTCAAGAAACCGCGTCACGCTAAAAGTGAGAAAAATCGTCGATTATATGTTTTCGTATACTTTTTTGTACGTTCTGACTTTTAGAGAAATGTTTAATAATTAAATTATATATTAAATTTCCTTATTAACTACTGATTTTTTTTGAGGTAGTTATTGTTTTGATCATCCTGTCTGTCTGTCTGTCGACACTATAACTCGGAAAATACTTAACCGATTAACACCAAACTTGGTACACAAATACGTAAGTGTAATACGTCCTATAAGATTGATTTTCAGCTATCTGACTGTCTTTTAGTGAACATTATATCTCGAAAAATACTTGACCGATCGACACCAAACTTAGTACACAAATACGTAAGGGTAATATCTCCTATGGGATTGATTTTCAGCTGCCTGTCTGTCTGTGTATGATACAAGATTGTTTTGGACAGTTTTCCTCTCTATACTTGCATAACTAGTTTAACATACTTTAGGAGGCGCAATAAAATTTTATTAGAATTGTACCATTTACTTAACAGTAAATTTAATTGTATGATAATAAAGTCACTCATAATAATATATTGAAGAGAAATATATTGAATAACAGAGAAAAATGTCTTATATTTCATTTGTATATCCTGTCTGTGTGTGCGAATAGCCAAAGGAGTATAACTTCTACCGTCTGTTCCGACGCAGACCCAGTTTTTTTTTGCTCCTGAATGATCGAATTACAATTATTTGAAAATTAGTTTGTATTTCATACTTATATATATATTTTTTTTTCATTCAAAAGGTTTTATCATACCAATGGAAAATGCTTCAAAATCACCTCTGCTACCGGCAATTTTAAATCAAACTGTGCCACGTGGCTTCATTACTGAACTAGTTACAAGAACCCATACAAAAGAAGAAGAATTCTCTAACATTTTCACACCAATACTACAAGGTTTATTTAGAAAAATACAACATGCCAGCGTCATGGATGATGAACATCATCTCCCACTGAAATTACTTTTTGAATTGGCCGAGATAAGATGTGGACCAAGACCCATTTGTACTTTGATTACCAAACAGGTAAGAAATGATAACATATAAGTACAGTCAGCTTACAAAATATTATATTTAGTGTACTATCATCTTGATCGTATCTATTCTACCTCAAATAAATTTGTTATCGATCTTTAGAAACCCCTGTATAGCTGTAGAGCTTAAAATATTTTAGGTAGAATGGAAATGATTTATGATGATTCAAATTAAATTTGAAATGTTTAATTCGACCCTGTATGGTCTGATACCCGATGATGGAAGGGCCGAAGTGTTGAATCTGTAACCATGAACCAAATAGCCCACACGAATTTGCAAAAAAAAATATTTTAAAATTTCTCTTGATACAGATCGTTTGTGACGCGTTTGATTTTTTTGTGACTCAATATTTAATGAGTTATTAGATTGTTAAATAGGTAATTAACCAGCCAACACGTCTTTAAAATAGTCCTTATATTCTCTATTTTTTACTAAATTTATCAGAAATCGTTTGTGAAACACAAATTAATGTAATGAGATCGTTTGTGATTCTCTATTGTTTTATAAAAATCAAAATTGATTTCGAAATTTGTAAGCTCAGGAAACTAACTTTACATCACTCTTAAAACGTCAATAAATATAACTATTTGTGTATAGAACGTCGTGACTGTATTTATTTATTCAAAGAGTAATTTTTTCATGAGCGCGAATAGCAGAGAACAGACGTCACTCTTCTCTGGTGATAGGAACATAATCTGTACCTATGAATAAAGAGACAACCATTAGTTCATAAATATCCAGACATTAGTTGAACAAATAATACTGCATGCCCATGACCAAGAACGTATCTAACAGAGACATAAGACTTTTGGCACCAACATCAAAAGTACCGGCACCAATATCATTATCACGTATTATTTTGTATTTTGCCCTTCAATACACAAATTATATTATTGACGATTTAACATCGATGTATCGTTAGTTGCCTGAACCTACAAATTTTGAAATCGATTTAGATTTTTCTAAAACTATAGAGAGTCACCAAAGATTATTTCATTATTACATTTGTATTTCACAAACGATTTCTGATAAATTGAGTAGAAAATAGAGAATGTAAGGTCTATTTTCAAGAAGTGTTGGCTAATCGATGTCAGTTATTCAACAATCTTATTAAATATTGAATCACAAACAGAACAAACGCGCGTCACAAACGATCTGTATCAACAAAAATTTAAAAATATAAATTTTTCAAATTCGTGTTGGTTATTCGGTACATATATGGTGAATCTTTGTGTGTTACAGGTACAATTTTTGCCAAATCTGGTTACATCCGCTCCTGGGCGAGAGATAGCGCTATGTTCGTTCCTTGGACCATTTTTAAGTATATCTGTCTTTGCCGAAGATGATCCCAAAGTTGTGGAGAAATATTTCTCAGGCACTGCCTCATCAAATGATAGAAGCTTGGTGCGAATGTTGCAATCAGAAATTGAAAACATTCGATCTCTACTACACAAGGTTTTCCATTTTATGATGGCCAATCAGGAGAGCAGAGACATGTGTTTGACGTATCTGTCGATGTTATTGAAGCACAACGATAAAAGAGCTCAAATACAAATGGAGGAACGATCTTTAGCCGGTGATGGTTTCATGTTGAATTTGTTGAGCATACTACAGAATCTTTCGGTTAAAATTAAGCTGAATAAAATTGATTTTATGTACCCGTTCCATCCCATATCACTGGAGACATTCAAGAATGATACGAGATTAAAGTTTAGTTCTCCAGAAGTCACTGAATGGCTGGAAGAGCTCAGTAAGTTAAACATAAAAAAGTATTTCTAATAGCATATGGAAGACGGATGCGTCTTTGGTACTCCTAACTCCTGTTAGTTATGTGTAGACACTGTTCGTAATTTATAGCATTAATATGTGTTCAAAAATGAAAAGGCAGTCCTGTCTGAGCAAATACTAACATGAATGTATTTTCAAAAAATGATTAACAAATTCAAAAATCGACTGAATAATGACAAGTTTCCAAATCTGCGTACGCCACTGAACGGCAATTATTGTAACTAAGTATCAGATACATGCATGATACAGTTTCTTGTATCATGAGATACATGTACTGGGTGGCCCATTAGAAGGGTAAGAAGGTAAATCGGCCAAAAGAAAACGCTGGAAAATATTTATAAATAGGCAAGTCTACCGCTAGAGGGTGTAACTCACACCGCGAATTAAAAAACACTGTTTTATTCAAAATTGTCCCAAGTTAACATATATTGAAAATATTTATTTTGTAACCTAGTGAAAATAATACAATAATAATAATAATAATACAAGTTTTTTCTTTATTTTGTCAAATAAGGGGTAGGGGGAGGTACAAATGTTGGTTTGGAAAAAAACTGGATAACTTTGTTGTTTCGACCTATTTTGAATAACTGTTTCATTTGAAACCGCTTTCTTGAGCGGTTCTACTGGAATAACACAATTTTGAATTTAATTATTTTCCGAGTCGGTAGATGGCGTTTTATTATAAAGTCGCAGATTTTTATGAATTTCTCGAAAAATTAAAGTTACTAGTGAAAAACGCAACTCGATATGATTAGTCCTTATAGATTTATTTACAAATATATTTAAACATTCATTTTTACGTAAAAACATTAGAGAACACTATGAGTATCAGTAATTTTTATTAAAGTTACCTATATTTTATATAACCTACTTTAACAATAAATAAAAATTTCTATTACTTATGTCGCTCTAGATGGGGTAATTTAAGTAAAGTGTAATCAAATGAGAATTAAACACAAATAACTGCCCAAAGCAGGTTAAAGCTTTGTATTATCCAGGACGGACGACACTTTGAGCACTTGAGGCGTCATCAATATTTTTTTAAATCTTAGTTCTAAGTTATTTAGCTCTAGGTGTCTAGGTTTTTTCTAAATTCGGTCTCTTGAATATAAATAAATGCCAATGTTTTTGTTACTGTTCTTTTGTTTTGTTTCTGTCATGCCAAGGCCTACTACTACTTATTATAATTTTCTTGTATAAAGTATTAGGTTTTTGTTAAAGTTATTTGTGTTTAACTCTCATTTAATTACACTAAACTTCAATTATCCCATCTACAGCGACATAGGTAGTGGAAAATTTTTGTTATTGTTAAAGTAGGTTATATAAAATATAGGTAACTTCAATAAAAATTACTGATACTCAGAGGGTTCTCTAATTTTGTTACGTAAAAATGAAGGTTTATATAAGTCTATAAGGACATGCAGTTTTCACCAGTATCTGTAATTTTTCATGCTCTTTTTTCCTAATGAAAAATAAAAATACCATTGTATCTGAATTTTCTTAAAAATTCATAAAAATCTGCGACTTTGTCATAAAGCATCTACCGACTCGGAAAATAAACAACAAACAAAGTTATATTCAAAATAGGTCATACCAAAAGAAAGTTATCCAGTTTTTTCAACTAACATTTGCCACTCACCCCACCCGTTATTTTACAAGATAGATAAAACTTGGGATAATTTTGAATAAAACAGTGTTTTTTAATTCGTAGTGTGAGTTAGGCCCTCTAGCGGTAGACTTAGCAACTTATAAATATTTTTCAAATTTTTCTTTTGGCCGATCTACCTCTAAACATTTTTTTCTCCGAGTCGTCCGATTAAAGGATTCGGAGATATAGCCGGCGTCCTTTATTAATAGGCCACCTTGTATATCAGATATGTCAAGGGGATATTAAGACCTTCAATGTAATACTTCATGCAAGTCAAAACTTATGGGGGTAGTTCATTAACAGCAAACTTCCCCTTTGCACGCTCCTACCAGGATTACGAGGCAGAGTCGCATATTTTAACACCTTGCACTACCCTCTACAATACCACAACGATATTTCTTATTATAAAACATGGGGGTAGTAACATTGTTTTTTTTATTTCTTGAATGCACTTTTGGTAGTAGTTGGGCATATTTTATTGCTACAAATTAACAGTCTTGACACATAACCTGATTGGGATACTAAACACGTGTCTGTCTCCAATACTAGATCATGAAAAAAAAAATAATAACAACATTTTCTTTCACAGATAAAACACATCAACATCAGCGTCCAAACTTTTCCACTGAATGTTGGTTCTTGACGTTAAAATGTCATCATTTGGCTCTGTTACCTGCCCTACAAAAGTATCAACGTCGCTTGAGGGCCATCAGGGATTTGCAGAAATTGTTGGAAGAGACTGCAGCCGCAGAGGCGCAATGGAAAAATACACCATTTGCTGATAGAAATAAGGAGTTTATTCGGCGTTGGACGCATCAGTTGAAGCGACTCAATAGGTGAGTTTGGAATTTATTGTTTTTAGATTTTGTAATTGTGGTCACCGGCCACTGTGGTGTTTTTGGGAGGAAGGATATCTTGATTGTCGATTTTTCAATGGACCAGTTCTCAGTTCAATAGTTCTCTTTCAAATGGAAGAAAGAACCATGAAAATCGAGGCGCCTTTACTATTTATAGGACGCGAACATCCATAAAAAAACAGTCAATTCCGGTTGGGTCGTCGGTCAAAAATACAAAAAGTCACTTTCAGTGAAAATGTCTAAAAGAGGCATGTATAGATTGTTAGTTTGGCAATGGAAAGGGCTGTTTAGTTAGATAGATGGTACGCTTTAATTCGATCCATATAGAGAAACTAAAGTACTAAAATTTATAATGGTTTCTAAGAAAGGAAACGTCTGTAGAACTGAAAACGTTGTAAAGAAATACATTCGATTTTTCACTAGCTTTTCAATGATCTAAAAATAATTAATTAGAAACATCATGTTTTCTTTAAAATATTGACAGCTGAAGTAGTTAATGTGATTTTGTGAACAATAAACAGAAGTTCATCAAATTGCTCAACTCTTTCCCCCATTTAACCCACTCCATATCTGTTACAGTTTTCGAGATTATAATGTTATTCCAACCATATTTGCGACATCCTGTATAAACTGTACATATTTCTAAACATGAAATTATCTACATCCAACAGATCAAAATCCTGTGCCGATGCTGGCCTCCTGGACAAGAACCTGATGCGTCGTTCATTGGTCTTCTACACCAGCGTGGCAGAATTCCTCTTGAGCTTAATGACCAACACCAAACCAGGTGAATCGAACAACAGTGATCAGCTTCCGCTACCCTCATCCGCTCCCCCACCACCGCCCGCCTTTTCAGCCATGCCCGAATGGTATGTGGAAGATATTGCGGAATTTCTGCTGTTTGCTCTTCAATACTTTCCCACTTTTATTGCCAACAATGCCGAAGAGACATTGGTCACATGGCTATTGACCACAGTATGTACATCGGGTGCCATTAAAAACCCTTATTTGGTGGCCAAATTGGTGGAAGTGATATTTGTTATATTGCCACCGATACAGCCCAGATGTGAGGCACTCTATGCTCGATTGATGAATCATCGTATTGCACAAACTGTGCTCCCCAGTGCCCTGATGAAATTCTATACAGAGGTCGAGACGACTGGCTCGAGTTCAGAGTTTTATGATAAGTTTTCAATTAGATATCACATCAGTTTGATTATAAAAAGTAAGTTGGTTTTTATTTATTTTTATTCTAGATAATAGTGGCCTGTAGAAAACTAAATCTTCGTTGGAACAATTCTTTCTATAAAATTAAGATTTTTCGTTCTTTTCAATTTTAAACATAAAGTCTATCCCACTACTTGCTTTACGACATCGGTGAGTTGGTTGCCTTGGACAATCAAAAGCTGCCAATATTGGAATTGGTTAGAATCGGCCGATTACCTATCATAGTTCCAGCCATTATTTTCTGACAAATTGTGAAAGATCAGCTGCCGCATTCCATAAACAACTCTATAGTTCGATATACCAGCTTAGTTTGTTTCTTAGTTGCTGTGGTAGAGTTATTATTATATACTTTGTTTCACGAATGTTGGCGTCTGCCTTGAAAACACGAAAAATGGATCAATCCAACTGACGGAAGTAAATCGGTGGCGTAACGATTTCGAGATAAGATATGGTAATTAAGGAAGTTTATATAATTAGAGGAAAAAATATCGATCGATTAAATAAGCAAACATAATATGAAAGATTTATTATCAACAATAATGCAGAAACACAGAATACAAATTTATTGCTTTAGTTATGAAATATAAATTTATGCACCTGAATTATCTGAAATGTCACAATGATTTTGTGACGCCTATGAAATAAAGATTGCGTTGCCTTCAGACATACGTGCAGCGCCCTATTATTATATGTAAGGAGATAAGCTTGACATACTGATGTCGTAGCTTAGATCGACAAACGTAGTAGAGAGTTTCATGATAATGAGATGCGATGAGACGTATAGCGATATGTACGTAGCTCGTGAATGATTACCACACAATAGCCATGATTCGTGGAACAAACTATGCGTAACAGTTTAAGTATCAAACTAAGCTAATGCCGAACTTGTTTTGTTTATGAATATGACATTTTTGTGATATCACAGCTTCAAAACATTCCAAGGATTTAATAATAAAAATAATAATAATAACGATTTATTTCTCAAGAAACATAAATGTTTAAAACAGGGAAAGTAAAAAAAATAATTAAAAGAAAAAAACATAAGTATTGGAATAACAATGAAATCAGAAATGTAATTAAAAAAAGCTATATAAAAATTATTTATTACAATAAATATTTTTTAAACTATTTTGGAATCTTGTTTTGCCAAATTATTTAAAAAAATCCATTAAGTCATTATATATTTTTTTGCCGTTATAAAGAATTGATTGTTTGCCAATTGTTGTTTCAATTTGTATTGATACAAGATTATTGGAACATCTAGTTAAATAATTGTCATGATCACAATTAAATCGAAAAACTAAATTTGAATATTTTAAATTATTTATGACCAGATGAATGAATATACAAATTTTAATTTTATATAATGAATAAATACCAAATAATTTCCTGGGTTTATATAAATTAACTGTGGGTTCTCTGTAATTCAATTTGAATATGCACTTTATCATTTTATTCTGAAGTATTTTCAAAGGTTTCAGTAATGATTTTGTTGCTGAGCCCCAAACTGCATTAAATATTGAAGCTTTGAATATACTGAAAAGTATATTAATTTCGGGTATTGTAAAGGTAAAGAATTTCTCATTTTAAACAGAATTCCAATTATTGGAGATATCTATTTTCAATGTGTTTGGACCATGTTAGATTTTCATCTACGAATAATCCAAGAAACTTTACAGTGGAAGAGTATTTATTTGTTATCATCACTATTGAATTCAGTTTTATTGTTTATATTAGTAGACATATTTTTCCTGACTATAAAAGTGAAAGATGATTTTTCACAATTTAGTGTTGGCTTGTGACATTTTAACCAATTGGAGATTTTGCTGATATCATGCGTCATACTAATTTTGATTTCCTGTAAATTACTTCCACTATATACTATAGAAGTATCATCAAATTTATTTTTCCATTCAATTTCAAACTTATCAACGCTTTTATGTACATAAGAAAAAGAATTGGTCCCAGGATATACCCTTGTGGAACACCATATAATACGTTTTTTTTCTGAACCAGATACTTCTCCCATGCATACAAACTGTTTTCTATTAAATAAATAATTTTGAAACCATTTGAAAACCAATCCCCTAATACCCATATGATACATATTATTCAACAAAATCCACTGTATCAAATGCTTTACTCAGATCCAGTGATAAAAATCCACCATTTTTTTTTGTCAAGATCAAGTTGGAACTGAGTTATGACATCCAAAACAGCTGATTCTGTGTCACTATATTTTTAAAATTTTTATTGAGCGTTATATAATAATTTTCATTTATCAAGGTATTCCAATAATTTTGAATGTACCATTTTTTCAATAATTTTAGAGAGTACTGATAAAATTGAAATTGGTCTATAATTTTTCATTTCATATTTATTCCCTGTTTTGAAAATTGGTTTTACCTTGGCAATTTTTTGTTTTATCAGGAACTATGCCGTCAAAAAGGAAAAATGTATAAATTTCCCTTGTAGTTTTTAATAATTTGCCAAATATTCTGTAATAGATATGAATATCGCAATATTCAGGAAAAGTTTTTTTCAGTAAAAGCGTAGAAATCTGAATATAAAAAATAATAGAACAGAGGAAACAAGAAATGTTAATAAATTAACATTACAAGATACAATCGTATCTTCAGTCTTCAGTTCAGTACATTTCATATTTTGCTGCTAATTCGTGAAGCTACATAGCTTTTGTTTTTAATTCTAATTACTTATTTTCAAGAAATGTGGAGTTCCCCTGTCCATTGCCAAGCATTGATCAACGAATCAAAATCCGGCCTGCAATTTGTCAAATTTGTCAATATGTTAATGAATGACACAACTTTCCTATTGGATGAATCATTGGAATCATTGAAGCGTATCCATGAAGTACAAGAATTGATAAGTGATGAGAAAAAATGGGCTCAAACACCATCAGAACAACAACAAAGTCGTATGCGTCAACTGAGTTCGGATGAACGACAATGTCGATCGTATCTTACATTGGCCAAGGAAACGGTGGATATGTTCCACTATTTGACATTTGACATAAAGGAGCCATTCCTGAAACCGGAATTAGTGGAAAGGTGCGTGTACTGCCTTTTAGAAGTTTAATGAAATAATATATACACATTTAAGATTGTACTGGCATGAGGTTCAGTTTTATTAGTGTGGTTACATTGATTGTTATAATCAATGCGTTGCCAACTGTGCAAAATTATATTAAAAAAAAGATAAATCATTAAAATTCATATACAAACAAAATTTATACATAAATATGTTGACTCGATTTCAAGTCAATACAAATTTAAAATGATTCATTATTATAATTTATGACGTACATTAATAATTGTTTCAGATTGGCATCAATGTTGAACTTCAATCTTCAACAATTGTGTGGCAAAAAATGTAAAGACCTTAAAGTAAGGAATCCAGATAAATATGGTTGGGAGCCAAAGAGATTATTGAGTCAATTAGTCGATATTTACTTGCATTTGGATTGTGATAAGTTTGCTGAAGCACTGGCAGGAGATGAAGTGAGTGTCAAGTATATTTTCGGCAAGAAAATTTCATTTTTTAAGCTCATATTTCTTTTAAAAATTTTAAAATATACTGTTTAGAACATATTAACAGAAAAAGTCAAAAATGCCGTTTCCCTCTTTTATCTCCGAACAAACAAATATTGGCACAAAATTAAAGATATTTTTTTTCTAATAATTAAGACGATGTTGTTCAAAAGTCAAGACTATAGGACATATGTTCATATGATGTTTTTTTGCTCAAAATGCTCCCAAGAATAACATCCTGTATATATACATATATACATTTCAAGGAGATCGTAAAATTTTGTTTTCAATGAAAATGATACGTAAACCGTACTTGTCGGACTTGTCCTCTCTGCATTTTTTTTCTTGTTAGTTTTATATGTCAAAAATTTTCAGTCACCTATCCAAAACGGTTAAAAACGAACGAAACCTTGCAAAATATATTTACATCTTACAGAGGTCCTTCAAAAAGGAATTATTCGACGATGCCGCCCTTCGTCTGGAGCGAATCTCCATCAAGACACCCGTACAAATTGAACAGTTCAAAGCATTGGCACAGAAGGCGTGCAAAATATTGGAAAACAATCAGAAAACAGAAGATTGGCTAGCCGATGCACCTGACGAATTCAAAGATCCATTGATGGATACCCTGATGACGGATCCAGTCGTACTGCCTAGCGGTCAAATAATGGACAGATCGGTGATATTGAGGCATTTGTTGAATAGTAATACGGATCCATTTAATAGGCAAGAGCTGACTGAAGATATGTTAATTCCAGGTATGTATTTTTGTTCTTTATAACAAGTTATAATAATATATTGAGATTTGTCGCTAGATATAAATTTCATCTAGAAAAACATATACACTGTGGACCGAATTAAACTTCCAACACTTTTCAATCACTAGTAATAGAGAATTTGCCAAAAAAATAAAAGTTAGTAAAAATAGTCAAAATCTTTAGTTGTTATCATCAAAAACCCCATAGTCAAGAAAGAAAGTCGAAAACAAAATCTTTAAGTGAAATATAAGGGTTTAAAATGTTATTTTGAACTCCGCTTTAAACGCGCTGCCAATGGTTGTGACGTCAGACCTTGTTTGCCGAACGACACAATGGCAAATAGCATGGCTGCGGCGGCTCGGCTCGTCTCGATGCAAGGAGTGACGTCACAGCAGCTCCCGCGCGTTTGGCCTCGTTTGAATTGGCTTAGCGAGGATTTCAACTTTAATAATTTTTTGTAAAATAAGTTCTGCGATTAAAGGGCTTATATTTGGTATAGGGTGTTTTTATGCATAAACAAACATAATAATAAAATATAAAAAAATATAGGCAAGGTCCGCACGGGCATAAGTTCTTTATCATATACTCTGTAATTAAGCAATAAAAAACACAATAACGAGCTAGTATGACATAAAAAATAAAAAGTATGTATGCACCGCCTATGTTAATAGATGTTTATGCCCTAATCCGTCAATATTACAAATCCAAGGGCCTCTGGCTCGAGGCTTTGTAAGTTTACCTCAGATACATAAATAACTATTTTAAATTAAAGCGCATGCGCCAAAAGAGAACAGGAATGAATAAAACCATTGTCTTGGCGTCACAATTTTTCATTAAGCATCATTACTATATAATATGACATTGACTGCTGACATAATTTAGGCCTGGCCAGGCTAATGGTTTATATTTAGGAACAGGTTTAACGTATACAACTGATTTTTGGATAAACTATGCGTTATAGTAAAGAAATACTATAGCCAAATGTTTTTGTAGTAGGTACATTAAATTCTGTTGAGTGCCGTACTTTGATTTTCATCTACTAAGATAATTTTGTCGACATGACGTCATTGGTGTTCTATTTTTTACATGGATTAAACTATATTTTTTGCACTTCTTCAGCAACTCAAATAATATACGGTTTGGTGTCGTGTTATTGAAGTGCTCATTTTCCGTAATAAGATTTTTTCCATTTGCGAGACCATCAAAAAGGTGGAAAGACACATTTTTCCCCTTAAGTAATAAATATTTACAATTGCTTCAATGTCATTACTTTATTCAATATTTAAACATGCGAGTCGGATACCCACCAAACTATATTATTTAAATTTTCGAGAAACTGACTGAAAATGCAGATTTATACAGGGTGATTCATTCGAGAGAATAAAACGATGTCATTACTAGCAAATGGGCGTAAATTATGAAAAACAAACTTTGTCACTGAAAATAATTAATGTTATCCAAAAACATTTATGTTTGTTTTTTTAATATAACGTACCTATTGTTTAGCAAAAAATATCAGTTGTTTCCAATAAAAATGCTGTCTAATCGAAGTTTTATTTATTTTACCGTTTTTCTGTTCATATGATTTGATTTAATAGAATGTAATTTTTGTTTTTTTGTTTTAAACAGCCTACGACTTGAAGGAAAGGATACGGCTTTGGAAGACAGAGAAGACTTCAAAACCTGAATAGAACATTCTATCATCTCTTCATCACTCTCTCTATAATTAATTTTCTATCTTATTGAAACGATATTTTTTCAAAAAAAATGAGACATTTCATCGTGTCTTATTGGATTGTGGTGGTAAAGATATTTCTACTCCATCCTACACAACAACAACAACAGAAAAAGAATGTGATAGTTTTTTCCTTAGAAAACTTTTTTCTTCGGATATATTGATTATTTTCTTTTCCCAAAAGTTATTTTCTTCTTCCTGCTTCATCTTGGAATCAAACAAATATTGAATGATGGAACATTGATTGTGGTGTTGAACCTTCTACTAGTGTTATTATAATATAGATAGTGAATAATATAATTTGACTCGAAAAATGGAATAATATTATATTAATGATAATAATAATGATTGATTATTAAGGCTGAATCAGAATTTCTCATTCTTCTCCATATAGATCTCAATTTCTAAAATTTTGCATTTTTTTTCTCCATTTCTAAACCAAACTGCCAGGCTGCTATATAACATTTTCAATTATTTCTGAGGCATCATTTGACGGTGAGTTTTTTTGTATTCAGACGTTTTTTTATGTATATAATTGGTCACAAATAAAAATCACTAGTGGCTTCATATTGTTGCCTTGTGGCATACCTTGAGATACGCTTATCGATAGATGGCGCGCTTGGTATTTGAATTGCTTTTCTAATTATTAGTAATGACTAGGTATGACAGATGTTTTCCATAGTTCTCTTAAAGTTCTGCCATTGGAAACATAAGTTTCACCTAAGTGTATTATAAATAAATATTTGAGTCTGTCGATTTTATTGGATTTTTTTTTGTCTCACAGCTTGTGAATAACAAAAATAAACTATTTCTACCCGGTTGTTGATATTCGGGTCGCAATTTCTGTCAGGTTTATTATTATGTAAATAGTGAATTTAACTGTAGAGAAGAGACAGTGCGATATGTTGTATATTTGAAGTAAGATTGTATTTACAAGAAGCGAGCTCTATTTGCATTGCATATTCTGGTAGATTAAGCAGTCTTATTTTAATTATTTTAAGTTAAATTTGTGAAATAATTATGTACTTGCAATTTGATTATTGATGAAGCGATAGAGCTCGGCTTCCAGAGTAATATTGAAAATTTTTATATGAAATTCTGTAGTGATAATGGAATAAAAGTTTATATAAAATATACAAAGTTGTGTTTTTTCTCTCATTTCAATAATGTTGAAGTTGGTGGAATCTTTTAGAAAATTCTGAAATAGATAGAATTTTCATCTCAAGTATCGACTAACTGAATGCAATAACAGATAGAAGACAATCATTGTTGAAAAAGTAAACATTTCGATAATAAAATGGACAGTTATTATTTTACTAAAAATATTTTTTTTCGTATCTTATGGGACTCATCCTCTACGATTGAACATGAGACCGAAACTCGTAACTTCCGATAAGGTAACATCGACCATGAATTTATAACAGAAGTTAATAATTGTGAAGACAAATAGTAAACTAGTCTGACGTTAAAAAAACAGCCATCAAAAATTTTACACATTCAAATTTGACTCTCGAAGCGCTCATTTGTTTTTGATGATATTTTTGCTGGTCAATGTGAGATTTGAAATCTTGTCTAGAAAATGCACAAATACAATGAATACATATTTAACCCGTTCGTGCTCTGACAAATCAGGAATCGTACATGCTTCCTCGAAACAATGGCGTCCCGTAAATGCAACATCTCTTATCTATGGACGCCTCCGTCCACACTATATCGCAAACTTGCTAGAATATTTTACTTGAACACTGCAAATTTAAAAATCGCGCCTATCAACAATTTAAAAACGGTGCCATTTGAAATTGACAGTCGCGCTCTGATTGGGCGGAAGTTCCGACTGTGTTGGAAAAAATGCTCTATATTGTCGAGGAGGTGGGTGTGGCCAAACAGTATAGCAACCAACTAACGTACGTCTTTGTTCTCTTCTATAATCAAGAAAAAATTGTGGTGACGTCAGTGGTAAAAATGTGGGAGGAGCTAAATGCGCGTCAAACCATTGTTTTTATATCATGATTTCCTGTCTCTCTTTAATGTCATTAATAGAAACGCTCACCAACCTTGATTTGGAGGTAGTGTTCTCTGTCCTTGAGAACTCACGATTTATATCATATTTTAACCTATGCGCTTATGAATAAAAATAAGGTGCAAACGTTTTTATTGAGAACTTATAAATACTAAAAAATAGATGATTATTCATAATTTTATATGAGTCTTTTTAAAAATTATTTACTATGTAGATGATATGCTTTTTGAGCATTTAATTCAATTATTTTGTAGGTATATTGATTTAGTCCTGTTTACATTCTTATATATTACATTATTATGAATGAAATATCTTTTATTTATCGAACATACGGTTTTATAGCATAAGAATAAATGTGACATCCGTACACAGAAAAATGCGTTCTTTTAGATAATACTATCAAAATATAGGGTAGGTATTCCCATTTAATGAAAAAATGATAATGACGTCAAGAAAAGTATGAATACCTACACCGAAAAATGCGGAAATGAAAAATAAAATCGGCGTGTCTGAGCATATTTTCCCGAATGGCCAAAATGATGGACACCCCCCATAGGCTAAATCAAGCGTTTAACGAATTTGATCCAACCTTTACATTTTGGATTTTGGACCCCTAGTCTATACTTTACATGTATATTATTTTCTATGTGTTCTCAACATGTATTGGTTCTCAAGAGAGAAGTGTTTTTTCTGGTGTTCTCTGAAAATAGCTTATTGACTGACAATTGACAGTTGACAGAGACAACCATTTGTTGAATAAGTTGAATTGTTGATAGTTGTCGTTTATTTTTTAACTCGTTATAAAGTTACTTGCTATTTGTTTAGTTTCATACTTACATTACACTTTAGTTAATTTTAGTATTCTCGAGTGCTTGGACAAATTATAGACAAAATGCATGGTTCTTTTTTGTGAAAATAAAGGAAAAACTACAGGCGTAACCCAGTTTATGTAAGTATAATATATAGTTTAAGTAAAACACTACAGCTAACTGAAAACAATTATTACACATTCAAAATGATCGCTTTTGAAGGCTCACTTCAAAAAGACACGACTCTTGGATGAGAGCTCTTGGAAGAGATCCCAAAAACAAACAAAAATTGTGTATGTGAATTGCACTTTCGGGAGGAAGATAAATATGTGGTTAAAGGTAAACTCAGGTTAAAATTCGATGCTATTCCACGTCTGAATTTGAGGAAACCACCATTTGTTCCAGGACTCCAAACAGTTCGTAATTACAAGTTAGTTTATTATGTAAATGACAGATCTTCATGAAAGAAACTTCTTTTTGTCTATAATTTACTATTGCATGTTTCTTCCTCCGAGCCAGTGATTTTCACTTTTGCATAACCAGTTATTTATTGTGTCGTATTTGAAAATAACCCTCTACTTGTAGGATTTCCGAGATCTCATTACCCATATCACTAAACTGGATTGAAAACAATCCATTGCTGGACAGCCAGAAAAAAAACTATTATTGATATGATGCAATTCCGATCAGCCCAAAAAAACCTTCCAGGATTCTCATATGAAAAAATTGATTACTTCTTTCCTGGAAAGATAATAGAAAGATATATATATATATATATATATATATATATATATATATATATATATATATATATATATATAAGACCTTTTTCTAATAGTATCTTTTAAGACGACAAATTAAACCATGTGTTGCTCTGTAAACAAAGTTTTATTTTAAAATTTCATTGGTAAACTCAAATATATTTTAACATAACAAAACCTGTAAACAAAGAAACGACATTTAAAGTTTATTTGTCGTTCGGATCCTAGGTATTCTTTCTTCTAGTTAGAACTCTTTTCTATAAGAAATACTAAACATTCATTCATCACAGCATACTACAAGGAAGCTGTAGGAGGTACAATGCCCATTTTAGCACGCTTTCTTTGTTCATATATGTGTGTCAGTCTTTCCGGTTCGAAATTTGTAAATCATTTTTAAGCACTTTCTGGCATCAGATTGATGTGGAATTAGCAGGCTGTCATCAGTTAAAAAATTTATTAAAAATAGTATGATTCTTTGGGGTCGGAGACCAAATTCTATAAAATGACGGATTTTATAAATTACTAAAATGAATTGAATAAAAACACTGGGAAAAAATTAATTGAGAAAGTACTATTTATTATCACAGTGGATTCAATACTTCAATTTGGCATCATAAGCCTTGTAAAATCTCCACTCCATTTCATCTAGATCTAGACCCTAAAATATCCTGCCGTAAGTGACGTTGTCTTTATTGCAGATCTCCATCAAGCAGCACAATAACTCTGGAGTCCACAAACTCAGATATCTCTAATACCTCTGGTTTGAAACGAAACCTTCCAGGCATGACATCTGCAAGTGATTCAAATGACAAACAGTGGAGCGAAATAAGACAGATCCATAATTACAGGTTGACATTTGATCTTGACTGTTTTAACATCTCATGAAAAATCATCAGTACTTCATTTATACCGAAAAAAAAGAACTTTGAAACTCAAGTATTAAAATAAGTACCTACCCCATGACACAAGCATTCAAAAGCATATAAAGTACAATATCAATTTGTTCTAATTTTAATGAAAGAGATGACGATATCTCAGAAACTCTTGATATTAGGAATTATAGGGAAGTAAACTGAAAGTACCCTTATTCTTAGTCGTAGAATACAGTGCAACAGAAAAAATTGGGGTTTGCATTTAAAAAATCGGAGATAGTTGATAATATTCAATTCAAAGTTTTCATCACTTTCGTGCTCATCCTGTATATTGCCAGATATTGTTTCTAGTTTGGTTACAAATTTTCACCTCTGCTTGTTAGATTTATGATAGTGACTCTTCAATTTATGGTATGAATTACTACTAATGAAGCATTATTCATACACCTCACAAAAATTATAAAATCTCAAAAACTATAAATACTAGGTGTAGGGTTTGTTACACAAAGTTGACCTCAAATTTTACGAAGAATTCAAAAATGAAACAATATATAGCGTATTCCATTTAAAATGAGTGAGTTGATACCTGAATCAGATATATGAAACACCCTGTGTAAGGAAGTAATAACTCCCCGGTTCAAAATGTTCTTAGAACATTTAGAAACACTGCTTTACGAGGCTAGTTATTTTAGGTAAATTTCTTATAGAAATGTACCTATTGCGATCGTTCACACTTTTGAATTTCTAAAAAATTTCAACGGCATGTTGTTATATGTCTATAAGTTAGTCCAAAAACACATTTGGTAATATATATATATATATATATATATATATATATATATATATATATATATATAATTAAATAAATGAGGAGCTTATCCGTACCAGATGACCATATTAGAATATGAATAATAATTTCACGCCTAGCTGGTAAATTGAACCTACATTTCGTAGGGTGCCGCAATAAGAACGAGGTTTGTCGTCTACATATTGCGTTTGTGTGCATTTTTTCCACTATACTGCTCAATCAGATTGATTACCAAACATAGCATCAGTCTCCCAGATATATATCATGATTTCGAGGTTGTTGCCTCTCATCAGTATATCGTAGGGCGAAGAGCCATATTTGATAATCAATCCTTATTTGGAACTCGGTATTATCCACCATTATACTTGCTTAATATATCGCTCATACTTGTCTCCACCGACAGTTCTATACCGAACATTGATACAAGTATGAGTTCCAAATAAGGATTGATTATCAAATATGGCTCTTCGCCCTACTGATGAGAGGCAACAACCTCGAAATCATGATATATATCTGGGAGACTGATGCTATGTTTGGTAATCAATCTGATTGAGCAGTATAGTGGAAAAAATGCACACAAACGCAGTATGTAGACGACAAACCTCGTTCTTATTGCGGCACCCTACGAAATGTAGGTTCAATTTACCAGCTAGGCGTGAAATTATTATTCATATTCTAATATGGTCATCTGGTACGGATAGCTCCTCATTTATTTAATTATATATATATTACCAAATGTGTTTTTGGACTAACTTATAGACATATAACAACATGCCGTTGAAATTTTTTAGAAATTCAAAAGTGTGAACGATCGCAATAGGTACATTTCTATAAGAAATTTACCTAAAATAACTAGACTCGTAAAGCAGTGTTATATATATATATATATATATATATATATATATATATATATATATATATATATATATATATATACGGGATATTATGAAATTGATAATGATAGAGGTCGCAGTTTTGAAGCTATCAAGTTCAAATTTGCTACAAAAATCAATCTATCAAATATCTCGGTCGAGTTCGTTATTGGGCAATATCGGGTAAGTAGTTTCAAAATTGCGACCGTTCAAACATTTAAAAAAATTATCAAAAAGTATCTACAACTTTTGTTCAAAGCAATTTTTCATAAAATACACAGGTAAAAAAATAAAAATTAATAAAGAAAAATAACAAATATTGATAAAACATGAACACTCAATATAAATTTGATGTAATTGTACATTTTCTAGAGATCTTAATATAGACCCTGATTAAAAATATATATAGTATATTTATTGAAAAGAAATAGGCGAAATAAAAAATTCTGCCTTGAAGTGGAACTCGAACCCTGTCTGCTTTATATTCAACAGCCAAAACAAAAACCTCTAACCGCAAGGCTATGACACATACGACAATTTTATGTAATAACATGTATGTATACCAATGAAAAGGTTGTTCAAATTTCATTCAATGAATTCTGAAAAATTTACCTTTCCGCTGACTACATGCCATCGGGATTTTTTTTTATATTTTATTGTCTATGTACTTCCAAGTTCGAGATAGGTTTGAAGTGTCATTTTTTGACGTGACGGGAAAAACGATGATTTAATATTGAAAAAATATGGCAATATGTCGGAAAATTATTGAAGTGAAATTTGAAGTTTTAAACTATGTTGTACTTATAGCAACAATAATTAGACATGCGTTGATAAGGAAACCTTTGAAGTAATCATCAAATATCTGTCAGCTTAATTCTGTGATTTGATTTCAAAACTGTGAACTTGGTGGTTATTTGTTCGAAAAAAATACTGATTTCGAATTTTCTCTGACTTCACCGGAGTTAGTAGAAGTTGTGAAAGTAGCGTCACAAAAGTTATTGCCAGCTAAATCGCTGTATTTATGTATATATACGCAAAAATCAATTTTATAAAGTGATATTTTGCCACCGGTCAACAGAAATAGAATGTATTTTTTTTCCTGCCCCAAAAAAATTTGTTTTCTTTCTCAACAAATTTTTCAATTTTTGTATGTAGACACTAATAATTTATGATAACTGGTTATTTTAGTTTCAACTGAGGTTCGTGAATGTTCTTTTCAATTTTCAGTGCATCTCCAAGGGATGTTCTATTAGAGCTTCAGAAAACAAGAGCAACAAAAAATGCTGTCCAAAAGAAATTGAAACTATGCAGAAAGCTCGTGTATAGACTGAAGAAAAAAGTTTCCAGCCTGAAACAGATTGTGCATGATTTGAGGAAGATAACGAGAAGACATTATTTTCAGAAGATATACTCACTCTAAGCTTATTGATGGATAAATGTAACCATTCTTGGATAATGCATCACAATTGAATCATTACTAGGAATCTTCGATGAATATGCGAATAGATCCAATTTCCTTCCCCACTTAGATATATTCTGAACTATAAATTCATTCAGGACCATCTTGAATTACTATTGCTTTGTATTAGGTATGTGTAAAAAATGTATTATTCTGAACAATATCATGATAGCTGAATTTTTAAGAGGAAGGAATGGCTGGAACAACAATCCTATATAGCCTACCAAATTTATTATACATTCAAGAGGTTGACCCTGCCATATGATCTTTAAAATATACAGGGAAAACTGTAAATATCGACTACACCAATATATTAACAGCAACACAGAGGCAGAAAAAAAATCTATGATGACATGAATTTGGACGAAATGTTCATTAAAAAAAATATGAAATGTTAATTGAAGATAGGGAATTCTATCATTTAATTTCATACCTTCCTTCTTTAAGTAGGTACTTTGACAGAAATTTATAGTGTATATTTGTCCACCACTGAAAAATCATCTGTAGATGCAGGAAATTTTAAATTATTGAATATTAAAGATAGAGGTGGTCACATAAGGCCATCAATTTTTTTTATTGATGTTAGTATTAATTTTCATTGAAAAAAAATCGGACAATTTCTTGAAATAACGAATAAATAGTATGCATATTGAAACATTTTTTTTTGAAACATTCATTCATAATACTTCATCAACTTTATACAGGAGTGAACCACTGAGGAAGTCATTGTACATTTTGAGGAAATCCAGGGGAAGCTATCAGTCTTGCCTAATGTTAAATATAACATGGCAACGCTACAACTATTACCATAGCTATAACGATCAGATTATCCATATATATATATGAGATTATCTGTGCGACATAACCTCCAATATTACTGTGAGATCAAACACGAGTATTCGTAGGATAAAATGTAAAGTACCGGTTTTTTCTCTGCTTTTTCTTTTGTTTAAAATTTCCAAATACTTAACGAAGAAGAAAACAAATATTTAAAAGATTCTAAGAAACATGTTCAAATTAAAACAGAAAATGAAAGCAGCAAGTTCAATAAGGAATCTACGCTATGTTGGCAATTGAATGAAACTAATGACAGGGTAAATAGCGATAGATCGAGACGATTTTTGTAAGCCAAGAATCCTGCTGTAAGAAAAATAAGGAATTCAACAATTAGAAGAAAAAAAAAGGTCAAACGATGCAAAATAAATAGTATGTCATGTGGAAGTGAACATTTAAGCCCGGATTTAAGTAGAGATGAAAATTCTGAAATAAGTGGCAAAATTTATACTTATTCAAGAAGCCAGCGACGATGATTTTACTAATCTAGGAAACGATTCAAATTTGTTGAATATTGGCATTTCATTTAAATTTAATCGTTCCATTTTGTGTTCTATTTAAAAATAAATAGTTTTAATTCTATTTTATAGTACCTAATATTTATTTTGATTTATTTAATATCTATTTATGTTATTTTTATGAAATAAAAAAATATTTCCGTGTATTATTGATTATTATTTGTAAACGGAAGTCATATGTTATTTTTTTATTATAAAATTTTTAAATTACATATAAAATATATCCATACCCTAATATCCAGAATAAATTATGGATAATTTTCTTAAAACAATTCACATTATATTAATTATAACAAAAAATCACAACACAGCAAGCAGGGATATCAGAGGAAGTCAAGAGATTTGACTTCACCTAAAAGGAAGTCATTGAACAAATTTTGCAGGGTGGTACGCCCCCGACTGCATACCAGGACGAAAATTTATTCAGCAACCTGTCTTCTCTCGAGATGAAAAGGAAAACACTATCCAAATTGATTTTATTTACCCATCAATAAAGTTTAGAACGCAAATATTTATTATATTTCTTTGATTCAGAACATAATTCTTCAATCTCTATTTCATGTATAACAAATATCACAAAATAAAATGTTATCTATTTTAGTTCTTTTTTACTCCATCCGATGCTTCCTACTTGTGACCAAAATGTCACAGAAAAGTGAAAAAGTGGCAATATACATGTTAATTTAAAATTTGAAATAGCTGAGTTTTCTTTTATTGAAATATATAGAAAAACTCTTCTCTAAAATCGAAATATAGAGCTTATAAAAAGTTTAAATCCAAATATTACTTTGTTTTTTTAATGAGGATTTATCAGTGGTTCCATCCCATTATATACTGGGTTCTAAACTAAATGTATAAGAATACAAAGTTCTCTAGCTCTTATAAAATAACTCTTCACTTGTGTTGTTATCGAAAGCTTATTCATATCAGATTCACGCAAGAGAAGTCAAAACGCCTGCCTTCATTATACGTTTGAATACCCCGTTCAAAATCTGTATATTTAATACACAAGTTGTGTTTGTGTCAAATTAAAGGGGGCAATGCGCTGCAGCCCTTCAAAGGTTGAGTCAATACAATTCTTACAGAAGTATAAAATTCAGTTATAATAAATATAAACTAGTACTATTTATTGCGCAAACGCCGTTATTCAGAACTGAATAGGATTAGGCGTTGTTTATTTCAGATAAGGAAAGTTCCATATACTTCAACTTCTATACCGCTAGCATTGTGGAAAAAATTACGCAAAAATGAAGCCTGATCTGGACTTGTATTCGAGATATGACGTCATCGACAATTTTTTTAAAAGTCGACTCCCAATTTCGACCATTCCATTTGAAAGAGGTCGTCATTCTACGTTCACATCGTCAAAAACTATGGTTGTCTGACAGTAGCTTCAGCGACCGAGAATGTTTTTTTATTAATGAGATTTCTTATATTTTGTTTGGCAAATGCAATGTTTTTGAATGATGATGATCCAATTAAAGATGGCAATTTATGAGACGGTGTCTACACTGATTTTACTGGTAAGTATAAATTTTTATTTACTTCTAAACGTGTCTTTTCCGCACCCGAAACCCTTTTTGCTCCAACATCCCGCAAGCTTGTAGGAACAAATGTGGCCAATATTTCCAAAAGGGGACGAAAACTCGAAAATTGGTATAATTGATTTTCGTCTTATTTTAGGGTCTTTTATCAGAAAACATTGTTAAATCTTGGCGTCACAGTTATCGGAAACAAGCCACGCTTTTGTAAATTTAAATTAGTAGATATTATGTGATTGTGATGTTATCATATGTTAATAACCTCACTTTTCGAGAAATGATTCGGTATCTTCCATTTTATTGAAAATTGAATTTAAATACTTGTTTTCAGTTATCCAGGCGACAGATGTTGCTTGCTTGTTTATTGGCACTGCTACGAGACAATTGCCAGCTCAATTTGGGTGTGGTCTCGATGTTGACTGGCTCTGGACGATACCGGGACCACGAATTGTAATTCTTAATGTTTTTGACAATAAAATTATATGCAATGCACGTGTCAAGGAAGAACCTGGATTTTGCTTTGATCCGAATATAACTGACACTGTCACGCCCTTGAGGTTATCCGCGAGGTGTTCCTCCTGTCTCCGCCAGATTACGCTATCACGTGCTTTTAACCTCCAAATACTTTTTAGGAATCAACTTCTTCACAAAAGCAAACCCAGAACTACACTTGATTATCACGGCGAAGGACTTCCCTATCCACATCGTGGCTTAGCATCGAGTCTTCTACCACGTGTACTGCCCGTACGAAAATTGATTAAATTTCCTTCCAACCCGATGTGATCTCTGCCGAGGTTGAACAGAGGTTGTCTCTGGGTTGAAGAAGAAGTGGACAACAGATGTTGTTTTGAAAAATGAATACTGTGGATGTCCGACTTGTGCGCATGCTTACTTTTCCCTTCTCAATTTGAGTGTATGGAGGGTATTTTGAACGCATGAATGATACATGTTTATACTTGTTAATTGATAATTATTTGATACTTTTTGATTGATAATTTTTTACTTGATCCTGCATGCATCCACACTAAACAAAATGTACAAGCCAGAGGATTTATTAAAAAATCTCTCGAAAGCACTGTATGTAATCTGCCACGTTTTCCTACCTAAATATTATAAAGATGTTCGAGCAGTAGTTTGGGACGGTTTGATAACTGTTTAAAATGCGCATGTGCGATTTGAAACAGTTTCCAAGTGGTTTGGGATTTTGTTGTTCGAACACCAAACTGCAGTTTGCAAACTACCCCTTCCACTTTTTTACCATTTCGTCGTCATAGAACAAATGATTATGCCGATAGATATGTTTTATGACCAAAGATAAGAGAGAACATCAATGAAAGACTGATGGACAAAACACAAAACCAGGGTTTAGTTTAGGAGTGTGGTGGTGTTCTTTGAAAGGGATTTCTCCAACAACAGAGAACACTATACTCTAAGAAGAAGAAGACGCTTCAACTGCGCCTGTCGCAAACTGAGTTTGGAAATCGTCAAACTACTGCTCGAACATCTTACTAGTAGTTGGGAATAAATTATTTCATCGTAAATTGAAATGCGCAGGCGTCTGACGGTTTGGGACTGGTTTGAACCGCTGCTCGAACACCCTTTATATATTGAGTTATTTTGACTATGGGCTAATGGCTGCATGGTTTATATTTCAGAACAGCCTGTTGTTCTTTGATTTTATACAAGATCAGAGACAACAAACAAGGTTCAGTGCTTGTGTTCGCTCTGTGCTCTGTGACATTTGATAATTTTCTAACCTGTTTACTGTTTATCTGTAACCGTAATCCCTAGAAATTGCCGATTTGTTCTAGAATCTTGATCAAAGGAAGTCAACATCAATTGTGTTAAACCAAAGTTTACGATAAGTAATTGGTTACGGTTACTGCAAAACCACATTCCAAAACAAGTCAGCGAAAGGCTCGAATAAACGTAGACGATCTCACTATTTTTAGTTCTTGAATTGAAATGGCTGCAGCTAACGAAAGTGGTGTCGATATTTCTCCCAACCAAGACGGTGGAGTGTTAAAGAAGATCCTTCAAGAAGGCACCGGCGAAGAGTTACCACCACAAGGTTGCAAAGTCAGCGTTCACTACACTGGTACACTCACCGATGGCACCAAATTCGATTCAAGCCGAGACAGAAATGAGCCCTTCAAGTTTGACTTGGGCAAGGGTAGTGTCATAAAAGCATGGGATATTGGTGTGGCCACTATGAAAAAAGGAGAGAGAGCAATCTTGACTTGTGCTGCAGAATACGCATATGGAGCTGCAGGTAGTCCACCGACAATACCCCCAAATGCCACGCTCTTGTTTGATGTTGAAGTCATCAATTGGGAGGGTGAAGACTTGAGCCCAAAGTTTAATCTGGGCATCGAAAGACTGCAAATAGAAGCTGGAACTGGTTATTCATCACCCAATGAAGGTGCCGTAGTCACAATCCACATGGTTGGCAAACATAACGATCAAACATTCGAAGACCGTGAAGTCACTTTTACAGTAGGCGAGTCGTGCGATAAAGACATTGTTGAAGGTATCGACATAGCTATACAGAAGTTCAAGAAGGGTGAAAAGTCACGACTGATAATCAAACCAGAGTACGCTTATGGAAGCAAAGGCAACCCCGAACACAACATTCCACCCAATGCTACAGTGGAGTACACGGTGACGTTGAAAGATTTCGAGAAAGCCAAGGAAAGTTGGGCATTGGATTCAGAGGAGAGGATCGAACAGTGTCGTTTATTCAAAGAAAGAGGCACAGATTATTTCAAAAATGGCAAGTATGAGCTAGCCATCAAGCTGTACAAGCGTATCCAATCATTCATTGAATCCGATACTGACAAAGAAACAGCAACAGAACGACAATCTCTATTGCTTGCTTCATATTTAAATGTCGCTCTTTGCCAATTGAAACTCAAAGATTACTTTGAGGTGAAGAGCGCCTGCAATTCGGCGCTTAATTTGGATCCCAACAATGAAAAGGCACTGTTTCGAAGAGGTCAAGCCTACTTGCAATTGAGTGAGGCGCATTTGGCCAAGAACGACTTCACCAGGTGTTTGGAAATCGATCCCAACAATGCAGCTGCCAAAGCACAATTGGCTCAGTGCACGAAAACCTTGAAGGATATACTGCAGCGTGAGAAAAAGGTCTATGCCAATATGTTTGACAAGTTTGCCAAGATGGATACACAACGGGAGGAGTTTGAGAAAAAGAAGCAGCCTAATGTGATGAGCTCAGTTGGTGAATGGGGTCAAGAGGATAGAGAAAGGGAACCGAGTGAATTTGAAAAGGAGAATCCTGATATATTGTTGTTGAATGGTACTGGTGAATTCAAAGATATGTAATTTTAATTCAATAAAATTAAGGACCTAATTATTCGAATTGATTTTTAATTTTCATAGATATTAAACGAGGTGATTCGGTTAGATATTCGCACTATTGTAATTTTCTTATTTTAAAAAGTAGTAGACCTTATGCATTTTTCAATTGTATATCTAATTATATTAAACGAGCAATGCTTGTATATATTATATCGGAATCTGGTCTAGCGATTTCGATGAAAATTCATATGTATGGCTTTTATAGTGTATTGAATCGATTGGTTGTATTCACATTCACATAAAAAATCGTTTTCAGCAATTAAAATTCTTATTCTACCGCCCATAAAGATTTTAACTGATATGTGGATATGAGCCTTCTAATATTACAGAACATGTGTAGCTCATTGGTCAAGCTCATGCCTGATCATCTGGAGATCCTCGGTTCGTATCCTGATCAACTTACTTTTTTTAACAAAACTCATTTTTTGTAAATTAAAGTTGTTAAATATGAGTTTCTGAGAATTTAATCGAAAATTTTCAATGAAAAAAATTTGTACATATCTAATTTAATACATTAATACGAGCAATTCTTGTATATATACCTAAAAAAAAATCTCGGAAACGGCTCCAACGATTCTGATAAAAATTGCTATATAAATAATGTTCTGCTTTTGAACATTATCTAAGTAGCTTTCCTGACAAAACGCGAGGGTGTCACCTTCGGGGCCCATAAACTTTTTCTTGAATGATTCGAAGATGTGGATAAAAATTTGTAAAAAGGGTTTTTAATCGCCGAGAAATTGATTGGCGTTACTTGAATTTTTTATAGATGTGACCCTTGAGGTCTACACTACGTATGGGGTTTGGGGGGTCGATCAGACGATTGGTGATACAGCTGAGTTCTGGTATGTTTCACATTCATATTTATTTGGGAATCTGTAAATTATGAGCTATGCGAACAATAAAATCAATATTTACTGATCTATCGATCGTAATACATTTTAACTAGAAATAGGTATGCATATATTTGAACTAAGATTAAATTTCCTTAGACTCACTCTAAACCTTGTATTATCAGAGCAAGGCTCGGTCGCCCAGATATCTAATATATTATTATCTATATAAATGGTTTCCCTGTCAAAACGCGAGGGTGTCACCTTCGAGGTCCATAAACTATTTCTTGAATGGTTCGGCAGATTTGGATAAAAAATTACAGAAAGGGGTTTTAAGACCCGAGAAATCGATTGGAGATACTTGCATTTTTCAATGGGTGTGACCCTCGAGGTCCACGATAGCTATTTCGGGAATGGCTCCGCAAATTGCGATAAAAATTTCAATATGGGGTTTGCGGGTTGAGAAGGCGATTGGTGATAAAACGGAATTCTGGTATGTTTCACATTCATATTGAGTTATAAAACATATATTTATTCATCTGAATTCTCTGGAATGTCACTTTGACTTTGTGACGCTTATGAAATAAATATTGCGTTGCCTTCGGACATACCAACAGCGCCGTAAACGCACTAAAGAATTTCATGATAATGAGATGCGATGATAAGTATAGTGTGATGTACGTAGCTCGTGAATGATTACATACAATAGCCGTCATTCGTGAAACAAACTATACCTTATGTAGAACATCAATCATTTGCATTGGTTTGAATTTTTATAAGGATAATTAAATAACGTAAGAAAGTCACAAAATGTTATTTTTTGTAGATATGTTCTATTGTGGTATTCCAAATAAAATGACATGCAATTTTCAATGATAATACACAGAGGGCGCAATTTGGCAACAAAAAATAAGGGGTAGCTACCACAGAGCTGTCAAATGTAATAATTTGTTTAATAAGTCATTAGGCAGGTATTTTGATGCCATTCAAAGCTCTGTTTTAATTATCTTGTCAAATATTATCTGTATACGATATCTTGAGACACCCAGTATAAAGGCCTGGACACACCTGTCATACAGCCTTCCGATCCGACTACGGTCATACAGCGGGACGACTGTATGATATGGGAATAAACAATGGTTTGGAATACAGTAGGTCTCACCTGTCCGACACGCGACCCGTCCTACTCCCACCCGTCTCCGATTCCGGTATCCCGTCATGCTCCGACATTGCAGACCATTCGTTTACTTGATGTGGGAAGGTTGTCGGTGGCAGTTTTTGTGTTAAATTCAGTGAAATGGCGGGTATAAAAGCGGAGGAGCTTATTGAAACTGTCCGAATGTTTCCAGCTCTCTATGATCAGGCACAAGAGCAATATAGAAACTCGGAGTACAAGGACATTATGTGGAAAAAAGTTGCGAAGAAACTAAATGTAGAAGGTTTAATTCCGAAAATATTCAAGGATTCGTTAGGAATATACCGGGTGTTTCAAAAGTCAGTTTACCGAGTTAAAACATAAAAATGTTAACAATGACCTTCACAGTTGATTTTATCATTGCTCAAAAACAGGTTGTGCAACATTAGTTACGAAAGCACGAGAGGCCTCATGAACATTCGAAATTTTTGCACCATAATGCCAAAGACATTTTCTGACATTCTTCGAGCTCTGCTCAATCTGTAGTTGAAAATTCTTTGCTCGTTAGACAAGTTCTTTCCAGGAAATGGCCTCATGATATTTTTTGTGAGGGGGAAAGCTTCATCGGCAACTATAACCATGGGAAGTTCCATGTTTGTTCCTGGGAGGCCTTTTTTGTCTGGGATGTTAAGTTGGTTTCGAGATAGTTTTCTACCTAAATTGGAATTCGCCAAAGCACCACCATCAGAGTTTCTTCCGTAGCTTCCCACGTCTACAAAAATAAAATTGTAACGAGCATCAACTAGCGCTAAAAGAACAATGGAGTATGTTTTCTTGTAGTTCCAATAGAGGCTTCCTGATGCTTTTGGAGCTTGTATTGTCACATTCGCGCAATATATTCGCAACCGTTTCAACTGGCGATTTCGAGTAGACTGAGTGTCAAATCTGAAAAGAGCAGGAAGTGGGCATGACATGTGTGCTCAGCCCTTTCTTTAAGCAATATCGGACCGGAGTCGGATCGGAAGGCTGCATGACAGGTGTGTCCAGGCCTTAAAACGTCAGTGGGAGAGAGAGAGAGAGAGAGAAATGCTTTATTGTCGAAAAAATATAAATTTTGTAGACAAAGCAAAATAAAAATATCAAAATCAAACAATACAAAAACAAAACAAAGTCAAAACTAAAAATTAAATTAAAATTAATCAAATTTATATAATATAAAACAAAAATATATATCAGAATGAAACCTACAGCTGTATATTCGGTTAGAAAGTAAGTTAACATACAGCTGTAAATTCAGTCAGAAGGTAAACACTAACTAAATCACAAAACAATAACAAATTTTGTACAAACAATAAACCAGTGCGTGAGCTGAGCAGAAACGTGCCTTAGTGAAAAAAGTCATTAACTGCATAAAAGGCATTATCCTAGGTAGTAGGTATTTAATTGAATCTGGGATAAGCCGTTATAGATTTAATTTCGTGTGACAGATGATTTTACATTACAAAAGACCCTTAGGATATCAAACATCAAATAATATTCACTAAACCAGTGGGTGTAAGAAGCTTAATATTAAGTATTAACAATTTTGAACAAAAAATTCGCTTACTGCATAAAAGGCTCTCTCCAGTAAGTATGATTTCAAAACCTTTCGAAATTCAGGAAAAGATCTTATGGATTTGATTTCAAATGGTAGATGATTGTGCATTTTTTTTGCATTGTACAGTATAGAGCTTTTAACCAACTCTGAGCGAGGGGTTGGCAGATAAAGATCATGCTCCGTGTTTCTAAGCGGATAGTTGTGAGATGGCCTCTCTGGAATAGAAGATACGTGCTTGCGGATTAAGGATACAGATTCAAATATGAATAGGGACGGAAGAGTTAATATTTTGAATTTTTTAAAGTAATCCTGGCAATGAGTCCTACTGCTTAGTCTCAGTGAATACCGAACAGCTCTCTTCTGCAGTTTAAAAATACGTTCAAATTGAGTTGCACAACACGTACCCCAGAATGGAAGGGCGTATCGGAGATGCGACTCAAAAATGGCATAATAGACTGTTCTAGAAGTAGACAAGTTGAGCTCCTTGGAAACTGATCTCAGCGCAAAGCATGCAGAACTTAACCTTTTTGATAAAGCATCGATGTGCAAGTCCCATTTTAAGCGGTTGTCTACAATAAGCCCCAAGAATTTCACAGATTCAACGGCCTCAATAGTGGTGTTATTAAGCACAAAAGATTGCAATGTACTTTTATATGATAAAACTTTTGTTTTAGAAACATTGAGGCATAGGAGATTTGAATCGCACCAAGATTTAATCGTGACTAAGTCTCTAGATACAGTCCTATGAAGTGTCGTAATATCCGGGTTGCTCCACGTGAAACTAGTGTCATCCGCAAAGAGGCAGATTTCACCGCTAATGTTAAGACTAGCAATGTCGTTGATAAAAAGCAGAAACAAAATAGGGCCCAGTACTGAACCTTGAGGCACTCCATATTCAATTGGTTTACAAGAAGACATCGACGTATCAACCCTCACAATCTGAGTCCTGCTGTTGAGATACGACTTAAACCATTCGAGAGACACTCCTCTGAAACCGTAGTACTCCAATTTATTAGTTAATATATTATGATCTACGCAATCAAAAGCCTTAGAGAAATCACAGAAAATTGTTGCTATAGAGTGATGGTTGATCAGGTTTGAGTATACATTATTAAAGAGGGAAAACATGGCATCATTTGTGCATTTGTTACTTAAAAATCCAAATTGATGGGTAGAGAGTATATTATATTTAAAAAGAAAAGATAGAAGCCTTTTTTTAACCAATCTTTCGATGATCTTTGATAATGTGGGAAGGAGTGCAATTGGGCGATAGTTCGAAGCTTGATCTTTATCTCCTCCTTTATGCAGAGGAACAATTATTGCCGTCTTAAGACAGTTTGGAAAAACTCCATTTTGGAATGATTTGTTAATTAAAGTGATAAAATGATTCAATGTGCATTCCGGCAGGTTCGAACACATTTTCAGAGTAAGCCCATCAGCCCCAGATGAAGATTTGTTTTTAATGTCATTAATTGTACTGTTAAGCTCTGCTAATACTACGGGTGTAAAGAAGAAACTGTGTAAATTCATATTAGCCTTAGGGAGAAATGAGAGGGGGTCATCGGAAGGAGTTATGGTGTTCTTTAAATGTTTTGCTACATCTACAAAGTAATTATTTAGGTTCTCGGGTGAAATAGATATTGTGTTAGATGATGAGGTCTTATTTCTTAAGTCATTCACAATAGACCACATTTCTTTAGCAACATTACCGGAATTGGCCAGCCTCCTATTATAATAAATGTCCTTGGCAGCTTTTATAGTCTTATGATAGATTTTTCTGTAACGTTTTACGTAATCATGGTAGAAGACGCTGTCCGATGATTTTTTTATGTAGGATAGTGAGCGCATGTTCTTTGCAGATGTACGTAAGCCTTTAGTAGACCAGGGTTTATGTTGTTTGATTTTTAGAGGCCTAAGAGGAAAGGATTTGAATGCCAAGTTAGATAAAGTTTTTATAAATCTCGGAAATTCGATATTGACATCGTCAGATAGGACAAACCAGTCTGTTGTTAGACATAGGTGCTTGAAGTTACGAAAATTTTTATCAGAAAAAATACGGCATAATTTGCGCGAAGCATTTTTGCACTTATATTTAGCCGAAAATTTTGTTAGTATTGCTTCATGATCCGAGAAACCTGAATTAAGGACAGTACAGTCAACGAATTTTGGATCGAAGGATGATACGACATAGTCTATAGTACTAGAACTAGTTTTAGTTATTCTGGTTGGTGAGTCAACATGCATGATTATGCCAAAAGAGTCGAAAATGGACTGAAGAGATTCTTGAGCAGTACACACATTGGAAAAGTCAATATTAAGGTCTCCACATAAAATTAACTTGCTTTTTAAAGGCAGGGATTCAAGCAAGCTCAGTAGTTTTTGACTGAATATATGCAAGTCAGCGTCAGGTGTTCTGTAAATACAAACTATATAAAGATTATAAGCACTATGATAGACAATGGAAAATTCAAATACTTTTTCAGACAATAGTTTATCGAATTTAGTTACAGCCGAAAAGTCGCTATTTGTAGACATTATCATAGTACCTCCATGAGATAAATTACTTCTATTAAATCTAGTTACTGTAGCGTAATTTTTGATAAACACAGGCTCATCAACATTTAACCAATGCTCAGTTATGGCAATAATTTCTGGAAAATTAAGTTCTTCTAATAAGAGAAATAATTCATCTGTTTTGTGTCTTAAGGACTGAATATTAATAAGAAAAACACTAAGCTTGCCATCGTCCAATTTTAAAGAGGGTGCTTGATCCTCTGTTCGCGTCAATTTAGTTAAAAATTTTGATTCCTTTTTGGAGAGCCAGTGGAAAAATATTTGCCATGACTCTCCCTAATTTTCTGAAGCTGTTGAAGTTTCTCGGATGAAAAGAAAGACCTGAAGGCAGCAAGATCAGCTTCCACTTCGGCTGAGCCAATACCATATGCGTTGTGGTAGCGATAATACAACTTACGCAAGGTGTCCACGTCACTAGGAAGTCCCTCTGAAGCTAGAGTTAATTTGATGCTGGTGGTGGTGGTGGGTGTGTATGTGCCGTATGGGCTCTTATATAGTTCGAGATATCCCAACCAAATTTTGCCCACGAGGTTCATCATATCTTTGGCAAAAGACTGTCCTACTTTCAGTGCCCGTAGAACTCTCTGTGGTCGGTTCCGTACCCGAAAGCCTATTGTCTATTTATAAACTCAATGGCTGGATTTTTCGCTATATTTGTGTGTAGTATATCACTGGGCTCTTTTGTGATAGTCTTGTCAGTGCGATTGGGATTTGAAGGTGGAGAGTTCCATACCAGAAAATCCCTAAAATATATGTAGGAGAAACTCTGTTCGCTCTTGGTGCATGACTGTGGATGGATCTGGGTTGGTGTTCAGAGTGCTTCTACGTGCGAAAAGGAGTCTGAGGTAGAAGGGTTCCATACTTAAGACTTTTTATGACTATGTTTTTGTACCACAATTTACCAAAGTGTTTGCCCGGGAAGTGCTAAATAAGTAGTAAATAATAAAAATAAGACCAATGGAAACTTTTATACACTCATTTATTAAAGAGCATATCGACATAAAATATAATGTATACATATAAAAAACAATACTGGCATCCTCAATAACAATGAATAAAGTTTCAAGCAAGCTTGATTCTAGAAGCCTTTTTGTTTTCGCTTTTTCTTGAAATATTATATATTCAAAACAAATATAAAATATAAATAAAATGTCTGAAGCAACTGACAACCAATTTGGATGCTTGGCGGTTAGGATGACATTTTATTCCAATAAGTTAATCATCTGAGGAATCACACATATAATTACTTATTCTTTCAATCTGGTAGATAAATTCACTTCCATTAATGAAAGTGAATAGTCTGCTGACATGTACAAATCATTGACTGACATCGTGATTCAACACGAGAAACATTTCAGATTTGAATCCAAAAATTGCATCGATTAGGTGGGCCACAAATACCTAACCTCCGCGCTTCAGCGGCATCTCAACTACTTCAGACCAATCTTCAGCGATAGTTGCTCATAAATGGTCCATGCCATGGCTGCCATCAGGGTGCGACGCAACATTCTCGGTACAATACCTTTGAAATAGCCTCGCACACCATATTTACCATGTACATAGATGATAACTGACCATAGACCGTTGAATTTGTTCGGATAGAGTTGCATTTTGGTTTTCAGTACATCTGCTGGCTGTGTAACGATAGAGGCCAAGATGCCGGCTGATATACCGCAAGTAAAATGAATCGGTGAGGCGTACTGACTCTTCATAATATCTGAAAGAACGGTTGATACATTTCGAGATAGTTTGAGTTCAATTTTATAGCTCAATTAGCTTTAAGAACTGTAGTAACTAGAACTATCAATTTACCTAGTGGAACAGCTGCTTTTGCTTGCGTATAGAACATCAAGTATAGTCCTGAAAATGGGGCATCTCTGAACAATGTCGGCAGGAGGCCGCATGTCATTCCTCTGACACCTTCTGTTCGGTAAATTTCCTTCAAAGCACCCAATACACCATTGTAACCGTAGACGCCACTCTCGACTCTGCAGCAAAAGCAAAATACATGTTAAAAAAGCCCCAAGATTTATTGTATATTTGTTTACCTTGTTTTCACCACTGTAAAGGGTATTAGAGCAGCACCACTCATACAACGGGCTAACATACCCATACAAACGGACTCCAATGGCGTTGGGGTTTTATCGGTGAAATAGTGTGTTTTAATGTAATCCAATGAACAAAAGTACAGACCTACACCAGGTACGCAACGGGTCAGAGACTGAAATTATAAAATAAAAGTTATAAAATGTATTTGAGTAAATTATCTGAATGAATCTACACCATCAAAATATGATCATCTAAAATCTACAAGAATAACAGATTTGAGAAACTGAATCATGGTGTAAGTGTAAAAGTAAAATATGAATAAAATTTTGATTTTGAAATTGTTCTGTCATCTGTCGCTGTCAAAATTGTCAATGCATTATGGAAGCATGAAACCTAAAGATAAGAACAGAGTAAGTGATCCATGATTTGGAGATTCAGAGACATTTTTAGATAGATTTTTGATATTCATTAATAAGAACAAAATAAAAATAATGAAATACTTACAGGAACCATACCCCTCCATAGTCCGGTGATGTGTTCGTGTTGTAAAATATTTGCGAAAATGCCAACCATATTACCGGCTCCATGTTTACCACTAAAACAATTATTATAATTTAATAAAATATCGGAGAATATAGATTGAATATCGTAAGTTTGGAACAATTGAAGTGAAACTTACTTGAGCAGAGCAGCATTTGGATTCTGCAAACGAGTCTTAACCAAATCCAATGGTTGAAATAGTACTGTAGAGAATGTTCCGGAAAAAGAACCAGCCAAAAAAGCTTTGAGAATGGGATACTGTAACAAAAATGATAATATAAGTTAACATTTCAATGACCATATTGAATGTTGGGATAATTTCAACTTACACTTGAAACAATATCCATGTTTAAGTACAATAATTATTCTCAAGTCTAAATCTCTCTTATAGATAAGTAAAAAACCTTCGAAAGGTTGTATTTTTCTAATGTGAATCGTATTTTTTTTGGTAGAACCGTTTCATCCAATATACGATCGAATGTTTTAACAAGTATCAGAATAGTCTGAGTAGTAGATAGGGTTCACTCTGAATTTCTTCACAATGGTCATCATTTCTGCCCGTAGGTATTGCATTTATGATAGGTAATTCAAAACACAAACAATTTAAGCTTATCAAATGTCCAGAGAGTTCAATCAACGCAAAAGCACTTTTCCGAAATTAATGTTGATCGAAATTTTAAGAAGGAACGCACTCTACGATGAATTATTTTCTGGGGCACTCGTTTTATCCAACTAGTGACTTGAAACATGTTTGTCATCTTTTATAGAAGCATTCAAAGGTTATTATCAATGATAACCTTTGGCTTCCTTTACATAGCCTCAGATATTCGAGACCCCCAAGCGGCTCAAATGTAAACAGGAATAATAAACAAGATAAATTATATTATAATTATGTCTGATGCATAAATAGAACGCATGTAATCAATTGTAGTTTGAACTTTTTCTTTAGACAAGGTTATGGTTGCTTTATATATGACATTTCCACGAGATCTAGTTTAAATTTATATTTAAATTATCACTTACATCTTGAAGAAACGGCTTTTTGTTTCCTTTATCATAGTTCGGCCCCCTTTCGGGGTCCAAACTAGGAACTAATTCATAACTTGTAGTAGCTGCTAATAATTTATCCTGCATCTAGGTGCTTCATAGATGCCGCAAACACCTTTTTAATTTAGAGTGAACTTCTAATTTTGCAAATACGCAACTAACCATTGTACTTATAAATGTCACATATATGTTTTGATAAAATACCGACTTGACAAATCTCTTGATCAGCTGATTTGGTGATTGGGTAATAGCAATGTTGCCAATTGAATTAGCGGTGCAAGAAATATGAGATTTGGAGAATGTGATTGAAAGCAACACGGATTCAGATTATTATAAAAAACTATAGCCAAGTTTACCAGGCAGTGAAAAATACAAAATAATATTCATTTCATCGTAGAGCAAGAGCTGGCTGCAAAAAGTCTAGTCGATCGAGCAACAAGGAATGATTTGGAAATATTGTTTTGGGCCTGGACAGAACTTGTCCACATGTTCTTATAGCTTCCCTACGGAACATGTATTGTTCACCAACCATGCCAATAAAGTAACAGCTTGAAATTATTCTTATTATCTACTATTAAATAATATATTTGGGTTATGTTTGGCAACACCTTATGGTCGCTGTGAAAAATAACATTTCCAAAGCATTTCATCCAATACCTAAATATTAAAAAATTGGATCGACTTTATTAGTTGTTGCACTGAAAAATAGAAAATAATATTAATTCTATTGGTGTTGGTAATTTTGGAGTTGGTGCCTACAAGCATCATTAGAATTAATATTATTTTATATTTTTTAGTGCAACAACTATTAAAGTCGGTCCAAATTTTTGTAAAAAAATATTTATTTCACATTTTTGAGTGTAACATTAGTCATGAAAATTGTTGAACGCTCACTAATACCCAGGAAGATATAGGCTTAGCTTGTACCTACTTGTTATTTATTATTCAGAGATCTCAAAACATCGCGGCGCAAATACATACATACATACATACATATTTCGGACTTGAAGCTGAAACTTGAAAACCGTAACTCAATTTAAATGTCGCTACATATAATCTTTTCTTTGATTTGGCCGTGTCATATTTTCAATTTTTGAAAAAAAATTGCTCTTACGCGGAAATATGCGTATCACATATTTCAGACTTTACCATTGCGAAACTCGGAAACGTAACTCTTTTGAAAAAATGTTCAATTTAAATATTTCTGGATATGGTCCCATCTTTAAGTCTGCCTTCTCAGATTTTCGATTTTCTAGAAAAATTGCCCCTGCACCCCCTCTGGGGGAGGTTTTTGTAGGGAAGCAGATTTCGGATTTGAGTTTTTCTAAATACGTGACCAATTCTCAACTGTCCTCCTTCAAATTAAACAAAAATCATTTAAATCGGAGTACGTTTACTATGCAAAACGCGCGAACTATGGTTTTCGAGTTACATCAATGGTAAAGAATGAAATATGTGTATTTTCGCTATGTGGAGGGCGCAATTTTTGTGGAAATTGAAAATATTAGACGAAAAAATTAAAAAAGAGATTATATATGTGTAGGAACATTGAAATTGAACATTTTTCAAAAGAAGCTACGGTTATCGATTTACAGCAGTGTTAAATTCTGAAAGATGTGTATTTCCGCCGCCATGTTTTGAGATCTCTGATTAATAGATACTTAAGTGCAAGCAAATAATTTACATGGGTAGTAGGATAAGTACTACCTATCTTCTTTGGTATTAATGAACGTTCAACAATTTTCATGACTAATGTTACACTCAAAATTGTGAAATAAATATTTTTTACCAAGAATTGGACCGACTGTATTACCTAGTTGGAGCACTGGAAAATATAAAATAATATTAATTCTATTGGTGTTGGTACTTTTGAAGTTGGTGCCAAAAGTCTTCTATCTAACTACAATTGCACATCTTCAAAAGAACCAGCACAAATAGAATTAATAATATTTGGTAATTTTTCAGTGCACCAACTAATAAAGTCGCTCCAGTTTTTGGTGAAAGAATATCAGGCGTATTCATAATCCAATCTTAGTTCGGTATTAGCTAGTACCGTATTAAAATAAAAAAAAACAAACCACTATCCTACCATATCACTGATATAAGAGTCATAAACCAAATTTAAGGGTAGACCTCCGCACTTAATTTAGTAGCGTACTAAGATTCGATTATGAATACGCCTGTTTTAATTCAAAGTCATTTTTAGGTAGGTACCTACTAGTAATTTTGAAGTTCTGCTAGAGATAATGTAATCAGTTCTAGGTATTTAGAAGACCCCTGGCACATATTGCCAAAGTACTAGACACCAGCACCAAGAAAATAATTATTTTTATTCTATATTTTTCAGTGCCAACTTTGGCGAGTCGCACGTACACGTAGCAAACATCTAATTTTAAACCTCCTCCATTTTTTAAGTCGGTCAAGAAAAACCTATTGTCTCTATTCAAAGTTTGTTCACTTTCACTTGTGTGTTGAGAAATTAAATGAATGGCATCAACACGAGGATAAGGCTAAATTATCTACATCAACAAAACTTTAAGTTTCAAAGTCCATATTTGAATTGGATGCATATTTTCGAATTATTTTCAAGAGATGAAAAATAAAAACGTCGAAAAATTGCTTTCAAGAACCAAGGTTCTGTAGCATGTACTTTAAAAAGTTTAAAACGGGTAGAATTAAAGATGAAATAAAGGCCATAAATTTGTATAACGGTTTCTGTTATCATTCAGTCCATAAATACTTTTATGTTAGTTGTTCACAGATGAAGGTCCATTGGGGGTCTTGATATAAGACACGAGGTCAAAAGTTCAGAGAAATACAATAATTATTATTATTATTTGTATTTCTATGGAAAATTAACCACAGGCAAATCTATTTTGATAAATAATTATGATTATGATAAATATTTATTTGGGATTGAGTCTGTAAGCGTTAATATTGATATAGCCATTCAAATAATTGAGATGAATTACTTGCTGGATATATCCAAGTCTCACTTATTGGTGAAATATTTCTAGAAAATTGGGCATAATGCATCAGAATAACAATTACAAAAACAAAACTAGGACCGACTTTATTAGTTGATGCCGCGAAAAATACACAATACCTAATATCAAAGTTTACAAAATAGTACCTGTAAACTTTGATAATAAGTATTAACTAGTGATTTCCTGGTGCTAGAAATTCCACCGTAATTAATTAAATTCAAGTTCGAACATTATTGAGATGCTTCTATCTTCTTCATTATTGGATATAATCTTTAGATTTTTTCATCAATCAATTTCAAATAAGAATGAAGAAAAAAATGTGATTGCAAACCCGGATCAACTGTAAGCTTTCGAAGAAGGGCACCTACAGCATCAGAGCATTTGACTTGATAAATTTACTTCAATTTGACAAAGGTATTTGTAACACATATTATATGTGTAGGTATATCAATTTTATCTTTCTGCTCTCCTTTTCCATATAAACTTCAACATTGCCATATCACAAATTTTTCTGCGATATACTTATTTAGTATTTTCAGTACACCAACTAATAAAATCGGTCCTAGTTTCTGTAGAAAATTTAAATTTTTGTGTGACGGAAAAAAGTTTTTATGTTGACACGTGACAAAGTATCACAAAGTGAGTACTTTTTCCTTTTTTTATACACATAAATATAAATCAAAACACAGAATTAAACTAAAAAGATGTTTGATAACTTTAAAGGTTTACTCACTACCATTTTAAATTTAAATAAAATTTTCAAATTTTACTTAATTTTCTGACTTTAATATATTGTAATCTTTTTTTAATATTAAAACATCTTTTTTCTCGCCACTGAAAAAAATATTGTATACACTGGAAGAATATTAGACTTTAGGCAAATGTATATGTTTTTGAAAAAAAACGGGATAACTTTTTTTGGTATGACCTATTTTGAATAACTTTGTTTCATTTTAAAGCGCTACTCTACTGGAGTAATAACATTTCGAGTTTATGACAAAGTCTAAGATTTTTATGAATTTCTCGAATAATTCCAATGCAATGGTGTTTTTAAATAGTTTTTGTTTGGTACTTTCGGTTCTGGTATCGATAGACCCCGAAGCGATTTCTCAGGCCCCATACTGTCTAGAGAATTGAAATTTTGAATTCGTACTTAGATCGCAGACATCTCGCCACTTGTTAATTTCCAAGTGTGATCCAAAATTGATTAACTATATTATTGCATTCAAGCAAGATCAAACTATTTCTCCAACATAGAAAGACAATGAAAACTATTTTTTTTTTCGAAAATTCCATCTGTTATTTTTCATTTGGAAGAAAGAGCGGGAAAAACTACAGTGAAAACAGGTGAAAACTGCAACGCGATATGATTAGTCCTTAAAGACTTATTTAAAAATATATTTACCTAAGTCTTCATTTTTACCTAACGAAATTAGAGAACACTTTGAGTATCAATAGTTTTTATTAAAGTTACCTATATTTCATATAACCTACTTTAACAATAACAAAAAGATCTATTCCCTATGTAGGGCGCTACTGATATGTCCGAAGGCCAATGCAAAACAAAGTCAAAGTGACATTTCAGATGATTCAGATGAATAAGTTCATATTTTATAACTCAAGCAGAAGATCTCTATTTTATGTTTTTGCATTATTGTTGATAATAAATCTGTCATATAATTGCTTATTTATAATCAATCGATGCTTCTTTCTCCCAAATTATACGAATATCCTTAAAGCGTATAAAACATTTAAATACCAGATTTTATTTCAAAATTGTCACGCCACTGATTTTACTCCTCTCGCTTAAATTGATCCGCGTTTCTCGTGTTTTCAAGGCAGACGTCATCATTTGTGAAACAAACTATACATACTTACCTACTTTTAAAGTTGATGCCTAGAGTTTTCAAAACATTATAGAATAGAATATTTTTTTAGAGCATCATCTAATTTAATAAACTCTATATACAACAGTTATTTATTAATATAAGACCCTTAAAATGTATGAAAAGGGAAAGATAAACGGTATAGTAACAAAAGAAGAATTATCTAACATAGAAAAGTCGCTTTAACACAAATTAAATTGCGAAATGATTGACTTGTTTAACAAATATATAAGTAATAAATAGTATAATTCTTATCATATTTTTTTTTGCAAAATTGTATTTTATCTATATTGTTATGGAAACAAGAATATATTTGGCCATGAATATTCAATTCAGTTAAAAATTAGCTAAAAGCAATGATCTTATACAAACAAACATACTTAGTTACAAGATTTTCAACGTACTTTGTTGTTGACGTTTGACAGTTTTATGACGTTATTCTTGTTTTGAATAAAATTTGACATCACAAAATGTTTTATTATTACAAATATTTTGAACACGTAAAACAAATGAAACGCATTGTTATTAAAAATAATGTTGCTGACGTCAGCTAAACGCGTCACTTTGATTCCTCGGATCAAAACAAGAAGAAACGTCAAGTTTCCTTTTTTGACCGACTTCAAAAGAAGGGGAGGTATACAATTTGGTTGTATGTTTGCTTTTTTGTGTATAGCTGTTCGCGTGTTTTTGCATTGTAAAGGTGATCCGATTTTGATAATTTTTGATTCATTTGAAAGAAGAGAGTTTAGGTATGGTCCCATAATTAGAAAAACTCAAATCCTTTCTTCCCTGTAAAAACCGCCCCCGAAAAGTAATCTGAAACGGCAGAATTAAAGATGAGACCATATCCAGAAACGTTTTTTCAAAAGAAGCTACGGTTTTCGAGATACAGTAAGTCTGAAATATGAATATTTCCGCCTTTTGAGATCTCTGATTAATAACAAGTACAAGGGAAGAATATACATGGGTAATAGGATAAGTACTATCTTTTTTGTTATTAGTGCACGTTCAACGATTCTCATGACTAATATTACACTCAAAAGTGTGAAACAGATATTTTTTTACCAAAAATTGTACCGACTTTATAAGTTGGTGCAATGAAAAATACAAAACAATGTTAATTCCACCACAATTGAACCGTTTTTGGTAAAAATATTTATATAACTATATTCAGGTACATATTTGGTCGATAGCTACAAGAAATTTAATACTTACTTTACATTGATGAATGCTATTAAATGAAACTGAATATTTCTGTTGTTTCAAATTTTAATGGATTGATATTTGTTATTAGATGGATGATAAATTAATTACAGTTACATAAAAAAATCCAATATGTTCTGCAAGAAGACATATTTATTATTTATACCACTCTTGTTTTTTCACATTTCACAACTTTATTTCTTTGAATTTGATATTTTTGATATTTTATAATGTTGATAGAGAATATCTAAGGTTTTGAGATTCTATAGCCTTGTGATTTTTGAATAAAATAGGTATTTATGATATAACTGTTAAAAGTGACATTTTATTTAGTCATATTTTTGTATGAACATCGGTGAAAGTATAATTTTTAACGTATGCGGTCAGTGTTAAAATTAGAAAACATTAATACTAAATTACTTATAATACCAGTGTCCTAAAATGGCATTTTAGCCTTATTTTTTTTTTATTTCTTCTTGACGATTGTAAAAAAACATTTATTAAAAAAACTTTTCCATATAGTTAACAGCATCTTTAAAAATTTTTAGAATAGATCTAAATCTGAATGGTAGCAACATTTTATCGGACCATTTTTCAATTCTGTAGAATTGGTTTAAGAGCCGTAAGAAAGTCGTGAGAGTGGACACATCAGAATTTTTTTTCTCGTAAGAAAGTAATATTAATTAAAAACTTATATAAAAGTAAATAAATATCTGATGTGATATTTTGTGATCGCTAATGCATAACCACATATGACCCCTACCTGAGTTAATTCCATGTTGAAAAGGCAATAATCCAAAAAGTCACTAAAATCACTCAAAATAACCACACTACAGTACCTACAGTTCCAAATTCAACTGGACACGACTTTATTCAAATTTCAACTAAGACACACAAAAGTTTATTTTGCTATTTATGTTAAATAAAATACGATTGTTTTCAAAAACATAATCAGTTATCGCATTCATATTATTCGCTGGGGGTATATTAAGACTAAGTGATGTCAGAGGTTAAATACTGTTAGATTGTTACGAAAACACTTATACATATGGATTCTGAATTAGATTAGTACCCCGATTTTCGCGAGTGAATCTCATCTACAATAATTTAGTAATGAGGCATTTGCATTTTATATACCTACATGGACTTTAAAATTGTTTTTAATGCTCCTTATAAAGTTATTATTTTTTATTTTCCTACCATTATCTGGAGTAAGGGAAATAATCTAATCGGACAAAATTTCGGTTATCCGGTTTTCAACACGTGTCTGAAATTAACAGAGCATAATTATAGTTTGAATACCCATCGAATGGGGTTTCGTTACGATTCCTGGCGTCATCTATCATTTTACGCATGTCGTTAATAGTTTGAATAAAATTTTAATACCTAACCCTAAAACACTGACACTGACATATCTGTTAAGTGGCGTTTAGAAGAAAATTTTGAAATGTTTGACATTAAACGTCAAAGAGAACAATAACAAACGTCAAAATAACATTCAGCCGATCTGATCGAAGACGTATGTTTATGTCGTTAAAATTTTATTTCACCTAACCTACAAACAAAAAAAAAGAAATAGACAAGGTATGACGAAACCCCATTCGATGGGTATTCAAACTGTTTATTTTATAGATGGAACATTAAAGGCTTATCTAAGGCTAATTGAGTGTCTTTGTAAGAAATTAAATGCTTAAAAGCGTTTTTTCTAAAATACCTGTAGGCAAAAGTAGCAGAACACAAATCGAATATTTTTCAGTCAGTCAAAAGGCTGACAATCTGATAAAGAGCTGCCATAAGAAATCAAATGATATTGGAGTTTTGCTAAATTCATGTGAAGTTAGCAGAGAATAAGTAACAAAACGAAGAGGAGTTGAATTTAAAAAAAACGTATGGAACATTTAATTTTTATTAGGGCACTCAATATTAGCCTTTCGGTATGATTTATGTAAACAATATTTGCTCCTACCTGATAAAGTTGTCAAAAAGGCGGGTTTTTCTTCAAGGTCATAATATGGAAGGGGAAAATTATGCACTGGCAAAAATAATTTGGATTTAGGATATGGAACTTCAAGCATGTCTGGTATTTTATCTGATCTGATAGCGATCCATGCGGTCTTCAGTATACGGATTGTTGTCAGAGCTCAATGGTTGTCACTAGTTCAAGGATTCATTATCAATATCAGAATGGATCGATATATTATCTGGAACATTTTCACACGAATGCTTTTGGCCCAGTTCATATAGTTGAGAGATCTGGCCCTAACTTACAGTAGGTAGGTATTTCAGCATAGCAAAAAAAAAATTAGTGTGTCTAGGTACTTACACAACTCTCCTACCGGAATCAAACGAATTCCATCGAGTATAAGAATCATCTGATTACCCTAACAGTTATTGACATTATTCAATGGTGGAAGGGATGTTTGCCCTCGCAGTAGTTGTTGTTGACACAGTTAAGCGTCCTAGCGTTATCTAGCTATTTACCAAAAACACGGCTGATGTTATACCTATAGGTAAATCATCTTGATTATAGAGCAATTTGAATAAGAAATATCACTGGTACAGGATAATTTCGAATTAATTAATTCCACTTACCGGGTGTTTATATCCACCCACTTTACGTGTTGAATACTTCATTCACAAAGGTCTCCACCGTCAGTGGTACGCTGAATATTAGTTCTTGTATGAGTTCAAAATAAGGATTGATTTTAACACACGGGTCTACGCTCTGCGACAAACTGAAGATAGGCAACAACCTCAAAATCATGATATTATTTGTCTAGATGGCGGTGCTTTGTTTGGTAATCAATCTGACTGAATATTTATAGTGGTATTATGCAATATTGAGACAATGTAACGTTGTAGGTATTACCCTAACTGTTGTTGACGTTATTCAATCATGGAAGAGGTGTTTGCCCTCGCAGTAGTTTATGTTGGAACAGTTGGACGTTCAAGCGTAATCTAGTTATTTACCAGAAAAACGGTTGTATCATAATACGACTGGTATAGGATAATTTCGAATTAATTCTTAACTGAATGCAATATGCTATATGACATGTGCTGCCATCCATTGGCAGCTAATACTAATAGAAATATAAATAATTATTATGATTTTGAACATTATTAATTATGATTTACGTAATTCAGATAGTTATCGGCAAATCTACATACTGTTAGCTTTAATATGGTCTGTTATATGTGTGGGTTTTCTTATGATAAAGAATCTAAAATAGTAACCACAGTTTAAGGCTTAGCGTTTTAATAATGAAACAGATACTGGGCATTTTTCACGTCCCTCGTATACCTACACTTGAAACGTTTCCACCAACCAAAAAATCGATATCTACTCCGACTGCACGCTGTCAGAAAACACCAGGAGTTCCGCAGTGATTATAGCTCTGGTTGTAGTAGTCGTGAACCTTGACAGTGATGCTGTCAAAGTGACTTGTCTCTCACCTTCAAACAGACACAGACACCAAATTCATGTGAACATACGAAAAACTTACAAAAAAAAAACAATTCACCACGCCTACATTTTCACAATGAAACAGAAACTTAAACTGAAACATGTAATCACACCAGAAAATGCAACTATCTCATAGAATATTCCCCAAAATAATAATTATAAAACTAAAACTGTTCTATCTACAATGACTTCAACACATAATAATTCATCAAATGGTTCAGTACCTGTGGAGGAAAATCAAGTGCCTGATTGGGTTCTAGCTAGAGAAGGTATCAAGTTGATCATCAACAATAAAAGCTCAGAGGCTGAAAAACTGTTTCTTCTCTATCCAGATAGTTTGGTAATGTTTGCTGGTTATTCGTTTGCTGTTATGATGGTAAGTTTTATCTGATTTATGTGATCTTGAATATAATAATTATCTACCTGTCCGTCTGTCTGTTGTAGACGATTTTCTCAGAAGCTTTTTCACAATGATATACTGATGTTTTGTTTGAGAGTCGTGTTTTCAACTTTAGAACCCGATTTTGATAATTCAAAAAACAATGTTCAAAGAATTTCGATGCGGGGTGTTCTTTAAATATCCACTGGAATCGGTATTAAATTAGTATTTGCTCTTTTGTTGATGAAAACTGGACCATATTCAATTTCAAAATTATTAGCACCAATAGAACTAATAGATATTATTTTGTTCATTTCAGTGCACCAACTAATAAATTCAGTCCCAATTTTTTTAAGTTTTACTTCACATTTTTTAGTGTACGATTAGTTATCAAAATCGCTGAGCGTTCACTTATTTTCATAGATTTAATGAAAAATTTCAGACTACCACTGCTGTGAATGTAGTCGGATATGGTCTCTTCTTTCATTTTACCGTCTCAAATTTTTCATTTTCGAAAAAATGCCCCCTTGGCCCACTTTGGGGACTGTTTTTTGAGGAAATGTTGAATTTTGATATGGGTCCATTTCTCAGCACTCTTCTTTCAAATGAAAAAAGAATCGTCCAAATCTGAGTACGTTTACTAAAGGAAGAGCTTGTATACATTAGCGTGTACGAACCTACAGTTAATTCTAAACGAAAATCCCACATACGGAATTATGTACTTGCAAACCCGACTCTCATTTGATTGATTTTTCAAATGAAATTATAATATTTATTTTCTGCTGGTTTTGAGAATGTTCTATTTAAAGAGATTATACACTTCAATATCAATCATGAAGTTTATAATTTTAAGAGCTAATTCGTTTACAATATTCAAAGATGCCCTCTCAGGTTCGACCAGCGGCTCCACCAAAAATTTAAAATAAGTACATAGCACATCTGGCCTCACTCTGTTCAACAACTTTTTTTCTTTTTGACCGACGACCCGAACGGAGAAGGTATACAATAATTCGACTGTGTGTTTTTTATGTTCGTACGCGCACGGCGTATGGTAAACGTACTCCGATTTGGATGTTTATTTTTATTTGAATGGAGAGAGTTGAGAATTGTACATTTCTCCAAAAATATTACGCTTTCTGAGTTACAGAAATGTAAAGTCTGGAATATATGTGTTTCCGCTATGTGGAAGGGGCATTTTTTCGAAAATTGAAAATTGAAGACGGCCAAAATAAAGAAGAGACCATATACAACAACATTTAAATTGGACATTGAAAAAAATGTACGGTTTCCGAGTTACAGCAGTGGTAAAGTCTGAAATATGTGTATTTCCATCGCGATGTCTTGAGATCTCTGAATAATAAGTACCAGCAAATAATATATATGGGTAACAGGATAAGTACTATCTTCTTTGGTATAAGTGAACGCTCACCGTTTTTCCTCTTTCAAATGAAAAAACAATAATGAAAACGGAGCACGTTTACTATGCAAAAGGCACGAACAGACATAAAAAAACATGCAGACAAATAGTCAAATTGTGTACCTCCTCCTTTTGGGAACTGGTCAAAAGATCCCCATGGCTCGTAGCCAGCGGACAAGTAAATTTTAAGGCTTTTAATTTTTATTATTCTATAATTTGTATGAAAAAATGTTGCAGCCAAAAGTTGTAGGTACAGATCATATTCATAACTTGAAAATATTTTCAATGACATTTATTCAATGTCTACTTTAGAGATTTTTTAAAATTTGATTGGTCGCCATTCTGAAACTACTGCCCGGTCATGCCCGTTAACGAACTCTAACGAGATATTCATAGGATCGATTTTTACAGCAATTTGAACTTCATACTTATATAAATGGAACCTGTATCGTGTTTAGAAATTTCGTAATATCCCATATTCCTATATATATGATATTTTTGAATATGAATTCAATTGATACATAATCAAGATGATTATATACCATCAGCCGTTTCTGGTAAATAACTAGATTACGCTAGGACGTCTAACCGCCATTGAATAACGTCAACTGTTAGGGCAATACCTACAATTTCACATTGTCACAATATTCCATAATACCAATATAAATGTTCAATCAGATTGATTACCTATTCTTCTTTAATGACTTTGAAATTTGAAAGAGCAAACGATCGCAATAAGTACATTTCTATCAGAAATTTATCTAAAATTACATATTTACAAAAATTAATTTCTTGAGCAACTCTATCGGGTTAATTGAATGATTTTTTTTAAAAAGCAGTAAGAATCTTATTTCGAAGGAATTGTCTCCAAAAACTTACAGTCTTATTAATAAAAATTCCTTAAAATAAGTTTTAAATGCTCATAAACCTACTATAACTTTCTCTACTCATAAATGCTTAATAAAGCTGTCATAGCTCTGAAATCATATTGTAACGGGCATATAGAAATGACTGGATTTAATTTATCTTCAAGTTATTTAACTATTTACAATCATATTCAAACTGTGCGCTATTTATTTATGTTGTTGGTGGCCCCCTACAAGGGACGAAACTACACCGTACTCTCTGTCTCCACAGTAATACCGGTCTCCACGGTACTGCAGGTCTCCACCGTACTACCGGACTCACTCAACTACTGCACTATCTGACTCTGCAGCAAATCCTCTCCAATATATAGGCACATCCTCTCAATTGAGAAGCTTTCACCGACATCTTCCAACGCCCCGAACATTCCATCAACAGTGCGAACTCACTAGATGTTTCGGGATATTATCTTAACCTTTGGTTGTATTGTAGATCAATAGCAGTATGCCTAACACTCATACCACCCGGGCCCCACCAACGCCTGTACTCGTCAAAATGCTCCGCCCTCTGACGAATCGCACACGCCTTCATTCCGAATGGCGTCGACACTATATGCCAAATTCGATACAATATTATCAACCTCATTTTTGTAAATCGCTATAACCCATAGAATCTGAGTAATCAGGCCATACATAAAAAATATATTTGACAGATATAATAAAAAATGACATTTCATTTCTTTATCAATGTTTTAGCGGCATGTTCGAACAATTTTTCTGAATTTCTATCCAAAAGTATCATATTTTGACTTAAAATATAACCTTTTGATGAGCAGACAATCAGAAATAATAATTAAAACTAATAATGTCGCTATAAGAGTGTTGTTATTATTGAAAATTTATGAATGCAGTTTTTCGAGTGTCGAGTGTGAATAAGACGGTTATTCTATAGAATAAAAATGCTCCTATTTATGCTACTAACTCAAGGAGTGCTTCATTTTTGTAGTTATTTAGCATTTGTTATAGACAATTGTAGCAACCAACTGCAAAACTAATGAGGGACTCAAAAAAAGCTCTTGACCCAATATTCAGAAACTAGAATAACTTCTTTTTAGGAGAGGCAATAGTAGTCGTATATACAGTGTATTCTTCTCAATTGTTTGTTAAGTTGTTAACATTTACTAATTGGAATATATACTTTTATATATATTAAAGTTTTTTAAAACTTTTTTCCTATCTCAAATGATTCTTCGCAGCATTTTATATCTAAATATGGTATAATATGATCAATGTATACATAAAGTGCAAAAATATAAAAAACCTTTAAATTGGAAAATGAGATCTATTTATCATAATAAAGTTTTTTCTATTCAATTCGACTGTCTGCTTTGTTTTTGGTTTGTTCCCGCCTTGTATATAGTTAACGAAGGGGGTGGAGCGGGCAAATTTTCTCGAAAATTGAAAATTCGAGATACCAGAATTAAAGATAGGACAATATGCGGAAACGTTTTTCAAAAGAGTTACGGTTTTCGAGTTACATTCATGTTAAAATCTTACATATGTGTATTTTCTCTATGTGAAGAGGGCGATTTCTTTCGAAACCTGAAAATCTCTGAGTACCACATGAAAGACAATAATATTTGCAGCAACATTTATACTGAACATTTTTTCCTTACAGTTACGGTTTTCGAGTTATGCGGTGGTAAATGGTTAAATCTAAAATACTTATGCGTATTTCCGTTGCGATGTTTTGAGATCTCTTCATAATTACAAGTAAAAGCAAAGAATATACGTGGGTAATAGGATAAGTACTATCTTCTTTGGTATTAGTGAACGTTCAACGATTTTCGGGACTAATGTTGCACTCAAAAGTGTGAAATAATTTTTTTTACAAAAAATTGGACCAACGGTATTAGTTGCTGCATTGAAAAATACGAAATAATATTAATTATATTGGTGCTGCATGCCCCACACTCACAGTACCCGGACCCGCCCTCTGACGAATCGTACACGCCTCGATAATGGCACCGAAGCTACATCCCAAGTTCGTTACAGTATATTATGATCAATCCACACATAAATATGCAAAGAAAAAAAGAAAAAATCAAATTGAAAAATAAGATTACCTTTTCATATTAAAGTTTTTTCTAATGTTTTGCTCCTAAATCCTTCCTAAATTACTATATCAATATGATATAATATGATCAATCCATACATACATGTGCAAAAAATAAACAAACATTTTAAAATGGAGAATAAAATTTATTTTTCATAGTATCATAATTTTTTCCCGCTAAATCCATCTCAAATGGCTGTTTTCAGCATTTTATATCCAAATACGGTATAATATGATCAATTCATAAATAAATGTGCAAAAGAAATTATTGTGAAGTAAGATTTATTTTTTATATTGAAGTTTTATTTATTTTTTTGCTTCTAAATCTTCCTAATTGACAGTTTTCAGCACTTTATATCTAAATAATGTATAATACCAAACATTAAAGTGCAAAAACTAACAAAAAAAAAATAAATTGAAAAATATGATGTAAGTAATTATCTTATCTTTATTTTTTTTATCCTAAATCCTTGCATGTAAATTTATAAGCCTAATCAATATTTCCTCAAAATAGAGACTTTAGAATGATGATGAAATCGAGTAAAAAGTTATCTTACCCAGAAGATTTTGTTTGAAAGGCATCCAAATTGACAAATGATTCTAGTTTAGAATTTTTCTGTTTTTTTCCATATCTTCCAGACTATATATTTCACAATTATTATAAAATATATTTGTAACGCTCATTAAATGAACCTTTTCAATTGGTATATCACATAATACCAGGCAGGGAATTGCAAAATGGCGATTTTATAAGTTCTTGTATAATCGGTCAATGAAAAAGCGTTTCCGGATTCGCTTTTCGCAACAATGTCAACCTAAATAGTTTCACAGGACCCAAACCGATAAATCCTTACTCTTTCTGACAGAAGTACACGTATAAATGTTCTTATAAAAGAAAAAAAAATGCTACCGCTTATCAAGTAAGTAGTAAATTAACAAGATATATGCGAAAAATCGTATTCCATGATCTTTGTTGACCTTCTGTAAATAATCGCGTGACATTCGCATTGAGCAAAATATTTTCAACATTGATACCAAGTTTTATTTAAACTTTACTATATTTTTCAATTTTGCAGATAACTATGTATATTAATTATTGGTCTACGGTGATTAACAGAGGAAAGTATTCTTCTCAGTGGAAATTAGTCAAATTTTTCAGATAAAGACTTATTTCCTTATTCATAATCCACTTTTTTTTCAGGAAAACCTTTTCAAAAGCGATCCTTTAAAAATTCGTATCCGTGATCGTCTCTTAGCCCTAAAGGACTTGTTTTAAGTTACTAGCGAGATAATCGCTTTTACACTGATCTTTTAGCAAAAAACGGATCCTGAATAGGACTGTAAGTTTTTCTTGAAAACTGCTATCAAGAATGCCTGTTCGTCACATAAGATGGTTGCACGACCGCCATGTGGGAAATTTGATTGCGGAATATACCAGGCTACTTGAGTGATAATTACTAATAAGTGCTAATAATGTAACAAAAAAGGGTTACTTATGCGCTTATATCCTCTCGTGAAACTATGACAACATGATTTAAGGAATTATATAAAATCTTTTCATCAAATATTGAGATTAACGTGTAAGTATCTCAACATCTATACATAAATAATAAAATTGTAACAGGCCGATGTCTGTACATTATATATATATATATATATATATATATATATATATATATATATATATATATATATATATATATATATATATATATATATATATATATATAAGAAAAACTATGGGTATTTATTAGATCAACAGAAGCCAAAACAACAGTTTTTAGAATTTTTGTATGTCTGTCTGTATGTTTGTACGCGCATCAAGCAAGAACTACTGCATGGAATCGAATGCAGTTCTTACCAATATATATATATATTATTATTAATATATTACTAGAGGTCTAACTTAAAATATAGTGTAACGGGAATTTATATTACAACTGTGTTCGATTTATTTTCACTTATTTATTTACACCAATAACTACACGGCTATATACACATTTATATTCACACTTATTTCTCGGACTATATATGACTTTTCTACTGTCTATGATCTATGACCGGCTGACTATCTATCACTAACTAACTACTTCCGTGGTCCGTGTGCTTATATCCACTTAACCTCCTATCTCGAAGCTTCTCGTCTAGAATAGACCAAATCAGTAGATTCTCCATGTTTCTGGATTCCCAGAATGTTATTACCAACATTCTCCTTCAAGAGCAATCGAGAAGCTTCCAGGGCTCCAGATATTTGTGTGTGTGTGTGTGTGTGAGTGTCTTTTATTATTTGGGTTAGTTCTCACGTTACAATAGGCTCCATTTTACCTCGTCTATCTGTATATTTGTACACGCATCACATAAAAACTACCGCATGTAAAATTTAGCGTATGTAGGTGTGTATGTGCCATATGGGTTCTCACACTAATGGAGAAATCCCAGCCAAATTTTGCACCCGTGTTTATCATACCTTAATAAAAGTGTGGTGGTGTGATGAGTGCCGTACCTGAAAGTATATTGTATATTTCTGAATTCTATGGCTGAATTTTGATGGTCTTTCTACTATGTATGTATGTAGAATGATATTAGAATGATCTGGTAGTAGCTATATGTGTGACTGGACCTCCTACGTTGAGGGTTCCATAACTCTAATTCCCAAAGAAGTATCTCTGAGCTCTATGGCGAAATTTTCTTGGATTTTTCGCTATATTTATGTGTAGTATGTCACTGGACTTTTGAAGTAGGTACCTACCAAGAGTTCTCTATCTACCCATTGCTGATACTTCTTTTGCACTTGCCTCATCTGTCTTCTTTAAAAAAACTATTATATAGAAATATATTCAATGTTTATGTGCCCGTTTGGACTTGGAGTGCGCGTGTAACCATTAAGTATTTAAATATAAAATTGTTACAATTTCTATTTCTATAATTAAACCCAACTATTAATCCAATCGACAAAATAATTAAACATTCATCATTACATCTAATTAATTACATGATAATAATATTCAAAAGGTTATCGATGATTTATAGGTTAATGTTACGTTTTTTTCTTCAAATCGACAACAATATCACCAGCGTAATGCATGTGATCCATCAAAAATGATGTGTTTACTATTTCTTTTTTGGCTATTTTATACATGTTGAAGATTAATCAAATTCCTCCAAGATATCTAACAAACGAGGGGTATCCAATATAAAATAACTTGCAAACACCCGCGACTTCGTAAGTGGATATCGATTTTTAGATTTATTGTCTGTATTCTTTCGCCATACAAACTCAACGGTCATTTCCACCATCTTGGACTTCAAAATAAATGTCATTTTCACAATCAACGTTTCAAATACCTACAACACCCATACCGATTTCTAGATTTATTTAAGTGAATGATGGTTGGAAAATCACGAAATAGGGGTTTGATTATTTGTTTTTAGGATTACCTACTTCTACGAAGTTTCAAGTTGCGTTTACAAACATACATACAGATAGACAGACAGACAGACAGACATAGAGACGCGGTAAAATGGAACCAATATTTTAAGTTAAGCCTCTAGTAATATATCGGTGAAAACTGCATTAAATTTCATGCAGTACCTAGTTTTTGCGTGGTGCGCGTACAAACATACAGACAGATAGACAATTTTCTTAGAAACTTTTGTTTTGTCTTCTCCTCCCAATATTAGTTTTTCTTGAATATCTATAATGTACAGGCATGTTACAATTTTATTAGGTATATATATATAGATATATAGATTATTTTTCAATACAAAATTTTCGGTTAAGGATTTCTCGATAGAAGGTATCCCTAAAAGTGTATATGCAAAATTTTACAATGATGGGTTGAGTAGTTAAGGTGTGAAAGCGTAAAAAAACAAATAAACTCTCATTTATAATATTAACTAGCTTTTGCCCGCGACATCGTGCGCATGAAAAAAATATAAATAATTGAATAAAACTAAGTTAAAGTGCAATAAATAATACACTTGATCACGTAACTGCGAACACTAATCAGAGTGCATTACGTCATGGACCGCTAAATACAAACTAACCAACCGACGTCAACAGTCATTCTCCATCATTTATCATATCATATTTATTTAGGTTTTTGTTAATAAATAATCAGTGTATTTGCAATAATGGACGCTAGATTTACCAAAGCGGACAGCTTTAATTTGCCAAGAATAGATTATTTGATGGTGGCAAATTTCTTTGTAAATATAATTGACCAATACTTTCTTTGTGATTTTTTTTTGAATTCACGCCTTTTTATAGCTGCTTATCGACACAAATCAGAAATGGTAACGGGACAATTTATAACTTATATGCTCATACCGTATTAAACAAACTATATTTTATTTTTAGTTTATTGACCTTTTCATAAATCAACTTTGTAAATTTCCTGTGTTTTCACGTAGAGAATTGGAAACAAGCCAGTGTTAATCTCAACCTTGAACTTTGCCAATTTTACATTTATCGACATGTTTTTATGGATTATTTCATTTGTGTAAATAAATTAACACAAGCCAGATATGTAATAAAAATATTCTTTGTGCAACTTCTCACTTGCAAGTTACATTTTTGAACAATGAGTGCCCGTTATCTCTAGCCTTGAAATTAGTTCTCATTTTACCACACTATTGCTTAAAGTAGCTAATTCTTGTGAACAATAATTCAGTTTACCGTAGTAGTGTAAAAGTGAATAGCTTCACTAGATGTTAGTCAGACAGATTTCGACTTGAAAGAGTCGTGTGAATTTTCTGGCACATATCTTTCGAAAAATTCGTCTTTGCGCAGATAGACGTTCGCAACAAGCCACTCGCACTTGACATAGACTCCTGATAATTGTCATGAGTGAACGCCTCTTATATAAGCAACTCCGGGACCTGGATACTTCGCCCAGTGGACACATAGCCAAAAATGATATATCGACCACTTCGCCCAATAATTTCGTTCTGAAAACAGTTTCCAGAGCCACTTCACCCAGTGTAATTAAAACTCCACAAAGCCCAAAATGTCAATTTCGCCCAAAACTCGTTGGTGGACACTTCGCCTAAAATGTACCCTTCGCTCAAACTAAATGAAAGTCCACAAAGTCCAAAATGGCCACTTCGCACTAATTATTTATTTATTTTGAACGAACTCTATTCGGGACCCTAGTAATAAGTTAATGTAATAAATGTTTAAATTTTATTAGAAAAATAGACATGCATAAAATATATTATAATTCAACTTCACATTAGTTAAGAAAAAGTCATCGAGAAATGAATAAAGAAGTGCATTCAATAAATATAAATGAAAAATATATTATTATATAAAAAAGCAGAGTTCACTTTATTTTCAAATAGTATTATATTATTTAATACATAATACAGTTTCCAAACGTGAGTTAATTAAGATCAATAAATTTATATATTGATTATTTGCAGCCCATAAATTAGTGAAGGTGTTATTAGAAAAAAAACATTAATATAATTAACTTAACATTCCACTACCTTGAATTTGAAAATTTAAACAGCTATAATATTAACTTATTACTCAGGTCCCGAACAGAGTTCGAACAAAATAAATGAATATTTTCTTGCGAATTGATCATTTTGGGCATTGTGGACTTTCAGTTAGTTTGAGTGTTTGAGCGAAGTGGACGTTTTGGTCGAAGTGTCCACCAACTAGTTTTGGGTGAAGTGGATATTTTGGACAAAGTGTTCACCAACGTGTTTTGAGCTAAGTGTCCATTTTGGGCTCTGTGAACTTTTAATTACATTAGATGAAGTGGCTCTGGAAACTGTTCTCAGTACGAAATTTTTGGTGGCCGATATATCATTTTGGACGAAGGAAAACTTCTATCATCTTATTTGACTTGTGACTTGCGAAATTTCTCAAATGAATATTAAATCTGTTAATATTACTCTTTTGCCACAATAAAATGGAAAAATGATGCACAAACAAGAAAACCGTGCCTTGATATCTTGCATCTAAAATATTGGAGAACGAAAATATAATGAGAATATTCAATGGATTTTGATAATTGTTAAAAATGACATATTTTGAGATCTATTGAAGAAATAGATAAAGATATTAGATATAAGTTAATAGATTTTGAAATATAAGAATGAAAGTCAGCAATGGTTGTCTCTTGTGTTACTCAGATTCTTAGGTCGTAATTTTTAATAAAAAGGGCATAATCAATGCTTTAGCGCATGATAACTATACGGGTTTTTCATTTTTAAACTTCTCAACTCGGATTTTTCGAAATGCCAAAATAGCAAACTAAAATTATGATGAGTTAGGATCTTTTTAATGTTACCTATAAAATCCATCCAGCCACTTTGAAATTCCATATGTTTCTTTACAAATCCATTTGAAATTCCCCACCACTTTATTTTAAGAGATAAGGAAACATTAAGTTTTAACCCGTCTTGTGGTTGTCACTACTTTTCCATCATGACTCGTGGTGACATTTAACACCTTGGTCCTCCAGTGAATTTGACATATTGTACCTATGTTAATTTTGCAATATTACGATTCTCAAATGCTCTCCCAATTGCATAAAATACTATTCTCTAACTCCTTTACTTTAGCCACCCATTTTCTCTAGGATGCCCTTATGAGCTATGAAGAAGAGAAACTCTTCAAGGCCATCTCGACTCTGAAAGAGGTAGAAAAGCGTTGTGCCACAGAGAGTGGTTGGATGCGACAAGTAACTCAACGATTATTCGGTGGAACAAGCCACAATAGAAGCAGTGACCAAAAAAAGCAAGCAAAAAGTCTTGCCGATCAACTGGAAACTCAAATCATCTTAGCCGATTCACAAGTTTGCATTGCCATCTTGACATTTTTGCAACAGGACATTTCCGGATATTTCAAAGGTGGTTGGGTATTGAGGAAGGCATGGAAAGTGTACCAGAAAGTCTACAACGAGGTTCTCGAGTTGTATAAGCAGCATGTTGGTGAACTCAATCTGCCAGGTATATACAAAGTTTTGATACAATGAGCCCAAATGTACCGCAGTAGCTCTGTACGGATTTTTTTTCAGATCCATGTCAATTTTCTGCCTCAACTCCCAATAACACCCAACATTTTCCAGAATGGGCAACCACTGAAGTAACCACAAATGGGTACTCTAAGTTTTCCAATATTCCTCACTCCAAGTCTGCTAATCTTCATACACTCCAAGAAGGTTATCATCATCATCAACCTTCTGTTTCCCCCAATCATTGTTCCAATAATCAAACAAAACTTTCCTTTATAAAAAAATCAATATCCATCAATAATGGCCTGTCAACTGGAAATGGAAAGCATAGCAGCAGTTGGGGTTCTATCAATAACTCTTTAAATTACTATAGTGTCTCTTCGCTTCTATCTTCTTTTGATGTTCAGTAAGTTACATTGAAAGTTTCGAATGTGCCGCCATCAACTAATAAAATCATTCATCGTATATTTCTCAACGCGTAAGAGAAATATACGAGCTTAATGTCCCAAGTGCCAAATAATTTATATATAGGTACAAGATGAGCTAATTTAATTTTTTAATTCAGATTTTCTAAAAATAAGATTAGCTCATTTCTCTTGTCAGAAATCTTATTGTGAGTGTTGGTAAGTGACGGGTAATATTTTCTTTGAGCGTATCATTATTTAAACCATTCTGTGTTGGCGGGGATATAGTTACACTGTGACCTAAGAAATCTATTGTGCCCCATTCAGCTGTCCAGACGTTTAGGTAGCCTCAATGGCTAAAGTAGCTCCTCCATTCCTAAGGCTTTCAGGAAGTTCAGGATATCCTCAGGATCAGGCTTCAAGTTAGGTAGATCTCCCTCTTTCATACTGTAGACTCCAAAGTGGCATATCCTTGGATTTTGCAGGGTATTGCATTTTGAGAGGATGTGTTTAGATGTTTCGTCCTCCTCCTCTCAAAATCTGCAAGCTCCACTATTACTAGTTTCTTAAAGTGTCCTCGCAGTCGGCAGTATTCGGAGCTTATTTTTGCCCTTCCTTCTGCATTTCTTTGATCTCTTCAGGTTGAAGTTTCCTAGTAGTATTTTGATCTACTTCATTTCCTGTAAGTTTCCTTACGTACCGGTTTATTCCCGAATCCATAGAAGTGCTTGTTTCTTTAGGCGTACTATTTTAAACTTGATTACTTGGTAGTTTACGGTTTTGATGGCTGCTTAGCTGTGTGACATGATGATAATCTCCTGTCCGCTATGTTTCTTTTCTATTTTGAACTGCACGCATTTACCGATGGCATTGATTTCTGCTTGGAAAAGCTCGAGGATTTGCCCAATCTTTTGGAGTACTTGCATCTAGGCCCAAATATCCCTATTCTAGTTCCTACAGTTACTTTAGAGGCGAGCGTATCATATATATGTATGTCATAATCATTTTTGAACACTTACCGGGAGCATTCGCGTCTAATATAACATTACAAAATTATTTTTTGAGCATGACGTTACGTTAGTTTGACCTGCTCGTCTTGTCGTATTCACTGATGTCATGTTCAAAGGAAGAAGTCCTTCGGATGTCCATGTTTTATTTGTGATGGCAACATTCTCGTGTTTCCTCGGACTTAAGAAACAAATTAAGTAAACAAATAATAACAATCGAACTCTATACACTCCGGCGTTCATATACAAGCATTCAATCACCTCATCCACTTGCATAGGCTCCGCCACACCAGCTGCTGATGTTACTGGCGCCGTAATTGATTCGTTCGGACTCCTTCATTCTTTTACGTTCCCGGCACTGCTTCACTCTGTCATATGATACTTTTCATGAGTATCACTGGATCGCTCTTGACTAGCCCTTTACAACCTCTATATTTTCGTGGGGCGTTTTCAAGAGTGTAGTATAGGCCGACATTGCATTATTTCATTAATGTTTTATAGAAGCAGTTTATAGATTTTGACGAGAGTTGATGATTGAAACATGAGCACGATGCGTCAGCGTCGTCACTCAACGCAACAAAGTCTTTGATCCTTTAGCTATCGATTGGTGTAATTAAATTTTGGATGTATATGATAGATATGTAGCTGAAACAATAAACTGTATCCCCTGATTTTGTCGTCATCAATTTTCTGATTGTTTCCCACCATGGAAGCAAATTCAAAAATGTATTCACGTCAAAAAAAAAAAATCAATAAATGAAGACGCTCTATCTTCACATATCAAATACGTCTAAAATGTAACGTTCTTCTGCTCATGAGCAAAATGTAAAATATAATTCAGAACATGCATCAACTGAATAACAGATGGCGGCATATTTGATGTCACAAACTTTTGGGCCATTAGACGATTTGTCGTTATCTCTATTTAGGAATCAGAAAATCGAGAAACAAGCTATAGTACGCCTTATGGGAGCCGTTTCATTTGGATATGGTCTATTCCAATTGGGTGTTTCACTGCTACCACCATCATTGATGCGGTTGATTAATATGCTTGGCTTTGGCACCGATAGACAACATGGTCTGGCCTGCCTGATGTACGCCAGAGAGGGTACTGACATGAGGGCACCACTGGCTACGTAAGTAATAATAATACATAGATTGCTTATCGACAAGAAGAATTTGAGACAGCTACAAATAACGTGATGAATTATCAGGGTGAAATTATCCATTTGTACCTATGCCAAAATTCTGCAAAATCTACTCAGATATATGAGAATATTGATTTAGCCTTTGTTTGACACAACAAGTTTGTTTATTTGAATGCTTATTGTTGTCCAATGAGTGAGTCCAATTTTCTTAATTTATTTATTGAAAGTTAAAAAATTGTAGAATTTTATCCTGTTAAGTTAAAATTACCTTTAGACGATGAAATTTCCATACCGAGTTTGGACGTGCACTCGAAAGTAAATGAGATAATAATTCTAGTTATTTCAGTTAAGTACTTGACATAAGGAATCTATTACTTTACAGTTCTGGTCCATTTGGTCAAATTCCTTTCTTTCTAACTCAATGTAAAACTCGTTTTGCGATTTTCTAAATCCAAATCTGAATTATTTCTGACTGATTTTTGAACATATTTGTGTGCTACCACTCGATGCTCAATAATGGGAAAGTAAAATATTCTACAGTTGACCAGTTGAATATTTGATAATTCATCGTGCAATATCTGTTATATTTTATGATGGTCGACTGGCTAGCGTGGTTCTTTTTCTGATCTATATAGGTATATAAAACTCTTACACTATTCAAGATATCTCAACCAAATTTTGCACACGTATTTATCATACCTTAAGTAAAAGTACTGTCATACTCTCAGTGCCTGTGAGCTCCATGTGGTGGGTTCCGTACCTGAAAGTATTTTGTCTATTGTATATTTCTTAACTTTATAGCTGGATTTCGATGAGCTGTTTACCAGGTATGTATGTAGAATGTTATAAGAATGATCTGGTAGTGGCTATAAGGGTGTCTGGGCCTCCTAGGTGAAGGGTTGCATAACTGTAATACCCAAAGAAATATCTCTGAGCTATATGACTGAATTTTTGTGGATTTTCCGCTATATTTGTGTGTAGTATGTCACTGGATTGTTTTGGGAGGGTCTATCATTCCGACAGGGACTTAAAGGTGGAGAGTTCCATACCAGAAAATCCCTAAGAGATATGTAGGAGAAATTCTCATGCTTAGTACATGTCTGTGTATCGAACAGGGTTGGTGTTCGGAGTGGTTCTATGTGCGAGTAGGATGCTGATGTAGAAGGATTCCATACTCAAGAGTTTCTATGACTTATGTTTTCGTAGCACAATCTACCAAAGTGTTTGCCCAGGAAGTGCTGGGTAAAACAGCTAGTATAACATAAAATCTAATGTCAGTTATTTTTTTCCGATTCTTTAGGCAGACGTTTATCTATTAAACGAAGGTAAATATAATAGATTCATTGTCTCTAACAAAAACTGAAAAAGAAAAAAATCCCTCTTTTTTCTAATGGGGTGTTGTCTTTGAACTTTTCTGTACTTTTCGTCTAGAAGGAAACCAAACCAAACCCAAATTGTGTTTAATGCTTTTGAGCATGATTCAATTTTCGGATGACCAAAATGAAAATGCGCATCTTTCTGACGGCTTGGTATTGGTAGTAAGAATTAATTTAGTATGGCATAGTACAAATATACATTTTACTGTAGATTTGATGTTTATGGGAAAAGTAAGTTATTTAGGTGTAAACGGGAAATGTATGTGAGATAATTGATTTGGAGTTGTGTGTTAAAACGATTATGTAAGTTATATTAGTTGGATATAGGAGTGTAAGATATGTGCGAGAGTATCGATTTAGATTTTGGAGTGTGACAGTACCCAAATATATTTTCAACAGGACGGAACATTTCTTCCCCTGATTCAAAATCTTTATATATCAATAACTGATTCAGTGATACTTGAAATATTTAATATACATTCCAGGTTGTCTTTGTTGTGGTTCCATACAATAGTGAGACCATTCTATGCCATTGACGGTACCAATATCCAAGCTGGAGTGGAGGCGTCCAGTGCGCTCTTGCAAGAGTCTCAAGAGGAGTTCGCTGAGTCAGCCGTATTTCTTTTTTTTCAGGGCAGGGTCTGTAGGCTGAGTGTGAGTTTGAAATAACAAGTAGATGAAATTTATTTTGTAGCCATTTGCATTTTGCCTGTTTTGGTTTTAGTCCGATACTAAAGGTGCATTGAGGGCTTATCAACAGGCTGTTGATAACTCTACCCAGCGAGAGATTCGGATTCTGTGCAAGCATGAGATCGGTTGGTGTCATTTAATTGAGTTGGATTTCAAATTGGCCGGAAATACATTTGTATACTTGAAATCGACCAGTAGATGGTCGAGAGCCTTCTACATCTACTTGGCTGCCATATGTGCTGGTAAAGTTTGAATAAATCAATTATGGATAAGATGCAAGCAATTATTTTGATTTTAGGCGCTGCTCAGGATACTGAACATTTTGATCTCTTTGAGGAAATGCATAATCTGATTGGATCACTACCAAAAGGCAGTCAGCTCGATGAGTTTCTTACTAAACGCTCCAAATGTTGCCCACTAGGTTTGGACCAATTGAAGCAAAAATCCGACGTCTATTGGAAGCTGTTGGTGTATGAAATGTTGTATCTGTGGAATGCTCTACCAAGCTGTAGTGAGGAAAATGTAAAGAAAATCGTTGAAAGTAATTATATTCACTGAAATTGTTGTAATACTTCAGCTGTTTTGGTCTCAGATGTAGGGCTTACAGCTTTGAATTCTCCTTTGGCATTCATCTAAAACTAGATATTTTAGCCCTCTTCACTCACGTTGATACTGACCTAAATCTTATCTTTTTATATAATTCTCTCTCCGATTTCATCTAGAAGTAGGCTACCGTAAAGCCCTACTTTAAATATGTTTCAAATACCTCCGTACTTAATGTGTCATCATAATACTACTGTTTCTGAAAATCAAAACAACTGTTTGCAGTTATTAGATATTTTCTTTGTTGAATTGTATTATTTTTGTGCTTCTAGGTTTGGAGCCTTTTAAAGAAGCTGAGGAGGAGCCCATGGCTGGCCTGTTAAACCTAATTCTAGGTTGCACTTATTGCTTTCAAGGGCGACAAGAAAAAGGCTTAGAGTGTTTGAGAAAGTGCCTAAAAGCTAGAGAACATAAACTTATGAATGCTGGAGATGCTCATATATCTGTTTTCTGTTTGTATGAGCTAGGAGCGATTTTATTGAAAAATCCAGAAGTAAGTTTATTTGTGCTCATCATAAAGTAAGTGGTTTAGTTTTCTCGTTTTTACAAACTGGGTATACCTCTAAAATTTTCGGATAAAATCGATTATATCTTCTCCGTAGAGAAGTAAATATTTTGAAATTAAAGTAAAATACTGGGTGTTTCATTTGTATGAACATAAGATGGATCCGTCTCCGTGATGGGTAGCATCCTGTACATGTTTTTCTAATTAATTTCAAAATACGAATTAATGAGATTAATGTTTTTTTTTGTAGACTCTTCAAGAGGGTAAGCAGTATCTGCAAAGGGCAAGCGAATACAGCAATTATGATTTTGATCAGAAGCTAAACGTCCGAATCCATTCATTGTTGAAACAATCATAGACCATCATTATTATATATGGACAATAATATGGGCAAATTATGTTACCACAGCGATTGTTGCAATACTGATAAAAATAATCTCTTGAGATGAACACCATAATATTGAATTGTTATTTGGATTATATATGAGAATGGATGAAAATGTAAAAAAGCTTTAAAATATATTTTTAATATAAGGATAATTATTGTATCGATACAGATGGAATTTTTTATATAGCATGGATTTGATTATTGACAAAAAGTTGAAAATAAATCTGGTTTTTAGAATATTGTATTGGTTCCTTGTATACTTTATTATTGTTTTGGTCCGTCCAAAATTGTTTATATTATTGAATAGGACAATTAAATACATTATCACAATAAAATATTTTGTATCATTTACCTTATAAAGTGAGGTTAATTTGTTGAATTGCTGGAATTTATATTTCCTTGTCATACGAGCTAATTATTGTTTTGTATTGCTTATATATGTATACTATTGTACGGCAATTAAGAGAATGCATCCTTAAAGAATGTAGGGGAGTAGGTACGGTGTTGTCATATCTATTTCCAATCTTCAAACACATATTTATCAACTGCGTATCTGTGTTTTTTAGGCCTGTGTGGAAATAAAATACAAGAAAAGTTTTGATAAATTACTAATAACCTTTATCAATAATAATAATAATAAAATACATAATAATAAATCAAGAAAACTACATAAATATCTACTTATGGATAAATTTCAAAATATATCTTCTGTAGACAGAAGCTGCTTACTTTAGACTTTCTAGTTTTTTAAACGTTACAATATTGTAAACTTACCCAGACCCACGACACTGCGCTATGCGACACCTCTGGCTCACTGTTGTGGAAAACCCTCGATGCCTAAAGAAATATCTTCCAGTAGCATCGAAAGCAATCGGTATGCGTCGGAAGGGTTCAAGAAGGTTCACGTCGTCTATTCGATATATTCAAACATCGCAGCGAGAGCGCGGCAAGTCAGTCAGATTTGAACGTGCCAACCGAGTAAAATAAATATTATGACATAAATTATAAATAGTGAGATAGTTAGTAGTGAATATAAATTGTGATACGTGTGTGTGCATTGTGTATTATCTTTGTATTAATAAATAGACTTAATAATCAGTGTGTTTATGAATTTCTATCTACAAAGGAACATTACAGTTTTTATTTTCAATAGCGTATTGTAAATAGATATTTTCCATCGGAGTTGTATCAACCTCGTCTTCTAGACATAAATATCTACTTAATACTCTGGATATTTACATAACTATTATATAATTGTATGCTTACAATCGTAGTTTTTTAAAAAGAGATACCTACATAGACCACGATCACCTAACTCTCAGTCGCAATCTGAAATAATACCTATAGAAGAGTCTTGATGTATGCTGCTCTCTCAGTGTAGCTTTAGCTCTCTTCTGAGCTAGACCATACACGGGTATACCATTTAATCCTCGAGGATTAAATGATATATCCGTGTATGGATTGTAAAGTATTTATAATCTCTTAGTTAAATAATAGGCACGAATTGGTAAGCATACAGAGAAAATAAAAAAAAAAATTATTGGCTACGAAATGTGTATACTGTTTCATATACTCTTCTTCTATGGTACCGCCGTGAGGGCTGGTGGGCTCTAGTAGAAGGTGGTCGTCGAACGGATGTGGGAGACGGTTCTCGCCTCCTTAAGGCCTGGACACACCTGTCATACAGCCTTCCGATCCGACTACGGTCATACAGCGGGACGACTGTATGATATGGGAATAAACAATGGTTTGGAATACAGTAGGTCTCACCTGTCCGACACGCGACCCGTCCTACTCCCACCCGTCTCCGATTCCGGTATCCCGTCATGCTCCGACATTGCAGACCATTCGTTTACTTGATGCGGGAAGGTTGTCGGTGGCAGTTTTTGTGTTAAATTCAGTGAAATGGCGGGTATAAAAGCGGAGGAGCTTATTGAAACTGTCCGAATGTTTCCAGCTCTCTATGATCAGGCACAAGAGCAATATAGAAACTCGGAGTACAAGGACATTATGTGGAAAAAAGTTGCGAAGAAACTAAATGTAGAAGGTTTAATTCCGAAAATATTCAAGGATTCGTTAGGAATATACCGGGTGTTTCAAAAGTCAGTTTACCGAGTTAAAACATGAAAATGTTAACAATGACCTTCACAGTTGATTTTATCATTGCTCAAAAACAGGTTGTGCAACATTAGTTACGAAAGCATTGTGTTTAATAAATCAGTTTACCTCACTTAGTTTGGTAAACTGACCTTTGAAACACCCGGTATTTATTCTTATCTATAGTAATTGACGAACGTAAGTGAGTCTATGATTAGAGAGTAGACTCGATCTGCATTTGGATTTTCTGTCTGTCTGTCTGTCTGTCCGTATGTCTGTCACGCGATACCGGCCGCAATTTTGAAGATATCGGCTTGAAATTTGGCAAATTTTTGCTATCTTTTGTACTTGTATTATTTCAATTTGTTTTGCTATTTTGCATTATAATTAATTCAACACATTGATTTTGTGCAAGTAAGTTTCAAACATATTCTTTATTGTACACAGGTTCTCACAAATTTTCAATTTTTTTAAAATATAAAACCATAATGTTTAGTTGTAAGTAACACAAGAAGAGCTATAAAATACTCATAGTTTCGAACAGTTCCAAGGAAGAACAACTAACTTATTAACCTATGAAAGCCCGGCGTTCTTGCCACTCCACACTACCCTCTTCAGAGTTGAAGAATTGCTTAAACTGCTCTCTTACATTGAATGCTTCACGATTTTCCCCTCCTCGGCGACGAGGAAAATCCTGAAGACGAGATTTCTCCACTGGAGTTGTGTCAGTATTGTCACTTACTTCTGGCACTTTGTAGTCTTCGTTAATTCTAATGAAGTTATGTATGATACATGCTGCAAGAACTACCCTTGTTATGTTGTCAGGATTTCCGTGGAGAGGCCTCATGAACATTCGAAATTTTTGCACCATAATGCCAAAGACATTTTCTGACATTCTTCGAGCTCTGCTCAATCTGTAGTTGAAAATTCTTTGCTCGTTAGACAAGTTCTTTCCAGGAAATGGCCTCATGATATTTTTTGTGAGGGGGAAAGCTTCATCGGCAACTATAACCATGGGAAGTTCCATGTTTGTTCCTGGGAGGCCTTTTTTGTCTGGGATGTTAAGTTGGTTTCGAGATAGTTTTCTACCTAAATTGGAATTCGCCAAAGCACCACCATCAGAGTTTCTTCTGTAGCTTCCCACGTCTACAAAAATAAAATTGTAACGAGCATCAACTAGCGCTAAAAGAACAATGGAGTATGTTTTCTTGTAGTTCCAATAGAGGCTTCCTGATGCTTTTGGAGCTTGTATTGTCACATGTTTTCCATCCAAAGCACCAATGCAATTGGGAAACTGCCACCTTTCCCAAAATTCGATTGCTATTTCAGTCCACCTGTCCTCTGTCGGAGCTGGCATTACTTCGTTTAAAAGTACTTCAATTACAACTCTGCTTGTACGATGAACAATGGAACCAACTGTACTTCTTCCCATTCTGTAAGTGAATGAGATGGTCTTGAAAGAATCTCCAGTAGCAAGAAACTTGTAACAAACAACTTATACTAATATACTTAAACAGAGTCAGAGATAGGCTTGTTAACAGATTTTAAGTGACCGGCATTTATAAACGGATGATTCGATAACTATGTAAATTACAAAGTATCTTACCTTAAAAATGTAGCCAAACGGTGTCTAGGAGTGATAGTTTTTCTAAAATACGTGTCTTGCATGGCTAATCTTTCTTGGAGTTTAAGTTCCAACCGATTGAATGTCTCCATCGGCATTCTAAAATAATGATAAAATTTTGTTTCGTCGTCCAACAGGTGAGGTAAAAGTGTGGCAAACTCTCCTTCTTTGTCTCGTGTTTTCCACGCATCATGAACCCAATATTTACGTTTTCCACTACTCTTCATCGAAGACTTCGCATTAAGTCGATCTTCTTCATCTAAACAGATAGCCACAATAGCTAAATCACGATTGCTAAAATGTTTCAACATTCGCGCAATATATTCGCAACCGTTTCAACTGGCGATTTCGAGTAGACTGAGTGTCAAATCTGAAAAGAGCAGGAAGTGGGCATGACATGTGTGCTCAACCCTTTCCGATCCCGCACCGATCAGATTCTTTAAGCAATATCGGACCGGAGTCGGATCGGAAGGCTGCATGACAGGTGTGTCCAGGCCTTTATGTGGTGTCGGTAGGGGCTTCTCCCGTCTCGGGAGGGGGATGTGAATGGGAAATAACTTGGGAGCATCGGGGCGGTGATCACGAAAGCTCACCCTCTGGCCGATGGTGAACGTTGGTGGAGCGCCCTGGCGCAGAGGCCCCACGCTCAGCTGGGGACTCACCGGTTGCTGAGAAGGGCGTGACGCGCAGGACGAAGAGTGTCCTGGCAAGCCTGGCTTCCATGGTGCTCTCGTTCATTTTCTTAAAGACGCATTTGAAATTTCTTACCGAGTTCTCGCCCTGTCCGTTGAAGGGCGGGAAGCAATGGGCAGATGTGAGGTGTTTACAACCGTTTCTTGCTAGGGAATGCGTCGAAATCGGCTGAGACGAGCTGGGGACCGTTGTCGGAGACGAGCAGGTCTGGCACGCCGTGGGTGTCGAAGGATAGTGCCTCAAATGTTGGATGAGCTTTGCGGTGGTCATCATCTGGACGGGATAGACCACCGGTCACCGGCTCCAGGCGACGACCATCACCAGAAAGTTCCGGCTATCGATAGTCGACGTGGATTTCTTCCAATGGCCGGTGGGTGCGGGCCAGGACTGGTACGTTTAGCGCGGTTTCCGCTGGTACTAGCAGCAGGTGGGGCAAGCCTTGACGTTGCCGTTGATGAGGGCGCCTAGGCCTGGCCACGATACGAAGCTGAAAGCGACCTCTCATCTTGATGATGCCATGATGAGCGACGTGTAATCTGGTGAGGACGCGCTCTCGGAGGGACGCCCGGACGACGACGCGATGTCCACGTAGGATTATGTTATCCATATAACTACAAAACAAGCACTATACATATAGGTCTAGCTTAAAAGAGAGCTAAAGCTGTACTGAAAGAGCACTATACATCGTCTCTGCTATAACCTGTATCCAATAATATGTCAGTTTGATATTGAATAGTTATATAAATGTCATCCCCAATTCATCAGGAGAAAATTAATGTAGAAAATGAGTTACCCAAGCCAGAGATTAAAACCATATCTTTCTCAATATCACAACATTATAATGGATTCACCTTGAACAACAATTTACACGGTACTGGTTTCTATTATTATGAAAACGGCGAAGAAAAAATTTTCTACGATGGTAACTTTTATGCTAACGAACTGGAAGGCTATAGCGAAATTTTCTACAAAGACGGCTCTCATTTCCATGGACTCTTCAAGGATAATATGAGATTTGGTCCTGGTATATTCACATATGCCAATGGTGAGCAGGATGTTGGTTTCTGGCATGGATTTTCACTAATCAGACTGGCGACCAGTGTTCTACATTGTGGAATACCGCAATTGGGGTTGAGCTGGTCCGGCAAGCTGAGAACTTTGAGGTTCAGGTAAATTAAATGCTCTTAAGCCTGCAGAATTGTCGTTGTTTCTCTTAGTTGTTTTGATCGTTGGATGGGGTTCACTGGGACTATGAATTCAAAATAGCGACTAAATCCGCAGGTGTGCATTAAAAAATGTTTTTTTCTCTGTAATAACTGGCTTATTTTCTAATTTAACGAAAAATTAACGTCAAAGCTTGCAGGAAATTCCTACCATTACTTCTCGTCTATGCATTTTTTCCATAATGAATTAATGCATTATCTGGTCTATTTTCAACATCAGAGATAAAATGAAATTAGGATCCGATTCATTTTTATATAATTAACAACGATAGTGATATTCAATTTTGATACAGGAGAAACCGTTTATCCAGAATATAAGTAAACAGTTGACAATTCATTTGAGCATAACTTTTTTCCGTTCTCGAGATGATCCTGGCACAGACAGACTGATAGATGAACAGAAAGATAATTTTACCCGATTTACTTGCCTACTTAAACTATCGGTAGGAAAGTAAACTTCTGGTGTAAACGTAACCAAACTTTCTTTCCGCTTGCCAAGATTAGATTAGATCAGATAAGTTGGAGTGGCTGTGCGTCCTTAACTACCGCGACTTGGTCTAATGTGGTTCTCCATTGTATTAGAGTTCAGTATCTGGGTTTATCCTTTTTAGCAATCTTAGCAGTCTAGATACCGAGATCTTCACGCAGCTCTCTGCCTTCGGTTCCCTTTCACCGAATAATTGAAACTGCAATCTTATCAGGGCTTCACAAAGTATGTAAACTGCGGTTTCCTACTCTTCCTGGCATCAGCATCCCTACCAATATCTTTGTCATTTTCCTACTTTGATTCAGTATTTCGGGGGACATATCAGTCTGAGATGCTTTTTAGGAATAATTTGGCTTGTCTCTGTCTTGTGGTTTCTTGCCACAGTAGCAATGCCTGGTTCTTCATCCACTGTTGGATATGTCCGTTAAAGTGGCATTTAGCAATTCCGCAGGAGGGCTCTGCTCTGATCATGGCCTGTTCCGCTCCCTGTTTGGCTAGTTGGTCAGCCTTTACGTTGCCATCGATTCCTTAGTGCCCTGGGACCCAGGCTTTGGTCAGGTGACTGTTGTGACTACCTAGACTGTTCCTGAACCCCAGGCCTTGCGGTAATCCCATATCAATCTTGATGTTGTTTGATATGAGTTCAGCAATCTAAATGCATAGTTTCCTTGTGCTCAGCGACTTAGTAGCTTGTTTTAGAAGAGATCAGCTTATTAAATAAAAGCCGAATAACCATTTATTTTTATATAAAACTTTTTACGCATGTAAGCATCACTTACTTATAATTTTGTACGAGAATCATACAGTACGTTGTATCGAAGGTATTCTGTGGTGTTGAAATAATTGAATTAGTCCTTTTTAAAGAAATGATTTCGGCTATACACAACATAACTAGCGCTTTTAGTGCTGCTTGGCTATTCACCTTCCGTCTTAATAGTTCCTCCGCACACCATTGAATCGCCATGGTCTCTGTCTGAAAGACTGTGGCATAGATCCCTAGGCTCAGAGAAATCGAACTTGTCAAGACAAACAACAATGGTCATATTCAATTTGATGCAGAAAGAAGCATTTAGACAGGATATGAATAAAGAATAGAAAAATTTACGCATAAATGTTTTTCTGCTTTTTCCTTCGAAATCATTTGAGCCGTTCTTACGCTTCATCTTTTATTGCCTAGCAACTATCGCAAGTACAATTTATATTCTGTGTCACAGGCGAGTGGTATCGATACCATACAAAATAAAAAATAAAAACTTGGTAGAGAACGACAGACAGACAGGCCAATACCTTAAAATATGTTTAAGCTACTTACCAACTTTTTTTTACCTACTATTCTTACGGAATTATATAGCAAAAGAGACATGCAGAAATCAAATTTTAGGGATTCAAATTGTCTACAAGTTTTTCCATTTCCTTGAAAAATAGACGAGTTATTCAAGAAAAACACTTTTATCATAAAATTCAAAATGGTGGACATTGAACAAAATCAGCAAAATCGGGATTCGGTTGTCATTTTGAATTAAGATTATCACCGGATCCCCCCACAAGAGTTGAAACAAAAAAGAGCTACAACCAAAATTTTATTACAGGAAGCTTATATTTAAATATAATGAACGCGTTGTTTGTGATTTTGGATATTTATTCATTTAACTTGGCTTAGATTGAACCAAGCTGATGACAGTTTTTATCTTCAGGAACATGGTGCAAATTTGTCAACCAGAAGAAGACAAGGCAATCAAAATCCTCACTGAGCATGGTGCAAGCGAACGCATACTTGCTCTATCCCATATGTTCTATAGCGATAAAGTCATCAATAAGAACAACCCATTCTTCAACAAAACCCTCTACGATGAGCATTTCTTCCTTGAAAAAGGTTGCACTATCGATGTATTGGATGATGGCTTCCTTGCTAATGATACTTCGGAATCGGAAAGTGGTTACGATGAGATCACCTTGAAGGTCAGAGAGCGACGTATAGCAACCGGTAGGCTGTTTGAGAAGAAGATTGAGGAAATCGATGAGAAACTAGAGAGAATACGCTATGAGATGAATGAACTGAACATTAGAGTGAATTATTGCAGAGCATGCTGTTACGAGGATGAGGTGAATGAGGCTGAAGAGATTGTTGAGCATGAGGAAAACACACAGGTCTCAGGTGATACAGAGCAAAACCCCTTAGTTTAATTAGATAATGTTTCTTGAAGATTCGTTATCAACTTATTGACCAAAGATAGACTTAAAAATGGTCTATTTATTGAAGGTTCTTATTACATATGCAAAGTCTAGATTTTGCATGCATTATGATCCGTTCAATAATTTCAGCGATGACCGCGGACAAACAGACCGACAAAGATTTAAAGATTTAAGCCGGGTGCGAAATACTTGATTAGGATAACAATAATAAGGTTCAAGTACTGATGTTGTCACTCTATTTTTTAAATCTTTAGATTGTTTATGAATACGAATATTCTTTGAGAATGCTTTCCTTTAAGAATGAAAATATTGGTAAGAATTAAACAAGAACTTTTGATAAATTTGTCCAAAATTTCCACAAAGTATTCAGAGATTTTCGAGAGAAATTGCGCCCTACACCCCCTTCGGTGGTGGTTTTTGGAGAGAATGAGATTTCTGATTGGAGTATGTATTAATATGGGGCCATTTCTCAAGTCTCCTCTTTCGAATGAATAAAAAATCATCAAAATCGGAGTACGTATACTATATAAAGCGCGCGCACAAACAAAGAAAGCAGACAGTCGACGAATCGTATACCTCTTCCCTTTGGGTTCGTCGGTCAAAAATACAACAGTCAAGGTTTGCTTAACAGGCTCCAATAGAGTTGATTAGTTTCATTTAGGAGCGGATGAACATCACCTCATGCTGGTCAGTATATTGGATCGAATGCAGGATCACAGGCATTATCTTTATTATTAATACTGGTTGTTCCGAATTGATATGCTGATATTTTAGGGTGAGATTCTACAGGAAAAATTAATTAGAACTGTTTACTATGTAAACAATACAAAACAACTCGTTTGATGCATTGAAGTTCTTTAAGATATCTTCCACAAATTAATAACTGATTGCATCAAGTATTGTTATTAAAGGATGATTTCTACGAAGCAAAATAAATTTTGTAGTTTTTGTCTAATAATTATCTTGCTTGTTAACCAAGACTTAAAATATTAGTTAATTAATATTAGACACATTTTATGAGAAATAAGTGTATTGGCATATCGTTTTCTTTTAAGATTAAATGGAATCTATTAATAAGAAAAGTTGGTGTCAAAATTTTCTCCTTTATATTTTCAATCTGACAATACAGATCCAATAAGCTGTTTTATGTAAGTATTTGAATTCGTAGCAGTTAGAGTTAACACAGTTAACTTGTGAGCTGGACTATCCATAATCCATATATCCTTTTATGGGCTATATCTTTCGACAGTTTACCTATTATATTTTTACAACAACTACTATCATATCACACACACTCATAGCTTGGTAAGCTATGTCAAAGCCATGATTCTGGCGAGATTAGAACCACGGTGTGCTTTTGCAAGCCAAGAATGCCTTAAGCCACTAAGCCACCGTTAGCCCCATGTAAACTGGACGTCTTGCACTTAATTAGGATGTAGATTATTATACAGGGTATCCCAAAAAAAACGTAACGACCGAATATTTCAGCAACGGCTTGACATAAAGTTATGAAATTTGGTATACGGGGGTTATCACTTGTACCGGATCTAAAAATAATATTAGCAACTTTGCCAGATTAACAATTTTATGGAGCTATGGAGCCCTAAAATTTATTTTTTAAAACGTGGTGCTATCTTTATTTTTAGTGCATTCGATTTGCATTTGATACAGTGGATCATAAAATTTTGTTGAATATTATGTATCAGTGGGAATTAGGGGATTGGTTTGCAAATGGTTTCAAAATTAGAAAACAGTTTGTATGCATGGGAGAAGTATCAGTATCAGTATTCAGAAAAACCCGTATTATGTGGTGTTCCACAAGGGTCTATCCTGGGACCAATTATTTTTCTTATGTATATAAATACGTTGATAAGTTTGAAATTGAATGGAAAATTAAATTTGTTTGCTGATGATACTTCTATAGTACATAGTGGAATTAATTTACAAGAAATCAAAACTAATAAGATGCAGGATATCAGCAAAATCTCTAGTTGGTTAAAATGTCACAAGCTAACACTAAATTATAAAAAATCATCTTTTACTTTTATAGCCAGAAAAAATATATCTACTGATTTAAAAATCAAATTAAATTCAATAATGATAATATCAAATACTCTTCCACTGTAAAGTTTCTTGGATTATTCATAGATGAAAATCTAACATGGTCCAAACACATTGAAAAATTGAGAAAACATATAGCTCCAATAATTGGAATTCTGTATAAAATTAGAAATTATTTACCTCTAAAATACCTGAAATTAATATACTTTTCATTAGTATATTCAAAGCTTCAATATTTAATTTCAGTTTGGGGTTCAGTAACAAAATCATTAGTGAAACCTTTGAAAATACTTCAGAATAAAATTATAAAGTGCATATCCAAATGGAATTACCGAGAACCCACAGTTAATTTATATAAACCCAGGAAATTATTTGACATTTATTCATTATATAAAATTAAAATTTGTATATTCATTCATCTGGTCATAAATAATTTAAAACATTCAAATTTAGTTTTTCGGTTTAATTGTGATCAACACAATTATTTAACTAGGTGTTCCAATAATCTTGTATTAATAAAAATTAAAACAACAATTGGCAAACAATCAATTCTTTATAACGGCATATAAAATTATATAATGAGTTACCGGATTTTCTTAAAAAAATCGGCAAAACAAGATTCAAAAATAGTTTGAAAAAATATTTATTATAATAAGTTTCATATAGCTTTTCTAATTACATTTCTGATTTCATTGTTTATTCTAATACTTGTTTTTTTATTATTATATATATTTTTTTTACTTTCCCTGTTATATGTTACATTTATGTTTCTTGGGAAATAAACCGTTATTATTATTATTATTATATTCAAATTACTATGATCCTATAAGATCAAATTTTAATTCCCCAAATTTTTGTTAATATGGCAATTCAACATTTCGTTGGAAAATATCCCACAATTTCTATATCAGAAGAAATCGTGGCAATATGACAATGAAAATTAATTTATTAGAAATTTGTTGGCAAGTCTGATCCAAAAATACCATTTACAACGTTGTCAAATTGACATGTTATTTCCACTAAATCTTCTAAAGTATTTATTTAAACTCCCTTTTTAAATTTTTCGCATAATATTTGATACCATAAAGTTATTTTTATTAACTGAATCAACTTACTTAACCGATATTAACAGAATTCTATTAAAATGTTGTTAGAATCATAAAATTGTAAATTTGACAACGTTGTAAATGGTATTTTTAGATCAGACTTGACAACAAATTTCTGATAAATTAATTTTCATTGTCATATCGCAACGACTTCTCCTGATATAGAAATTTTGTGATATTTTATGACGAAATTAACAAAAATTAGGGAAATTAAAAATTGATATTATAGGGTCATAGTAATTACATTAAAAAAAAATTGAGGGCTCTATAGGAAGAACTGTAAAACTAGTAAAGTTGCAAATATTGTTTTTAGATTCGGCACTACTGATAACCACCGTATTTCATAATAAAATTTCATAACTTTATGTCAAGCCGTTGCTGAAATATTCGGCCGTTCCGGTTATTTTGAGAAACTGTATAATAGTAACATTTGTTACTTGATTCAAATATTGATTATGTTGTGCTGGATACAAGTAAATTAAGACTTTATATTCCTTCATTTTATAAGATTATTCTTCAATATTTTCCAAAGCGAATCCCTCTGAGAATGCATCAAGACTATCAGCTTCCATCACCGTGATGTTGGACAATTTGGAAGCTGTTTCAAAGCTCTCCAGCAAAACTACAACTCTCTCCGACCACGAATCTCTAATGGATCCGTGCTATTGTGATGAAGCATTAGATATCGACGATTTAGCCGTCATTGAGAAAGAACTCGCCATCAAGTGTGAGCTTGAGCGTTTCTGGTCCACCATAAGGGATAGTTTGCAAGTGAAGCTGGACACATTGAGAAGATATTTGGATGAGCCAGAGTTGCAGAAATGTCAGAAGGTGGAAGTAATGGAAGTGATGGCGTGGAACAATGAGAATTTAATGATGGATTTATTGAGACATTGTTTCAAACATAGACGAACAGTTGATGGTAGTGAGTTCAGTATATATGCATTACTGGCTGGACAAAGGAAAAGATACAAGAGTGCAGGTGGGTAATATTGGTTGGGTAAGGTCCAATGGAAAGCAGCATGATGTCTTATTTCCCTAAGGTAGTATTGCTTGTTCAAAAACAGGCAAGCTCATTTATGAAAAAGAGTCTCTGGACTTTTTGAGTCTATCTATTCTAAGAAAATGTATCGCATGATATCGATTTCCTATGCTGTTCATCTCATTTTCAAGGTACTTAATTAGAATTCAAAAGGGCAAGCAATGTAATTTAATTAAATTGCTTTCTTGGTTCTCATTTCTCTCTCATCCAATCCAACTAAATTTTTCATAAACATTTGGCCTAAAGTCCATCGACATCAGTTATTCAAATTGCTCTTTTAAATAGAGAAATTTGTCAGCAGTATTAAACATTTTTACTTTCCTACGCTACTATAGTAGCTGTATAAGGAAAGTTTCAGAGTCTAATAAACATATTTTCAGCCATTGGTCTGTCTTTCTGTTCGTCTGTCTGTGTGTCTGTCTGTGACAGCATTATCTCGGGAACGGATCGGTGTATTTTGTTGCTATCTCTTTTATTTTGTTTGGTACCAATATCACTCGCCGGTGGCACGGAATGAGAATCCTGTATACACTGGGTGTTGAGCTATAGTCAAAAAACGTGATTTGCTCAAGACTAAAAAGCGAAAACGGCTCTAAGGATTTTGATTAAACTTGCCTAAAGTATTCTTCTGAAAGCCCTTTACCACCCACATATGGCGCCATCTCTGAGAAAAAACACAAAAAAAAGTTATGCTTGAATAAAATTCCGTATTTTCCACATATCTCTTCCGATTCTGGCTAAACGTTTTATCTTGCGAAAAAATGTTACATGACTATTGTTGTTTGTCTTGACATGCTGAAAAACAATGAGTGGCAGCACGATTTGACTAGACGATTTTTACTTTACTCCCGCTATTATCGTCGCTATGTAAGGAGAGTATTGTAATAGTGTAAAATTTTTCATTCACTGGAATTTGTCTGCGAGCGGTAGGAAAGTCGTGTGATTGGACACACCAGATTTTTTTTTTTAATAACTATCAATTTTGTTTTTCATTTGGATCGTATTGAAAAATTTGTGATCCCAGTCAAATAAGCTGTTTGGCCAATTTTATCATCTTTATTGTGACTTAAAAAGGGACAATAGTCATTTCTTTGAGTATATGTGATCGGATGTCAGCATATTTGATTACATTTTAAGTTAAATCGATGCGAAAGTAAATATTTCAGGGAAGAGCTTTTTTCCTTTCTTTATTATTTTATTTCTATTATTCAATAATTAATTTAGAAAATTAATGATTTTTTATATTTACCAAGGTTCACATGAGAGTGATAGCCTAGCTTTTCTGACTTATTGTCTTGAAGGGGAGAATTTAAATGTTATTGAATATCTAAGAAGACGTCACGTAAATGTAAATGTGACAGATGGTAAAGGTAATACTGGTGTTCATTATGCTGCCATGAAAAGCAGACATGATACAATTAGGATGTTGGCTAATTTTGGTGCGAATCTCAATCAGGTCAATGATGAAGGTAAGTATGCATAAGCATAAACTTAGAATCATCAGAATATCAATTTATAACTACCCCATTCTGTTTTGGTTCTGAAAATCTATTGGTGCCAGTCTTTATATGGTTTCTTTCCTCTACTTATGTAGATCTACAGCTTCAAATTGATAGTTAATTTTAGTTGTTTTATTCATTCAAATATCTAAAATAACATTGACTGCCGTGGAAATTAAAAAAAAAACCATAAACGAAGAGCCATAGTAAGCTGCAGTCAAATAAGCTGTGACAAAATAATCAACATTGCAATTTATTAGCGCGAAAAGAGTAAAGCAAATTCTCACCATCTTTTAGGTAAATTTCTTATAGAAATGTACCTATTGCGATCGTTCACACTTTTGAATTTCGAAAAAATTTCAACGGCATGTTGTTATATGTCTATAAATTGGTTCAAAAAAACATTTGATTCAAAAGTTTATATATATATATATATAAAATGAATTTAAGTTCTTGACTGTCTAATTAATGATGAATTTTTAATGATTGCGGTTGCAGTTAAAATACCAATAAAATTAAAACTCTTTAATTAATGTCGAGCTTTCGGTAACGCTTGTTACCTTCATCGGGACAAACTAAAATAACGAACAAATTAATTATAACAAAAAATATTAATAATATGAACTACTTACAATCGTGAGATTAATGAAATTTGCCAGCTACAAACATTTATTATTATGCATTTAACTTTATGATTGAGTTTTTTATGTTTCATAATTACAAGTTACTATGGAATTACGCATATTAAGATCAATCTATGTATGTAGCTAATAAAAATGGAACACACTTCAGAAGTTAATCACATAATGCCATATTTTTATATTATATCCATTTTTTAAATGGTATTTTGACTGCAACCCCAATCATTAAAAACTCCTTATATATATATATATATATATATATATATATATATATATATATATATATATATATATACAGGGTGGGGCACCGTATACGACACGGTCTCTCAAGGGGAATCCATACAATATAATGTTTTTATGATAAACGAAATAGATGCAGAATTTTTCTGACCACAATCTAAAATTATTTTTATACATACAGGGTGATTCAAAAAAAAGATACATATCAAAGTTATGTTTTCTTAAATTGAATGTCCTATATTTTTTATTATTTTCGGATATAAGAGTCAAAATAAAAGTGAGTTTCTTCAGTATTCCCTATACCTATCTCTTTCCATTTTGAAAATATCCAAAGATTTGTTGAAATGTAAGGTATGAACTATTTTTCTATAATTTCCAAAGTTGCTCATTTTGAACTTGAGCTATACTTTCTATCATATTGATGAAGGTCAAGGTTATAGCCTGTATCATATTTTAATGTCAAAAATCATACAGGGTGTTGGAAAAATATGGTTGTAAAATTTCAATATAAGATATTGAAAAACTTCGTTATCTTAAATGGAACACCCTCTATATTATTACATATTTTAATGCAGAATTGAATCCTCTTTCGAATTGTATAAGGGTTCCCTATAACTAAACTCAACGAATTTCTTCAATTTCGCACTTCTCTAATAATTCTGTCTTATATTCCCAATGCCATTATGATTGGGATGACGTTTTAAAATAATCATTATTATAGTTAAATTCCATTATTATTATTACAGTACTAATTGATTCACGATTATTATCCAATCTCCTAGAATTTCAAAACTCATATGAAATAATTAACTGACGGGTAATGATACTATACTATTCTATTGCTGTCGGTTTTACCCTTAAAAGACAACTACTCCATTAATATATTTTTTTTTGGAATATCAGCGTTTTACATTTACATAGATACTGTGAAACGTAAAGAAATACCTATAAGTATTTATTGATAACGTATTATTATGAAAGCCCAAGGAAAAATGTGGTAAGTCCACTCACACTTCTTTTCTACCTCTCTCAAACAAATACTGACGAATATGAGAAACATACAGACAGACAGACCAATAGCAAAACATATGTTTGTTGGACTCAAAAAGCCCTGGAACGTAGAAACAGAGTACCGAAAATTTTACACGAATACAATACTTCCCTTACACAGCTACTAGGCGTAGCGGTATAAAAGTATTAAGAACAAGACATTTATTGAATGATATAAAAATAATAACAGTATAAAAATATAATAAAATAAGAAACACTAGAGTAAATGTTCAAAATGTCGTCCATTTTCTAGAATACATAATTGAACTCTCTCTTCAAAAGATCTTTTAACTTTCCTCAACATCTGTGGTGTCACGGATCGAAAAGCGGCTCTTATTCTCTCTTTCATATTTTCAGCTGTTGTGGGCTGGGTGTCATATACAATGTTTTTAATGTATCCCCATAAAAAAAAGTCCACACATGTTAGATCTGGAGATCTTGGTGGCCAATTTTGCGAGCCGCTTCTTCCTATCCATCTGTTTGGGAAACGCCTATCAAGAAATTCTCTAACATTCCTTTGAAAATGGGCTGGAGCACCATCCAACTGCAGCCACATCTGCTGTCTGATATTCAAATGCACATTTTCTAAAAGTTCGGGTAGTTTATCACGTAAGAATCTTAGAAATTTTTGTCCATTTAAAATGCCATCAAAAAAGTAAGGACCTATTAATTGGGACCCTAGAACACCCCCCCATACATTAACTGACCATCTATGTTGGTAATTAGTATTTCGAAAAATTCGAGGATTCTCATCACTATAATAATGGAAATTATGTCTGTTCACCAGGCCGTTATTATGGAAAGTGGATTCATCAGAAAACAGAATTGAATCTAGAAAGAGTTCATTATCGCCTAATCTGTCTAGAGTCCAAACACAAAATTCAAGTCTGTGATTAAAATCCATTTCATAAAGTTCTTGGTGTATCTGAATATGGTAAGGATGAAACCGATATTTTTTCAATATTCTTGAAATGCTTCTCCTACTAATACCTGTTTCTCTTTCTATTTTGCGTTGACTGGTATGAGGGTGTTCTATAACAGATCCTATGACCACAAACTCATTTTCTTCATCATCTACAATAGGTTTTAGCGTAGTTTTTTGTTTGTAGGATACAGTACCAGAATTCCGAAATTCTCTCAGTAACCGTTCAAACACAGCTCTATTTGGATGTGATACGGTTGGATATCTTTCAGCATATACTCTTGAAGCCAATAGGCAATTTTCATGACACTCACCAATTATTAGAAGCATATTTATTCTCTCTTCGATAGGATAAGTCTTCATTTTGCTTTATTTGAATAGTACACTGATTTAAATTGTATTTATAAATTAAACGCTTCAAAACTGTCAGTTATAAAACATTTCCATGGTAACAGCCTCAAAGCTGTCCAGATTAATTGGGTAATGTTCCTACTGTGATAAAGAAGCAAAATTCAAGAAATGCCTTGAGTTTAGTTATAGGGAACCCTTATACAATTCGAAAGAGGATTCAATTCTGCATTAAAATATGTAATAATATAGAGGGTGTTCCATTTAAGATAACGAAGTTTTTCAATATCTTATATTGAAATTTTACAACCATATTTTTCCAACACCCTGTATGATTTTTGATATTGAAATATGATACAGGCTATAACCTTGACCTTTATCAATATGATAAAACCTTTAGCTCAAGTTCAAAATGAGCAACTTTGGAAATTATAGAAAAATAGTTCATACCTTACATTTCAACAAATCTTTGGATATTTTCAAAATGGAAAGAGATAGGTATAGGGAATACTGAAGAAACTCACTTTTATTTTGACTCTTATATCCGAAAATAATAAAAAATATAGGACATTCAATTTAAAAAAACATAACTTTGATATGTATCTTTTTTTTGAATCACCCTGTATGTATAAAAATAATTTTAGATTGTGGCCAGAAAAATTCTGCATCTATTTCGTTTATCACAAAAACATTATATTGTATGGATTCCCCTTGAGAGACCGTGTCGTATACGGTGCCCCACCCTGTATATATATATATACATGGGATATTACAAAATTTGTTAACACGACAGAGGTCGCAGTTTTGGAGATATCAAGTTCAAATTTGATACAAAAATCAATCTCTCAAATATCTCAGCCAAGTTCGTTATTGGGCAATATCGTAGTAAGTAGTTTCTAAATGGCGACCGTTCAAACATTTAAAAAAATTATCAAAAAAGAACTGTAGTGTCAATATCATCAAAAATAATTTTAGGTTATAAATATAATCAGTACCTACAACTTTTGTTCGAAGCAATTTTTCATAAAATGCACAGATAAAAAAATAAAAATTAATAAAGAAAAATAAGAAATATTGATAAAACATGAACACTCAATATAAGTTTGATGTAATTGTACATTTTCTGGAGATCTTAATATAGACCCTGATTAAAAAAATATATAGTATATTTATTGAAAAGAAATAGTCGAAAAAAAAATTCTGCCTTGAAGTGGAACGCGAACCCTGTCTGCTTCATATTTTACAGCCAAAACAAAAACCTCTAACCGCAAGGCTATAACACATACGACAATTTTATGTAATAACATGTAGTTATACCAATGAAAAAGGTTGTTCAAATTTCAATTCAATGATTTTTGAAAAAAATACCTTTCCGCTGACTATAGGCCATCGGTTTTTTTTATTTCCATTTCATCATTATTAAAAAAAAATATAATTAACATGATATCTATCGTTAACTATAACGATTCGGCAACGATGTAGCATTGATGTAAGTAGATTTTCAGATAATAGGTAATAATTGGCATATTATTCCCATCTTCGTTAATTTATATCAATTAAAAATCCGACGTACAACTTCTTCCCACAGGTTCTTAATAGGATTGAGGTCTGGTGATTGTGCCGACCCAAGAAAATCCTGGACAGTGTTCTCCTGAAACCACTTCTGAACAAGGTGAGGATTGTGCTTCAGGTCATTGTTTTCTTGAAATAAAAATTACCAAAGGCCTCTCCTATTTAGGATAGGGAAAGATATTGTTTTCCTTAGTCCCGTTCATTAAGTGTAGGTACCGGATCTACTCTTATTTTGAAGAGTGTCCTAACAAGAGCGTCGGATTTAATTTTGAAGAAAAACACATTTATTTTTTGAATTAAGCAAACATTTTTATATATCAATATAAAGAAAAATAGTTCCGATTAAACGTGAAATACATCAGGCAAATGGCCACCAGAGGTTTCGTATGGCACAGGGTTATTCTTTTGTTGAAATTTTGAATAACGTTTTCGTTAGCGCATTTTCAAAGATATACGGCCTCGCCGGCCCAATGTACACCAAACAGTTACTCGCGGTGGATGCATTGGTTGTTTCAGTATCACACGAGAATTTTCAGCACCTCAAATCTGAGAGTTTTGCTTATTTACGTATCCGTTGGCTTGAAAATGTGGCTCGTCTGAAAAAAATAGATGATTTTCTTGCACCAACTGAACCTTGTACGCGTGCAAATACAGATCTTTTACCAAAATTCATTGCATAGTACTTCTGGACCACGATGCCTAATGTAAGTTCATGGATTCTCGGCCACAGATTCCCTTACTGTGGCTATAGTTTCAAGTGACCGACTAGGACGACGACGATCAATGATCCTCTGAGCCATAAGCGTAAATTTGGTCTCAAATTTTGTAATTAAACGCCTCACTGTCAATTCATTTGGCTCATTATTGCCACCGAAAACTTGACGTACCTAACTAGCGATCTGTTTTCGCCGCAAAACTTTCGACATTTTGTAATGTGTTGTGATAATTGAACGTTGTTCTTTTAAATACTTCTCCATATTCCTAAACCGCGTGGTCTGTACGTAACAACTGTCAAAAATAAATCACCGTACAACTCGTAATAACAAAATGGCGGCAAATTTAAATCCAGCGCACTTATTGGGGCACCCTTTGATGCGTCCATATTTTTTCTTCTTTTTTTCAACAGTACAGTTCAATTGTCGCTGTGTAAATTCAAGCCTGGAAAACCCATGGTTTTTTGGCTGGACGTCTGCTGTGAAGTTTCAGAAATTATTCTTGGTACTGACAACATCGGATCGATTTCAAAAATTCTTTCGATTTGTCGTGCTAATAAAGTGCTCTATTCAAATAAATTATTGCGTACCAGCTTATTTCACATTTGAAGAAAATCTTATGTCATATGTGCAAACAAATGATTTGATTTAATTGAACTGCCAATGAAGTATCTTTTTTTCGATGAATCTTTTCCAAAGCTGTGACAGTTTTTCTATTTAAAACAATTTTATACATTTAAAACCGTTTTAAAAGCAAAGCATTCCAAACAAAAATTCAAATATCCATCCACCTTCTTCTTTAGGCTTGACGCCGTTAAACCTCCTCAACCTCGGTTACCTATCAACCAAGTATAACCTGGATGATTGGGAAGCAGCATTCCTCACCGAATTGAGTCCAGCTAATGTGAATGAAGATATTAGTAATTGGCAACCACGTGGTTCATATTTGAGTCTTATAAATGGCGTTCAATCCAAAAGTTCCATCACCATGCCATTCAACAAGTCCATGACGTTCAAATCGAAAATGGTGATTAAGAAGACACCATACCTGTTTGACATGTCTTTCGGGGCCGATCCACTTGAATGTATGAAAGCAATGGAGAACATGAAAGGCGAACGAGGATCACTGAAGCCTAGAGACTTTGGTTTTGGCAGTGTTGAGGCCATTGAGAATACAATATGTATGTAACACTAATAAACACGTCTGCTCAGCTACCCAACCTCTTATTATAGAAATTATGTTATTTTGTGAATGATATAAGTAGTTATTGAAATGCCGGTGAACATAGTCTTGCTTTTAGCATGTAGGGACTCCTATAAAAATTTGATGTAAAATCTCACCACTGGTCGCCCATCCGAGCACCGTCAGCACTTCGTACAGCTTAACTACGAAAAAATAATGATCAATGTTAGCTTACAGTCCCGGATTATTACGGTTATGTTACGTTAGGTAGTACCTGAAACCATGTGCTCCTCATAGAAAATTTGGAGGAACGTATAACAGTGGCCGACTTTGATCATCGAGCTTAAGTACATCTTCAGGAAAACATAAAATAGAAAATTATAAAAATCAGGTTTTCCCTAGAATCTCGAAAACCAAAATAGCTATTTAGTATTTGTTAAAATGATACAAAAAACTATCAAATCGCTTAACGCTTTCCCCATTTTGACACACTATCTACTCCTGCCTACTGCCTAATAAATGTACCTAAATATTTTTTCCTAATCCTAAAAAATTTGGTATGTCCACTCATAATACTATGGACATTCCGTAGATATCCTTTCGTCAATGTTACCGCGCCACGGCCAGCATGTTTTCTCGGCCAATAAAGTTGAGATGACACTCTAGAAGCTCAGCAAATCCAATAGGCGCACCTCGAATTTTCTAGAAAATCCAAGCCAACAGTGTGTTTGTGAGCAGAAAAGTGAATGGGAAACTAAAGTTATTGATTCTGGATGTGGGATCGATAAAGACCTGATGCTGTCCGGACGTCTGCCATTTTAAAGTCACCCGGCTGGAAAATTCAAACATCCGCGACTGCTAGCCCTGCAATGGTTCATGGAGAAATGGTGTTTCATTGAAGGCTAGAAGAGGAGAGATCTGCTGATGGGAATGAGGACAGCTGGGCCATATAAGAAGTAGCTATCGGAGAAGAAGAGATAAAACGGCTACTGGCCGGTTGGGGTGGTGATCTGGCTTCAAATTTGACATAGGAGAAGCTGTATAGTCAGAATATTATTAATCAGAAAATTTGACAGTTTAACAAAATCGGACCACCAAGACAATCTTGGCACACATAGATCGACAGTCCGACGGACAGATATCAATGACTTCAAATATGTGTTTTGGACACTGAAAATTTCAAACAATAACAATATTTTCTTTACTGGGCTACTTAGAGTAGCAGTAGGAAAGTAAAATTTGAGGGCCGAATTTCTGTAGTTTTGTAGAGTTTATAATTCAGCAAATCCACTGCTCCGTTTAGATTAAGAGGAAGGGAAGTAAGGCAGACGTGAAATTAATAAATACGTAGATAGATCTTTATTACTGACGTTATTTTAGCTTGTCTTTTGGGTAGTGGTGCTGATCCTAATATCGGGGAAGTCCCATATCCAGCACTGATTCTCGCCATGTTTGGAGGTGATGAAATAATGGTTAGAGAACTTTTAGAATCCAAGGCCGATGTCAATGTGCTGATGACTGATAAAAATTTGAATTGTCTTCACATACTTTGTAGCTTAAGGTGTACGGAGCCAAATATCCACATATGTTATACACTGTTGGAATTTTATTGTTGTTGCAATGCAAAAACAGCGACCAATCATTGGCCCGAGCAGAAGCGTGCAATATCAGGTTGATGCTTTTCTTCGTGAGATTCCTGCCAATTATCATAATCAGTTTCAGGAAAAGGTATCCGTCCGGAAAATATTGCTGATGAGGGCAAGAATCCATTGCAACTGCTCTGCTTGCGGAAGGACTATCAAACTGACACTTGTGGCTACTTTGCTAAAATAGCTTATGCTCTTATTGAATATGGTGTAGATCTGGATGATATTTATTTAGGTCATACTGTGTTATCACTGGCAGTTTTGGCAGGCAATACAATATTGATAACATTATTTCTTCAACTGGAATATTTTGATCCTTACAGGTATAAGCTGCAGTCAACTTTATTTTACAAAAAATATCTACTCTTTTTGTTTTTAGAATATTGCAGAACAATATGGGAAATATCTTGACCCTTTTTCTTCTTAAAAGATACGAGAATATCTTATCTATTGAGGAATGCAAGAAAATACTGACACATCTAGTAAACTTGCACGTGAATCCCTTAAAACCAGTTGGTGCATGGAAGAATGTTTTTGAATTTGCTGAAGCAGAATTTGGTGTTGTATCAAATGATGAGCCAGTAAAGAAGGGAAAAGTCAAAACCAAGTTATCCAAAATTCCCAGAGACAGTTTTGCTTTTACTTTATTGCAACATCTTAAGGACCTTGCAAGAAATATGATATTGAGGTACCTAAATTTAAACTAGTGTACTGGGTTAGGCAAATTCTATGTTCCAGATGTTCTGTAAAAAACCTGGCTGGATAATACATAAAAAGTAAAATCTCACCTTTAATGGTAGTTTCGAAAGTTATAGAATTCCCAAAACGAATGAAAATTGAACAAAGAGGATCGGCAACGGTCAGAACTTTATTTTCCCAAAAACATACCTTTTTCTTCTTCTTTTTAATCCAGTTTGAATATGCACTTTATAACATTATTATAATGAAGTATTTTCAAAGGTCTCGATAAAGATTTTGGTGTTGAGCCCCAAACTAAAGTTAAATATTGAAACTTTCAATATACTGAAAAAATATATTAAATTTCAAGTATTTCAAAAGAAGGTCATTTCTTATATAAAAAGAAATCCAATTATTGGAGCTATCTGTTTTCTCAATTTTTCAATATGTTTGAACCATGATAGATTTTCATCTATGAATAGTCCAAGAAATTTTACGTTAGAGAAGTGTTTGATTTTGTTATTATTGAATTGATTTTTTTTTCTTAAATTAGTACATATGTTCTTCTTGAGTTTAAACTTGAAATATGATTTTTCATAATCTAGCTTATGACATTTTGATCAATTGGAGATTTTGCTGATATCATGCATCATACTAATTTTGTATAAATTACTTTCACTATAATACTATAATAGTATCATCAGCAAACAAATTAATTTTTCTATTCAATGTCAAACATGCCCACGAATTTATATTCATGAGAAGCAGAATTGGTCCCAAGTTAGCCCCTTGTGGAACACCACATAATACGGTTTTTTTTTCTGAATCAGTTAGTTGTCCCATGCATATAAACTGTTTTCTATTTGATAAATAATTTTGAAATCATTTGCATACAAATCCCCTAATACCCATATACATGATAATCAACATATTTTGATGATCTACTGTATCAAATGCTTCACTCAGATGCGATGATAAAAGTCTACAATTTCATTGGAGTCCAGATCAAGTTGACATCCAAAACAGCTTATTCTGAGTCACTATAGATGTTCTCGAAATCCGTATTGACAGTTGTATAATAATTTTGATGTATCAAGGTATGCCAATAATCTTGAATGTACCGTTTTTTTTGTAAAGCACTGATAAAATTGAGATGGGTCTATAATCTTTCATTTCATATTTATGCTTTAAAAATGGATTTCACCCTGGCCATTTTGGTTTTAACAGGAATTATGCCCGTCGAAAAAGATTAATTTACTCTTCAAAGGTGCCAATTCTGATTTCACTACTTAGGTTTCAGGTAAATGAAAGTTTATTTAGAGTCCATCGAATATTCATTTTGGTTGTTAAGAATGTTGGCTGCTAAACTGTGACCAGCATTGATGAAATAATTGTTGAATTTTTCACAAAATTTTATGTGAATCTTGGATTAAATTTCCATCAACGGAAATATATTTTAAGCATCAACCCTTCTTCTGCTATACCTACAGAATTAATCGCTTTCCACGTCAATTTGTGAGTAAAATCAGTGAATTTTTCATGGTAATATTTTTCTTTAGATTCAGTTTATTGAATAAATGGTATGAATCAATTATTGATTGAACATATGGATAACACTTTTTCATAATGATATTTATCTTTTCATTCTTATTTTTACTGCCTTTTTACGGGAACAATCCTCAAATATTTTCAATATCATATTTCCAATTTCCATGCATAATGTTCTGTTCTTCTTTTAGTTTCACTTAACCAAAAACACTAATTTTCTTAGGTACCTACTTATGTGAGAGTAATCATTGAAAAATTTTATTATAGCTCCCACAACTTAAAGAAACGGAAAAATGTTTCAATATAAACGTATTTGGAATATTTGCCATCGCCAAGTCGATATATAAACTTTAATCAAATTGGTATATTCTTTTTTTACTTGAAAAATCATCTTCATTTTTTCTTAGATGTTATTCTAACATGCCAAATAGCTTAAGGGTTAGAAAAGATCTAACAGTATATATAGAGTCGTTGTTTAATTTTATTTTTTTGTGAACTCTATAACTTGGAAACTACTATTCTTCTTCTAATGTTCATCCAGTTTTGTATAAAACAGCTGGCTTACAGAGTTTGGTTAAACCTGTACTAACCAGTACAGAGATATATCATCGATAAGCCATCTATTTTTATTTCAGACAAGTGAACAATTGCTTATCTCACACTGTACTGCCCAGTATACTAGATTTAAACATTATTTTATCTAAAGCTATTTTACAGGTCCATTCAGTTACACGCTACAAGGCATCTGTATAACCTCTTGGAGGAAAAACAACTTGATGACGATTACGTGAAAATATTATGTGAATACGTGAATCCAGAAACTGCCGTCGAATGTTTGAAGCTGCTATTTGAATTCAAGATATTCGATATAGCAAGGTGGAGCAAAGATGCTTGTTTGGATGTTTTAGAACTCATCGAAAAGAATAGAATTGTGCCGAAAGAGAAAAAGAAGAAAATATCTGGAAGCTCAACTCCTGAAAAATCCAAATCCAATGTCAATATTGATGTTAGACAAAAGTATGAAGAAATGATGGACATTTCAGAGTTTAATCCTAAACCAGATGCGGAAATGAAAAGCAAGAGTTTAGTGCATCCGGGACTGGATAAGGATTTTGATACTAAAATATGCTTCCAATGTCTAGAAGTTGGGAATAACCAGGTGCAGCTATGTCCCAGATGCCAGATGATTTACTTCTGCTCTGAAAAGTGTATCAAGCAAAACCAAAAACATAAATTTGGACATGCGTGTGATTTAAAGAAACAGGATTTCTCCAAAATAGATCTAAATAAATTTTACAAACGCATTGAAGAGAAATGTTTGCAAAGATTGGCTGAACGTGTAGCGATGGAGAAGGAAGAAGCTAGAAAAAAAGAAGAAGAAGAAAGAAGGCTGGATATATATGGCACTAAATTTTTAAAGAAGAGAAGAACTTCAATAAATTACCAAAGTAATCGATCAACTTCAAAGGATCTAACAAAGAGTCTCGATAACAAATACTTCGATGAAAAATCCAGAGCTACTCAGACCAGCTTCAGATTACCGGAATGCAGTCTCTTTATATCGTATGTAGGAGAAAAATTGCGCAGATTAAGCAGTCTTGAAGATAGCTACAGAACATTAATGGGTAGAAGAAGGAGAAGCACAATGCCAAAACAGACTATAGTGACCATTAAATCTCCAAAAACCAAAGAAAAAATAAAAAAACAACAACAATCAAAGCAGGAGGAGAAACGAATTTCACATAAAACCGAAATTGTGGAATCCAGATTTGAGAACTTGCCCGATATGGAGGAGCACTATGTGGTTAGAAAGAAGCTGAAGAAGCTGCCCAAGGAACCGCAAGTATTTATGCAACTTCTTGGAAAATATTTTCCCGATGTGGATCTATCGTACATGATGCTGCCTTATGTTTGTTGTTCAAATGGTCAAGTATATTATCAGTTTGCTGATGATGAATGTTCTCCAAATACGTACAGTGCTATATGAAATTGATATAAATAAAAATATTATACCTAATACACGTGTCTTCTTAATCCAATATAATAAAGAGTGCTCACGTTTTCTATAGCCGAGCATTTACAAATTGTAGTAAAAGTCATTATTAACAAAACTTCCTACAAACATTTATGCAGTGTTGTCGTGTTGGATTAACTGAGTTTTAAAATTTATGAGAAACAGTAATATGTGTGTAATACTTTTGAAACCTAAAATCAAAAAAAAAACTGGCTCTGAGTCGGACCAGACGGTAGAAGTTATACTCCTTTGGCTATTCGCACACACAGACAGGATATATAAATGAAATATAAGACATTTTTCTCTGTTATTCAATATATTTCTCTTCAATATATTATTATGAGTGACTTCATTATTATACAATAAGCCCATATATTATTATCAGTCACTTCGTCTATAATCATTCTTTCCTCTTGGTTATTTTCTGTTTCCTCCTTAGAAATCGCACTGTATTCCAAGAAAGACACAATCGGTTTATGATAAATGAAGTAACTAACAAATATTCTAGATTCAAATCTCTCAAGATATCTACTAAATACAGCATCGATGGTCGTCCCGTATAGCAGATGTGGCTGCGAAATTAAATTTACTGTTAAGTAAATGATACAATTCTAATAAAATTTTAATGCGCCTCCTAAAATATGATAAACTAATTTTGCAAGCATAGAGAGGAAAACTACCGAAAACAATCTTGTAATCACACACAGACATACAGGCAGCTGAAAATCAATGCCAGAGGAGGTATTACCCTAACGTATTTGTGTGCACCCAGTTTGGTGTCGATCGGTCGAATATTTTTCGAGATATAGTGTTGACTGACAGACAGACAGAAATTCAGACAGCAGAAAATCAATCTTATAGGAGATATTACCCTTACGTATTTGTGTAGCAAGTTTCGTGTCGATCGGTTAAGTATTTTCCGAGATATCGTGTTGACAGACACACAGACAGACAGCTGAAAATCAATCTCGTAGGAGGTATTACCCTTACGTATTTGTGTACCAAATTTGGTGTTAATCAGTTAAGTATTTTCCGAGCTATATTGTTGACAGACAGGATGATCAAAAAAATAATTACCTCAAAAAAATTCGGTAGTTAATAAGGAGATTTAATCTAAATTTAATTGTTAAAAATTTCTCTAAAAGCCAGAACGTACAAGAAAGTATACGAAAACGTATAATCGACGATTTTTCTCACTTTTAGCGTGAAGCGGTTTCTCGACCAACACCCCATCCCAACGAGCCCAAAGAAGTATAACTTCAAAAAGGTCAGTAATCCATGACCCACTTGTGGCAGGCAGCAAGCAATAACGAGTTAATACTATTTTTTGGTGTAAGTTTTAATTATGTTTAAACGTAGCGAGATGGGAAAAATAATTTACAACAAAGTTTTATTTTCCAATGTTCAATATAAATAGATGTCATTCTAAAGGTACCAAACCAAACCAAACAACAAAATGTTATCAACTGTTGGCAACATGTAACCGGATACATGTGGCTAACATTGTTTCTCGTCGAAACCAAAATCGATTGCGGGTCCGAATATAAAAAAAATGAAATGTGCATTAAAATGTATCAATTTATACTTTTATTCTTTCTGGTTTGAAGGAGGAAGAAACAAATTTACATTTATTCTTCCTTTATTTTTTATTCATTTTTAAACAAACATATTTTATCAAAAAAAGACAGTGAAATTGACTAAGTGCCCTATGAAGAAAATAATTTAATAATAATAATAAAGTTTATATTATTTAACGTACCTACTAGCTGCTGAAAATAAAATAGCAGTGAAAGTCAACCTCACAATCCTAGGACTATGCTATTTTAATTTTTCTTGTGGACAACATCGCGATGTTTTCCATTTCAGATTTAAAACGCGGATATAAAACAACACTCTACAAAATTCTTTGATGACATGCCGCCCAACATCTACCAACCTGTTGTAGGATACATGTTGGCAGAAATGTTGACAACATGTATCTGGTGGAATGTTACCCGGTCTGTACTTACCTCAAGAAAAAAATAGGCACATAACATTTTTTTTTAGGTACTGGTAATTGATTGGAAAAATTGTCACTGCTATAAATTCAGGTCTTTTCCGACATCTTCAAAGTCTACAATGGCGGCCAACAATGTCATGCCGGTTTCAAGTGTCATAACCATGTAGGTACATATCTCTGTTTACGATATATATCATGCTCTTTCTTCTATTCACATTTAAGATGTAGGTCAGAATAAAAATTTATGGCAGAATATTGAAGATGATAAAAGCATGTCGTCAATCATCCCCAGAGTTTAAGCTTATTCTTATGACCTTCCTCTGTAGTTCAAATACCCTATCAGCACTGGCTGTACATCCTCAAACAAAGATGCTATATGACATGATAGAATGGAAGAGTTTGAAAGAGAAATACGTTTCTCCTTAATTTGGATGCAATGTTATACATGTGTACATAGTACATCCCAAGGTAACTTTGGATCAAAGAAGACACCTAGGAATAGCTAAATTGCTTATATTAGTGTTTACATTAGTAAGGTGTCTCATAGAAAAGAGTATGTTTTGCCTTTTGTCATTATCTAATACAAGCTGATTGTACTGCACCAGATTCACTAAACTTCTCATCAAATCCTCTCCAATATATGTATAGGCAAGCCCCCTCTATCCAGAAGCTTCCACCGGCACCAATAGCCTGAACTCACTAGATGTTTCGGGATATTATCTAGACCTTGGCCAGTATCGTTGACCAATAGCAGTATGCCTTACACTCATACCACAATTGCCCCACCAACGTCTGTACTCGTTTTGATGCTCAGTCCTCTGACGAATCGCACACGCCTCCATTTCGAAAAATTCGTTACAATATGTTTATTTTTTTCGAAACGGCTGAACCGATTTTAAGGGCAGTTACATTAAAATTCGAAAATATAGCCTTTCTTCAAAACACGTAACGCCTTATTTTTTACGGGTTGTCTAGACTTTTTCCACAGGCGAAGTCCTGGGCTCCGTCTAGTTGCTCTATAAATTGCAAACATTTTTCCGTGGCTATCTCTTAAGCTATTGTATCTTCTCTATGTATTTGATCTAATGAGGATATGACCGTTCATGCTTTGTCAAAATATTTGAATGACACTTTTTGTAATTTTTGTCAAGTATAACGTTTATACTTGTAGATTTCGTGAACTTTTCTTATATTTATCTATTAAAATAGTAAGCCTCAAAGCAAAATGGCTCAAAGTACGACAGTTGTATCCTTACCACAGATGGTTGATTTGGCGCTCAACACTCCTGAGGTAAGCTCAAAACAGAAATAGTCTCATAGTTTTTGTATTGCAGTCCTATAGATAAACTTATTATTTTCAGGTAGGGATTGTAAATTTCACAGTGCTACATTCTCTGCTGCATGTTATAATAAGTCAACTGAATATGGATGATATAAAAGTTGAATTCAGAGGTCCAGATAGTGAAAGGATACAAAACTTTGTTGCTAGTTCTGTCACAACTAATCGGACTCTCATTTTGTCACAATACACAATCGAAGGAAGAGATGAGAATGTTATAAAATCACCTCCTGGTACAATATCGTCTCTTGGTTTGAATTAAGGTTTTAGTCTTATCGTTTTATCTTTAGATGACATAGATAAAGAGAAAAACAACAGTCAAACTGTAGTTCTAGTAGAGAACATCAAAGGATCTGTTGGTGCAGGTCAATTTACAGTCGCTGTAAGCAAAACACATTTCAGCAATTTGGAACAAGATGTTGAGGAAATGAAAAAGGCACTCAAGGAACTGACAGACCTACCCAATAATAAAGCTATCATGGATGCTGTAAAGTGAGTTATGAAAAATTATTGCTTTGTATACTGATAAATCATTCTCAAAAATATTTATAATTACGCTCTTAACATTGTTAGGAAAGGTGATTCCAGTCCTGTTCTGGACATGTTTCAGATGATAAATATACAGAAGAGGGTAGCAGCTACAGAAGAAATGATCGAAAAATTAAGTACCTTATTTGAAGATTTTGTGAGAGGTATGGTATTTGTTTTTAGATTAAAAACTTGCAAACATTCTGGTTTTGAATTAAGGTACATACTATTAATTAGCAAGGAGTACTTATGGTAATCTTTTGTAAGATCCAAGTAATGGATAAAACACTCAGCTATGTAGACAAAACTCAAAGTTTACTCCTCCACACTTTCTATAAGGCAAAAGTTTATTAGATTTTGGAATGTTACTTAAAGCTATATGGGACAATCTCTGAGCACATCTCTCTTTATTGAGAAATAAGCCAAATAATTAGGAACGTACAAAGAAACTAAATGCCTTTCTTCTTTTAGTTTCTTCAATAATGTCTTTGATTAATATAAAATGGCGCTAATAAGGGAAAGTACTACATTAATACAAGATTTTACTAATATCTGTCCCTTTCTGATTTTATTTGAAGGCACTGGCCAAGAGAGCGTCTTGGGTTCGGAGGCTCTAACGCAGATACACGAAATGCGTGAGACCTTGGTTGCGGGAACTGCGGCAAGTGATAAGGCTTCCCAGTCTGGCTCACCAAAACGGGATAGCTCTCCTGAGGATCAGAGAGGCAGCGACGAGTCAGTAACAGTAAAGAGTACACGACCATCAAGAGCGTCTGCTGTGGATGGAAATTTGGCTTCCCGTGTTACGGCATTGGAAAAGGCGATGGAAAAACTCACCGGAGTCAGAAAAAGTACAAGCTCATCAATTATTAAGCATGTATCATTAAAGATACATAGTATAATTTCAGGTAATGTTTCTGATGCAAATATCGATGCATCAGAGGTATCTGATCCAGCAATAGCTGAACGTACGTCCAGTACGAAGGGATCCAGAGTCTCAAAAGATATTACGAAACAGTCAGTATATTATTATTTACAGTGAAAAGGTTTTTTAGAATTATAGCTATGTCAATGAAACAGAAGTGTATATCTATATTATCTATAGAAACTTCCTGAACACATTTATTGCATGTGTTGCTCCTAAATTCAGTATACTGTATTTTTGTTTTATTAACAAACTCCTGTGCATCTAACTGGTTTCACTTAGGAACGGGAGATTATTATGGTGTCACCTGGTTACATAACACAATACTGGCCAGTATACTAGTTAGAATTTAGGAACACATGATTTTTATGGTTGTTATATGTTTTTTTATAATCACAAACTTAGTGTACTGGACTAATCTTCAATTAGTCGAATTAGAGACAATAGTATGGCCTATCTGAAAGAGCACTCGGTTCATGATTTTCATGAAAATATTCTAAGAACTTTGATTTACGCAACCTTTAAGTGTGGATTCATGCAGCCCAAATTAACGAGTAACAAGTAACAATTAACAATTACAAATAGCAAGTAAAAGTTGAACTTCTTATTTTTCAATAGGAGTGTTCATGCAGCCAAGTAACAATTATCAATTAACGAATAAGAAGTAGAAGTTGGCGAACTTTTAACTTTCTTACTTTTATTTAACGAGGTGAACGCGGATTGGTCAGGCCGATGATGTAAATAACCTCACTTTTTGAAATATTTGTGTATTTCTTTGGGTACCTTGAAAAATGATTCGGTATCTTCCATTTTTATTGAAAATTTGGAATTCTAATCACTTGTTTTCGTTTATCCAGCTGGCACAGAGGTTATTTTGAAAATGAATACCGCGGATGTCAGACTTGTGCGCATGCTTACTGTTTACTTCTTAATTCTTAATTTGAGTGCATGAATGCTTCATTTTTATACTTGTTAATTGATAATTGTTATTTGATACTTTTTACTCGATAATTCTTACATGATGCTGCATGAATCCACACTAAATTCCAACTGTATTGTAACATACATGTTGAATAGTTTAGTATTTGATAAATAGTTTACCTGGTGTGACAAAACCATTCACAATACAAATTCGTACCTAATGGAATTTCCATTTGTGAGTGTGAGTGAGTGAATGTGAGCTTAGATTTAGCCTGATTCCTAAATTTAATCCTATAAACTGACCAGTATGTACAGGCGTCATCAACTGAAGCTTTATATTGTTGCAGAGGTATCTACATCGCGATATTCCCAAAACAAGTTTTAGGGATTGATGAAAAAGCTCGTGTTCGTCGATGATGTCATTCACTCCTGACCAATGTCTCTTTCTTCAGCCATTGTCCGTTTTCGGACGTCGTAACTCGTTCATGGAGGTTGCATAGTGATTCTTCGCCATACTTCTATGTTTTCTATTTGGTCTATATATCTCACCGTTGACTTTTCTCTTGATCTTTTACCATCAACCTTCCCCTGTATCATAAGCTTCTATATACCGTCCTTCCGTATTACATTACTGAAGAATTTAAGGATGCGTCGCTGGATTGTTGGTAGTAATCTCTCAGTGTGTCGCGTATTTTTAGTTTCCCAAAAATGAATGCGTTGGTACCGTACGCTGTCCAAGGTATTCTCAGCATTCTCCGGTAGCATATCATTTCAAACGTCTCAATTCTTCGGCAAGCAGCGTTTAGGATCCAGGATTCCGAGCCATACTTTGCAATAGGGAAAGCAATTGCTCGATAAAAAAATGCTCAACATGGAAATTGCTCGCAAAAAAGAACTAATGAGCTACAATATTTATTGCTGTAAAAATAACGTGTACATAAGTAATAGAAATGTATGCTTTTATTACGATAAATCGTGTGCTATTCCACATTTATAATTATACCTATATAAGTGTCGGATCCATAATTATTTACTGAATTCATCCAGATTTGTGCACTATCACGATATGTCTTGTGATCAATTGGGGATTGTTCGTCGCTTATATATTGTTCAATTCGTAATTCGTTTGAACTTTGCTCACGCTTTATTGCGGAAATAAATTTCTAAATGCTTGGATGTTTAGCAGATAATTGCATTTGTAATCCACGATGCCACCCCTCAAAAGAAATATTTGTCTTGAGAAGTCCGCAAAAAGCAGCTGACGTGGATGACATCCCCTGCGTTGTGGTCGACCGATCTAAGTATCTTCAAAATAATCAACGACGACAGTTTGTAACTCTGGTGGGAATATGTCTTGGTCGCAGATATGTTCAAAAGCATTTAACATGTCATTAAGTATTGTTTGGGATTTGGAACCGTTGACGTAGATACAACAATATAAAAACAGAGAAATACTTCAACACACCAACAAATTTATTATTGTCACCCGAAAATTGTTTCGCCAACAAAGTTGCGTCTTCAGGGGTAAACCTGTTACTGACATAAATATACAGTATATTAAGGCAAATATTGTAGATTTTTGTTTCAGGTTTACCCCTGAAGATGCCAACTTTGTTGGAAAAACAATTGTCGGGTGACAATAATAAATTTGTTGGTGTGTTGTGGTATTTCTCTGTTTTTATAATGATCTAACATGTCATGTATAGGGACAAACGCCATGGCTGGAAGAATCTTAAAGTGCTGTTTCTGGGTTCTGTTCTTATTCCCATTGTAAGCCGTTTCCCTGAATATGACCAAAGACATATTGGCAAAAATAGAAAGAACATCCCCTATGTACGGTTTGGTAATAAAACGAAGACTAAAGCACAGGCAATCTATGATTGAAATAGATTGTCTGTGATTCAAGTAATGACCACATTGTTTTTCAATCCGTGTATTGTGTAAATTTGCTCGAAGAGCGGTTGAACTGTGCCAATAGAGACATGTTGCACCTAGTAGAAAAAAACAGAATTCGATCAGGAATAGGTTCTGAATCAGATAAACGAAAAGTTTTTGCAGTCTCGCTTGTAAATTCAAGTGGTAGAATGCGATCCTCTCTGCTGTTTGGAACGGCTGGGGCAACTGCTTTTCTAATTCGAACATTCCTGATAGTTCGCTCCATATTTCCAATAGTTATTTTTGCCGCAACAGCTTCTCCTAGGTTTACAGAAGCTTGGCAGAGAATGTATTGCGGCGAATCTCTCGTGTTTTCTGCATCTTCTGTTATTCTCTGCATAACTTCCATTGCTTGTAAATGTGCAACGTTATGGTTGGGTTGTTCTTATATGAAGACAATTTTTCCACCCACAGTAATAACACTCGAGACCGGCACTTATACAGGGTGCTCCAAAATTATCTTGCCAATCTTCACCAGCGGATTCTAAGTTTAAAAATATTGCAAAAAGTTCCAATAAACATAGATCGAAAAATGTTCGTTAATGGAGTTGCAGTTCTTTTAGCGTACGTGTCTAAAGGAGAAAAAAACGCGAAACCTGTCTTTTCCTTGGCTACTATGATCTCAAATTCTTTGATTTACACCTGACATAATTAGTGAAGCTTTTGAATCGATGTTACTAGGAAACGGTCCATTCTACTGAAGTTCGATAAGAGTACCTGTTTGTGGTAGAAAATTTCAAATTTTTATAAGTTTATGTGAAAATTTAGAAAAAGACACATACAAAAATGTTAGGGTAGTTTTTTTCTAACGCAGCCTTGTTTAATCCATCCCTATTCAAAATTCTGAAATTGCTATTAGCCTAAAATGTTAGGACTCAAAACATTAGTAGATTCCTAAAATTTCGCTCCATTATCTTCGTTATTTTCAAACTTATAATCCGCAGGTGAAGTTTGGCAGGCTAATTTTGGGACAACCTGTATTTTTTACTATGGTCGCACTTCTAATAAACTTTCGTGTCGAGGCTTGGATCCTTGATGAACAAGAAATTTTTATCAGGCAATTTTGGCGTACCTTTCTCACTTGATACGTACTCCATGTTCAGTTTACAAATTCTGTTTGAAACTAATGATAATATAGAATAATATTTCCATATACAGGGTTAATGGGATTACGTGTAATACTTTCAAGTAATTTATATATAATTTTTTAAATGGGTGTCATTTATTGCATCCAGATAATTAGAGAAATTCCTGGACTTTGCATTTTGAGAAAAGGAATATACACATATAATTTTTTTGTGAATGAGTTACTTCAGAGTTTGTAGATAATTTGGGTAATTCAGTTTCAGAGGGTACAGGAGAAACCAGTTATTGTAGACATTAAGATTTAGGTCTTACGAATGGAAACGTAGATCACGTGGACATGTCCGACAGATTCAACTCTGGTCAAGACCTTACCTAAGCGATACTCCTAAAAAATAAGTCATCTTCTCTGCTTTACCACTCATAATCTGTCTTAGTTCTTTTCTAGTTTAGTACTAAACCTGGCATGTTTGATACTATCGCTATTATAGTAACATAAAAACTTTAACTATTATCAAACGAAGATTGATTATGAATTCGACAGAGAATAGCTTTAGTGCGTCATGTCCACCTTTGCTAAGAAAATGATTTATTTCTTAGAAAATATAAATCCACATCGAAACAATCAGTTGGTGATATTGTCGATCAATTGCAACAGGAAATCCAATCAATGGAAGATAACATTGCCAGTTTAGTTAAAGATATTGATGATTTAAAATACGTTCTAAATGGTAAGCAAATTCAAGCAAATGAGTTGAATTCTTTGTTTTACTTTCATTATTATTGACTTCAGCCAATCCTGATGCTCAGCCCTTGGAGATGCGCTTGAAGATGATGGAGAGCAAATATGCAGATTGTATGGACACTTTAAATTCTCTTGATGGTGGTTACAAACGACAAGTGAATGTCCTTCAAAATCGACTTGGTGATTTGGAGAAACAATTCGGCGAGTATCTAGAGAAAGGTCATGTGTAAGTACAGTGCTTTAGCTATATATTCAAAACATATCATCTATGGATAAATCTGTCTTGAAAGATCATCTGAAGAATCCGGTAAGATGGATGGCAATATCACGGCTGAACTACATAAACAATTGATGAGCTTACAAGATGATGTTGTCGCGTTAACGGAACAAATGCAAAAGATAATGGAAGAACATGATATTAGACAACATTCTATTGATGTGAGTGTTGATTTGATTCGTAGATAGGTGGTTACTTTGAAGTTTGTGGTTTTTGGCAGGTCTTGGTGGAGCAGATCGAACTACTGAAGACAGTTAAAGCGGATAGAGAAGACTTGGAAGACGCTCTGGCCGATAAGGCAGATGCTTGTCTGATCAACAGAAAGGTGTCCTTTGAACAGTTTGATCAAGCCTGCGGTGATATGACTAGAAGTATTGAAGAGGCTCTTGCTAAGCTTTCACAACAGGTTAGATTATTGTCTAAAATACTTTATTTAGGGATATGTTTTTTAAATGTGAAATGGTTCTCAGGAAACATTGTGGACTCAAGCTTTGGATGATATTCAGAAGAATGTCGGCAGTAAATTGGATCGAATGGAGTTGAATCCATTGAGAGATTTTATCAATCAAAAGTTGAAGAACCTACAGGATAGATTCAAGACATTGACAGCAATGAAGAAGGAGAATGAGGCAGCTGGCACAAAGAGTAAATACTTGAGGTAGAAAGTTTAGTTGCCAATATGTTTCACAATGATGAATTTGAACATATTTTGTAATTCGTATGAAACAGGAATGTCAATTGTATATCGTGTGACAAGGATGTGGTGATGAGAAAAGAAATGGATCCGAGCCTCTATCCTAAACCGTACGCCCTGCCACCAACGAGAAGTATGGGACCTTATTTGGCATACGAGCTGGATCAGCTGAGAAAGCAACAGAAATGGTAACGTGAAAATGTTTTCTTACTATTCAAGTATCGTGAGTTATTTGTAGATAGACTTTGCAGTACTGTGAGTGAATGATCCTTGTATAAAAAGCGATGGAAAATATCGTGTCCATTTCTGACAGTATTTTATAAATATTTAAAACATTTTTGCACAAAAACCATGGAACTTTTAAAAAATCCCTCTTTTATTTTAAAATCATTTTATTTTATCAAAAAATGTTCAGAATAATGTAATTTCTCATTTCTTACCGACTTTCCAGACAGAGGAAGTATTTGACTGTGTGATTTTGCGTGCTCTAACTTTGATGTTTTGAAAGAAGAGGGCTGAGAAATATTAAGAAAATTCCAAATAAAGTTCCTCCTTTCCCCAAAAGGGGGTTTAAATTGGACATATAATATTGTTTCCAAGTTTGTCCAATATGTGTTTAATCTTTATGTTTTGAAATGGCATGAGTAATGATTTTAAAACTTTTCTAGAAAAACTATTCCCGACTTAGTTGGTGCACTGAAAATTACTAAATAATTCTCTCCAGAATTCCAATTAATCCATCAAAATGTTGATACAGCATCTTTCAAAAACACCGAAAACCAAAATTAGTCATATTTTCAAAATTGGCTCACTTGATTTTGATTGCTTTTGTGTGAACTATAATGTGGCAGAAATGTTATTTCAGCTCGGTTTTTTAAGGTCAGTGTAGTTCTCTTCCACAAAATCAAATTAAAAAAAGATAAAAAGATATTTTGAGGCTTAAATATCCTTGGATCTACTCCAGATATACTTACTTATAAATAAATTTGTTTTTAAATAGATTTTATTACTTTCGGTTCTTGTATCAATGGACTCCGCAGCGATTTCTCAGGCCCCATACGGTCTAGAGACTTGAAATTTCGAATTCGTACTTAGATCGCAGACATCTCGCCGCCTGTTAAGCTCCAAGTGTGATCCAATATTGGTAATTATAATTATCTCATTCAATCTCATTCAACCAAGATCATTATTTTGTCGACATGGAACGACAATGGGATCCGTCACTGGAATTACGCACGAGCATGGAGCGTATATATACGTTTCGTTCTCTGGTATATAGGTACTTTCTGGAAGATCGTCTATGGTTATGTCGCAATTGTCAGACGTCAGACGTTATTGTTAATTTAAAGTTTAATTTTGTGTAGTGGTAGACAAACAGTAATTTGTTATCGAATTGCTGTTACTGGCAAACACATATACATAAGTATAGTTAAAATCGAGAAAAAGATAGCAATAGTAGGTACTCATCGGTAAGGTTTAAATCTTAAATGCCCAATAAAAACTATTTTTATTTTTTTTTTTAATTTCACTTGTTTATTGATGATTTTACGGTATAACTTTATTGCGATGATTTTTATTTCAGTTTACCCAATGCAAAGAACATGAACGTTCTCGAGAATGCTTTACAAACAAGTAAACTAGCCAGAAGGTAAGTAGAATAAAAACATGATAATCAAAAATATGTTGCCCTACATGTATTTCAATTTCATCGAAATTGTCGTATTTGGAGAGTACCTAAAAGGTGTGACAATCAATTCCTATAACAAATAATTAACTTCAGTAAATCTTTGAAAATTTTCAATTACCTTCAAATTTGTTGACTGAGCAGGTGTTTTAATAACGCACCCAAATACGAAATCGAAATGATGTTTGCCTTGGATCTAGGTTTTGGTTTTGATAAAAACTGAATGCAAAAAAGCTCCAGGGTTAGAAAAAATAAATACTCAAATTGTTAAAGTAGTAAAATCAGAACGGGCACCTTTGATTAGTAAAGTAATACATTTATCCTTTTTGATTGTTATAGTCCCTGATAAAACAAAAATTGTCAAGGAAAAACTAATTTTCAAAGCAGGACATAAATATGAAATGCAAAATTATAGACCAATCTCAATTTTATCAGTACTTTCTAAAATTATTTGAAAAACGTTAGGTACATGCAAGATTATTGGCATACCTTGATACATCGAAATTATTATATAACACTCAATACGAATTTCGAAAATATGTATAGTGACCCAGAATCAGCTGTTTTGGATGTCATAACTTAGTTCCAACTTGATTTGGACTTGGTGGACTTTTATCATTGGATCTGAGTAAAGCATTTGTTACAGTAGATCATAAAATCTGTTCAATATTATGTATCATATGGGTATTAGGAGGTTTGTACCCAAATGGTTTCAAAATCATTTATCTAATAGAAAACAGTTTATATGCATCGGAGAAGTATCTGGTTCAGAACAAATCGTGTTATGTGGTGTTCCACAAGTGTCTATCCTGGGACCAGTTATATTTCTCATGTATATAAATTCGTAAGTAAGTTTGAAATTGAGTGGAAAAAATATTTTTTGCTGATGCTACTACTAAAGTATATACTGGAAGTAATTTAAAAGAATTGTATGATGCATGCTATCAGCAAAATCTCCAATTGGTTAAAATGTCATAAGTTAACACTAAGTTAAAAAAATTGGCTTTCACTTTTATAGTCGGGAAAAATATATCTACTAATTTAAAAATCAAATTAAATTTAATAATGACAGTATCAAATACTCTTCTACTGTAAAGATTCTTACATTATTAATAGATCAAAATCTATCATGATCCAAACACATTGGAAAATGGAGAAAATAGATAGCTCCAATAATTGGAATTCTATTTAAAATAAGAAATTATTGACCTTTAAAATGCCTACCTGAAATTAATATACTTTTCTTTAGTATATTCAAAGCTTCAATATTTAATTTCAGTTTGGTGCTCGGCAACAAAATCTCTACTGAAACCTTTTAATATACTTCATAATAAAATGATAAATTGCATATTCAAATTGAATAGCAGAGAACCCACAGTTAAATTATATAAAGCCAGACCATTATTTGATATTTGTTCATTATATAAAATTAAAATTTGTATATTCACGCATCTTGTCGTAAATAATTTAAAGCATTCAAATATAGTTTTTCGATTTAATCATCATCATCACTAGAAATTCCAACAATATTTTATCAATAAAAATTGATAGAATAATTAACAAACAATTAATTCTTTATAACGGCATAAGAGAATATTTTTGTTTAAAAATTTGGCAAAACAAGGTTCAAAAAAAGTTTTAAAAAAATTATAATTCATGTAATATAACGAATAATTTTTATATAACTTTTTTAATTATATTTCTAATTTCATTGCTTATTCCAATACTCATGTTTTTTTTAATTATTTTTTCTCCTTTCCCTGTTTTAAACATTTATGTTTCTTGGGAAATAGATAATTATTATCATTATTATGATTCTTGCTTCTATAGACGATATACCCCCATAACATTACTTCACCTCCACCTCTATCAGCAAATACTAGTGAATTCCAGAAGTTAATTTTTCTTTTAATAAAAATTGACCAGTTGGTTTCTTTAATGTCAATAACTGCATCATTTAAGCTGGATATACACATACAATCAACTGACGATACCAAACGCATCTTACAACATGAAGTACGAGAAATCTTCGAATGTTAGTTCAGAGCGTTCAGCTTAATTTTGTTTCAATTTTAATTTAAGCCCTGATCACGTGTGCAATCGCTACTGTGGCGGAAGTCACACCTTGACAACACCCACGCAACGAGTCACGAGACTAGGTCACTTTTTGGAGCAATGGGGACCCGAAATTGCTCCAGTCAATGATATGCATGTGAGAGGTACTGATGGACAGGTAATAATAATTAGTACTGAGTATTGGTTGATTTTGAAGTGAAACTTCTTTGACCGCATCAATGTGATGTTTCAAGGTAGCGGAACGATACGTTTCCTGAATCTTTTGCAATACAACAAAGATCAAGTTTGTTCGGTAAGCTGTGGAGAAAGCATGTGACAGGGATCAGATAGGAACAAAGAGAAATAAATGTGATGAATCTGCGTAGTGTTTGGAGATGAGATGTTCACTGTACATAAGCTGTTCTCTGGTATTGCGTACTCTTCGGCTGTTCATTTTTTCTTGCTTGCATAAAAAATTAAAAAGATGCGGTAATTCCTTGGGTATGTGGTAAAGGTTGAGATACTCAACTTTAATATTGTAAATAATGAACATAGGACCATCAAGCCTCACAAATAAGTTAAAAAAATACTAGCGTTGTGATGTTAGCTTGTGTTTGTCCAATATATAACACATGAAATTCGTAAGCGAATTCGAATTCTGATTTTGGTTTTCACAATAAGATCTATCAGCCGTATTCATAATCGAAACTTAGTAGGTACACTAGTAAGGGACCGTTTTATAATGTCCCGTTGACCGAAGGTTAAAACTCATCCGAGTGTCAACCGTGACTTTCAGTATTATAAACCTTCAAACCCAAGGTTGAAATGACAGCAACTGACAGTTTTCTCAAACATCTCAACCGTAGATTTTACTTTACTTCAGCCAGCGGTTGACCAACCGCCGTTTGAAATGTCCTTTATAAACCTGGACCTAAATTAAATGCGAAGATTTATGGCTACCAGAACTTAAAACTGACAGAACTTTCAATCCACGGTCCAAATAAGGCGCTATAAATTCGGACTGTGCTGTAATCTAACTAACATAACCTTAAATTAGGTTTATGACTCTTATGTCAGTGTTACGGTAGGATAGTGGTTTATTTTTTTATTATATTTGATTGTATTGATTATGCGATACATTCCAATTCATATACAATGCAAAGAAATTGGCGATACTTGCATTGAATTCAAATTATCAGAGATAAATATATTATCATTTCCGAAACAAACGACAACAACAACTTTTACAGATTAGGAGTACAATTTTCGAAAATGGGTTTGAGTTATATTCCCGGTGAGGATGTCAAGTATTCAACCGAAATAATTTTATACCTAATCATTTCCCTCCCTAAAGTTTCTTATGAGTGATACACCACACACTTTCACATATCTAAAATATCTGTGTGTACTTTTAAATTACCAGGAAATATATTTTGTTAACGTCGTTTCATGACAGGCTAGAAATTATTTGCTGTAATAATGGCATAGACGAATATATGAAATTCTACAAATTACGCACGATAAAGGTAACTTCTAAGAAAGAAAATAGGAAAATAACACTTTAAACTCTTAAAAAAATAAAAGAATACAAATGTAATCAAACGGATATTTCAATAAATTACCTTGTTGTATCAAACCTTGATTTGAGTGATTTGGAGACTATTTATATGTATTTCAGTAGATTTAGTGATTTTTTTACACAAATGGACAATTGTCTCCCTTAATTCATCATCAGTATATTTTTGGATGGCTTAAACTCTTGTCGATAAGCTGTAGACATTTAATGGCGTCTAGGTCACCAGCGACAAATTGACCTAATCATACAATCTCTCAAAATTCCTATCCAAACATTAATTTCTCGCTTTTATGAAAAGACGTGAACAGAATTTTTCCCTTTCGTTCGATAAGAAGCACATGCAGTGGTTAATATTTTCAAACGAGTGATTGAATCGTGTGACTAGTCGTGCGAAAGAGCGTGGCGCCTGTCGTTCGAAAGAAGTGGAAGGGGAATGATGCAATAGTTGTTTCAATTGAATACTTGACATTCCCCTTAAAAGTCAGTTTTGTGTACTCTGCTGGGTGACAAGCCCGATTACCTCTTTTTCTAACTCAGTGTTAAACTCAGTTTGCAAATATCTTATTCCGAATATGTAGGTACCTATACACTCATAAAGATGCTGTTGCTCTCGGTAAAGGCGATAACAAAATGCCGTATCTTCTAGGAAGTGACTAGACTAGAGTATGAATTTTGCATCGAATAGCTTATCTTTCTTTGTAGGAAATTCAATATCTAAATGAAAAACAATTTAAATATTGCCACGACTAAATTAGGAGCAACAGTTGATTCTATCTTTTCGGGAAGTCTACTCCATTTAGAAGCAATAATATATGTTCCATATTTTAGTTACCATAAAGCCACCTATATATCGTAGCTTGACTCAGATCGACTATTGGAAGCCAACCATCGATGGAAATGAATTCAATTTATTTCTTCAATTAAATAAATAATACTCACACCGATTAGATATTAACAAACTGAATTATCTGTAATAAATCACATTACTCCATCCGTTGACTATTTTGTACCTTAAGCTGGCTCTTGTTCTCTCTTTAAGGTGAATCTTTTTTATGCAAATTAAAGAAATAAATCAAAAACGCATTAAATTTATATATTATTATGAGTCTTAAAACTCGTATATGCTTCCTTGTGGAATAGGCAGAGAAGGTTCACTTCTGACACACCCACTTAGTTGCATAAGATGTTTTTTTAATATTAGATCTATTCTTGACTTTTTTGGTATAGATGTACAAAGGAAGAGATGATCAGGCACTGAGACAATTGGCCAGTGAGAGGCCTCCAACAACGCATCCTGAGCAGAAACCTCCCATTCAGATATCAGGTGTGGTGGAAAGTGCAAGAACGGCGAGTGTGCATGAGGTTTTTACCAATCCTGCCAGACATTCAAAAGAACAACAAAGTAAATGATTTCATATTCTAACACTAGAATCTCCACTTTTTTCTGTTGACATTCTTCAATCCCCAGTCTATTCTGCGCAGCTTCCTATGGACGATAATATAAATAACTAGGTTATAAACCTCCCAAATAGGTCGGCATTGGGACGTCAAAATGTCACATTCAAGAATAAGAACTCTCTTACAGATAATTCATTATTCAAATATATTAATCTACGGCCACGGGTAATTCAAAATAGTACAAAGGGTATGGTCATAACGGAGCACCACATGTCATTGTATTTAGCCCTCTATCAAAGAGCAAGAGCATTCTACAGTAGTTTGATTCTAATCGCTAATCAATGAGCATGTTGAATATGAGTTATTCTATCATTCTTCATTTCTTATTTAATTAAAAATAAATCAGAGTCACTGGGCATCGTTTAAATAAGAAGAGAGAGCTCTATTTTGTCCTAACCTAACCTAAACTATTGTGTTTGTGTTGCATTCAACTGATAATTCATTCCACAATAAAATGTTGTTGTTGTTCCCTTTTTAAATAGTTTTTATTACTTTCGGTTCTTGTATCAAAGGACTCCGCAGCGATTTCTCAGGCCCCATACGGTCTAGAGACTTGAAATTTCGAATTCGTACTTAGATCGCAGACATCTCGCCGCCTGTTAAGCTCCAATATTGGCAATTATAATTATCTCATTCAACCAAAATCATTATTTTTTCGACATGGACCGACAATGTCGGACAATGGGATCCGTCACTGGAATTACTCACGAGCATGGACCGTATATATAGGTTTCGTTCTCTGGTATATAGGTACTCTCTGGAAGATCGTCTATGGTTATGTCGGAGTTGTCAGACGTCAGACGTTGTTGTTAAAGTTTAATTTTGTGTTGTGGTAGACAAACAGTAATTTGTTATGGAATTGCTGTTGCTGGCAAACACATATACATAAGTTTAGTTAAAATCGAGAAAATGATAGCAATAGTAGGTACTCATCGGTACGGTTTAAATCTCAAATGCCTAATAAAAACTATTTTTAATTTTTTTTTTAAAAATTTCACTTGTTTCTATATCCGCTGACATTTAAGGTTGAGATTCAGGTGCTGGATGCGAGGTTCGAAATATAGTCAGCTCGATTTTGGAATGCGATACTCAGGTGGGAAGTTTAATGGCTTATGGTGGAATAAAGCCGCTTGCATTTGATTCAATACTTATATTTCCTTGGCACAGGGCTGCGATGGTACACGGCAAACTAGAGCAATGTGTCGTCGTGCACCGTTATGGCCGCCTAATAAGGTGTTAGCTAGTTTCCTCTTACTAGTTAATTGTCAGGTTCTCCTTTATTAAAACTCGGACTCGTAACTTTTACTCTTGATTATATATTACTCTTATCCATCTACACCTTAACACGTCTTGCTTCATACTGACTACTAACGCTCCTAGCCTACTCTACTTCTACCACTCTACTCTCACACTAAATGTATACATGGTTGCATATCCTTAATTTGATAATTGCTAACAAAGGATTCTATTAATTTCAGTTTACAGCTTTCAGTTTATGGGGATGAACTTTTAGGATTTTACTATGAATTTTTGCAATTGTGTAAGGCATTTGGAATCGTTTTGGTATTCGTACCATTGCCATTGCCATTGCGTTATTGCCAGTGGATTAGCGTTGAATCAGTTTTGATTTTCTTGAAAAACTTCTTTCTGCAACTTGGACTTCACTAATCATTGGTTTTCCTGATCCAGATAGGTTATTTACATACTCTATTTTTTCCAAATAGCTAATCAAATTATGGTACGATTTGATTTGACAGAGCTCTATTCTAGAATAATATTTATACGAAAACTTCGTAATGATCTTAGTTCTACCGCATTCATGGGATGACATTGTACTACATCAAATCTTTTAGATTTAGATCCATGTTATTTCTTTCTGTATTCCCATGAGAATTACATGTCCCAAAATACTACTTTTTAATGAATATTTCTCTTTCAAGATTCTCAGGATAAGACTATGAAACTCTCAAAATTTGTCGAAGAACTTCCACCCACAGTGAACAAGTAATTCAATAATAGATGATTAGAATATAATCAACTCATTAAATTCTTTTTTAGAGGTTCGATGCAGAAGGGTTCCGATACTAAGAGATCATCACAGAATCCATAGAACACTATTGTTGTACATGTATATAATTTCAATTTCCTGCAAATAATAAATGAATAAAATTACAGTGAATGCAAAGAGCATTTGATTTCTTAGGATCTAGTACTTTTTATTTAAAAGGAACAAAATCATTATGGAATGTTAGAACCAAACGAAAATAAAATTTAACGAGTTATTGGGTTCTTAATTAGCCAAAATCGGTAGGACTATATTAAACACCCCGTATATTTTTCAGAAATCCTGCCATATCCCAAACATTAAGATACATTTTAGACTTTCCTCGTTAAAATTCCAACAATTATTATGACGAAATAAGAATACACCTTGTCAAAGTGTGACCTTATCTTTTCAAGAGAATTTCGCTAACAGATACCTGCACTTGCGCTAAAATGCGCCCTCTCCCCTCGTATATAACGGCCAGGTGCCATTTTCAAATTAAAAATGGATCGCTGTTATCTTTTTACTTGAGAAATTAAAAGAACAAGTAGTATGTATATTAAGGAAATATTCCATTAAAAACATAGCCCTAGAATGCAGTGGCCCTTATCAAACATCCTATGTGTTGTAACGTTATATTAAACGCACATTACCCTAGCTAGGTCAAAAGCAATTAATGTTGTGGGTTCAAAGTATTTCAATTAAAACAGATTAGCAATGGGTGCCAAAGTGTTAAATAGATGAATATCAGATCAATTAAACGGATTACATAACACTTAAAAGTAATCTTGTAGACACTAAAATGCTGAAGAAAGATAACCAATGCACTCTGAAACAAATCGATTACACCAAAAGAAAAAAATATAGATAAGTTGTAATAAATTATTTATTCTGTGGTTTTTATATTTTTTTAATAGTTAGTTTAAACTTATAGTAAAAAAATTAATAAATAAATTCTAAATGCTAAAAAGTAACAGTAAAATGAAAAATCACGTTTAAAAATTAAAAATACAAATAAAATTTTATAGGTATAAAAAAAATAATCTCAAGTTTCAACGTAAAAATAATTAAATATAACTAGTTACTCATAGATAATGAAATTAACGCATTTAATTAAAAGTTAAAGTTAACGTTACGTAATAGCCGGAGAATCGCGGTAACGAACTGAGCCCATTTCGGCTCGCTTACAAAAGTCCTACACTTTCCAAGTCCAACTATCAGTACACAAAAAAAATTACCATCAGTTTTCACAATATGCTTCACTTGGAAAGGCAAACTGCCAAATTAAAACAAAACAAAAATATTAAATTCCCAAATTATACTGGGGCAGGTATAAATTCGCTGAAGGAGCGGCTCGCTCCGGAACCTCTCCTACCAATCACCCCCACGGTGACACAAGCAGGGTCCAACTGTCGCGCTTCACACGGCGAAGGGTGTCTCTAGACGACCAATAAAAAGAAATTGTTTGCAACAAACGGCTCTGCTCTAGTAAACGTCCTTGGTATAATACGGCCTTTCAAACAATAACGGCCCTCCGAACAACCCTTTAAATCAAGGGTTTTCTTCAAAAATATGGAAAAGGCAGGAGCTAAACGATACTGATACTTGAGCTTAAAATATTTACCAAGGCACTATCAATGAGATGGCTTCAATCTTCTAAGATTTCCAAAACTCGCTCATTTCACTTTCGCTGCAGCCACAACTTCTGGCCAGCCAAAATTTTTCAAAAATCTCCTCTCTCCCCGCTACCGTCTTCAAGCTACCTACCAAGTAACCGATTATAGACAGGGACTCTTCTCTTGTTTAAGTGACTGACCGACCTGGTACCACAGGACAGTCTCGGAGCAAGTAGTGTTCTCTGTCTCGGAGACACTCAAGCACTCAAGTTCTTAACAGATTTACTCAGTGTAAATGCAATATCTCTTATCTATGAGATTTACATTTTTCGATGGTTGCTCTGGCGACTAGGCGCTCTTATCATTTAATCAAAAACACCGTTTCTGGAATGTGATATGGAGATGCGGCAAGTATTGTTTTACTTAATAAACTCAGTTGTTTACAATAAGGGTGTTCGAGCAGCGGTTCAAACCAGCCCCAAACCGTCAGACGCCTGCGCACTTCAATTTACGATGAATAATTTATTCCCAACTACTAGTAAGATGTTCGAGCAGTAGTTTGATGATTTCCAAACTAGTCTTCTTCTTCTTAGGGTATAGTGTTCTCTGTTGTTAGAGAAATCTTTTTCAGAGAACACTACCACAGTCCTAAACTAAACCCTGGTTTGTGTTTTGTCCATCAGTCTTTCATTGTTCTCTCTTATCTTATCTTTGGTCATAAAACATATCTATCGGCATAGTCATTTGGTCTATGACGACGAAAATGTAAAAAAGTGGAAGGGGTAGTTTGCAAACTGCAGTTTGGTGTTCGAGCAACAAAATCCCAAACCACTTGGAAACTGTTTCAAACCGCACATGCGCATTTTAAACAGTTATCAAACCGTCCCAAACTACTGCTCGAACAGCCTTAATGTAACAGGACTCAAAACCGCAAGTCCCATGTTCCATTCTACACTTTTAAGTATATTCGTTGATTCTACAGGCAAATAGTCAATTCTCAATGGAATGAAATGGCAAGATTAAAGCTGAGCTAAATAGGAAAAGGTAGAGAAAATAAGGAAATGAAGGTGACAATATTCAAAGTAATAAAATTTTGTTTGCTTGACAAAAACTAGTACAAGGCAAGTTTTATGAAATTAGAATACTATTACAATTTGAGTGAGTGAGTGCTAAGGATACAAAGAAGGTAGGTTCGAAACACTTCCAAAACAAAGCAGGACATGGACGGAAGGTAATAAAAATGATTAGATAATTAAGCGCTGAATGGTAACGTTGTGAACGTTACAATATAACGGGTTGAATTTAAAATGTGGGTAATAGTCTAGTTTAGGGGCTTTTGCTATAAAAGTCCTAAAAAATCAAATGTTAGTAAAAATACATATATGGTAACATAACTTTTAATAAAATTGAGGCGGAAGACGCTATTTTTAATGATTTATTACAAAAATAGCAAAATATGGTGGTTTTGGTACTTACGACTTTTAGCAGAAATTTTCGATTTGGAATTTTATTTTCAATCCCAAATAGTATATAACCATCCTTGTATTCTATTTAATACTAAAATTGTTTAAAATAAGCAAAAATATGCGTGAAAATAGTAAATATAAGTTCACATAAAAAGGATTGACGGTTGATTTATGTAGTATGTTTGACGACACGACTTGACGTTAACAGCATTGATATACTATTCCAACGTTGCCAAAACTATGTTTATGATATTGAACTATTGAACATCTTTAAAAATATTCGATAACGAAAGCATAAACTAAGTAGTAAGATTTTAAATGTCTGAAGGTTTAGTTCTATGTTTAAAATTTACTAAAAATGAATTTTTCATAAATACTTGCTTTAGAGCAAAAATACGATACATATCATGACAACTTTTGATGCTGAAGGTGACGTGTTTTGTCTTCAGGCTTTTGAAAATATGAATTCATTGATTGCTTTACGACAAGATATTGAGAAAGAAAGAAGAGCTCAGTACTTGTCATTTTAGAAAACGTTAAACTATACAAGACAAATTCGTATAATATACTAAATTCTGTTGTTGTTGTTGTTAACTTTTCTAAAGCAAGTATTATTGGAAATGAAATTCAAATCATAGAATACATATTTATAAAATAATTTCATTGTACAAAAGTTATACTGACAGAGTATTTCATAGTACAAAAGTTATACTGACAGAGTTGGCAACATTGATATTAATAGAACTTGGTAGTTCAGGATGTACTACATAAGACAACCGTCAATTCGTTTTACTTCACTTTTTTGTGAACTTATATTTTATATTTTCACGCATATTCTTGCTTATTTTGAACTATTTTAGTATTAAATAAAATACAAGGATGGTTATATACTATTTGGGATTGAAAAGAAAATTCCAAATTGAAAATTTCTGCTAAAAGTCGTAAGTACCAAAACCACCATATTTTGCTATTTTTTGTAATAAATCATTAAAAATAGCGTCTTCCGCCTCAATTTTATTAAAAGTTATGTTACCATATATGTATTTTTAGTAACATTTGATTTTTTAGGGCTTTTATAGCAAAAGCCCCTAAACTAGACTATTACCAAAATGTGAAACTAGATAATATCTATAACTATTATTCAACATTTTTTCTATCATTACAACCGAAATAATAAACTCCGAAGCATAAGTTGATCAACTTGTAGGTATATAAGAAAAATATTGAAAATTTTTTTATTGTTCTAGTAGAAAATTGAGAAAGGAAAATACTTTTCGTATGATTTTATATTTATGATTTATGTTTTCAAAGAATAGGTACTACAAGCGTGTTTATAAATTTTTTTCTAAACCCTTCAATATCAATTTGAGTACAAATTCACTGTGATGAAACAATTTCTACAAGCTTCTATAACTTATTTAATTGATAAAAGAATGTGAATAGTAGTCGGTAAATATATGCTTGGTCATTATCTTGCCATAGAAAGTTGATCAGCGATTTAAAATGGTCAAGTAGGAGTACCCCGCCTTCACAGACTGAAAAAGGGAATATTGATTATAATTACATATGGAAAATTCCTTGTTTCTCAACTAATCCGAAGGCTCCATAAAATTGTGCGAGTTTGCAAACTGCTTGTTGGAGAGTTCAAAATCCGTCGAAACAAACAGCTCACTAGCCAACTAGCACTAGCTATTGAGTAGTGAGGTTAGGTTCGTTTAGAAATCTAATCTTCTGTTTATTCATGTTTTCTCATTTGGTAAATTTTTCTTGGTGTTTTAATAAGTAAAGGAATATAGGAACGTAGAACCTAAACAATAGGTATAATCGACATTCTGAATATATACCGCAAGTAGGTCTTATTATGGAACATTAGAGAAAAAGATTATGGCATATTTATCGATTTTCTTAACCACGGATTTACTCACACGTTTCTGTTCTACTTTTTTACAACTCTTTTTTGATAGCATATGCCAAAAAACCTCATCCGCTAGTTCTATTTCGTGTAACATTTTGTAAACAATGAAACTGATAGTACACTAGCAACTTGTTCACTGATAACTATAATGACAATGCTGGTTCGCTAGCGACATGACTTCACAAGGCAAGTTTACTATCAGCTTGTAAACTAGTTCAGTGTCATGGAGGCTTCATGATTGAAGCTAATATATTCTCAGAAATTTAATCTTAATCTAAAATAAATAGATAAGTAGGTATTTGAAATAATCAAAATACACCAAATGTGATATTGTTCTTCTGTTTCAATCATGCTCTTCGTTTCACACTGAGAATGCAGTGTGGCCGGTTATAGGCAATGTATTTCAAATGGGAAAACGTCACACAGTGTTACCGCTCTTTAAGTTTACAAGTAATATTTTCTTCTATAATTTTGAAATTCATTTTTTTATTATTAGTTAAAGTACCTGATGGATGGTCAAGCCCGACATAACCACGCACTTCCAACGATGGGCTCCAAAAGACACCAAACTGCATTCTCAGTGTGAAATGCACTATAGTGTTATGATAAGCGGTAACCTATAATCTTAGCATTACCGTTAAGGCCGTACTATTGGTCAGTTTGAAGAAAGGCCCAACAGAAAGCATCAGAGGTCTCTGAGCTCGAATCATTACAATCAATAGATTTCTTTTGATCTCCTCACTGAATTCATACCAATGACTGTTGTAAACGGCATCTGATACACCAATACTCTGGAAAAGAATTCAGCTAAAAACATTTCAAATTCATCGTAATAGGAAGAGTCTTTTTCATAAATATAAGGTAGGTATGTCTAAATTATAATGTAATGTGATCTCTAAACTATATTAAAGTCAAATTTTTGTTTCTACCTGTACCCATCACATTGTGATGATTTAAGTTCCTGAAATGAAAAAGAGGACCCACTGAGGTTTGGACGACAATTTTATTGCCAGACCAAGGTAATCTAACTAAGGACGCGTAAATGGACAATGATGAATGAAAATAGGGATAAGGAATGACACACATAAGCGATGCCTCCTATAGGATACTGAAGCAGACCCAGTTCTGTTTCCATTTTATTTTCTCTGGACGGTAATATTTATTATTTGAAATTAAAACTCAAAGTAAGGATTAGGTACACTTGTATATGCTATGGACTATAAAGGATGTTGATATGATTCTAACATAAGAACTGTGGATAAGATACGGCAAATAAAGGAACTGGTAACCCCTTATCTATAGCTTTTGTGTAGCAGATCTGCAGAAATGTCCAGGACTTACATACCCATTAATAAGAACATTAAAATACTGCCGTTAACAAAAAGCTCATTGGCTGTGACAAGAATGCCTGACACCAACAACAAATGTGATAATTTACTAAAGTTTATGATAAACCAGACTTTCAAAATAAACCAACCTTTGTTACAGGTACAAGGATGAAGGAACTTTTTGTTACATTTGCTAATACGTCTATCTGATGAGGAAAGCACATAAAATGTATGATAAATAGCACTGCAGGGATAGTAATTTATCGAAGGAACTTTATCAAATATAAGCTAGAGAAGGCCTTGAAGTGATGAGGGGACATACTAATAGTGCGAACTAATCAACGCTACTTTTACCCTTGAAGATAAACATGACCTAATCAAATATCGTTTGGAAATAGCTCGAATGTTTTACAATGACATTTTCATTAGCTCTGTTTCTATTCATCTTACTTGTTCTTTGATTTCGTTGGCATGCCAAGCTAAAAGGAATATCTGGATTAACATCAGTGACATGAATGTAACCATGAAAATGTACGTAATGTCCACTTCCACCTAGAAAACCAAAATATTAGGTTTATTTTGAAAAAGCCTTATAACAGCTAATTTTGAGTGTACGTTATCATTACCGTCAAAAATTGAAAAAGTAATGATGTAACTTGTATGGAATTTATTGTAAACTCCAGAAGCATCAACAGTTTCAGCGAAGCATCCAAATTTTCCACATACCTAAAATTGAAATCAAAATATGATCAAAAATGTAGTTTTTAAACAGAAAAATAATTTCATGAGAAATTTAGAAGTAAACTAAAATCTCTACTCACACGATATTTCTACCGCTCTCAAACTAATTTCAACGGATATAAAAATGGTATGACCTTTAATTTTGTTCCTCGCGCTGAGTACAAACAACAATGGTTATATTCAATTTTGACGTAGGATGATCCATTTAGCCTTTAGCAAAAATATTTTTGGGACTCAGGGACCACTGAAACATCTGTTGAAAACCGGGCAATGGAAATTAAACACGATCACAATACATTCCTTACATGGCTCCTCAGGGTAGCGGTAGGAAAGTTGATATCCGTATTTTTTTCAAGGAAATTTTGTTTGATAAAATATCTTAAATTTAGGAAAAAAATACTTTGTTGAATTTAATATGCCTATGTTTGATTTAGAAAGTAGGATTTTGATCGGAGAAATGCATTCCTATGAGAAATTTGAAGTTATTATAAAAATCAAGAGATCTTGAATATTGTATAACGGTAACTCGTCACACATTTTCTACTCTGAATCAACCTGTTTCACATATATCCACTTACTTGATAATCTCCTTATGCTTCAATATCAGCTCCCTGGTGAGCATATACATCTCCTTCATATCCAAATCTTTTAATCTTTCAAGCGTCAATCTCTCAAAACGACTTTGCAAAATCTTCAATTGACCAATAACAAATGTCATAATTGATATAAAGATAATTTGCGATGCTGTATTGTAAGTGCATCCAATGATGACAGAAGTCACATCGATGCTAAAGGCCATGTAATAGTGTTGTTTGTAATCGACTGGTCGCCATACTATGTGAGGCATCGGTGGATCAAACCCAGGTAGCATAGTATCATTATTAACAATTGTCATGTACTCTAGTTTTAGTTCGTGGTATTTGATAAATCTAGTAAATACAAGTGTTATCCCACACATTGAGGAATAGATGAACAGCACAATGCTCAGTCTTGTCGTAAATATGGCATTTTTTTTGTAAATGACTTTTGCTTCTGGCTCGTAGCTTTCGTAGTCTTTATCAGCCTCAAGTGTGTATTGGATGATTTGGCGTACTTTGGATTTCTGACAGACATACACCTTGGCCAGTATGATACTACACAATATAATCATCCCAACGCTTTCAATTGTTTTATCTTTGTCATGCCATACCATGGGAATTTCAATGGCCAAGCAGATAACGAAGCAGTTGAAATAGGCTTGCCAAAGAAATGAATATAGTCGATAACTTAGTTGTTTTATGTTAGATGTGGTATTGAGACTGAGACGCCAAGTGCCTGAGTAGATCATCAGTAATCTGGCAACTTTCATGTGCTGTATATCTGGAAATATGTCCTAATTTATCTATATTCTGTTTACTGAAAAGACCAGAGAGTGATCACGTGATCCTTGCGCAGCGTTTTGTGATTAAACTATGGCTAGGTAATACTGCCTGATCTAAATATTTCTTTAATAATATAAGATATTGTATATTCCATTATTAATTTTTAATATTAGCATCTAATTACTCTCATAATACACTCCTCTTAGGAAAATTCGGCCACCAAAAATATTGGACATCTTCAAAATTGGCTCATTTGATTTCGCTGATTTTTTGTGAGGTCAATAGTTCTGTGAAGATTCTATGGTAGAAATTTGTAAAGTAAATAATTCAGACAAATAAAAAGAAACACAAGTAAACGTAGGTTTTATCTTTTCAAGTTAATATAAACATGCAGATTTCGTATAAGTATAAAATGTAATTTTCTAATATTGGGTGTGACATCCTCTCTCAAAAATTACTTTATTCAATGGACGTGTAAATGTATGAACGAGAACAGTAATAAAATATTGAGAAATTATTACGTTTTCTTCATATAGTACATTTGAAGCTCCTGGATGCTGTTAGTGAAAGCAATACTGCAGTTTGTCGCAGAGATGCTCAATGGGATTGAGATAGAGCTGCAAGTTGACCAAACCATTTGATCAACACCAACTTCGTCCAGATATTCGTTAACTATTCGTGCCACTGGCGTAACTACCGGTGTTCCAGGAACACAGACCCCCAAGTTTTTGGAGCCCCTACAATAAGTAGTGCCATCTGTTGATCCTCTTTCGATGTTCTTGTCGGAAATGTCGATCAATGATTGTTGACAAAATTCTGTTGTTACTAATTGAATTTCTGACTCCGAAAAGAACAATGAACGATCATTTCAAATAATAAAACAGAATATATACTTAATGTGGCTGTTTACTATGAATGAATTATTTCATACGCTGTAAAATTTATTTTCTAAAAGACGTGGTTACGCCACTGATTCGTGCGACGTACCAGTTTGAGACCAGTTGTCCGTTTGATACCTATTCTTTTTGCAGTTGCTGTATCCCACAGGGTTTTGCAAATTACGAATATAACATTTATTCTTTTCTTTCTGAATTGAAAAATTTCTACCATGTTATTTTAACAGAAGAATTGACATACGCTTCACAAAAAAATCAAAATCAAATGAGTCAAATTTTTGGTGGACGTTTCTTTTCAAAAGAGTATATTTATACAGGTTGTTAACGTAAAACCTTCAAAAAATAAGCAGGTAATTGTACCGGGTGATTCAATAAGGGTGACTAGGTACTGTATCTCGGGAAATAATAGTCGTAGAAGTTTGGGAAAAAAATCCTTCGGAGGAAATCGACCTAAGAAAATTGCTGGAAATATTTTTTTTAATTCATTCGTCCACCGCTAGAGGGCGTAATAGCTTCGATCGTATATAAAATGCGTTTTTTTCAAAAAATTTGCAATATAAGTTTAGAAATGAATATTTTCACGTTGATGTCAACATAATAGTCCATCTTTTTGATATATGATTTTTGATTGTAGGACGTAAAATAAAGGCGGGAGGGGATGCTAAACTTTTTGGACTATAAGTGTCTATAACTTAAGTTTGACAAAGGAATTTTGTTAACAAGGTCAGAGTTCAAGAAAGGAAGGTTTGTTGAATATAATCCATCCATGACATTCTGGTTCTTGCCGCCCTCGATAAGGGTTATAAAGTTAACAGTTTTTTTAAATTTTGCTCTGAAATCGCAAAAGGAACCGTATGAATATTTTATTAGATTCGGAAAGTAGATAAAATCTGCAATATAATATGTCCAGAGAGCTGACAATATCTTCATTCGCCTAAATGTTATGGCTTAAAGAATATTTATTTATTTATTATTATCTGTAGTCAAGCATGCTATGGACAAACGTAACAAACAGTTTAAAACTTCGTTGTCATTTTAATTTAATTACAACAATAATGATATAACCTAACAAACAAAAAATTAACAATTAACCGTATGAATATTTTATTATATTCTGAAAGTAGAATTAAGCCACACTAACGTTCGTTTCCATTTCAATTTAATCACGAGAATAATAATAGCACTTTTTTCCAAAATAGGATTTGATATGTCGCTTTCATTTTATTCCCAAAATTACCGATCTATAATTCAGCCAAATATCAAAAGATCGTCTGTGTCGCCGGTGAGTAGGTATTAAAAATCAAAGATATCCAATTTCTTAGAAGGTCGTGAACATTTGGTAGTCAGTTTTTATGAAAACGATTTTACACAAATAGATAGTTTATTCTTTGAGATTGAAGTTTGTAAAACTCCAAATTAATAGGTTAGCAGTTTATTTCGAATGTTTGTAAAATGCCGCTATTGCCGAAAGAGAATACGCATTTAGATATCCTGCATCATTCAAGAAATGTCAAAAGATAAGCTAAACGATTAAAGGAGATTGGACATTTCCATAAATATTCTTTAAGTCATAACTTTTAAAAGATTGAAGATATTGTCATGCTGTCTGGACATACTATGTTGCAAATTTTATCTACTTTCCGAATCTGAAGAAATATTCATACGGTTCCATTTGCGATTTCGGAGTAAAATTAAAAAAAACGGTTAAACTTATAACACCTAGCGAGGACGGCAAGAGCCAGAATGGCATGGATGGTTTTATATTATGAATATAATACCAAATCTTCCTTTCTTGAACCAGATCTTGTTAACAAAATTCCGTCAAACTTAAGTTATAGACACTTATAGTTCAAAAAGTTTAGCATCTCCTCCCGCCTTTATTTTACGTCCTACAATAAAAAAATCATATATCAAAAAGATGGGCCATTATGTTGACATCAAAGTGAGAATATTCATTTCTTATCTTATATTGCAAAATTTTCGAAGAAATTGCATTTTTATATGATCAATGCTATTACGCCCCATAGCGGTGGGCGTATGAATTTAAAAAATATTTCCAGCAATTTTCCTTGGTCAATTTCCTCTGAAGTATTTTTTTTCCAAACTTCTACTTCCGGAGATACAGTACCTCGTCACCCTTATTGAATCACCCGGTATACTGGTTTTTGCTTAATTAATAACAAAAAAATATATTCATCATACATTATTACATAAAAATGTAACAGTGCTAAGTGTGGACAAATATTTCTAACTTACTGATTTCCCAAATACATAGAAGTGCTATTGTCTTTTTTTTATTAACTGTTTTGCATAGTAAACGTGCTCTGATTTTGATGATTCTTTAAAAACAAATTAGAAATACATGTTCATCTCGGTTAAAGATGATCATTTCCAGAAACATTACATTTGTAAATTTTTCAAAAAAACTCTTTACGAGTTCTGAATGTCCAAGATTGCTGCTGCTATATTCTGAAGTCATTGAATATAAGTGACCGTTCAACATTTTTTATTATTATTATTAATAAAAATGTAAAATACATATTTCTTAAAAACAATAGAATCGTGTTAATAAATTGGTGGACGAAAAAATGTAAAATAAAATTATTTCTATGGGTGCTTTTACTTTTGAAGTTTATGCCAAAAGTTTTATATCAACTTATAACTGTACAACTTCAATGTTACCAGTACCTATAGAATTAACATTATTTTGTATTTTTCAGCGCTAATAGGCATAAAGTCGGTGCTATTTTTTGCGAAACATTTTCTATTTTAAAATGATTGCTATTTCAGAACTCATAACAACATAAAGTTTTTCATACCCATATCCTCTTCAAATAGTCTGTAATAAACCTTTCAATATTAATTGTTACATATAAGTGAGAATATTACATGTCGTGTTCTTTTCTTATATTTATCTGCTAGAAACCTTGAAGGTGAGTTTCAGTTTGGCATTAACTATTTCAACTAATATAATTGCTGATAATTATCGGTTGTAGGTTTTAGAAATTTAATCCACATACGTATTTCAAAACAAATTTTAAAGTAGGTACACTTTATCGTTTATTATTGAATATTTCCTGTTAGTTAATTCGTACTTATTTTATATTTTATTGAACACAATTAGGAATTAACTATTGTTACTGATCGATTTCAAGAGGAAGAATAGAATATTTCATATGTACCTATATTATTAAATATTACTGAAAATCGATTTTAAATATATTTCTATTAAATAATGAATTGTTTCACCGATAACTTCATCATAATTTCACTATAATTGTATTGTTCTGCTAGCTGAATACCCGTGCTGCACTACGGTATCTAAGAACTACCCATTTTACGTCAAGCGATTTGAAAAGGATAGTAAATAATTAGCGAACCGATATTTTGAAACACCCTGTATACATTTTTGAAAAATCTGAAAATATGTAAGAAATGTAATGAAATAGACGTGCCCTAACATTTTCGCGAAAAAGTGATCGTTCTTGAAATAAAGAAAATTGTTTAATTTATGGAGTGCTTATATCCCCCTGGAATTTGAGAATTGAGAAGTCCTTTCTTATCGAACCTCTACACCCTACAATCAACCTGCATGACAAATTTAAGCTTTTTACTTCAAGCGGTTTGACCAGGATCGTGATTAATTAATGATCAGATTTTTTAAACACCCTTCTAAATTTTCACTATACGTGTTCAAGCGTTTTTCGTAAAAACTAATGGTTTTTGGGATTTGAGTTTTGAAAAATCCCTTCTTATCGAACCTCTACACCCTACAATAAAATTGTCTGCCAAAATTCAGCGTTTTTACTTTCCTATGCTACTATAGTAGCTGTATAAGGAAAGTATTGTTATCGTGTAAAATTTTAGGGATCGACATTTTTAAAAATGTTGACGTTTCAGAGTTTTCTAAGTCTAATAAACATATTTTCAGACATTGGTATATCTGTCCGTCTGCCTGTGACAGCATTATCTTTTGGCACTGAATGAGAATCCTATATACACTGGGTGTTGAGCTATAGCCCAAAAACTTGATTTGCTCAAGACTATAGCGCGAAAATGGCTCTAAGGATTTTGATTAAACTTGCCTAAATTATTCTTCAAATATAGCGCCATCTCTGAAAAAAAGCACAAAAAAGTTATGCTTGAATAACATTCCGTATTTTCCACATGTTTCTTCAGATTCTGGCTAAACGTTTCATCTTGCGCAAAAATGTTACATGACCATTGTTGTTTGTCTTGACATGCTGAAAAAAATGAGTGGTAGCATGATTTGACCAGAGGATTTTTACTTTACTACCCCTATTATCGTCGCTATGTAAGGAGAGTATTGTAATAGTGTAAAATTTTTCATTCACTGGAATTTGCCTGCGAGCGGTAGGAAAGTCGTGTGAGTAGACACACCAGAATTTCCATCGATGTGTTTGAGCAGGATCGTTATTAATCAGTGAGTGAGTGGTCACTCACCTAACTCTTATATATTAGTATAATCATAGGTGTAAAAACAAAATTTTTCATTTGTAAACGAGTAAAAAAACGTAAAATATTTCTTATAAAATTTCCGAGATCTAGTTATTTACATCCATTTGCGAATTGGATGTTTTGCAAAATCAGAGTTAATTTTGTTTGTTTTGTATAGCCAAGTGAAAAAAGTATTTTTGGGAAAGAGAATAGACTTTTGATTAGACTCCATATAGCAGTATTGAAAAAATATAGCATTTTATCATTCTTTTTTTGAGTGTCATGCTGAGATCTCGGCAGCAGAGAAAGTGCTTCATTTGTATAAATGCTGTTCTGGCCTTCTCTATTCTACACTTTATTTCTTTGGAGTGGTCCCACGATTCATTGATGTTACATCCAAGGTAGGTAAAACTGTCAACTCTCTCGATAGCTTCGTTTTCACAATCCAGCACACCATGTTGATCAGGCGACTTACTTACAACTATGTATTTTGTCTTCTTAATATTCAGTTCCAGTCCGTATTGTTCACTTGTGTGAGTAACTCTGTTGACAAGTTCTTGTAGCCATTCTAAGCTGTTAGTTAGTAATACAGTGTCGTCGGCGTATCTGATGTTATTAATTAACTCATCATTCACCTTAATGCCATCTAAGGTGTCTTCTAGTGCCCTCCTAAATATTTTCTCCGAATATATATTGAACAAGGGCGATAAGATGCAACCCTGTCGGACTCCACGTTTGATTTCCAATGCGTCCGACACTATGTTTTCTAGATTTATGGTTGCTTTCTGATTCCAATACGGATTGGCAATAATCCTTATATCTTTCCCATCTAAACCGGTTTCATGTAGAATTTTTACCACTGTTTCGTGTTGGCAACGGTCGAAAGCTTTAGCATAGTCTATGAAGCACATGTGAACCTCGCAATTCATGTCCCTACAACGCTGTATAAGTACTTGAGTGGCAAACAATGCCTCTCTAGTGCCGATGCCGTTGCGAACTCCGAACTGTGACTCACCCATATGATCTTCACATTTGATATATATGCGGGCATGAATTACCTTGAGGAAGATTTTTAACACGTGTGACATAAGGCTGATGGTGCGGTAATCAATGCAAGATTTGGGTCTGATTTTCTTCGGTATGGTGATAAAAGTTGAAACAAGCGAGTCAGCTGGAATCGTGCCACTGTCATATATATGGTTAAATATCGACGTCAAGGTGGTAATACAATACTGATCTATAATCTTAAGTACTTCCGCTGGTATATGGTTGGGACCAGGAGATTTTTTGGTTTTAGCAATTTCATTGGCATGTTTAACTTCGTTAACTGATATGACTGGCCCTTCCGTATTGTTTGTTTGATCAGGTTTTTCGGGACGCTGATCATCCTTGAAGAGTTCCAGTATGTATTTCTGCCACGTTTTTATTTTTTCCTTCACCTCGTGGACAAGCCTGCCCTGTTCATCCATAATGACTTCTGTTGTTCTCTTCTTATTTCTGCCTGTGACTTTTTTGATCTTTTTGTACATATTAAAAGTGTCATGTTTACGTTCAAGTTCTTCAATTTCTTGACATCTCACTCATCCATGTTTATTTAGCTTCTCTAATTTTTTGCTTAATGGCACTATGAATTTGTCGATAAGCTATGTGGTCGACAGTTTTTGCTTTCCGTCTGCTATCCATCATCTCTAGGATTTCGTCAGTTATCCACTGTTTTTTCTTTTGTTCATTGTTGGTAGGCGTCAAAAATTGCTCACAAGCTTGGGTCACCGATTCTTTGAAGGCTGTTCACGTGTTTTCTATCTGTGCATCCTCTTGTGTTGTATTTTGTAGTTCCTTGCTTATCATCCTCTCCATTGCCTGTTGTATTTCTTTATCTTATAGTTTGTCGATATCATATTTTTTCTTATACTGTGTGGCTGGTGCAGTCTGAGTTTTTTGTAGTTTAGTTCTCAGTACGCAGGCTACAGGAGTATGGACAGATGAAACATCTGCCCCTGGATAAGATTTGTCAGAGGTTAAGCTGTTTCGAAACCTCTGGTTGATTAGTATAAAATCTATCTGGTCTCTTAGGATGTTACCTGGCTTAACCGCTGGTGCTTTCCAAGTGTACAAGCGTCTGGGTGGCAGTTTTAACAATGTGTTTGCTATTACCATGCGTTCCTCCCTACAGAACTGTACCAGTCTATCTTCCCTTTCATTTCTCTGACCCAGACCAAAATTGCCCTCTATGTAATCTTCTTTTCCGTGTCCAACTTTAGCATTGAAATCCCCCAATATTATATTTACTTCTCTTCCTTTAACACTTTTGAGTACTTCTTTTATTTGAGCATAAAAGTCTTCCACTACTTCTTCGTTTTTGTCCGAGGTGGCGGCATATATTTGGATAAGATTTATGTTGAACGGTTTTCCTTTGAGTTTTAGTAAAATAACTCTGTCAGAGTATGGCAGACAGCTAATAATGGAAGGTTTTAACTTCTTATTTATGATAAAACCAACTCCCTGTAGGTGGTGTCTCTCTTCGTTCCCAGCATAATATACTATATGATCTCCTATTTGGCATTCTCCATTTCCTTGCAATCTCATTTCACTGATGCCCATCACGTCAATACATAATCTGTTCATTTCTCATATTGTGTTATGGATTTTTCCTGTTTCAAACATACTTCTGATATTCCAGGTACAAAGTTTCAGTGCTGGCCGGGAGATTCTTCACACCCTCTGACCATTGAAGGTCTGCCCGGGACTGAGGGCTATTGTATTTTTTCCAGCCATGAAAAACTTTCCAGGGAAAAGTTAGTATAGTGGTTTTCCGTTGCCTTCTACACCGCTGTGCAAACGCCGTTACAGTGGTTGCCACCACGCCGTTTGCTGTCTGAAACACACCTAAATAATGTTTCTTAAACTTTTGCCTGCGGACAGTTTTGAGACAGCCATCTGCCGCTGTTCAGTGCTAGTTTTGGTCCACTCCGAGTATTTCATTTCCTCGGTACCACCCATATCTGGGAGGCATTCCCTTATCTGTCACCTGGGAAAGCGCCCGAGGGGGGACTAGCAACCCCGCACGGGAAAAGACTAATGAGACCATTTTTGTTTAGAATTGATCAATATATCTAAATTTATCAACAAAATTGCGATAAACCATAGGCGTACAATATTTTATTATTCAAAATAATTAAAACGGTCTCATGAACGCCACTCGTAAAACAAAAACAAGTGTTTATCATGCTATAAATTGTTCTTAAGGGGCAATAATACCTACTAAGTTTGAAAGCAGAGAGAGTTTCTTTAATAATAAGAAAAAAGGATTTTTTTGCAATATTTCAACACCCCGTATCTCCAAAACGAAGCGTTTTTGGAGATAAGTTTATATGAACTTTTTCAATTATTTTTATTTACTGAATACGCTGTTAAAGTTTCTCCATTATAATTCGGACCAACCTGTATATAAAAAAAATATTAAAAAAAATGGACCGACGTTATTAGGTGGTGCACGGAAAAATACAAAATAATATTAATTCTATTGGTGCTGGTACTTGTGAAAATGGTGCCAAAAGTTATCAATCTAACTGCAACTGTTCAACTTCAAAAGTAACACCACCAATAGAATTAATACTATTTTGTATTATTCAGTGCCCCAACTAATAAAGTCGGACCAATTTTTTGCAAAAAAGATTTTTTCTATAACAATCACTCGTTAACGAATGAGCTTATCATTTTGATGGCTATGTATAAATTTCAGAACTAGTTATAAATGGATAGTGATACCTATATCAAAAAACAATTTGCTCGGTTTACCCATCCGAAAACCTCCTTTTCCAAACGAATCGGAATGAAATTAGTAAAAAATTACTGTTTTTAAAAATATGTCGAATAAATATTTCAAAAATACTCAATAGATATCAAGCATTCTCATAATAACAAACACACATTACTAGTGTGTAAATCAAATCCGTAAGTCCGTTAAAAAACATATATATTTATCCCTTTATCACTCTGTCGTGATAGGCTTCTGTTGTACAGGGTCTTTCCTCATAATTAAACAGCTTCTGCTGGTTGAATTATTCCAAGTGGAAGAAAACTTTGAATACGAAAATTGTAGGGTTTATCCTGAACCATCAGGAAGAATAGTTATTGCATATACAGGGTGAATCACAAACATCTGGTGAACCAAACTTACCTTTTTTTAATTAATTAAATAGATAACAAAGAAAGCACAACCATACATGAGGAAACTTTATCTAAATATGAGATTTTTCTATATTTTTTTTTCGCTCACAAGATGTACCACATTTGATACTGTTGATTGGTTGACTTGCACCAATATTTTCTGCTACACCAATCTGGAAGCCTAATACCAAATATTCAAGAAAGTTAAATAAATAACATATTTATATTAATATTTGCCAGTGTGCTAAGGAACACAGAAGACCCACCAGGATCAGCAATATATCTCAAAAATATTTTCATTTTGGTGATATTGTCTATAGCACCGCCTTTAGTTTCCCCGCTATCAGTGCCAAACAAATATGTCGTTAACCACGCCACACTTTCGTGGTTAAAACGAAACAATTTCACATAATCCTGATCACGAGGACCTTCTCGTCTGTTTTTACTTTTGGAGCTCGTTGCACGACAATCATTTTCTAGAATACACTTTCATCAAGCATTATCAGAGGCAGAAGCAGACTTAAAATTTACAAGAACATACTTACTTTGATAAGTATAAACTATCGTTTATTAATATAGATTTATGTAACATCTGGTCAGCATAAGTACAAACTTATACTTTATCAGTACATACTGTAACGTGAAAACTTACCTGAATTCACCAAAACACACTTACAAATGTCACAAACATCCAGAAACATGGAGAATATACTGATTGGGTCTATTCTCGAAGAAATATATTGGGAAATACATCCAGAACAACATATTAGAAAGGACGAGAAGCTTCGAGATAGGAGGTTAAGTGGATATAAAAAGACACGGACCACGGAGATAGTTAGTCAGTCATAGATCACAATCGGTCATAGATCATAGCCAGTAGAAATTCGTATATAGTCAGAGAAATAAGTGTGAATATAAATGTGTATATAGTCGTGTAGTTATTGGTGTAAATAAATTAGTGAAAATAAATCGAACCCAGTTTTAATATAAATTCCCGTTACAATACTTTAAGTATCAGTTTTTACTTCAACTTTATTAATTTAGATTTCAGTAATAACTTGTGAAACCGTAAGTAATCAACTGATTTCTATTAATACCACTCATTATGACGAGCGTGTCAAAGGGTGGCACTTCTTTCTAGAGAATTTCGCCAGCCGCCAACAGAAGCCCGCACTTGCGCCAAAATGCACACTCTCCCCTCCTATATAACAGTCAGGCGCCAATATCGAATTTAAAAATGAATCGCTGTTATCCCTACACTTGAAAAATTAAAAAATATAGTAGTAGTATGTATATTAAGTAACTATTCCATTAAAAAAAACATAGCTCTAGAATACTGTGACCTTATCAAATACCCTATATATTACGAATTAACTTTCAAATGTAATTCAGTATTCTGTGTGTGATACTAGACAATGGCTATAACTATTATTCAATTTTTTTTAAGGAAAAGTTTGAAAAATGTGGAATAATTTTTATTGTTGTAGTAGAAAATTTAGAAAGCAAAATAGTTTTCGTATAATTTTATATTTTGAAGAATACTACAAGTAGTTTCATATTTTTAGTTCTCATTTACATATACATATATATTTATTTGTTATTTTCGATACCCATTAATATCAATTATGTGTAAATGATGTGTGATGAAGCAATGGCTACAAGCTTCTATAACTAATTTAATTGATAAAAGAATGTGAATAGTAAATCAGTAAATATAAATATGTCTGATCATTGTCTTGTCACAGATAGTTGATAGTTGGTCAGCGATTTAAAATGGTCAAGTAGGAGTACCCCGCCTTCACGGACTGAAAAAGGGAATATTAATTATAATATCGTAGTTATACGAAAAAAAATCTTATTTCTCAACTAATCCAAAGGCTCGATGACATTTTGCGAGCTTGCAAGCTGCTTGTTGGAGAGTTTAAAATCCGACGAAACAAATAGCTCACTAGCCAACTAGCGGACTAGCTATCGAGTAGTGAGGTTAGGTTCGTTTAGATATCTTATCTGCTATTTAGTCATGTTTTCTCATTCGCTAATTTTTTTTTGGTGATTTAACAAGTATTGGAATGTGGGAACGTAGAAACTAAACAATATAATCGACATTCTGAATATATACTGCCAATAGGTCTTATTATGGAACATTAGATGCAAAAATTATGGCATATTTATCGATTTTCTTAACCATGGATTCACTTACACGTTTCAGTTCTACTTTTTTAAACTTTTTATAGCATATGCTAAAAAACGTCATCTGCTAGTTCTACTTCGTTCAACATTTTGTAAACAATGAAACTGCAACTTGTTTATTGCTAACTATCATGATACATGGCTAGTTTAATAGCCAACAATCTCACTCGCTTGCTCGAAATAAGGAAATAAATTTGCCCAGCAGTCAACTTTTCTCCAAGATAGTTTACAAGCTGCTGATTCATGAACGAGCGAACATGAATTCACAAGGCGATTTCACTATCAGCTTGTAAACTAGTTCAATGTCATCGAGGCTTCATAAATAAAAAAAAAATATATTCTCATAAATTCAATCTTAATCCAAATATAAATAGATAAGTATGTATTTAAATCAATCAAAATACACTGAATATGATACTATTCTTCTGTTTCAGTCAAGCACTTCGTTTCACATTGAGAATGCAGTGTGGCCGGTTATAGGCAATGTATTTCAAATGGCAAAACGTCACACAGTGTTGTCGCTCTTTAATTTGATCTTTTATTTTGAAATTCATAACAACGTTCTGACAACGATGGGCTCCAAAACACACCAAACTACAATCTCAGTGTGAAATGCACTTTATCAGTCTTGTGATATGCTGTAACCTATAAACTTAGCATTACCGTTAAGGCCGTATCATTGGTCAGTTTGAAGAAAGGTCCAATAGAAAGCATCAGAGGTCTCTGAGCCCTAATCATTACAATCAATAAATTTCTTTTGATCTCCTCACTGAATTCATACCAATGACTGTTGTAAATGGCATCTGATATACCAATACTCTGGAAAAGAATGCAGCTAAGCAATTTTCCAAATTCATCGAAATAGGAAGATGTTTAAAGTATAATGCAATGTGATCTGTAACCAATAACAGAGTCAAACTTTTGTCTCTACCTATATCACATTGTGATGATTTATGTTCCTGAAAAGAAAAAGATGATCCATTGGGGTTCGGACGACATTTGCAGTGCAAGAACAAGGTAATGTGACTGAAGATGAGGAAATGGATAATGATGAATCAAAATAGGGATAAGGAATGAAACACATAAACAATACCTCCTATAGGACCCTGAAGCAGAACCCGTTATTTAGTATTTGAAAATACAACTCAAAGTAAGGGTTAGGTACACTTACATATGTTATGTTATGGACTATGAAGGATGTTAATATGATCCTAACATAAGAACTGTGAATAAGATATGGCAAATAAAGGAACTGGTAACCCCTTATCTATAGCTTTTGTGTAGCAGATCTGCAGAAATGTCCAGGACTTACATACCCATTAATAAGAACATTAAAATACTGCCGTTAACAAAAAGCTCATTGGCTGTGACAAGAATGCCTGACACCAACAACAAATGTGATAATTTACTAAAGTTTATGATAAACCAGACTTTCAAAATAAACCAACCTTTGTTACAGGTACAAGGATGAAGGAACTTTTTGTTACATTTGCTAATACGTCTATCTGATGAGGAAAGCACATAAAATGTATGATAAATAGCACTGCAGGGATAGTAATTTATCGAAGGAACTTTATCAAATATAAGCTAGAGAAGGCCTTGAAGTGATGAGGGGACATACTAATAGTGCGAACTAATCAACGCTACTTTTACCCTTGAAGATAAACATGACCTAATCAAATATCGTTTGGAAATAGCTCGAATGTTTTACAATGACATTTTCATTAGCTCTGTTTCTATTCATCTTACTTGTTCTTTGATTTCGTTGGCATGCCAAGCTAAAAGGAATATCTGGATTAACATCAGTGACATGAATGTAACCATGAAAATGTACGTAATGTCCACTTCCACCTAGAAAACCAAAATATTAGGTTTATTTTGAAAAAGCCTTATAACAGCTAATTTTGAGTGTACGTTATCATTACCGTCAAAAATTGAAAAAGTAATGATGTAACTTGTATGGAATTTATTGTAAACTCCAGAAGCATCAGCAGCTTCAATGAAGCATCCAAATTTTCCACATATCTAAAATTAAAATCGAAGTATGATCAAAAATGTAGTTTTTAAATAGAAACATATTTTCATGAGAAATTTAGAAGTAAAATAGAAAAATCTCCACTCACACGATATTTTCTACCGCTCTCACACGAATTTCATCGGATGTAAAAATGGAATGATCGGGTCGTATGACTTTTAATTTTGTTCCTCGCGCCGAGTACAAACAACAATAGTTATATTCATTTTGATGTAGAATGATCCGTTCAGCCATCTTGGAACAAAAATATGTTTGAGACTCAGGGACCTCTGAAACATCTGTTGAATACCGGACGACGGAAATTTTGCACGAGTACAATACATTCCTTACAAGGCTTCTTAGGGGGGCGGTAGGAAAGTAAAGATGGTATCCGTATTTTTGCTAAGAAAATTTGTTTGGCAAAATATCTTAAATCCATGAAAAAATCCCTTGCAAAAATGAATTTGCCTATGTTTGATTTAGAAATTAAGGTTTCCACCGGAGAGCGATTGCCCCTTTGAACACTTTAAAACTATGTATTATAAAAATCAAGAGTTCTTGAATATTCTATAATGCTAACTCGTCACACATTTCCCACTCTGAATCAACCTGTTTCACATATCCACTTACATGATAATCTTCTTGTGCTTCAATATCAGTTCTCTCGTGAGGATATACATCTCCTTCATATTCAAATCTTTTAATCTTTCAAGCGTCAAACTCTCAAAACCACTTTGCAATATCTTCAATTGACCAATAACAAATGTCATAATTGATATAAAGATAATTTGCGAGGCTGTATTGTAAGTGCATCCAATGATGACAGAAGTCACATCAATGCTAAAGGCCATGTAATAGTGTTGTTTGTAATCGACTGGACGCCATATTACGTAAGGCATTGGTGGATCAAACCCAGGTAGCATAGTATCATTATTAACAATTGTCATGTACTCTAGTTTTAGGTCTTGGTATTTGGTGAATCTAGTAAAGACAAGAGTTATGCCACACATTGCGGAATAGATGAACAGCACAATGCTCAATCTTGTCGTCAATGTGGCATTTCTTTTGTAAATGACCTTTGCTTCTGGCTCGTAGCTTTCGTACTGTTCATCAGCTTCAAGTATATATTGGATGGTTTTGCGCACTTTGGTTTTCTGACAAATATACACCTTGGCCAGGATGATACTACACAATATAATCATCCCAACGCTTTCAGTTGTTTTATCTTTGTCATGCCATACCATGGGAATTTCAATGGCCAAGCAGATAACGAAGCAGTTGAAATAGGCTTGCCAAAGAAATGAATATAGTCGATAACTTAGTTGTTTTATGTTAGAGGTGGTATTGAGACTGAGACGCCAGGTGCCTGAGTAGATCATCAGTAATCTGGCAACTTTCATGTGCTGTATATCTGGAAATATGTCCAAATTTATCTATATATATATATTACGATTACTGAACAGAAGGATCACTTTATCCTTACAAGTGTTTTATGATCAAATTATGGCACGGTACACTGCCGGTCCTAAAGATATCTTTAATAATATAAGATATTGTGTATTCTATTATTTATTTTCAATATTAGCATCAAATTACTTTCATTATAAACAAAAATTCTGCCACCAAAAGTTTGACAAATGTTCAAAATTGGCTATATTGTGAACTGCTATTTTGATTTAAATTATTTTTTTGTGAACTGTCGGTAAATAATACTGTAACAATACAATTTTATAAATTTTGATTGAAGCATGTATTTCAGACACATTGAAAGAAATACAAGTAATATTGAAAAGTAGATTAAATCTTTTAAAGGTAATAAGAACATGAAAATATTAAAATCCCGACGGCCTATAGCCATCGGAAAGGTAAATTTCTCGAAATTCATTAAAATTAAAATCTGAACATTTTCATTGGTATACCTACATGTCATTACATGCCAATTGCCCATTTTAAACCGGATGTATGATAGTCATGCGGCTAGAGTGTTAGATGTTGTTGTTTAGGCTATTGAATATAAAGCAGATATGGTTCGCGTTCAGCTTGAAGGCTGAAATTTTTTTTCCGCCTATTTCTAGTCAATAAATATACTATATATATTTTTTTTATTCAGGGTCTATATTAAGATCTTCAGAAAATGTACAATTACATCAAATTTATATTGAGTGTTCATGATTTACCAATATTTCTTATTTTTTATTTATTAATTTTTATATTTTTTTCTGTGCATTTTATAAAAAAATTCTATGAACAAAAGTTGTAGGTACTGATTATATCTATAAAATAAAATTATTTTTGATGATATTTACACTAACGCCCTTTTTTGATATTTTTTTTTAAATGTTTGAATGGTCACCATTTTGAAACTACTTACCCGATAACGCCCAATAACGAATTCGGCCGAGATATTTAAGAGATTGATTTTTGTAGCAAATTTGAAGTTGATACCTCCAAAACTGCGACCTTTATCGTGTTAAACCAAAAGTTTTTTTGGACTTACTTATAGACATATAACAACATGCCGTTGAATTTTTTTCGAAATTCAAAAGTATGAACGATCGCAATAGGTACAACAAAATTAGCCCCTTTCACCAAAATGAGTTTATTCAGTCGAAGTGTTATCGAAATAACAATAATAATAATAATAAAATAGTAAATTGTTACAAATTTTCAAGTACTACCATTCGAAGCTCTTTACTCATCATCATCATGCAGTCCCTCGTTTCCACTGCTGGAGATGGGCCTCAACCTAATCCATTTTCTTAATCTCTCAGCAGCATTCATTAAATTTGTCTCAATATTTCTAATATCATCGGACCAGTGTGTAGGTGGACGACCTCGACGACCTCGATATGCTTTTTGTCTAGATCTCCATTTAATAGATCTCGTCTTTTCTTTAACCTTCTCTGCAACTGTCTTCAAAGAGGGACAGTGAGTACTTTATCTAGAACTATCAGAAACAACAATGGAGAAAGCGCCCTTACCATACTCCAGTGGAACATATGTTGAGCCTGATATACTGCCTTTGTTCAAGATACGACATTTAAAGTTGCTGTAATGTGATCGATGCGTGAGTGGCTCTATTCTCTCTCAGCGTAGAGTACTTAAAGTACATAGATCTACTTCAATGCGGTCATCTTTCTTAGGTACTTCATGAGCCTTGAATTTAATCTTCCGGGAGCTACTCATATCTTGGATAATATTGGGTGTCATGCCTGCGTTGATAGTTTTGCGTCCGACTTAAGCATCTCGGCAGTTATTTGATAATTTTTGGTAACTTGTTCGCTTCCATTTGCGGCTGTTCATCGACGATAGGCACATTCAAACTTACCCTCTGAATGTGTTGTACCTGCAGACAATTTTCGAAATCAACAGCTTACCACTTTTATCTTGGACTGGTTATCTTATGCGTGCAGTTTTTCCTGAATGCCTAGGTACGGAGTATTTGGAGCAGGTGTCGTGTATTGTTCATTCTCGCAGCTTCATAGGCAAGTTCGTTTACCCATCGTTGATTGTCACGCTCGCAAAGCTTCGTAACTATTTGTCAGTCTCCGTTATTTTTGCAGTTCTTGTTTTGCAGCGTTAATCTCTGCCTTAGCTCTCCTTCGCTTTTATCGATATTATTGATATTATCATCAGCTATCAAAAACGTTGTCTTGACGTGGCCCACTTCTTATAGATATCAGCTGGAATTTCTTCTTCTCCTAGTCCACCTATCTATTATCTGTTCTCCTTGCCACATGTTCGACCTATCATTAATTCAAATAAGTTAATCTCTTGGATGCTTTTGATCATAGCAAGGCTGCAGATGTTCCCAGAGATGCCCAATGCTACTGAGATCTGAGCTGCAAGCTGGCCAAACCATTCCATCAACACCCACTTCGTCTAGATATTCGTCAACTATTCGTGCGACGTACCAGTTCGAGACCAGTTATCCAGTTGATGCCTATTGTTATCGCAGTTGCTATATTCCACACGGATCAATCACAATTGATGTATTGTTACTGGAGAATTGACGTACAGTTTTACAATAAAATCATAAAAATCAAATGAGTGGTTCGATAGATAGCCAATTCTGATAGTGTGTGAATTTTTTTTGAAGGTCATTGCTCTTATAAAAGCTGTTAACGAAAAATCCTTAAAAAATGAGAGAGGTAATTCTACATAAAAATATATGAATATATCTAAGTGAAAGTTCAATAATCTTGATAAGGTACTAATGAAAAACTCTAACATCTGAAATAAATATTTCTTATTTTATTATTTGGTACACCGAAAAATGCTAAATAATATTAATTCTATTGCTGCTCATATTTTCCAGGTTTGTATCAAAAGTTTCATCTCTACATATGACTGCACAACTTCAAAATTACAAGCACCAATAGAATCAACCTTATTTTGTATTTTCCAGCGCACAACAACTAATAAAGTCGGTGCTATTTCTGGTGAAAAAAATATTTGTTCATCAAATTATTGCTACTACATAACACATAAGAACATAAAGATTTTCATACCCATATCCCCATCAAATAGTCCGTAATAAACGTTTCAATAAACCTTCTAGTATTAATTGTTACATATAAGTGAGAATATTACATGTCCGTGTTCTTTTGTTATAACTATGTATCTGCTATAAACCTTGAAGGTAATTTCAGTTTGGCGTCAAGTACTTCAACTAATATAATTGTTAATAATAATTAACGGTTGTAGGTATATGGTCCTATTAGAAATTAATCCACATACTTATTTCGAAACAAATTTTAGTAGTTACACTTCATCATTTAATTCATGTATTATTAAATATTTCTTGTTAATAGATTCGTACTTATTTTATATTCTGTTGAAGACAATTTGGAAGTAACTATTGTTATTGATCCAATTCAAGAAGAAGAATGGATAGAGTATTTCATTTGTATATTATTGTAACGTGAATATGTTTATCATGAACTTACGGTTATTATTTCTTTTAGTATGTATTTGTTCTGTTTCCTTATTTGCTATAGTTGTATCATGTATATGTCATTAATTCTAGAGCTACTAGATTCATTCTCGACCCTTCCTGAAACTATATGTGAAGTACGCTTTGTCACAGAATTTTCTGTTTGACAATGTGCGTCATGTGAATGTCATGTCATGATTCAGATATATAAAGCCGTGACGGTCACGGGATATAGTCAGTTTATTGTCCGTTGGAGACATAAGTCGATAGTAGTTCAGTCGGTAATGACGGTGACAATTGAGATTGTCAAGGTGAGAAGTTATGGCAGTTGTACTACAACAGAAGGTCGTGTACAGAGTGTTGAAAATAAACCATTGGAATCTGCGAACTTTTGAGTATTACGCAAGTGAACTTGCCCTACAACGATTAGCACAGGGTTAAACGTTACATTATTAAATATTGCTTGTAACCGAGAAGAGATTTTGAATATATTTTTATTAAATAATGAATTCAGTCACCGATAACCTCATCGTAATTTGGATTATATTTTATTATTCTATAATGTTGCCAAAGCAAATTTTTCCCATCTAAACGGATAGTAATTTATGGCAAAATTAGAGTTACAATAATTGTAGTTTCGTAAAACCAAGTGAAAGAACCATTTTGGGAAAGGAACTAATTTGATTTAAATAACTAAAAAGGTTTCCTTGGCGTGTCCTTAAATCAAAGCCGAAATATTGCTATGCACTGCTATTCTTCCATTTATTTTACTTGAATGATTTTCATTGAACTTACCTAAAGTATTCTTACGTTGACCATTTTCTTAAGGTGCATTCCTGAGAAAAGCATCGAAAACAGTTGCAATAATGACATTTCATATATTCTGGCTAAATGGTTCGACTTGCAAAAGCCATTTATTTAACTACTGTTGTTTTTTCTCTTGGTAGGTAATCAGAAAAAAATGAGTAGTCGCACGAGCCAAACTATTTTCTTATTAGGTGAAATAACTTCCCATTAGTATTTTAATGAGTACGATTTTATAAAGTCGTAAACCTTGGGTAAATCATATGAATAAGATACATGGATGACAGAAGGATAGAATAAATGCAATGTTCTTAGTACTATCATAGAACTTTAGGAAGCCACCTTTGCAAATGGTCAGGTCAAAATAAGTGATGAGGAGAATATATAACACTGAAAATAATGCGCCGCAGACAAACATTTTCTCATTCTTTCGAGGTCACACTCTAATAGGGGCATAATTCGAATCAAAATTAAGTTTAATTTTCTTTACTTTGGTTGCGCCAATATCTCGGTGTTTAGTTACCTACCAATATTGATTGACATTTATGAAAATAAGAAAGATACGGAATTTGATCTTTACTCAGTTCGAGGTGCATTTTATATCAAGGGAGCTATGTACCTTAAAACTAGGTCAGATATCTGTGACAATATTTGTTAAAAAATTAAAATCTGTTAATACTTTTATTCAGATATGTTTGCGGTAGGATTCTTATTATTTTAAAAATAATTTAAATATGATATAAAATTAAAATATTTGCGATTATTCAGATATTTTACAAGTAATGTAACAAAACTAGAACCCAATGTATTATTAAGGCGCATTAGGTACAGTCCAAACATAAACTTTCTGGCACAAACTTTCCAGCAAGAACCACAGGGAGGTGTAGAGTACTCTTGCCATGAAAGAAGATGTACAATAAAAAGGGGAAAAGGAAATAGAATGGAAAAGTTGTAATCTGGAGAAATGGTCAAACGTAAAACTAAATCCTTTGCTATTAAAAAGAAAATAATCGGTAAACTATATCAAGACATAAAAAAAATCTTAAACAACAATAAATAAAACAATAAGAGATTAACAAATAAAACAAAATTCTGAGTGCGAACATACTAATTCGTGGAAGCAACCTCAACAAGCAGCATACAATAGAGGTAAACAATTTACAATTGCTTATAAATTAACTAAATTCTGCGATTCTTCTGTGGGCAAAGTGATCTATAATGCTTTCTATAAAATTATGATCGTTGATTTGTGCTTTTATTTTTATTTTTTCAATTGACATTTTTGCCATATTGCTTAGACCTGAAGTGGTTCTTATGTAAGACTTTATTCTTTTAAGTGCTGAACAACGTACCTCTATCTCTATGGATGCCGTTAATACCGGTAGAACAAGAACAAGAGCGACGCAAATCATGCATGCATGCAAGATTCTAGATCATTTTCATAGCTTTGTGAAGTTGGCATCGAAAATACGAAAATAAAAATGTTTCAGATGGAAAACGATTGTACTCTATTAGTAACCTACTGTACCGCAATTATTTTTGTTTGTACCCTCAACCCCTTTACGGTACCGCAGTTATTTTTGTTTGTACCGTGAACCACTTCATGAAAGGGATGATACAAAAATAGTGCAAATAATGAAAATGCGTGTTCTTTTTTAAGAAAATTTCGATAATCCGGATGGGATTCGGTCCCAATTAATCCCGATTGACGTTCTACTGTATCTCTAGTTTAATATATGAAAGCCAGTCTTTTTTTTTCTTTTTATTCCGAATCTGTAAATACAAGTACTGAATTGATCTCTCAACGATTATCTTATTTCCAATCTGATTGTCCGTTAGCCTATATTATGAATATGTTTATTTAATATAGAAAATACAGAGGAAATTTATACCACATTTTCCATTACGAAATAAAAATCTTAGCATGTTCATATATATATCTTTATTCATTATTATTCGTATTTTTTGTACACTCTATAATACATTTTCAAAATACCTCAAGACATTTTGTGCATTACAACAATTATACAATGCATTAAAAAATATCCTTGCACACATGAAATCAAATCAGATGCGCGCACAAAATATGTAAATATTTTTCGAATTGCACTGTATTTTTCCCATAAACTTTTCTATACATATATAATATATACTCTCAAAATATGTACAAATATAAAATTTTAAATAATTAGAAAGATTTTTTTGTACTAAAATAAAAATTTGCCTTAAATTAGGAAATAATCATTTGAACACATAACTATATGATATGGTTTTCTAATACATTGTCACTGTTGGACATTATTAAATATTCTTTTTAATTAACAAGCATTATTCAGCTTTTATAGAATATATGACATTTTAACATCACGTCTAGGTATATTCTTTTCTAACAATTACATTAAATAGGAGATAAGATGATTCGTATTTTCGATATTTGTTTCCTTTCTCAAAAATAAAAATATAAACATGAGCAAATTTGATTAACTGACGTGAAAATGATCAGATAAAATTAATTCCTTTGCATTTTAAAGTTTTTGAAAAAGCAACTTAAAAATATCCTCTTAATATCAGTTTACTTGAGAAAAAAATACTAATATTTTTGTGTCATTTTTTTGATTGAATACCAGTACATTAACAAACTTATTTCTATTGCACACCCTGTAACTCTCGATACGAGTAAAATCAATTATATATATAATAATAATTATACATTTTTTTAGTTTATCTCTCTGAGTAAGCATGGATGGCAAAAATTTTATATAATATTCTACGTTTCAGTCGATGAACAAATTTCAAATCATGGTCCTATCATACACAATTATATTTTTTTACATATATATTTAATATCATTTATAATTCAATATCATCACAGTTTGGAAATCTCCAATGTCTACTAAAAAGAGTTTAATTTTATATGTTGTTGATTCTCCCTTTGCGAAAATGACCAAGAAATCATCATGTATAGTATTTGGGTTACTTACAAAAGTAAAAAAGGAGTAATAGATTATTGAAATAGGATCAAATGTGATCTAAGTGCTTTGAAACTTTAAGGAAAGTAGGAATGTGCTTTTCAGAATAAGAAATGAGGAATAAATAGAATAGAAAATATTTCTTGATCAGTTCAGGAACATACATAATATAAGCAGGCATTAGAGATCTTCTTTATATTTTCTTGAAACTGTTTACTCCATGCACCCCTTTTAATTTATTTATTATTACATATTTACAAATAATATTTCTCTCAATAGGATTTTTTGTTCTCTAGCAATAATATAGGCATAAATTACTTAAATTTAATATTAATCATAAGACATCATATCAATCAGCTAGCACCATTTCAAAATTTGACTAATTCCACTTTTCTCGAAAATAAGACAAAACAGTCTACCTACCCATCTACTCCCTTTACGGAACCAAGAGCAACAATATTTGCGGCAATAAAAATGATAAAATGTTATTGAGATTAAAAAAGAGAGAGCTGTTACTTTTCATGGGCAGATCATAATAGTGAGAGTAGTGAATTGAACAGTAGATATAGTTCGACACTTTATTAGATTTTTTTATCAGTACCAGCATAGTATAAAAATTTACATAAAAATTTACTTATACTATGGTACTATTTACTCGACCAATTAAGTCTCCAAAGTTTGAAACATACCCAACATTTTTCTTCACTAAAAATCAGATTTACGTTGTAAAAAACCTTCAGAAAACTTTTACAGGAACGATAGCAAAATCATTTTTAGCACTGGATCTAAAAAAGCACATATAGAAAAAGAAATCAGTGTCAGAAGACTAGAACTAAAACATAAGAAAAACGATACAATCAACGATTATTTTGATAATTAATTTCATATAGAAACTAGGATCGGCTTTATTAGAGGATGCGCTGAACAGTACTATGGATTTATACTATTGGTACTAGTACTTCTGAAGTTTTGCCAGACACGAAGTTTTAGTTATAGATAGTTGAAAAACTAATGGCATCTTCTTCAAAATTCGATACATATAATAATAAACAAAAAAGTATCCAAATCGGAGAAAAACTAAAATAACCAATTAAATATAATATACTCATAAAGATAGAACATATTTATAATTACAAAATTATTGAAATTTTGAAATATACAAGCTTCAGTTATCTAAGAAATCGGTTAAAGGAGGAGAATGACAAAAACAATACTATAAAATCAAGCAAGTAGAAGGAGTATTGCAAGAATAAGAAAATATTGAAAAAAAAGAGCAGGTGAAAACATGAACCTGAGATACCAATAATAAACTGAATATATATATATATATATATATATATATATATATATATATATATATATATATATATATATATATTATGATCATGTTTCCCTCAATATTTATCTTTCGAGGCGTTCAAATTAGGATAATAAGAAATATACATATTTGAATTACTTATAACGAGTCCTTTCATTTGTTGATATGTCCTATGATGCCCTCAAGGAAATATTTTTAACAAAATCAGCAAATTCCAACTTCTCCCTTCAATATATTCGGAGAAAATAGCCTGTCCGACACCGGAGTGCTCTTATAAGTATAACTTGTTTTTTTATCGGAAATAAGGAGCCATAAAATTGACGAGAAGCATGATATTTATATAAAGAAAGAAAATTTCAAAAATTGCTGAAGAAGCGAAAATCCACGAAACTCGAAGGTCGATGTGATATAGAAATTATCATTATAGCGTAAGGAGCTACAGTGAAATTTCAAGTCATTTCTATAATTAAAATACTGTACTGCTATCATAAAAAGTTGAAGTTCATTTTCTGGAGAACAATTGCTTTTGAGAAATAGGTTTTTTGGTAAGAGTTATAATATATTTACTGTTCAAGATACGAGAACTATTTCTCTCGCATCATGTATATGATGTTCTGCGTAATGTTAATATTTTAAGACAACTCTTATCGTTTTCATTTCAATTATAAATAATTTGCGAGCAAATATTCTTGACATTCCACTCCCTCTATATCTTCTAACAACACCCTATCCTCCAATAACAAAACAACATAACCTTCCCATCATATTTACCCTACCACACACCTTTTCTAGCAACTCTGTTCCTCATCTATAATATGCTCTACTATCAACTCACATTTCGCATCATTTTCCATCTTTCAAATGATCGTGCTATGTTTACTGCTATGTTCCAGTGCAGCTAGTACATCCTGCTTCTGTCTCACATACAAGCGTCCCTTCTTCCATGGATTCTGCAATTGCAACGGTTTAAAATCATCTCTCAGGCAACGTTCCCTAGCCCCAATCACAGCTACTAGGCAAAAGTTTTTCAACTTTTCCGCATTGTAGATGGGACCCTCTTTACCTTTGAGCACGACGGCCATGTTGAGTTGCTTGACAACCAAATCGACTACTTCTCTGGCCGTTGTACGCGGGGTAACGTGCAGTTTCAGGCTGGTGCCGCTGGCTAGGCCAGTTTCGTAGGCAGCATACACTTGTAGAATACCGCTCTGTTGTTGTGATGGTGGTTCATCTTTCGATGTTGATTGCATCTGCGGATCCAGATATGGCACCTTGAACATGCCATCAGCGTTGTTTTCGCTTCGCAACGCATCCATTGGCTTTAGGTATGCCGTGGTGACCATATCCAGATCAGCAAACGATTTGATATTGGTCAGACTTTTCGATAAGCTCGATTCGAGATTGGAGTGCAACAAATTGGGATCGACATTTAAATGTCTGGGTCGCAGTCTTTCTGATTTGGTGCTGATATCAAGGATGTTCTGTTTGACATTGGTCATACTTCTAGATGGTGCCATACGTGATTTGCTTCTCACCTTGTTTGGTGTTGATGTACCCATTGGTGTATTGTTGTCGCTGTCTGAGCTCAAGCTGTGCATGCTATCTGAGGTATTTGTTGTGTTTAGTGTGTTCACACTGACCATACTGCCACTATATATGGATCGGACACCCATCAATGGGCTCGTTGTGGCGGAAGCACTGCAGACAGTTGTGGCTCGACATCGCTGTTGCATTGTGCTTGTTGGTATGCTGAATAGAATGTCTTCACTTCGAGAGGGTGGAAGATTCTGGCTGAAATAGTCACTGTTGTAGCTTTCACTGTTCTTCCTTGATTCAGTGTCGCTGCAGGCACTCAAATAGTGACTTGCTTCGTTGGTGCTAAGATGTTGCTCACTTTTGCTGAATTCGTTGATTAGATTACCAGAAGGAGTGGCACAACTCGAGCTGCCCGGTCCAGGCCAAGAACCTCTGCCGGGTGGTGAGCTCTTGACTGCCTTTGGGTCTCTAGGTGGTATTTGTAAGAGGCTCCTCTTTGGACTGGTGCAGGTGCCAATCTCCTTTTCTAAGATATACCGCATTGTCATGCCATTAGTGATGCGATCCCTGGCAAAAGTGATGACATCCATTAACCATCTGATACTCTTCCAAATACTGTTGAGCTTTGTCTGAAGATCTTGCAGTTTTGTAAGCCTTTCCTTGGCAATGGCTACTTCGCTGTTTGAGAATGCTTCACGATGTAGATGATTGGCAGTTTGAGCGTCCAGCTCCAATAGACAACTTAACTTGGCGTACTTTCTTATAATACTGCTTTGGTACGTATTCAAGTGGATCATTTCAAATACTTGAATCGGTAGACTGAGCAGATCACCGCGCTGCAGTAGCATTTCTCTCTGGCCAGGTACTGAGCAAGAGAACTCGGCAGAAGGGCAAATGACAATGAAGCTGACATCTTCAGTCAAATCAATCACTTCAGCATCGTACAATCTGTGAATATTGGCATCTTCGTTACTGACATCCATGTAGTTGAAGAGACGTTTAGCAGCACTGGTCACTAATTCTAGGAATGTTCTTTGGAGTTCGGTGGCGTTGTCGAGGATGTCGGGTAGGTGCTGTTGCTTTAGGTAGGTCCATTCCTCTCTGAAAACCAGAAACAAATGATATATAACAAAGAAAACAGAATATTTTATTATAGCTTAATAGACAAATAATAACTTACGCAGATACATGTGGGTTATCCCTTATCTTACAATGGGGAAGCATATTTGGAGATTTCGAAGACACCACCACCTGGATCATGTCCACAGAGCTTTGCATCTTTAAATAGGCAAGATATAAGCCTCTGCTTAGCTTCAAGCTAGATACCTGGGAACAAGAAATGACATGATTACAACAATCTTCTAAGGAACACCGAGAAAATGTATCTTACCTGATGGTAGTTGATTTGTTCCTGTATGCTAGCCATCAGAATCTCAGCCACATTATGATCATCGCTAAGGACTACCTTCTTGAATACCTTGTTCATGGGTAGCCATCGTGAATTGAGCACCGATACGCTTTTAGGTGATTTGACATAATTAATGGTGCTGAGAACGACAGTACCCTGCGAATCCCTTAGTGGTTTGTAATAAAGTTGGCCGAGATCTTGAAGACAGAGCGACGACTGCATCTGGAGGGCTGCTGATAGAAGCTTTGTCCTGAAATGGATGGCAGAGGAGGAGTTCTTCTCCATGTCAGACCTGGAAGAAAAACATTGATGTAAAAGGATATTTTATGAGATCAAGTGAGTATTACGAACCTTAGGAGTTTTGTATCATCCCATGTACATGACACCTTCATCAGCCAATGGAGATCATTGTGAATGCAACTGGGAAATGTTTCATCTATTTCTATCACAGGTAAAAAGTCTTCATTTGTTACTAATACTTTGTCTTCGTGGTATAGAATGCACGCCAGGTATATACCACGGCGTAAATTCTTCTGGAACTTGCTGGCAGCCGTAAATAGTTGCTTGATGGTGGTCTTTTTTCGCTGGGTCCTCCGTTGTTGACCTTGAGACTCGAGAATCTCACTGCCGGGACGAAATTGTTTCACCTCCTCCATAAGTTCATCCAGCTGCTTCAACTTTCCACCAAATCTACAACACAAAAATCAATTGGGTAAGCAATTAAGAAGTGTATTGCTGTTTTAGAAATATACCTTGGGTCCCTTTGTTCGATTTGCCGCCATGTGGAGGGTACAACAGAGGATGGAGTCGAGGTGAAGTATGGACCGTAGCCTTTGAAGTTCCCACAGGCAGCTCGGAAAAAATATCGTCGACCTTGTGTCAGTTCAATGGAACAATGTGTGTTTGATACTTCGAGTATCTCCTTTTCACCCGTTATGATGGAAAAGTCTGCTCTTGTGGACCATTGAACTGTAAATTGAAAAATTTATTGTCAAAAAATGTTTTTAGATGTGAGAATTATTTAAACTTACCTTTAAATTTGGTTGTTATGGCTGAATCGTTGGCGGATGGCTCCTGTAGACGCACGGTAACAATATTGGCGGAGGTTATGTCTAAGGCAACAAGCGAAGGAGGATCCGGTGGTCTTGCTTGGGCGAATCCAAGAACCAGTCTTTTTAAAGATTTCGCCCTTCTTTGCCAGGCGATTGCCTGTTTTTCTGTATCCCCACCCGCACAACCTATATAACAACAAAAATATTTGTGTAACATGATTATTCCTCATATGCCAACATCGAAATGAAACATGTGTTTCTGGAGTTATGAAACTTGATTATTGTAACATGTACTGTATATACGTTGTCGCGTTTTCTTGTTTTAACCATTAGATGTGATCACTGATAGTCTAAATTCAAAATGACGACCAATTCACTCATTTTTGAAAAAATAACATACACTCTTAGGACAAAACTTGTAGGATATTCGGTTTCCTACAACCTAAAAACCTGAAAAAACTATTATTTCAAGTATTGCATTATCTCATTTTTTTAAATGATCAAAGGTAAATAAAATTGTATCAAATCAAATTTGAGGCAGTTTTGGCCTATGAAGTGTGACGACAAAAATTCATCGTAGAAAATGGAAACTATTATGTTTTTTCGAATTTTAAGCCCAGTAGACTTTTTTAAATTACAAAACCTTGTAAGAAAAATGAAACACATTGACTTTCATACTTGCAAGTATAAAAGAACTTTTATAAGGAAGAGAACCGCAGGAAAACGAGGCCATCTTGCATGACACGTAGATTAGGCATAATAGTCGAAGTCATACCACACTAGAAAACGTTTCAATCTCCAGCATTATTGTGGTGTAAATTTTTTTTTTATTGTAAATGAGAAATAATTTGAAATTCATTTCACAAAATAGTTCATAAAAAATATTTTGAAGGTTTTCCTTCTTTTGACGTTGAAACACGACTCTCGATATTGACAGAGAACAATAAAGGATAATAAAACCGAAATTGTCGAATATTGAGTGAAATTCAATGTAAATTGATTGTCAGGCGATATTTGGTAGACTTAAGAAAGATAATTTAAAAACCACATTAGGCAGATCTTATTATTCCCGGAAAATATTTAATAATATAATCAGTTTGAATAGTTGATATTTAAAGTCATTGCCACGTGACTGTGTGCGGTGATTCTAGTTATGTCAGGCGGCTGACAGAGATTTTGTATTTGTATTAGTCTCAAATCAGTGATTTTTCCATTCAAATTGTATTTATGATAACCCTAAACCAACATAATAGAAGACGAAACCAAATTGTTAACGTGTTGATTTTCGAAACAAAATCTAAAAAATAATGGAAGAGAAGAAGAAGAAAGTACCTATTTATTAATTTGTTCAGATATTATTTGTTTAAACCTGATTTTTACATATGTATAAATAGAAAAGTTTTGTGGTTAGGTAAATGTCTAACTACTTTTAAGAAATATAAGCTTTGACTTTTTTCGTCTTGTTTTATTAATTTGTCCAGATATATTTTTTTAAACCTAATTTAGGTGCATTTATATAAATAAAAAAGCTTATATATATTTATATATATATATATATATGTATATATATATATATATATATATATATATATAGATTTTGTATTCTTGACTGGATTTATAATAAATAAAAAGATGTTCTTGGGGATGCAGTCATATATTCAATAAAATTCTTTGACTGAAGCCGAGCTTTCGAGAATGTTTATTCTCTTCTTCAGGGCAAATATCGTGAATTTAGAATAAATTAACCAAAAACAGGAAAGATTTCATAGCCATCAATTAAATAATGACATTTGTAATTGATGGCTATGAAATCTTTCCTGTTTTTGGTTAATTTATTCTAAATTCACGATTTTTGCCCTGAAGAAGAGAATAAACATTCTCGAAAGCTCGGCTTCAGTCAAAGAATTTTATTGAATATATGACTGCATCCCCAAGAACATCTTTTTATTTATATATATATATATATATATATATATATATATATATATATATATATATATATATATATATATATATATATATATATAACACACTAAACTCTACGATTGGGTAGAAGAAACAAGAAAAAGAAACAAATCAACATACGAAATATTAAAAACTTACTTTTGCAAACGAGGTTACAAAATAAAAATGAGCAAAGACAAAGTTAGGACTTCCTTTGCCCATATGGACGGAAAACAATTAACACTTAAGACATTTGACAAAATTAAAATTTCTTAAAATTAAATGATTCTCCTCTATTTTATAGTTCTATTTACAAAATTACTGAAATGTTTGTTCTAAAAACATCATGAAAAATACATCTTTCTCTCTGATTTGAAAGTGGGGGAATAATAAATGAACTTTTCGAATTTATCCCGGCTAAATGCAAGACAATAAGACATTTGCTGATAATCAAACTCCACCCTTATTGAATATTTTTTAGCCCTGAAGATGAAAATATATTTTTCGAAAGCTTGGTTAGCAAGAAGAGTATTCTTTTTTTAAGCCCCATAAAATTCTTCGGCAGATTACCCAATCATAGAGTTTAGTGTGTTCTAACAAATACTGCCGTACTTCCAAATATATATAAATATATATATATATATATATATATATATATATATATATATATATATATATATATATATATACATCAAATAATTTTCAGTAACAGAAGCTTTGACTTTTTGCGACTTGTTACAGTTCTTCCTTGAATTTAAATGTTTTTTTTTCTAGATAAACTGTAAAAAATGAATTAATGAAAGCAAAAATATACCATTCATCTTTACGATCTCACAAAAAAGACAAAGATCCTACAGTCGCTTGTTCTCTCTGTTACATTCGCGGACTTATCCCTAATATTTTTCGTCATCGGATCCGTTCCAGTTGTTTAGGTTAAATTTCACATTCAGATTCATATTTACCTGTCATTGAAGATGCCGGATAAGCATTACCAATGATGCTGGAAAAGGAGGCTCGCGTGTTCAGTGGAGCGCCACATGGTTCCTCAAGTAGACCACCAAGCTCTTGAAGTCGCAACTCTGCCTCGCCCAATAGGTTCTTTAGATGAGTACCAAATTTTTCGGTGCTCGAGACTGTAAAGCAACAATAATTCATCTTGAATGATAAATGCGTACTGATTGATCAATATTTGAGATATATTTTTGACACTTAAAAGTACATTAGGTTGTAATTAGCAAAAGGGGTTGGTTCCAGGTAGTACAAAATCTCTTCCATATGATTTTATTCTGAATATTTCCAAGAATTTGTTAATTTATGTTAGTGATATTACTGTAAATGCAGAAATAAGAATCAATCAATCGAATAGGATGTTTATATACCGGAAATGTTCATTTGATAAAAAGTCAGAGTTGATAAAGATTAAGTAAGGTCCAAAGATAAATAGGTTTGGGTTCAATAGGAGGGCAACGAAAAATGTGCAGATTAATCACAAGAGAATCAATTTCCTTTGTATAGGGTGAGGCTTGAAGTGTTTGCTTGAGGAAATGAAGAGGATGATCGGAAGGCCAGAGCGAATAAACGAAATTGAAAAAATACGTTATAGAACAATCTAAAATTGGAATATTGTCAAATGTAAGTTATTATAGAATTTAGTGTTAAATGCTTTCAATTAAAGTCTGATTCTAGAACGTGGACGTATTTACGATAAATTCATAATTTTCTCCGTCCACTTTCTCCGTCAAATTCCTTTTTGTAATAAAAGTTGAAAAAAATCAAGAAACTATAAATTTTTATTATTAACGATTATTTCGAAAACAGAACAGGTAAGTAGGATAAATAATTGCCATCAATGGCCTTGGTTGAATCAATAGTTTCAAAATGGCAACAACAAGATTTGGGAGCATGGAATATCCAATTTTGAGTGTTTCAAACTTTAATTATATCAGAGGGACAAGTAATTAGAATGGGAACACCGTTTTGATTTTTAGAAAATGTTATCATATTTGTTGTGAGCAATTTTTGAAGAAATATAAAAAACTTAATGTGCACATTGACGTTTCCATTTTAAATATTAGAAATTGAACCATTGCGTAAATTATTAACAAAATATTCAATAAACTTAAGTTTCTGGAGATAAAAATACAAATTTAATTATTGAAAATATATCACAACTTCTTGCATTTGGAAGAAAGATCGAGAATAAATGAATATCTTAGACACTCTCATAAAACAAAATATTTACGTATTCGTAATCGAAACTTAGTACGCTACTAAATTAAGTGCGGAGGTCTAACCTTAAATTAGGTTTATGACTCTTATGTCAGTGTTATGGTAGAATAGTGTTTTGTTTTTCATTTTAATACGATGCTAGATAGTATCGAACTAAGATTGCATTATGAATATACGCCTGTTAGAGTTTAGTGTGTGTATAAATCATCTACAAATATTTATTTATTTATTCCAAGAAATACATTGTACATTAAAGAAATGTTTAAACAATATTCTTCAGAGATGATACCCCATCTGTGAACTACGTTCGGATGTTCCGAAAGTTTGTTTTTTAAAACTGTTTATTAGGAGTGTGAGCTAATACAAGTCTAATATCAGAATCCAAATATACCTACAGTGTTACAGTATTTATGATAAAATATATTCTGATGAAGGAGTTCTTCGAGAATCATCTACTAGCAGTGGTAGATTGGATCCTAACTTTTGTGCAGCTTGGCATGATAAATTACAAACTAATTACAAATAAATTATAACCAATAATAAACTAAATTTAATTATAAAATAATATTTGATATATATAACTCTAATTTAATCTTTGTTTGCCTAATGTGATTGATACATAAATTTAATATATATATATATATACTATTTCTAAATTTATTTTAAATTACAATTATTCTCAAGTATCCAAATTTTCCAATTTTGTTCCATCCAGGACTTTTAATTTATAGGGAAGTAGATTAAATATTTTCATTGTAATAAAACATGAATTCTTAATACCAGCATTTGTCTTCATTTTAGGTTGGAGAAAACTTTCATATCTTGTTTTACTATTTGAATCTAAGAACTCATGTTGAAATGATTTATAATGCATAATCAAATCAAACATTTGTTCAACATTCAACACACCTAGCTGCTTCAAATTTTTGTTCCTGTCTATTTTATTTATCAGTTTGTTTTGTAATGCCTATACAATCCCCATCTTATTCTGATATGCACTCCCCCAGGCAGTTATTCCATTGTTTATTATACTTTCAAAAAGAGCACGATAGACCGACAAGGATTTTTCTAAATTTATAAAAAAATATATAATAAATATGTTGCTTTTTTATAACATAATTTACGTGAACGTCTCACCTGAGATTGCAGTCGAATAATACACCCAAATATTTGCAGTGGTCTACTCTTTTATACGGTTATTATTTATTGAAATATTCAACTCCAGTTTGCAAACCGGTTTCTGTGTATTTAAAGAAAGCTGATTATTATTTAACCAATTTTTCACAATTTTTAGATATTCATTCATCACGGACTTTATTTCTTTCCATGTAAGTATCCTCCTCACATAAATTAATGGTATCATCCGCATACGAAAAGATGTTATCCTCAGCTAACTGAGGTAATAAACTATTTATATAAATAATAAAACCTAGGGGTCCCAGTATGGTTCCCTGGGGCACACCTATATTAAGAACTTTGGGTTTGCTATTTGTTTCTCCTAACTTTACAGTCTAAAATCCGGCAGATAAGTAACTCTCAATTAATTTCAAAGCGATTCCCCTTAATCCCCCTCAATTTTAGTTATGGTTAACCGTGTCAAATGCCATGGCCAAATCTAAGAAAACTGTCATTATAGGCTTGCTTTAATCAAATCGGTTATAAATCACCCTAGTAAGTTTTTCCATTGCTTGTCCCATATTTTTACCTTTTAAAAAATGAAATTACATTTTTGATATCAAGTCATGTTTGTTTATAAAATGTAATAGTCTTTTGAGAATGCTTTTTTCAAAAACTTTTTATCTTTAATTTTCCGGATATTTAGGTAATTTTTATTTTTTTAAATAAAAATGAAAAATAGTAACAATAATAAAAAAGCGCATGAAACATTGAACCATTTGGCAACTATGTATTTTTGAAAAACTTGACAATAAATATTTAATTAGGAGCTGTTAATGATTAGGGCTATTAGATAACGATTTCCATTTCCAATTTCTAATTTATGCAGAGCATTATCAAAACTATATCAGCCAGTGAGAACTGGCAAAATATTTTTTTCTGACCGACTTCCAAAACGGGGGAAGTATACAATTGAATTTAATGTTTGTTTTTTATGTAAGAACGCGCCTTTTGCCTAGAAAACGTGCACCGATTTTGATGATTGTTTTTTTAATGGAAATAAGAGTTTGAGATATAGTACCAGATAAAAAAAACATCTCCTTCCCCCTGGAAAACCTCTCTCAAAGTGGATGGAGATGACAAAATTTCTCCAAAATAGAAGATTAAACAAGATTAAAGAAAAACATTGCTTTCAGCAAAGTTTGAATTGGAAGTTTTTACTAATATCAACCGGTTTCCGAGTTACAGCACTGGGAACGTTCGGTTTCATTCAGAGATTTCGAAACATAGACACACAGATTTCGGACTTTACTATTGTTTTAACTCGACAAACATAAACATTTTCTTCTTCTTCAGCTCTCAAATTTTCCATTTTGGAAAAACTTTGAGGCGCTTTTTAGGAGGCAGGCAATATTGGCTTTTAAATTTGTTTAATGTGGCACCGATTCTCAGCACTGCTCTCTCAAATTAAAACCTGCAAACGAACTTAAAAATAACATAAGTAGTAGAATTGTAGGAATACCTCGTATGTTTGGAAAATCCGAAATCTCTTTATACGCTCAGGTGTGCCATTCCTCTCAAAAACTTCCCCCAAAGAGGGTGATTGGCGGCATTTTTTTAAAGAATCAAAAATTCGAGGTGACTAAATGAAAGCGTTTAAATTGGACATTTTAAAAAATAATCATAGGTCTCCGCGTTACAATGTGAAATATGTGTGGAAGGGGCTAATTTTTACGAGAATCGAAAATTCGAGATTGGAAAATTATAGAAGCGATCATATCAAGCATTTATCCTAGATGGACATTTTTCAAAAAAATCATAGGCTGCTGAGTTACAGCAGTTACCACTCTGAAATATGTCTAGGTATTTCCGCGATGTTTTGAAATCTCTGAATAAATATGAGTAACGCATTATCTCCTTTGGTGAACGTTGAATGATTTTGTATTTTTCATTGCACCAACTAATAAACTCGTCCATTTTTTGTAAGAAATATTTATTTGTTTCAACCTTTTATCAATGTGACCAAGAAAGATGCAGCCTCTGAAATGCAACACTGAGTTTTCGATGATTGCGTCTTGCAAACCTCGTTACTATGGTTTTTGAAATAGGTAAAACAAGTTCTTGAAAGCTTCCTGAAATCCCGTATTTCAGAAAACTGCCATTTTGTGGACATTTCGGTGTAATTTTTTTATTAGGGTTCCGAGTTTTGAGGATAGTGTCAAAGCCGTTGCCCCCATTGAAAATGGGCGAAGCCAGCTTTAAGTGGCGAGAATGCTGGGGGTCCACAATCAACAGAGTGCTCGAGGTGCGTCACGTTGTCACTTAGTATGTGGAGGAAGTGGGAATTCGAAAAATGAACTGGCCTGCGTGCTCTCCAGACGCAAACCCTATGGAGCATATATGGGATCAATTAGGAAGGCGAGTGAGAAATCGGGAGGTGGCTCCTTGAACTATAGACAAGCATCGTATAGCGCTACAAGCGGAATGGCGCAATTTGGATCAAGACATAATCAGTAATCTGATTGCCAGTATGAACAGGAGTATGTTTGCTTTGTTTATTGTTTATCAAAACCGTTTAAAACTACTATCATTTCTTTTGTCTGTACCGATAGAAAATTTAATTGTAGGTTAATTTGGAGCTACAAAAACCACAGTTAGATGGTACCTTACATAACACTGGTGTTGTTAATCTTCAAAGGGGGTACCTACCCAACGGTTTGGCAATATTCAGAATGTACACTGAAGTGACAATAAAATGACAGTTGTCTGGAATACGTAACGAGGGTTATAAGACGCAATCATGAAAAATTCAGTATTCGTTTTAAGAGGCTGTATCTTCTTTGGTAATATTGATAAAACGATGAATAAAAAAGCACAGGTTTGGAAAAAGTCATTCTTTCTTCCCAGCAAGAAAAATTTTAAATTTCTTAAAAATATCGCGCCAGACCGCAGTTGAATTTTAGTGCTAAAAAAGAGTCATCACTGAAAGGTTAAAGATTAATTAACAACTTTTTTGATAAAAACCAAGAATACAGCATATAGACTTGAAATTTTTACCTTGAATTAAAAAAAAAAAATAATTATAAAAATCGATAAAGGTCTTGAAAAGTTATTGTCTATTGAAAATCGCCCTGAATTCGGTTAATGCATTTTTTGCACATGAGTGTATAATTTGGAAGGTAAATATCGAAAAGTTTATCTCTCATAAATCATGATCAACAAACAATTATTTTAACTGGGTCTTGTTGAAACTAATGGCTATTATCGAACGGTTTTCATCCATATTCTCTGAAACGTTTTCTATCGATGAGATTTTCTCTTTCTCAATTTCGGAAAGCGTTTAGTTATACTCTCTTCCGCATGGTCCAACGATTTTATTGCTTTGTGCGCTCTGGCGTCTCTCGTTTTTCTTTGGCGCGTAATTTTCGTGTCGACTTCCCGAAATGCCCTTTAGCCGCCCCTTGTGAGCCTCACATCGTAAATACAAAGACCTCTCGCCTCCTTCCAATCTACTACTACTACCCTATCCCATGGTCGTTGATGTTGGGTCAGGCGTTGGGAAGTAGAAGAAGAACCCGCAGCCACCGGAAGTTGAGAGAGTTTTGATGGCATATAAACTCCCCCTTAACCCCCGACACATCCCAAGAAACACAAACTGCTTCTCACTGTATTCTAAGGCCGCGCTCAATGTAGGGCAACGGCATATTTGGGAAATGTATTGGTAGGAATATGGGATTTAAGTTTGGAGTTTGTAGGAGTTGACATTTGAGGCTTTTTGTCTAATGAAAGTTTGTTAATATTGTACCAAATAATCCTATGAAATAATAATTCGATAAGAATGGACAATGGATAATATTGTAGACACTGTTATGGATTAGATGATTATTATACAACTTTAAGAATTTAAGACAATAATTGAAGTTTAAAGATGGATGTGTGGTGTGGCTAAAAATATTGGAAAACCTGAGTTTTATTAATTTATTTCAATCTCTTTTTACATCCCAAGTAGCCATGTAAGAAAAGTAGTGTAAGATTTTATTTACGTTTTAGGGTTCCTTATTTTCGGCCATATGTTTGTGCCAAGATTACTTGCGAGCACCAGCTCCTAAAACGTGTTTTGCTCAAGACTGTAGTATGAAAACGGTTGTAACGATTTTAATGAAACTTCTTTCAAATATTCTTCTTTAAGCCCAAATGTTTTTATGGTATGGTACATAATTTGGCTAAACGGTATTGCTATGTCAAAGTTGAATATGATCGTTATTGTTTCTTTTGACACGATTTTTAAATTCGATGGATTTTGTTCTGCAGCGTTAGGAAATACATTTTAAAGGACTACGTTTATGACTAAGTTGGTGGTGTTCTAAAATTAGTGACTTTCTTAGGAACGGGAACATAAAATGATCAACGCGCAATTCTAAGCTCGGTCACGTTTATTTTGAAAAGCACTGTATTACTGTTTTTTTATAGAACGTATCTTCAAAATTTCAGATATCAAATTTCGCAAACAAGATACTTTAAATTATCTTAAAAAAAACTATGGGCTATCAGCCATTCTGAAGATTTATTTTGACTCAAAAAAAGTCAAATTTAAGACTAGCTCGTCCGTACTTCAATTGTATATTGTGCTTCAATCTCCTCAGATTTGGCGGTTTATTCTAAAAAACTTAATTTCTGAGATTTCACCACCGAAAATAGTTAAGCGGAATGAGATTGGGACTCGTGAGAGTCTCTACGAGAAATCACTGTGTTCGGGAATAATTCGTCTGTCAGAGCAATTATTGCTAAATCAGAAATATGGCAGATGGTATCGTTTTGCTGAAACCATGTTCTTGAGTTGTAAATTGTCTGCAAAGATCATTTTTTGATATTCACTACTTGACTTCGTTCGCGAAAGGATGACGATGGATTCTAGTGAACTGAAGCCTTTATTTCTTCGATCGTTTCTTAGCCTCTAACAGACCACGGGCGAATTTACGAAATTGATTAAGTATTTTTGATAATCCAAATCCATTTTCTAATGCTATCGTCACGTAGTACATTTTCATAATAAAAATAATGATTTATTTTCCATGAAATATAAATGTTCATAACAGGGAAAGTAGAAAAATAATAATAATAAAAAATAAGTATTGAAATAAGCAAAGAAATCAGAAATGTAATTAAAAAAGCTATATAAAAGATATCCATTATATTACATTATTAATAAATATTTTTTAATACTATTTTTGAATCTTGTTTTTGCCATTTTTTTTTAATTCGGTAAATCATTATATACTTTTATGCCGTTATAAAGAATTGATTGTTTGCGAATTATTGTGTTAATTTTATTGATAAGAGATTATTGGAACATTCAGTTAAATGATTGTGTTGATCACTATTAAATAGAAAAACTAAATTTGAATGTTTCAATTATTTACGACAAGATGAATGAATATCCAAATTTAAATTTTATATGATGAACAAATATCAAATAATGTCCTGGGTTTATATAATTTATCTGTGGGTTCTCTGTAATTTATTTTGAATATGCACTTTGTAATTTTATTCTGAAGTATTTTCAAAGGTTTCAGTAAAGATTTTGTTGCTGAGCCCCAAAATGAAATTAAATATTGAAGCTTTGAATATACTAATGAAAAACGTACCAACGAATATTTATATAGATGATAAAAAGAATTGGTCCTAGGATAGACCCTTATGGAACACCACATAATACGGTTTTTTTTCTGAACCAGATACTTCTCCCATGCATACAAACAGTTTTCTATTAGATACGTAATTTTGAAACCATTTGCATACAAATCTCCTAATATGATACATATTATTCAAAATAATTTTACGATCTACTGTATCAAACGCTTTACTCAGATCCAATAATAAAATCCCGCATTTTTTTTGTAGTCCAGATCAAGTTGAAACTAAGTTATGACATCCAAAACACCTGATGCTTTGTCACTATATTTTCGAAATCCCTATCGAGCGTTACTAATATAATGATTTGTAATTGTCAAGGTATTCCAATAATCTTGAATGTACCGTTTTTTGAATACATAATTTCAGAAAGTACTGATAAAATTGAGATTTGTCTATAATCATTTCATATTTATCCCCCGTTTTGAAAATTGGTTTTACCTTGGGCATTTTTGTTTTATCAGGAACTATGCCCGTCAAAAAGGATAAATTTATTAATTTACTCATCAAACGTGCAAGTTCTGACTTCACTACTTTAACAATTTTGGTGCTTATTTTGTGTAACCCTTGCATTCAGTAAACTGATTATTTCATCAATCCTTTTTGAGGTGGTAGGTTTCAGATACATGGAAGTAGATTTTGATTCCATCGGGTATTGATTTTGGTTGGGATTTTTGGCAGCTAAGCTTGTACCAACATTGATGAAATAATTATTGATTTTTTAACAATTTTCATGTTGATCTTGTATTATAATTTCATTAACGGAAATAAATTTGATATTCTCAACATTATCCCTACTTTTATTATACAGGATTTAATGTCTAATGCAGCTTTTCCAGATACGGATTTGACTTGGTAAGTCACACTGCTTCACAAATTGTCTACTGTTAGTTCTCTAATTTGATATAAGATTTCAACAAAACAAAAATTCTCAGCAAAAACTAATCTAATCTAAATGCAATTAAATGATCTTGATAATATTAATACCATTAACCCAAGTCGTCTCTAGTCTAAACAGAGTTATGAAGATGCCCGCTGAAATAACATCACCCCACTTTTCATCGCACAACTTTCCAAGATGATGATGAACTAGTTGCTGTGCTATACTAAAACTAAAAGTTTGTGGAGGATTCACGGTGAGAATGTTTTCTCAAAGTTCATCATTTTGGCTAGTTAGCGCAGCTTTAAATGATAGTTGGAGCCCGAACTTTAGGTACTCTCACACACAGTAGAGTATATTTTGGCAATCAACCATATCTGTTGTATTTCTATAAGATATTCCACGAATGTGTGAAGATTTGATATGAGACAGAACCAAATTGCTGCATTAGTCGAGTATCAAGTATTTTTATTTTTAAGGCAGCGGACTCTATTCCATCAGAGAAGAATATGTTGACACATCGACACTATACTCGTCGAGCAGGCAAAAGGCCACACCGTGTAGCAGTTCTTCAAATTTACCTGTAATATTTTCTTATATTATTTTGAAATGCATAATTTATTGTTATTAATTTCTCTGTTTGAAACGCACTGCTGGAACAGGGTATGTATCTATTGCAGGTTGCGAACCTTCGCCATCAATTTAGAAGAATTAGAAAGATAAAGACGTTTAAGATTTGGCAAAGGTTTTCTAACAAAAAATAAGCTACTAATTATTGATATAAGCAAGCCGGTTCTTGTAGAGTTTATCATTTAAATCATATCTTAAAAAGTATAAATTTTTGAGATAGGATAGTTTCCCCAAGGTTCTAACTTGGGACCACTGCTCTTTCTTATATATAATCAATGATGTAATAACTGCATGGTACCTTCAAAGCACATAGTCACATTAAACATAAATAAATGCTAAATTATTTCGTTTACTCGTAAAACTAACTGGATATTCTTTGATTATAATATTCATAAAGTAGTGTTACAAAGATATTTGGAATTCAAGGGTATTTCTCCTTTATTCGTAGCAAACTTGAATATGCTTCGGTAATTTGAATGACATGAACACTTGCAACAATAGAATAGAATCTATTCAGCGAAAACGATTGAAATATATGTCATTCAAACGTAATGGTTCATATACCGGGAGAGGTTTTGATCACTCTGACTTGACAACGAGTTTTGGACTCGATGTTTTAAAAATATTTGTTTCCAATAAATTGGTCCAACGTTATTAGTTGGAGCACTGAAAAATACAATTACAAAAATAATATTAATTCTATTGGCGATGTTACTTTTAAACTTGAGCAGTTGCAGTTAGATTGATAACTTTTGGCACCAACTTCACAAGTACCAGCACCAATACAATTAATAATATTTTGTAATTTTCAGTGCACCAACTAATAACGTCGGTCCAATTTTTTGTAAAAAATATTTATTTCACACTTTTGAGTGTAACATTAGTCACGAAAATCGTTGAACGTTCACTAACACCAATGAAGATAGTACTTATCCTATTGCCCTCGTATATTCTTTGCTTGTAGTTGTTGTTATTGAGATCTCAAAACATCGCTGCATTTTAACACCGATTTAACTCAAAAACCGTAAAAAAATGTTCATTATAAATGTTGCTACAAATAATTATGTCTTTCATGTAGTACAGGTAGATTTTCATTTTTCGAAAGAAATCGCCCTCTCTACATAGCAAAAGTACATATATTTGAGAATTCAAACATACCTCTAGCTCGAAAACCGTAACTCTTTTAAATTATACCACCTCAGATTGTCGACTTTCGAGAAAATTTGCCCCTTCCACCCTTTCGGGGGCGGTTTTCGGAAGGATGGAGATTACGGATTTATGTTTTTATGAGTATGGGACCATTTCTCAACCCTCCTCTTTCAAATGGATCGAAAATCATCAAAATCGGAGCTCGTTTACTATAAAAAACGCTCGCACGAACAAAAAAAACAAAAAGTTGTATACCTCCTCCGTTCGGGGTTCGTCTGTCAAAAAATAGATGTGAATGTACAGTCATTTCCATTTTTTCAAACTACTACACAATAAAATTGATTGTCCATTTCTCTTGAATAAAATAAACTTTCATGTTCGAAATCCTTGTTTATGATGAAAGAATTACCCTTTTTATCTAATGTTATGACATGTTCTCCAATTAAGAATAATATGTGTAATAGTTTTAACTCTATAAGTTATGATTGTGATACTTTACCAACAATCTTACAGCATTATATGGATTTGATGGGCTAATCCTAAAGCTTGAAGTAATTAATTTCAGTATTAAGTAACTACGCAATTATTAAATTTTATTTTTCGGCATTTCTAAATCCTTAGTTTAGTTGTTATATTCTAAAGTCTATATTTTTGTGTATTTTTTATAATTGGTTATATGCCTGTAGAGAATAAATGCATTATTATTATTATTATTATCAGAAGTTTTATTCTTTTTGTTTTAGCTAGATAGGATGTTGTGACACCAAACTTTTAACCATGTAATAATGTTTTTCTATGTATTCAAAGTAACTGGTCCTTATAAAAGGCGTATTGCTGCGCATTTGCATTCAGTCAGGCTCTTCAACTTATTCCGATGTCTCATGACATTATCTGCAAATTTCCCATTAGTCTAAAGTTTTATTAAGTCTTGCTAATGGATAACTTGTCCTTTGACCTCGGGCGAATACTCCGGGGCATCGCAGTAAATAAGTGAGGTTGTCCCTCTCTTACGTCGCTTTGGTACTATCCTTTTCGGAACCGATAGTTGGTGCTGTTAACCAGTCTCTAGGTCTCGACCTAGGGGTGCTCTTGTTCTTTGACCTCGGCGAATAATCCGGGACATCGTTATAAGCGAGTGAGGCTAATACCCTTTCTTGCAACCTCTATTTTTATATTCCTCTTAAGCACTAATTCTTAGGTATTTGGATAACTACGAACATGCAGTATTTAGGACACTTAACGAGACTACCGAGTGACTGTAAATTCTAAGATCAAATATATGAGTTCATTTTGTCAAAATGTCCAATAGGCCAATCTCTGTAAATTACCCTGTACATTTCCTTTGGTGTTACGAAGCCTCATTTAACTATTAAATAATTAAGATTTCATTTATATTTTTACATTGCTTACCTTCATCTAGCTTCAAAAATCAACCTTGTTGCAAAATATCCAATAAAAATGGCCCTTTATTCATTTTAGATAAATTAAATCGTTTCGTGCATCGGCATTTGTTTGATTGCCGTAAAAATGTATCCACATTGCGATTTTACAATAGGAGATACAATTTTACTGCGTATGAACCAAGAGCTAGTAGTGGCTTATTGAGTTCCCATTTTAAAAGTCGTGAAGATTTCAATTATAAAAATACCTACCGAAAAAGACGAAGAAGAAAATAGCTCACTTCACGGAAATTGAAGCCGCATAATTGACAATTTCCGTAAAACTGAAAATCTATACCTAAGACTTCACATCAGGTAAATCGATTAGATAAAAACAATTACGGTTGTAAAGGAAAATTACTTATTTATTGGATAATAAAAAGACTTTCGAGTCCTCAAAAAACTTGATATGGTACATTAGATTAGGTTGGTAAAATATTCCGGAGTGCTAAATAGCACTATCCCTAGATATGTATAGGAGCACCAAAAAACGTCCTACTAAGCACTGTGAGGCGTTGCGACTTGAAGCAGGTGTCCACAAGGATAAGCTTTGAGCCTCACACGATGACCTGTGATCGAAAAATGTTCATAAAGAGGAAAACATTATAAATCAGTAGTACGAGAAGCCAAGACGTACTAAGGATGTTCAAGAAAGCACACGAATTAGACAAAATGTGAAATTAAGTCATTAGTGGTAGCACCAATTCTTGGAAAAAGGCAATTGATTATGTTGATATGACTACACCGTCAAAAAGGTCCTAAATATTCCCGATCGACTGAGGGAACGAGGACGACCTCCCGGTCAAATATATCGAGAGAGATCCGGAATTTAATAATTTTGTAGATAAAAATCTGCTTTATGAAGATCCTTCGCAGTAAACGAAGATTTTAAATATACAAATATCAATATTACTTTTTTTACTTTGGTAATGTAAGTGTGATATAATCCGACTGCACGGTGTTGACAGATTTTTCAGATGTTAACTAGAAATATGTTGCTGTCACTTGGTCTAATACGTATGGTTTGATTGTGTTAGGATAAATTCTGAACAATTGATAGTAGTTATAGATAGTTTGGACTTGAACAGCGTATTGGACTTGCTTGAAGAAGGTTCTTACATAATATTTCCTTCCTTCAGTACACCTACATTTAATTTTTGTAGCCCAGTAGCGAGAAGGTTCGTAAATGAGGGAAAGAATTTCTGAATGGTTTAATCTAAAAAATACATTTATATTTCATAGTAATTTGATTATTTACGATTTATATTATACTTAAACTTTTTCTTTGAACAGTTCGGAGAACTCCGATGTAAGGACAGACAGACGGATAGACACCAGAATGATATTCCGTTTCAATTTTTCATCAGAAGTACGAAATTATAGAAAAATACCCATTACTATGATATTCTGTACAAAATTACAGTACAGAGATTGTAAGTTTTCTACTACTTCTGTAGTATAACAAACCATTAATTGAGTTGTTACGTTGATTGCGAACAAAAGTATTAATTGAATACCTGAACATTCCGGAATTCAGACTCTCAATCTATACCTACCGATCTTTTGTTTGTTCTCACTCGACAACAATCTTATTGTCTTTTTTAATCGGGAGCAATTATTCCAACAAAGAGCTTCTCCCCAAAGGCGTATCTATAAAGTGAAAACTTTCACACTCGCTTTTCACATTGTCTGTTTCATCTCCTCTTTTGTTGCTTGGTCACATAATAATGAAGTGCTCTCTCTTCTTGTCTTCAATTGGGTCTGAGTGTGTCACCGAAGAAAATCGAAATTGATGACATCTTGAATTTTCATTAGTTCACTGATTACTTTCACCGGCCATTTCCTTCCTACTTACATTCAATAGATTTCACATTGAGTGCAAACCTTTGTAACTTTTTTATTTATTTGGGATCTCCTGTCCTCGGACGATTCGTTTTAATTTAGGACGTTTGGCATCTATTAACCTTCGTATATAATTATTACTGTTAGTCTGTTAAGAGGATCTTTTTGCTCAATATCTCGACTATGTTCAATAAATACTTATATGATAATCATTATTTTCTACCTATTTACATTATTAGCCTGTGATGGAAACGGAGAGGCGTTATAAGTTTTAGGTGTTTATCTGTGAGGATGTCTGTGGCATGGTAGCTCCCAAACCGATGAACCGATTTTTATATTTGACAGCTGACATGATGATTGTTTCCAACTTTTTTTAATTTAGTCTAACGTAAGCATCTGTTGATTTGTCTGAGGCACCGCAGCTCTCAAACGAATGAAGCGATTTTGCTTCAGTTTATTTTTGTTTCAAAGGGAACTTGATTGAAAACTAGTTCTTTTATCGGGGTTTTATAATCTCATATATTATTTCAAATCGAAATATTTACAAATGTTGAAATCAGATACCTACTTCAATCATATTAGTAATAATGACAAATTATTCAAAGAAAGTATACTTACAGTGGTTCCCCTCCCTAGCACCGAAACTGACCAGCACTTTGACTAGAGGTCGGTTATTGCTTAGAACAGCAACATCCAGAGGTGTGAGGCCGTCTGTATTTAGGCTGAAAGCAAAAAAGAATGTGAAAGTTCATTGGGACTGGTGCCTTATCAATAAAAAAAACTTCAGTTACAATTACTATTCCACAACATGATAAAGTTCTTATTGTAAACTGTAAACAGTATATTTTTCACTAAAATGTAAATTAATCAAAAAATGACATGTTAAGAAAAAATGAATCTTAAAAATGTCGTACAAAGATACTAATAATATTACTCTTACTTATAACACTCAGTGTGTTTAGAAATCTACGGTGAAATGCAACTCTCTGTTCCATCCTGTATAACACCAGGTTTATTCAAACTTTTCGTAATCTCAGTATTAGATAAGAATTAAAATAATATCGCCTACATCTTGACAAAAAATGATTAAAAACTATGTAAAATTTAAAATTTTATTCAAGTTTGAATATGAAAATATGAAAAAAGTTTTCTTTGTCTGGTTTTTGGAGTTCAGTACCTAAGAGCTCCACCCAAACTCAGAAGATAGGAAAGAAACACTCCTTAAAAAAATTGATGTCTAGGTTCCAAAAAAATCATCACTCACCATGCATGAATAAAACAAAATTATATAAAGCATAGTTGAAATGACACTTTTTTGACCGACGAACCAAAAGGGATGAGGTATACAATTCGAATGATTTTGGTTTGTGCGTGCGCTGTGTATATATAATAAATGTACTCTGATTTTTATGTTTTTAGATTCATTTGAAAGAGGAGACTTGAGAGATGGTCCCAGTAAACGTTTAAAATAAACATTTTTTAAAAAGAGTTACGGTTTGCGAGTTGTAGCGATATTAAAATCTGAAATATGTGTATCTCTGCTATGTGGAGGGTGCAAGTTCCAGTACCAATAGAATTAATATTATTTTGTATTTTTCAGTGCACTAACAAATACAGTCAGTCCATTTTTTTTGTTAAGAATATATTTATTAAACAATGAATTATACGATTTCCACACCACGAATCTTTTTAGTGCCTTAGAGCCATCACCTATCATTCCCATCAGCTTCAAGGATCGCGGGTGAAGTTGCTAGTATAGCTTCACTTTTTTCAAAATCTATAATATAAAAATGAATCGCTGAATGTGTTGCTAAGCGCAAATCTCGAGAGCATCTGATCCGATTTCGCTAATTCTTGTTTTGTTGTGTTCATTATTATCAAAAGAAGGTTCTTACGAAACAAAAAATTGAGAAAGTTGAGCGGAACATTAGAAAATTTAAGAACATTTATGAAAACTTAAAGATAATATTAATTTTACATACAGTACATACAGTTGTTTCAAATAACTGGCAGCAATTGACAGAACGTGCGCGGCAAATATCGTTTAACAAATAGATGGATCGGTTAATAAATAATAGTTTCATTTCAATTTATTATACAGTGAGTTTTTGAGAAGTGTTTATTCATCTCGGTAAGTTAAAATCAATCACACCTGATATTGAAAGAATGAAGCCCCTGGATTGTGTTGCGGGAGCGGTAAAGTCAAATTGACACCATTGGTACTGCCACCAGAGCATTTGCATTTGTTGGTTTACAAAAATGGGACAAATTCAATACATTTTTTACTCATATACAGGAATACAATAATTGTTTTCAAATGAAGTCATTTGGCGCAACAAAAGTTATTCAAGACAATTTTATGCTAACTTTCAAGGTAACTATTTTGTAAAACAATAAACTTTTACCACCACGTGTCTGAATACGTTGGTAATTTTCAATTGAAATCATATTATCAATTAAAGTAGCGTACAGTAGGTTTGTAGCTAAGTGAATAACCAAAAGCAGCCAGTCAAAAGTTGATGGGGGAATGGCAGTGCTAACAAAATATCTTGAAAGTCACATGGTGTTACAATTTTTGCAAATTTATTTCATGGGCGATTCAGCAGAACAAGTCGATCAGCGTTATGCACACAATAAATCGGTGAACAGAGCAAGTGTGGAGCAACTTCAAATGATTCTCCATCAGACAACGAATTGGTTGTATTATTCAAGACCGCATGCCATCTGATTACCACAAAATTGTCAGCAAAGCCGATAAGACGCCTGCAGGACAACACGCAAGACGCTATAATACGGCAACAATTGATGAAGATGCTATTGTTGTCATGGGTGAAAATTTAGAAAACCAAGATATTGTTTTTGCTTTTGTTAAGACCGGACAGGTCAGCTAGTTTTTAATATAATTTTGTTTGTTAAACAATATAATTAAAAATATAACAATTAAAACGATATACTGCAAAATGAAACAAATTCTTGAGGTTCACTTTATTCATGAAAATATATTTATTTGCTTTTGATTACTATTTATTGAGGATTTCTCCTAAAAAATCTTTGTATTTACTATGCTTCAGCGTAATATAAATGTACAAAGACTTGGGGTATGTGTTCGTCGTACTTGGTGCTTTTTTTTAAAGGATTCCTGAGATTGAATTTATTTATGAAGATGTTCATTTACTCTTTATTACTATCTATTGATGATTTCTCCTATAACATTTTTGTATTTACTATGTTTTAGCGTAATGTAAATGTACAGAAGACACGGGGTATGTGTTCTAGTGGTACTTGCCACTTATTTATCAAGAATGTATTTGGAAAACATTTTATCTGATACTTATATAAATTTACTAAAACATTTTCTATTCACCTAAAGGCCAGAGTCAACAGGACAAAATCTGTTAGAGATGCTCAGTTACCATTTGACCTAAGATTAGGCAGCCGGATATCCTCTTTGGAAAATACGATTTTCTGCTTCAGTGAACTTCTCTCATGCTTAAAACTTCTACCTTGCAAAAAGATATATGACTGACACATTAGAATGAGCAGATAGAGAGTATTTTTGACCGATTTTTCAAAAGAAGGAGATATACAGTTCGTGGATTTTTACGTGAAATTCATATAGAGATGTACCTATTGTGACTGTTTCGCATTCGCATTTTTAGAAATATTAACTTCAAATTTGCTGCAAAAATCTGTGGAAAATATCAATTATTTTTCAAAAATTTAAACCTTCTTTGTTAGATCTCGTAGAACATATAATTTCTCAAAACATTTCTGTTTGAAAACTTCTCAATAAATTCAAGGGTTTTGTAGAAAGGGCTTTGAGAAGAACAAGTGCTTATAATTTAATAGTTATTTATCGCAATAAGTAACTCTGAGCTCTATGGTTGAATTTTCGTGGATTTTCCGCTATATTTGTGTGTTGTAAGTCACTGGACTATTTTGTGAAAGTCTCTCAGTGCGACTGGAACCTAAAGGTGCAGGATTCCTTACCGAAAAAACCCAAAGACATGTGTAGAAGAAATTTTCTTGATGCATGTCTATGGATGGATCTGCGTGCGAGTAGGACTCTGAGGTAGGAGGATTCCATACTCAAGACTTTTTATGACCACAATCTACCAAATTGTTTGCCTAGGAATTACCGGGTAAAATAGCTATTAAGAAACTGAGATTATTGAATGAATATTCAAGACAAGGTGTAATTACTAATAATGTTTCTTAATATTCATTTGCGTTTTCTTGAATGATAAAATTAATCTAGTAGAAGTACGAAATTTTTGCAAGACTTTTTCAAGAAAAATTGGACCCACTTCATTAGATGATCTGCTATAAATAATAAAATAAAACATAATCTTAGAATCATAAATGAGGTTGGTGTCAAAAATCTTCTACAGCTGATTTTTACATTATGTTTTTTTATTTTATTATGTCTAGTGTATTATCGAATGGAGTCGTTCCTTGTTTTTTTGTTGATTTATTATTTCCATGTTAGACATTCCATTAAAGCTGTGTGTTCTCTTTCAAATGAATTGACGTTGTAGGAGGCTGTGGAAAGTAAACCTCTCGGACTCCTTTTCCATATACCAACTCACCCGTATTTTGGTAAAGGCCGTAATTTTGGACGAGATTCGCATTGAAATTACATAGAGAAACAGAACAGGGGGGCACAAGACGACACAAATTAGAAGCTATTCATGCAAATATGACTCGGGGCTGTAGAAGAGGAGAATCAGACTAACATTGTTTCGAGAATCTACATAACAATGTCATTTGAAGGTCGAAATGAATATTAGTCATTTTAATATACATTACTCATTAATTAAAGATAGAGATAATATTCTTGGTTCTTACATGACGATATATAGATGCATAGAGAATAATTTAAAGACTAATGATGTTAATTTTTGGATTTCGGGTAATAAACTTCAGATTCTCAAATGTCAGGAAAATATAGACAATTTTATTAAGCCTAATTTCATGCTAATTTTGTGTTTCGTGATGTGTAGGCTGCGTTAAAGTAAATAGATTCATTGATATTAATATGTTAAGAGAACATTTTAAACCCTTTCTAAACATATTGCGTTCGCGCGGGCGAATATGTGATTTAGAATGGTTAAAGTTTAGAGGGAGAAGGAGTGCAGAAAGCTAAAAGAGTGCTCATTTCTACTTGACAATTTTGACATTGACATTCCTGTTTATGTATTTATCTTGAAACAACCTCAAGTATTTCTTCCATTATTTATCACTTATCAGTTTGGTACAAAACACCAAAAAATAATTTTAAGGTTATACTCTAAAAGTTTCAGAACTAACCTACAATTACGGAACTACGAAAGGTGGTGTACATGGTATTAGAAATAAACCTTTGGAAGGTGAACCCCCACAACGTTTAGCACAGGGTTAAATGTTAAAATACTATTTATAATCAACTATTATTGCCAGAAGTTCATTAAGCTCTATACAAGGCTCTTCGTGAATTATTTTTTGTAGATCTTATATCTTTAAATAAATGCCTCAGCTTGAAAAACGCAAGAAGTTAATATTTCATAAAAAATATATATATTTTTTTAATTTTAATTCCAATTTTCATATTTTGCCTAGCAAACTGTAGATAAGAAGACTAATTTCGTCTTATATATAACCCAAATTTTAAAACAACCTGTAGAATAATTTATCGACTTTAAAAATGTAATATTTGGTTAAGAACTCATTCCGGTATTTTGTTTTCTGGTTTGTGCCCATGTTCATTGATTATTTTTTAGAACGAAATAAACGAAATAATATTAATTCTATTGGTGCTGTTACTTTTGAAGTTGTGCAGTTGCAGTTAGATTATTTTGTATTTTTGACCGACGAACCCCGAACGGAGGAGGTATACAATTCGAATTTCTGCTTTTTTTTTGGTTTGTGCGCGCCTTTTATATAGTAATCGTACTCCGATTTTGATGATTTTTGATCTATTTGAAAGAATAGCCTTGAGAAATGGTCCCATATTCATAAAAACGGGAATCCGACATCTCCTTCCCTCAGGAAACCACCCCCGAAAGGGGTGGAGGGGGCAAATTTTCTCGAAAATAAAAATCTGAGGTGGTATAATTAAAGATAAATTGTACCTTTTTTCAAAAGAATAACGGTTTTCGAGATAGAGTCATGTTAAATTCTCAAATGTGTAATGTGGAGAGGGCGATTTCTGTCGAATATTGAAAATCTGTGGGCAGTACATGGACATAATTATTTGTAGCAACATTTATAACAACTAAAATATTCAAGCGCATTTCCGGAGCGATGTTCTGAGATTTCAATAATAACAACTACAAGCAAGGAATATACGTGGGTAATAGGATAAGTGCTATCTTTATTGGTATTAGTGAACGTTCAACGATTTTCGTGACTAATGTTACACTCAAAAGTGTGAAATAAATATTTTTTACAAAAAAATGGACCGACGTTATTAGTTGGCGCACTAAAAAGTATAAAATAATTCTATTGGTGCTGGTACTTGTGAAGTTGGTGCCAAAAGTTATCAATCTACCTGCAACTGCACAACTTCAAAAGTACCACCACCAATAGAATTAATATTATTTTATACTTTTCAGTGCGCCAATTTTTTGTAAGAAATATTTATTTCACACTTTTGAGTGTAACATTAGTCACGAAAATCGTTGAGCGTTCACTAATACCAAGGAAGATAGTGCTTTTCCTATTACCCACGTATATTCTTTGCTTGTACTTATTATTATATAGAGATCTCAGAACATCGCGGCGGAAAAGTATTTTAGATTTAACCATTCTACAACCGCCTTAACTCGAAAACCTTAAGTATAAGTAAAAAAGTATAAGGAAAAAATGTTCATTATAAATGTTGCTACAAATATTCTTGTATTTCATGTGGTTCCCTCAGATTTTTAGTTTTATAAAGAAATCGCCACCTCCACAAAGCGAAAATTCTTACATCAATTTAACAAGAAAACCGTAACTCTAAAAAATTTCCAATTTAAATGTTTCCGGATATTTTGTAACTTTAATTCTGCCGTCTCAGATTTTTGATTTACGAGAAAAATTGGCCCCTCCACCCCTTTCGGGAGGCGTTTTCGGAGGGACGGAGATTTCGGATTTGCGTTTTTATGAATAGGGACCATTTCTCAAGTCTCCTCTTTCAAATGAAGCAAAAATCATCAAAATCGGAGTACGTTTACTATATAAAACGCACGCACGAACAAAAAAAAGCAGACAGTCGAATTGTATACCTCCTCCTTTCGGGGTTCTACGGTCAAAAATCAACCTTGTCAAATAACAGTAACATTTGATGACAAGTTCATTTCACTTTACAAAATGAACCTATACACCTAAAGATAAAAATATAATTTTATTTTAAGAATTGTTCTCAAGAAATTACTCTACTGGTAGTTTAAAAAATAGGGTTTTCTAAATAATAAATCTTTAGTTCCCCCTTGTATAATACCTAAAACGATAGCATTTAACCAAAACTGTAACCAGTGAAATTAATCATCAAATTTTACCACATATTACCTTGTGTTTTTTTGTTTATTTCATAATTGTTGACACTAAGGAAAATTATGTATTGCAGTTGATTTTGGGAAATCATCTTAGTTTTTGAATATCCGTTATCCGGTCGAATATTGGGTCACTAGAATAGGTAATTTTGGCCATATACCGCATAGTCACCGGATATCTCTTTCATTTTTAGATATTGATGCTGAGGTATTAAAAATATGATCTTCGAAAATTTGTTAAAACATGAAACGCCACAGTAAAAATTAATCTGAGCACAGTGATATTTGATTACAAAATTGACATATCTCGGCTAGTTTTACGACAAATTATTTCCAGAGTTATTGCGACTGTTCCAAACTTCATCCTTTCACTGAATAAAAATAACTTGCTCCAATAGACACAGCCCTAACATGAAATTTCGTTCGGCCTTTTACTCAAAGTTTAAGTGTATTTAACAATTTAACAAGGATAGATAAACTTTATCCGATAGCCGATACTCGATTAGTACCAAAGTAGCAGACGACCGATGTTGTTGTCAAGTGGAAATACAGAGTGTGAACGAACAACTCATAATACAACCAAACTTTGGCGTGTTAGGACAGAGTCGATGGGAGTTTCTAATCATTTCACTGCTTCTCCGATCTCGATGATCATCATCACCATTATCATCGTGTTACTACTACTACATGGAGAGTTACTTTTCCAATAGTATCTAGTCGCGGATGATCATACGGCTCTCGGAAATCAATTGGTTACTCCTCTGTTGTGTACTGTGGAGTAGTTAGTTGTTAGAGAAGTAGTAGGTCGGTCGTCGTGTGTTGTTTATTTTATAACAGGATGTGGAGAGGAAGTTTCTTCCGGGTACCTACTGTGTGGACCAATATGCCGATCCGCAGGCTGTATCTTGTTAGATAATGAATTATCTTTTTAAATAAATGTTAGACGAGATTGATTTTTTTTTTGAGAACTTTGTATATGTCAGGTTTACTTATTTTAATGAAATGAGCCTCATGCGGAAGAGTGTAGAATAACAAATCACATATCTTATAGAACAATTATCTCATTTAATTCTATTTTGTTACGTAGGGAAAGCCTTGAAAAAAACTCCTTTTTGATTTCTAAGTCGAATGGAAACACCTTATTATTGTGAATTATTATAAAAACAGATTCAATTATATATCAAATCGTCTGGAGATTTAAGAATAAACGCACAGACATGAGTAACTAGTATTTGGCTCACTGGATTTTGAATGAACAAAATGTTTCGTTATTTTATAAATATTAGTATACCTACAAGTATTTTGACTACAAAAAAATACTGCACAAAGAAAACTTTGAAGGAAATCGTTGATAAGTATCAGAATATGGAGGAGATCACGTTAATATATTTGTCAAGAAAACTCAAAAACAGCTCAAGTGTATTAGGTCTGGTGACCTAGCTGGCCATGGAAATATAATTCCCCTTCCTATATAGATATATCTTTGTAACGAGCTTGCGATATAGTGTGGATGCCGTTACAAGGAAGCATGTGCGATTCGTCAGAGGGCGGAGCATCTTGACGTGACGGTCGTTAGTGGGACCCGGGTGGTACGAATGTAAGGCATACTGCTATTGGTTGCTGATACATGCCAAGGTCAAAATTATGTCCCGATACATCAAGTGAGTTCGCGCTATTCGTGGAATGTTCATGGCGCTGGAAGTGCCAGTGAAAGCTTCTACATGGAGAGGGCTAATATATTGGAGAGCATTTGATGCGGAGTTCGGTCAGCCCAGTGCAGTAGTTGAGTGAGTATAGTGAATACGGTGGAGACTGGTAGTGCGGTGAAGACCAGCGATACGGTGGAAATCATAGCGTTTTGGTAGAGACTGGCAGTATACCGGAGTATAGTAGAGACCAGGAGTTTGGTCCCTAGTAAGGGGCCACCAAGAACATAAATAAATAACGCTCGTTTCGAATACGGTTGTATATAAATAGTCTGTGATATTTTAGTGTAAATAAATAAACTTGAAGATAAATACTTCCCAGACATTTTATGCCCATTACACTATGTATTTATTAGTATATTATCTCAAATTCAAATGATCTTTGGCTACTTTGAAAATGTGTGCAAGAGATCCATCAAGCTGGAATATCATAATATTTATAATATTGCATGAGCCAATATTTTGCTGGTTAGCCATGTTTTTGATTATTTACTGGTATGTCATAAATTAGAGGTAAGTATATCAAATTGTTCTATATATGTAAATGACAAAGCGACGCCGTTCCGCATGCGGCTGATTAGGTAAGTTATAAATACATGAAGGGTTCCATGCCTTTGTAAAAGAAAAATTCCACTGTCTAAATATTACTTATCATGAGACACAGACGGTTGATGACGGACTAACCTTACAACCTTAATTATGACTCTAGCGGTAAATCTAGAAAGTTCTTTCCAGTTGATTTGTACCAAAGATTTTTTATCATCCCAATGTTGAACATTTCTATAGACGCAGCTGTTGGATCGGCAAATTTGTCCACCCGGTACAAACACACCTAGCAGCTACAAAGGAGAATTAGTAGCTGCTCAGATGTGAATTTCAAGACAAAGGACGATAATGTCTTCATTGAACATAGACATATAGGCTATGTTTGTTCAATACTGAAGACAACACGTGGAGCAGTGACAAGTCATGGAAACTGTAGTACATTCTTCTACTTCGTTAACTATTGAAATTAGAGAGAATGGGGAAATGCTTTGAAAAAGGGTGCTCTCTCGAGGTCCAGACCATCAACTTCCCCGTAGGCCCACACTTCGATTAAGATTACTATTGGGCTTTATATTCTATGATTTTCTACACCGTTGACTATTTTTAATACCCATTTGGAATAACCCCATCGTTATTATGAATCAGATGAAACAAAAAATCACCAACAAAAATGAACATCCATTACTAATTAGAGGTTATGTCAAAAGCCATTGGTCATTGTCAGACTGTCAACGGTATCTAGTATCTACTGATTTGAAACATTTGATTTAGATGTTTGTTTATGGCACGCCGTTTTGCTATTTGAGGACGTAAAACAAATTAATAATCAAAAATATATAAAAAAGAGAATTGTTCACAAAGAAATTCGTGACCATAGAAATATATGAGAATTGCATAATTGCAATTGAATAATTCAAACTCCTCCATGAATGAACTGTAAATAAATGAATTATTTTGCGCGGTAATAAAATTCAAATTCAGAAAATTATTGTTATATTTTCAAATCATAATAATTTGAACAATCAATTATTTTAAATTTTTTATACTTTTCATTCCATTCTATTTATATGATGGTAAAGAATACTAGAAAATTAAACTTATATACCTTATTTCTCCTTTTGAATTAAAATTATCAACATAATCTTAATTCTTAAGTTTCTATTATTATATTAGAATAATATACATATAATAGAATTGTGTATATAAGTATAAATCATGAATTTTAATTCTAGAATAAAAATTCACGATATTAACTTATGTACATCATGAAAATACGGCAACACTATGAATAAGCGCTTGCACACCAGCTAGTTGAGTTAGCTACTTTCTAACAGATGTCACCATAATCGTAATCAAGAATTTCAAATCAAAAGTGTGGATTGCATACGAGGGTAGTTTATCATGTACTAATTTACTGTTATTATTTCTTTTAGTTTGTATTTGTTCTGATTCCTTGTTTATAATAGTTATCAGAGTGTTGAAAATAAACCATTGGAAGCAATCTGCGAACTCTTACGCAAGTGAACTCACCCCACAACGTTTAGCACGGGGTTAAACGTTACAATAATTTAAATTCAAGAATGAATAGATTCGAATTAGATTTCAGGAATTAATAGTATGTCCTTGAAAAGAGTTTACGAATTAAAATTAATGACGATGGTATATTTGATATTATTCTACGAGACAATAGTAATTCATTTGTGTAAATAAAATTCACATATTACAATTGTTATTCAACGATTTGAATGAATATTTAATAATAATATGAATATAGCAACATAATAATACAAACAAGTTTTTATTAAATGTTAAGCAGGTTTGAAATTAATTTGGCAATTTCAATAAACACATAATTTTATTCATTGTAGAATAATTATCTAAATATAAATCAATTGAGTTATTGTTTTGATATGATATAAAAGTATCATGAAACCATACCCTAAATATAAAGAAAATGATAAATGTTGGGTCTATATGATAATAATAATTCGAGGTTTTCTCCATTTGCTCCTATAGACTCGGAATACATTTTATGATGACATAATAATAATTACTTTTATTATTAACAAACAATAAGAATGTGAATTGTGACATGTGATTTCTTTTTTGAATTTTAAATAGATAATTTATTTTTATTTCTACTTATTAAAGCAATCCTTGCTATTGAATGGCAAAACGGCGTGCCATATATGTTTTTAGCATTCTGTATTAAATAGGTGAAAACAAGACCATGTAACTGAGACTCCGTCTATCTGTTCGTCTGTCAGCAGGCTCTATCTTATGAAAAGTGGAATTTTGGTAACTTTTTTTTTAAATTCTATAATCTTCTACACAATTGTCGTCAGTAATGATCCTCCATTTTAATACACTGTTTTATATACAATATATACAATAATTATTAAATCTTCTCAAGAATACCTACGCATGGTAAAATATCATTACATCTTATTATATATATTATATTTAGTAAGTATTGTACACATAATTATCGATCAAAAGACTGCAGGCAAATCAATTAACCTTAATTAGCCGCCACCTAATATAGCATGTTTGCATGTCTTCTTCTTCATCTGCAATGTCACTTCTTTTTTATATATTGTACATAGTAAATTAAAGACCTCGCGGCACTTCCAGACATCTATCGATCCATCCATTCAAGAGTGGGTGATTTATGACCTTAGTCATCGTTTTTAAATTCCCAATCGAAAAGTCGACACATTCTCTATTCCCATTTAAAGGACCAGCGTTTTACAGAGTTAGAAGTATTATCCAGGATATATATCTTCATTCGAAGAAAGAAATATTGCCTGTATGCGATACCTTGGGACACCAAGAATACCTCCTTCTTTTGGTAAGTCGGTCAATAATAGTGCTTTTGTAGTGCCCGTAATTTAGATCAGAAGGAAAATTCACCGAAAACACTTTTTAATCAGTTTTATTGACCGACGAACCCCGAACGGAGGAGGTATACAATTTGACACTGTCTGCTTTTTTTTGGTATGTTCGCGCGTTATTTATAGGAAACGTTCTCCAATTTTAATGATTTTTGATTCATTTGAAAGAGGTGACTTGGAACTTGGTCTCATATTCGTAAAAACTCAAACCGAAATCTCCTTCCCTCCGAAAACCGCCCCGGAAACGTTTAAAATTGAAATTTTTTTCAAAAGAGGGTTTTCGAGCTAGAGGCATGTTAAATTCTCAAATGAGAGTATTTTTGCTATGTAGAGAGGGCGATTTCTTTAAAAAATTTAAAATCTGTCGGTAATACATGAAAGATCTAATTAATTGTAGCAACATTTATAATGAATTTTCAATTAAAAAAGGAGTTATGACAACTTCGGATAAGAGCTTCAGAAATAATATTATTTTAATAATAAAATTCACTCAGCATCTAAAGTCATTTAATAAATTCTGCGGGTATTTCAGCTAGCACTGTATTTGCATTTAGATGATTTCACTTGCAAGTATTACTTGTAACTTTTTAAGATTTAGTCACTTTCTGTGTCAAAGGTGCTATTATGTTGATAAGATAGGTAGGTATAATGTTGTGCCATATTCGCATTATAGCAACAATTTTGAAATCTTGATGTCTTAGAGAAGAATACTTTAGTAAGACTGTTCGGACTCAACTTTTGTATATATTAATGTTACAGCTTACAAGGAGTTTTACTGAAAGTCTTTATCCAGATTACGTTGAAACAAGAGGAAATACAGACAATACGACAACAATAAAATCTTCTGCTAACAAAGTTTAGATGGAATTTCACAACAAATAAAAAATAGGGGAAGAATGGTCAAGTTACTTCTCCTTATCAATAATTTTCCATATAGGCAATAATTAGTTAACTCAAACTTTTCAAAGCCTAAAATGACAAAAACTGAATGTGAAGTATGATGTCATGCATATATTTCACACAATAACCAATGAAACACATATGTCATGATCAAAAACAATTATTTCCATAGGGATTAAAAACGTGAGAATAACGCTGGCATATGTAGTGTAATGAAAACAATGTCGTGTTTCGTTTGAAATTTATATTGTTCGTTAAACAACAAACACTCTCTTTCTCATGTTCGTAGATTAATTATCACAATTATTTGATGAAAGCAGAGCGAAATGTAATGGCTTATCGATAGTTTGTGATCTCATTGAAAAAGTGAAATTGATATATTGTTATGATTACAATGTATAACTTTCACTATCTTTAAAATACATGTGTATGTAGGTATATCTTTGTACTAGATATTTTATAGTTCCATTGGTTGGTGAGACTTTGCATACAAGAAGAAACTCATTCATTTCTAATTCAACATTACAACGCTGCCAGATCCAATAAGATAATATGTCAAAAATAATTGTTTGTATGACATTGAAGAAGCTTTGGTAAGAACGCTTTCTTCAGTGTTTGGATTTTTAATTTAAGACTGTAATTCAAAGTATCACTTCCTGAACCCCTGCATCGATACAGATACACTAAATATCAATTATTGGGCCACCAAATTTAACATCAATATTTTTTTTGTTAGAATGAACATAGGTAAGTAAATTACGGTACGATAGCGTAAAGTCAGAAGAAGTATTGAGTAAGGAACCCATCTCCCTCAGAGTCCTATTCGCCCGTTGAACCAGTCCAAACACGAACCCAGATCCATTCAAACACAAGTACCAAGAGAGAACAGCATGACAATTTCCCCTACAAATGTCTTCCGGTATGGAACCCTTCACCTTTGAGTCCCAGTCGCACGGACAGACTCTCATAAAACAGTCCAGTGACATACGACATACAAATATAGCGAAAAATTCAGCCATAGAGATGAGAGTTGCTTCTTTGGATATTACAGGTATGCAACCCTCCACTTAGGAGGCCCAATCACACTTAGAGCCAATATCAGATAATTCTAATAACATTCTACATACATTAATGGTAAAAAGACCATCAAAGGTAAGGAACCCACAACATAAGAGTCCTACAGGCACTGACAGTACTTTAACTTAAAGTATGATAAAGACGTGAGCAAAATTTGAAAAACGATGAAACTTCGGTCAAGGACGTTTATGAGAATGCATCAATCTAGTTCTATCAAATTTTTTAGTGCTGTTTTGGTACTACAGTCGAAGTGTATACCTCCTCCGCCAAAAAATGAATCAAACTGTTGATGGTAGGGTTTTTATGAAGGTGATTTTAGTTTTTCGCATAAGTATCGACAATTTATTTTAGATTTTATTACGAACATATATTAGATACGTTTCCAAATCATCGTTAATAATATCCATTTGAATTTATAATGATCATATTTCGAACAATATTGTGATTACTGAATGTGATTGAACTTTCCAGAAATAATAATTATATATTAATTTAAGCCATTTATAATACGTTTATGTGATAAATTAAACTTGCATATAGAATGTGAAATAATTGAATCAAATAGTGCTCATGTAAGTTAATTAAACAGATTGTCAATGAATGGCGACTTCTAAATTATTTAACTTCATAAAAAGCTCTTATATTTTTTTTTTCAAAGAAAACAATGATTTTGACTATGTTTTTTATTTTTCGTCAACAGTAAACAACGAAGTTCAAAATTATATCTAAATCATTAATTTCGTTAATGAAAGAAAGAAAAAGCATATATGATTACAATGAAGAAATCTATACATATAATAAATCTGTTGGGTTTTTTCTTCGATTTCCGGTTTCTACTTGAAAAATAATTCAAATATTTTTGACCGACGAACTCCGAACAGAGGAGGTAAACAATTCGACTGTCTCCTTTTTTTTATTTGTTTTTTTCGCGCGTTTTATATAGTAAACGTACTCAGATTTTGATGATTTTCGAAAATCTGAGGTGGTATAATTAAAGATAGTACAATATTTAGAAACGCTTAAATTGAAAATTTTTTCAAAAGAGTTACGGTTTTCGAGTAAGAGGCATGTTCATTTCTCAAATATGTGTATTTTTGCGATATGGAAAGGGATATATCTTTCAAAAATCGAAAATCTATGGGTTCTATATGAAGGACCTAATTATTTGTAGCAACATTTATACTGAACATTTTTTCTTTAGAGTTACGGTTTTCGAGAAAACAGCGGTGGTAAAATGGTAACATCTAAACTACTTGCGTATTTCCGCAGCGATGTTTTGAGATCTCAATAAAAACAACTTCAAGCTAAGAATATACGTGAATAATAGGATAAGTATTTACTGTCTTCATTGGTATTAGTGAAAGTTCAACGATTTTCGTGACTAATATGTTACACTCAAAAGTGTGAAATACATATTTTTTACAAAAAATTGGACCGACGTTATTAGTTGGTGCACTGAAAAATACAAAATAATATTAATTCTATTGGTGCTGGTACTTGTGAAATTGGTGCTAAAATTTTTCAATCTAACTGCAACTGCACAACTTCAAAAGTAACAGCACCAATAGAACTAATATAATTTTGTATTTTTCAGTGCACCAGTTAATAACGTCGGCCCAAGATGGGCACCATATTTGCAATAACGAAAATGCATTTAAGGATTTTGAAGAAACATACCTAAAATGTTCAGACCTGACATGGATTTAATAGAATAAATTCGTACAAGAGCTACAAACAATATGCGTGGACAATATTTCAAATTTTAATATTAAAGTACAAATAAATTGCAATATTTGAAAGATAGTTTTCAAAAAATATTATACCTATTATAAATATATTGTTCAGTGTTATATTAAAAGTACAATCAATCCCAATACGATTTATAAGTTCCTTTTTATTTCTAAAATTCTAAATACAATCGTCAACAGTATATATTTCATTATGATCCATATAACAAAACCATTATCGATGAATTACAACTCAAATGAAGGACGATTCATTTTTAATTATTTTATCCCCTAGCAGCTTTGTCAACAATCCACCCATCGCTTTGTCATTGATATTCATCCCAGATGCGTCTCGTTCTACAAATTATAATGTTTACCGAAACACCTCCACGTAGAAATGATAAAAAACCTCGTCTAATCCTTACAAACGATCCATTCCATTAGAAAATTGAATAATCCGGAGGACTTAGTTGCTCTAAAAACACTAAGCTTGGTTAATTCCACCAAAAAGGTCATTCGCAGCTTAGGTGAGGGATTTGGCAATATTGTACTTGGTTCAGTTTATTTTTTTGGTTTGGAGAAACCTTTACTGAAGTTGTCTGGATTTCTTAGTTAATCGAATAAACCGAACATTTATCTTCTTAGGTAAGTATATTTCTAATTACGTGGATTAACCTACATGTGAGTGATATAACAAATTCTTTTAGTAAGATTCCGAAAAATTAGAAAAACATAAAAAAACTGAAGATTTCTCAAGCATATCTAAAAAATAAACAAATGATGATATCTATACCATTTAAATTTCTTTTAGAATACCCACAGATTTTCAATTTTCGAAAGAAATCGCCCTCTCCACAGAGCACAAATACACATATTTGAGAATTTAACATGCCTTTAACTCGAAAACCGTAACTATTTTGAAAAAATATTCAACTTAAACGTTTCCGGATATTTGTCCTATCTTTAATTATAACACCTCAGATTTTCGATTTGCGAGAAAATTTGGACCTTCCACCCCTATCTGGGGCGGGTTTCGAAGGGAAGGAGATTTCGGATTTACGTTTTTATGAATATGGGACCATTTCTCAAGCCTCCTCTTTCAAATGAATCAAAAATCGGAGTACGTTTATTATATAAAACAAGAGAACAAACAAGAAAAAAACAGCAGACAGTCGAATTTTATACCACCTCCGTTCGGCGTTCGTCGATCAAAAATACAAATAATTCAGCTTGGAACTGAGCCGCCATATTATCTACATGCCTATCTAAATCCGTGGACTAATTATCAAAAGAGGCGGTTGAGAGTTGTAAGCTATCTGAGCTTTTGTCTCTTTGAACTTATCCAATTTGTTGGCGGTTAATACTTCAAGTAAGTAAGTGATTTAACAGATCCGAAGTTCGCGAACTGTGCTTGCTATTCGGTGCACAGGTCAGCAAACTTGAATTGGGTTAGAGATGGTAGAATTGTTTAGAAAAGTCATTTCCATTTTCTGGTATCCTTGTAATTGAAACTTCAATTATTTTATAATTTTATAATTCTGAAACGAAACAATATAAAGTAGGATCTTCTTCGTTTTTGAATTCGCTTTGCGATAAAATCCGGCAAAGAAGTAAATTATTTATACCTAAATCAGAACTCAAAAAATTGAAGCATAAATAAAAATAGATTGTGGTTCACAGTAAAACTCCTTTGGCTCTTGAAGAAGTTATTTTTTTGTGTTTTGTGAATACTTATGGAATCATATCAATAATTGTGAATGTATCAATAAAAATATTTCTAAACGCCATTAAAAAACGTACTTTTACCTAATTCATATTTGTGTCACGAATTTTCATGAATATTTTCCTGAAAATAAAATCAATGTTGGTGTTAAAACTAAAACACAAACTCTTAAAAACCTCATTCTCAGTGTTCCGTGAACACTTGGAATATAACTTCGGTTATTGTTTTGTGTTAGAATGGAAATTTTCTATGAAGTACTCATGTTCCTAAATTACTTATACTACTAGCAAGATTGTTACCATCTTATTTGGAAATTACTAAATAAAAGAGAATATTCAAAAATTTCCGTAACTAATGAAACTCACAAATACCAAAACTAATACAATTAACGTTATTTTGAGTTTTTAATGGGTATAGCAACTTAAAATAGCCGGTCGCATTTTTTTTATTTGTTTAATTCTTTGTAAAAAGTTCACTTTTATTTTATACCAGCTTTTGCTTGCTACTTCGTGCGAGTGAAAAACTGCATTCAATTCCATGCAGTAGTTTTGGCGTGTACAAACATACAGACAGAGAGACGTGGTAAAATGGAACCTATATTCTAAGTAAGACATCTAGCAATACATTAATGAAAATTGCATTCAATTATATTTAGTAGTATTTGCGTTATACGTGTACAAAGATAGAGGAAGACAGAAAGACGCGATAAAATGGAGCCTATATTTTAAATTAGACCTCAGTAATATATTGGTGAAAACTGCATTTAATTTCATGCAGTAGTTTTTGCGTTATGCGTGTACAAACATACAGACAGACAGACAAAAAGTCTAAAAAATATTGTTTTGGCTTCTGTTGATCTAATAAAGACCCCCATATTATTTTTTCTTAAATATCTTTAATGTACAGACATCGGCCTGTTACAATTTTATTATGTAAGTAGGTATAATATCGTACAAAATTAAAATCGAACAGAATCAAAAGTTTATTGTATGGGGAGCCACTTTAATTTTTAACTTTTTTCATTATTTTATATTATAGCTGCCATAATATTACTTAATTTTGGAAAATCTAATCTCTCTACCTATTAGGTACGGTTCACGAGATTCAACGAGTATAAAAAAACGAATAACTTCTTCTTTGTATAGGGAATGAGAGCCCCTTTATCTTTAATTTTATTATATTTTTATTATTTCTTGTTATACATGCAAATGAAATAAACAATCTGTGACTTGTGAAGTAAATCAATAAATATTTTTTACAAAAAAATGACCGCCGTTATTAGTTGGTGCACTGAAAAATACAAAATAATATTAATTCTATTGGTGCTGTTACTTTTGAAGTTGTGCAGTTGCAGTTAGATTGATAACTTTGTGCACCCATTATTACGTCGGTCCAATACTTTGTAAAAATTATTAATTTCACATTTTTGAGAGTAACATTAATCATGAAAATCGTTGAACGTTCACTACCAAAGAAGATAGTACTTATCCTATTACCCACTTATATTCTTTGCTTGTACTTGTTATTATGTAGAGATCTTTTGAAAAAATGTTCAATTTAAACGTTTCCGGATATTGTCCGGGATTAGTTCTACCATCTCGAATTTTCGATTTTCAAGAAAATTTACCCCATCCACCCCCTTCGGGAAGGAGGAAGGAGATTTAGGATTTGAGTTTTTACGAACATGGAACCATTTCTCAAGTCTCTTCTTTCAAATGAAATAAAAATCATCAAAATCGGATTACCTACGTTTACTATATATATACAACGCGCGCACAAACCAGTAAAAAAACACACTGTCGAATTGTATACCTCCTTTTTTGGGTTCGTCGGTTAAAGAACCAGCGCGATGACGAACATTCAAAATTAGTTATTTTTTAAGTAAGTAATTATTATTTTACAAGTTATCTGAACTATGTTATATTTAACTGCAAAGTCTATTTCCTATTAAACCTGTACATTTCAACTACACAGGAGAAAAGAAAATGTGAGAAAGTGCACGTGTTGGTGAAGTTTAATTTTCTCATCTTGTTAAAAAATTCGAAAAATATCGTTCACAACTTACCTATTGACATCGACATCGGTAGATTCCAATATAGTTCTTGCCTTCTCCAGATGCCCGTGTTGGACTGCATCGAATAGAGCTGCAACAGGAAAGAGAGAAAAAAAAGTCAGCTCAGCTCAATAGAGGAGTAACGGCATATAATATTGGAGGTTTATAACCTAGACTCTCTAGATCACATATTATAGTAGCAACGGAAACTTTTCCCATTGAAAAATTTATTCCATTCCCTTGACAGATTGATAAAGTTTTCTGCGATCTATGTGGGTATACTTGAGATGGAGCAAAAAAAGGGATAGACAGAGACTGGGAGAGTACCTACCTATATTTCACTTTTGTCGTGTATATAGAGGTGAAGTTGATTTGTGAGTTTTTTTTGGGTTCGTCTAAGGAATTTAATTAAGGTTTGTTTTTTTCGCTGTATATGACGATTAAACGTTTGGTAAAAGTATAGTATAATATAGCTTTTGTTATAAAAGCCCTAGAAATCAAATGTTTGGAAAAATAGGAGCATTTTAGCATAACTTTCAATAAAATTGATGCGGAAGGCGCTATTTCTAGGTATTTGTTAATAAAAAAGTTTAAAATATAGTTCTTAGGACCTACGACTTTCAGCTGCAATTTTCAATTTTGATGTATCTTTGGAATTACAAATAGTATATAATCATCCTTGCGTTATATTAAACGCTAACATTCTTAAACATTAGAAAAAAATATTCGTGAAAATACTAAACATAAGTTTGCGAGAAAGTGAGGTTAAACGAAGCGATGACTTGTATAGTCAGCGAAAGATTGCATGAGACGAAAGTGGAAGTTTGCCATTTGCGCTGTTGCGCGATCTACTTAATCGTCGCTGTACTTAAGTTATTTCTTAAACTTATAGGTTATATCAGAGAGTTATATTTTAGTAAGATACACAATGCCTCAAAATATCGTCACGCTCCATAGACGTGAAAAAAGCTGAATAGATACGCCGTTGATATATATGTATTTGACGATTGGTAATAGATATGACAACACCGTACCTATTCCCCTACATTCGTTGAGGATGCATTCTCTTAATGGCCGTACTATACAGTGTGCTCGACATTGAAAACTGTTGCCAATGTTGCCAAAGCTGCCAATTGAATATATTCTTAAATATTCGACCAAGTGGTGAGATTTTAAGTGTCTAAAGGTATAGGTTTAGTTTTTACGAATACTTGCTTTAGAGCAAAACTGATTTCTGAAAACACCATATTATAAACACAATTCTCGAAAGTTTTGGAATTCATTAAAACACCATGATTATTTAAAAAATTCAATAGTTAAACAACACCTGCCATTTAAAAAGAGTTAAACTATAAATTTGTAAAATCCGTTGAGCTCAGTTGTTACTGTCGTTAATTTTTTCTAAAGCAAATATTCTTGGAAATGGAATTCATACAAAAATAATCTAATGTTGCGAAAGTTTTACTGACAGCGTTGGCAACATTGATATTAACAGCACTTGAATGTTGAATATACTGCACAACTCAATTATCAATTCGTTCAACCTCACTTTTTCGCGAAATTTTTCACCCATTTTTTGCTAATTTTGAAGGATGTTACAGTTTAATAGTCCTAAGAACAACATTTTTCCCTCTTCTATTAACAAACCATTAAAAATAGTGCCTTCCGCACAAGCTTTATTAAAAGTTATGACAAAATAAAATTATAAAATATACCAATTTTTTAGGGCTTTCATAGCAGAAGTCGCTAAACTAGAACATTACCAAACGTTTTACTGAATAATAACATTTTATATTTTATAGATCAAATGATTATTGTCGAGATTATTCATAATGCCCGGGCACTATGAATAAAGACAAATAAAATTTGACCATGAGATAAATAATAATTGAAACTTCATTATTTACCACCATGTCTGGGAAGGAACACACAGCCTGTAACTCAGCTGCTTCTGGCTAAAAAGCTCAGTTGTTCACAATGTAGTTTTGAAATGAAAAATATTACACCCCACTAATATTTTCTTTTTGTATCGAATTAAAAAATAATACCGAGGCGTTCTTATCTTGATTTATTTCGAATGGAGAACTAATATGGACGAACGATTGCAAGTTAGTTATAATTTCTTTTTTTAGCATAGATAATTACAAGTAATTGACATGAATATTTAATTCTTGTAAATATAAAATTTTGTCAAAACCTGACTATAAATATTGGAGAAATAGAAATCCTGATTGTTCCGGAAAAAAAAGAAAATATCACTTTTATTTGTACAAGAATTAATCATACAAGATTTTACATGAGATACATCTGCTAATAGGAAACGATGGACGATACTTGATGAAATAAAAATTCGTTCTTCCAAAATATTACGATAGAAATAATTTATTTAATATATAACAATGTTGTTAAAAAAAAGATCCCCCAAGTGGGCTACCACCATTAATTCATTTCATATTATTTTAAATCATTCATTATAATAAATATGTCAGAATAATTGTTTTTAGGCTTCCTTAGAACCGATAAAAAATCTGAATTATTATAATATCACTCTGGTGTCTGTCAGTCTGGATAATAATAAAAATTATAAATAATGAATCGCCGCTAATGTAAACAGATTTGAGCAGGTAGAAATCTTGAATGGCAATCGATAAAGGGCCGAAATTAAAAATTATATTTTTTACCATCGTCACCATACATGGCACAAAAAGTAGTCATATTACATAATTTTGAATAATCAAAGTGATTGACTTTTGACTTTAAAACGACAGTCTTCGAAAGATTAAAAAAATCCAAAAAACTGTCCAAGATTTGAATGCTATTGAAAATATTTTTTATTTCTACGACTTAAAGGTAAAATTAAGGATTAAGAATTAAAAAACAATACAAAAGTCAAAATTTATGAATGTAACTTTGCGCCGGCCATCAGATTATTCTAATGCTATAAAGTAAGGGATGATGCGGGTGCTCTTAGGATATAAATTCCACTCTTCCGATTTACTGGGAAATTCGTAGTGTGTACCTCGAGGGGTACACTCATTCTGCTGGTTTCTATTATAAATATCGTGAAAAAAAACTACGATAGGTTCATTACCCATGCAGAGAAAATTCTATGAGAGCCGTCGACCATAGCGGCCTATGTTATTTCCCATTCTTGATTATTACATCATAATGAATAATAATTACATAAAAATTACCATTAATTATTACTGAAAAATATACGATATACACAATATAATATGCACATGCACACAATCGAGTGTATGATTTTGAAAAATCCAACACTTTTATCAGCGTTTCCCTTCATCCACATGCTAGAAACAAAACAAAAGGAAATGGATGCCAAGATTGTGGAACCATACATTGAATTATTATAACACGATACGTTTTATCAGTAAAGTGCGGAAACTGTATTGTTGGCATGCCAAAGTGTGATTTAATTAACAAGAAAATTATTATAAGAGTTATAATTATTATTACTATATGAATGAGATAGGTTCATGATATTACAATTGTATAGTAATATAATTATTGAAGATATCTGTATAAGGAAAGTATTGTAATCATGTGAAAGTTTCGGTATGGAGATTTTTACAAATGTGGACGTTTCAGAGTTTTCTAAGACTAATAAACATATTTTCAGCCATTGGTATGTCTGTCTGTTTGTCTGTCTGCTTGTGAAAGCATTATCTCGGGAACGGAACGGTGTATTTTTTGGTTTCTTTTTTATTTTGTTTGGTACCAATATCACTCGCCGGTGGCACTGAATGAGAATCCTATATACACTGGGTGTTGAGCTATAGCCAAAAACGTGATTTGCTCAAGACTATCGCGCGAAAACGGCTCTAAGGATTTTGATTAAACTTGCCTAAATTATTCTCTGAGAGCCCTTTATCACCCACATATAGCGCCATCTCTGAGAAAAAGCACATAAAAAAGTTATGCTTGAATAAAATTCCGTATTTTCCACATGTTTCTTCAGATTCTGGCTAAACGTTTCATCTTGCGAAAAAATGTTACATGACCATTGTTGTTTGTCTTGACATGCTGACAAAACTGAGTGGTAAAACGATTTGACCAGAGAATTTTTACTTTACTACAGCTATTATCGTCGCTATGTAAGAAAAGTACTGTAATAATGTAAAATTTTTCATTCTCTGGAATTTGCCTGCGAGCAGTTTGAAAGTCGTGTAAGTGGACATAGCAGATTTTTTTTATTTTGTTTAATCATAAAATCGAACCTGGGTCATCGGTACAAAAGGCAAGTACGTTACCACTACACCACCAGAGCAGTCATTTTCATGATACTATACATCGATAAATAGCAACAGCTAGTCCATGCAAATTATTTTTTCAATCTAATTCATTTGGAACACATGTTATTAATTGATTTAGCTTGGTACACTTCTTCGCCATATAAGCTTTGACTATGCCAAATTTCATATTCCTCTTAAAATAGGCCCGAAGAATTCCCTTCATGTATTAATATACAGGGTGGGGCCTACCGAAAACGAAACGGCATCGATTTTGGGCATTTAATATCATAAAAAATAAAACACTCAGACACGTTAACTTTGTTTTTGAGGGGGGCATTTATTAGGCGTATAAGCAAACCCGCATCTGCATCCTCTTAGACAGGGTCAAACTCACCCCTAAAATTTTAAATGGAAAGGGGGGTTAGGGCATCTCGTTTAAAAGATCTGTCGATTCTCTTTACAATAATACCTAGTTTATGACAGTACATTTTGTTATAACGCTCAGAAACTAACTTTTGTTTCTGTTATTAGGAGAAGCGATTTACAGAATTAGAAAGATAGCAAATTTACACAAGCAGATGTTAAAGCTGCCAAATTAAGATAAAAACTCTTTATTTCCAAAAGCATGAAATGAAATTTGTAAATTATTGTATTATGTATTTTGTAAACACCTGGAACTCTTGGTGCACTGAAAAATACAAAATAATATAATAATAGTATAGGAATGTTATTTTCGATTAATATTGAAAATTATTTATTTCAATCTTTTGACTGTAACGTTAGTCATGAAAATCGTTGAACGTTTACTGATACCAAAGAAGATAGTACTTATCCTATCACCCATGTATTTTCTTTGTTGTATTTTTTATTATTCAGAGATCTCAGAACACATATTTCAGACTTTACTATTGCTGTAAATCGAAAACCGTAACTTTTTTTGGAAAATGTTCAATTTGAACGTTTCCAGGTATGGTCTCATTTTTAAATCTACCATCTCAGATTTTCGAGATTTTTTCTTGGTTTTTGGAGTGTAGGAGAGTTAGAATCACAGTTTTATTAAATATGGGACCATTTCTCAACTCTCCTCTTTCGAATGAATCAAAAGTCGGTTAAAAACGGCGCACAATGTTGCCGTTCTTTGATTTCATCTGAATGTTTTTTGGTTTTATTGAAATTCATTGTTGCTGGCAAACCATGTGCTCCATAGAACTTCACACTGCATTCTCAGTTTGAAACCCACCACAGCTTGCAAATGCATGCGTAATCTCTAATTATTGAAATTACAAAGTATCATCCCTGAGAAACACTTCAACAAAAACAACAGCAAATTAAAACATCAATATTCATCGATTTTCGAGAGAAATAAATAGGAACTTCTGAAAGCACGCTGTCTATGACTTTCTGTATGGGTTTTACTCTGTCTTGTTTAAAAAGTAAGTATAAGCCAATAGCCAATAATGATCTGTCGACTTGAGGGAGTGAAAGCGGACTTGCAATAATGGAAATAAATTGTTACCGATATTTATTTGTCGGTTTTCTTCTTCAGTGAGTAGAAACCACTTTGTTTGTTTGCTTGGGTTGCATACCTATTATTTTCAAATTTATATGCGTTTTCTGAAAAATCCGTGCGTAACACTAAAGAACCGGCATTCAACATAGGTATCCTTTCCCTCTAAAATATCTTCCAAAGGGGGGATTTTTTTCAAAAATCGATAATTTGAGACAGTCAAATTAAAGAGGAGACTTTATGTAACAAAATTTAAATTGGACATTAGAACGTCTGAAATATGTGTATATTATACATGATGTTAACGTTTAATGTTGATTTAAATATCTTGCTCTGGTATTTTCAGCATCCCCAAGTTCACATGGATAAGCGTTTCAGTACCACCTGCTGCAGTTGGATAATAACGTAGATTCATAACCATATATATATATATATATATATATATATATATATATATATATATATATATATATATATATATATATATATATATATATATATATATATATATTAATTCGATTGAGAATTGTGATTTAATTGTAAAATTTTCTGAAGGAATATTAATTTAGGTAGGTAATGTTTCAGAAGCTGTTATTCTATTTGCTGAAATAGCAGCAAATTTGATCCTGTGATTACTTTGACCTTGCACATTTTTTTTTTCCTTTTCGGAATAAAGTGGTCAGCATTTTACCCTAACAAATTCACCCCTCGTGTCTTTTTTCAGTTGGGGCAAAATAAAAAATAACGTAGAGAGGTACTGGGGTTGATTCAATCATTAAAAAATATGAGGTTCCACCGACGTGCCTCCCGAGGGAAGGTGTAGGTAGGTATATTTGCTGGAGAATGATAATAAGGATACTCGGGAGGGTTGAATTTTTGGCAACGGGTATTTTATGATTTTTTTTCTCGAGAAGTGCTCTACCCTCTGCATAGCTGTGCTGAGTGATTTCAATTCATTTCGAAGGTGTATTGCTTTAACTTATAAATATTCAGAGAAAAAATCGGAGAATTTACGTAATGGACTAATATAGATCTTATTACGAAGGATTTTCAATCAGTTATCTAAAAGTATTGATTTGTGTGCAATAAGATGCACTAAAATTTCTTAGGTATTAATTATTAGATCATCTTGGAAATCTAGATTTACTGCTATAAATTAAGAAAATCAAGAACTACCTATAGATAATAATCACTTGCATTGTGCGTCGAAAAACTCGAACACGTCATGGAAAATTGGAAGTTCAGAATGGACCATGTTAGGCGCCAATAAATTAAAGAAACTGTTCTCTTATATAATAATTAGTGAAGAATTCATTTTTCTATTGCTTTTTTAATTCTATAGAAAGTATATCAAACTGAATAAGCCGTTCTAACTGAACATAGATTGATATAATGTGCTTCTATTTTAAATAAATAAAAGGTAAATAGGTACATATGAAAGATTATATGATACCTCTGTAAATTGTAAATATTAGGTGTTATATATTCTTTGGAAGCTAAGAGTAAATACTAACCAATAAGATAAAAAAAATAGAGGATATTCCATTAAAAAATAGAAGTAATCAGTAATAAAAAATGGGACCTCATTTGCTTATAGTACGGAACTGAGTCCTACGTGAAAAGTTGTATTCAGTAACATTTTCAGATTTTTTCTGGAGTGGAAAATTTTGTGGCGCGCCCGGAGAAATTCACATCCGTACAGCTATGTCTCTTCGCCCAATGATCACCTGACCGAATTATCGAGACATCACTCGATGACTCCGCCTATTTCTAGATGCAAGACGAATCCAATAGGCGCACATCGAATTGCCTTGAAACACGTATTTGTATCTAATGTAAAGGCGTCTTCACACTACATTTCAAACTAGGCGAATCACCTCAGTTAATCTGTAGTGTTACAGCTCGATTACGAACAAACTTGTACAATTTACAAGCAGAGAGCAATTCCTTTGAATCGTGTCTCATTTACCAACTTATATCCGAACAAGTCGTGCTGTTCCTTACTCCGCACTACTCGGTAAACTCGCTAGCCTAATTTGCCATGTAATGTATAGCCCTCTTAAGACGAAGGATAAACCATCTTCTCTAAAACTCCGATGATTAGTCTCGAAACGATTCGTTAAGAGTACAAAGCGAGCTGTCGATGGAGAAGGACAGTCAGTATTCATTCATTGGTAGTAAGACCGCAGCAATAAGCGAAAAACTGAGACCAGCGACGTATCAATTGGGGGTCAAATGTGTAAAGCAATATACTATCTACACACAATTTAGTTTGTTAGATTGAAATCGGTATGTGTATTTGTGTAATTGCTTAAATAAATTATTGTCATATTCACCGATTGTAACATCATTTATCATATCTTTAATCAGCAATTACATCAAATTTGGGAATGGAGAACTGAATATTTTTAAATAATATGTTAATTTTTATTATTTAAAAACTAAACACTTGAACTTGGTGCTGTACACATTCTCTCGAGTTATATGTGTACAAATTTATTTGCTTATAAATCATAAGCTCTAACTTTTCCTTTAGCTTTCCGTCGCCCAATTTTTTTTGGAAAAAAGATTAAATATAGCTTCTGGAAGAAATAGCAATTACAGTCTGTTGAACAAACAATATTGATCGTATAAATGTGACTTTTTGTTCGCTGAAAAATAAGAGGGTGTCTCTAAGTTATTGTTTAAAATGGATACTCTTCGGAAAAATACTATTTTTAATCTAATGAGAATTGTTAAATAAAAAAAGCATATTCATAACTAATAATTTTATCCGAAATGTGCTTATAGTACCTGCCTACCTAATACAAATTAAATTATGCACGGGCTAAGCGTTTTACTCTTATTTGTCGCATTTTTTTGTTAAAGAATACCCTCATTTGTAAGGAAAACGTTAAATTTCAAAAAATTAAGAGCCTTAAATCTAGCCAGTATTCAAAAATTCATAAGGCTTGATCAAAATTTATAACGTTAATTCGTATTCTGTAAGCCTGTAAAAATTAATAAATATTTTTTACGAAAAATTGGACCTACGTTATTAGTTAGTGCACTGAAAAATACAAAATATTAATTCTATTGGTGCTGTTACTTTTGAAGTTGTGCAGTTGCAATTAGATTGATAACTTTAGGCACAAACTTCACAAGTACCAGCACCAATGGAATTAATATTATTTTTCAGTGCACCAACTACTAAGTCGGTCCAATTTTTTGTAAGAAATATTTATTTCACACTTTTAAGTGTAACATTATTCACGAAAATCGTTGAAAGTTCACTAATACCAATGAAGATAGTACTTATCCTATTATCCACGTATATTATTTGCTTGTAGTTGTCATTATTGAGATCTCTAAACATCGATGCGGAAATAGGCATAAATATTTTAGATGTTACCATTTCACCACCGCTGTATCTCGAAAATCCTAACTCTAAGGAAAAAATGTTCATTACAAATGTGGCTACATATAATTAGTTTTTTCATGTAGTACTCACAGATTTTCAATTTTCGACATAGCAAAAATACCCATATTTGAGAATTTAAAATGCCTCTTACTCGAAAACCGTAACTCTTTTGAAAAAATGTTTAATTTGAACGTTTCCGGATATTGTCCTATCTTTAATCATGACACATCAGATTTTCGATTTACGAGACAATTTGCACACTCCACCCCTTCGGGGGCGGCGGTTTTCAGAGGGAATGAGATTTCGGATTTGCGTTTTTATGAATATGGAACCACATTTCAAGCCTCCTCTTTCAAATGAATCAGAAATCATCAAAATCAGAGTATGTTTACTATATACAACGTGCGAACAAACCAAAAAAACAGACAGTCGAATTGTATATCTCCTCCGTTCGGTGTTCATCGGTCAAAAATAAGCATGACTGTGACAGTAAACAGTAAAAGTTTTCTGAAATAAAACAAGTTATCAACACCATTTCTGTAGAAAAATTCGAAGATATATTTTTTTATATAGCACACCCTGTATATTTCTTCGGTTTCTCGAATAGTTACCCCAAAAAACAAGAAGGCATTGTTTCTTTCATTTATTTATTTAAAAAAATAAATAGTGAAATAAAAATGAATTGGTCAGCAATATCTCCAGATTTATCACAATTACCTGGAATATTTTCTATTGGGATATCTCAAAAGCAACATTTAGCTACAAATCAAAACATGATAATCTGGATGATCTTAGCAATAGAAAATTGTCAACAACGAATTAAATTATGAATGAGCAATAACTTCTTATATTAGACTTCGATATAGCCAAAATAAAAACATTTTGAGCATCCTATTAAATAAATTATAAAACTATTTTGTTAATAGAAATGGTCATTTACCAAAAAAGGAAGGTTGACACTGAAGTCCTAACCATTTAGGAGGTAATGAAATAATGTTTTCTAAGGAAGTTAAATATGTAGGGTTATACCTGGACCAAAAACTGAACTGGAATAGACAAATTATAGATATGAAGGAAAAAGCAATAATCAGTCCCAATGTATGCAGGAAGCTTCTGGTAAAAACATAGACTAAGTCCTAATATGGCCTACTGGTCTTATTTGACAATAGACCGACAGGCTATAGAACATACCTATACAGCCTGAGTCTAGTGGCTGAAAACAGAACAGAGTTCAATTCTAAATGAACTCCAAAAAATTCACAAATACTAGCTTGCTTATGTATCTCAGGGACAATGCGTACAACTCAGCTACAGCAATAGAAGTCATCCTGAACTTGACTCCACTGCATCTGCATATTTAGAGGTGTGCATTAGACGAAGCCCTAAGAATTCCAAACAAGATATGCGAGAGCGACGGGACACTGGAGTACTGTCAACAAAATCCCATATCTAAAATACATTTCAGTCAATAATATAGGAACACAACGATATAAAAATATCAAAAGTGGACGAATGGATGAAGACTCCTCTACCTGTGGAAAAAGAAAGGGGTACTTCAACCTGGTACACGGATGGTTCACTGAGAGATGGCAAAGCCGGCCTAGAGGTCTGGGGACCTTCCACATAAATACACATATCCCTAGGCAGAAGTTGCACAATATTTCAGGCAAAAATAATGGCTATTATAGAATGCACCTATGCGATTCATAAGAGGAATCACAGAGGGGCAAGAATTTATATAGCACGTGTTAACCACTCCACCATCAAAGCAGTGGCAACTGTTGCTAAAAAATCAAGGAATGCCATGAAGGTCACTTATAACTGGCAAGAAGTAACAAAGTTTGCCTCATATGAAAATCAGGGCACAAGAAAATTTATGTCAACGAAAATGCTGACTCTCTGGCTAGGAAAGGCTCAGAAAGGCTTCCAATAGGCCCCGAGCCATTCTGTTGGCATGTTGTTGTAACATGTCAGAACAGAAACAAAAAAAATGGGAATCAAAGCTGAAAACCAAATACTGGCAAGTCCTAGAGCAAGCCAGTTATGTCAAACGCCTGCTAGACAGGCAATATTCAAAGGAAAATAACCAACTTCTCCTAAAAAGAAATGAAATGAGAAACTTGGTTGGAATCACCACAGGTCATTATCCCATCAAAAAACATCTAAAAAAGATAGGTTGTGTTGAAGATTCCTGCAGATTTTGCACAGAAGTAGCAGAATCTGCAAATCACATACTAAGTAAATGCGAAAAATGTAGCGAATGAAAGATCAAGGGTCCTAGAAAGGGCATTTTCTACCTAGGAGGACCTAAAAGCTTGTGGAGCAAGAGCAGTAATTAATTATTTCAAGGAGCTGGATTTAAATCCAGAAGTAACAGTAAAATAGTACTTCACGGGATGGTACAAAAAACCTTAAGGTCGAGGTGCCCCACAAAAGGCAATGTCCCTGGTGCCCGTCGTTTTCATAATAATAATAGAAATGTTTTCATAAATTATATAATAATTTAAATTGATATATCTTTCTATAACCTCCAAAACTGGTCTTCCATTTCAATCTCGGTCGAGTTCACATCTTAACAAAAGTACGTTGGTAGAAGACTTAATTAAGGGGCCCCCAAGGTGGATTGGGAACCCCGTGACAGTGAAGCGGAGGTGTTGGGTTTTGCCTATTAGGTTTTGAGGTTAGGAGCACGAGGTTAAATGTTGAGCTTACAGAAAATCAAATAATTACGTTAAAAGCACAAAATCCCCAAGTCTCCAAAAGCTGATACCTCCAACGAAGTAACTATCAGTATTGTCTAGATTTTATAATATTTTACGAAAGAAAATAATCCAACTGAGTGAGTGGAAAATAATCACAAAGATCAGAGCACGTTTAGAATGTATAGCTTGAGAAGAGATATAAAAAATCAGACAATGGAACTCTATACATCTTTCGTTTGGAGGTCGGTCAAAAATATTACTGAGGATTTTAATGGTATATCACTATTTTTGTACGGAACACTAATTATACCGATTTAATAACTATTGCTTCCTAAATATAAATCAGATGTCTTATTTGAATTTGAAAAAAATACAATTCCATTATCTTACCAGGTCGATGGTTGGTAATTCGTGCAAGTTTTTCGAGTTGTTGTTGCAAAAGTTTTGCCTCCTTTTTCGTTGGTTTGTGTCCGGTTGATACAGATGATGATATTGGTGGTAGGCCCCTGCTCAAGACTACCTCCATGTCAAGGTCACTTGGCAGGGTGGGGAGTTCTGGAGGGGAAGGACAAAAATAAATAAATAAAAAAACAAAAATAAAACGTTAAAAGTATTTTTCAATTCGGAAATTTTATGAATGAATTAGTTTGTTATAATGAATATTTTGATGAAAAGATAATAAATAATAAACGTAATAAAAATAAAAGTGATACAAATAATATAGGAATAGATAAATGGAAAACCAAAAATCGTAAGATTTTAGAAATTTCTGTTCTTTATCGATTTCTATATGAATTAAAATAATAGTTAAACGAAGAAAAAAAATAGGAGTAGTGTGAAATATAGAGGTATTATGGAAAGAGAAGATGATTAGTTGATTAGGTCACTACAAAATATAGATATCTAAGTTCGTGTTAAGACACGATACATGTAACATATTGTTCTGCACATTTTTTCCATAATATTTAAAAAAGTTTAAGATTGTATTGATTTGTCAACCATTTTCAGTAGGACCAGATTTGGGCAGATTCAATCAAAATGTTTACTTTTGGTTCAAAAGTTATATATATATATATATATATATATATATATATATATATATATATATATATATATATATATATATATGGGATATTACGAAATTTGTTAACACGATAGAAGTAGCAGTTTTGAAGGTATCAAGTTCAAATTTGCACAAAAATCAATCTCTCAAATATCTCAGTCGAGTTCGTTATTGGGCAATATCGGGTAAGTAGTTTCAAAATGGCGACCGTTCAAACATTTAAAAAAATATCAAAAAAGAGCCGTACTGTAAATATCATCAAAAATAATTTTAGGTTATAGATATAATCAGTACCTACAACTTTTGTTCAAAGCAATTTTTCATAAAAAACACAGGAAAAAAATGAAAATTAATAAAGAAAAATAACAAATATTGATAAAACATGAACACTCAATATAAATTTGATGTAATCGTACATTTTCTTTAGATCTTAATATGAACCCTGATTAAAAAAATATATAGTATATTTATTGAAAAGAAATAGGCAAAAAAATTTTTTTTTCAATTAGATACCTTTTTCCTGCATATTTTTGGAACAAATTGATTTTACACATGTGTATACTACACCTATTTATATAATGTACTTATGCAAAATAAATAACCCACGTGTAATCGAAAGCTACCTATACAATTTGGTGCAAACTAATGAATCAATTGGTTTTTTATTACAGGAAATATCCTAGATACCGTGTATAGTTGCTAAAATTGATTGGTTTCAACTACAAAAAAAAAAATGTTATTTAGAAAAGCGACATACGTTCGTTGTGTTACAAAAATGTGAATGTAGGAGTTTTTATTATAATTTGATTTTCATGTTCATTGGCGTGGAATATTTCACATAATATAACAATATAGCTAGAAGGTCGGTTCGTTTTTGATGGCTTTGACAAATTTATGAACTCGCAACAAGCAACTGTTCATCAGTGTAAAATTGTACAATTGAGATTTGTTTAATTATAAAAACTCCTCGTTTCGTATCCAGCAAAATGATACATTCTCGTTAATCACAAAAATAATTCATTTCGGGTTCAATTTTATCGAAACATTTCATATTTGTGTTACTATTTTTGAGTATTCTATAAGCTAATTTTTGAATATTATAGCCTTATTCTATTCACATTGGCACTTTTGAAAGTAAGCAAGTTCAAGAGAAGAAATTTATTTCTTATTGGAAGTTAAAAGCACCAGTACCATTTATAGAGATATCTCGATCATGTTCGTTAATGGGCACGATCGGACTGGTAGATTTAAAAGGGTGGACAACCAAAATTTAAAAAAAAATCCCAATTGAAGAAATGTCTTCAAAAATATCTACATTTTGTAGATATGATCTATAACTACAACTTTTGTCTAAAACTTTTTTCCTAAAAAAATTGAAATTGACCTATCTCCTGGCTACGAGCCGCCGGGATTATTTTGTACTCTTCTGTACCTCATCTCAAAATATCAGTCGTATTTTTTTTGGAGAAAAATAAATTTCACATTTTTGAGTGTCAAAAATTACATATAACTTTCAAAATAATATACACTGGGCAAAATTTAGTTGGAAAATATTTTAACCTATTACATTTTTAGGTAAATTTCTTATAGAAATGTACCTATTGCGATCGTTCACACTTTTGAATTTCGAAAAAATTTCAACGGCATGTTGTTATATGTCTATAAGTTAGTACAAAAAAACATTTGGTTCAAAAGTTTATATACATATATATGGGTTATTACGAAATTTGTTAACACGATAGGGGTCGCAGTTTTGAATGTATCAAGTTCAAATTTGCTACAAAATCAATCTCTCAAATATCTCGGTCAAGTTCATTATTGGGCAATATCGGGTAAGTAGTTTCAAAATGGCGACCATTCAAATATTAAAAAAATTATCAAAAAAGAGCCGTAGTGTAAATATCATCAAAAATAATTTTAGGTTATAGATATAATCAGTACCTACAACTTTTGTTCAAAGCAATTTTTCATAAAATACACAGGTAAAAAAATTAAAATTAATAAACTTAATAAACTTAATAAATTTGATGTAATTGTACATTTTCTGGAGATCTTAATATAGACCCTGATTTAAAAAAATATATAGTATATTTATTGAAAAGAAATAGGCGAAAAAAAATCTGCCTTGAAGTGGAACTCGAACCCTGTCTGCTTTATATTCAACAGCCAAAACAAAAACCTCTAACCGCAAAGCTATGACACATACGACAATTTTATGTAATGTATACCAATGAAAAGGTTGTTCAAATTTCAATTCAATGAATTTTGAAAAATTTAACTTTCCTCTGACTACAGGCCATCGGGATTTTTTTTATTTGCAAGCCGATTTTAATAAAATTTGGACACAGTACGCATTCATCAATTCTTTAACGACTGCTGTTATTTCTTATAAGGATGACACTACAGGGCTGGATCAAGGGCTTAATTTATCTTGCTGTGCTATTTTTGTCGTTGCAATAATAAGGGGCTGTGATTAGTAAACATGTTTTGCGCTCAATGAATTTTTGTAAAGTACATGTATTATTATTAATAAATAGTCTTTACTGTAAATAATAAATGTTTGAAAATGTTTTACTTTTTATTTTATATATACGACTGTTATAATACTGACATTATGACGCCCTGCAGCTGCCTAACAAAAATGGAAAAAAAGGAATATTTTTAATTTCGTTTGTATTATTTTATTCTTATTTAGTGTGCCGATGTTTAATGGTCAGATTGGGCTCAAAACATGTTTACTAATCACAGCTGCTTATTATTGCAACGACAAAAATAGCACTGCAATATAAATTAAGCCCCAGATCCGGCCCTGTAGTGTCATCCTTATACGAAATAACAGCAGCCGTTGAAGAATTCACGAATTCGTACTGTGCCCAAATTTTGTTGAAATCGGTTTGAAAACAAAAACAAAATAATAGGTTAAAATGTGTTCCAACTTAATTTTGACCACAGCATGCACTGTTCCAAAGACTTTATCCCTTAAGCTTACCCCTTTAGTGAGGTAAAAATGTAGACCATGATGCGCCGTATTGGAGTATAGATACAGCCAATGCGCAGAAATGGGGGAGAGTTTCAATTTTAGTCGCAGGAGTGGGGATAAGCTTCAATCCATAGGGACTTGCGGAAGAATGATGTAGGAAAGTTTCAAGTTATTAATTGATAGGCAGCAGCATGGAAATATTTGGGTACAGATACAGAACATATTTATTAGGTTGCGTTAGTTTACTTTTAGAAGATAGTTTAGGTTTTATTATCCTGTCAAAAATCTAGGACAGCTTGTGTCGAGATCAAAACTTAGTTTTATACAAAATGGCCATAAAAATATCCATGATCACATAACTTTCACAGTAAAGGAAACAATTATACTTTTCTCATTAATTTGTAATGATACTTTCAAGGTAGACAGCTATTGAAAATAAAAATGTTTTGATCAAAATGTGTGCTATAAAGTTCTAATCTAATCATGTATTTAAAAACAAGTTTTACTTGTACTTTCCGAGTTTTTTTAAGGTGCCTTGGGAAATATGAAATATTTTATCGAATTATTAGATATAGGTAGAGAACAATCTAGTTGACTTTGTCCGTGAGAAATACTGCAAATAACTACTACAAGAGCTTAAGAAATAGTAATTTATGCTACAAGGGGGAATATATCTGTATGCCAAATTCACTGAAGGACGAACTTTATTCTACAAAATACAAAAAAAAAGTTGAACACAAAAGTTTTACAGTTTCATTTGACTGTTTCAATAATCTAATTTTTATTTATACAAGGTGTCTCAAAAATGCACAGTGACTTATTAGTCTATTTTTTCAAATGGAGCTCCCTGTATATTATCATATTTTTGAAGTCTACGTGAAATTCTGGTCAGATTTCATGCAGCATTTCCAATATCTAAGCTGAACTGATTCCAAGAAAATCCATTTGAAAAAATAGACTAATAAGTCCCTGCGCATTTTGAGACACCGTTTATAAATTAAAATTAGATTATTATACAAGTCAAATTAAACTGTACAACTTTTGTATTCAACTTTTTTTTGTATTTTGTAAAGAAGTTCCTTGGGAGGATGCTGGACTTTTGATCCCAACTAAATATTATTATATTTTGAATTCTTTCAGTAATTAATGTTTGGCTGTGCCATAGTCACAGTTTACATTCGCGAATAAAAAATGGAAATAAGAAACTGGGTAATAGAAATCGAAAACCCAGTGGAGAAGCTCGGTTAAGACTTAGGACTAGTTGTGAAGCCACAGAAGAAGATGAATTAAAGTCATCAAATACGATAACAATACAATTCACTTATATCATAAATACACCTAATGAATGTTGTGGTTTTTTTGAATATTGCGGCTTGGAGGTATAATTTGAGAAAAAGTACCTAATGACATAAATCACATACGTGCGTTATGTGATTTATTTTCAGAAATCTGATGCTGTAAAGTAGCTCATGTTTCGGAAAAAATCAACTGCATCACTTACTCAATGCTGTGGATATTGAGCAATTTTATCACGACACTGATGAAATCTATTGCAAAAATTTAGTTTAAAATTTCCAAGTCAGTCAAAGACCAAAGTAAATTGAAGAAAAACAAACTAGCTACCTGTCAACAAAGCATACGCCAAATAATCCGATACCATTGCAGCTGATTTGTGTATCAAGTTTGTTAAAACACTATAAAATGAATTCAACACCATTTTCTTCAATCACAACAACAACACACTACACACGCTATAGCCGCAACAACAATAATAATATTAAAACTGAAAGCGCCTATAAAACCATAATATCAAGAATCACTTTTACTCTCAGTTTTGTTTCTTCACTTTTCCTTCCCGTAATCCATACGCTACTAGAGGTGGGTAAAGGTAAAGTCAAATTATTACACTGCTAGGTATTATGTAGCAACCTCTTCCAATCAAAGAAAGACAGAAATGTCAACGTGAAACAAAGTAGGAACCTAAATAAGTAGGCAGAGGTTTTTTTGTTTTAGTGTATAACCTACGCAGATCTGGTACCATTTTGGTGCAGTGAAGGACGGTCAATGGATTCATTTAATTAATTAATAATTAAGTAAGCTGTTTTAATAATTAGACACGGGTGCTACGGAAATGTCATAAGGAATTACACAAAAACGGAAATCGCTTACGTATAAATGTATATATTGTACAAAGTTATCAACAATGTGGATCAGTTAGTTGATTATTGTTGATTATTTTCATTTCTAATTTTGGTATGTTGACGTGCATCAAATTGGTTGAGTGGATTGAATTATTGAATAGCACATGAAGAAATTCAATTTGCATGTCGAAGGATTTAGAACGCGATCACGATTTACGCAAAGTGACGTAGGAGTTCTTGAAGAATAACAGATATATGTGGGGACATAACTAGCCGCGCCTAACCAAATATCTATCTATGCCTGTTTCCCTCGGGAACTCTTGGAGTCATGACAAGTCATCTCCATTATGCTATGGAAGTTGATTTCATATCTACGGTCAGCTAACAGTTCAGATATGTCAGCCTGGAAGAGCCCTTCCTATATATCTACATTAATTTAAAACGTTAAAACGTTGTCAAATTATAAGGGAATTTATTGAAACCAGCTGACTACCTGCCATAGATAGTTCTATATTCTGTCACATCCATCCTTCAAAATTTGCGTTTGGGAATAACAGCAATCCTCAAAATTAAATACGAACCATAACCTACAAGAGCAAGACATTTCAATGATGAATCAGCCAACTGTGTACATTAAAAAAAAACAAATTGATTCGTATATTAATTCCCACCCATTCCCATATCATAGTCATTCATACATCGCATGTCCCAGCACTCCTGTTTGTAATGAAAAAAGAATTGGTACATTTTTAATATGCAAAACGTAAGAAAATATATAAAAGAACCAAACATATACAGTAATGTCCGCATATTACGAATCCGCTTTCGTTTATAGCGAACCAATTTGAAAGTACGAATCAAAAGTATTATTATTACAATTTATCTTCTATTGCGAACATCGCTTATAGCGAACCGTTTTCGTCGGTCCCTTGAGGTTCGTTATAAGCGGACATTACTGTATTTCAATATAATAGCTCCTTGTATTGTGATGTCGGTTAAGAACAGAAAGATTAGATCATAATCATGATGACCCATATTTAAAAACTGTTCAATGATGTTCGGAAGGATCTATTTCCTAATGAACATTATTTTACAAAAAATTGGACCGACTTTATTAGTTGGTACCCTAAAAAATACGAAATAATATTAATTCTATTGGTGCTGTTATTTTTAAGTTGTGCAGTTGCAGTTAGATTGATAACTTTTGTCACCAACTTCACAAATACCAGCACCAATAGAATTAATATTATTTCGTAATTATTTTTCACTTTTGAGTGTTACATTAATCACGAAAATCGATGAAAGTTCACTAATACTAAAGAAGATAGTAATTATCCTATTACCCACGTACATTTATTGCTTGTACTTGTTATTATGTAGAGATCTCAGAACATCGCTGCACAAATACGTAGTAAAGTGAAGTATTTTAGATTTAACCATTTCAGCACCGCTTAACACGAAAACCGTGACTCTAAGAAAAAAATGTTCATCATAAATGTTGCTGCAAATCATGTGGTATCCAGAAATTTTCAGTTTTCGAAAGAAGTCGCCCCCTCCACATAGCGAAAATACACATATGCGAGATTTTAACATGAATGTAAATCGAAAACAGTAACTCTTAAAAAAAATAATTTATTCGTTTCCCGATATAGTCCTATCTTTAATTCTGGAATCTCGCAGCATCCACCCCCTTTGGGGACGGTTTTCAGAGGGAAGAAGATTTCGAATTTGAGTTTTTACGAATACGGGTAGTCTCGTCTTTCAAATGAATAAAAAATCATCAAAATCCAGCATTCCATTCGTATTCCTAATAGAACACAAGTATTTTAATTTGTCGTTTGATGTACTAATGAAGGATCATCGATAATTTATTCACTCAATTTCACTGATAATAAATTTAATGATCATTGTACCCATCGTCATAACTATATTTTTGAAATGTGGCGCCCCTTATCAAGGCAGGCGCGCTTGCGCAAGGGTTTCTATTTCAGCTTTATTTTCTGTTCCGTGTCAAAGATATTTGCAAATTAACGTTCCTATATATGAATGCAGCCGTTAGAATTATTACGTCACTTCTTTGAAATGCTCTGATTGGTGTTGATCCTAGCATGGCGGATTGCTATAGCTTATAACTTTATTTGATCAAAAAGATTATCGATCTCGTTCATAAAATATGAATAAAGACGTTTTATATTATCCATAAATCCTTTATTATTAGATAAATAGACAATTTTAGTGATTCTTGGTTAATGTCATCATGGTTATTAAAAAAAATGTATGTGACACAATCTTCCATCTGCCATAACATTTTTTACGTGGTCATTTCCTATCCTGAGATTACCTGCTTGACTTTAAGAGGATATTCTGCATCGTGTATAAGCAGAATTGTCATAGAACGTTTTTTTGTTTTCATATTGTTTATTAACAATCAGAACCAATAATATACAATATCTATACAATGTAAGTTCAATGAGCTAATGGGATGGTATAGAACTATTTTGAATTTCAATTCTATTACTAGAAGATCCCTGCATAACTACTAATATCTGGGCGACCGAGCTTTGCTCGGGTAACACAAGATTTAGAGTGGCTCTATAAGACTGTTTAATCTTAGTTCAGATATATATGTGCATACCTATTTCTAGTTAAAATGTATTGTGATCGGTAAATATTGATTTTATCGTTCACATAGCTCATAATTTTATAGATTTCCAAATAAATATGAATGTGAAACATACCAGAACTCAGCTGTATCACCAATCGTCTGATCGACCCCCAAACCCCGTCTTAAAATTTTTAAAGCAATTTGCGAGCCCTTCCCTAAACAGCTAGTGTGGACCTCGAGGGTCAAATCGAATTCTCCGCTAGTAAGACCCTTTTTAGCAAATGTTTATTGAAATCTGCGAATCATTCAAGAAAAAGTTTATGGACCTGGAATGTGATATCCTCGCGTTTTGTCAGGTAAGCCACATATATATAATGTTCAAAAGTAGAACCTTATTTATATATCAGATTTGATCAAAATCGTTACAGCTGTTTCCGAGGATCTTTTTATATACAAGAATTGCTCGTTAAATTATTAGATTAGAAATGTGAAAACTCATATTAACACCTTTTAATTGAAAAAATGGGTTTTGTTAAAAAAAATTGAGTTGATTAGAATACGAACCGAGGATCTCCAGATTATCAGCCGTGAGCTTAACCATTGAGCTACTTATATCCTATGATATCAATGGGTTCATATCCACAAATCAGTTATAATCTGTATGGGTGGTAAAATAAGAATATTAATTGCTGAAAACGATTTTTATTGTGAATGTGAATACAACCATTCGATTCAATACACTTTAGAACCCATACATATGAATTTTCATCGAAATCGGGAGACCAGATTCCGAGATAAAATTTGCATATTTATATATATATATATATATATATATATATATATATATATATATATATATATATATATATATATATATATAAGCATTGCTCGTTTAATATAATTAGATTTAGATTCATAGTCTGTCCTTATCTTAAGTACTGAGGAAGCCTTCATTGGGGGTTTCTCAAATTATAAAGGGAGAAAGGGAGCCTTATTTCAGAGTCAAATCTCAACGCTTCCTTCCAAAAGAAAGACATTTACTAGGGATTTTTGTAACTTTCTAATGGCAACATCGTTAATCACTAAACAAATTAGGCCCCGCGACCCGTTCATTTCTCATTTGTGAGGTTAGTTGTTCGTTGTTGGTAATAAAATAGATTTTTATTATTTCAACGGACTTGTTCTGTAGAAAAAAATATATGGACAGCTGGAGTAAGACGCTAAAATTTTGGAAATTTTCGATTTACAATTTTTGACACTGATGCTTGGCTGTATCAACGCAAATCACCACTAACCACCTATGAGAATGTATTGCACATGTTTAATTATGTGATATAAATATAATATTGAAAATCTATAAAGCTGAAAGCTGTCTGTTGCATAGAACAATAAAATTGTTAATAAAACATCAAGGGAGAAACATGCCAGACCTCCAACTGATTAATTTCCTTGATTGGGCATTGACCATAGGTAATAAGATGTCGACAACAGCCCTTCCACTGAATCTGTACCTTTTTCGAAAAGGAACATCGTCAATAAATTCGTATGGATCTTCCATGTTGCGGATGTAGGTACCTTTTAACAAGTCGCCACCGAATATCTTCGTCCTCAAATTCATCGTCAGATTTATTAAAAAAATCATTGTCCATTATATGGACTGTAGAAGAGGATTGCAATCTTCAATGGGTAAGTGTCCTAGAAAGAGGATACCAACACCGTGGACTAACAAGGGTTTCTAAAAGATCCGTAAAGCGCTGGTTTGGTGATAGTGTACTAGAACAATGAAAGTCAGAAACAAGAAATTGGATATGGATTTATATATGTCTATGGTACTTTTATTCGATGTTATAGTGTTCTTTGGATGTTATGTATGTTTAATGCATTTCTGTTTCTGTGATTGGGAGAGGAGTGATTATAAATATATGTGATGAGTGATTATATCGAGTGATCAAAAAAAAGTAATTGGCAGTAGGCATTTGAAATGGGGAGCGTGTTTTTACGTGAATCATCTGCAATTGCATTTATATTGATTGAAATATCACTGTCACTTTTAACTTTCAATCAGTATTTAGAAAAGTAATGTTCTCATTTTCAAATGCCTACAGGGGATGAGTTTTTTATCGCTCGATATATTTATCGATATCACACAAATATTTCAGAGGATTCTCTCTCTCTCGAATGAAAAAAATAATATCCTGGAATCGCAATCTAATTCACTTTTAGCAAGAACCTAAATCTACTCTCTTTGCAAGGCATTTTTGAAGGAAAGAACATTCTATCAAAATCAGAGCAAGGTTGGTATGCAAAATTCTCGGACGTATATAAAAACAACATACAATGGCTAAGCACTTTGCATCAGCAATCTCAATATTTTAAATCTTCCCGCTATCCCCTACCTAACTGAGTACATTCTATACAGCAGCGCCTATTGGTACAGCAGAATTGGTCCCATTTTATCAACACCCTTCCTATACCCTCCATAGTTCCTTATTTGATGAAGGAATGTTTATGAAACGAGGAATAAGAAACAAGGAATCCTCATTCCTCAAGGAAGCTCTACAAATACGGCTATTGTTTTATAAGCTTGTGGATTAACTATTCAGCAATAGATAGATGTCGCAACCGGTAGGTACTATTTTCTCGATTTAATTCAGAAAGTTGATTTTTGAGTCCTAGTGTAGAAACGATGCTCTTCTCCAGGGTAAAACTTATCCTAAACTGTAGCTAAGTATATTATTATAATCTATCACAACGATCAATTTCAACAAAATATATGACTTATTTTTCATGTAGTACCCGAATGTTTGTATAGATTTATAAGGACTTACCAAACAAGTGAAGGAGCTTTCAAGAATCAACTTATCACGTCTTACCATAAGAAGAATGATAGATTATGTAATAGTTTATATGAAAAACAATAAATGTTATACAAGCATGTCAAGTATTAGGTATCGGTGGAAACCGCAAATTCATTATTCATAAATATATAAATATTAATTCTATTGATACTGATAAATTAGAAGTTGTGCAGTTGTAGTTAAACAGAAGACTTTTGACACCAACTTCAAAAGTATCAACAACAATGGAATTAATATTATTTTATATTTTTCAGTGCACGAACTAATAAAATCGGTCCAATTTTTATTTTTAATATTTATTTCACATTTTTCAGCGTAACATTAGTGATGAAAATCGTTGAACGTTCATTAATACCAAAGGAGATAGTATTTATCCTAATACTCATGTATATTCCTTTCTTGTACTTGTTATTGAGAAATCTCAAAACATCCCGACGAAAATACACATATTTCAAACATTACCACTGCTGCAGCTGGAATACCGTAAGTTCTTTGCAAAAATGTCCTATTTAAATGTTGCTACATTTAAGCTCTTCTCTTATTTGGCCGTCCCATTTTTTCAATTTTCGTAAAAAATTACCCCTCACATAGCTTTTTAGTCTTTACCAATTCTGTAACTCGAAAACCATACCTCTTTTGAAAAAATGTTCAATTTAAACGTTTCCGGATATGGACTTATCTTCAATTCTGCCGGTTTAGATTTTCTAACGATGGGTTCCTTTCTCTTTTCTTTGAAATGAATCAAAAATAATCAAAATCGGAGCACGTTTACTATGCAGAACGCACGAACAGCCATACATAAAAAAAATAAAAAAGCAAACATACAACCGAATTGTATACCTCCTCCCTTTTGGAAGTCGGTAAAAATTATTGATTTGGCTGGCAATAAGCAATATTGTTCCTGTGTAATAAAAAATCATATGAATAATACTGCCATGCGGAGCTTTGGAAATTGACAGTTTTGCCTGTATGAGAGAGTTTGACGTCACTTCAGGTTATGTCAAAAGTTTAAAAACAATAAAGTACAGGAAACCTGATTAGCTTTGTGAAATAAGAGTAGAACATAATTTAAAAAAAATCCACAGTATGTTACTTCTTATGCTCAATTAATGAGAAAAAATAAATTGAGGTAGCCTTGAAACCACCAATTTTGGACTTGGCGTTCCTTTACCTATTATTTTCATTCATTTCATGAGATTCTTCGTTTTTGACCGACGAACCCCGAACGGAGGAGGTATGCAATTCGACTGTCTGTTTTCTTTCTTTTTGATTTTTGAGTAAGTTATGTGGAGAGGGCGATTTCTTTCAAAAATTGAAAATTTGTGGTCACTACATGAAATACTATAGTATTTGTAACAACATCTATAATGAACATTTTTTCCTTAGTGTTACGGTTCTCGAGACAGAGCTATGGTAGAATGTTTCAATCTAAAATACTTATACGTATTTGCGCAGCGATGTTCTGAGATCTCTACATAATAATAGTAACAAGGACAAGCAAAGAATATACGTGGGTTGTAGTGACTAATGTTACACTCAAAAGTGTGAAATAAATATTTTTTGCATAAAATTGGACCGACGTTATTAGTTGGTGCACTGAAAAGTATGAAATAATATTAATTCTGTTGGTGCTTGTACTTGCGAAGTTGGTGCCAAAAGTTATCAATCCAACTGCAACTGCACAACTTCAAAAGTAACAGCACCAATAGAATTAATATTATTTTATACTTTTCAGTGCACCAACTAATAACGTTTGTCCATTTTTTTTTTATATTTATGATATAAATATCATGTATCACAAGACATTATGCGGAAGTGACGTTATAACTTATCATGTAGGCAAAATGTACAATTTGACAAGAAGATAACCTCTAGTTTTGTATATAATACTAACCAAATCATACATATTTTATTTATGGGAATTTAATACCGCAAAGTATACGCAAATATCAACAAAACCGTAATTTCCGGATATAGGTGAAATTAATAAATAATAATTCGATATTTCGATTATTTTTGTTATGGTTGCAAGTTTCACTAAACTTTTCTTGAAAGAAATAATATTTGACGCAAAACCAAATGAACTAATTATAGCAATGATTCTACGTTCACTTTAAATTTAGACAAACTAAGGTCGACTTTACTAGTTTTGGTGTACTGAAAATTACAAATAAATTATTATTTTATTAGTTATATTATTAGTTATTTTTCAGTGCACCAATTAATGAAATCAGTCCTATTTTTTGTAAAAAAATATTTCACAGTTTTTAGTTTGATTGTCGTCATGAAAATAGTTGAACTGGGAATCTGGGAAACCATATTTTTTTGAAAAATGTCTGTTTTAAATGATGATATGATATCCTCTTTAAGTTGGGGGTCTGAAATTTTCAATTTTTCCACACCCGTTAGGGGCAGTTTTTTGGGGGAAGGAAATGTTGTATTTTGAATTTCTTGAATATGTGGCCATCTCTCAACATTCATCTTTTATATAAAAAAAAACATCAAAACCGGAGCATGTTTACGTCCTCGTCGACGCCTATGTGCGTCCGGAGGGACATCTCGATCCTATAGGCTTCTCTAAATGTGATGATATATCAAAACTTTTTAAAATAAAACTAATCCAACATTTTTTGATGCCCTTATTATAACGCGCTGACTATATGGCCTCTCATTCCTTCGTCTGCGGCAATCATCATCATCATTTTCGAGGTCAAATAAAAGGGAAACGGATCTGAGATAAGAGAAAAAGATTAATATTTCCGATGTCTCTAACCATAACCATCCTCGACCTCGTGATTGCGGGCGTGCTCTCATCTAATCCAATTTGCTGATGAAGTCATACTTCGAAAGACGCGACCTGTATACGTTTATTAGAGGACCCTTATAATTCTATGTAAATATCATCGTCAAGCGTAGATGAGTTGCTGAAACTCATTGGCCAAATAATATCTAAAGAGATGAGTCGATTGCATCCTCGAATTCAAAGCACATCATCATTCTCCGAATACTGTTATGATTATGATCTTTAATAGTGAGAATTAACTATATATTAATATGTGATTATAGACGATTTTTAAGGCATAAAACTTGCACGAAGGAATATGAGATTTGGCATAGTGAAAGTTTAAATGCTGAAGTATTTTGAAGTTGTGCATTTTTTTATAGATAGAAGATTTTTGGCACTAACTTCAAAAGTACCTAATAGAATTATTATTATTTTGTATTTTTCAATGCACAAACTAATAACGTCGGTCCAGTTTTTTGTAAAAAATATTTATTTCTCATTTTTGAGTGTAACATTGGTTACGAAAATCGTTGAACGTTCACTTATACCAATGAAGATAGTACTTATCCTATTATTCTCGTATATTCTTTGCTTGCAGTTGTTATTATTGAGATCTCAAAACATCGCTGCGGAAATACTCATAAATGTTTTAGATGTTACCATTTTACCACTACTGTACTCGAAAACGGTAAGGAAAAAATGTTTATTATAAATGTTGATACAATTAATTATGTCTTTCATGTTATTTTCGAAAGAAATCGCCATCTCCACATAGCAAAAATACACATATTTGAGAATTTAATATGTCTCTTACTCGAAAACCGTAACTCTTTTGAAAAAATGTTCAGTTTAAATGTTTCCAGAGAAAATTTGCCCCCTCCACCCCTTTCGGGGGCGGTTTTCGAAGGGAAGGAGATTTTGGATTGCGTTTTTATGAATATGGGACCAAATTTCAAGCACCCTCTTTCAAATGAATCAAAAAACATCAAAATCGGAGTACCTTTATTATATACAACGCACGAACAAAAAGAAAAAAAGCGGACAGTCGAATTGTATACCTCCACCGTTCAGGGTTCGTCGGTCAAAAAGGTACAGAAATGTATTATTATTATATTACGTATAATATTATTAAACTATTTCGGAGTTTTTGTGGTCTATAGAGTAATAGCAATGATCTTATTCTGTAATTTTGTTTCTGAAACAGTATTGCGTTGGCAATTTTTGAACAAAAGCTATTTAATGCAAAATAGATTTAGACACAACACAAAAGACATCTTGAGGTTCTAAATGAATATTACGTCTCTTATTACAAGAAAAATAACAAGTGAATTTTTTGGAACAAATTTAAAAATAGTTTTTATTAGGCATTTAAGATTTGAACCCTACCGATGAGTACTATTGCTATCTCTCCTTTTCTTGATTTAAATTATACCTACTTATGTATATCTGTTTGCCAGCAACTGCAATTCCATAACAAATTACTGTTTGTCTACCACAACATAAAATTAAATCTTAAATTATATAATGTTATCAACGTCTGACAATTGGGACAGCTGACAGTAAACAGCGCGACATAACCATTAAGTAATATATACGACAATCTGCCAGAGAGTACCTATATACCAGTGACGGATCCCATTGTCCGACATTGTCGTTCCATGTCGAAGATATAGTTTTGATTTTGCTTGAATACTTGAATGAGATAATATAATTAATCAATATTGGATCACACTTGGAGCTTAATAGGCGGCGAGATGTCTGCGATCTAAGTATGATTTCGAAATTTCAAGTATCTAGACCGTGTATGGGGCCTAATGAAAACTATTAAAAAACACTATCACAAAAAAGAAATAGTTGAGGTATATTCCAAACCAGTGATACATATCAAGATAAAACTTAAAGATATAATCTTCGAAAGAAGCTCCACTAGGGATCAGTCTCTCATCCATTCGTCGATAAGTGTTCATAGTGCTTAACTTTGAAAAGTAGGTTAATGTTATGTACTCTTTTTCACAATCATTATGCACATAAAAATATTGGTATAAGTATATTAGACAGGCTCTAACGTCTATTATACTCTTCATTTTCCATCCAAATCACAAGCATAGTTCCTTAGTGTCAGATTTTTTTTCTCATTGTTTCCTAGCTGATTGTTGCCATATTTCTAAAATACATGAAAGTCTCATTAAAAACATATTCTTTAACTCATTTCCTCATTTGGCAAGGGCATTTTCACTTGAGCACATTCAAATACCATCATAAACGAAAACATACATAAGCACAGATATTAACCCTCCAAACCGAGGTTTTCTCTCCCTTTTCCGTTTCTCCCGAACAAAATTCACTCACATGAGCATCAGCGCAGCATATCAGCTCTGAGTCTCTGAAGATTATGAATACTAATAGCATGATGCTGTTGTAGCACTCAGGATAGTTTCAGCATACACACATATCACACAATGCCGGCATACTAACGGGCAGGAACAGCTTTAACCAAATATTTTCGCCTCTTAACGGACAAAAGAGGCCGTATCATACAATATTTAAATACAGGGTGATGCCAATTTGAGGTAAAGAATTTCCAAAAAACTTTGGTGATGAAAAATTCAAATGAATGTATTGTGCCAAATAACTTATTCCGGTACAAATATAGTCATTACTCAAGCACGAACAAATATTCAAGTTCGATTCATGTAACAAATAATCACAGCTAAGCAAGTCAAACGCAATCTCGATTTAAAATCGTTTCAATACGTGATTTGAGTCTTGCTTGGATCGAAAATTTTCCGTTTAATATAATTCTCTTGCAATGGTTGATTAAAGTGCATTCAAATGGACGGCGATCAGCCAATGCTTTTGGTCCATATATACTGCGTTTCACACTGAGAATGCAGTGTGGCCGGGTAAAGGCAAGGTATTTCAAATGTGAAAACGGCAAGTGTTGTTGCCGTTCTTTGAATATATCAGATCTTTTGTAATTATGTGTGATTATCCCATATTTCAAATAATAGAGAATTTTCTGATGAAACTTGAATTACCGGGTAACCCATCTTTTCATATAAGTAAATAAACTTCTACAATAATCACATATGGTCAGATGTACCCACCATAAACCCACTGTAAAATACTTACCATTATTCAAACTGACCGACCTGTATTATTAGAAGTTATTGATCTTAATAGTAAATGAGAGATTTATAGACGATGGTGCTCCAACTCATTTTTCAATAATCGTACTTACCTATTCAACCGCATACTATGACCTTCTGGTCCCCAGACCTGAATCTCCTGGACATTTTCATGAGGTGATTAAAAATTTTTGCTTCAAAATGATTTATTTTCGACAAATTTCGAAAAATGGAGGAGGCATACAATTCAACTGTACTTTTTTAAAATATTTTTTTACAACTAATAGGACCGACTTAAATGGTCATCTAAAAAATCATAATAACATTATTTTGAGTTTTTCAGTGCTCCAACTAATAAAGTGGGTCCTATTCATTGTAAAACTAATAAAGTGGGTCCTATTCATTGTAAAAAATATATATTTAACATTTGTCATGCAAATTGCTAAACCTTCCTTTAACTCTGAAACCTGTGATTATTTTGAAAAATGACAAATTTTAACTTTGCTAGACATGAGTTTTTCTTCAATTCTGCCAAATAAAATGATCTATTTTTGAAAGAAATCGTCCCCTCCACCCACTTTGGGGCATTTTGGGGAGATAGGATATTTTGGATGTTATTTTTTTTAATATGAGGCTATTTCTTAACCCCATTTTTTCTATTGAAAAATGAACACATATTCACCTGAGAACGCAAAATGCTTAAAACGGGATCAAAGGATTCTGTCTTTTCGTATTAATAAATAGATTTGAACTTTATTTGCATTTTCAATACCTACCCTATATCTCTAAATCGATATGATATATATATATATATATATATATATATATATATATATATATATAATAAATATAAAGAGAACTATAATTCAGTATTACTAGATAGATAATTTATTATCAATACCTAGGTGGCGCGAATTGCGTCCCACTGAGAGGTTGTTGTTATGCACCTATGACATCTTTCAGTTGCTTTTGCTTCGTCGGATACAGCTTCCAATTATGTGGCACTGACGAAAGTAAATAAGCTTGAAATCACGTGATCCGCTATAACATCCATATTATGAACTGTGCGTCAACAAAAATCTTGTGGAGAATCACCAATTCATTTTTTTCACCACAGCTTGAAATCACTCACTGTATATAATAAAGTATGTACTTGAACTTCGACTTTGGAAAATGTTGTCGTCAAGCATGTTTCGTGATCTATGTGGTTGTATGTAAGCCATTATCATTTATTTTCGTAGCCCAGTAAGTCCCGAGCGCTCCTAGCCGTCATCCTTCTTCTGTTCCCGGTCGTCTCTCCTCATGGCATGCTACGCCATTGGGGATTCACATTTTCAAGGTCACACAGAGAAGAAGAAGAAGGCACAGGATTTATGGGAGTTTGATAATGGAAAGGAGGCACTTGAACTTAGATACCTACATTGTCTATTATAGGGCAAGTTGACGATTTTGAGACCCAATGAGAAAAGTGGGAAAAAGGAAGCAACAAAATATAACTCCAATCATTATTTTAGCTATAAGTGGTAGAGAGTTATCGTAAAAACAGCTTGCTTTGTCTGGAAAGTTACCAAGAAAAAGGAAGCTTCAACTTTTTCAATATATACCGTCTTGGAATAACTTTTTCAATATCTGCAGTCTTGAAATTTCAGAATGAAAAATTCTATACGTTATTCATGGTGAAAATCAACATCATCTTTTTATTTATTCATATTACTTATCAATAAGTTTGTCCAAAGATAACCCAAGTTTCAAATATGGTACACGTATAATGATATATCAAATGCCAACAGAGCAATAAACAAGGTAACTTTACGAACAAGTTGGCTTTAAATAAGCTTGGATAATACTTGGAAGCGTTTCAGTTTGGCCATATTTGTCATATACGAATACTTAGGCAAGTCAGAAATATCAAGGTTTTTTCAAGGACAGTTTCATTATTAGCATTTATCAAATGCATGAATAATTGTTTGAAAGTTGAAAAATATTTCAATACCAAATAACTAGAAAACCGTAACTCTGTGGAAACAGTAACATATAAATGTTACAACAAATAATCTGGTCTTTTATTTGGTTGCCTCAGATTTTCAATTTTAGAGAGAAATTGCCCCCACCACATAGTGAAAATACACATATTTGAAATTTTAACATCGCTGTAACTCGAAACTCTTTCAAGAAAATGTTCAATTTAAACGTTTACGGATATTATCCTATCTTTAATTCTGTGGTCTAAGATTTTCAAATTATTATTATTTTGTATTTATTATTAATTTTATTACCTTTTTTCCATCTGGTTATATAGGGTAAGTACGTATATTACGTATGTTACTATTACAGACTGTTTCAAATTCTACTCTCACCATTGGGATCTCGGAAACTTATTTTTTCCTGGCTTTATGTCTAAATGAATTTATAAATAAATAGCACATTTGCATTGCCACTTTTTTCACTCTTTCCAATAGTGTTAATAGTTTTGTAACCTGACGTACCATCTATATGTAACTATCATGAACTTTTTTTCATTACGGAAGCCATATTAGCATTCTGCAAATTTGAATATAATACATAATGTCATTTACGTGCCACCGATTGGGAAAATCAAAGCCAACTACTTTATAAAAGTAATTTATTTAATTTCTCGGATTTTTAGGACAACAAGTACAACTTATGAAACATCGTCAAAAAGGTAATAAAAGGGCTATTCAAATTTGCAGAATGCCATTATGGCTCCCATAAGAAAAAAGAGTTCATGATAGTTACACATAGACGAAACGTCAGGTTACAAAACTATTAAAACCACTGGAAAGACTGAAAAAATGTGCAAATGTGCTATTTATTAAGAAATTCATTAGGAAATAAAGCCAGAAAAATAATAAAATGATTTTCCGAAAATTCAGTTTTTTCCGGATATCTTCGGAACAACTCGAAATTTCCAAACTTTCTAAACGGTTTATTGTTGAGCACATACATGCGCAACTTTGCCCCAATTTAACCATCTTCGTATTCCCTATACTTTCCGAGATCCCAATGGTGGGAGTCGAATTTGAAACAACCTGTATATTGCGTTTCGTAATAAATTTAGACAACTTGTTCTCTGATTTTCTTCGCCACCACCAATTCTTCGATTATACAACTATCAAATTTAGATTGCTTGAGCGACATGAGATTCGTTGCGTTTCAATGAGTAAAATTTTATAAATAATGCGGAATGTATTATCAGTAGTCATCTATCTACGAGAAACCTTCGACTAGAAAATAAAACGTTTCGATTTAACTCTCTCCATAAAATTCTCGTACTCCTAAACTCTAAAAAATTCTTAAAAAAATGTATCTTTGAAGACCTATACCCCTAACTCGAAAACAAGGTCCTGTATAATCTTTTTTCTATACGCTCCATTGGGTCCCTTGGACAAACTAATAAATCCAAATTCCGTTAGGTACATCATTTTATTCTCATTGCTTTATAATGCTTTGTTCATAGTGTTCGAGTACCCTATTGTACACATCCACCTAATGAACTCGCTCAAAAAGGATTATGCATTTGAAATGGTCATTTCCATTCAGCCAATTCTCTCGGTTCTGTGTCCTCTGTTAATGAAGATAATAATAATTATTAAAGCGCACATACTCGTAACTACCTACTGCTGCTATCTGCTACAACAACTGGTGATTCGGTTTTCGGTCGAATTGAAATCTCTCAACCACACGTATTTCATGATACGCATATATTCTAACCGATATAATGTACATACAGGCTGTCCAGAATAAGATTCACTACCCCCCCCCGATCTCGTAGAAACGATGATCTATTTAAAATGAGAAAGTTGATCAGAAATACTAAACAGCCTGTGAACATAACAACAATAAAAAATAAAATTTCAAAGGAATTCACAAAGATTTTTATCTTCATATTTTTTCGTATCTCTCTGAAATTTACCAATAAGGTAAGAAACAAAAGTTTATCGAAAAAGATGTTCGCTTCCTACTCAAAGCAGATTTATTAATTAATTAAACTTTAAGAATCATGAATCATATCAACCATAAAAATATGACCGAAAGTAATGTTTATTTTAAACTCATAACAACTCGATTTTGTAGTTTTTCACTATCGAGACACCTTTGACTGTCACTTGCGTACTTTGACATTTCACATACATTTTCATAAAACGTCAGTGTAAATCAAAGTCTGGAATTAAGAGGACAAAACTAGAAAGGAATAATACGTTCTGATTCTGAATAATTGTGATTGTGTGAAAATGAATAGTAAATTACGAATACTCCACCAGACTTGCAGGAAGAAGCTAGCAATATTTCTCTATATTAGTTACGTACAAAGTCAATACAACGGTACGAAAAGTATTATGAATTGTTTAAAAACTGGAAAAAGAGTAAAAAAACAAAAAACCTTATAGAAAATGTACTACTTGCTTATCTATCGAAAATATCAAAAATTGTAAATGCAGGTACACTATGGTCTGAATTTTCAATGTTCAAAAGCACTTTTAAAGTCGTACATTTTTACTACTCAAGGTTCTTATTAAATTCTGTCTGAGTTTATAAAATTAAAGATTTTTGTTATATTTTCCTATTTTTTGGTTTATTTTTGGGGCTACTTAAGCTCATTTTCTGCCCGTGTGACACAATATACTATAAGGCCATGAGTTCTACTCGTACTTGCCAGATTTTTTTACAAACTCGATTGTCATCCCAGAACGCAATTGATTTTACTTTGGTTAAACAGGGCCATTGAAAAAATAGGAAATGTTTTTATTCGGACTATTATTACTTACCAAAAAGTAGGCATATTTGACAATGGTAAAAGCTGAAAAAACAGAATATTTGAGCGTAAAATCGTCAGAAATATTTATAGAACACACAAGATAAATGAAGAAGAATGGAAAAATAGAGCCAACAAAGTAAGCAGAAAAAAATTCAAGTGAGAAAATATATTCGAACTCATAAAACCCCAAAAACTAAGATGATTTGGCTATGGTCATGGAAGAAGAAATGATGCCAAAGAAAATCATTAACATCTAGATATATGTAACCGGAATCTGAGGAAATCTCAGAATAATATGGAGAGACCTCGTACAAACAGATTTTGAAAACAATGAAACAATGAAGATAGGGAACGTTGTTGAAGTGGCCAAGCCCCCCCCCACTCCACAGTGAAATCTTTGTAGAAAAAGGTAAGTTTGTGAGCAGTGTAGTTATTAAATCAATTCTCACATGTAATTTTAATGATAAAAAATGCACCATGCAGTTATGAGTACCAAAGTCTTAGGGCGTGCTTGAAAAAAAATCTCAGCGGAATTTTCTAAATCCACAATTGATTTTTTCCTAGATATTTATCCTAATTATCTAATATACTTTCTGATTTTTTATACAAATAATGATTTCCACTCTTATAATTTTCTCAAAACTCACAAGCGTTAGGTTTTATTAGGAAATTTCTGACTTGATTTCGAACCATCTCCATTTATTTTAGACACACTGTATGTACTTTGCAAAGTAAACCGACTGTGGTATTGGCAGAATGTCCCTCAGCCTACACATATTATGTTTGATATTTTCACATGTGATGATGATCATTTTGCGTCAAAAAAAAAAAACCTACCACCATTTGTTCCAATTCACCACAACAAATCTAATTATTCAATTCAAATTTGCTAGGTGTATGTATGAGTGTGTGCGACTAGAAAATATGATTAGTTACATTTCAATACGCCGCGGTAACAATGAAATAATTGATTGGAAAGTTATTGGGAGGAATTTACACATTCATGTAGATTCATTGATGCTTGACTCTTTGATTGTTTTCAATACAGGATATTTAAGTAGCTGCTTCAGTAATTGTTTTAATTTCTGTTATCCGAAGAAGCTCAATACAATAATATTTATTGCAATGAGAAATATGTTTTATAATCTATATATTAATACGTGATTGTACACGATTTTTAAGGCATGAGATTTGGCATAGTGTGAACGTTTACATGGTGAAGCAGTGCACACAGTTAAAATTTTGATGTATTTTGCGTTAATATTTTAAATTAAATTCAATTAAAAAAATATGGTTTAAGTGGTAGAAATGTATTGTGTGTTGCATAACGAACCCAATTGCAATGTGCAGTCAACGAGTCGGGGCTGTCAGATTGTTTTATTCGTGAATGACAACCCTGTTCAAAAGCAAATTTAAATATTGTGAATAGTGTATACAAAGTGATGTAATTATTCTGAGGGATAAATTTAAATGCGCACTAAATGTAATTTCAAGAAATTTTGATATTATTGATAGTGGATTAATGCATTTACATTGCAGGTTCTGCAATGCACAACATTTCGAATCTGAAGTAACTTTTATGAAAGGACTGCATTCTCTTCATTTTGTCATAAGGGCTCGGGTAAAGTAATATTAACGGCTTTAAGTCAAAACATTAAAATGCATTGTATTATAAAATAAAAATCTAGCTGTCATTGTCTTCTTTGAACTGTTACTAACATTAAATTTTAAATGTGTATTGTAATGCCGTTTTGTAAAAGGTAGCAACTGATGAAATAGAATAATCTTCGCAAAAATTATATGCAACTGTTAGGTATATCTTTGACAAAAAGAACCTCATTAACGTTTGAATGAGGAGTTCCCTACATATTAATACATAGAGCAATTTAAATAGCACTGTTCTTTATGACTGATTTCTTCCGTTTGAGGCTAATTTGGTAAAAATAGGTTAAAAACCAAATCAAAGTGAGAGAAATTTCCCCACCCCACTCTTTATTTGAACCAATAAAGAGAAGTATTCGGGTTCGGTAACTCTAAGCATGGTAATGGAACAGTTACCCCTTAAACCTCTAAGCTTTATCTAATTGGTAAAAAGCAGTTGCACACTTTAATTCCTAATAAGAACAATTTTTCTCAAAAATTACACTTGTTTGGCCGTCATAATATTTGTCAGAGATATTCCATGCTTTCGCTTTATTTTTTCGTGCTGTGCTGGGGCTCAAAATATTGTAGTTTAATCCTAAATTACCTACCAGCTTATAGCTGAATTTCAAATTTCAAAAATTGATTTTACTCGATAATTCAAAACTTTTCCATATAATGTGTAAAAATATTTCGGACTAGATTATCAGAGTTTAGTAAGAGAAAAAAGATAGAATATTTGATTAAAATTATTTTTTGTCCGAATGCCATGAGATACAAGGTTCTATTCTGGCTAAAAACACGTGAAGTCTTTAGTCCTGTGATGTTGGCAACCAAAATTGCAAAAAATAAATATTTAATTGGAGTTTCTGATAGATACTGTAACGAACATGGGATGTAGCTTCGGCGCCATTATTGAGGCATGTGTGATGTGTTAGAGGGCGGAGCACCTTGACGAGTACGGAAGTTGGTAGGCCCGGGTGGTGTGAGTGTGGGGCATGCTGCTATTGGTCAGCGATGCATGCCAGGGTCAAGATGATCGTTCAAAGCATCTAGTGAGTTCGCGCTAATGGTGGAATGTTCGCGTGGCGTTGGAAGAAGTCTCTTGAAGGTTCGAGAAGGTGGGGCTTGCCTATATATTGGAGAGGGTTTGCTGCGGAGTCAGTCAGCCCGATGTAGCCGAGTGAGTCAGTAAGGTGAATACTGTGGACACCGGAGTACGGTGACGGTGGAGAGCGGCAATATGGTGTTGTACGGTGGAGACCGACAACAGGAATAAATAACGCTCAGTTGTAAATAGTGTAAATAGTAAATATAAATTTTACATATTTATCGATAGTTAGTGTAAGATATATAAATAGTATAGGTATATGTATATATAAATATACTGTGATATAAATAGTTAAGAAATAAATAATGCCCACCCATGTTTATATGCCCGTCACAATATTAAGTAGTTCTAAAGTAAGTTTCATGAAATTTTGATAGTTCTATCGTTTTTTTTTAAATTAAAAATACCAAAATTGAATACAAAAATTATTATAGTTTCATCGAATTTCGTGAGAAAATGGAAAATAATAATATGAGGGTAGCAACCACTTTTGAGAAAAAACATCGGAAAAATAAAAAATTTCACGAAAGTTCTGTTCAAAGTTCTAGTTAGTATTATATCTAGAGTTGCATCGGAAATTTTAATAATATTTTCTCTTTAGATTTAAAAACTCAGAAGATATTAGAAAAAAAAAACTAAAAATTTAAAATATTTTCGAACATCTTAAGGATAAATTATTAAGTCATCAGGAAAATGTTATTAGGGTTTTTAATAGAACTCTTGGATTTCTAGGGAAAACTTTAAACAGAACTGTTGTGGGATTTTTTTGGTCTTCAAAATTCGTTGAATCAAAATAAAATGTTTCAGCTTTTTTAGTTGTTATTTCGAATATCTTATGAATTACTAATGTTGCAGAAAAATGTTTTAAGGTTTTCGATATAACCCTTAGAGTTCTAGCGAGAAATGCTAACAAAACTATTGATGTTTTTTAGCAAATCGTTGAATACAAGAAAAAGTATCAACTTTTTAGTTTTTTTATATCTTATGCATTACTAACTTTATAGAATAATTTTATTATGGTTTTTATTAGAACTCTAGCCAGAACTGTGGATTTTTTTTGTTTTTCAGCAATTTAGTTTGTTTCAAATATCATGATTTTATAGAGGTTTTCTTTAGAAATCTTATAGCTCTAACAAGGACTCTGAATAGAACTGTTGTTTTTTATTTTTTAGCTGTTCCTAGAATCGGAAGAAAAAATTAAACTTTTTAGTTTTTTTAGAATATTTTATAAATTACAAATTTTAAAGGGACTAAAGGGATTTCGGTAGAATGCCTAGAGTTCTAGCGAGAACTGCTAACAGAACTATTGATGTTTTTCTTTGGCAAGTCGTTGAATCACAGAACTATTGGTGTTTTTCTTTGGCAATTCGTTGAATCCTAGAGAAAGTATCAACTTTTTTTTCGAATCTCTTATGAATTATGAACTTTATAGACACTTTTTATTTGGGTTTTTATTAGAACTCTTAGAGTGCTAGCGAGCACTGCGAACAGAACTATTATGGGATTTTTTTTGTTTTTCAGCAATTTAAAAAATTATAAGGCTTTCTTTAGAACTCCTATTGTTCTAGCGAGGACTCTGAATAAATATGTTGCGTTTTTTTGATTATTCCTAGAATGAGAAGAAAAATTAAAAAATTTAGTTGTTTTAGAATATCTTATAAATTACTAATTTTACAGACAAATAATGACAGGAGAAATATACCAACAAAAACGCCTATAAATTTTAAGTCAAGTTTGGTACATTTTTTCTCATTTGTCAGCGACAGAAATTATATTCATATTTGATAGAATGATCAACAAAGTCTTTATAAAGTTATATTTAAATTTTGATTTAATTCTGATCACTCAGACTTCGTACCATTACAATCTTAAATTCAACTTTCTTAAAGGTTGGTTATGTTGTTAAGCTTACAATAAAATTTCTGGTTGCTATTAGAACTACTTATCTATACCTACTGACATTCCACACTAACGAAAAATATCAAAACACTACATGTCACGACAGTGACGACACCCCCAGTTATTTTGTGATTATACACTTTGAAAACGTGTTCCACTTATCTAAGAGATGATTAAACTTAATGGAATGATTTGAACAAGGCAATTGTGTTTAATAAAAATATGTGAAGCAATTTAAGTTGTTGTTGTGTTGGCAAGATGCTGTTTTTCAGCGCCCTCCTTACGTAGCCGACAATTGTTGTTAACAAATAATAATAGTAATAAAAATGATGTAGATGTTTAGAGTGAAACGTGTACATAATTCGAAGCAATAGGATATAAATGTGTTGCAGTTAGAATGGATGAAATTGCTTAGATTATAGTAGAGAAATTGCATCAAGTAGGTACACTTCTCGTTTTGTTCATATCTTGTTGGAAAATAGATGAAGAGAAGCGAAACATAGCCGTTGGAGAATATAGGTACCTACTATTTTACAACGATTACTGAACAGAAGAAGTGATCATCTGATCTTTAAGCAGGGTTTGATGAGCAAAATACAGCTAGGATAGCACTGGAGTATCTGGAGATTTATTTATTATTGAAAAATAAATGTTTATTTCTATTATCTGTTTTTATATATTATACCGAGAGATCTAAAAATAATTTGAAATTGAATAATATTGACACATCACTGTTCATTTTTTGGGTAAGAAATATTTTATTGATAAATATTGAAAGAAATACACATACTTGAACTCGTGTAACGAATATAACAAAAATTTCAAAAGAATTGAATCTAAATCATCATTCCACCAGTGAACTATAATTCCATGGCACTGGAGTCAGACAAACTTTGTTACCTTTTGCTCAGATATTGAAATAGATCCACGATTCAGCAAAACAAGTTCAAATAAAGCAGATTTTTTACCAAGAAATGACCCTCAAGCAAAAGCCAATATTTTCCTTTGGATGTTAAAAATGAGATTTTAGGCATTCAAAACTACAGACAAAAAATAAGTGTTCAAATTTTGCAAACGTATAATTCAATAACTATTACGATTTTAATCAATCATCATCAAGATTTTTATCATGATATTTTACAGAGTTCAGTATGATTCTCCACATATGCTAGGAACTCGAGTGATTGATAATTGCCTATAAATCTTGTAAGAAATTCTCAACCATATTTGATTTAATGGAAAATCCTTAGGGTTCGCATTGCAGTCATTTATTAAGTGAAACTCTTTGATTCAAGCCCGGCATTCGGAAATGTTTATTACTCTCTTCTTCCGGGAAAACTGAAGTAGCAACATATCAACATGACAAGTTAATAACGTATTCAGAACGATAAATAATGCCATCTAACATAAAATTTGTATAAACATATCCCAATTTCAGAAATAGATAATTCATTGAACTCAGTTGTATATGCTCCACATATTTGTGCCTCAACAAATCTGTGGGTCCATGTTGCCCTTGTTCTGATAAATAAATTTTATTTTTTTTATAGTACCAATGAATTTTAGAAATTGGATTATTTCAAAAACATGTACAGGGTGACCAAATAAACGAGCGCAAAGTGCTGTATCACAGACTCAGACTTGGGGTAAAGAATGTATAGGTAAAGTAAATTAGCCATAAGAAAATGTTGGAAATGCTGTTTCTCGAAATTCTACCAGATTAAGATAATATAATAAATAATATTAACTTTTTAAAGCTGAGATAAATTCTAAACTTTTTTGTAGAACATGTTTTTCCTTATGTCCCAAAATAAAGGGGTGAGGAGATTTCAAATGTTTTTGTAAATAAACAACTGCAACTTCAATGCGGCTGGGCGGATTTTTGCAAACTTGGTGTCTTTCAAAAGAGTTGTTCTGATTTTGAGTTTTTCAACTTTTCTCTAAAATTCTGATTAAAATGCTATATTCTGAGATTTATTCAGGAGATGCAACGATATTAGATATAAAATTATAGATTTTGAAGTATTAAAACTATATTAAAAATCAGCAATGGCTGTTTTTTTATCACTGTCTTTTTCAAATTTGAAACCATAAAAACGTGAAACTAACTCAATATTATTTCGAAACTTGTAATGAAAATGTCATAATTCTTACTTATTCATTCATACGCATAATAACTATACAGGGTGTTCATTTTAAAACTTCCTACCTTATGCACCTAAGTTAAAATTATGACATTCTTATTTCGACTTAACATTGATAACGTTTCAAGTTGTTGATATTTTTTATGGTTTCTAGTTTTAAAATAAAAAATTGCTGACACTCATTTTTATGCTTCAAAATAGATGAACTTATTCTAATAACGTTACATTTTCTGAATAAATCTTAATATATAGCATATTTATCACAAATTTTGTAAGAAAGTTGCCCAACAATCCATTTTATTTTACCACTAAATTTTCGTTCTCCGATATTCTAGTTTATGTGCAAGATATCGAAACGTGGTTTTCACTAGTTTATTTGCACATCAGTTTTCTAATATAAGGGATTAAAAACTAATATCAATAGTTTTATTTTAATTTCGCAATTTTTGTCCTAATATAAAAACGCCCTCTAGTGACAACATACGAAATTAGCGTAATATTTTCAAGACATGAGGGATATAAGATTTTTCTCAAAATTAACAGAAAATCCGGAACCCTCTTCACTCAAGCACAACGCGCATTTGTAACAGGTTTACCCCTGAAGATGCCAACTTTGTTGGCGAAACAATTGTCGGGTGACAATAATTAATAAAGTTGTTGGTGTGTTGTGGTATTTCTCTGTTTTTATATTTAAATTTAAGTTTACATTTAATCGAAAGCTTACTAAGAAAGAAGAAGAAAGAAGAGCTTTAAATAAATCACAACTTTATAAAGATATAATAACCACTTCAGAGATTGTGAAACTCTAAAATCACAAGAAACAGAACAGACACAAACAGAATCAATCTAACAAGAAGTTAAAAAATGGCGGCCGTGTGAATTTAAATAAATGGTTGCCTATCGATAACAAATAATGTAAACAATAATAACATTCAAAAATTCATACAAATAACTAAAAATCTGATTTTTTTGTCAGTCAGCTTTAACTGAATGAATATAAATTTGATGCCCATATTTTAAATGTAAAAAACACATTTTTGAATAATTATATGAAATTCCAAGTATCTTTCCGGTCAACTTCATTTAAATATTGCAGTAATAATTATATCTCCTATCCAGATTGTTTGTTTTTATTTGAATTGAAATTTCCATCAGCATAATAGTGTGCTTGGTATTTTGAAATAATTCAAAACATTGTGAATTTAAAATTAGATTTATGCAAATCGATTCATTTTTACTGCTAAACATGTTTCGGTTTTTTAATTCGGCAAATATTTTCCATATTCTATATCTTGGCACCTTGTATCTTGCAATGTCCAATCTCAAAATCATTTTTCTATATTACCTATATCTGCAAGGCGTGAAACTCCGTGTTGAAAGTTTTCCGGTTCCGTACGTCGACAATGCTTGATCGAATTACATTTTCCTACAAAACTCTAAGACCTCTGCGTCAAATATGAATTTTCAGCAATCACAAGAGAAGTCTTATTTTTCCTTCACTTTATGTATGTATATACACATAGGTACATTTATTTCTCCAAGAAATTCGATGACAGCCCGAAAATAGCAGGATGCCGCTTCTCTGATCCCTTGGGACCGCATTGAAAGTTAGGAGTTTGTTTAAGATAATGCAATTTTCCATGTTTGTGAAATATTCAATAAATCTATGAGACTAGTATAATAAAATTACAGAATGGAAAATAAATAGTATTAAGGTTTTCCTCAAAGAAGGCTCATTTTAAATTTCGTTACAATTTTGATCTGTTGAATAGAAACTCTTGAATACTAAACATTTAACGGTAAAAATTATACGATTTAAGAAAATAGCAAGCACAATACATGCAAGCTTAACTTTTGTTTATTGGATGCTGGATAGGAATTTGATCTTGATTTTTCTGAAAAATTATATTTAGCGACGAAGCTTCCTTCGACCTCAAGGAGTTCGTCAACAAGCGGAACTGACAGCGGCATCTAGACTTCAAAAAGTTCTAAAAGAACAGCTCAGAAGCATTTTTGTCCCTCGAAGAATTAATGTATGGTGTGCTTTTGGGGTTGGGGGTGTCATCGGACCTTTTTCGAATACCATGAAGGCGCTGACCTTGGGCCTATATATTAGATACATTTCTCTTACGAGCTTAAATTGGCCTCTCCGTTCGTGAGATTTAACTCCGCTTGACTTTTTTCTTTGTAGCTAAGTCAAGCAAAGAGTCTGCAATAATGCCTTGTAAACAATAAGATTTTGAAGAGAAAAAGAACAATTTTCAAGCTGATATTCGCCAGGTAGAGCCTCTGTTGTGTGAAAATCTCATGTAAAATAACATCCTCACAAGTATGACCATTTGCAAATATGGCTTTTACTGGACTTCTTATAGGAAAACCCTTTAGTTAATGCTACAAAGCAAGTGGGTAGAGGGCTGATTACCTGAAATTTATAATACCTCTTGCAAGTATGTACCAAATGGTTGATTATTGAATTCTTGTAGCAGTATCAACGATTTTGATATTTGAAGACTTATCTTTTCAAGAGCAATTGATTCGAGGTACCAAAGAGTAAAGAAAATCTTGATGAAGAAGGTTTTCTCAGCGGCTTGTAAATTACCCTGTGAACTCAAAATCATGAACTGATAGATCACTTTTTGAGATGAATTTGATACCGGTTTTCACCAACACTAGGTAGAATACTACAATAATGATAAATATGAACAAGAATAATAAATTTCGAGTAAAATATTGTTTATGAATAAAAATAGCTTTTTCTCCAATTTGAGTCGTAACTAAAAATTCTAAGAAGATGAGAGCATACTTGAATAATAAGGATGGTTGACATAAATCTTATAAACTAGTTAGGTAACAAGTATATAATTTCTACAGAAAGGGCCTGGAAATATCATCGAAATGGTCATTGAGAAAATTATACGAATGTTTACATATAATGACTAGGGCAAATTCAATTTTAATCATTTCTTTTCGGTACGTAAGTAAGTTTCACCTACGTAAACTTTCATTTCAATTATAATTAGGTAAATTATCAAGATCACAGACAATCTAATAGATTGTCTGTATCAAGATAAATAAATCAGAAACTCCAGATAACTCTAAATCAGATGTTTATGAACTTATTTACGCTGATTTCTGAAATTTTGTTAATAATCACATTTGAGAAAGTTCGAAACAATTGTCATGTTTAAACACATTACGTGAATTCCTTCCAAGAACTTTTCACCAACTGTTAGGTATCAACTAGGACTCTAGGCGTCGCCTAAAGTTAGGATATCGATACGGCGATGCGTAATCCATAGGAAACTCCTAAATTGACAACTTCTGCCGTTGAGTATCTATGAGTTGAGTGATTGTTGCTCAAGCAAAGTATTTGGGGTCCGTCAAGCTACACCCCCGATAAAACGAATATGAATTTTTTTTAATGCAAAATTATGTGCAAATTATGTGCAAATTACGGCCACAAAAAAAAAATTTTGTGCACAATTCCTTGACCATTTTTTCGTTATTTGAAAAAAGGGGGTGCAGCTTGACGTCAAGCTGCACCCCGCACCAATTTCTATTGCCGAAATTTGAAAATCGATTACACCATAATTATGTGCAAATTATGTGCTCTCCAATGACCTAAAGAACAACTATGCTACTCTAAGCATACACCTTCTTTTTTTTTATTTATTAAAGGGGGTGTGGCTTGACGTCAAGCTACACCCCCGCACCTATTCCTGTTGCCAAAATTTAAAAATCGATCACACTATAATTAAGTGCAAATTATGTGCAAATTACGGCCAAAGAAAGGAAATTTTGTGCTCCATCCCTTAACTTTATTTTTCAAATTACAAAGTGGTGTGTAAACGAAATTAAAAATTATTTATTGCAAAATTATGTTCAAGTTATGTGCGAATTACGGCCACAAAAAAATAATTTTGTGCACAATTCCTTGACCATTTTTTCGTAATTTGAGAAGAGGGGGTGCACCCCGCACCAATTTCTATTGCCGAAATTATGTGCGAATTATGTGCTCTCCAATGACCTAAAGAACAACTATGCTACTCTAAGCATACACCGTCTTTTTTTATTTATTAAAGGGGGTGTGGCTTGACGTCAAGCTACACCCCCGCACCTATTCCTGTTGCCAAAATTTAAAAATCGATCACACTTTTTTAGGTAGGTCATTGGAGAGTACATAATTCGCACATAATTTCGGCAATAGAAATTGGTGCGGGGTGCACCCCTCTTCTCAAATTACGAAAAAATGGTCAAGGAATTGTGCACAAAATTATTTTTTGTGGCCGTAATTCGCACATAACTTGAACATAATTTTGCAATAAATAATTTTTAATTTCGTTTACACACCACTTTGTAATTTGAAAAATAAAGTTAAGGGATGGAGCACAAAATTTCCTTTCTTTGGCCGTAATTTGCACATAATTTGCACATAATTATAGTGTGATCGATTTTTAAATTTTGGCAACAGGAATAGGTGCGGGGGTGTAGCTTGACGTCAAGCCACACCCCCTTTAATAAATAAAAAAAAGAAGGTGTATGCTTAGAGTAGCATAGTTGTTCTTTAGGTCATTGGAGAGCACATAATTTGCACATAATTATGGTGTAATCGATTTTCAAATTTCGGCATTAGAAATTGGTGCGGGGGTGCACCCCCTCCTCTCAAATGACGAAAAAATGGTCAAGGAATTGTGCACAAAATTATTTTTTGTGGCCGTAATTCGCACATAACTTGAACATAATTTTGCAATAAATAATTTTTAATTTCGTTTACACACCACTTTGTAATTTGAAAAAAAAAGTTAAGGGATGGAGTACAAAATTTCCTTTCTTTGGCCGTAATTTGCACATAATTTGCACATAATTATAGTGTGATCGATTTTTAAATTTTGGCAACAGGAATAGGTGCGGGGGTGTAGCTTGACGTCAAGCCACACCCCCTTTAATAAATAAAAAAAAGAAGGTGTATGCTTAGAGTAGCATAGTTGTTCTTTAGGTCATTGGAGAGCACATAATTTGCACATAATTATGGTGTAATCGATTTTCAAATTTCGGCATTAGAAATTGGTGCGGGGGTGCACCCCCTCCTCTCAAATGACGAAAAAATGGTCAAGGAATTGTGCACAAAATTATTTTTTGTGGCCGTAATTCGCACATAACTTGAACATAATTTTGCAATAAATAATTTTTAATTTCGTTTACACACCACTTTGTAATTTGAAAAATAAAGTTAAGGGATGGAGCACAAAATTTCCTTTCTTTGGCCGTAATTTGCACATAATTTGCACATAATTATAGTGTGATCGATTTTTAAATTTTGGCAACAGGAATAGGTGCGGGGGTGTAGCTTGACGTCAAGCCACACCCCCTTTAATAAATAAAAAAAAGAAGGTGTATGCTTAGAGTAGCATAGTTGTTCTTTAGGTCATTGGAGAGCACATAATTTGCACATAATTATGGTGTAATCGATTTTCAAATTTCGGCATTAGAAATTGGTGCGGGGGTGCACCCCCTCCTCTCAAATGACGAAAAAATGGTCAAGGAATTGTGCACAAAATTATTTTTTGTGGCCGTAATTCGCACATAACTTGAACATAATTTTGCAATAAATAATTTTTAATTTCGTTTACACACCACTTTGTAATTTGAAAAAAAAAGTTAAGGGATGGAGTACAAAATTTCCTTTCTTTGGCCGTAATTTGCACATAATTTGCACATAATTATAGTGTGATCGATTTTTAAATTTTGGCAACAGGAATAGGTGCGGGGGTGTAGCTTGACGTCAAGCCACACCCCCTTTAATAAATAAAAAAAAGAAGGTGTATGCTTAGAGTAGCATAGTTGTTCTTTAGGTCATTGGAGAGCACATAATTTGCACATAATTATGGTGTAATCGATTTTCAAATTTCGGCAATAGAAATTGGTGCGGGGTGCAGCTTGACGTCAAGCTGCACCCCCTTTTTTCAAATAACGAAAAAATGGTCAAGGAATTGTGCACAATTTTTTTTTTTGTGGCCGTAATTTGCACATAATTTGCACATAATTTTGCATTAAAAAAAATTCATATTCGTTTTATCGGGGGTGTAGCTTGACGGACCCAAGTATTTGTAATTTTGAAGTTGTATATGGTATATTAAGATTTTTAGTAAGGTAGAGTCACCAGTAGTGGACATGTCACCAATAGTGGACACCCCACTATTCAAAGTGAAAAATTAAGGCAAATCGGTTATATTTACGGAAAAAAATAGATTTGGCTACATTGTGAACCTTAATAGTATATGATACCAACGCCCCCTGCCTCCAGTTCGTAGCTAAGTAACGGTTATTCATATTTTAAAATTGGAAGTGGGCGAGTTGCAATTTTTTTAGTGGATTCTTAAGTGAATACATAAGAGGTAAGTAATCAAAGTTTTGTGTTTTACTTGAAATTATGAAAGTTACCAAGCTGCTACTAAATTTATCAATTAAACATACATCTGAGCACTCAATTATGAACTTTATTTGTTATTCTAACCTGAAAGAGATGATTTCATGGGGGTGTTCACTACTGGAACAATAAATTATACTTGTTCCTAAAATGGACATGGGTGTCCACTTTAAGAATTTGAACAAAAACTGACTTAACTTGCTACTACCACCTAAAAAAAATAATTGGTGTTATGCTCCAAATTTTATTAATATCCGATACCAGGATCCAGTAGTGGACATAGGGTGTTCACTATTAGACCTTATGAGTGTCCACTATTGGATATTTTTTTTTTTTAATGTCAGTAACTGGTTTTATACAAAACTGCTCATGCTATTTTAAGGTAAATATGGATCCAAAGAAAATTTTAAAATATCCCGAACAGAACATGATTGATGCTGTTGAGGCTGTTAATAAGGGAATGTCATATAAAGGTGCCGCAAAGATGTATAGTGTTCCTAGAGTAACATTAATGCGCAAGCATAAGGGAGTAGTACCCCTAAAAAGAAAAATGGGACCTGAAGGCACCTTCACGCTGGAGCAAGAAGCAAAACTTGTTGAGTGGGTTAAAACAATGGCAACTAAAGGGTTTCCTGTGACAAAGGATACTTTCTTGAGAAGTGTAGCTAAATTAGCTGAAGAGTTAAAAGTTACCTTTAAGGGAAATGCCTCTCCAGGTAAAAAGTGGATGAGTTTATTTCTGAAAAGACATCCTGATATTAGCTTCAGAGTATGTCAGAATTTGTCTGCTGTAAGAAAAGGAGTATCCCAAGAAAATATTAACAAATGGTTTTTAGAAGTCGAAACATATCTTAAAGACAAGGACTTGCTACAAGTTCTAGATGACCCAAGGAGAGTTTTTAATGCGGATGAAACCGCTTTCTTTCTAAATCCAAAGATAGGTAAAGTTTTGGCTGCTAAAGGGTCAAAGTCAGTGTATACTGCTTCCGGAAATGATGAGAAATTCAATGTTACGACGCTTCTGACTGCCAATGCTATGGGACAAATAGCCCCACCGTTAGTTGTATACCGGTACTTTTTGTTATAAGTATTTTATGGAGTTTACCATTTTTATTATTTTTATTTTGCTTAAGGTATTCCCGGATTCCTCAGCATATTGCCGAAACATTTCCAGCAGACTGGTCAATTGGAAAGTCAATTAATGGTTGGATGACTCAAGAATTATTTTTTGAGTACATCGCCAACATTTTCCTTCCCTGGATTAGGAAAGAGGATATTCAACTACCTGTTGTGTTTTTTATGGATGGTCATACATCCCATATTTCATTTCAACTAAGTACATTTTGTATCGAAAATAAAATAGAATTAGTGGCTTTGTATCCTAATTCTACGCATATCCTTCAGCCAATGGATGTTGCTGTTTTCCATGTGTTGAAAACTTCATGGAAACAAAAAGTACATGAGTGGAGAATTGAAAATAATGGAGAGCAGCTGAAGAAACATCATTTTGCACCGCTTCTTAAGGAAGTATTACCATCCATAAAAAAATCAACCATAGCGAACGGTTTCAGAAAGTGTGGATTGGTGCCATGGGACCCAAAAAATGTGGTAGTAGGACCAAAGTCATCAACTGAGTGCGATAAATCTAAAATGAACGCAGACGAAAAAATATTTTTACTAATTTTAGAGAAAGAAATTGGTATAGATAAATTGGAGACATTCAAAAAAATGGAAGGAGAGTGGGCAGGTGAATTAGAAGATTCTTCACTCTATAACCTGTGGAAGAGATATAAAAAAAAGGAAGCCTTTGACGAGGTATCGTTTTTCAGATTTGTTGTAATATTAAGTAAATGTAATTTTTATTATTTTTGAGATACAGTCTGAGACAACGATGGAAGAGTCTGAAAAAATTGCTGAAGTTGGAGATCCATTTCTGTCCATGATAGAGGAGCCTGGTTCATTGACTGAACAAGAAATACCACATACACACACATACATAACCACACCAACAAAAACATCTGCAATAGAAGAGTCTAACCCAGCTAATCAAATAATACAGAAAACACCACCAACGATGCCAACGATGCTATCTTTAAATGTTGATGTTGAACGAAAAGGAATTTCTCCTTCAAGGTTCTATCCGTCTCCATTTAAAAGAGCCTTGCGTTGGATACACCCAGAGGATAAAGCAGCACCGCTCAAAAAACGAAGGGAAGTACTGCCGGCAGTGGCCACATCTCCACAAATGTTGGAATATTTTAAAAGAAAAGAAAACAATAAGAGAAACATTGAGCTTGAAAAAGAACAACGTAAACTAGCGAGGGAAGAAAAAAGGAGAAATGCTGAGAAGAAAGCAGAAGACGCAAGAGAAAAGAAAGCTCAAAAGATGGCAACAAGAAAACGACAAGAGTCCACTTCATCGTCTTCCTCCCAAAGTAATTACTCACTTCAAGGGTCGAGTCGGTCGGAGTGGGAAGAAGAAGATGAAGGAAATAGTGAGGAAAATATTGCTCCCATACTTAACTTTAATGATTTAAAGGAAGGTGATTATGTACTGGCCGAGTTTAAGGGTGGCAAAAGGAACACCACAATATTCACATATCTGTGTGTTATCCAGACATTAAACTCACCAAAATCTATAGGTGTTATGGGATATAAAAGCATTGACAGCTCAAAAAAAGTGTTTGTGGCTAATGACAAGGATATATCAGAAATAAATTTTAATCAAATAGTAACTCGACTTCACCCTCCTCAACTTTTATTAAGAGGTGAAAGGTTGAGTTACACATTTGAAATACCATTAAATGTTACTTGAAGAAATTCAAAATAAACACGTTAATATGTTTTATATTTTTTATTTTGATTCATACCTTTCATTTTATTAATAAAATGACTCAAGTGTTACAAATATTAACAAAAGTCAGGGTGTCCACTATTGGATAAAAAACAGTGTCCACTACTGGTTATGTTCAAATTTTGTGTGTTCACTACTGGAGCATTGACAAACATTCCTTTAATATTTTTTTATGAAAAAAATGTTTAATTTTTCTGTTTTTTATAATTAGGTAATTACATTAAAACACCATAAGAATATGTTTTATTACCTAATATTGGCAATATTCATTTTTTTCGTCTATAACACTTCAAAAACAACGAACCGCTTTCTTAACATGTCCACTACTGGTGCCTTTACCTTATGAGAACTGAAGATTTATTATGACAGACGCTACCGAATACATTTGAATTCAAATCATCTATTTTCAAACAATTTATTTGTGATGTATTATCCCATAAGTTTTTCTTTCTAAAATTCGATGAAGCTCTTTTTTTTATTTTACTGAAGTTTAGCTAGCACTCTCATACAACAATTAAAATTTTGGGATTTAGATATGATAGTCAATTACTTAAATTTCAAAGAAATGTTGAAAAACTGAGCGAAAGTATTAGAAATAATTTATTAGTTTTGAAATGTCAAAAACGCAAGCTGTCAACTGAACATGAAAACCATAGACAGGCACCAAAAACTAGTTCTTACTATTACGCACGAATTCGTCCACCTGAAATTTAGTTCCATGTTCATATTTTCAAATAACGATATATTTTTTCTGGATATCTTCTAATCTACCCGTGAAAACCGCATCAAAATCTGTTCAGTAGTTTCATAGATTCCTATTAAGTCAGCAACCACATTTACGAAAATTAAATATTTTATTGGAATTCCTGGTAGATATGGAATAGTTTTAGAGTAGGTACTTTGCAAAAAAATATAGTTTTATGGAATTACGTGATAAAAATACTAAGATGAGGAAGACAACCTATTCTGCAAAAAACTTAGGAAAACTAAAAAAAATCACTACAGTTCTGTTCGCAGTTCTCTTTAGTATTCTAAGATTTCTACTGAAAATACTTGTAACATTTTTCTGTAGAATTTGTAATTCATAAGATATTCAAAAATAACTAAATTGTTGAAAAACAAAAAAAAACACAATAGTTCTGTTTGCGGTTTCTAAGGTTCTATCGGCAATCTGAATACCATTTTTCTGTAGAATAAGTATTTCATAAGATATTAAAAAAATATATTTTTTTTCTTCCATTATCTAAAGAAATGTGAAAAAAATAAATAGCTAAATAAAGTTCTCACGAAAACTTCAAGAGTTTTATCGAAACGCAAAATAAAATTTTTCTGTAAGTTTAATAATTCTTAAGATATTCGAAAAAATAAATGATTGAAAAAGCAAAAAATCTCACAATAGTTCTGTTTGCAGTTCTTGCTAGAACTCTAAGAGTTCAATCGAAAATCCTTATAAGTACCTTTTTTTTGTAGAATTAATAATTCATAAGAATTATAAAATTTACAGAAAAAAATTATTTTCCGTTTCGATAGAACTCTTGGAGTTCTAGTGCGAACTTCAGACATAACTGTTGCATTTCTCTATTGTTCCTTATTTCCTTGAATAATTGAAGAAAAAAAATAGTATTTTATTCTTATTGTATCTTATGAAATAATAATTCTAAAGAAAAATAGCATTGGGACTTTCGATAGAACTCATAAGTTTCTAGCGGGAACTGCAAACAGAAATTTCCTGGGATTTTATTTGTTTTCGAACCATTTAGTTATTTTCGAATATGTTACTATATCTACAGAAGAATGTTACAAGTATTTTTGATGGAACTCTCTGAATACTAAAGAGAACTCCGAACAGAACTGTTGTGAGATTCTTTTATTTTTCAAAATTGGTTATTGTCCTCATATTAGTATTTTCTGTTATTTTTCACGAAAATCCATAAAACTAATAATTTTTTTTGCAAAGTACTCTAGAACTATTTCATGTCTACCAGGACTCCGATAAAATATTTATTTTTTACAAAAGTGGTTTCAATTTTTTCCACGTAATTCGATAGAACTATTTAAATTTCATGGAAAGTACTCTAGAACTACCAGGAACTCCGATAAAATATTTAATTTTCGTAAATGCGGTTGCCAACTTCACCGGTAATCCCGCGAAGAAACACACCAGGTTTTACTGTTATACATGTATACATATAGATTTAGTGATTTCTAAGGTAAGGAGTTACCTAGTGAAACGGTGTAACTGAAGTTGTTGCTAGGCGTCGCCTTACATTAGGCTTTTTTAGGCAATTAAACAGCGAAAATAACTACGTAATATACCTAATAAGAACTATTGCTATATGTTATGTACATACTTGTCCAGTCTATGTTCCTGGCATACTTCCTCTTGGTCATCAAAGATAACCTCAACGAACTCCTCTGGAATCCATTGATCCTATAATCGTAATCATAATCAACAAGCGCCTCCTTCTTCCCGGCCATATTGTAGACAAAATCTTTTTTTGAGGTGGGTGCAAAGTTCTCTTTTACTGGTATCTGGAGAATTTGAGCTGCTTTTGGGGCAATAACATCTGGTGGAGTACTGATTTTAATCTTATCTTTTTTGGTCTTGATTGACTTCGGTTCTAATTTCATCATTGGTGTCTTAAGAATAGTCTCCACTGGTTGTTTGGCATACAAATCTGGCAATATTGACAGCGATGACGGTTCATCCATGTAAATGTGGTGATGGTTTTTCCGGTACTCTTGCAAGCTGGACATTGATGGTGTCTTCTGGATGGGTGAATCATGGTACTTTTGGTGCAATAGTTTGTTACCGATGTAACGTATTGACGAACGCACTGATTTTGATCGTTTCAGATTGTTTGTGTTTGTTTTGCGACGTTCTGTTACAGCTTCAGACATTATTTTCGGTTTTTTGGCACTTTTTGGCTTTGCCATCACTAGCTAAATGGCATTTTACGCGCTATAAAAATCACTTAGAATCACTACCGATCTATTATTTAATATTGGTTTTTGACTGCTGAGATTGAGCATACACGTTTCATATTTAAGAGAGCTTTTGAAATAATCCAAATACCAAAATGTTTTCTAATTCTACATTTGAAGGCTATGTAATAAATATGTACTACGATAATATTTATTGCTGCTGTAATATCGTCTTAAATCCGAAACAGCATCACAAAATTACTTGAAAGGTAAATAAACTTAACTAAACTATTATGACTTGCTGCCTACCATTATTAATAATTAATCATGATGTAGATTTTGTCAATATTTTTGTTTTGATAGTATACCTATATATCCAAAATAGCAAAAGATAACGTCATTAGTTATAATAATTTATGTATTTCCAAATAAATTGGAATTCACAATGATTTAATTGGAAAATTGATTGGGTAAACAATTATTCAGATAATTTTGATGGAATGTTATTGTTTTATATGTAATTACACATTTAAATCTTGAGCATGAACCACCATAGTAATTCACTTTTTTGATAGGATTATCAAAACAATGTTTTTTTTATTCTAATTAGAAATTATCGACTGACAAAATTAAAAAAAAAACACCCGCGAAACATAAACACATCAAAAACCATCATTATGAATTCAAAAACACACAAAACACACCACCACAAAATTCACAAACAAACCTCGTTCAATCATCAAGCTTTTTTGCGAAGTCCGATCAAACATTTTGCCTTATCAATTAAAAAGTGACGGTTGAAAGGGCAGATAAAGCATTCAAAAAATCTTTGGTTATGTTTACACGCATCAAGTTTAACGAACGAGATAGCATAAAATGCGCGTGGTTTGAAATCGACTGACGAACAGCTGTCTGTATAGTTGTATTATTGGAGTGTTGCTTTCCTCTTTTGATGTACTATTAAAGAACCAGCGGCAAAATGAAAGGATGGTACGGGCAATGTTGCCAAGTCGCAGCGAACCGGCCAGTAGTACCTACTAGAATTGGTCCTTCGGTAACAAGCTACCAACTTTAGTATCCTCTTTTTGTTTTTATACCTGTGACGCTACTATACTCATAGAAGACTTAGAGAGCAATCTGATTCCTTTTTTTGGATCTACTTCAATAAATGTAGGTGCTGTACAATTCATGTGTATGTTTGCTAGTTTTTATTAACGTTCAGAGGTTTTGCGTCGATTTAATGGATTATTTTTCATTGGAAAGAGGAGGAGTACATAAATAACCATGGAGTAGGCAAATATTTATTGAAATTTCATCTGGTTCGATTAAACAAAAGATCATCTTCAAAAATATTACATGGCTAATTTACAAAATATGTTAATAGTTTACAAATACAGCACTAGCAAAGTGCAAGATTATTACCACTATATTTTAAAATCATTGAATATAAGTGAACATTCGACAATTTTTATGACAAATAAAACACTCAAAAATGTGAAATAAATATTTTTCATAAAAAATAGGACCGACTTTACTAGCATACAAATAATATCAATTCTTTTGGTTCTGGTGGTTTTTACATAGTCGCCAAAGGTTCCCTATTTACATTCAACTGCACCAGTTTAATATTACCAGCACCTATAGAATTAATATTATTTTTTATTTTCAAGTGCAGCAACTAATAAAGTCGGTCCCAGTTTTTGTTAAAAAATAGAAGCTTTGGCAACACTGACGGTACAGCTTTCACAGTACCCTAGCTTATATAACAACCTTCATTCCTTTACTTCTAGCACTGAAATGTAGCCTCTAACACCGAATAATATACGGTCTTCATTGGCGTATCACTAGTTAGGTATTGGGTGATATTCTAGGTGATTGAATATTCTTACAAGTTACTATTCGCCTGCCTTTGTTGATAATAAGTATGTCTTGGCTAAATAGACTGTTTTAGCTGTACGTGTATATTTGAAAGAAACGGTGAAGGGGAAAGGCGTTCATGGTGGTATTTAACAAATATATATGTAGTCATAGTGGGAGATAAAAGTATCAGACAGCGCGGGTTTATTGTTAGATATTTTCCAAGAAGTACGAATGATGCATTTTTTAAACTTTCAAATGATATAGACATATATTTTCTCATGGCCAAGTTTATAGAGGAATTATTTATGATAGAAACACAACTATAGCATTCGACTTCCATGATTGTTTCAAAAATATGCCCCCAAATTTTTTCTCGACAAAAACTAGGAATGATTGTATAAGTTGGTGTACTGAAAAATCCAAAATTTTATTAATTCTATTGGTACTGGTAATTTTAAAGTTGTGCAATTGTAGTTAAATTGAAGACTCTTGGCACCAACTTCACAAGTACCAGCACCAATAGAATTAATATTATTTTGTATTTTTTAGTGCACCAATTAATATTAACATAACATTAGTCACAAAAATCGTTGAACATTTACTTACACCAAAGAAGGTAGTCTTTATTACCCATGTGCATTCTTTGCTTGTAATCCTTATTATTCAGAGATGTAATAAAACATTTTTCGCGGATATACGCATATTTTAGACTTTACCACTGCTGTAACTCGAAAACTATAACTCTATGGAAAAACATTTATATTAAATGTTGCCACAAATAATCAATTTAGCCATCTCGGATTTTCAGTTTTCGAAAGAATTTGCCCCCTCCACATAGTGGAAATACACATATTTCAAATTTTAACATCGCTGTAACTCAAAAACCGTAACTCTTTTGAAAAAAATGTTCAATTTAAAAGTTTCCAGAGATTGTCTTATCTTTAATTCTGCCATCTCGATTTTTGAGAGAATTTGCACCGTCCACCAACTTCGGGGGAGGTTTTTGGAGAGATGGGGATTTTGGATAGGAGTTTTTATGAATATGGGACCATTTGTCAAGTCTCCTCTGTCAAATGTACCAAAATCATCAAAATCGGAGTACGTTTACTTTGTATATACAGCGCGCACCGAAAGCGAACAAAAAAAAGCAGACATTCGAACATAACTGAAGGGAATTGATAATTTCCAGTTTGTTCATCAATTCTCAGTTTCTCAGTTTAGATCATTCTGCAGTGAATTCTTGATTTAAACGATCCTTAAAGCTTCACTTAATTATTTTGTAACTTAACTAAATTTCAATTGAATTGGTGTATATGAATTCTTCTAGAGGCGGCTACAATCGGATAGTATATCTAAGGTTAATGACATAGCAAACTCCCTTCATGAAAAACTTCAAAAAAGGAGAAGTAATTCACTGCGTCTGTACGTTTGCTTTTTATGTATGTATGGAGTTTGAAGATTCTTCTGTTATTCGAATGAGGATTTCTTAGAAATAATTCCAAAAAACACAACACCAACACGTTAGACGATTTAGACGTAATTTCTCCCCAAGAAATACCGTCTAAATGGTATAGAAGGGAATTTTACGGAAAGTCAAAAAATTGGATTTGACGAAATTGAGGATGCATTTTCGAAAAAATTCTAAAAAATATTTATTATAAGAAAAGTTATTTTGTTGACTTTCAAGAATATTACGTAAGTAAATGACTTTTTATAAAAACTATGACCAACTTTATTAGATTCGGAACTGAAAATAATACGAAATAATACGAGTATTTATGCTATTGGTACTGGTACTTTTGAACTAATTTGGTGCCAAGAATCTTCTATACAGGGTGATTCATTAAGAATGGGCAATCTCTGAACTAGAGATATTGCTCACCAAAATATGGCGATTGAGCTTAATATGTCTGTTGCAAATGTTGCAGGTTTACGAGATACAGGGTATCTAAAGTTGGAATTTTAATTTTAAATTTCTTAATAATTTTGTGATTTTAAGCAGTATCGTCTTGAAAATTGGCGACTTTATGTTTTTTGGTACGAAAATTACGAATTTTATGCTGAAGCACTTATTTATACAGGGCATTAGTCACACCCTGTTACTTAGGTGAATTACAACATATCTTTTTTGCCTAATGTGTTTTGGCTAAAACTCTATCAGTTTTTGAGTTATTTGCATTTTAAACATTCAATGAATTTGGTTATTGTAAAATGAATTTATTCTTTTAAATTACTACAATGTGGTGTAACAACAGTAAAGACAACAAATCACAATCAGTAAGAATAATAAAAGAGAACTTTACAGTAAATGCTCAAAATGCCCGCCTTCCACATCAATGCACTTTGTTGGGCATCTTCTTAAAGATCCTTGAATATTAAATAACATTTGTCGTTTATTTTTAAAAATATTACCATCTTTTTGAATTTTCTGTCGTAATTCTTCGATGAAATTAATTGTATCTTTGTAAACCATGTCCTCCATTTGTGACTATATTGAGAAGTTTGGAAGGTTTAAATATGGACTTCTAGGTGGCCAAACAAATTCACTGCCACGCCCAATCCACCGGTGAGGAAAATGTTCACTCAGGTATAGCCGTACTGGGAGAGAAAAATGTGGCGGCGCCCCGTCTTGCATAAACCACATTTTCAGCCCTATGGCTACTGCTACATATTCTAGTAGTGTGTTTAACTGTTGTTCAAGGAAGTTTAAATAGATGGGCCCGTTCAGATTAGGAAGAAGTTTAAAAGGAACAATGAAAAAACAGATATCACACCACACCAAATATTTACCTTGAATTCATACTGAAAATGTCGTTGCTTTAGAGCATGTGGATTTTCGGAGTCCCACAAATGATTGTTTTTCCAATTAAAACCACTTCCTCTAGTAAACGTTGCCTCATCGGTGAAAAGGAGGTCATTAAGAAAATTCGGGTTTTCGGTTTGTTTATTTAGCATAAATTGAGCAAACTGTGGGAGAGCTGGTACATCTTGAGGTAGCAAATTTTGGATATGAGAGTGATATGGACGTAGATTATCTTTCTTTAAAATTCTCCAGATAGACGATTAGCTTATTCCTGTTGCCGCACATAACCGACGAGTAGGTACTGATATCGGGATTTTCCGAAATACGAAGTAAAACCTGTTTTTCATCATCGAAGTTGATATTTTTTGGAGCACCATTTAAGCTTTTAGGACGAAAACACTCTGTTTCGCCTAGGCGGATATAAATACGTCTGAACAGTTTGTGATTGGGTTGTCTTCGATTTGCGTATAATTCTAAATACCTTCTGGCTGCACCAAGTCTACCATAATTTGACTGAGCAAAAACACAAATCATATCACGCATTTCAATGTTGGAAAATTCATTATGTCGCGGCATTTTCTTATTTTACAATTTTTACTACAAATTATACACTCTTACTTAGTGACAGTTAAATTTTCAAATATTTCTTTACACGGAAAACTGATAAGTGTTTACACAAGCCTACTTGAAAAAAAGTCAATGTAATAACGGTGGCTTAGGACTCTTTACGCTGAATGTTTAAAATGCAAATAACTTGAAAACAGACAAAGTTACATGAAATAAACAAAAGTACCTTTTTTATTCAAAATCGAAATGCCTTTCAGATTTTCTAGTCATTTAAGCCATAAATCATCAGGCAAAAAAGATATGTTGTAATTTACCTAAGTTACAGTGTGTAACTAACGCCCTATATAAATAGTGCTAAATTCATCATAAAATTCGTAATTTTCATGCCAAAAAACATAGAGTCGCCAATTTTCAAGAGGATACTGCTTAAAACACAAAATTATTAAGAAATTTCAAATTAAAATTCCAACTTTAAATACCCTGTATCTCGTAAACCTGCAACATTTGTATAAGACATGTTAAGCTGAATCGCCATATTTTCGTGTGTAGTATACCCACCCTGTATATTTATTACTAATACTACATCTCGTCCACAAAATAAACCGTACCAATAAAATAAATATTGTTTCGTATGTTTCATTGCGTTATGTAATAAAGTCGCTAAAAATGTCTACAAATTTTCATTAATTCTCTTGTCTATATTCATAAATTCCAAAATGCAGCTAGCGAGCAGCGTGCTTTTTCAACACGAGAACACAAACGGCAAAAATGATAATAAAAAAAACACACTAACACACACACACAGACCTCCATCAATTTATCGCTATATCTTCTTCCTCTTTATCCATGGTGCGAGGTTACATCTAAGGGTACGGCCATAGTGCACCAACTTCCATACGTGCTTGATCGCTTATATCAAGCGGAAAATATATTTTTTGACTTGACAACGCCCTACTCTAGCGGGCCCCATATTTAGAGGAACATTTACAATTCAACGTGAAGTGGAATCTAGTACACCGCCATACTTTTCACAAGACTCTGGAAAAAACTAGTCCATCGGTGTTAGATCGCCCGATCTTGGTAGCCACCTTTGATCGCTAAACCGAGAAATGACAAGGTCTGGAAACATGGCCCGCAGTAGAATCATAGTTTTTGAGGTCCTGTGCTGTGTTGGAAAAACAACCACATCAACTTCATTTCGGGCCACAAAAACTCAGTTAATATTTCGCGATACCGTACACTATAAACATATAATGTCTCTGTCTTTGAATTTCCTTGGTAACACTTTCCCTTGATCGACAAGGACGGCGCTAAACAATGCTCTTCTTCTTCATTAACGTGAATTTTGTCTCGAATTTTTATTGTGAACTGTCGAATCATTTAGTGCATTGTGGATTTTTACAATAATTTAACTTTACCCGTCTGAATAGTGCTCCATAACTTCTAATCACGTAGTATGTATATGACAGATGACAGCTGTCAACAACAAAAACAGCGTTCTACTTACACTAGAGCGCTATATATGAGTATTGTCGCCGCCCGCCATTGTGTGTCCTGACTGTCACGTCAGTGGTATAGGTCATAGATAAATTCCTACGTGGAATAGGTAAAACACGTGAATATACGTAAACAAACGTCCTACTTATACCACTGATGTGACAGTCAGGACGCACAATGTCGGGCGGCGATAATACTCATCTATACAGCGGTCTACTTACACAAAATGGCGGCAAATTTAAATCCGGCGCCTTTGTTGAGACACCCGTTACAAGAATTTATTCCCCGCTCGTCTGCTGCGTTCAAGCGGTTTCAAGCTGGTCGCTGAAGCCAGTGCACTATGTCCGTACCCTATAAACCTAGTGTGGGTTGTATGAACTTCCGCGAGCACACACTCATGCGAGAACAAAATACACCGAAGCTCCTTTTGCACGTGTTATATAATATACTTCCACAGACATATACATTGTTTGTTATGTTGGGTGTACCTACCTACGTCGTCTTTGTCATTTTCTTCTTCGTGTTGGAAATTTTCATCGTAATATTATCAAATTTATAGACAGGCGCACACGACTAATGAGAGCAATTTCCACAAAGGATGGAACGCTGTGATCTAAGAAGAAAACTTCTTGAGTTGTCTGGAAGATGGAGAAGAATTTCCACACAACGAAGTTGTTGTTTATGTAATGGTGTTTTATTTTTTTTATTTTTTTTTGTTCTAGGTAACAAATGGAAAATGCGTCAAAATAAACTGTGGAAGTATGAGCAGAATATACCGAACGTAAAAAAACACTTGAAAGTAAACACTGCTAACTAATCAAACTAATATTTTGACATGAGTATGTCTTAGTGCATCGGGGTAAATTTGAGGTCAAGTGCGACTCAGTCTCGCTTGGATGGGTTCCATACGTCTCCCAAAAACATTGAAAAATTTCAAATGATTCTATTAATACAATTATTTATTAATATTGATAACAAAAAGGCGCAGAAAGAATAACATTAAGGCATCGAAAAACTTTTAAAATGACCCTTTGAGCCTTTGAAAAGCACCTCGTTCCTAGTTCTTGGACCCACACCTAAAATTATTCATCAAATCACTACCTACAACTTTTGTTCGAAGCACTTTTTCATAAAATGCACAGAAAAAATTAATAAAGAACAAAAATATTGAAGAAAAAAATCTGTGGATGTTCAAATATCAATTTACCTTTCCGTTTGAATGTGCATACGAAGGCCAAGGGAACATTATTTCGTAATACGATTGAAATATTATTAATTAATCATAAACACACATAAGCAAGTAAATTTATCTCAATAGAACATTTCAAGTTTTATATTTTGAATGGAATAGTTATAATACCTATACATCTCAAATATCCAAATGGACAAATATTCAACCAATTTGTTAGATTAGATTCAAATTAATTCTTTATTTATCAAAGAAATAAATTCATCGACGACAAAGAGGTGCCATCTGGAATCCGATTTTCAAACTTGTTCGAATTCATTCGTGGACGAATATTTCGTATGAAACTTTCATGATTGTATTTTCGAACGTGCGAATAAGTTTCGTGCACAAAATATTTCGTTCAATATACTTCGGATGGGTATTAGTAGGCGAAAACTGAATTTCGTCTACGAAAGAGGTCAAAAATGGCGAACATGAAAGATTTTGTGCAATTTAACGATTCAGACTAACTAGAAGAGGCAGAAATTTTGACGAATGAGCCACGTAAGACGTAAAACTGAATTTCGTCTACGAAAGAGGTAAAAAAATGGCGAACATGAAAGATTTTGTGCAATTTAACGATTTAAACTAACTAGAAGAGGCAGAAATTTTGGCGAATGAGCCACGTAAGACGTAGACCCATTTGAGAGTTATAAAGACAATCAGTTTTTATTTTATTGTATAGACTTAGAAAACCCTTAACATCGGAGCATAAATATTAATGATGCTCAATTTAATAATCTTTATCTAGGTTGTTTAAATCAGAATTGTACTGAGACACGTAACTAAAATGGGGAAAGTCAGAAAAACCCACAAATAAAACATAATCTAACATAGACTAATATAAAGAATTAAATCTAAATCTTTTTATTCCCTGTTCGGTCTAACATTGACTCACTACGGCCTTTTCATGCGATTTCACAACGTTGCCACATCAAAACTAATTCGAATGCGAATCTCATTTCGTGTGAGGTTCAAAAATACCAATCTCATTTCGTACACGAAAATTACTATCCGAAAACATCAGTGCACGAATAAATTCGAACAAGATTGAAAATCGGACCCCTGATCATACTACGCATGTCCCTGAAGAGTAGTCAGAAGAAAATTCACAAACCGATCTAATAGTTTGTAAACTGTTAGACAGCTGAGTTGGAAATGAAAACTAGCTTTCGATGACTGCACAGAATTCTGTCTGTAAGACATGGAACAAAGCCTTTATTAGAGCGCTAAGCTCTCTCTTCATGCTTGAAACAGGTGAACACGTCTCCATACATTGACTAGAAAATATAGCTTGAAAAACACGCTTTAGTTGCAATAAGAACTAATTATAAGTATCTATACCACAGTACCACTATTGTAGATAGTGACTCATATTTTCAACATAGACCTTTGCCGGTCCGAGGGGAAAGGAAATCGACGATTCATAGGCGTGCGTCTATTATTAAAAATAATTTATATATATAATAATGCTTTATGAAATCCTTATCCGCACGCCCAAACATGAGTCACTACCTACAATTTTGGTACTATGCTATAGAGTAAAGAAGTTAACGAAAAATGATTTGAATGCTAGAAAGCAATAATAAATATAACAAATATATAAAAATAAAACAAATAAATATAAACTAGTATTTTGGGCCGTAACCATAATCGGTCTTAAATTAATACTAGTTTTGTGTATAAATTAGAAATTAAGAGCAAAATATTATTTCAAAAGCATTAACGTATCTTTATTATACTGCATCATGGAAAAATGATGAGAGAGAAAAAATACAAATAAAAGAGAGAACTGCTGTCAAAGAAAATAATTTTACAACATGAAATTTCAACGTTCAACATAAATGATATATACAGAGTGATTTATTAATAATTGGAAATAGTTTAACTGGCAAATATTCGACTCAAAATATGAAAATTTAGCCCAGATCACCTAGAAATGATATGGTTCAGAATTACAGAGTGTTCTACTTGAACATTCAAACATCTCGAAAAATACCCTATTTTATTAGATAAAATGGATCAGTTATAAGTATATACTTATATGTTTTAGGAAATTGAAAATGACAAGGGCATAACAGGCGATGTTTAAGTTGCAGCTGTATCTATATAAAGCAGGTAAATAATATACAAAGGCTTTGTATTTTTGACCGACTTTCCAAACGGAGGAGGTATACAATTGGACAGTTTGGCTGCATGTTTTTTTATTGATATTCGCTTCTTTTAAATAGTAAACGTGCTCCGATTTTAATGATTTTTTAACCTGAAAGAGCAGTATTGAGATTTGGTTCCATTGAAGAAAAAACAATATTAGATATGCACTTCCCCTCCAAACTTCCTCCAAAAGGGGTGGTGGGGGCAATTTTTCCCGAAAATTCAAAATCCGAGAAGACAGAATTAAAGAAGAGATCATATCCAGCAATATTTGATTTGGACATTTTGCAAAAAAAATCATAGGTTCCCGTGTTACAGCAGTGGTAAATCTTGAAATATGTGTGCGTCAGCTATGTGGAGAAGGCAATTTTTTTCGAAAATTGAAAATATGAGACGACCAAATCAAAGAAGAGATTATATGTAGCAACATTTAAATTGGAGATTTTTCAAAGAAATATACGGTTTCAGAGTTACAGCAATGGTAAAGTCTGAAATATGGGCATTTTCGCGATGTTTTGAAATCTTTCAATAAGTACAAGCAACCTATTATTTTCTTTGTTGAACGAAAATGATTTTGATGGCTAATGTTACACTCAATAGTGTGAAAGAAAGATTTTTTACAAAAAAATCGGACCGACATTATTAGTTGGTGCTCTGAAAAATACAAAATAATATTAATTCTATTAGTGCTGGTACTTGTGAAGTTGGTGCCAAAAGTCTTCTACCTAACTACAATTGCACAACTTCGAAAGTACCAGCACCAATAGAAAAAATATTATTTTGGATCTTTCAGTGCACCAACTAATAAATTCGGTTCAATTTTTTGTAGATTATATTTATCTTTGCTCGAGTCTGCTTTTATTCAACCACGGTGTACTGCACTTAGGGCCGGTTATATAATGTCCGGTTGACCGAAGGTTGAAACTCAACCGGGGGCCAACCGTGACTTTCTGTATTATAAATCTTCAACCCTAGGTTGAAATGACAGCAACTGACAATTTTCTCAAACATTTCAACTGTAGATTTTGCTTCAAACAGCGATTGACCAACGGATGGTTGAAATGTCCTTTATAAAACTGGACCTTACACTACCTACCAAGTACGAAAGAGGTAGGTAAATACGACAAAGAGTTTTAAAGTAGTTTTAATATTAAAGAAACTGTGTTTATATGTTTTGGTAGGGTTATTGTGATATTTAATTACATGAAAGTCATGGTACTATCAAACTATCAACATATTACGACTTGACAATGTTTAAACAATCATAAAAGTTTAGAGAATAAATTTATTAACAGTTTATTATATTTACGAGCTTCCAATTATGATTCTGACTATACAAATTTGTTATTATTTGGTTTGTAAATATACCATACTATCTAACTAAATTTGATTTTCGGTAATACCTATCTATGTAAATCATTCGTCATCTAGAGTACCCCAGATATTAATACTTATTTTCAATGAAATTACTGGTCAAGGAATTGATTAATAGTACTACCATTAACAACTTCAATAACAATTTTTCCTTCAGCGTTTGAATAGTCCACTAATAAATAATTGTTGCAAGTATCTAGTATTTTTATCTCATATCAACAGAGGATGCACCCACATCCTGACATTGTTACAACAGTTATTTATATTTCATCATTTGTCAATCATTATTACACTGAAGCTTTGATTATTATCGAGGCAATAAAGGTCAAAAGACAAATATATAGAGGTACTTTACGGGTATTTTTAAATCACGTTGAAACGGTTTAGGGGCGTCCCCCTGCCAATCGGTTTTTCTTTATTACCAGAAGCGTTTTTCCGCAGATTTGTACGTGACAAATATTGATAATCAAGCCCTTCAAAATATACTAGTACAATTACAAGCAACGGCTGATTGCAACTTTTCCTAAATTGTCCAAAACAGAATTACCATTTGGCCTATACACATTTTTATGCTATTCATAACAGATTGCCAATAGCATAATAATACCAAAAGGTTTCTCAAATTTTGGACGTTGCTCTAATGATTCAAGGAAATTCAATTTAAATACAACATATTTGGGTAAATTTATCTAGAAAAAAACTACATATAATTGTAAATCAGGTGTTTATGAACATAAGATCCTATTGATATAACATAGAACTACATAATTCAAACTGCGGTACATCTCAATGATAATATTCACACATTTAATAATAATTTCAAAATCTTATATACCGAAAAGCACTAAAATTGAATTTGAGTACTTGATTAATTAGAAATTAAGAAACGTAATGATTCGGGTAATCCCCTCAATGACCAGATCGATGGTATGTACATCCCCTTATTCTATGTTTAATTATTACCTAATTAGTCCATAATATAATTGATTTATGTTAACAAGCCTTATTATTTAAGTAGGCACGTATCCTTTAGAATTTAGTTAATACTCACATACTCACGGTATGCCGAAAAGATTGTCATGTTTAAACAATATATAATAGGATATTTATTATAGTTTTTAATTTTAATTAATTAAGTATTATGGTATATAATTGAGAGTGGGAGAAAAAGAACAAAAGAGATAGAGAGTGCCGGTTGAATGGAGGGAGTAAAGGTGAGTTTATACAGTAAATAAAATAAAATAAGAAACAAATTAAAATTAAAATAATAATAACCTCAAAAAAAGTGGTTTATACAGATGACGAAAATAAAATAAGAAATAAGAATGAACCAATCAAATCACAGCTTTTTGACAAAAACTTTTGTGCTGTATGCAAGTTAAGTGTTCTCTGGTGGTTGATCATGCGCATTATCAGTTTCCAAACAAAATAAAATAAAATAAGAAATAAAGATGAAAGTTGGCCATCTTTAGTTCTTATGCTTATTTCTTAATTTAGCTTATTTCGTTTATAAACGCTCCCATGGAAATGAGCATGTTCAACTTTCTTATTTTATGTTAACTTGTTTCTTATTTTGTTTTATTTAATGTATAAACTCACCTTAAGGCTTTTTCCTTACATGACGATTTCTGCTAATTAACTGTTCCGAAAATAACGAATTATTATTATTAATACCTACTTTGCTGACAATTGAATTGAAAGTTGTTTTGCGATGACTTCAACTGGAAATTAGATAATGAATTCGCATGTAGAAAGTGATACTGAAAAAATAGGTGCTTTTTCATATGATCATCGTAATACTGAACTGTTTCGACTTTCCCCTGGTCAACATCTGGGTTCACTTGGACAAAATTATCCTATCCCCTAAATAAGAGGGCGCTTTCTTACCTACCTATCAATTAACTCAAAAACAAGTCTTGTGGAAGATTTGTTGAAGCATGAAACTCAACGAAGGGGGGTAGAAGTTTTTACTACCACCCATTTCCATGGAAAATTACCATATAAATGAAGGTGGTGGCATGTAGTAGTGAGTTGAGTGAAAAGTTTACCAGTCCTTTAATAATAAAAAGGTGTGTTTTGGAATTAGTGATGTTATTCCCCCATGAGATTAACATATTATTCCTTAATTCATGGCCTTCTATCTGAGTTTTGGGTGTATTTAATAATCCTATTGAATTTTTAAAGCATGTATGCTAATATATATATATATATATACGAGTAAGGACTTTTCGAATGACGACGAAAATCTCGAAAAACTGCTTATCTCATTTCGATAATTTTTATTTTATTGAATTTTTTTATATTTGCGCGGTTGACATAGGCTATATTTTATGTGTGTTTTGGGCCTCCTAGGTTGAGGGTTGGCTGAATTTTCGTGGATTTTAATTTAATTTAAAGGTGGAGGGTTTCATTCCGGAAAATCCTTAAGGCATATGTAGGAAAATTTATCATGCTATTCTCTTTTGGTGCATATCTGTGGATTTATCTGTGTTGGTGTTGGGACTGTTTCTACGTGCGAGTAGGTTTCCTAGAAGGGTTCCATACTCAAGACTTTTAATAATTTATGTTTTCGCAGCACAATCTACGAAAGTGTTCGTCCAGAAACTGCCGGGTTAAACAGCTAGATTATATTATATGTTTATTGGGTTATATGTTTATGCAAAGTTTTACCTTTAATGAAATCAATAAAATGTGAATGAATTGGAGTAATGAATTGTTCTAGCTAAAAGAGGAAAACCAATGTAGGATGGAAACTAGTCATATAAAAAAGACTACAAAATATAATAATAAGTTCCGTTACTAGAAGAGTTTTTTCGGTCATACGAAAATGAAGCCAACTTTCGTACCTAATAGCATCCTCCGGTATCGACTTCTGAATGCTGTTTATCAAAGAAGACGCCCCAAGTGACTGGTCCTATTATAATATTTTGTAGTATTTCAGTCTTATCAATAAAAATCCCTTAAACAAGGTTTTAAATATTCATTACTTATAATCAATGTTCACAATAGTATTCTGTAAACTTTGGTATAATGCTCGTAAACTTACTACGACTTTATTCATAAATGTTCAATAGAGCTGTCATAACTAAAATGATGATGGAAATAGAGTGGTATGAACAAATTTTTCAGACAAAGATCTATACAACGAAGAGGTCTCCAACCTCTTTTAGGAGACGGCATGAAAGAAGAAAAAAAATGCGGGTTTTGTTATTGTTTCTAGAACGGCGAAAAACAAAATACTTCTAGAAGTTTCTTATAGGCAATCCTTGAATAGCGAAATTAATTTTAAACTGTTTGTCAGTCGATCGCAATAGATAAAAATATTTTATTAGAACAAAACTACAAAATTTGAAAAAACAGCAGTATACAGAAATATACTCATACGTTTGTAAATAATAGATTCGTGTCAATAATATTTGATTCGTTTATGAGAACAGCTATCCAAGTTAGAGTTCGATAGTCGGGGAAATAAATATCATATTAGCAAGATTCCTGTACTTCCAGAACGACTTTGTTAGTTGAATTATCATAGAATTAAAAGATCCATTTTTTTATAATATATAAAGATTTTAAAAAAATGGACCGACTTTATTTGTTGGTGCACTGAAAAATAAAAAAAAAATAATTCTATTGTTACTGGTAATTTTGCAATTGTGCAATTATAGTAAAATGGAAGACTCTTAGCACCAACCTCACAAGTACCAGCACCGATATAATTAATATTTTATTTAGTATTTTTCAGTGCACCAACAAAGAAAATAGGTCTAATTTTTTGTAAGACAATATTCATTTCACACTTTTGAGTGTAATATTAGTCATGAAAATCGTTGAACATTCACTAATACCAAAGAAGCTAGTACTTATCCTATTACCCACGTATATTCTTTGCTTATACTTGTTATTATTCAGAGATCTCAAAACATGGCGGCGGAGGCAGAAATATGCATATTTCAGATTTTACCACTGCTCTAAACCGTAACTCTATGGCAAAAATGTTTAATTTAAATGTTGCTATAAATACTCTGGTCTGTAATTTTGGTTGTCTCATATTTTTGATTTTCGAAAGAAATTGCCCCCTCCACAAAGCAGGAATACTCATATTTCAGATTTTAACATTGATATACCTAACTCTAAAACCGTTACTGTTTTGAAAAGATTTTCAACTTAAACGTTTTCGGATATTTCCTATCTTGAATTCTGCCGTCTCAAATTTTCGAGAGAAGCTATTAATCTAATATATTCAATTTCATAGTATTATTCACTTATAGAGAATCATCATTTTATCTTATTCATTAGTTATTTACACCTCTGGCTTTTGAACTACCAGTATCTATCTTTATTGCTCATGCTCATGGATACAGTTAAAATTGATTTGACCTAAGGTGAAAATTTGAAGGAATTGCTTTGCTTTGCTTTTGAGTGAATTCGTATTTCAATTAAATTTTCGCCATCTTAACTTTTTCAAAAAAGGATTTTTGGACCTAATTATCTTTAATAAGCTATGTGGAGATAAAAATCATATTTGAGGAGAAAATCCAACAAAAAATCCATGGACAACTCTACTAATGACATGTTTTACATTAAGTTGGGTACCAATTATTTATTAGGAAAATCTTCTTTGAAAACATTTTATATCCTAAAGAAATATTCTCCCTATTGTACAATTTACTGAAAACAACGAGAAATATTTCCTACAATCGTTCACGAAAGCTTAGTTAGTAGGTATAAGAGTTCCACCAGAGAAATGGATGATTGCTATTTTTCCACAAAAAAAAAACAATAACATAAATGCTCTTTCTTCTCCACTTCCTCATTAGCTGCAGTATTTTATTTTGCAACAAATATATTCATCAGCAAGGCACGGAAAGGCCGCAACAAATTCACGAGATATAATTGAAAGAAAACGTTACGAGAAAAAAAAAGGTGTCTCGAAAAAGGAACGCTGTTATCCTCCTTGGAAATATCAGGAGAAGATGAGGATTTCCATTTAGAAATTTAGTTTGTTTCACTGCCCATTATAGAATTATTGTACCCAATTGAAGTGAGAGAATTTAAAAAAACGATTGTTAACTATACAATGTGACAAAGAGAACAGAGAGTGGGTATTGTTTAGGTCTACTTAATTATACAAAAAAAACTAAGTTGATGAAGGTTTCTAGAAAAGGAAATGTCGTATGATAATATTTTATTGTAAAGGCCATTTTATAGAGCTGAAAAAAATGCTGTGAATACGTTTTTTTCCGTTTCTTGCTAACTCGGGTGTTAACTATAGGAAAAACATAAAAAATGTAAAAATCAGTATATCTCTATCTCGAAACAACATACAAGATTAGATCATCAATTTTCTCACTTTTTCCCGAATTAACTAATACGTGGATAATAGCATAAGTACAATCTTCATTGCTGTTAGTGAACTTTCAACGATTTTCATAACTAATGTTACACTCAAAAGTATGAAATAAAATTTTTCGACTTTATTAGTTAGTGTACTGAAAAATATAAAATAATAATAATTCTATTACTAATTTTGGTAATTTGGCAGATGTGCAATTGTAGTTAGATAGAAGACTTTTGGCACCAACTACAAAAGTACCCTCACCAATAGAATTATTATTATTTTGTATTTTTCAGTGCATCAACTAATAAAGTCGGTACAATTTTTGGTAAAAAAAATATTTATTTCAAGCGTAAATACTAATTTGACCTACATTATTTTCCACAGTATGTATTGCAAGTTTTATAATCAAATAATAGTATATTAATAATAATGTGAAATGAACTTGTAAGCTCATATTATTTGACAGGTAATTAAACATGTCACCTAAACCTCGTTGTATTATATAATGCTTGTAATTAAAGAGGGTTAGATGATTGACGTTTATATAATGGGAAAATTTTATTTTCTAATGAAACCGATGAGACAGCTCTAAACCATGTCAAAATAACAATTATTATTCGCAATACCTACCTCCTTACTATTGGATGGATAATTTAGGAGGAAGTAAATGAGAGAAATAACTCTATTTAACTATACCTATGTTATACAGTGTGATTTAGAAGTAAGATGTAGTCCAATATTGCCCTTGTTATTAGGAATATTGTTGTTAGAACTCCCGTACTTACGATTGTTATTCGATTTATTTATTCATCTACTTTATTTGTCAAAACTGTTCCTTATGTGCTTCATGAATTAATTCTGTAATAAGAATATTTTATGTAAAGTACATATTTTCAGATTGACAAGCTTCTAAATGCATATGCATAGCACACTGAAAATGCATGCAGTATGGTCGGGTAGAGTTTTTTTCAAATTTACCTGTAATATTTTCTTCTTTTTATTTAAATTTCATTGTCTATTAAAATTAATAATTGAATATAAAATTTTGAGATAAAGTGTTCACCCAAGCGAAGAAATTTGCCTGAGACAGGCAACGATGGGCTCCGTAAAAGGCCACACTGCATTTTCAGTTTGAAACGTACTTTAGAATAATTCCAATCGATGTTACGTCAAATTCAGAAGAGATAGAAGTCCAGACGGTAAAGTCGGTGAAAGATTGTCAACGCGACAATTGGTGACAAGAAGGTCTACGACGGAAAGCGGTTTAGAAGATGTTGCAAATAAATGTTGAAAGCAAACTTCGAACTGTCGAATGATTTATCTAACTGACCCCCTCCACACAGTTTGGAATAGGACTAAATGGTACAATATGAGGAACTAAATATGATCAACTACAATAACTCAGGATTATTATCTACCTACCTAACTATGCTCAAATATTTCAAAAACTGCTGTACTGATTTCGATTAAAAATTGCAACTGTGGTTTTTTGGTCGTACAATTGATTGGTAATTCACTCCTAATCCAGAACAACAGTTCTTGTACAATTAATATTTCTTAAATTTTAAATTTATCCATATCAACTACTTAACTGCTAATAGTTTTCAACGTCGACACCAAGACCAAGACCGAGACCAAGACCGTCTATGCAAGACCAAGACCCAAGATCAAGACCAATACCAAGAACTGTTCTTGGTCTAGGTCTTGCGAGAATTGCAAGACTCTCGCAGTTCCGTAACCAAACAAAAAATTGGTAGGAAACATATTTTTCGCTCAATGATTAGATAAGAAGTGCTAGTAGATAACCTAATTGATTTATTCTTTGAACTCCTTTATTATCGATCTTTATTTTACAGATTCTAAAAGTATTGAATCAAAAGTTGTTGGGTGAAACGCGAGTTTATTTTACCCTTCTAAGATTTCCTAATTTCAAAAACTTCTGAAACAAATACAATTGTTAACAAGAGTTATATTCTCGTAAAAACAATAAACATATAAACGATACCCTTATAGTAATAAGAATCCCGACAGCTCGTAACCAGAGGAAGGCAAACTACACGGTTTTTATTTTTATTATTTTTACTATCACGCAGAATGTTTCAAGCAAACGTTACAAATCATATATAAATCTGATATTTTTTCATGACATTTATCCAGTATTCTCTTTTGAAGCTTTTTAAATGATAGATTTACCTTATTTTGAAACAATTTTTTCGATCATGCTCATTAACTAGCTCAACTGAGATATTCACATGACGAATTTTTGAAACAGATACCTAATTTTATAAATGCGCCTATTAACAAATCTGTACCTGTTTTTAATTTTCATTATTTTTTTGGAAAAGCTTTATACAAAAGTTGAAGTTAGTTTTATAAACTAGAAATACTATTGATCGCTTTCACTCAATGGCCAATCTGAGAGTTTTTTTCTATTTTATTCAAGAGAATGGTACAGAACCATCATTATAGAATGAGTTATGAAATAGAAGTATGACGGACAAACATAAAGCAGGGCTATCGAAATTGTTAAATATGAAAATATGTATAGAAAGTAGTAAAATGAGTGCTCAGGTGCGATGGAAGATACCAAGAAAGCACAAGCAGACTAGTAGGATACGCTTCTCAAGTGTAAATGGTGAACAATAATTTATAAATTTTATTAATTAATTACGCATCTCTCTTGCTCTAACTTAATTCTACGTACCTAGTTTTATGATCAGTTTTTCTTCTAGAATGGTTTGGTACCATTACAATACCAGGCGTGTTTGTTCTGGACAATGACTGAATTTTTCTATACGGTTGACATTTATCCATTTCGAATGATAAGATAGTTATTGGCAATCTTATCAGATTATCAGGGTTTTTCTTCTTTTAAATTAAGCAATTACTGTTTAGAATCGCGCAAACTTTTCACACTTATAAAAAGATATTTATTTGCAAGTCTGGCGAAGTCTCGCAAGTCTTGCAGCAAGACCAAGACCAATACCAAGACCGTATATGCAAGACCAAGATCCAAGACCAAAACTAAGGGTGCAAGACCAAGACCATATCGGTCTTTGCTTCGCGCATCACTAACCCCAATTCCGAAAGAATATAGAATAGGCAGAAGAGGTAAAAAATACATCTCTCATAATATTGACTGCATATACAGTGTATCTCAGCCAAATGAAATAAATTCGATAATAAATAAATGGGGACGTGTTCAAAAAAACGGTCGGACACGTCGATTGATATTTTTAGTTGCGCTTTTTTTTAATAAAGTTTTATAAACAGGGTGTTTCATCTAACAGAAATTTAGATTCTTCAGAAAATTCTAGACATATTTTGTGTACAGTGTCCTATACCTATCTTCAACTGTTTCGGAAATAATAAGCGTTTTCTGATTTATTGCAAAAATTACCAAAAAAAAAAATATTTGATTACAGAAACTCGCTACTACTACTACACAGTCAATACCTATTTCCCATTTAGGTCTTGATAAGGAGAAAATTAAAAAAAAAATTCAGCGTATCTTTTTACAGATCTGGTCTGGTCTGTATGAAATAAAAACAAATTGTTGTCTGTCTCCTTGACAGTAAACGTCAGTGTTATAGTCGTTTAAATTTCGTTAGGTGCGTACCAGCAAAATGGTTCATTTAACAGAAATGCACAAAATAACAATTCTACAGATGATTGGTTATGGAAATAACACACGGACACAAAGGGAAGTTGCTCGCTTATTTCATGAAAAAAATCCAGATTTGCCGCCTATATCCCAAGGAACAATCAGTAAAATTGAAAACCAATTTCGCGAGCTTGGACAAGTCAGGCAGATAAAGAAGCAGCCGCCAATGCAATAATTAATGATACCAAATTGGATATTATTCTTGAGTTTGATGAAAACCCAAATACTTCTTGTCGACAAGCAGGAGCAATGTTTCATGTTAGCCGTTCATCGATTAGTCGAATATTGCAAGAAATTAAAATGCATCCCTATAAACTGATTCCAACTCAGCAGCTAATGGAAGACGATTTTGATAAAACGAATTTTTGTGAACAAATGATGGAAATGTTACATAACAATGTGATCCACTTAGGACATGTTGTGTTTTCTGATTATTGCACCTTCTCACTAAACGGTCATGCCAATCGTCAAAATTGCCGCTATTGGTCGAGGGAAAATCCTCACTGGATGAGAGAAGATCATACACAATACCCCGGAAAGGTTAATTTTTGGGCACGGATTGTTGGAGATCATATCATAGGTCCTTTTTTTATCGATGGCAATTTAAATGGTGATAATTATTTGGCACTTCTCCAAAATGTCATGCCAACTTTGACAAATTTATATCCCGATCTAGCAAATCCACAAGTTCCAGCGAATACGATACGATTCAGCAAGATGGAGCACCGTCCCATTACCAAATCAATGTCCGACAGTACTACCTCAACCAAATATTTCCAAATCAGTGGATAGGGAGGCGAGGATCGATGGAGTAGCCGGCACGATCCCCTGATCTAACACCGTTAGACTTCTTCTTATGGGGATATGTCAAAAGTATCGTATACAAAACTAAGCTGACTTAAGGAGACGAATAACGGATGCGATTAGATCGGTCACGCCTGAGATGTTGAGTAATGTTAGAAGAACATTCTATTCAAGGTTAGGTTAGGTTAGAATCTGTAATAAAATAATTTTTTTTTGGTAATTTTTGCAATAAATCAGAAAACTATTTCCGAAACAGTTGAAGAGAGGTATAGGGCACTGTACACGAAATATATCTATAATTTTCTGAAGAATCTAGAATTTGAATAATATACAGGGTGTTGCATTTAAAATAACAAAATTTGGAGAGAGAGATGGAAAACCTTGTACAAAAAAACTTTATTACAAAAAATGCGCAACTGAAAATATCAATAGACGTGTCCGACCGTTTTTTTGAACACGCCCCCATTTATTTATTATCGAATTTATTCCATTTGGCTGACACACTGTATATACTTCCACCTCTTTTTCTAGCTCATTGTAGAATCCATTATGCGAAAATTGTATTTCGAAGTTTCTTTTACACCATCTCTCTGCAATAAGTAGTTTGCGAGATATAGTACATGGGGGTACACTTATTTAGCTACCCATTACAATAAATATTCACATGAAGGTGTCAGAGTACCAATCTGTTAGCAAAGGGTAATTGAAGTTTTATGCATATGAATCAAAGTTATTTCGACATATCTTGAACCGAACCGTACAATCTAAGCTTGCATTTCTACGACGACATCGAATCGTACGTAGCTCAAAGTCGAGAGATTGAGATTTTATATTAATGGCGGGTCAAAGGATCCGCATGCATCCTTGTGTCCTTCGACGAGGACATAAAAGGGGTAGCAGTAGGCAGCCCAAGCACAGGATTGGGCCAAATGGTGCTCGAAGAAGATTCAATGTTTACACACTTCAGTGGCTATTTCAAAGAGTTGTAGAGGAGATGGAGCAAAGTGATCGAAAATTGATACGCTTGCGGATTTTCTCTACTTACAGAGGGATGAGTTAGGGTATCTTGAAGAGTGAGGGAGGTTTCCTTGTAAGTGTATTTAATAGAGAGTAGGAATGCAACAGATACCTACTTTGTTATCACTGAGTCATAAGTGTAATTCTTACTCTATCAAGGAAGGGATTATATTTTCAGTATTTCGGTGGATACAGAGACATTGAAATACATTATTGTCTCGGCTTATTCCAAACTGAAAGAAATTATGTAGCAGAAAATGTTTTGCTTTTACTTTAGACTCTGATGGAAAAAGGAATACATAAATAATTTGTCTTCTGAATAATCCCTATTCTATAAGGCAAGCAACCTACCATTCCATAAAAAAGCATTCGAATATTTACCAGTTTTTGAGTTTTCATGAGGCCTGCTTTTGTTCTTTTTTTACTTCATCTATTTTTATCAGCCGAAGGATGTTATTTTTTCTCGAATGAATAATTTAAGAAGGTTCAGGCCTTTTGTCTAAGCCCTGTGATAAAATTTAATGTCAAAACTTTTACGAGTATTTTCATATTATGTAATTTTCAGAAGGCCAGTCACTGGCGATCGGTGAAGGTGGAAGCATTGTTACTATACATATTGCCCGTCGTAGGCGTACTACGACGCACCTGCGCATTCCTTTCATCTGTCACTTGTCAAGCTGTAAATTTTTTCCATACGCCAAATATTGTATCTAGGAAAAAAATGTGAAAATAGATTTATTTTGGATTTTATTCTGCTAATATTTCTGGGATCTCGGTTATTCGGTCGAAATATTATATATTGAGTTGAGTTTGATATTAATTTATTACCCTTAAGCAGTAAAATTCACTGATAATAGGACCTGAATTTTACAAATTTACTTATACCTAAGTAAGTCAGTACAATTCTATATAACTAATAATTACAATCGTAATTAATAATTTAATTACATTTACGGAATTCATCAAAAATATCCTCAATTTTACGTGAGTATCTATAATTTTGATAACAGCTCATAAGCTTCCAAACTTTCCGATGTAACTGTTAGTGAATTTTGTGTCTTGTTGTCTCTCTTGGAGATAGTTTTTTTATTTCCTCAGACCATAGGCGTGACATGGATCGGACTTGCATTGCATCCGTCCACCGGACGCCAGAGTTCCTTCCACATTACCGGACCGGACTGCGAACGTGCAGCTGAATGTTTGAATTCATCCATAAGTTGGGACTTTCCCGGTTTTTGCTTCTCTGTGTCGATCAGTCTCGTAGATACATTTACCTAAGATTGCCACTAGAGCAGTTGTAATCAGATTGAAAACTTTTGGCACCAACTTCAAAAGTACCATAACCAATAGAATTATTATTATTTTGTATTTTTCTTTTGAGTGTAACATTTATTCTTGAAAATCATTCAATGTTCACCAAGGAAGATAATTCGTTGCTTATACTTACTTTATCACTGCTGTAACTCGGAAACCGTACATTTTATTCAAAAATGTCCAATTTTACTGTGGCAACATATAATCTCTTCTTTAATTTGGCCGTCTCATATTTTCAATATTCGACAAAAATGGCCCCATCCACATTGCGGAAACACACATATTTCAGTCTTTTACACTGTTGTAACTCGTAAACCTATGATTTTTTTGAAAAATGTCCAATTTAAACGTTGCCGGATATGGTATCTTCTTTAATTTTGTCGTCTCAAATTTTCGATTTTCAAAAAAATGCCTCCCTCCACCTCCCTTTGAGAGAAGTTCTTGAGGGGAAGGACATGTTGAGTATCGTTTTTTTATTCGGATCAACTCGCAAAAGTCTTCTAATCAAGAATGAGTTTTGTGTGTAACATACAATTTATGATTTAGTTTTTTTTGTTTGAAAGCTGATTTGATCGAAAGTGTTCTCTAGCCAGTTGAGTTTAACGTGGATATCTATCTATCTGTCACAAACATCGTAGCTCACAAACGGATGAATCGATTTAAAAATGTTTTTGTTTGAAAGGTGACTTGATCGAAAATTAGCTAGTTTCTTTTCGGAGGCTTTTTAACGTAATGCATTATTTTTTACATTACATTAGGTCCATAAAATTGGAATTTTTCAATATTTTTGATCTTTTCGATCATTTATCAAAAATTGTATTTTTTTCAATTTTCCTCACATTCAAGCAGCATGCTGCTTTTGTAGGCTTCTTAAGTTTATTTGCATATATGCTCTTATTATATGTATTATTATTACAGTTTTATACAAATAAACTATTCTATTCTATATTATTATAGGGAGTTTGAATTTAGTGTTTTTTGATGCGACAAAATCGATGGCGTTAGATTCTTCATTAACTTGGTACATACTTTTTAAATTCAGGATATTTAATTTTATATTTAGTTTATCATCAAATAAACTGATATTATTTCCTCATTCAAATTAAACAAGTATCATCGAATTCTGAATCGATTTGTATCAAATTGCGCCACTCCATAGCTATATTACATACGTTTGTGAAACATGGAATAAAATCTATAAAATATTTGGGGTGGATTTTCGTTTATGGAGGCGCATGTTTTGACTTAAAAAAATATTATAAAGGTGAATCATGAAAAAGTTATGAGATCATCGACAATTTTTTTACGGGAATACCCTGTATATTTTTACAATTTTGAATTATGCTGAAAATTCTACATATATTTATTATTATTATATATATTAATTTTTATCCGTCAATAAATAAAAATACGAGAATATAAATGGAAACATGAAGAAAGTTTCATTTACTTGTTCATTTTAGTGTCTAGATTTAGACGATAAACTTCAATTTGAAATATTTTAATTAATCTGTCAGATATTGACAAGTCTAGTTAGATAAAAGTTATGCAAGAAAATGCCACGTTTAAGTAAAAAGGAGAGAATAGTGATTTTGAAAATATTTTTTATAAAAAATTGGACCGACGTTATTAGTTGGTGTTTTTGGCACCAACTCCACAAGTACCCGCACCAATAGAATTAATATTATTTTGTATTTTTCAGTGCACCAATAACGTCGGTCCAAGTTTTTGTAAAAAATATTTATTTCACACTTTTGAGTGTAACATTAGTGACAAAAATCGTTGAACGTTCACTAATACCAATGAATATAGTACTTATCTTATTACCCACGTATATTCTTTGCTTATAGTTGTTATTATTATTGAGATTTTAATACATCGCTGCGGAAATACGCATACGTATTTTAGAGATGTTACCATTTTACCACCGTTCTAACTCGAAAACCGAAACTTTAAGGAAAAAACGTTCATTATAAATGTTGCTACAAATAATTAGGTCTTTCATGTAGTGCCCATAAATTTTTAATTTTCTAAAGAAATCGCCCTCTCCACATAGCAAAAATATACATACCTATTTGAGAATTCTCGGTTGTGGTAATGAAGTAGGTTCTTTGTTCAATAATAAGTACCTACCCTCATAGAATCCCAATCACACAGGTAACAGTGAGTAAAATAGAAAGTAAGTTTTGAGAAACTTGTAACGTTAGGCATAGGCAAAAAAAGAGCGTTCTAAAACTTCAATATCCTGCTTGTTTAAGGTACATGACAATCCATACACATCACTACAACAAATGGCGGAAAATTTTGAAATAAGCCGTGGATCATTGGGTACACATTTAAAAATGGAAAAATGGCACCCACATAAAATTAATCTAATACAAGAACTGAAAAAGCTGATGGAGACCGCCGTTTAGAGTTTTGTGAAACAATGATGGCAATTATGTGTAACGAATTCCCTGTCTTTCGCCTGTAAAATATTTTTACTGATAAAGTTACATTCTTTATAAACGGTAATGTTAATCATCAAAATGTACGCGATATTGGACAGGTGAGAATCCCCATTTTATACGAGACAGCTACACGCAATATACAGTAAAGCTTAATGTATATAGGCCGGAATAGTATAAGATAAAGTTCTTGGATCATATTTTTTCACGTTACATTAACAAGTGAAACGTATTTAGATTTATTAAGGGATGAGTTAATTCCCATATTAGCCCAGTTATACCCCCAATCGTCAAGTTTCCTTTATACCAGACGAATTGTTATGGTTTTAGTATGACACGGTGCTCAACCACACTATGCAAGACCCGTGCGTGACTTCTTAAACGACAGCTTTGGCCAACATTGGATTGGAAGGAGAGAACGTTTGGATTGACCAGCGCGATCTCCCGATTCAAATCCTTGTGATTACTTTCTATAGGGCTACCTTAAGAGTAATGTGTATAGAACAAATCTTTATGATGCAGAAGACCTGCGGGCAAAGATACGAAAACAGACGCGGATTATAGCACGAAGAATTATTGGTTAGCTTCTAAGAGCATTTGAATACCGTTTGACACACTATCAAGAAGTTGGAGGAGCTAAATTTGAGCATGTAATTAAATCAAACATTCTTCATGTTTCTACTTATATTCCCTTATTGTTTTGATTGATGGATAGGTATAAATCAAGTACAGATTATTTCATTTAAAAAAATGTCGATGACAACTTTATAATGATTCACCCTGTATAATATTCTTTTTATATCAAAATATGCACGTTTATGAACCAAAATCAACCGGTCCGAGAGTTTTTTGTGAAAAATCAACCCTGTATATTTTCTGAATTTCATTCCGTACTTTATGGAAGCACTGTATATATTTGGTGGCTCGCAAGTTGTTTTGGGACTTTGTTGACATTGGGGTGAATTTGTCGCCAGCCTTAAATATTTACAATGTTGTGTGCATAGTTTTCCACGTAAATGAGAAATGTCATGTTTCTGGTTGAAGAAACTTATCCTTGTTGTTGCATTATGGTTGTGTATATAGGTACTTAGTTTGTATGTGAACCCTCAAACGAAAATCACCGTGAAAAGTGGAAATGTCACGGATTTTAAATAAAATGTTCACATAAAATTACTTAAATACAAATGCTTTGTCATTGAATTGTTAAGGACCAAAATTACTCAATAGGAAATACGTGTATAGTTTGCCTATTCTGAACTACTAGAAAGAATACGGAGAAAACTTTCAATGTGTAAGTGTGGGAATAAAATATTTTTTTTTAAGTAGGCAGTAGGTAAACATCCATATCAAGGTGGTCCTCCGGGAACTCGCACGACTGATTACGGGAATTCAAGAAGACGTCCAAATCAGAAGCATGCGCATTTTTAGTTATCCATAAATTTTTTTACAAAAAAATAACCGACTTCATCAGTTCTTGCACTGAAAAATACAAAATAATATTAATTCTATTGGTGCTGGTTCTTTTGGAGTTCGTGCTTCCAACAACAAACTACAACGGCACAACTTCGAAATCACCAGCACCAACAGAATTAATATTATTTTGTATTTTTCAGTGCAACAACTGATAAAGTCGCTCCATTTTTTTGTAAAAAATATTTATTTCATATTTTTGAGTGTAACATTAGTAATGGAAATTGTTGAACGTTCACTAATACCCAAAAAGTTATAGGTACGTTTAGCTTGTGCTTGTTATTTATTATTCAGAGATCTCAAAAAATCGCGGCGCAAATATACATATTTCAGACTTTACTACTGTAACATGAAAACCGTAACTCAATTTAAATGTTGCTACATATAGTCTTTTCTTTAATTTGGCCGTGTCATATTTTCAATTTTCGAAAAAAATTGCTCTTCCACATAGCGGAAATACGCATATCACATATTTCAGACTTTACCATTACGAAACTCGGAAACCGTAACTCTTTTGAAAAAATGTTCAATTTAAACGTTTCCGGATATGGTCCCCTTTCTAATTTTCAAATCTAGAATTTTCGATTTTCGGAAAAATTTGCCTCTTCCACATAGCTGAAACACATATTTCAGACTGTAGCGCGGATACGTATGATTATTCTTAAAAATGTCCAATTTAAACATTTCTGGATATGGAATTTTGATTAATTCTGTCGTCTCGGATTTTAAATTTTCGAGAAAAATTGCCCACTCCACCCCCTTTTGGGGCGGTTTTTGGAGAGAAGGAGATTTTGGATTTGATTTTTCTCAATATGGGACCATTTCTCAACTCTCCTCTTTCAAATGATTGCTTTTATCTTACAACCGAATTGTATACCTTCCCCTTTTTTTTCGGCCAAAAACTTAAATAATACACACGCTTCTCAGGCTTTGGCATTGCTATCTACCTAGAAACAACATGAGTCCGTAAATATTTTCAATTTCGTTGCACTTTTGTTTATCGCGGAAGTAGATATCAATTTGTTATTTCAGATTCTCCATTCAATTTTAGAAAATTGACAATTTTAAAAAAGCTGAGTCCTGAAGATCTATGGAAGTACCACTACCACAAGGACGTCTTATTCATAGGATTTAGCGGTCTCTTGAACTATATAGACCGATTACCATTGCCGATTCCTCTTTATTCTTGAATATTTTCCTAAAACATAACATTCGTAATCGTCAACGGTAAATGATATAGGGACATGCCGCAGGAAAAATAAAAAGATCTGACGATACAAATAAACATAATCATTTAAAGTAGAACATATGTTTTGCTCTATAAATGGAAGGCTTCTTTATTTTTTGATTCTTTAACAGAGCATCTAGAAATAAAATTACCTTTTGCAGGAATGTTTCTCCTTGTATTATCGTTGATATGAGTTAGAGTCCAAGCCTAGCTTTTTGATAAAAAACTTTGTTTATAAAAAGAGATCATGAAATAAAATCATAAGCTAACTTTTTATTTGTTCAAAAGTATCATTTTAATTTTAGTTTTAATAGTTTTTCCTATACAGTAAGGACCAATGCGCACATGCGAACGTAGCATAGATAGAGAAAACTATAAAACATGCTATTGTTCGCAAAAGCGTACGTGTCAGATATTTCCTTCAAAAAATATTTGTGAATTTATTAACCTGTTTATTGAATGGACAAAATGATTAGGTATTTGCAGAACATATTATCTTACTGACAATGTCAGTAGACTGTGGTCGTACTAGATGCCAAAATCGATTTATTTTTCTTCTTCTGTTGCTCTTGGGTATATAAAGCCTTTCTATTTAAGCTTTTTTGCAATATAAATTTACATAACATAAGTGCTGTATGTTTTGTATTTACAAGAAGCATCAGAAAAAGATGTTGGTACTTGCAATTATCCCGTTTTGATTCACTCGGTTATCCCCTTATTCTTTAAATGGTGCTAAGAACTTAATTGGGGTCTTATTATCGGTAAATTTATAAACTGAAGAACTACATATTTTTTGTTTATTCAACTTATAAATCCAAGTGCTACTAACAAAATTTTCATCTTCTGATGTGCCCATTACACCGAGAAACTCGAAGCTCATATTTATGGAAAAGCTGTATTTCGTGTTAGGGTCAATTTAGATCATACCCTTCCATTTTTCAAACGTTACTTAACTACTAAACTAAACTAAACTAAACTACTTAAACTCCAATGTCGAGACCAATTTTATCGTCATTTTTATCTGGTTGCTTTGAACATTTCAAAAAAGTATTGATTGGACTGGCCAGATTTTACCAGCTTAAATGAAAGTATTAATCAATCAATTAAAATAAACTTTATTGTCTGAAGATTAATATCCTATTGACAAAGTCTAGTAAAAAATATAATAATGAATGTATTATATATGAGTACATGCAATAAGTTAAAAGGTGTATATAAAAATAAATAAGATATATTAGAATATTAAAAATAAAATAAAAAAATATATTAAAAATTTAAATAAAAGGATGATAAGTAAAACAATAGATTTTTCATTTATTATAATCATGGTTAGTGTACAGTACAACCCGTCGGCATCAACAGTTTTCCAAAAATTCCCTGGAAAGCTGTAGAATACGTAAAATTCCCACATGGATCTAGCTATACTGGCCATTGATTGCTTCAGGAGAACATATTATACCACTTTGCTCGCTGACAGTGTAGCTGACATTCAAACAATTAAAAAGTATGGAGGATGGCGGATGGCAGTCAACAAGTTTGGCTGAAGGTAATATCAAAGAAAGTATCGCAAATAAGTTGAAAATCTTAGAAAGCATATTTCATCATTTAGGAATGGAAATGCAGAATCTTAATAGTTTTCAGGAAGAACAAATAGAATTTGATAAATTTGGTGTTGTTAAGTTTTTAAATTTGGACAACTACCTATACATTTAATATATATAACAATGTTACCAATATTAAAATGAACATTTTTTTCTCAAACTTTTGTTAGGTATTAACCTTGCATTTACATATTTGACTGTGTAAATGTCATTGATGACAATGCTGAATTTGTTTATAATATGTCCAATATACGACTGTTATCTATATATCAGGTTCATATTCTGCTCCATTATAAAAACGCCGTTAAATTGACGTCCATGTGAATACTCTCTAAAAAAGTGACATTACTGTATGGTAAAGTCAATAGGGTAAAGAGACATTTCTATGTGGCAAAGTACCACTTTAATAAACGATTTTGAATTTAAATACGTTTCTCTCTAATATAGTTTTTTCAGCTAATCAGTTACATTACCTCAAAGGTGGATTAGTTTGGAGAAAAAAATCCTAGCCAGAAAATTTCCATTGGATAGGTATAATATATACCTACGCAAGCATTAAAAAATGCTGGGAACCTGTCCTACACATTTCGCCTTAACTCATTATGTTAGTACTAGCTACTTATTCAAATCATGAATTTCAATAAAAAGGTTAAATTGTCAAAAGCAATGTTCTGGAAAAGTCTAAGAAAATCACGTGAAAGTTCTTACATGATGATGTGAATGCATTCCTCATTTAAAAAGACTTTCGTCAAAATGATTGTAGAAAATGTAAAGTCAATAGAGGGAAAACTAAGACATCAAAAACCAAAAAGGTGTAATGTAATCGGCAAAAAGTCCGCACGGGGACGTGTATTTACACAACGTAATTGCTTTTCCTGTCCCATGCGACATGGAATGTTTCATCCATTTTCCATTTGGATAGACAATTAATTCCTGCTCCTGGATATTTTGTTAATTTAGTACCTAACCATCTAAAGTAGCATCATAAAATCGGGAAGAGAGGAGTTTATTTCGTAAAGGATTACAGCCTTAATGGAGGATATGTATATAAGTACAGCTATATAAATTTCAGGATAAAGTTGTCCTTCATTTGAATCCTACGAAAAGACATTACAAAACGCATAATCTCTAAAAGTTCTACCTGAGAGACATTACAGTTTACTTGGATTTCTGAAGCAATCAGAAGAAGTAATAAATTTACACAATTTAATATTTCAACTCGTTTTATTCCCCCATTAAAAATATTATCAACACGCCACTGATATGAATTAAGAGAAACAATCTACGGAAACAAATTACTGACATATTATGTTATTAGAATATTTAATAGAAGTAGTTTCCTGTTATTCATTCAACATTTTCTGGAATATATTCATAAAAATTCATACTAGGTACAAGACCTTCGCAATAATCACTGACTGACTTTGAAAGTTCTAGTTCCAGTTCTAGTATTATTATGAATATTAAAAAAATAATCATCCTGTTCTCTTTTGGCATGTTATATTTACTTATTTAGTCGAGAATTATGCTCTTACCGTATTTCTTCTTCAGTTTGATTGACTGTCCTCACTTCTGATTAAAAATGAAAACAATCACTACAATCAGTGTTTTATCAATGAAACTGCATCTGTTTTTAATGAACACTACCACATATCACATAATTAGATCTTAAATCGTCCACTAATCATTAGATAAAGTGTTGATTATAAATGTCCAGCGAAGCACGAAAGACATAACCTCAAATCTTCACCTGTTTAACTGCTATAAACAAAACACTAGCATCATAGCACCCACAACACAACCGTATTCCACATTATATTTTGTATGTAATCACACTCGAACATTCCGTTACTTATATTATTTATCATAGTAATCGCTTTTTTCAAGGTTGATAACACTGAGAAAAAGGTAATCAAAATCGTCCTTTGATTAACCAATAATACTAAAACAACTTAAACAATCGAGAAAAGACGTTCACGCTTTTGACATTACTTCGAGCTTGGCGGTCGGCAATTGTTTCAAAAAAGGTAAAAGAGTGGTAAACAGGTAACACGAGCGAATGACAGAGAGCATAGATATTCAGTTTGCCTTTTCCCACACGTTGTTACGTCTTTCTCTTATGTTCTGCTTTATACACGTTAGTGTGTTTGTTGTTGAGTCAGAGACCTCCTCTTCGGCTCAGGTTTCGTTGTGGCCATCGGGCTTATAACGGTTTTAACAAGTGAATTTTTGGCCTACTATGGATGAGAAGGAAGAATGATAATAATTAAAAGCGAATACAGGGGGGTGGTACGGTACTTGGTAGATATGGGGCAATCCCCGGTGGCTTTATTGATGGTGGGTATTCCCTACTATATTATTTGTATTCATATGGTTCATGACTTTATAGCTTTGTTTTTTATTTAATCTATGTAGATGTGGGATTCCCTTATAAATAAATAAAATAAATTATTATTATTCTTATTATTCTTGCATTAATAGTGTTCCATAATATTTCGCAAGTTCCTTGAATTTATATGTAGATATTTATTGTTCCTTTCTTTTGTTATAAATATTATCATTGATATCTTCTACGACATGAAAAATTATTTAATTTTTTGACTGACGGACCCCGAACGGAGGATGTATACAATTCGACTGTCTGCTTTTTTTTGGTTCGTGCGCGCATTTTATATAGTAAACGATCTGCGATTTTGATGATTTCTGATTCATTTGAAAGAGGAGGCTTGAGAAATAGTTCCATATTTATAAAAACGCAAATCCGAAATCTCCTTCCTTTGAAAACCGCCCTCAAAGGGTGTGGAGTGGGCAAATTTTCTCGAATATGACCAACTTACAGTTAGAATGTTTATATCGTCTGCAAAATTCACAAGATTATTATTTTCATTATACACAATATCTATGGCTAAATCATTTATGTAAAATATGAATAACAAAGGTCCTATGATACTACCTTGAAGTACTCCTACCACTGTCGTAATTATTGCTGCCATCACCCGTTGGCTCATTTAACGAGCACACTCACTGAATATGACATAACATTAATTTCCATCTCACTTTAGCAAAGACATGCTAAGGAATCGTTCTCATTAGCAATATCCTAACTTCGAATGAGTTTCGATACTGCCGCTGGCATTTGTAATCTTTAAGTTGACCAATACTCTTCTGCCTAACACTAATACTTCTTCTCTTAAGCAACCTCAAAATTACCGTTATCAATAGAATAAATATTATATGTCATATCAAATAGTCAGCTTTTTGTGAACAATAAGTAATTTTCGGAGCGTCAATTTGGTTTCAGGAAGGAGTGGGACACAATATTGTAGATTTTAAATCTTATTTCTAATATGATTGAGACATATCACATATGCTACTTTTCCTCGATGCTTTTTGCGATCTTACCAAGGCTTTTAACTGCGTTAATCATTCTATCCTCCTCAAAAAGCTCAATGTTTACACCAACAGTTAAGAAAGCATGTCGCTCTTGGAGTCATAACTTACATACATCAAACAGACGGTGAAGGCTTCAGTAATACAATTGACAGAAAGTGTATTCAACATCGGAGTGTCACGAAGTTCAGTCCTGGGGCCGATCCACTTTCTGATATTTATAAATGATTTACCAAATTCTCTTTGCTGATGACACAACAGTTACACTCTCCGCATGAATGTCTTCAGCGACTGATTCAAGAAGCTAATGTTGCTAACAGATGAGCAGAAGCCTGGTTTGAGGAGGACAGACTATTGATGAGCAGAAATAAGACCCAACAGATGTTTTTTTCCTTAACGAAGGACATGGGTAACAATCAGTTAATCGAATCTGTCAAATTTCTAGGAGTACCTACGACTAGATTCAAAGCTCCAGTGGAATGTATATGCAATGGACGTATGCAACAAACCGAATCGCTCTCAGAAATCTGTCTGTGTTTCTAAAAGTGTCCTCAGAAGCGCTTACTCTCTCTTTCTCAAACACACCTCAGCTATGCCATCATAGCATGTGGCCATTCGGCAGATGCCCCTAGGATTTTTCAACTACAAAGAAGAGCTATTACAATTCTGACAGATCTCCAATATTGAGAAGATTGCAGAAGGGCTTTTGCTGAACTTGGTATTTTAATATTACCATCGCAATATATCCTTGATAAACTTAGATATTTATGTATTGTACAAAGCCGAAATCAAGAAGATTTTATTTAGGAGATCGAGAAATCTCGAAAAATCTCGAAGTGTAATTCCTGATCTCGTCTCGAAAAAAAAAATCAGTCTCGTCTCGATCTCGTCTTGAAACCTAGACGAGACGAGACGTAATTGATAGAAAATATATAGATTCTAAGTAATATAAAGCTTAGTGCGCTCGGTAATTCTGGTGTACCTACACTTTTTCATCCCTAAAATATATTATATTTCTTTATAGGTGGTATACTCGTCTTGCACCCATTTCACTTTATCTAAGAAAGCATTAGGTAGTTTCTGGAGTCACGCTCACTTCCGAGAATCGTACATAGCACCTGAAATTTTCGTGCTGCGCTAGCAAAGGAAGAAAAACACAAAACGGAAGTTAGTTGCCTGGCCCAGTGGAAGACGGGGCGAAGCGAAAGTTCAAGGACAAAACTTTGAAACAGATAGATACATAAATGTGTCTGTGATATGTGAAAATCTACTTCCGTAGAGACAGGAAACCAATGAGATATGTATAATATGTAGAAATGTAGAATAAAATATATATGTAGATAGACTTGTATTATATCGCGTGTATTCGAGCAATAAATGTCACATGGGGGATTTTCTTTGAGGGAATTACCAAGAAATTCGATTAAAGTTAGACTCAACGACAAATGGAAAAGGATCTGACGTTCGTATCTGAAAATGTATCTACACAGGGTGTCTCTAGAAGGTATTTACAACATTCTAACCAAGTATTACTGAGATCTTAATTCGATAGACCATTCAACTTTTATCTTATGATAAATCCACAACAAGCTGTTACATTGGCATTATATTTCTTTCTGTTACTGCATAACATCAAAATTATCAGTATCAGTGTAATTAATATTATTTTGTATGTACCAACAATTTTTTGTAAAAAAGTTTTTTTGGGAACGTTCTTAATTATTTCAAAAAGTTTGTATATACAAGTTAATTTGGAACCATACATTTTGTATGAGCTGTTCAACGTAGATGTGTATTTTTATATTTTGGATATACGGAAGAGGCATACAATTCGATTGTCTGCTTCGTACTTCAATGTTGATGATTTTTTATTCATTTGAAAGAGGAAATGATCCCATGTTCATGAAAACTCCAATCCGACATATCCTTCTCACCAAAAACAGCCCCCAAAGGCGGTGGAGGCGGCAGAATTAAAGATAAGACAATATCCGGAAATGATTAAATTGTACATTTGAATCTGATTATTTGTAGCAACATTTATATTGAACATTTTTTCCATAGAGCTACGGTTTTCGAGTTACAGCAGTGGTAAAGTCTGAAATACCTATGCATAATTCCATGATGATTTGATATCTATGAATAATAACAAGAACAAGCAAATAATATACGTGGTTAATAGGATAAGTACTACTATCTTCTTTGGTATTAGTGAACGTTCAACGATTTTCATGACAAATGTTGCACTCAAAATTGTGAAATAAATATTTCCTACAAAATTGGACCGGTATTATTAGTTAGTGCCCTGAGAAATACAAAATAATATTAATTAAATTTCTGCTGGTCCTTGTGAAGTTCGTGCCAAGAGTCTTTTATTTAACTACATATGCACAACTTCCAAATTACCAGAACCAATAGAATTAATATTATTTTGCGTTTTTCAATGCAACAACAAATAAAGTTGGTCCATTTTTCTGTTAAAAATATTTATTGCGTATATATAGATTGGTGAAAATGTTTTATTCTGAATAAATATTGTAACGAACTTCGCTTCGGTGATCGATGCCATAATGAGGGGCGTGTGCGACTCGTCGGAAGGCGGAGCACCTTAGCGAGTGCGGACGTTGGTGGACCCGGGTGGTGTGTTGTATACCGCAATTGGTATTGGTCAGCTATGCATGCCTGGGTCAAGACATATTCTCGAAGCTTCTAGTAACTTCGCGCAAGTTCGGGAGAGCTCGCTTGGCATCGCTAGATGGGTGTAGAAAATACGAGAGCCATTCTGCTTGCCTATATATTGGAGTGCTGCGGAGTCAGTGAGTCATTCAGGGGCAATCGCCCGGTGCAGACGAGTAAGTCTGGGGCAGTGAATAGAAATTGTAAATAGTTGAATACATAGTTGTAAATAGTGCAGTGTAAATATAAATAGTGTTAAGTTAGATAAATAGTGAATATAAATTGTATATAGTTATGGATATTAAGTCTGTGGTATAATTAAGCTGTTGTAAATAAATAAATCCCAGTCATTTTTATATGCCAGTTACAATATATAACGAGCTCTTCAAAAGATGTTGATAGATATGAGGGAGATGCGTTAAAAGTAGGTCCACTCACAAAGCTTTGACTTTTTGCATTATGCGAATTCAATATTCGATAGCAGTATCAAATTTATAAAAGTAATTCTGAAGCATGTTGAAACATAATATTAAGCGACGAGGTGATAAAAAGTGTAAATCAACAGGTATCTTTTTAACCTTCTCATTTCCACCTAATATTTAGAGAAAATTCCCAAAAAAAAAATGGTTTTGATCGAAATTTATATCATACCTAATTATATTCTGTTTTTTATCTATCGAAGAATGATGAAAGAGAAATATTGAGTTGATATACATGCATAGTTCAAGATTCATTGATTACTTAGATATACCTTTTCTCTGTGTAATATGGATCATGTTACATTGATACTGTTATACAGGGTGTTTCATAATATATGCGCAGGACTTGAGGATGTGATAGCTCGTCCAAAAATATGAAAAAAAGTTTATATTAATTTACCCTCTAGAATGCACCATTTTCGAAATAAAGGGTGTTGAAAAAAAAATTGTGAATATCTCCGGAACCGTTTATCGTACAGAAAACAGCTTTTGTAAGCATTTTCCACTCATAATAAGCTAAGTTTCGAGTCAGAAGAAAATGGGTTAAGTCATAACTGGTGAAGATTTTGAGTGGGTGTTTTTCTCCCCAATTTCTACGGCAATGGGAAAATTATGGTTTTGAGACGCCCATTTTGAACCGTTAATGTTTTCTACACAAAAAAGGTACTGTTGGTCGTGAGCTCCAAAGGAGACCGTTTTCGAGAAAAATTTTGAAAAACCACGGTAAATTTTTTGAATTACAATTTTTTATTCACTAATTAAACAAAATTTATATAAACGTCAGAACAAGTAACAAAAGCTAAAATTGACCGTGTTTGTTTCAGGCTCGGTTTCAGGTTAAAAGTTGATTTTTCTCGAGAACGGTTGACATTAGAGCTCACGACCAATAGTACTTTTTCCATTGGCGGAGAAATTGGGAAGAAAAACAACCACTACTCCTTCAAAATCTTCACCAATTATGACTTAACAAAAGTTAGCTTATTTTGAGTGGCAAATGCTTACGAAAGCCGTTTTCTGTACGATAAATAGTTCCGGAGATATTCACAAAGAACGATTTTTTTCAACATCCTGTATCTCGAAAATGGTGCAATTTAGAGTTTGAGTTAATATGAACTTTTTTTCATATTTTTGGACGTGCCATCACATCCTCAAGTCCTGCGCATATATTATGAAACACCCTGTATATAGCAGATTTACGTTATCAAAATGTAAGATGTGAACATTTTTACTGTAAAATATATTCAGATATAAATGACATTGATCAACAGTAGATGGGCAATACTATAATCGTGCCAACGAACGATGAAAACAACTACTCGTTGAGCAAATACCCCATGCACCTTTGGATTACATCATTGCTGGGTAGGTGCAGTATGATTGAAACCCCGTTGGATTTCAGTCGATCTAGCATCGACTTCTCACCGGTGCTTTGACTCCCTCGGACACATCCATGAGTCATATGTGTTTCTAATGAGTTTTAATAAGAACGAAATCAGCGATCATACACTTGATTGAACTGTGATGCTAGAAAGTTTTGGAATATTTATTTGTATTGAATAAATTTCCAGTCATATTGCACCTACCAGCGATTATATAATCCAATGCAGGATGAAGTTTTTGATCATCGAGTAGTTATTTTCATTGTTGATAGGCACGGTAATAGAATTACATACTTATCTGCTGTTGATCAAGGTCATTTATATTTGAATAGCAGATTTTTATGATCTTATGCAATTTAAGAGTGTCTAAATATTGTTATATTATGAGTTTTTGTCTAACTGAGTACTCTATTTTTATAATAAACTAGCTGTTGCTCGCGACTTTGTCCGCATGGAATTTAGTTTTAACTCATTAGCTCTAAAAAAGTATAAGTTACTCTCTTGACATACGATTTAAATGAAATAATGCCTATATTCTACTCCAAGCCAAGCTCTCTCTACCACTAACTCTTAATCGAAAATTTAGACAAATTAAAAATTAGGATCGTGCTACGATTTATTATTTAGGAAATATGAAAGATTAGAATGATAATCAAATGGGAAAACAATTAGGGAAATTCCAATATTTTCTCAAAAAAGCTTAGAAAAGGCAAGCATAGAAACAAAACTGACAAAGTGTATTTAAATTAAAAATAACTGATACTTATTCTCTATCAACTCCTCAATCTAGAAATATTTCATTTACCTACATCATCACTATATTAAATATTGTTTTGTACTTTTCAGTGCAATTCTTCGCATTACTTAACTTCCTCAAGAACAAGTCATTATAATTCATATTTTTTATTATCTGCAGAATCTTCCTAGAGTTGAATTGAAAGGATAAAAATTTTGCCTACCAATGATTTTGAAAAAAATCAATAGAAAAATTGAAGCTAAAAATTTAATATGTTTTGTAGAATGCAACCTGTTTTTAATAATTGTTTTTGTTTTATAAAGATTACAATATATACTTTGCTATAGTAGGTACGTAATCATCAATGTAGAAATTCCACTCGTATTTATCGAGTTTTCTCAAGTATGAAATTTGAATTGTTTAGGTATCTAATCGGAATATGGAAAGTTAATAGGGTGGACCTTGAGGGATGAACCCATAATAATGGATTATTAGCATCAATAATATTGTCTCTTCAGAATCTTCTGACTTCTGACAACTATCTACCAATCAAATATATATCTGCGAACCAATCTGAATCAATCTATCGGATATTATCGAACAATATGAGTTTGTGAATGTTGGTTTCTCCTCAACACTTATAATAAGGATAGTTAGAATTAATTATTAATATCGATATAATTATGCGCTGGGAAACAATTCAATTATCGACGATATCTCAAGGTCAATCATTTAATTATTGTTTATGTTAATAACTGAACAATACACCGTTCTCATCTAGGTCATATAATAAGGAAGTTTATTATTATTTATTAGGATGCAGAATATTGTCAACCGACTTCCCAAACAGAGGAGGTATGCAATTCGATAGTTTGCTTTTTATGTTTATTCGCGCGTTTCACTAAACGGAGGAGGTATAGAATTCAATTGTTGTATATGTTTACCTTTTGGTAACTTTTTTCATCGGAAAGAGGAGAGTTGAAAAATGGTCCCATATTTTTTTTTGGCAAAATACTATACCCTTGTAATTGTAAATTTTGCCTTCTAATATTGATCAAAATAGTATTTCCGAAAATATTTACTATGGACATCTGTTAAACAGTCAATGGTTTCCGAATACAGCACAAAGAAAGATAAAGGTTGTCAGCGCCTCATACTGAAATCCCTGAATATAAGTGAACGTTCAACAATTTTAATAATTAATAGGACCAATTTTATCAGTTGGTGCACTAAATATTACGAAATAATTTCATAATTTCAGATTTAACGCTAATGGCACTTTTGAAGTTGGTGTCGAAAGTCTTCTAGGTCTCAACCGCCTATAACTCCACAACTTCAAAATTACCATTAGGTACCCATAGAATTAAGTAATATTATTTCATATTTTTCAGTGCACCAACTAATAGAGTCAATTCTATTTTTGTGAAAAATATTTATTTGTATGAAACAGATCGATGTAATAATTCTAACAAAGTAACACATATGTATTAAAAAAAATATTATGTTATATAACATAATTAGAATATTATAATATCAATAATTGTATAATGACAAATTTCATACAAATTCGAATCAAAACATATATGAAAATGATAAAAACTCTGAATACTTAATGTTTATCGAAGGAACTGTTTGTACATACACCTAATTCGACATATATTTCTTTTTTCAATAGATATTTTCTCCGTGAGTTTTTGCTATGTGCTTATTTTACTTAATTATTCCCTCAAGCAGAAATTCTAGAAGATTCACTTCTTGATGAGAACTAGTTTTTGTTTTTGTTTTGTAGTGTAACGATTCAGCTCGCCTATGAAAAAGAATGAGCATCATACTTGGCTAAAGGCTGTAGTGCGGAAACGGCTTTAACGATTTTGACTTTTTTAAACAGGAAAAGCAGAAAAAATCTGTATATGCTCAAATTAAATATAAGATTTTCAAAATGTATTCTTGTTAAACGATTCATCCTACATCAAATGACCACTGTTTCTTTTCTTGGAACGCAGACAAAAATAAATGGACTTGATCTAACGATTTTTTTTATACATAACATGGACTTTCTTTGAGAGCGTTAGGAATGTTGTGTGAGTACTCCAGATTTTTTTAAATCATATTTTGAATTTAGAATAAATACAGTTGTAAAATGATACAATGGAGAGTCCTTTATTTTGAGATCTACGCATGCGCAGGCATATCTGGACTTATTTTATTAAGAATGGTGCTTGATTTATAATTAATGATAGTTAAGAGGACGACTCCCTTTTTATTACTTTACGTTATTATGAGATTACATGCTATGATATTCTAATATCATCTTTTGACCAGACAATTCAGATGTTTATGGTGTATGGTACATGATTTCTACCCATAATAATATTAATTCTTATTGGTGCTGTTACTTTGAAGTTGTGCAGTTGCTGTTAGATTGATAACTTTTGGCATCAACTTGAGAAGGACCAGCAGCAATAGAATTAATATTATTTTTTTAAATATTTATTTCACACTTTTGTTTATAACATTAGTCACGAAAATCGTTGAATGTTCACAAATACCAATGAAGATTTCGGATTTTGGTTTTTCTGAATATGGGACCATTTTTCAAGCCTCCTCTTTCAAATGAATCAAAAATCACCAAAATCTGAGTACGATTACTATATAAAACCTGCAAACGAACCAAAAAACCCAGTCGAATTGTATACCTCCTACGTTCGAAGTTCGTCGGTCAAATATATTAAAACTTCTTTTCCGACCGACAGGTATTGAAATTTTAACTAGGTATCTTTTTTCTATTTGTTAATTTTGTAGCTAGAGAATCACCTCCGTGCATATGTACAAGTTATTTAGAAATACCCTGTATAACGCTGTATTGATTATGTTTCGTTGATAAGGGAAGGTGACTATCTCTGTGACCTCGAAAGGATTTCGTTTATTCATCGGATGTACGGAACCCGAAAATTTTATTAAAAACGCCAAAAGGCTGGAACATCTCATAACAGTATCGTCGTTGCCTAAAAAAATAAAAAAACAAAAAGAAGATAATCAAAAATCTGAATATCTAAAGCAGCTTATCCATGGAATGCAAGGACTCTTACTGTATTTATTGCTTTTGATTTAAAACAGTTTCTTTCTAACAAAAGTCTCGATAAAATTTCAATTAGATTAGTCCTTTTCAGCCTTTTCTCGATTCATCGCATTCAGGAATTAGAATCTTCTGATGTCCGAAGTTAATGTTTATTAGAAGTTTTGCGCCACGCCAGGATTTTTTCCGTCTATTAAGGTGCGGAGCTACAGGAAATGTTCGTCAAATAGAAATAGTTTGTAACTTTGTTAATTAGGGCCATTTCGTACGTCAAAAGCTGTTTTAATTCGATTATTTTTTATCTCGAAAGCCTTTCGTCTAATTAGATTCATTTATAAATCCAGAATGAGACTCTTACAGGTACTTCATTTGATTAAAAGTTTTAATAAATAACAAAGAATTAGGACAGTTACTGGTTGAAGTTGTATCTTCATTTGGAGCCAGCGTTAAGGCGAAGCAAACTCTGTACCAGACCAGTTTAATGTAGATTCCGGGAAGTCGGTTAAACAGGTCAATTTTAAAATTGAAGAATAAACAACACATTTGTTTAGTGTTATCAATGGAATATGAAATAAAACTTTTTCTTACATTTTATTTATTATTGTAAGCTTTCCCTAGATTCTGCTTAAGTATGGACAAAAATGATTTATCCATTCATGATCATCGTCATTTTATACTACTGTCTTTTTTCAAGGCAGAGGCGCTTGCGCATAGAAGGTTGTTTCCAAGTCTAGTCAGACAATGCAATTAACTTAAATAAACTATTCGAATCCCACTTCCCCCCAAATTAGACGTTGTTATCACCAAAACGTTTACAACACCCATGCCACTGGACGACACTCTGTCTTCTGTCCTGCAGAATATTTGCCTCTGCCTGACAATGAAGAGGCTGGCTCCTCCTGCTGCCCGGCTAGTTCTAGCTTGCCGCCTCTGTCCTGCGATCGTGCTGTTGCGGTTCTATTCGACGACCAGTTTTCTTTTATTCGACTGACCGATTCCCTTGTGACCGTGATGCCGACCATGGTCTAGTAAACCACAGATGCCGACGCCATTTACGAGGTATAGGTGGAAGTGGGGCAAATTGATCACATATATTTTTATGATGTTAAGAATATCTATTAGAGTTTCAGTTCCTAGTAGAAAATGTGTTCGGAAAGAAGAAAAGTATTATGATGCGCAGCTAGTTTTTTTGAAAGTCTTGGATTTCTTTACACACATAGATAATTATTGATAGAATTTGAACTTATATCGACAATTTAGTTTCTTATTATTTTGATTTGCGTCTTGACATATTTCTTAGTGAAATTTTATGTGGTCTGATTTAAGGAATATTTTCGGCTTAATTTGATATTTGAGATTTAATTTACCGTCTCAGAATTGACTAAATACTCTGTAACTTACGTGAATATTATTTTAAATCCTTTTTACGTGGTTGCTTAGCATTTTCAATTAAAGCAGGCAATATTATTAGAAATATTTACTAAATCATTTTACAGATGATTTATTTAGCTTGAAATTGAATCTAAATCATCTGTTTACTGGAAAGCCTTTACGAAAATCCTAATTACGAAATCATTTTCACGCAAGGCCGACTTGCACTTGTCGATTTTTTTTATTTAACATCAATAAATGCAAAAATGTTTGATTCGTTGTGGTACAACAAAAGATACGTCGCATGATAATTTTGTGAATGCCATTTACTAGATATAAAAAGGTGACGTGAAGAACTATTTTAACTGTTTGAAGCGAAAGAGAAAAAATTACAAATCTCGAAAACCAAAAAAAGTTATTGAAACTGTGATTTCGATGTATGAAAGAATCAAACTTTTTTCCTATCTAACTGACTCCATATCTTTTACCCTTTTCGAAACCCTAATGCTATCCCATCTTTATTTTGAACACGTTGTAGATATATCCCACCAATAATCAAAAGCACTTCTTAACTATTTTTGTTACAACTTCTCGATTTTGAAGCAATCCCCTGACATTTGTTGCTTTTTTATGGATGTTCAAATGACAGCTCTCTATTTTTTATTCATCATTTCGATCTAGATCTTTTTTTACGCCACTTGAAGACAACCTTTCATACTATTTTACTTTGGCACGTACCAGAACACTCAATCATTATGACAATTTGATATTTTCGATACAGCCACATATTCAACTCGTCAATAGAGCCTGTCCTTGCCTGTCATTATTTTGTTTTTTCTCTCATCCATCTTTTGTTGATATAAATGCGGACAACCTACAAACGAACAAAGGGACGCCTAGAAATGTGATATAAATACAAAGAAAAAAAAGAAAGATGTCTGAGTGTGGCCTACGTAACAAAAAAAAAATCCGATATGTAATCAGTTACAATTAATGGTATCAATATACTGTTTTGGATTTCCTGTTCATTTAAATACATGTCTATCTTTGGAAACATCTTTAGAAAAGTTTTATTATTGATCAATTGTTTAGTATAGAAGAAGGTCATACTTCAGATCTGCTCCAAAATATATGAAATATTTTCAAGAGCGAGGAGTTAAACATATCCCATTAAAAACATAATAATTGTGAAATGAGAGCCAAGTTCAACATTATGATATATGCCTTGGTTGTTGACTTCAACGATAAAAGAAGTGAGATCTAAATGGGTGTCATGTTCAATTGTCAGTCCTGAAATTTATTTATGACAACATAAAATATTTTATAACAACTTAAAATATAATTTCTTCTTATAACTTATGATAATATATTGAAGTCTACGGTCTCACTTGGCTAGTTTTCTTATACGAATTATACTAAAGCATTCGCAATATCTAAAGCTTTAAATTCTCGTTTTATTTACCCGAAAATTTGGCTTGCTGATAGAAAATAGCCATCGAACATAGGGCTCTTCCATGATTGTTTTCGTAGGTACTTAATATTAATTCGTATGTGAGAACTAGGCAAGTCAGACCTTAGTTTCAATATATTATTATTATAAGAAGAAATGATATTTTAAGTTGTTATAAAATATTTTATGTTGTTATAAATAAATTGAAATTGGCACCCATTTGGATCGCACTTTTTTTGTCGTTGAAGTCCATAACCAAGGCATATATCATAATATTGAAATCTTCTCTCATTTCACATTTATGTTATTGATGAGATATGTTTAACTCCTCGCTCTTGAAAATTTTTAAAATTGTAGAGGAATGTATTTTATCGCCAATTTGCCATGTTTCTCCAAGAATAATGTTGACTGATTGTGATAAGCCAAGTGTAGATTTCGGAGCAGATCTCATTATGAACTTCTTCTATAATAAACAAATTATCAATAACAAATCTTTTAAAGATGTTCCCAAAGATATAAATGTATGTAAGGGAGGAGAAAATCCAAAACAATATATATGGACAAATATAAATAATGACATTTGTAATTGATGGCTATGAAATCTTTCCTGTTTTTGGCTAATTTATTTTAAATTCACGATTTTTGACCTGAAGAAGAGAATAAACATTCTCGAAAGCTCGGCTTCAATCAAAGAATTTTATTGAATATATGACTGCATCCCCAAGAACATCTTTTTATTTAATATAAAACCAGTCAAGAATACAAAACCAATATATATATATATATATATATATATATATATATATATATATATATATATATATATATATATATATATACCTAGATATTGATACCACTAATACCAAATGGTTTTTGTTAATCTACTGTATTTTCCTACGTTTACGGGGTATAATTGTCTTTTTTGTGTTAGTTTATATATTTTCTTGCACCTTTGAAATATTCGAGTGAATTGCCAATCCAGTATCCGGATTTTTTTTTACATTAAGACCGGCTGTCGTCAATTTTGATTGTAAGTAAGTAAGTAAGTGTTCCTAATAGATTCTTACATTACAGGCACTATACGTAAGAGTTCCTAATAGAATCAAATAATTGAAAAATTATAATAAAATGATAAAAATTTACTAGTTTCTGATTTATTCCTTTGTATTCACCTAACTACCTAACTATATAGATGCCAAATTTGAACTTTCCAGGTCATCTGGAACTGAGTTAGAGTTTTGATCTATAGGTCAGTCAGTGATAAAAATTATGATTTTTGGACGTAAATCTAAATAACCGTTTGAGCTGTTTTATTGAAATTTTGAACACATATGTATCTTGCGAGTCTCAATATATGAGCCAAATTTGACATGATTATGTGAAATAGTTTTTGAGTTATGAGGGGGTCAAATGTGGCTACAAATGGTTCGTGTAATATCACACACGGTACTCACGGTAACTACTGCTCTTAAACTTGGCTTGACATGCTACCGCTTGTCCAGATACCTACTCAGCGACGTTTTCTTCTTTCTTTTCTTCTGTGGTTTTAATCATAGAGCGAATCGAAAATAAAAAAGCCTCGGGTATTTAAACATTTAATTCTATTTGTTTTACTTCGAAACTAGCGACCTTATTTGGCCAAAACTGAAAAAATAAAACAAACAATTTAGATTTATCTTCAGGAAATATTTCTTATAGATAGTTATTTCACCTATGGACAGCACGTTTTTTAATCGCCTATCAGTGGCAGCACTTTTTAGCTTTCTACATAAGCCAATAGGTTATTATCAAAGGCTCTGGCAATCTCAAAAGTATGCCTAGTTTGGTTAACTGTCTATGGATTTTTTTTAACGTCTAAACCTATTTATTGGGTATTTTTCTTTTGCATGCTTCATATTCTATAAGCTTTAGTTACACATATACCGTATAAAAAATGGTATCTATAAATATATCAATTAAGGTCTAAATCTATGTTAAGTTTCAAATGCAAAATTTTGGCGGGATATGCAAGAGTGCAATTCCGAAAGTTTTACCAATGGTGTTATAAGGTTTTAGACGATTTATTATGATTATCCGTATGGATGCAAAAAGAGTAGATACGCATTAACTGTCAAAAAAGAATACATTTACTTGTGCTAATTGGCAAGTTTTAGTTCCTGACGACATACAAATAATGATAATTATATGTGCACTTTGGATTTTGAGCGGCAAAAATGATCGTCGACAATTACCTTCCTCATACCAAATTTTGGAGAGGATTATAAATTTGAAAAAAGTTAATAATGTTAAGTTAATTGTTAATTGTAAAAAAACATACCAAACTTTCAAGTAAGTATCTATATGTTATTTAATTTCAGTCAGTGAAAAGAAATAAAATAATTTCGAAAAGAGCACAAAAAGTTTTTTCCAGTAGAAACTCGACAACCAGGCAATTACATGGAAGAGAACATAGAAGACAATAGTGTCAAGAAAGTTCGAGGTTGTACCTTTGAAAATTATTGACTCAAGAGAATATTGAAGTGGATATATATTCAAAATTACGAATATCGAAACCTATGCGAACCTAACCTAACCTATGCGATATCATTTTTACTTTCCTACGCTACTATCTATTGTAGCTGTATAAGGAAAGTATTGTAATCGTGTAAAATTTTATGTATCGAGATTTTTACAAATGTTGATGTTTCAGAGTCTAATAAACATATTTTCAGCCATTGGTCTGTCTGTCTTTCTGTCTGTCCGTCTGTCTGTCTGTGAAAGCATTATCTCGGCAACGGATCGGTGTATTTTGTTGCTTTTTAGGTAAATTTCTTGTAGAAATATACCTATTGCGATCGTTCACACTTTTGAATTTCGAAAAAATTTCAACGGCATGTTGTTATATGTCTATAAGTTAGTCCAAAAACACATTTGGTAATATATATATATATATATATATATATATATATATATATATATATATATATATATATATATATATAATAATGATAGATGCTCTACACCTTTGTGCTTTTATTTAGTTGGACACAACCACCACCAGAAGCGGATCACGTGATTTCAAGCTTGTTAGCTTTCATCAGCGCCACATAAGTGGAAGCTGTATCCAACTAGACAAAAGCAACTGGAAGATAGTCGGAATTTACCAGACCAGATCTACCAGCGGGACACACTTCGCGCCACCTAGGTGTTGAGAGCCTAATTACGTTTAACGTAAGGATATGTGTAATATTACACATATCCTTGCTTGCTTTTGTCTAGTTGGATACAGCTTCCACTTATGTGGCGCTGATGAAAGCTAACAAGCTTGAAATCACGTGATCCGCTTCTGGTGGTGGTTGTGTCCAACTAAATAAAAGCACAAAGGTGTAGAGCATCTATCATTATTATATATATATATATATATATATATATATATATATATATATATATATATATGGGAAATTACGAAATTTGTTAACACGATAGAGGTCGCAGTTTTGAAGGTATCAAGTTCAAATTTGCTACAAAAATCAATCTCTCAAATATCTCGGTCAAGTTCGTTATTGGGCAATATCGGGTAAGTAGTTTCAAAATGGCGACCATTCAAACATTTAAAAAAATTATCAAAAAAGAGCAGTAGTGTAAATATTATTAAAAATAATTTTAGGTTATAGATATAATCAGTACCTACAACTTTTGTTCAAAGCAATTTTTCATAAAATACACAGGTAAAAAAATAAAATAAAAATTAATAAAGAAAATTAACAAATATTGATAAAACATGAACACTCAATATAAATTTGATGTAATTGTACATTTTCTGGAGATCTTAATATAGACCCTGATTAAAAAAATATATAGTATATTTATTGAAAAGAAATAGACGAAAAAAAAATCTGCCTTGAAGTGGACTCGAACCCTGTCTGCTTTATATTCAACAGCCAAAACAAAAACCTCTAACCGCAAGGCTATGACAATTTTATTTAATATTTGTAGCTATACCAATGAAAAGGTTGTTAAAATTTCAATTCAATGAATTTTGAAAAATTTACCTTTCCGCTGACTACAGGCCATCGGGATTTTTTTTTATTTTGTTTGTTACCAATATCACTCGCCAGTAGCACTAAATGAGAATCTTGTATACACTGGGTGTTGAGCTATAGCCCAAAAACGTGATTTGCTCAAGACTATAGCGTGAAAACGGCTCTAAGGATTTTGATTAAACTTGCCTAAAGTATTCTTCTGAGAGCCCTCTATCACAAACATATAGCGCTATCTCTGAGAAAAAGCACAGAAAAGTTATGCTTTAATAAAATTCCAAATTTACCACATGTTTCTTCAGATTCTGGCTAAACGTTTCATTTTGCGAAAAAATGTTACATGGCCATTGTTGTTTGTCTTGACGTGCTGAAAAAATGAGTGGTAGCACGATTTGTCCAAAGGATTTTTACTTTACTACCGCTATTATCGTTATTATTCATCTTGCAAAAAAATATAATATAGCTAGTGATGTTCGTTTTGATTTGACGATATGTTATTTACATTTGCCTGCGAGCGGTAGGAAAGTCGTGTGAGTGGACACACCCGATTTTTTGACCGACTTCCCAAAAGGAGGAGGTATACAATTCGATTGTGTGCTTTTTTTTTTTTTTTTTTTTTTTGGGTTTGTGCGCGCCTTTCATATAGTAAACGTACTCCGATTTTGATGATTTTTGATTCATTTGAAAGAGGAGGCTTGAGAAATGGTCCCATATTCATAAAAACGGGAATCCGACATCTCGTTCCCTTCGAAAACCGCCCCCGAAGGGGGTGGAGGGGGCAAATTTTGTCGAAAATTGAAAATCTGCGTTGATATAATTACAGATAGGACAATATCCGGAAACGTTTAAATGGAACATCTTTTCAAAAGAGTAACGGTTTTCGACATAGAGACATTTTAAATTCTCAAATATACCTATTTTCGCTATGTGGAGAGGGCGATTTCTGTCGAAAATTGAAAATCTGTTTGCAGTACATGAAAGACATAATTATTTGTAGCAACATTTGTACTGAACATTTTTCCCTTAGAGTTACGGTTTTCGAGTAAAATCGGTGTTAAAATGGTAACAACTAAAATATTCAAGCGTATTTCCGCAGCGATGTTGAGATCTCAATAATAACAACTACAAGCAAGGAATATACGTGGGTAATAGAATAAGTACTATCTTCATTGGTATTAGTGAACGTTCAACGATTTTCGTGACTAATGTTACACTCAAAAGTGTGAAATAAATATTTTTTACAAAAAATTGGACCGACTTTATTAGTTGGTGCACTGAAAAGTATAAAATAATATTAATTCTATTGGGGCTGGTACTTGTGAAGTTGGTGCCAAAAGTTACCAATCTACCTGCAACTGCACAACTTCAAAAGTACCAGCCCTAATAGAATTAATATTATTTTATACTTTTCAGTGCACCAACTAATAAAGTCGGTCCAATTTTTTGTAAAAAATATTTATCATTAATATTGTTAACAATTGCTTATAAATTATGATACATTTTTATTCCTGACTGAACAACTTAGTGTGGATTTATGCAGCCTAAAATAACAAATAGTAAATAACAATTATCAAGTAACAAATAACAAGTAACACGTATAGAAAAATTTACCATTTATGCAGATCAAATTAACAATTAGCAATAAGAGTTACGCATGCGCATAAGTCAGTTTCGAACCATTATAAATTTAAATGAATCTAGTTCTACCTACTTCATAATAAACAACTTTTAAAATGTTCAGTGAAATAGAAGAGGTTGCGGTATTTTTTCTCTGTTAATTTTGCTGACAGCAAGTTTTTTTTATATAATGATATAAATAAGAATGCGGACTGAATAGAAAAGTGTTTTTTTGACAACCTCCTAAAATCAACGATTTTACAAGATCATGAGGGATTTTTTCATAAACTAGGATGACTCCATAGCAGTTTGACGTATTGTTATGTCAAACCACCGTTCACAGATTGCTAATTACTCCACAGTGTATTCACATATTTTGTTTTCAGCAGTTGATTATTCTTTGAATTTTCTTTCGGAGGGATGTTCAATGCAAGGAATTGCTCGTGAAAATGGCTAACAAGGTCCAGAAGAACAGCATCATCGATTATGAATTTATGGTCTTCAATATCCATTTTGAAATAATACCTATATTTCAACTAAAACCTCTGATAAACAACAAATGCACATAACGTAACCTAACCACATGAATTTGTTTTGGGTTTTGACAGGAATTATATTAAATTTCGTCATCGGATGGGCCAATCGGCGGTCATCTGCGTATTAGTTGCGCACAATAAGAAAATCTCGTTCAATTAACGTAGAAAGTTAAAACTTGGTTAACTTCTTATTTGTTATTTGTTAATTGATAATTGTTACGTGGCTGCATAAACACTGTCATTGAAAAATAAGATCTTCAACGCATATTTGTTATTTGTTAATTGATATTTGTTATTTGCTATTTGTTATTTTAGGCTGCATAAATCCACACTTAACCTTACCTTTGAGCAATCTCGATTTATTCTCCGTTCACGGCATTGCTCCAAACTTGTGCTTGTACAGAATCGTGCATTATTAATGCAGAGTGTATTATTATACAGGGTAGTCCGGATTATAATGGAGAAACTTTAACAGCGTATTCAGCAGATAAAAATAATTATAAAAGTTTATATAATCTTATCTCCAAAAACGCTTCATTTTGGAGATACGGGATGTTGAAATATTGCGAAAAAAATCGGTTTTTCTTGTTTTTAAAGAAACTTTTCTAGATTTTGCTTTCAAACTTAGTAAGATTATTGCCACTTAAAAACAAATTTATAGCATGATAAACACTTGTTTTTGTATTACCAATGGCGTTCATGAGACCGTTTTAATTATTTTAAATAATAAAAAAAATTGTGCACCAATGGTTTATCGCAATTCTGTTAATAAATTTAGATATATTGATCAAGTCTAAGCAAAAATGGCATATTAGTCCCCATTACATTTTGCAACTTTGCCCCAATGTAACCTTCTTCGTAGCTCTTATGGTTTACGAGATCCCAATGGTGAGCATCGAATCTGAATAACTCGGTATATAACTACGACAAAATATAATTTCCTATCTTCAAAACATCTAAAAAGTGGTTTCTTCTTTGTAGGTAAAACAAACGTGAAACGTGGATTGTAACATAATATTGTAAAATTCTAATTTGGTAAATATTTGGAAGAATTAAATTAAGTTCAAAATATACCTACCTACTTTTCATTCAGAATTGGATTTTCTTATGAACAACGTCCAAAAAGTGGACATATTTTTAATAGATGAGACTAAATATATATAATTTTCAAACCGAAATAAGGTAATTTTTACTGAAATCCGAAATTTTCTATTCTACTTACCATTTACACCTCGTTGTCCTTTCAATCTTCGACCGACAGATGGTGACACTAGAGCCAAAGGTCGCTCAGGTCTTAAAGACTGTCTCTTCTGTTGCACTATGGGCTCTGAAATTTCCACTGTATCCGTCCAGACTGTATCTACCATTGAGTCAATGCTGGCCGATCGTGGAAGTCTGCTGTTTAGAGTGTCACGTCTAAAATGAATCAAAAGTGATGAATTAGATAAGTGATAACTATTTATTTTTTGTCAATATATCAAGGATACCAGATTAATCATAAAGCCATAATAATATAAAGTTGAAAAATAACATTGTAACTTTGACTTAGGTTTTTGAAGCTCATGTAGGCATTGTCATCAAAAAAATATGTGTCAATGTCGGATTTTGTAGAAAGCATAGTTTGTGCACAATCGACATAATAATTTTAAAATTTGCCTACACTTACACTCTTGCTTCAGAAACTAGATACCTAAACCATAATAACTATAACATCAGTTTCACTAAAAAATGCATGTAATACATTTAAATTATTCCTAAAGATTCCGATGCGCCAAGCAGCGGAGAGATTCATAGTACAGGCTAAAGCTACTCCAATGTTGGATTTGTTCTAAATTAGAAACTGTACCAGACTATATTCACAGAATAAATTTTCTTACGCCCTTAGACTATTTTCTATGGGGTTACGTTAATCTCTAGTCTACAGAAATAAGCCCTAAACAATTCAAGACTTTAAACAATACATTCGACTCACCCTTGAAAACACACCTTGTGATATATGTCAAAAAGTAATTGAAAACTGGATACACAAAATTAGACGAAGTCAAGGCGGACATCCCGACCTTTAAGAAACATTATTTTCAAAACATAATTTCGGAGGTAGCTCTTCAAAATAAAATAAAAATTACTGTATCATCACTGTTTTTTTCTCGTTCTGTTAAATTTTAAAGTTCTGTCAAGCTTATTGTAAAACCCAAAATATAAGGTCAATTTATCTATTCCTTTTGCGATTCTAGATGACTTCTCTGCATTGAAAGTGTTGGATTCCGAACCAAGTATTTGTTTCAAGATAAATATTAAAGCGCCGCTATATTTTGAAATCAATGTTTATAAGTAAAAAGTTAATAAATTTGGTTACTAATAAAATAGTCAAAAATGTGAAATGAATAAATATATTTTACCCAAAATATTACACAATTTTATTAGATACTGCGGAGAAAAATATATTTATAATATTATTTTGTATTTTTCGTAGCAATCACTGATAAAAGTCCATCCTATTTTCTGTAAAAATGTTTATAGGTAACTGGATTATACAAAAGAAGAATTCTCTATATACAGGGTGGTCCGAATTATAATGGAGAAACTTTAACAGCGTATTCAGCAGATAAAAATAATTAAAAAAGTTGATATAAACTTATCTTCAAAAACGCTTCGTTTTGAAGATCCGGGGTATTTTTAGGGAAACTCTTCTAGATTTTGCTTTCAAATTTAGTAGGTATTATTGCCAATTAAAAACAAATTTATAGCATGATAAACACTTGTTTTTCTTTGTTTGTTTGCAGAATTGTAAGCAGGGCATCCATAGTCTATCTTCGTTCTAATCAAAGATCTGTACAAACTGAGCAGTATTTTGATGTCAGCTCCCCAATCTTTGTTAGAGAGAGTTCTACACTTTCTAGGATTTTAAGCTTCTGGCCGCCTATTTTGAGATTAGGGAGTCTAGCTTCGTTTTTGGTCGAGAACATTATACATTTGGATTTCTGTGCTGAAAAGGAGAAGCCGGAGTTGGGTAACTAAGTTTCTAGTTTCGACATCTGAGTTTGGAGGATAGAAGTCATGGATTGGATGTTTTTCCCTTTACTAAAAAGTACTAGGTCATCGGTGTATAATCGTCCTTCCACTGGAAGAGAAACATTATCGAGAATGCGGATTATCGCTGTGAGAAACAATGTTACACTTATGACCGATCCTTGAGGCGTTCCATTTTGTAGGATCACTTGTTTTAGATAAATGCCCATTTACTCGTACTTGGAAGTATCTATTTCTCAGGAAGGTTTGTGTGAAAGCAAGCATGTTTCCTTGAATTTCCCAGTCGAAAAATTGTTGGAGAATGTGGTGTCTCCATGCAGTATCATAAGCCCTTTTGATATCAAAGAATACTGCTATGCATTTTTATTTATTAATGAAGGCCTCGTGGATTTCAGAATCCACACCGATAATGTTATCCAAGGTTGATCTTTGTTTACGAAGACCGCCTTGTTCAGGTGCTAAGAGTTGTTTTGTTTCCAAATACCATACCAACCGTAAGTTGACTATTTTTTCCAAAAGCTTACTCATTGAACATTGAACATTGGTCTGTACGACGTAGGATCGGATCTGGTCTTGTGTAGTTTCAAAATCGGGATAACAGTGGCCACCGTCCAGAGCCTGGGACATTTCTTTTAAATCCATATAATGTTGTAAATATGTAGCAAAAACTGTTTTCCAACCTCTAGAAGGTTTTGCAAAAAGAACACCTGGATGTTATCTGGCCCTGGGCTGTAATTCTCCAGGTCGTTTAGTGCTTCTTGAAATTCTGAGTTGGTAGATTAACAGGAGAGTCGTCGTTTAGGACTATAATTGGAAAGTTTTCTTCTGTCTGTTGCTTAAGTTGCATAAATGCTGCATCGAAATTACAATCACTTGGGTAGGTTGTGGCGAATACTTCTGCTATATCTTCACTACTTGTAATGAGATTGCCATTGAAAGTCAAGGTTTTGATTTGCTTATCTGCGTTTTTTACCGAGATTCTTTTTACTTTTTGCCATATTTCTGTTATAGGGGTGGATGGTTTTATACTAGAGACATATTCATTCCATGATTTTTTCTTGCTTTTTTATCACGAAGCGGGCCTTGGCTCTAAGTTTCTTAAATGTTAATAAATTTTGCTCTGTTCGGTTCTTTTTAGTTTATTAAACGCTCTCTTGCTCAGCTGAATGGCCTCTTGGCATTCTTGGTTCCACCAAGGAACTGGAGTATGCTTGTTGATGTGTTTTGTTTTGCCTATGGCTTGACCAGCAGCACTTTGTATTATTTGAATCAAACGTTCAAGTGTTTCATTGATGTCGTCTGCTGTATGTATTGAAAGTAGATCGTTCTCAATTATGTTACTGTACAATGGCCAGTTGGCTTCTTTTAGCTTCCATTTTTCAAGTGGTATCGAGTCATTTTGAGCATTATCGGTAATTGTTATTTTTATTGGAAAGTGGTCACTCCCGTAAAGGAAAGACAGGACTTCCCGTGACAGTTTTGTGGCCAGATTTCTTGAGCTTATGCTCAGATCGAGTGCCGAGGTTTCCCCGTTGAATGCATTAAATCTTGTGTGAGCTCCATCATTCAGCAGTACAAGGTTGCAATTGGTGGCAAAGTTTCACAGTACAAGAACGGTAAAAGATGCCGAAAATAATTACGGAAGATTATAAAATTCAAGTTCTAGCAGAAATGGTAAATAACCGGAAAAAAACAACTAAGCGAGTAGTTGAGACGTGCGATGTTTCTAAAACATCAGCAAAGACGATTTTAAAAACAAATAAGCACTTTTTATCTAAATGGTATTGTAAACACCCAGAATTGTAGATATTGGAGTGATGAGAATCCACATGAGTACCGCGATGGGTATACTAAATTTCATCAAAAAATTAATATTTGGGCTGGTATTTTAGGTGACCACATTATAAGTAGAAGAAAATTAGAATGGTCCCAGATACCTCCAACTGCTGCAAGACACAATCACCACACCCAGTATCAATGAAATAGTTGCTTTGAACCCACGTGAGTTTAACATTGATGTAACATTTCAGCAAGATGGAGCACCACCTCACTATTTTCGGGAGGTGAGAAATTTCTTAGACGAAAGGTATCCAGATCTCACACCTTTTAATTATTTTTTTGGGGATATGTGAAATCAGTGGTTTTCAAGACAGTTTGTGAGGCATTAGCTGAATTGCGTCGTCGAATTATTGAGGTGTGTTCAGAAATAACACCTCAAACAATGAATAGGTACCTAATGTTTGGAGAGAATTTTCAACCCGACTATTTATTTGTCAAGATATGCTGGGTGGATATGTCGATCAAATTTTACAATAGATAATGGCTTACTTTTTATTGTAGATATAAGTGGGAATAATTATATTTTTTTATTCATACGTAGAATATTCTAGAACATTCGTGAGGTTATTCAACCAAAGTTTCAACCAAGTAAAAAATGGTATAACAAGGTTAACAGTACATTCATTGCGCCCATCAGCAGTTAGCAACATTCGATAGCTTCCAAAAAAACTGGGATAGTATAGTTGAAATAATAATTTAGAACTATTTATAATTCAAGAAATAATATTTTATTGATATAATACTAATATAAAACTTGTTTAGAATTTTACTACAATTTTGCCACCAATTGCCGGAGATATTTTCGACACATTGGACGTTCGGGAAATCATTCATTGAAAACGCGAACAGCAACGAGGAAATTCCGATTAGCTTCACCAAAGATGATAACGCTTTCAACTTTGTCTTCTAATGAACGAGTCATATTAATCAACAAGAAAAAATATGAAAAAAGTAATCAAGGAGATTACAAAATATTGATAACTCTAATTTGACAATTGTTGACAACAGAGTTAAGATTTATTGTTGTTAAGGCACTGACGGTATAAACAGCCGACTGAATTAACGTAAGGAATCGAAAATCAGATCACTTTGAATTAAGATTTTCTTTTTATCATTTCAACTTAGGTATAGTAAATGCTGCATGAAATTTGCTTAGAATTTCACGTATAATTCGAATATCTAATAATATACAAGGGGTTCCATTTGAAAAAATAATTCTACTGTGTGCTTTTTGTTGGTTTGTGTGCGCGTTGTTATATAGTAGACGTACTCCTATTTTGATGATTTTCGATTTATTTAGAAGATAGACTTGAGAAATAGTCCCGTACTCGTAAAAACTCAAATTCGAAATCTCTTTCCCTTCAAAAAATACTCCGGAAGGGGGTGAATGGGGCTATTTTTCTCGAAAATCGAAAATCTGAGGTAGCAGAATTAAAGATAGGACAATATCAGGAAACGTTTAAGCTAAACATGTTTTCAAATGAATTATGGTTTTCTATTTGCAGCGGTGTTAAAATCTCAAATATCTCCAAACCAGATTATTTGTAGCAACATTTATTATGAACATTTTTTTCCTTACAGTTAAGGTTTTCGAGTTAGAGCAGTGGTAAAATATGAAATATGCGTATTTCCTCCGCAATCTTCTTTGGTATTAGTGAACGTTCAACGATTTTCGTGACTAATGTTACACTCAAAAGTGAGAAATAAATACTTTTTACAAAAAAATGGACCGACCTTATTAGTTGGGGCACTTAAAATATAAAATATTTATTCTAAAATACTTCAAATATTCGATGAAAATTTAAAGGGGATGTTACTGCAGAAATATAGATACTTACGAGTTTAAAATTCTATTACAAAATAAGATATTGAAATATCAATAAAATCAGTAAAATCTTGTTATCTCTATAGGTAGGGGTATCTAGATATTTAATTCTCGAATCCAATAACTTATCCTTTTCATTTTTACCCGTACCACGTCATCAGAACTTTTTTATATGTGCAGACAAGACAATATTATTTGTTATTTACTTTATAGTGCTGAACCTGCAATTCTCTCCACGTGTACCTCATCTTGTATTTATTCCATTTCTAGTATTATTGTCGATGAAAAATCTTGGAAGGCAATTTACACACACATAAATTTCTTTGGGTTCAACGTTTAAATTCAAGACGTTGTGCTCTGCCCGGTAAAAACAGAACGTGTAAAAAGATAAATAAATCAGCTGTAAGTGAGGTTAGCTAGTGGACCCCTGAGCCATATAGAAAAATCCTAGACGGGCGGCGCCGGCATTGCCAGATTAATTCAGCACCAGAACATTTTTGTACTGTTTTATTGCAACCTTAACTGGGATACAATGTGAGAAAAGTAAGCGAGAACAATGAGATTGAATTAATTTGGTATATATTTTTCTCGACATTCAAAGTTCATTGAATTATAAATGGAAAACAGAAGAATATTCTTGTTCAACTCTGAGGTTACAAATAAACTTGTTCATTACGAATGTTTCCTCATTTCGCAGAGTACGCAGGCAAAATTTTGAGTCCTTCATCTGAAAGACTGTTGAAAGATGCTATCAAAGATGATAAGATTAGCTATGATCCAAAAAAAATTGCCAGCATAACAGGTATGGATTTAGTCAGCTATTTGGTATTAACTACAAGCTTTTATACGAAAGAGCAGATGAAGGCTTTCAAAAGTTTGAATGCATATAAGATTTTTCAAGCCGGTCTTGTTAAAAAATATAGCTAAAGTTCAGGACTTCAGGACTTCAACTTCAACTTCATGGCTACTATAGAGCCCGCTGCAGACAGAGTATGTTTTGCTGCATGTTTCCTTTACGGGAGCTGGGCATGGTGCGGTGCATGCTTCTGTGTATGAAAATGACATCACGTGCACGGTTGGCTGCTTGAAATCGTGCCTGATTTGATGATAGAACCGGTGCTATTTTCGGTGACTGTTTTCACGCATCGTGCCTTGTCGGAGCACTCGGAACCAGTCGAGTCGTAGTCAAAAGTTATTTTGCACATGATAACATGTTATTTTTGATTGTTGGGACATTTTCTCTGTTGTAACAATGATTAGAAATAGAGCTTGATTAGAATGTTCAATATTTTGTACCATTGGTCACAGTCATATTTCTTTTTACTGTCATTTTATATACATGATGGCCTGCATCGTGTGAAGCCAACACAAGCAACGGAGCCATCAACATACCATGCGCGGCAACATTTATCGGACCGTGCAGCAAAACAAGCAAGCAATCATGCAGCAAAACATACTCCGTCTTCAGCGGGCTTAGGTTCTGTTTTTTTGTGGGTAGAGTATCTGTTATCATATGTTTTATGCAGGTCAAACATTCTCAACGACTAAACGAATCTCCGCTCTAGGTTTGGGTGATTTCTAGTTGAACACAGCAGGACTTCGAAAAAATTGTATATCGGGAAGTCTTGTGACGCTAATAAAATTCACCACACAACAAAAAGAAGACATTTTTTGAAGAATTATACGCGTTAGCAGATTAAAAACGTTTTCTTTTCAAGAAATGAACCTTATTCTAGGCTTATTTAAACGTATTGTTTACATCCAGACGTCACATAGGATCTTCAACTGACAGCTCGTTGGACAGCCCTATTACTTCTCATTCTATAAAAAAGCCATAGCTGGTAAGGTTATGAAATGTTATGAAATGTAGTACTAATAACATTCACAGATGAATTTCATAAATATCACATTAAAAGGAAATAACTCAATTGTGGCAACTACCAACACTACGAAGAACTTTCATTTTATTATCTGACGTTATTTTCTATTGGATTTACATGTTTGCTTAATATTCAAAAATTACAGTAGTGAGAACTTTATCTATAAAAAGTCAAGCCTCCATGAGACCGACCCTAATTTAATTATGTTGGGCCTAACTTATAAGTAAGGTCACGACTGTCATCCCATCTCCGAAAATTTTATTTTTATATCCATCCTGCAAAACTGTCTCCTCATATCTATGCCATTCTATCTCTTTAGCAGGAAAAACACGACGAACGCATCTCGTATTTTATTATCTAAACTTATCTCTACATACGCAGTGTCGCCACCTAGCGGCAAACATGTGTAAATTACATAACCTGGAGACGTTTTACGGAAAATTGGAAACTGCCATATCTATCATTCAGAGATGGATGTCATAAAATATTAAATGTCCATCACTCTAATGATGATCTATGTGGTTATGTGTGGAAAGTGGAAATGCACCCTGGGGAAAGCTTAGTTCAAACGTAGCACATGGATAGTAGTTAAAGGTATATTGCCCTCTTGAGACTCATCTAATGGACAAGCGTTAAAACTTGATGATGCAACGATAATTAATATGTTCTATGGGCATTCGTGATAGGATATGAATGCTGGTATAGGTGATGAATTTTATGTAAGTATAGAATAAATTTAATGAACGTTTGTTTTGTTACTGAGGCGCACCTTGATTAGTTTTATTTTAATCTGGCAACCTTCGTCTACAACTCTTGCCTCTGTAGTTTTTTTGTTGCATAAAGACTCAGTTTCTTCAAACTTACGCACCATTTCTGTCACGATACTTATGCCACAGCTTACCCAATAAGCTGTGCTTATGCGACACGTTTTTATCTGAATGTCTCTCACTGAATATTCTGGCGGGTGGTCCTACATGCGTATAGATTTTCAGCCCCATAAAGGAAAATTATTTATGTTCTTTCGGCTATAGTATAGTACATTTCAAAATTAATATTCCTACTTTGAAACGATTACAAAATGACAATTCTATGAATAATTATTCAACTGGTTCATAATCTTCTTAAAAACTGGTTCTAAGTATTGCCCTGTTTTTGTTGTCATTAGGTAGGCTACAAAAATTGTCAGTGAAACGAATGCACAGGCAATAAATTTCAAAACAGGCTTTATTATTGTCTCGCCAATACCGGCGCACATTTTGAACATATGATAAAATAAATTATTCGAAATCGATAAACTCTTTAATTATTAGCACATATGTTTTCTTCTAATTCGCGTCTACGTCCACCGTTTTCATGTTTTTTGGTACCGTTGGATAGCAAATTGTAAGCCATTTAAAATGATTTATCACACTATGGGCACAGCTTACCTGACAATAAATAAGCTGTGTTGACAAATTCAGTTACCACACCACGTGGGAGGGCGCCACTGTAGGTAGATAGGTAATGTTTATCGGAAAGAACAGCTGATTCTATGCAATCTTTATGAGAGAACGTGAGTTGTTTGATATGTGTTTGAGGACAATTATTTTGTTTTGGAATAAAAATAGTTGTTGGTTATTATAATATAAGGATTCAATAATGAAAAGTATTCATTATCATTCATTAAAATTACTAAGAGAAACAAGTATGTATACTTGCTGGTATCATGAAAGCGGAGATACAGAAGTGTTTTTATGTTTATGTATCTTATTTCAATACTTGGATGCTTCCCTCATGAATTTCCACCAATAGTAATTATCTCCGATATAATACAATTTTTAAAAATGAGTAGGTATCTTAACTGAAAATCTATAATAGGTGGTGATATAAATAAAATTAAAATGACTTGCCATACCAACAATTTTGTTTATTGTTGTTTGATTGTTTGAAAACAAGTGTGTTTTTATTCTTCGTTTTAAATCAAAAATATACAATAAGTTATATGGATTCTTTTATAGTTAAACTGGACCGTTTTCGCTAGAGATATTTTAAAGCGGAGTGAATCAATATACATAAAAAAGTACAGCAAAATCTAAAGAAATACAATATAAGACGTTTATCTTATTTCCTTAAAAGAGCAAGTATCTTTATCTGAGAAAACAGTTCTATTACAAAAAAATCAATTAAGCAGTACAGTGATTCCACATGAGATGTTTCGCAAATTTTCTGAACAGAGCAAGTTACTAATAAATTTTGAGCCATACATAGATATTGAATATGAACTCTATACATTAAGGAACATAATATAAATGAGTTAATTACTTTGATAAAACTGTTTCCTAAGCTAACCTTCTATCCACTTTCTCGACCACTCCAAAATTGTTCTTAGTATAGACAAATCCTGATCCTTTATTGGGTACTTATTTTTCTGCTCTGGCAATTATATTACACCACAATTTGTATTAAAAACCGTTTTCTTTTTCTTCGGCATGATGAGTGAAATTCACGTGTTAACAAATACGTATGTAAACAAACGATTACCTATCTATTTTCAGTAGGCACTTTTACCAGCAGAGGGCGAACGCTTGGCTGGATTCACCTATGGGGACTGCCATTTGACATATTAAAGTTAGGTTAGCTGGATGTGAGGAGGTGATTTTATTTAATTTTTTTATTTATTGTGATATAAACAGGACGAATCCAAAAATAAATATCCACTAAATGGTTATAGTAATACAATTTGAAAAAAAAATTTCTATATTGAAAACTAATAAAAGGGAGAAATATTTTGTGAAATTTCAACTTGTCAGACATTCAGTTGTACTCTAATTGTGTGAAGTATTTTCTTACGATATTTTGAAAATTGTGAGTGTGTGTGCTCTTCCTAAATATGTCTATACTGACAAAATTTTACAGTAAATTGTAAGCCTTTATTATTCTGTGCAGAGGGGAATTGATAAAATTTTATCAAATACCTATGAAAATACACTCCCCCTGTATATCTAAATTAACGTATATTTTTTTTAATTTTCTTCCCAGTCGAAAGATATTTAGGGTAGTTCATTTTGAAATGAAAGCACTGTATATAGATTTATTATAGGTAAGTGGAAGACTTGTGAGACAAACTTTCAAAGTATCAGCAACAGTAGAATTAATAATATTTTGTAATTTTTAGTATACCATCTAATAGAGAATATCCTATTTTTTGGAAAAAGCTATTCATTTCACTTTTTCAGGTGTCGATAAAAGATATTTTAAAACTTAATTTAAATTTCCCCTTCTTTAACTCTGGAAACGTTTAAATAGAACGGTTTCAGACATTATCTCTCGAAAAGCATGTCGAATTTCAATTTTCCTTTCCTCCCCTAAGGAAAATATTGTAATCCTGTTCGGTGTTCGTTTTTCAACAGATCTTTTCGCTACAGTGGTCACTGAGTCCAAAACAAATATTCTCAGTCATAAAAAGTCTGTCTATCTGTCGGTCATTTTGTCTACGCCAAGTATATTTCGAGAACGAATGAACCAATTTTGCAGCTGTCTTTTTCGCTCAGATACTGTGAAATTTTCTGACAGTTTATTCATATTCTGGCTAAACAGTTCCTTCTTTGTCAAAATTGAATCCGACCGTTGTTGTTTGTCTCGGCATGGTGAAAAGAATCAGTAGTAGTCACAGTAGGACAATTTCTCAGCACTCCTCCTTAGAATAAAACAAAAATCATCAAAATTAGAGCACGTTTACTGCATAAAACGAAAAGTCCTAAAGGTACCTCCAAAGTTTCTGCCAAGTTGGTCAAAGAAACTATTATGTAGGAAGAGAAATGTACAAAAATGATTTCATAAAACTAAGGAACCAGGACCATGATGTTGAGGAAACATTGTAAAAAAACATTAAAGAGAACATGCAATAAAAGACAGAAAGTGGAAGTGGAGAAGAATTGTCCTTGAATTAGAAACAAATTAAATATTGTAGAATAATAAAAACTTAATTAGAATAAATTCCAATCTTCTTAGTACATTTAAAAAGATCTGGTTGACAGAATGGATTACTGCTAATATCGAATATTTCCGGAAATAATAAAAATATCGACTCTGGGCTAATTTCATTCGACGTAGGTATAATCACATAAAGATGGTGTAGTAAGGTTAGCAAAATCAATGAATTGTCTTTTTTCTATAAAAATAAACCTATGAAGATGTTGTTGAATCTGAATCATTCAACTTCTAGTTATAGAAGATTTTCATACCCGTCAGGTTTGAGTATTTAACTTCCAAAATTTATAGACAGTAGGTACCTATGTTTTAGAAGTAGGAAATTGATTTATTTATATTATTATAATACCTATCAATGCAGACAAAGACAGGTTTATGAATACAAAACCAATTTCAATTGAATTCTTGAAATGCATATGAATAAATAGAATGAGATACCAGACAGACAGATTATGTAATAAATAATACAGCAGACATGATTGAATCATTGGATACGATTGTTTTGTATGCGACTCTAGTATGAATTTCTCCACTTGATTTATCAATGTTGTATGTGTTCTATAGAATAAATATAGCTGCTAAAATAATTATATACAATACAAAAATGTGATAGAATGAACTTTTCATAAAAAGTGGCTTTATTAGATGATGCACAGAAAAAAATATTCAATAGGAACGTAGGTACTGGTACTTTTGAACTCCATTTTCCACAAATTATCTAAATTACCAGTAGTACCTATTTAATTTTTTTTCTGTATATCGACTGTAAAGTCGCGTGATCCAAAAAAAACATTCGCAGTAGGAGTAGGCCTTTGAGAATAGGTCTTTGCTAAACACAGATAGGAAGCTGAAAGTGACAAGTGATGTTTCACTCAATATAAATGCAATTGCAGATGACTCAAGTAAAGACACGGTCCCCATTTCAAATGTTTTTTTTTGGATTCGATCGATCCTAATTTTTATATAAAGATTATTGTAAGTTTCTTGCTATTGATATAAATATATCTAAGATCAGATTGTTATATCAATGAAAATAGGGCAGAATCATGTATCTTTTAATTTAAAATTTTAAAGAGCGTCAACCATATTCATAATCACCTTACAACTTAGTTTGTTTGTTAGTTGTAGTATGGTAACGTTAATATTGTAGCGTGACTCTGGTCCGACAATTTGAAGCAAGCGATCGTTGAATTTGTGATGAAATTATTTAGACAATCATATAAATAATTTATACATTGATTACCATTCAATGAACTAAATTGTGTGTAATAAATTACTTTACTTCACAGTTGACCCCTTGAACAGAACCGTTGCTATTCTCAATCAAACACTTAGTTACTGTCTACTACTATCAATAAAGATGAATAGTAAATGAATCCATCTTCTCAATGCAGGTGGCTTGAATCTGTGATTGGGGATTTCCACATAATTCGCGGAGGCGGTGCGTGTGGTATTATTCCTCTTATATGGCGCGCAGAAATCGGGTATATGGTGGCATCTCGATCATTGTTTTGGCTATTTCAGAGACATGCGCGTTGTTGCATTCTTTTATCGGTATTGACAGGATTCGGTGAGCGTATGAGATCATCGTGCGAATGGGTTTAAGTATCAAATTAAATTAGTTCCTACCGAACTAAGATTTGATTAAGAATGTGGCTGAAATTATTGTCTGGTCTTGAGGGGACAAGCATTTCGAAAATATGTTTTTTAACAAAATAGAGAGATGGCCAGAGGTTTCCATTTGCAGAATTTGAGATTCAACCAGATAAATAACTTTTTCGAAAAAACTAGGGCCAGCTCTATCAGCCAGTGCGCTGAAATATATGATAGGTACTTGTGATTTTGAAGTGGTGCAATTATAGGTAGATACATTTTTGGCACCAGCTTTAAAAGTACTAGCATTTTCGATTTTTGAAAAAATAGTCCTCTCCACCCCCTTTTGGGGGCATGTTACAAAATAAAACTTTTCAGCTTAGCAGTTTGTAAACCTAACTTACTGTCGTACAAACAGACGTGGTAAGTGGTAAGCAATTAATCCATACTCCGGTTGTACAAAAATATAGGTATTTTACGGAATAAAGGGCGTTATTCAATGTTGATAACAGTCCCTTCATGCAAGCTGTTGTTTTCATACACAAGACTGTAGATACATTTCAACCGTTTTGATTGATTGATGATTTTGATAGAATATGCAGACGTATAGAGAAAAATTGCTTCAAACTGAGCATTTACTTCTTCAGCCTAAACTAATAGAGATACTGAAGCAATTACAAACAGGTTTGAAGCATCTGAAACATATCGATCTCAAATAATAAGTTTTGTTTTCACAGTTGACCTAATTTTATAGATCAACAATCGCATTCAAAAACTAATTTTTGAATAAGATTTTATTCGATTTTTTGGTCTCAACAAGACTGGACTGTTTCGATGGCTCATTATACTCATACGATATGTATCTGTTGGCAATAAAGATATTAATCTTGAATACATACATATCAAATTTATTTGAAGGAAACCGTATAACATTGTTCTAATTCAAGTATAAAGTGTTTATAACCACGAACATTTGACGTAATACTGAGTTTTTGTGTGTGACAGGTATATCCATGGGTTCCAATAATGCGTACGGTAATTATAGGAGCTACAATTTTTTTTTCAACACAAATTGTAGGAACTATTTCTAAATATACTTACTGGCTTGCGTATACCTAAGCTTGTTACAAACCAAACTCACTTTTTCTAATGGAACGCCCTGTATATTATTACATTTTTTAACTATCTCTTTTGAGCATTTATCCAATGCAGGGGTTGTAAGGGTCTATTTGGGGTCTTTTGGGATTTATATTCACTTTTCTAGCACAAAATTAAAGGTATATGTGGCGCTCGGTATATTTTCAATACGGACGTACAGGTCAGTTTAAATGCCTCCTTCTTTCATCCTGAAAGGTTTGTTGTCTTCCAGAGTACTGGCTAAATCAAAACTCTGATTTCAAGTTTGCTCAATGAAATTACCCTGCATATGAGTTGAATTCGGATACCTCTATTATTGTTGTTTTAGTTTTGTCAAGCATTCCCTCTATCTAAATCCACTATTACTGAGATCATTTTATATAAAACTATATAGGTACCGAAAAATCGAGAAAAAACTTGAATTCGGTATACTTTTCAAATTACCCGCTGAGATTCTGAAAACGATCACTAGATCATAGTACACGATAAAGATTGGCGCTCATTTGGTGCTTCAGTTTGACTCTTTGTTTTACAATGGGTCGTATTCGTCATATAGCCTCTTAATACGCATACAATTAATATAGTGACGAATTCGCCATTCGATAAAACAAATTTTGGTATTCTGTGGCCTGCGTATCACGAACTAATTTTAAACTATGATGCTTGACTGTATTAATTTTTCCGGAGGAAAAAGTAATATCTTATGAAATTCTACTTTACGCTTCCAATTTCCTTGGAAGTTTTTAATATGACTTTATTATACACACTCATGCTAGTTACTTATTCAAAGAATAATTACACAGTTGCTAGTAAAAGTTCTACAACTTTCTTCAACTAACTTATCAGCTCCATAACATGTAGGTAAAATATATACGGTGCAAACCAGACAACGGATCAACCTGAAAATTCTACAGTATGCATAAATTATTTGCCGTTTCTACTATAAAGTAGCAGCTACTTTGTTTTTTCAAATGTATAATAATATCATATTATGATTTCTTATTTTCTCAACAACTTCATGAACTATTTTCCTATAGCTATCTCTTACCATTTAGAAGATATAAATTAATTTAGATTTTTTTTTACTAAGACGATCAAATTCGAAATGGAGTGGAGTGATACCATCTTCACTCCGAGTCATATTTTTATTTGCCACATAAAGGGTCTTAAAAAAATGGAGATACCTTGTTCTCTTGAAAAAATGAGTGGAAGACATTTTTTTCAGATGGAACACCTTGTATATTTCTACATTTTTGTGCTCGACATCCAATTTTAGATTGACTTTGTTCAGATATTCCTTTTTCGATTTCAAACCGTTTTCGAGATACATTGTTTCAAAAAGAAACTGACGTGGTTTCTTTGTATTCATCTCATATTTTTGAAAATTAACATCAATTTTATACTACGTAATATTTATTTTCGATTGAGTTTTCAGCAGTCTCAAATCAGTCAATTCGAAATTTTCGAAATTTGTTTCACGAATAATGACATCTGTCATGAAAACACGAGAAACGAATCAATTCAACTGACAGGAGTAGATCAATGGCGTAACGATTTCGAAATAAAATATGGTATTTCAAATATTTTGTACGCTTGAAGGAAGTTCATCTAATAAGGGAGAAAAAAATATCGATTGATTAAATAAGCAATAATATCAAAAAAATTATTATTAACATTAATGCAGAAACATAAAATACAAGTCTTTTGCTTGAGTTATAAAATATAAATCTATTCATCAGATTTCTTTGAAATGTCACTTTGACTTTGAGATGCTTATGAAATAAAGATTGCATTGCCTTCGGACACACGAGCAGCGCCTTATCATGGTATTAGCTTGAAATTCTCATGTCGTAGCTTAGATCGACAAACGTAGTAGAGAATTTCCTGATAATGAGATGCGATGAGAAGTATAGCTTGATGTACGTAGCTCGTGACTGATTACATATACAATAAACATAATTCGTGAGACAAACTATACCTCAGACAAAGTTATAATTTGTATGCATTGAGGTATTGAGTGTCTCTCCCGTACAACATTGCAAATTAATATTTTTAATTAGTGTCAGTGGAAATGTGGAAATATACATGGTGTCGACTCCCACAATTTTTTTCATGAGAACAAAGTATCTTTTTTTTAAGACCCTGTATGAGGCAAATAAAAATATGACTCGAAGTGAAGAACCTCATGTTATCACTCCAGTCCATTTCGAATTTGATCGTCTTAGTACCGGAGAGTTCAAGATTATCAGTGTTTATAAAAGTACCTACATGTTTGGTAAAAAAACAATCTGAATTAATTTATATCTTCTAAACGGTAATAAATAGGTATAGGGAGACAGTGCATGAAGTTGTTGACAAAGTGATAAGAAATCATAATATGATATTATATACAGGGTGTTCTATTTGAAAAAACAAAGTAGCCGCTACTTTATAGTAGAAGCGGCAACACCGCATCATCTAAAATATTTTAGGCATGAAGATCATATTAATTTATGCATACTATAGAATGTTCAGGTTGATTTGTTGTCTGGTTTGCCAAAAACATCTAATTAACGTTCATCGTGAAAAGCCCTGGATATATTATAAATAAATAGACGACATAAAATCTCAATACTTTGTCGAAATAAAATACGGTTGGATAGAAGCAACGATAAGTCGTCTTGATATACACATTTAATTCTGAAAATAAGTATAATCGAGTAAAGACTTTCGACGTGGGTAATATCTTTTAATCCATAATAATGGGACGTAGTGGGAAGTGGATAATCTTTTAAGTGTGACGTACGAGTTTCATATGAGATGCTGGATAAATTTATAAAGTGAAGTGACGTCATTATTTTAGAAATTGTGTGGCGTAATATTGTTCCCAAATAATTACTTCCACAACAACTGCTGCTGGCAAGGACTTTGAAGTCCTTATGATTTTGATGGAATTTCTCGAAATCCTTCTTCTTAATACTATTCACCACCATATCAAGGCACATTTCCGAGAAAAAGCAAAAAAGCTATGTATTTCAGACTTTATCACTCGAAAGCCGTAACTTTATTTAAAAAATATCCTATTTAAATGTTGCAACATAATTTCTTCTTTAATTCGGCCGTCTAGTATTTTCAACTTTCGAAAAAAAATCCCCACTCCACTCCAGCGGAAATGCACAAATTTCAGTCTATACCATTGCTGTAACTCGAAAACCGCAACTCTTTCAATTTAAACGCTTCGGGATATGGTCTTATCTCTAATTCCGCCATCTCAGATTTTCAATTTTCGAGAAAACTCCTCCACTCTCTTCAAGAGCGGTTTTTAGAGTTAAGTAGATTTTCAGATTTGAGTTTTTCTAAATATGGAACCATTTCTCAACTCTCTTCTTTCAAATGAATCGAAATCGCTATTCGAAACCCGCGGACAGCCATAGACACAAAAAGAAAAAAGGAAAACATGTAATCGAATTGTATAGGTACCTCCTGCTTTTTTGGAAGTCGGTCAAAAATTGACGGGTTCGAACGTTCTTGACCGACTTCCAATCGGAGGAGGAATACAATTCCATTATCTGTTTGCAATTTTTATTTGTCTGTTCGCACGTTTCCTATAGTAAAGTTGCTCCGATTTTGATGATTTTTTTAATGGGAAACAGGATTGCTGAGTGTTATTCCAATAAAAAATAGAAATCCATTATGTCCATCTGACCAAAAACTTCGTCCATGTGGGGTGGATGGGACAATTTTATTCGAAAATTGAAAATTTGAGATCGCAGGATTGAAGAAGAAACCTTTTTGGAAAACTGAGAATTGAACATTTTCCAAGTTGCTGCTGGTATATTGTGAAATCGCTAAATATAGTAGAAAGTTCATTAAATTTGATAACTAATGATTTACAATGACTGGACCGACTATCATATATATATTTTAGTATTAATTCTATTGGTGCTGTTACTTTTGAAATTGGTGCCAAAAATTTAGATAACTGCACTAATTGAAAACTGCCAGTACCAATAGAATTAATATCATTTTAGATTGTTTAGTAGAAAGGCTACTAAAAGTTGGTCCTATTTTTTGTAATTCCAATTGTTATTGATTTATCCGCGATATTACGAATACGGTGTATACATTCTCTAATGTACAATTAAATAGTCACCTAATATCCTTTCCCGACAACATAGGAAACGTTGATTGTAAATTGTTGTCGACATTTTCGTATTGTACCAACTGATTGTTTGTTTTAATGTGACCAGTGGGGATCGTATAACCGTTTTATATGACATAACGTAAAGCTGTAACTGTAATATATATATATAGGTATAGGTATGGGATAGGTATACAATCAGCCGTTATCCAGTTTATCTTGCTCTGATGAAAATGCAATGGGAAGTGGAATAAAATGGAAAATCTCATTTCCCTCAATAACCGTATACGGAATTGGATTGATATGGGAACAAAAGAACATAAAAGATTCGACGATGATGAATCCGATTCCTAGATGACATTTGAATCTTGAACTCTTCTTGATTTTATGTATATGTTTTGTTGATAAAAGTAGATGTCTTCTACCTTCGCAATATCTTTATATTTCTTTCATATTCAAACCTATCTACTCACTTGTTCCTACATTTTATTGTAATGCTTCTGAAGAAGGTTTAGAAAGCAAGAAAGTCAACTCGATACAAGAAACCACGCACTGAAACTGAAAATTATGAAAAGGTTGTGACCTGTCGAAGCTAGCAGATGAGTACTGAAGTGCGTTTCAACATGAGAATGCAGTACTGTGCTCAACCAACTAACGAGTTCCGTCAAATTTTGCCGCTTGCGTTTAAATTTTATCGCAACATTCTTATGTTCAATAATTAATATTAGAATATAATGAATTTATAAGATACCGTAGAAAATATCAAGGGTATATTTTTAGAGCAGCAATACCCTTTTTCATATGTCGTATTAATATACTTTTTACACGTCATACATTTTGTTCCTCATTTTGGTAAGTCTTCCGGTTACCTACATGCTTTTCTTGAAAAAATAGTTCTTAGGTAGTGGTCTAAAAAAATTAAACTCCCTGATCAAATTATACACTATACTCACTAAAGAAGATGTAGACGTGACGTTAACCAAGTTATAAATGTCACTATTCGTAACAGAATGTTGAAAATTTAGTGGCAAGCATTCCAAATTTCAGTGAACTGTATTTTTTGACCGACTTCAAAAAACGAGGAGGTATACAATCTTGTGTATGGCTTGCTGTTCGCGGGTTTTGCATAGTAAAGGTGCTCCGATTTTCATGATTTTTGATTTATTTGAAAGCATAGAAATGAGAAATGGTTCTAAGAACTACCCCAAATGGGGTTGTAGGAGTCAATTTTGCTCGAAAATCTGAGACGGCAGAAGCAAAGATAAGACCATAATCAAAAACGTTGAAAGTAAAATTTTTTTCAAAAGGGCTCGGTTTTGAAGTTATAGCATGGGTAAAGACTGAAATATGTGAATAGGTTATATGTTGCAACATCTAAATTAGATATATTTCAAAAGAAGTTACGGCTTTCGAGCTACAGCTGTGGTACAGTCTGAGATTGTGCATTTCCCGCCATGTTCTGATATTTCTGAACAAGTACAAGCAAATAATATACATGGGTAATAGGATAAGTACCATCTTATTTGGTATTAATGAACGTTCAACGAGATTCATGACTAATGTTCAACTCAAATGTGTCCAATAAATCTTTTTTTTACCAAAAATTTGACCGACTTTATTAGTTGGTGCACCAGTGCAATTGTTGTTAGATAGAAGACTTTTGACACCAACTTCAAGAGTACCAACCCCAATAGAATTAATATTATTTTGTATTTTTCAGTGCACCAACTAAAAAAGTCGGTCCAATTTTTGGTAAAAAATATTTATCTTATTTTAAGTAGGATCCGCTGTACAATTAAGAGTCTTCAACTCTCAAAAGTTTATCACATGATTTATTAAGATTTCGATACTGGAACTGAGAACAACATTGCAAAACGTGAAGACGCTTACAACACCGCCTAGTGTGAGGCTATTAATTGAACGGGATTTAGGTGGCGTTGCAAGCGTGGCTCCGTTGGGCAATGTCTTTTTATTATCGACATCCTATGAATACTTTTGTTTCTTATCCCTGACTCATATGTGTAGCTGAAGATTTCCTATGAAATAGAATTCCGAATTAAATAAAGCATAAGAGTTACAATTATGTTGCAATAATGAATTAAGTGCATTTTCGATCATGTTGCACTCACGAGTGATGATGTAATCAAATGCCAGTTGGAGTATTTGGTCATGGTGTAGTTGTTTTCACTATTAAAAGTCGTAGGGAGTATTAAAAGCTACTGAAGACAGAAGTCATTTATATGAAAAAATGTGTGTGGGATAGTTATTTCATTTTGTTACGTCCTAGTTACACTAATAATGCTGATGTAATTCAATAATTGGCATGGACATTAGTTGCAATATGTGCTACCATAGATAATATAAATGCATTATTTAAGCCTCGATTACATTGAAATAGTTTATCAGCTTCTTATTGGCTTCTATATAAGTAAGCTCGCCCAGCAAGTAGGATTGTTGGTTAGGAAACTAGCCCAGTGTCATCATAGTTTTTAGTGAACTAGCAGCTGTAAGTATACCTATCTGTTTCAGTATTCTTATGTCATAACAAAGGGTACTGTTGGTAGACAAAAGGTAATTCCACTATATTATTAACGTTACAGTTTCACAAACACAATAAATTGTTGAAAACACGGCAAATCAAATAAAATCTAACCCCACTAAACTCGACAGATTGTTGGTTACTGGACGATAAAGTTTTGTGTGTTATCATCACTACTATCTTAATAGCAGACTCTCCGGCTTGTGAGCTCGCCAAAATGTAGCTAGTAACATCGCTCAATCTTATGGAGCCTGTAGATTGATATTTTGATATTGTGTCTCCGGTTGAATGGAAACTATGTGTATCGACAATGGGTGGTAAATGTGGTAACACAGTTGATCTTACAAATCAACATTAAATCTTGTGCAGTAAATTGAGATAAATTAAATCGACCTTCGAGATAAAGACAATGCCCAAATTAAGAATTTTGCTTCTCTTAATGAACCTATTCATCATATAAAGCTTCATTTATGTACATAAAATAGTAAGTATAAAAGCCAGTTTCTGTTACACAGTTTCATATCATGACTGCAATATCTATCATTTTTCTCATTTTATGTTATAACATGATGAATATACAGTGTGACCGAAACAAGTGATGGATGTATGAGAAACGATTAAATAATATTACTTCTCCTAGGACAATTATAACTGATTTAGTTTATGGAATGGATTGTTACGTCAATGAATTATCACATACTCACGGTTATTATTCGTTTTGGTATTTAACTTGATTGCCACAGTTATTTCTTGTGCAGTTCATTAATTAATTCTAGAATTGATAGATTTATTCTCGAATCTTCCAGAAACGATGTATAAAGTACATTGTCACACAGTATTGTCAGTTTGACAGGCGTTTAGAACATTCTCAATGGATGACATGTCAAGATTCAAGTGAGTGCAGCATTATTTTGTGATCTGTCAAAAATATTTGACTGTGTGAATCATCAAATACTGTTGCCTAACCTCCATCGTTATGGGTTCAGAGGTCTTGAATGGTTTGTTTGACTCTTACCTAAGTCAACATACTCAAATTGTTAAGACTAATAATAGATTTTCCAATATTGGTTTTATTAAACATGGTGTACCACAGGGTTCGGTACTTGGTCCGATTCTGTTTTTAATGTAAATACTTCAACGATCGTGCAGATATTAAAATTGAAGGCGTATTCACTATTTTTGCAGGCGAGATAACGATCCTGTGGCATGATAAAGACACAAACAAACTTTTTAGTAAAATGACTCTGGATATTACTGCTTTGAGACAGAGATGTGATGCAAATCGGCTTTCATTCAATATCAATAAAACCAATCTTTTATCATTTCAATGCAATATACCAAATATTCCATGAGTAATGCATAATTTCATCTTGCAATAATATCACTTTTCTTGGGATTCACCTAGACTTTAAACTCAATTTTGAAAACAAATATCCTGAACAAGAAGCTGTCGTTAGCTTGCTATGCTTTACGTATTGTTTCCAACGAATTGGGCGGAAGAATTGCAAAAATAGTTTACCAAGCCCTATTTGAGTCATATTTCAGGTATGGTATACCTTTTCTGGGGAACGTGCTACAAAGAGTGCTTTAGCATGATCTCTACTCTTCAGAAACGTGATGTTCGCTATATTTGAGGAGTTAGACCTCTAGTTTTTTGTAGATAATTATTTACAAACCAGAAAATCCTCAAGCTTCCGTCTCTTTTCATCCTCGAAACTGTAAGCCTGATACATAAAAACAAAAGCACGTATGACACCATCCTAGGATCCACCACTTAACCATCCAATGTGATAAAAACTCAATTATTTATAATGAGGCTAAATTATATAATCATCTTCCGCCTAGAGTAAAAATCATTGATTCCATCAGTTTATTTAGGAAGCTGGTGACGCGTATTCTTTTAGAAGAAGCATTTTATGACGTTCAATATTATACCACATATACCACAAGAACTTAGGTTAGGTTTGAAAAATGGAAGACATTTTATTTTTAACAAATCATAAGTTTTTTTTGTGAAATGTTAAAATTTTATTTATATTATATTTGTTTAGGTACATACGTTCGTATATTACTTATATTTGTTTATGTTTGTATATACAATATATAGCTACATATCTTCTTATTTGTTTTTTTATATTGATTTTTAAAAGACTTTGTCCATGAGATGTAAATCTTAAGACAATAAAGGATATTTTGATTCATTGATTGACAGATACATGAAACCCCGTCGATCATGGGAAACGGTCATTCTCATAGATTCAGTCGATAAAAATCATTCAGTCGGAGTCGATTGAAGTTCTGGAACGTGATTGTCAATGTGACAAGTGGTGACAAAATGTGGTACTAAGGAAGGAGGTGTATAAGATGTTGAAAATAAACTTTTGGAAGCGATGTGCGAACTTTGGAGTTAATTACCCAACCTGTAGCACTAGGTTGAACGTTATATTTGGTGCCAGAAATGGGATCCATTGCATATAGCTGACAATTTATGGTGAATATCAGATAAAAAGATTTTGACGAAAAAGTAACAATTGCGGATGTTATGAAGTGCCTAAAAAACAGGAAAGCATAAGACAACAAGAGAAAGAAAACCAAGAAAGAATTAGACAATAAGAAAAAGAGGGCAAAAGGGACAAGAGTTAGACTAGAACATAAACAACAACTTGCAAGATCTTTACGTGAATATAAAGAAGAACGGGCAAACATTAGACAAGATAAAGAAGAATAGCAAAGAAGTAGACTAGAATATGAGGAGAAACAGGCAAGATTTAGACAATAATATAAAGAAGAACTGGCAAACATTAGACAAGAATATAAAGAAGAACAGGCTAGAATTAGAGAAAATATAAGAAAGAAAACGGAAAAAGGACAGCTCAAATAGAGAGCCGGATGGTAAGAGAAAAGATGCCGTACTTAGGTCAAAGAAGTGCAGTATCTCTCGTCGGAAATAGTGTTAGAATTCCCTTTAAAAGGCTTAGTAAATCTAGATGTCGAACAAGAACCAGGCAATGTGCAGACAACAGTAGTCGTAGAAAAAATCATTTCACGCTAAGGAATCCACCCACAGATGCAGGAGGTAGAATATGCCATGCTACGTCTGCAATAGAAAAAGCCGCATGACCATGGCAAGATGTGCAGTCGGAGCCGTACACGAAATACTGGAGGCATTGAAATGTACTGTCGTCAGTTGCCGCTACATATGAAGATCAGGATCGTACTTCAAGATTATATAGTGTTGGTGGGAAGGTTGAATGGCATCGAGGAATCGTTGTAGCTTCGGAGGCACTTGCAGTCCGGTAAAACATTCTGATGATCGGTGTAGAAGGTATTGAAAATAAACTTTTACAGTATTTTGAAGAAAAGGAAAAGCTTGTATACCAGCAACTATGATGATACAGGGCTAGTTTGCTAGCCACCAATCCAACTCGATAGCTTTTACTGAGTAAAGCACCTCAGTTTTCAACTTTTCTCATAGATAGTTTAAAAGCTGTTAACACTGTGCCTGTCTACAATCAGCTGCCAATAATTAAATAAAAAAAATGGTTTACGTGGTAAGTGTATTGTGTGTTGAATAACGAACCCAATTGCAATGTGAAGTCAACGAGTCAGAGTTATCAGTCAAAATGTTTTATTCGTGAATGACAACCCTGGTCAAATGCAAATTTAAATATCGTGAATACCTAGTGTATATATACAAAGTGATGTAATTGTTCTGAGGGATACATTTAAATGCACACTTTATGTCATTTCAAGAAATTTTAATACTTTTGATAGTAAATTAATGCATTTATAACGCAGGTTTTGCAATGCAAAACATTTCGAATCTGAAGTTACTTTTGTAAAAGGAATGTTTAAAAATAAATAATTAAGGTCGAATTTCGACCACTGGGCAACCACTGGTAGTTATAAAACTGCCAGATTAAAAACTAACTAAAGTTAAGGGGTGATAATTTATTGCTGATTGAGTGCCAATCAAGTGCTAAAAAAACAAATTTGAACCTTTTAAAAATAAACTACAAACTATAAAACTGCTAACTTTTAATTATGTTAGAAGTGTACAATCTCAAAAACGCCATTGACTGACATCATCACTGAAATTAAGCGATAATAATGTAGTGTTAATTAATTACAAATTTGATGCTTCCAAAAATAAACTAAATACTAAAAAACTGATAACTTTAAATTACGTTAGCAGTGTACTATCACAGAACTAATTTAATATTTCTCCAAACAGCCTTAAACAAGAATAATCACGTATGGACGTACACGGGATAACTATAGAAGGTTTTGTTCCTTTAATTTTAAATTTATTAGATATATTCTCAAACTACCCGCCAATACTAGTACCTTAAAAGTTATCTCTGCCATCGCACCATTTTTCTGATCTCCTCCTAAACTTTACCTAAGGTCCATAGGGTCAGATTTTCAAAGTGACAAGTAGTGAGAAAAAGCAGTATGACGTAAAGTTGTATACAAATTGATGATTATAAAACTTGAAAAGACATACAAGTACCCGGTATTTTCTTATTCTCGTATTCTTTTCTTCTCTAAATCACAGCCTCCTGAAAGTGCTTTATAGGACTTGTCTAATCTAATCTCTATTGAGACAATTTAATTAGTATGCGACATATGCGGTCATTTTACGAACTATCGCTACAAGCTACAATCGACAAAATCGCTTTTTTCTACTAATCACACTGACATTCGCCACTAGTAGCTTTAAATTTCAATCAGGAACACTAGCGCCGCCATTACGGAGGTGGTATTTTGTTCGTCAATATTCTGAATACCTAACCTATAACTTACTCGAGTAATTATTACTAGTAAGATTATTGAACGCCGTCGAAGATATTTTCCACCCGACGTACCCAACGAAAGTATTTTTTTATGAATAAATTCGAGTATTTAAATGTTCTTTGAAATTGTCACTTCTCACAATCAAACTAAATGAAAGGCTTGTTAAAAACGCAAAACAATATCTAACACAACTTCGTTATAACAGAAATAATGTTCCAGTTGTGCAGCTCTCCGTAAATCTTTTTCGTTCTCATGTTACTTTGTTACGGAAAAGTTTAGTACAGTGACCGTTCTATATAGCTTCCAAAGATATATTTCATGTACCTATGTGACAAGTTACTAAGTTACCCCTGAAAAATGGAGCAACACAGTAAAGTAAATACGTTCAAGCTCCAAATTTTGATGGCATGTTTCTTGAAATGAAATAGCTCCGAGGAACGGAAATTCCGTGAGGATTGTCGTCTGAATGCAATCAACAAACATTGGATGCCTCAGAAATAAACATTTGTACGGTAAATTAGAATTTCTTGGTTAATTTTATAGCCATGACTCCTGATGACAGGTCTTAAAACTGCCAGTGGCTCAAGTTCCAGTTAATTTTAAAGTATTAGCAAACATTATTTTACTGTTTAGCAGATTCAATTATTTTTTTCTTAAATGAGTGACAGAGTTACTAGAAATATTTAAATAACATGGGCTTTTGTCAAGCTTGTCCATTTCATGCAGTTATCACTGATCAATTTTAGTTACAATGTAATTTAACGACGATATCATGGATCAAAGCGATTTCGATAATTTTAATAAAAGGCACTCATCGTTTGATTGTAAAACGGTTATGGATTCGTCCGCTTTTAATGTCACTTTAGCTATATAGATCGAATTAATAGAATAGAGTAGATGCTGAATTTAAATGCCGGGGGATTTACTTTGGTATTCGCACTATTGTAATTTTTTATGTAGAGATAATAAAAAGATAGGACACATGGCGATAATCCTTTGATGTTTCCTTGGTGACATTGCATGTCCTTTTCAATTTAAAATTGAGGAAACTTTGGTATAAAGTTTTTTCAAAATTGATATTCGATTATGTGCAAAATCTTGCAATAAGCTTATGAATTCATCCTCAAGTCCTCAATGAATCAATATTGACCAATATAATAAATCATCTATAGCCTAATTTATAAACAACTTTAAGTTCGACACTAGTTTAGTTTCTTGTTCGTTACTATAAAGTTGTTTATTAACTAAGACTGCTAATCTTTACTTCAGTCAATAATTATTATTTTTTATGCACCAACTAAATATCGTAAAGTCTGTCCAGTTTTGTCAAAAAAATATTTATGGCTATCTAATATTAGACTTTTTGACATAATGTCAAATAATATCATTTATAGGCAAACTGTATTATTCATCAATTCCTTAATAGAATATATTTAGTTTATATTAAATAAATAAACAAAAATTAATAAACAGGTTAAATAATTATATTTGAAAATCATCACGAGAATGACTGGGATTATAGAAAACTGGAATGGGAGTACTAGAGGGCACTAGTCGCCACAGGCTGTCGATGTGTCGGTATGGTCCATTCACTTCGAGAAAAGCCCACCTACGTCACAAAGATGCGCGAAATGCTGACGTCACGTCAGTGTCGTACGGTATACATTTTCAACAGGTAAACAAACGTCTGGCGTGTGAGACGAAATGTCAGGGTAAGGTAGAAAACACAAAAAATAAAGTCTTTATTTATATCAGTGCACGTTACCAGATTGTTCTACATATTATGTTTCAGCGGTATCTGAAATCGCCGTTCAGCTTGGTCTTGCATAAAAGTGGCAACGTTATTTATGATTCACGGACTTGGCTCTGAATTACCAATCCTGTCACACCAACAACTACAGGAATAGTAAATTCGGGAATATTGAAACGTAGCCCTATGCTAGCTTTCGTCACGACCTGTCACTTTGACAATCACCTGTCACCGACTGAACTACTATTGACGTATCACTTCCACTGACTGATTTCATATGATGATTTCGTGATAGAAGCACATCAACCGTTTCCTTGACCAAATGTAAAATTTTTGATACATGATTGGTGCGCAGGAGCGAACCACTAAGGAAGTCATTGTACATTTTGAGGTGGTCTTGGGGGAGTCAGGGGTAGTCAGGGGAAGTCAGATGAAGTCAAGGGAAGTCAAGGAATGCCAGGGGAAGTCAGCAATGTTACCTAATGTTAAATATAATATGTCAACACCACAGCGATCAGATTCTCTTTGTGATATAAACTTGAATATTAGTGTGAGATACTGAGATAAAACATGAGTATTCGTGAGATAAAATGTAAAGTACCATTTTTCTTATTTTTTCATTTGTTTGACATTTCCAAATACTACCTAATTCCAGCATAAGTAGTAGAATATTTAATGAATCTAAACTCCTAACAATGTAATTAAATTTTTTTCAGATTTCTTATATCGAATAAGTCGTCTCAGATTATTAAATGAAATCACTCACGATTTACAACATAATATTAGAATTCCGAGAGAAATAAAAACACAAAATAAAGAAATTTATGTTGATATGGATTATCTAAATGATCCCGAAATTAAAGATATAGTAGATATATATAGTAGAAAACTGAATCAAAGTTAGCAATACTAGAATCAATGAGTTACAAATAACCATTAAGAAAGAAGCTTTAGATAGTGAACATGATGAAGAAATTATCGACATTGGAGATGACTGGGAAAATAAATCTAAAGAGGAATATATGTCTACATTAAAAAGGATAATAACTGAAAATGAAAAGGACACGTTTAAAAACAATAGCGATAAAAAAACAATATTTGAAAGATTCTAAGAAACATTTTGTTTAAATTAGAACAGAAAATTGAAGCAGCAATTGGATGGAAACAATGGTAGGATAAGTAGCGACAGATTGAGACTTTTTTTTTCTAAGCCAAGAATCCTGCTGTAAAAAAATAAGGAATTCAACAACAGAAAAAAGGTCAAGCGAATCAAAATAATAGTATAGAAGTGAAGATTTAAGCCCGGATTTAAGTAAAGATGAAATTTCAGAAATAAGTGTCAACAATTATATGGAAGAAGCTAGCAACAATGATTTTATTAATTTAGGAAACTATTCAATTGTTGTTGGATATTGTGAATGACCATTTCTATGCAGTTTTTTACGAGGAACATAGACAAGAATGGTACGTTGGCAAAATATCAAAAAAGTGAATGAGAATACTTACCAAATAAGATTTACGGTAAAAGATGGAAATATTTTTCAATAGCGGAAAATATCTGAAGTTGCCATATAATTTATATATTTTATGGACCTTTTGCCTTTACGACCAACAGCGACGGATTTGAAATAAAACGTACGAACTTGTTAAAAATTAATAATTTATTCAAATCGTTAAAATAAAGTTCTTTTTTTTCTTTTTATTTAAATTTAATTATTCCATTTTGTATTCTATGTAAAAAAAAACAATTTTATTTTAGAGTACCAAATACTTATTTTAATTTTTTCAATGTTTATTTATATTATTATTACGATTATATTATTATTAGTTAATTACTGTTTATTATTGAGTATTATTTGTAAAAAGATAGCAAAAATATAAATTATTTATTATAACATTATTAAATTACATTTGAAATATATCTGTACCATAATCCAGAGTAAATTATGGATAGTTTGCTTAAAATATTTAATATTATATTATTGATATTAAAAATTCACAAAACAGAAAGCTGGGATATCAGAGGAAGTCAAAGGAAGTCGAGGGACAAATTTTGCCCGTTGGTTTGCCCTCCGTTGATGCGTTTGTAAGTTAGGTTAGTTTCGACTGGTTTCGTTAAACACAACAACGGTTATATTTTGTATCTCGAAATCATCAATAGACTGACTCGTGATCGACGCGGCATAATATAGCTGAATTTAACAATTTTCGAGATTATTCTAGACGCTTATCAAACTGACAAAACATTGACAAAGTATACTTCACTTGAGTGGTTCTGGAAAATTTGAGAATAAATCTACTAATTACATAACTATTTACATGAAACAACTGTAGCAAATAAGTCCAATATTTTGTGATAAAAGCATAATTTCAGAGAAAATTACTGACGTAAATTGTTCGTATTGGTTCCATGTCTGATTCTTGCCTAAGTCAACGCGTGCGTAATGTAATTTCTTCATCGTACTAGTAGCTTGAAGCAAATTATAGTTCACAAAAGTTGGCTTCTTAACGGTACAGTACGATAAAATTAAAATCACGACAGGATATTGAGCATTTCTGCCACGACTCTAAGGGCACGAAAATTTGAATTTTAAGGTTGATTTTTATAAAATCTTATTTTGAACTTTCTATTTGTTATATGTGCCTACAGAAATCGCTGTTCTCAAAAACACCAGAATATGACTGATATGATGGATAATACCTACTAGAGAGTTTAATTTAAACTCTGAAAACTTGGCATTATTAAAACATTATAAAAAAACTCATGGTTTCTTGATAGCAATACCTATAATACTTCACCACTTCAAGAACATAATGTATTCCATCAAGAGCCAAGAATAAAATGCGCGCGAAGCCTAGAAACGGTTCCGTATTATATACCTGCCAACACTTCAAAAAGTAATCATATCTACCACCAACCCCAAATGCAAATTTGCCATTTGGGAAGTGGAACTTTTAACGTCATCAACGAGGAAAGAGAGAAAAAGGACTGACTGTATACAAAAAATCCAATCGACTTGTGACGTTCTTGACATTGACCTTTCGATACCCCTTATATTTGAATGAGTGTTTCAATAGATACGTGATCGGGATCTGGCTAGACAAATGCGAATTTCTATCGAGGAAATTGATATTCGAATTGAGGAAGAAGTTACTCGAATAGAAAGATATTTGATGGAAATATATATAAAAAATGGAAATGGAGAAGTCTCCAATATTCATTGATTTGTATATCGTGATCCAAAAAAAGATCATACCAATGTGAGATGAAACTTGATCTCATGCCGTTACCTCAGGGGTTGTAATTTCATAAAAGAATTTGGGATATTGGATGCGTACAAGGTGGCCCATTAATAAAGGACGCCGGCTATATCTCAGGATCCGTTAATCGGACGACCCGGATCTTTTAGTGGTAAATCGACCAAAAGAAAGTCTACCGCTAGAGGGCGTAACTCAAAGCACGTATTGAAAAACACTGTTTTATTCAAAAGTTAACCTATATTTAAAATATTTTCTTTGTAACCTACCGAAAATAAGACAATTTTTTTGTTTTAAAGTTTTTCTTTATCTGGTCAAATAACTGGTGGGGGAAGTTGCATATATAGGTTTGAAAATAGTGTATAACTTTGTTTTGGTATGACCTATTATGAATAACTTTGTTTCATTTTAAAATGCTTTTTGAATGCTTCTATTGGAATAACAGCATTTTGAGTTTAATTATTTTCCGAGTTGGTAGATGGCGCTTTATGACAAAGTCGCAGATTTTTATGATCTCGAAAACTTCAAATGCAATGGTATTTCTATTTTTCATTAGGAAGAAAGAGCGTGGAAAAGTACAGTTACTGGTGAAAACCGCAACTCGATATGATTATTCCTTATACACTTATTTGAAAATATGTTTAAATCTTCATTTTTACGTAACAGAATTAAAGAATACTTTGAGTTTCAGTAATTTTTGTTGAAGTTACGTATATTTTATATAGCCTTTTTCAACAATAACAAAAATTTTCTATTACCTATGTCGTTCTCGACGGGGTAATTTAAGTTAAGTGTAATTAAATGAGATTTAACACAAATAACTACCCACAGCAGGTTACAGCTTTGTATTGCCCAGGACGGACGACACTTTGAGCACTTAAGGCGTTATTAATATTTTTTTAATTTTAGTTTTAGGATCTAGTTATGTAGCTCTAGGTGTTTAGGTTTTTTTCTAAATTCGGTTCTCTTATGGACAACCGACATTGTCGCGAGAAAAATCGTTAAATAACTGAATAAGGAAAATAATATGCCAAAGTTATTGTTATTGTAATTAAAGATATATTTTATTTTCGCTTCTTTTGTTTTGTTTCTGTCATGTCAAGGTCTACCGAGAGTCCTACTTATTATAATTTTCTTATATAAAGTATTAGGTTGTTGTTGCAGTTATTTGTGTTTAACTCTCAAAGTGTTCTCTAATTTTGTTGAAGTAAAAACGAAGGTTTCTATATAGGTATGTTTAAACAAGTCATAAGGACTAACCATACCGAGTTGCGGTTTTCACCATTAACTGTAATTTTTCACGCTCTTTCTTCTTAATGAGAAATAGAAATAACATTGCATTTGAAATTTTCGAGAAATTCATAAAAATCTGCGACTTTGTCATAAAGCGCCATCTATCGATTAGGAAAATAATTAAACTCAAAATATATTCCATTAGAAGCACCCAAAAAGCATTTTAAAATGAAATGAAGTTATTCAAAATAGGTGATACCAAAAAAAAGTTAACGAACATTTACCCCTCCTCCCACCATTTATTTGACATGATAGAGAAAAAACTTTAATACAAAAAGTTGTGTAGGTTACAAAAAAAATATTTTCAATAGGTTAACTTGGGATAAAATTGGGTGCGTTAAAATAACGGTGGATGCGTTCTATTAGAATTATTTTTATTTTAATAAGTAGGCTTATGTTTCCCTACGACTTTTATATTTAAATTATTTTCAAATAATTGAAAATAGACAAATTATACTATTTTGTCGCACTGATTGGCCTTATAATATAACAATATTCTTTTTGCGTATTATACGTTCGGAGAACTATTATCGTTGAATTTAAAAAAATAGACATTGTATACCTACCCCATTTGCAAGTTGCTCAAAAATTATATCAGGTACTTTTGAACGACCCCATTCATTTGTAATGAAACTTTTCCACTTCAAGGAAAGATTTCTCTCAATTTTATAATTAAATCCATAAAATTAATCTCAATTTATGCTAGAAGCCCCATGATACAGTGACCAAATTTATAATTTCTTGATTTACCGAATTCGGAGAAAATAGGCTGTGAGGCAGATAGCAGGCAAACAGAGAGACAGACAACAGAATAATCTAATAAAGATTTCTTTAAAAATTAAAGCAAATATCGAACACGACAAAAATCCAACTCTAATCCATTCAAATTGAACAATTACCTCGGTATCGCTGTAAAAGGTTTTCTTTGCAAGAAGCTAAATTTATTATGAGCCCTCTCACATGCGGGCTCGTAATCTATCCTTCATGACAAAGCCCTTTAAAACATCATCCCCATCTATTTAGCGTACGGTGTAATCTGTAACTTCAGATCCAGGAAATTTATTGCACAACAATGGAGGTATCAAAAAACAGCACAAGCGACAATATCTCTTCCTTTCATAACTCATTGTTGTTCAATATGTTCACCGTTAAATTTTGAATGTTGACTGACATTTCCCTCTCTCTCTCTCTCTTGCATATATGGAGAATTAATTCTGATGCGTCATAGATGGAAAGTGTAGATAAAACCTGGAAATGCAATTTTCCAGCATGGCAGTCTGTAGTTAGTAATTCCTGCCATGGATCTCTGGCTGAAAATTAGATCAAAGAGTGGACTGGTGCAGTGCTTTTTTGTATGGCTACATTTATAGCAGATATTTTTCACGTTATTACATTTTCTTTATAAATGGAAACAGTGTGCAAAATTTATATGCATTTTAAAGTGAAATATATTGTAACGTAAAAACTTACCTGAATACACCAAAACACACTCACAAATGTCACAAACATCCTGGGAATCCAGAAACATGGAGAATATACTGATTGGGTCTGTTCTCGAAGGAATATATTGGGAAATACATCCAGAAGCTTCGAGATAGGAGGTTAAGTGGATATAAAAAGACACGGACCACGGAGATAGTTAGTCATTAGATCACAGTCAGTTAGTTAGTGATAGATAGTCGGTCATAGATCATAGACAGTAGAATCCGTATATAGTCAGAGAAATAAGTGTGAATATAAATGTGTATATAGTCGTGTAGTTATTGGTGTAAATAAATAAGTGAAAATAAATCGAACCCAGTTTTAATTTAAATCCTCGTTACAATATATTTTTATTTCTCAATATGATGGTTAGTAAGATTTTAAGAAATTGCCAATCTTGTTATAGTGCTCCTGTGAAGCTAATCTTTATAAGTCTTCAGCAGAATTATTAGAGTGCATAAATTCTCGAATTAAGTAATTTTTGGCAGTAGTCAGTTGATTTACGTTGCAGATAAGTTAGTTATACTTATTATCAGATGAAGTTCTTATTTCATTTACATTATTCATATTGTTGCGTTAGATAAATATGTTTTACAAAAAATTGGACCGACTTTCAGTGCAAAAACTGATAAAGTCGGTACAATTTTTTGTAAAAAATATTTATTTCACATTTTTGAGTGTAACATTAGGCATGAAAATTGTTGACGTTCACTAATACCCAAAAAGTTATAGGTAGGTTTAGCTTATACATAGCGGAAATACGCATGTCATATATTTCAGACTTTACCATTGCGAAACTCGGAAACCGTAAATCTTTTGAAATAATGTTCAATTTAAACGTTTCCGGATATGGTCCCATTTCTAATTTTCAAATCACAAATTTTCGATTTTCGGAAAAATTTGCTCCTTCCACATAGCTGAAACACATATTTCAGACTGTAGCGCGGAAGCGTATGATTATTTTTATAAATGTCCAATTTAAACATTTCCGGATATGGAATTTTCATTAATTCTGTCGTCTCGGATTTTCAATTTTCCAGAAAAATTGCCCACTCCACCCTCTTTAGGGGCGGTTTTTGGAGGGAAGGATATTTCAGATTTGATTTTTCTCAATATGGGACCTTATCAACTCTCCTCTTTCAAATGAAACAAAAATCGTCTAAAATAGGAGTACGTTTACTATGCAAAACGCGCGAACAGCCATAAAAAAATTAAAAAAGCAATCTTACAACCGAATTGTATACCTTCTCCTTTTTTTGAAGTCGGTCAAAAAAAGGATCTTCTCTTCTTGGTTGAGACAGTGCTTTGTATTGAATTCTTGAGTGCGAATTCGATTATATCTTGACATGAATTGACGGATTTGCCACATATTAGTCATTTATCGATACTTTAGCTCATTCTGTATGTCATCTCATAGAAGAGATTTTTGTATTTTTGAATATAACTTTAAAGTTAATTCATAAATCAATATCTAGAGACCGAGCTTTGCTCGGGTAAAACAGTGTTTAAGATGGGTCTATAAGAGTTACTAAGGACATTTAAACTTATTAAAAAATGTGCATATTTTTGGTTAAAATGTTTTGCGATCGGTAAATACTGCTTTTATTGTTCACATATTCTATGAATGATAAATATACCAAAACTCTTTAAATAGCTTGTGTGGACCTCGAGGGTCACACCGATTAAATATGAAAGTATCGTCAATCGATTTCTCGACTCCAAAAACCACATTTTGCTATGTTTTATCAAAATCTGCTAACCCTTCCTTCGGGTTCATATTGATATGTGACATATAATCTGTAAAACTCCTAAAATGAAATGAATTGCTGAAAACGATTTTTCTTGTGAATGTGAATACAATCATTCGCTTCAATACACTCTAAAACCCATACATATGAATTAAAATTTGCATATATATATATATATATATATATATATATATATATATATATATATATATATATATATATAAGCATTGTTCCTTTAATATAATTACATAAAAATACGTATTTAAGTATGGACGAGATAGGTTGATTTGAACGTGAGACGATCATAAAAGCTCTTCAAAAGAATAACGACAACCAAAATTAGTAATAAGAATAATTATTCCTATAAATAAATTTCTAACGTGTTAATTGACCATAAAAAAAGATCTGTTACTGTTACCCATGTTACAACTAGGGCCTCGCTCCCTTATCACTAAAATCAGGAAGTTGTTTTATGTTTATTAAATATAAATCCGTCATTAATACTTTCGCCTGACTCTAGGATTATTGTCTATAAATAGGATTATTTAATTTCCGTAACGGTGTGAATGCATATAATATCACACAACCCTTTGGGGTACATAACGCTGAAAGCTTTTCTTTGTCATTGCAGACAATATTGCAGCACTGCATTTCCGTCTAACGCAAAATAATGAAAATATAGATAATTGATTTGATTTCAGTTAAAATATGGCATCAACCTTGAAATATGGAAAATAAACATAGCAATTTCACGCTCCAATTAAATATATTTATGCAGAAAAAAAATAAAAGCCTTACCATTAAATTATTTATTTACATATTAATTTAGGCTCTAGTTGTCAAGTTTAACGTTACCAGTGGGAAAATAAATATTTAAAATAAATTTAAATATTTTATACAAATATAGGGAATGCAACTTGTAATAAAATCTTTTAATACAAAAACAATACCGGAATTATTCGGAAATAAAACATCTGCTATGAATCAATTTTGCAAGTTAATAAAACTCACTCAAAGTAAAGTAAAGTAAATCGAATTTCATCTATCCAAATGTTTGAAGAAATCTTGGTTCTTTATATGTTTTTCTTAGAAGCCTTACAAAAGAAAATCTTAAGCTACGCTGACGAGAACATTGTGTTGTAACTCAATGTAAAACCACTAGTTTCATGATAGTTCTGTTATTTTTTTCGTAGAAATTAGCATTACTAGTTCGAGATCGGTGATAGATACGATGTCGGTTAAATGAGGAAAAGTTCAAGGCTGATTTGGTTTTCTAGATTTTCGAGCGAAATTGATTTTTACAGTTTTTATTTTTCTCTTCTGAAGTTAGCTCTACAAATTGGCGTTTACAATATTATCGAGGTTTGGTTTTCAAGAGCCTATCATCAACTTTGTTTTTTATATGGACCGAAATAAAAGCGCACTCTGTATCAAGTGGCACATTTCATTACCAAATAAACACATAATATTTCTTTACTTTTCTACGCTACTATAATAGTAGCTGTATAAGGAAAGTATTGTAATTGTGTGAAATTTTCGGTTTCGAGATTTTTACAAATATTGACGTTTCAGAGTTTCCTAAGTCTAATAAACATATTTTCAGCCATTGGTCTGTCTGTCCGTCTGGCTGTCTGTCTGTGACAGCATTATCTCGGGAACGGATCGGTGTATTTTGTTGTTTTCTTTTTTATTTTGTTTGGTACCAATATCACTCGCCGGTGGCACTGAATGAGAATCCTGTATACACTGGGTGTTGAGTTATAGCCAAAAAACGTGATTTGCTCAAGACTATAGCGCGAAAACGGCTCTAAGGATTTTGATTAAACTTGCCTAATAGATTCTTGTGAGAGCCCTTTACCACCCACATATAGCGCAATCTCTGAGAAAAAGCTGAAAAAAAGTTATGCTTGAATAAAATTCCGTATTTTCCACATGTTTCTTCTGATACTCGCTAAACGTTTCATCTTGCGAAAAAATGTTACATGACCATTGTTGTTTGTCTTGACATGCTGAAAAAAATTATTGTTAGCACGATTTGACCAGAGGATTTTTACTTTACTACCGCTATTATTGTGGCCATGTAAGGGGAGTAGGTATTGTAATAGTGTAAAATTTTTCATTCTCTGGAATTTGCTTGCGAGCGGTAGGAAAGTCGTGTGAGTGGACACACCAGATTTTTTACAAAGAATTAGAATGACGTTATTAGCTGGTGCACATAAAAATACAAAATAATATTAATTCTATTGCTGCTGGTGATTTTGAAGTTGTGCAGTTATAGCTGGAAGGCTTATGGATTTTAAGAATAATCAAATTTAAACGTTACTTTGCCGGATATGGTCTTTATTTTTTTCGAAAATATTTTCAGAATAGCCTATAATTTTTGATTAATATGACACTCTATATCAATGGCAATTTTGTCTCAAACTTTTGGTGATTGCTTTATTTTGAGACGATTTATTTCTTTCATCATCTATCTTTCTTTCATTCACACCTTCCATTTACCCACCCATAACGAATTTAGCCGTAGCGTGAACTTTTCCGAATTTCCTCGGGTGCACGACAAGAGGAAGAAAAAAAAATACCTCGCACAAGTAAATCGATTGAGGAAACAGGAAACATTTGAGGAAAAAAAGAAAATTCTCGTTCATTTCGTGAGTTTTTGGCGCCTTGCGGGTTTGTAGGTCCATTTGGGATACCTATATATATATATATATATATAAATGTTGGGCAATGTCGAATTGTCGACATGTGGAAATAGAGTTTGGAGCTTCGATAGAAGAGAAAAGTTATAATAGATCCACATATAGGTACCTATATATATATACTTATATATAGATGTGTAAGTATGAGTGGGAGATTAGAGACTTGGAAACTTATTTTGTACAAATGTAATTTGTCATAGAAAACTTAGTAGTTGTAGAGATCTTCTGTGTACTTACAAAATTGTATTGGAATGTGAGACTTCGATTTCATCAATATTTTATAATCAAATTTTATCACACTTGGGTGTTGTGTAGAGATGAGTCCATATCCGGAAACGTTTAAATTGAACATTTTTTTCAAAAGAGGTGAGATTTTCGAGTTAATATGTATTTCTGCTATATGGAGGGAGTTGAAAAAGAGATATGTTTCAACAATAAAATTTGACATTTGACAAGTTTTGTAGAGATAAGTGCAAACACTTGTTTCTCCTAAAAAAATAATTAAAAAAATAAAGAAATGACACTACAATAAAAAAATAAAATACATAATATTCGATAACACAATAAATTACAAAAAATCCTATTAAATACGAAAATATAATAAATTATGTACATACATACTTAGGTATTTCAGTGTATCTCATTGTTGTAACTCAAAAACCGTAAATGTATAGAAAAATGTTCAGTTTAAACGTTTCCGGATATGGTCTTATCTTTAAATCTCTTTTCTTAAATTTTCTATTATCCAGACGTGGACGATTTTTTATGTAAGGAGATTTCTGATTTGAGTTTATCTAAATATGGGACCATTTCTCAACCCTCTTCTTTCAAATGAATCAAAAATCATCAAAATCGGAGCACGTTTACTATATATACAGCGCAAACCAAAAAAATCCCGAAAAGGTAAATTTCTCAAAATTCATTGAATTGAAATTTGAGCAACCTTTTGATTGGTATACCTACATGTTATTACATAAAGTTTCCGTATGTGTCATAGCCTTGCGGTTAGAGGTTTTTGTTTTGGCTGTTGAATATAAAGCAGACAGGGTTCGCGTTCCACTTCAGGTCAGAATTATTTTTTCGCCTATTTCTTTTCAATAAATATACTATATATTTTTTTAATCAGGGTCTATATTAAGATCTCCAGAAAATGTACAATTACATCAAATTTATATTGAGTGTTCATGTTTTATCAATATTTCTTATTTTTTCTTTATTAATTTCTATTTTTTTATCTGTGCATTTTATGGCAAATTGCTCCGAACAAAAGTTGTAGGCACTGATTATATCTATAACCTAAAATTATTTCTGATGATATTTACACTACGGCTCTTTTTTGATAATTTTTCTAAATGTTTGAACGGTCGCCATTTTGAAACTACTAATTCGATATTGCCCAATAACGAACTCGGCCGAGATATTTGAGAGATTGATTTTTTTAGCAACTTGATACCACCAAAACTGCAACCTCTATCGTGTTAAAAAATTTCGTAATATCCCATATATATATATATATATATATATATATATATATATATATATATATAAAAGATGTTCTTGGGTTTGCAGTCATATAATCAATAAAATTCTTTGATTAAAGCCGAGCTTTCGAGAATGTTTATTCTCTTCTTCAGGGCAAACTACAAATCGTTACAAAATTATTTCAACAAAAACTTAATAGTATTATAAAAATACTTACAATCGTGAATTTAGAATAAATTAGCCAAAAACTGGAAAGATTTCATAGCCATCAATTACAAATGTCATTATTTATATTTGTCATGGTAACACAATAAGTAAGAAAGTATCTAGATTTTGTTGATAAAAATGAATATTACTGAATGATCTTTATATATTTGTGGCTATTTGAACAAGGAGCACAATTAAATTAAAATTATTATTAAGGCAGATACAGGTTTAGTTGAAAAAGATAATAATAAATAATGTAATTTAAGAATATTGCATAAATACTTACATATATACCTATACATAGACTAAATTACTTTTATTCTGGGCTTGAACTGACAGTTAAAAGAAAAAGGTGCATAATATTATGTTAAATTTCTATATAAGTGTAATCATATTCTCTCACAATACGAAACATATAAACATGATTATTCTCAGATTGCACGATTGTAAGTATTTTTATAATACTTTAAGTTGTTGTTGAAATAATTTTGTAACGATAGGTACATTTCTATAAGAAATTTACCTAAAACAGCAAATACTCAAATTGTATACCTCCTCCGTTTGGGAAGTCGGTCAAAATATCTGACCCTCACCGACTCTCATCGCGGCAACTTGGACGCCCAAGAACATATTTTTTTTGATAAAATTGCTCAAAGGATTTTGATAAAACTGCCAAATGATCCTTTTTCTTTTTCTAGACTATCATCTCAAGACGCTTCTTTTATCATTATTATTTTACTTTATACCTACGCTGAACAAAAGCATACAGAATTAGAAGAAGAACATTGCAAGTATGATTACAATTCATACCCCGAGGGTTCCGTTTATTTGTATTACGGTAAAGCATAGTAAATACAACCTCACGAATCTGTTTAATTTGTTTCATTATATTTAGGTATTCTATTTTTATATTTTCTCATTTTAACATTGCATTATTTGGTGACGATTTTCCCGCTTATAAGATACATCATTTTATTTTTATTATGCTTTAGACATCAAATTATACGATTTCGTTTTTTTTCAGAGGTTTTACTTTCCTATCTTTGGAAATAGATAGAAAATCTGGCGAAAGAAAGGCAATACCAAGTTTTTCTTTTGGTACCTTTTAGGTACGGAACCTCATAAATACCTAATTCGTAAAAAAAACTCATGAGATAGATATTTCTTTCTGAAAAATTCAATAATCTTTCAAGCCTCATAATCCATAAAATTATATTGTTGCAAAGTTTTCTTCATAAATATCCAGGTTTTAATTACAAAGCATCAAAAATTAATGATACAATTGTTTCTTCAACTTCTCCTATAACCAATTAAACCTTGAATAATGTCCCAAGCTAAATATAATTAATCACCATGATACCCTTAATGGCTTCAATGCATCGCAGTCTTACTTCAATATAAAAGAAACGATTCCTTCATTCTATTCGCTCCGGAATCCATTCAATTTCAACATTTCTCATCCATAAAACATTCGGCAATATTTCAACCAAATCATCAAATACGACATTAAAGTCGCAAAGGCTTTTTTATCCTCCAGCAGTAGTATGTACCTACAGCTTATCCGCAGCAATAAGGCTGCAGAGCACATTTTCCAATTTATAATTCCAACTGTATAAATAATACAAGCTTGGAAATGTTGTATGTGCCTTATTGAAAATGCTAGGAGACAAGTTTTCCCAAGAATAAATCATCACAAAGGCTTTTTCTGCGGATTAATTTGGACTCGTTTGTTGATTTAATAAGCACGACGACAAAGTGTTTTGGCTTATTTCAATATATTCCTGCCATTTATTTCCTACTCGCAAGTCAAAAGCTTGCTGGTAATTTTTTAGATGTACACCAAAATCTCCAAATATTTTTATTTAAGTATATACAAGATGATTAAACATTTATTTTACTACATTTGACATCTATATATGTCTGAATTTTTGTGATCTACTTTAATATAATGTAGACTTATTTTTCCCATTTTTTCAATAATTTATATGGTAAAACAGGATTTTACGACTTTAACTAGATATATATATAAAGATGTTCTTGGAGATGCAGTCATATATTCAATAACATTCTTTGATTAAAGCCGAGCTTTCGAGAATGTTTATTCTCTTCTTCAGGGCAAACTACAAGCCCAGAATAAAAGTAATTTAGTCTATGTATGGGTATATATGTAAGTATTTATGCAATATTCTTAAATTAAATTTTTTTTCAAATAGCTACAAACATATAAAGATCATTCAGTAACATTCATTTTTATCAACAAAATCCAGATACTATCTTACTTATTGTGTTACCATGACAAATATAAATAATGACATTTGTAATTGATGGCTATGAAATCTTTCCTGTTTTTTGGCTAATTTATTCTAAATTCACGATTGTAAGTATTTTTATAATACTATTAAGTTTTTGTTGAAATAATTTTGTAACGATTTGTAGTTTGCCCTGAAGAAGAGAATAAACATTCTCGAAAGCTCGGCTTCAATCAAAGAATTTTTTTGAATATATGACTGCATCCCCAAGAACATCTTTTTATTTATTATAAAACCAGTCAAGAATACAAAATCAATATATATATACATATATATATATATATATATATATATATATATATATATATATAAATAAAAGGATGTTCTTGGGGATGCAGTCATATATTAAATAAAATTCTTTGATTGAAGCCGAGCTTTCGAGAATGTTTATTCTCTTCTTCAGGGCAAAAATCGTGAATTTAGAATAAATTAACCAAAAACAGGAAAGATTTCATAGCTATCAATTGTCATTATTTATATTTTATTTTATTATAAAACCAGTCAAGAATACAAAATCAATATATATATATATATATAAGTAGATTGAGTTTTATAATTTGTAGGATTTAGTATATATAGTTCGTTCAAATTGTGAAAAGGAATAAATCCGTAAATAAATAAACAAAACAACAAACAACAAGATAAACGATTTAAGTCTGTTTTTTATAAATGCCTTTCTGCACATACTGGTTTTGTGGAGCTTTTGCAAAATAAGAAATGTTGATGGTTTCTTCGAAAGAAAAAAACGGAGGAGGCCACTCTTGTACGGATGTGTCAAGTTACATCCGTATACATACATGTAATAATGAATAATTTTACCCGCGCATAATTTGTGAATTTGGTTAACAGTATTAGTGAAATTGATAAAAAACAAAACCTTTTGCTAAATCTACCTTTGAAAATATCCATAACCAAGCAAGAACTCCACAAGCGTCTCTCTTGAACTCACTGCTAATGTGGTTTATACTAAAAAGAAAGTTATTGATGGTCGGATCAATGTACTTGGATTTGCACGTCCCAGAGACCTTCGCTTTATAGATTTTGATATTTGGAGATTCGAGGAGGGAAAGATTTACAGAGATTGATCAACAGATTTAAATGATATTAAAAAAGGATCACGAGAATATTCCGTTTAGAACTATCAATAAGCAGACCGACAACAAACCCTCACTCAAGCAGAACTATGGTTTGATACAATCAAACACAAGATGAATATGAAGACAAGACTCAGCATTTGCTCCTTGAAACCCGGGCAACACAAAGAACCAGGCTCAACCTACTAAGGGTAACAGCTTGATCATAGGTTCATATGCCATATAGAGGATATGAATAGGAGGACTATCCAGATGCATATTTACTGTGAGAAGAACAAAAACTTGCTGTTTAGATGGTTTCGGCTTTTACATGATGAAAATCCATATTAAATTAGATATAAAACACACTGGTTTAGATTTTCACAAATATATTGTCAACATGACACGTGATTCACCGAAGCCGCTTTTACTACAAGAAATATGTAGACCTAACCAAGTGGATGTCGCCGTCGTTGCTTAGAAATTTATACAAGTCAAGTGATGCAAATGTCCGTAAAATTTATTAGGTACTAAATTAAATGTTCGTTGTCAAAACGGGTTGATGTTTATGATTGTGTGTGCGTTTTTGCTTATTGAGGCGTGTTGTTAGAATACTGGGTTGGGTAATTTAAGGTTAGACAGATTGGCGGGAGACAAAAAATCTTGTGCAACGTCTCTCCCTAGCTAAAAGGATAGACACCGCACATTTTGAAGGGGATAGATGCCGCGCAACATGCAATACAGTCAATAGGCGCTTCGCCATTTTTCAACTTTTTCTTTCAGTACTCAACGGTAAAATTATTACTAACATAAACAAATAGCACAAAAATTGTCTCAGGATCTGTTTCGCAAACATCATGTCGTGAAAATACCAGCGTAAAGTAAACGCAAAGCCTAGGGTGCTTTGGACAGAAGAAGAGTTAATGACTGCCGTTGAAAAAGTTCAAAATGGGGAAATATCCAAACGAGAAGCAGAAAGAAGATAAAACATTCCACCAAGAACATTGCAAAAAAGAGAAAACAGTCAGCCGAAGTGCTCAATTCACCAGAAAATGTGGCAAAAATGTTAAGGTGCTAAGAAAATCAAAAACAGGCAAGCCAAAATTTCTTGGAAATAATCTAAGGAAAGAGAAATCTGAAAATAACGAATGGGACGAAAGCGATGAAGAACCATTGGCAAAATCAGTTGGACCAAATAAAAAGTTTTATTGTGCTGAATGTGCAGAGGAGTACCTACAGAAAAACTACTAAGAAGGATGATTGGTTGCAGTGCGTGAAATGCTTGGAATGGCTTCATGAAACTTGTTTACCAACTTAAAATAAGTCCAATACTTGCGATAGGGGAAATTTTGAAGCATAAAAACGTATATTTGAATTATTTTAATACCGCGCCATCTCTCCTTTTATTGCGTGGCATCTCTCCCATATGGGTGAGGAGAGACGCCCTATCGTTCTTGTAATAAAATGTTAATTTTATGTTATTAAGGAAATTATTTTTTGTTATCATTTTATATTTTCATATAGTATACATATATTGTTGAGTTTATGGGCTGACATTAAAATATTCATAATAAATGGTTACAACAATACTGTAATAAATTTTATAAAAGTGCGGCAATTCTCCCACATTTACTTTATACTAATTTATAGAAATGTGCTAATTAAGTGAGGAAAAACTGCGACCTTCTTAGATTGATCTAACCTAATCGAGATCTAACTACATAACCCTTATATTTATAAAGTAATGAAATAATATGCTTTACTAAGAAAGTATTAGAAAAAAATATATTTGTTGACCATTCGAATTGGGTTTTCGAAGTAATAAACCTGAGTAAACCCTTAAAATTTTATGACATCTCTCCGCATTCAGATAATAAAAGAACAATCAAAATTAGTGCCCGTTAACTAAGCAAAATGTGGTTGCATCCATAAAAACAAACAGTTGATTTGTATAACTTGTCTTCATGGGAAGTCGTTCAAAAATACAAGCCATCGCAGTCATTTCGTCGGTAGAAATCCGAGGGGATTTATTTTCAGATCAATAATTGCACAAGAAGTTTAAACCACGGTATAATATTAGAAAATTGCTCTAAATTTACTTATTAACCCTTAGTTATTTAGTGTTAATGTTACGCGCAAAGAATGAATTCAGTCTCTGCCCAATTTTTGTAATCTAAAACGCGACGTAATCAAAACAAAATATCTACGTCGCTTAGGGGGTATTTCCGTTAGATCATTGTCTGAAATAAAATCACCAGAACGAATTGTGGTGGTCAAGCACAATTATTCAATCACCGATTTAATCAACCGTTTTGGTGTAAAATGTTAAAACTGTAGGTTCATCGTGGACGGTGTAGGCAGGTTTAAATGTATCTACCAAAAATAAAATAAAAAATCTTTTCATAAAATTTTGGTGTGTCCACTCAAACGACATTTCTACCGCCAAGACAGGTTTTATAAAAATTGTTGTCACGCCAAAGTCTTGATAACAATACTTTCCTTACTTAGGGTAACGGTAGGAAAATGGGAATTTGTATAAAGCAGATTATAAGTTTGACCATATAAATACTTTATGGGAAGTAGTTTTCAAAATGTTTTTTCGTTAAGAAGTGGCAAGAGGCTTTGAAAAAATATTATCTATCCGGAAAGTAGCATGCCTATATAATTCCAACGTTGCAAGTTCCATGTTCGAAGTACATTTCATAAGAATTCAAATAAAAAAACGATGAAAGCATTTGCATAATTTTCCGCTAACAAAATCTCTGGTTACGACCCTGTCTGTAAAGGTGCACTCAAAAGGTGGTTGACAGTGCTTTTAACAATGAAACTCATCTCAAGTTCTTCTTGTAAGGTTCTTGTACTTTTGCTCATTGGCCTTACGCCAAACTATATTATATTGTGTTGAATGTTCTAAAAATTCACTCCAGCGCGCAATATACCGAAGTCGTTATTCGGTTTATTGGTTTTTTGCATGTCTGAAACAAGTTCAGGAACTTCATAAGGAAGCACTTAGATAGTTGCTTGGGAAATAGTTTTAACTTGATTAAAAAAGAAATGTTTATAAGCTGTCAGAAAAATTATTATGTAGTATTAGTACTGTCTGAGAATATTTTTATGATTCCAATTAAATTTTAGAAATTTTATCTCTCTACCGATTTCGATGAAAATTCATATGTATCGGTTCTAGAGTGTATAGAAACGATTGGTTTTATTCATATTCACAAGAAAAATAGTTTTCAGCAATTAAAATTCTCATTTTACGAGTTCTACAGATTATATTTGAGATATAATTATGAAACCTTTAACATCATAGGACAAAAATAGTCCTATGGTTAAGGTTCCGGGTAATATCTTAGAGTTCCTCGGTTCGAATTCTGATCACCTTTGAGTTTTTTTTAACAAAACCCATTTTTTAAATAAAAGACATTAATATGAGTTTCTAATAATTTAATCGGAAATTTTCAATGAAAATTTGTACATATCTAATATATTGCGACCCTTATGGTACACATTAGCTATTTCAAGGAAGGGTTAGCGGATTATGGTAAAAATTAGCAAAAAGGGTTTTCGGAGTCGAGAAATCAATTGACGAGACTTTCATGTTTAATCGGTGTGACCCTTGAGGTTCACACTAATTATTTCAAGAATGGCTCCGCAGATAAAAGTTTCAGTATGTAGGTATAGTGTTTGAGGGTTGAGAAGTCGATTGGTGATACAGCTGAGTTTTGGTATATTTATCATTCATATTACACCTTCATATTTATTTCGAAATCTATAACTTACGAATATGTGAACAATAAAAGCAGTATTTACCGATCAATACATACATTTTAACCAGAAATATGCACATTTTTTAATAAATTTAAATATCCTTAGTAACTCTATAGACCCATCATAAATCCTGTTTTACCCGAGCAAAGCTCGGTATCCGGATTGGTGATAATTCCATGATTTCTTACCTGATGAATGAAGATATCGAAATCGATAGCGATATAAAAGATTTGAGAATCTGTAAAATTCTAGTTTATCGTACCATCGATTTAATGTACAATAGAAATCTTATATCTATTTATATAAATACAAAATGGATGTTGATATATTTGTGCTCAGTGTTGATCCACACCGTTAGACGGATTAACCTGAAAATTGGCTTATACAGTAGACCCGCGATAATCAGGCCCCTGTCTAATCCGGCACTGCTCATAATCCGACATGCCTGCAACATTACATTTAAAGCAAAATTATTACGGAAAATTTTCGACAATACATGCTTGATCATGTTGTGACTGGTTTGCGCCACCGTAACTTTTGCTGGGCTTTTACTTCTGAGGAAAATAAAAGATAAGGTATTGTTTCACGTTTTTTTTTTTGTTGATCCTTTATTTGGTTATCCATTATCAATCGTTTGATAGGCATTATGTTCAATTAATATTTTTTGCAAGTAGTATAGCTTTGACATTATTTTTTAATAAACACATTGCAAAAGGTGTTCAATTAAGTCCCTTACTGAATATAATATAGTGCATGAAGATTTGATCTTACCATTTTTATAAGTATATATGTATGTAAATATATACTTACTTTGTCGAATTATAAGGTACTCCTTTTCAAACAATTTCCGGATTATAAGGGGTCGGTGGCAGTACTCTATAGTCCGACAAATTCACTCATCCGACACCGCCTTGCAAAATGTTTGTCGGATTACCGTAGGTCTACTGTATATGTAGTGCAACTCTGAGAAGGTTTATAAGCTATCTACTTTGTGGTGAGCTGTACCACGAGAGGGCGCTACAGAGCACCAACTTACCGTTTACCTGGTCACCATAAAAATTGGAATACTTACGTGGTTGAGCATTGAAATATTATTTTTCGACTGAACTTGAAATTAGGCTTTTGTAAGTGTCATCTGATATTCGAAAGTTAACACTTAACCGCGGACCGAGCGTAAGCACAAAATTGCTACTCTAAAGCGTTTTCGCTTTCAATCAAGAAAAAAGTTAGCTGGTCATAACGCTAGTGTAAGAACCGAGCGTGTTGTCAGAATTGTTTGATAACATAAGTATTTTTGAAAATTGACTTTAAGTTTAAGTAACGAAAGTGGTGTAAATTGTAAACAATATGAGAAGAACGTTACAAACTACAACATTATACATAATAATATTAGTGCATTAAGTCCTTGATAGTTATTTGAATTAAGGAGGTTCGGAAGAATTTCAAAAATGAGAGAATTTTATGAAAGTCTGGAAATATATTACTTATAATATGAATAATTTATTAGTTGTTTTCGATTTTTCACCGCTGATTTCTCAAGAAAGAAAATTTTAAAATACCTACATGTTTTATGCATCGCTTTTAATGGAAAATGTGTTTCCTTTCAATTTTCTTTGCATAAATGAGCAAAAAAGGAGAGAAATTGAAGTGGTCTGGTCTCCCATAAAGAAAATTATTCAATGATTCATTTTATACAATAAAAATGTGATGCTACCGGCCATCCAGAATAGAAGAAATATTATTTCTGTCCATACTTCGCATTTTGTTGTTGTACTGACTCTAACTGATAGGGATATTTGCATCAGTGCACACGCTTATTTACGTTTGAGGATATTTGAGGTTATGCATCATCATAATAAAAACAATTCACATGTCAATTGTGATTATTATGTTTCTTTATTTAGCGAATTAGATTGGTAGTACAAATATGGAATCATGTTAAAGGATACGAGCCCACCTTGCCTCTCTAAACCCTTATGACAATTCCGAACCTCTTTAAGTGTCGTAGAAGAAATAACTTGAATATTTACTTAAATAATGAAAGTCCTTGGCCTAAGTCGGGCTTGAACCCATTACCACACCGTCGGAAGTCGAGCGTCTTATCCATAAGATTACCTTAAAAGTCTTGTAATTATGTAAAATTTTCGATATCGGTTTTCAACAGATGTTTACGTCTCGCTTAGGGTAAAATCTGAGATTTAAAAACGTACTTTCAGCTATTAGTTAGTCTGTCTGTCGCTTTGTGTCGGGAACGGATGGACTGATTTGGTTGCTCTCTCTTTTTTTTCTGTATGGTACCTATTGATACCGCTAGCCTGTGAATCATAATGGAAATTCTGCTTGCGATAGTGGCTTGGTAATAGCCGAAAAACATGTTTTTTATCAAAATTGGTTTCTACTTCAGGAAACTGTCACATTTAGTTCTGGAAGTACTTAATCAGTTTATTTATTGATGACGATGAAGGAATTATATAAAGAGCTTAGTAGATATATCATAGCACCTTAAGATCATCAAATATATTACATATATTTTATTTTCTCATCAAAAAAGCTCATAGGTGTCTAAGTAGGTAGGTACTTTTATTTTCCACATACTTCATCTACTCAGATATCTATATGTGCATGAATAACGAATGGAATTGGAAAATAAAGGATGTTATGCCCTCGAGGATGCGATATAATATATATGGGAAGCGTTTTTGAAATTATGGTCAGACACGTGTGAAGGCAAAAGGGAAATATAAGAACGACAGTATTATACCTGGTTTATTATAAATCTGGAGGAAGTGGGTCATGGATATACCTTCAGAAGTTTTATATTGTAACTTTTGATTCAAGATGTTACATTTTATCGGCTGATAGATAAAGTTTATGTCGTTTTCTGATGTGGGAGTGTCTTTATTCTAAGGATAGCATACTTTTATGAAAATACATAAGATGAATGAATTGGAAAAGTATTATATTATTCTAAAAGATATCGTTTTATACCTATAAATAGCGTATTGGCACCCAGCAATTTCTTGGTTATGACATAATTTAACAATTGGCAACATGCAATATTTTTATTTTCACTGTCATTTTAGAAAATTCCATGTAGAATAGACCGCAACTATAATTAAAAATTTAAATATTTAAACTTATTGCAGGAAATGCAGTTTTAAACTGACTATTTCAAATTTCGCCCGAAAACGAGCTACAGTTCCTATGACGTAACTCTGGTCTGTCAGTCATATCATTTATTCGTTGCTGGCTTTCATAAATATAATAGTGCAATTTTTAGTATAAGTACATAAAGAAACTATAAAGTATTTAAAATGAATCAACATCAGGTAGTCATAATAATGCTACTAATGTTCTTTTGAAGTTGTGCCGTTGTAGTTTGTAGTTGTAGGCACCAACTCCAAAAGAACCAGCACCAATAGAATTAATATTATTGTGTATTTTTCAGTGCAACAACTGATAAAGTCGGTCCAATTGTTTGTAAAAAATATTTATTTCACATTTTTGAGTGTAAAATTAGTCATAAAATTGTTTAACGTTCACTAATATCCAAAAAGTTATAGGTAGGTTTAGCTTGTACTAGCGAAAATACGCATATCACATATTTGCGAAACTCGGAAACCGTAACTCTTTTGAAAAAATCTTCAATTTAAATGTTTCCGGATATGTCCCCTTACTAATTTTCAAATCTCGAATTTTCGATTTTCAGAAAAATTTGCCCCTTCCACATAGCTGAAACACATATTTCAGACTGTAGCGCGGAAACGTATGATTATTTTCAAAAATGTCCAATTTAAATATTTCCGGATATGGAATTTTCGTTAATTCTGTCGTCTCGGATTTTCAATTTTTAAGAAAAATTGCCCCCTCCACCCCCTTTGGAGGCGGTTTTAGGAGGGAAGGAGATTTTGGATTTGATTTTCCTCAATATGAGACCATTTCTCAACTCTCCTCTTCCAAATGAAATAAAAATCGTCTAAATCGGAGTACGTTTACTATGCGAAACGCGCGAACAGCCATAAAAAAAATAAAAAAGCAATCTTACAACCGAATTGTATACCTTCTCTTTTTTTTGAAGTCGGTCAAAAATAGCATGTTTTTTTAATAAATTATAATAAATTATAGTACTTATTATAGATTGTTTAGTACGTTTGTGGTCTATTCTACAATGGAATTCTTCAACCTGAAATCAGAAGAAATCAAAAATAATTATATCGCATGTTGCATATTGCACTTTCACATCTAAATCTGAATATTGGTCACAATGATGTGTGGTTTAACATTTAATTTTTCCTCATCTTTTGTTATATGAAAAGGTTAGATGTACTGTATTTAGAAAAATTGTGAAAATTTTCCTCATTTCTCTGATTTCAACCCTAACCTAACCTAACCAAGTGCTGTTGACATTTTTTTTATTCGTTCAGAAAATATGGAAAATTAAAAAAATATCTGTTTATTCACAAAATCCTCCTCATATCATTTATAATGGTAATAAGAATTTATTTGATGAAGCGATTACACTGATAGGAAAATGTCAACACGATAAGAATATGTAATATTGTTTTTATGACAAACTAATTCTCGAATGAACAATTATTTTCATAATAAATATGATAAAACATTGTTTTCAAAATTCGATCACCTTAATCTTGATATCGACTTATTTCCTATTTTTGGAATTAATATATATTCATAATTAAACTTAAATTTTTGTGGCGAACATAATTTTATGATTAAACAAAACAGAGTTACGTTCAAATAATCACACGTAAACAATTAGATCGAAAATGTTGTTATGCTCAAGAATTCCATACCTTATTAGTGGTACAGTCAATTTAACTTTTTATTTCAAAGATTTTATTTTTGAAAATTTGAGTTTTTTTAAATAAATCTTATGTGAGTTTCTAGTGATAAGCCAAATATCTCTAGAATTTGTTGAAAGCCACCAAATCAGCAATTGTGGGCTCTTTGAAGATGTTTTAAATAAATTGATTGTATTATTTGAAAATGAACATACCAACAGTTTATAATTTGTAAATTCCGCATGTCAATATGTGAATGAATGAATTTACTAAATTTATGAATTTTCTTATCTGTGCATTATTGAAAATGATGCCTTGTATAATTATATATATTGAAATATAATATAATACTCAAAATTTAAATTGTATAGTTATATTATGACAAAATTTATTTTTTTCAATAAACATTTGTATATAAGCAGGTAAACTGAATCTGTTTTTTTATTAAGCTGTTTATTTATTAGTTTATCTGTAATTACAATCAAATTATTACCCATTTTTGACCGACGAACCCCGAACGGAGGAGGTATACAATTCGACTGTCTGCTTTATTTTTTTTTTTTTTTGGTTCGTGCGCGCCTTTTACATAGTAAACGAGCTCCGATTTTGATGATTTTGGATGGAAAGAAGGGGATTGAGAAATGGTCCCATATTCATAAAAACGCAAATCCGAAATCTCCTTCCCTCTGAAAACCGCCCCCGAAGGGGTGGTGGGGGCGAATTTTCTCAAAAATCGAAAATCTGAATTGGTATAATTAAAGATAGGACAATATCCGGAAACGTTTAAATTGAACATTTTTTCAAAAGTGTTACGGTTTTCGAGATAGACGCATGTTAAATATGTATTTTTGCTATGTGGAGAGGACAATTTCTTTCGAAAATTGAAAATTTTTCGATACTACATGAAAGATATATTTATTTGTAGCAACATTTATAATGAACATTTTTTCCTTAGAGTTACGGTTTTCGAGTTAAATCGGTGTTAAAATGGTAACAACTAAAATATTCAAGCGTATTTCCGCAGCGATGTTCTGAGATCTCAATAATAACAACTACAAGCAAGGAATATACGTGGGTAATAGGATAAGTACTATCTTCATTGATATGGTATAGTGAACGTTCAACGATTTTCGGGACTAATGTTACACTCAAAAGTGTGAAATAAATATTTTTTACAAAAAATTGGACCGACGTTATTAGTTGATGCACTGAAAAGTATAAAATAATATTACTTCTATTGGTGATGGTACTTGTGAAGTTGGTGCCAAAAGTTATCAATCTAACCATAACTGCACAACTTCAAAAGTACCGTCACCAATAGAAGTAATATTATTTTATACTTTTCAGTGCATCAACTAATAACGTCGGTCCAATTTTTTGTAAAAAATATTTATTCTATACTCGAATAATAATTCAGACTAAGAAATGTTGTGGCGAATATAAATGATTTGGGTATGAACTGTTGGCGAATAATTGTTGGGGATGAATTTATCTACTCCCAGTTTGATGTTCAAGAATCTTAATCAAATTTGATAAGGAAGATTGTATTTCTTATAATACTTGCTATACATTTTATTGCTTATTTTGGTACCCTTACGGTTACCTGCATGGCCCTAAAATTGCCATTTAAAACGTTAACAAAGCACTTTTGCACCACTGGCTTTAAAACTTAATGAGCATATAAATATTATCTCGATGAGAAAATCACCCATTACGAAAAGGTCTAACACTATCGTTATCTAAACTAGATTAACATATTCTCAGAGTGTCAAAATTTACAAATCTCAAAGTACTTTATTTCTTTTTATTTCATACTAGCATCTGCCCGCGACTTCGTGCCCGTGGAAAAGTGCATTCAATTCCATTCGTTGTAGTAGTTTATTCGTGATGCGTGTACAAATAACAGAAGGACAGACAGACGCGATAAAATGTAGACTATATTTTAAGTTAGACCTCTAGTAATACATCGGTGAAAACTGCATTCAATTCCATGCAGTAGTTTTAGCGTAATGCGCGTACAAACATACAGACAGACAGACAAAAATTACATTTAGTCCCATCGATAGGGCTTACTTTTCCCAACTAAACAAAACGGAGCTTCCCTGAAAATATCAACTTCGTAGCTCCAGCCGTTTGGCCGTGAGAATGATTCTCGGTCAGTCAGTGAGTCAGTGGTTTTCGCTTTTATATACAGGGTAATACATGGTCGATGGTACCTTAGACGTTTAAGGAAAACTATTCGTAGGATCGTTCTGAAAATTGTATTATGTAGATTATACCTAGGGATTTATCGACTGAAAATATTTTCAGCCTTGCGACGTTGCCACTTATATCAAAAACTATTAAATAAAGTTTGTTAAATAATAACCGAGGGTTCAGAATGTTGGATCCGAGGATATACCAAAAATAACTATGAACGAAATAACAGCTTCGCTTTTGGAAATGAAAAATAACATATCTCCAGCAGACGACGATATAGCTATCGAGTCGATCAAAGAAGGGGGCGAAGCTCTAAATTACACTATCCATAAGCTCTTTAATTTATGTCTTCTTAAAGGCACAACATCTTCCCAGTGACACAATACTGTTATTGTCATCATGAACAAAAAGGGCGACATCACAGATCTAAAAAACTGTCGGCCCATCAGCCTACTTTCTCACATTTATAAGCTATTCACGAAAATTATAACAAAAATACAAACAAGCTCGACAACTACCAACCACGAGAACAAGCTGGTTTCCGCCGCGGATACGGAACGAACGACCACCTGCAAGTAATGAAAACCTTAATTGAGAAATGCGTAAAGTACAATAAATCGCTCATTCTCATTTTTGTTGACTACGAAAAGGTATTTGATACTATTGACCAACACAAAATGCTCCAAGCTCTTTCTTATTGCCGAATAGACCAACGATACACCTCTATAATCGAGAATATTTATGAAACAGCAACATCATGTGTTAGGCTCCATGAAGATACAGGCAAGTTCAAAATCGAACGAGGAGTTCGCCAGGGAGACACCATATCACCAAAACTATTTACAAATTTACTCGAGTACATGCTGAAGGAGATAAATTGGAATAACTTGGGAGTTAATATGAATGGAGAAGACTTGAACCACCTTAGTGGTAATATTTCCTTGAAAGGCCACGAAGTGCAACAAGTATCGTCCTATAAATATCTTGGGCATGAACTCACCTGGGCAGCTTTTGGGATCCTAAAGGAGGTTTTCCGTTCCGACATCCCGGTATGCTTAAAGAGAAAAGTGTTCAATCAGTCTGTCCTTCCTGTTATGACATACGGCGCTGACAAGATAATCCATCAATAAATTTCAAGTGACACAACGAGCTATGGAGAGAGCCATTTTGGGCATTTCTCTAAGAGATAGAACCCAGAATAACGAAATAAGGAGAACAACAGTTGTTGTCGTCAGGATAATAACAACATTAAAATGGAATTGGGCAGCACACATTGCAAGAACACAACGAAAGATGGACCAAGAAAATCCTTGAATGGAGACCGGGACATGAGTTTACGTTACAGATGAAGATTGCTGAATATCAAAGTAATATCTTAACCAATGATGACATATTATCTTCATGTATATAAAGTTTCTTATGCCAAAGATTTGTTTGAGCTTCTGAATTTAATATAACTCAACGGAGCTTACAGTATGAAAATTGGCGAATGCGCACATTTTGTGATCTGCGGGGTTATAACGTAAATAGCAACTGCAACGCGACCGCGACTATCGCACAATCGTCGCTGTCAAAACGTCGATTTGGTACAGTGTTGTCGCTCTTTCAGTCTTGAGCCTATACTGATACTCAAGTAAAAATTATCAAAGTGAGGTTGATTGCATGTATTTGTGAATAATAAATTACTTTTAACATTTTCTCAATGAAATTGCTATTCTCTCTTTTATATCCAATATTTTACAGACAGCGTATACTAGACTTCTACAACACTGAGACAACAACGCGATTGCAACTAGTTGCCAAATTTTACATGATGCGGGGGCGGAATGCGTTATGGTTGTCGAAGTGACTGATGAGTCAATTTTACCCAAAACTTGACCTTAACTGACAGACGATTTACTGTCCAAGCTGCTTGTGATCGTTTTGCAAGTTTGTGGATAGCTATGAGAAATATGTCGACGACATAAAAATATAAAAGAATAACAATTGTGATAATGAATATGCAATTTTACTACCTACATCGCTGAAATTGAATTGACTTTGCGTTTTTTTTAAATTTAGATCTCAACTGAATATTGAGTCTGAATTTTACTGACACGATGGATTTCAAGATATTTTAATTATATTTCGATTGCAAACTCGATGTTCAAGCATACAATCAAAACAGTAGTACTTTATTTTATGACAGATACACAAATGAATGAAGTGTAACAACTGAATCAATTTTTCAGCTGTCAAACGATATTTGCGCATGTAATTGAGAAATAAATTGGAATAGAAATTTTTAGACACATCGCGTAACAAGACTGAAGTAAATGTAAATTGTATTCTAAATTATGATGGAAGATTTTTCTTCAGAACTTTCAGTTTCTTCACAATCGAAAACATTCAAATGAGTTATTCCGTCCGGGACCATAAAAAACAAAACAAAAAGAATACCAACCAAATATGTCGTTCCCATCGTCAGTTATAATTGAGATTCCATTAAAAAAATATGATTTCTTATTATAGAAGAATTCAAAACTCAACTCCAAATACTAGGCCAGCTTATTATTTTCAATTGTTATCAGATATAATTTGACGAAAGTTAGCAATCTTCCATTTCAATGTAAATAAGTTCCAATTTCAACGTTTTTATTATAATTAAAAAGGATGGATTATGAATCAAGTCGTAATTTACGTAAAATTTAAGCTTAAAATATTCCCAATAGTCAGAGAATTTAATCGAATATAAAACCAATTAAGTACGAGTTAGGTCTTTTGAGAATTGATTAAAGTTTATACCTACATGAATAATTGTTCTGAGGCATTGATAAAAGTATTTTCTTAACTGTATTATGCATAGTGATAAACTTAGAAATCTACCTGCAAATTAAACAATTCATAAAATAAAAGGGGGCTTGTAGATCATAGAATTGTATTATACAAATCACCCAAGATTTGATTGAGTAAGTGGATGAAGATTTTTTTAATGTTATGTCTAATTTAACTCTAAAGTGTATAAGCAACAGGTTAATTATTTCTCAAACATTTTGAATTGAGATAATGCTGCAGCACCCATATCTTTGGAACGATGTGACAGATCAGAAAGTTATTCCTCTTCTTCGCCTACATAACATAATCGAAGCTTTGTCCTTGTAACTAATGATTGTCTGGCTCTATACAATACCTTCAGTCACTATTCTTCTTATTTATTTTAATTGTTTACCAAATCCATAATTTTATGCCATGCACGTAAGGTAGGGCCTGGAATAGGTCGTCTCTTCTTTCAACCTCAAACAAGATAATGGGATCATCATCTACTCCAAAGGCAATTCAGACTTGCACTCGATTGTCACCGTATATTTAAACTACATGGCCAGGTTTTTCAATGGAGGCCTTTAATTGGTGATGATGCTTAGTATCGTAGGAAAGCTGATTTTCCATTTTACAGACGGGTAAGAAACTTCAAATTGGTGTGCTATCACATTTGGTCAAGTTCGATCTACCTAAAATATTTTGAATATGACAGCACACCAAATTTCAAGTCTGTAATCCAACTTATTCTTCGTCTTCAGTTAGTGATACAACCCAGGGTGGGTCTTGGCTGTCTGTATTACCTCCTTCCAATAATCTCGATCTTCCATCAGGTCCGTATCGAAAAGAACGTTCATTTTCAGCAGGTCGTTTTGGATGTTGTCTCTCCATCGCATGCGGGGGCGCCCTAAAGGTCTTTTACCTGCTGGAGTCTCTTCCCATACCAGTTTCACCAACCTTTCTTCATGGAGTCTCTGTACGTGACCGGCCCATTTCAGACGTTGAGATTTTATTTCCTGGACCATGTCACTGTCATTATATAGACTTTTGATTTCAGCATTATTTCTAATTCGATATTGTGTTGTATTGGGGTCGTAATGAGGTTCGAAGATTTTTTTCAGTATCTTGCGTTAGAAACGTCTGAGTTTTTCTTCTAATTCTAATCCGACTGCAAGTTGCAAGTCTAAGTAAATGGGTGCCTGTGTGAAATGAAGCGACCCAGTTGTTATCACATTTACAAACATAAATCCTATGACGTAGAGCTAGCGCTTGCAAAGCAGTCGCTGGTTGCTGATATGCCAATGTAGTGCCACCAAGCAGCTGATAGCAATCATGAGTAGGTATCTATACTCGTAGCGATTAAGTAGCACCTCTATTGAAGGTCCCGTTAATGTACGTGTATACGATGATGAAACCTTCCTTAATAAAGGCACCAGTGCTAATGCAACGCTGTTCTGGGAACAGACTTTGCATTATTGACGGTACCTTTAGTTTTCGTATATACGGTGCTCGAAACGTTATGAAGTTAGGTTATGACACGTTTTAGTGGATTTTGGTCTGATAGGTTAGGTTTTTGGGTTTTGTTGACAATATGACAGTTTAAAGTGAATGACATTTCTTTACCTTTACTACTGTGGTCAACGTTGGTTAACAGAAACTGAAAATTGATTACTGCCAGATACAGTACTTCTAACTTCAGTAATATCTTAATTTAAGGTCACTTACTTTAACAAAGTACAGATTGCTTTGTCACGTATACAGTTTAGTGAAATTACTTTATTTAAAGAAGAGTTTAACAACGGCGCCGATATGGCCACGTGTATGCATACTAATAATATAAACTTAACAATAATCAAACGAAAATAAACAAAAAAACTAAATCACACAAATCAAAGCGGAAGCAACCAAACAACCATCGAGAAAAACAACCACTTGAAAAAACTACCAATAGGGCAGTCATTTGACATTTAACAGCGATAGTGAAAATTACAAACTGTTTGACTTTGTAGTCGTAGTTGCAAGTTACATAATACGATGTTTTGACGTTCTATACCTACCTAACAAATTCAATGTAATTATAGCTGACTAGTTCTTTGTTAGAGGCAGCAACGTTTCCAGTTGCGAGATCGTCATACTCGCCATACCAAAATTGACGTATGACAGGAATGATTGTACAATTCTCTTCAGTCGCGTTTCGGCTGTAAGTTAAATGATAAGCGTGCGAATCATAATCGACTGTCATCCAAAGTCTGACCAAGCTCAGTGCTCGTTAACTTCGATAATCAAACTCGGCTAGTATAATGCTCGGTTATATTGGTTTGTCTATGATGAAGATATAATATTCCGAAACGTATTCAGTATTCAATCATCCCCTTTACATTGCAGTTCTGGGGAGGAACTTTGTATCTCTTACCTACATTTTATTCGCTTACCTAGCAAGGCCATGGATACATTGGTAACATTAAGAGGTCTCGATTCAACCGCCAATGTATTTGATATTGAATAGTTATTTATCAGTTTCTTCATTGTCACTTACCTTTCCCAACTCAGCCGTCGAATGACATTGGTGTCATCCACTACCATTTGGTTTTTGGAGCAGTTGCCTTGATTCAAAAGCTTGCCAATTCTGAAGAGAGGCGTACTACTGCTGGGGCTTGGCATTTTGTAAGCTCTGGCAGCAACAACATGAGGGGCAGGTACCCTGAAAGAAAAAAAAAGACGAAAAAATATTAATCTCTTGAATTTGACAAGCATTCCACATCCTGTTGGTCTAGTCAGAAGTTTATAACTAGTGTTAATTTTTGCTACTTTGAATTAAAATACCTACGATAACTTTTTGGATTTGTTATCTCTATCTGAACATATTATCAAACAAAGTAGTTATCTGTGTCTGATTGTCTGTATTCAAGTTTTTGTATGGTGGAGAAAATTCAATGTTTTTTAATCAAGTCATTAGGAGCTTACATGGCTTTAGATGACAAAACCTTGATGAAAAATATATACTAAAGTACTTTAAAAACATAGTGAAAATTCCTCCATGGTATAGGATAACCCACATTTTTTATATTCCATTCGCTATACATTATTCTAGAATCTATTGTATTTGTCTTCTGCGGTTTCTATACAGGGTGTGCGCAGGACTTGAGGATGTGATAGCTCGTCCAAAAAATATGAAAAGAAAGTTTATATTAACTTACTCTCTAAAGTGCACCATTTTAGAGATACAGGGTGTAGAAATTAAAAAAAAATCGTTTTTTGTGAATATCTCCGGAACCGTTCATAGTACAGAAAACAGCTTTTCTAAGCATTTTCCACTCATAATAAGCTATGTTTTGAGTCAGAAAAAAATTTTGTTACGTTATAATTGGTGAAGATTTTGAAGGAGTAGTGGTTGTTTTTCTCCCCAATTTCTACGCCAATGTAAAAAGTACGGTTTTGAGGGGCCCCTTTGAACCGCCAATGTTTTCTACACAAAAAAAGGTATTGTTGGTCGTGAGCTCTAAGGTCAACCGTTTTCGAGAAAAATCAACTTTTACGTTGAAAAAACACGGTCAATTTTAGCTTTTCTTACTTGTTCCAACGTTAACATAAATTTTGTTTGATGAATAAATACAAAAATTGTATTTCAAAAAATTTACCGTGTTTTTTCAACATAAAAGTTGATTTTTCTCGAAAACGGGCGACTCACGACCAATATTACCTTTTTTATGTAGAAAACATTGGCGGTTCAAATGGGCTTCTCAAAACCGTACTTTTTTCATTGGCGTAGAAATTGGGGAAAAAACAACCACTACTCCTTCAAAATCTTCACCAGTAATGACTTAACAAAAATTTTTTTTCTACTCAAAACTTAGCTTGTTATGAGTGGAAAATGCTTACAAAAGCTATTTTCTCTACTATAAACGGTTCCGGGAATATTCACAAAAAACATTTTTTTTTAAAATTTCAACAACCTGTATCTCGAAAATGGTGCATTTTAGATGGTAAGCTAATAAGAACTATTAATAATGACTTATTCAACCTATGTTTAGAATTCTAGTTGTTTTTATAGGTTTGACCTACTTAGAATGAGAACAAGAACTTTGAAAACATTACTTAGCTAAATATAGGTCTGCTTTATAAAGAATCAATAAGTATATTTTTTACCAAATACAGCATTAGTATCAGAAAACAAACAAAATACATCAACAAAATAGAGCTTTGAGAATTAAATCTTGATAGATTAATAATTGTCCTTAAATACCTTCGTAGAGCAATAAAGCATTTGGAAAAAACATATGATCCTAAAAGCTGAACACATCAGCTGAAATAAACTTACTATAAATAAAACAGAAATTTGTACGGTAGCTACAGATGGAAAAGAAACAATGTGCCCAGAATCCAAGGAGAGGGAACATTCGAGTGGAAGATAATACGGAGAATAGCTGGTCAAAAAAAAACAGTAAGTAGAGAATAGAGATGACTCAATTACACAGAAATGAGAGGAATAATCGACAAAGAGTCTTTAAGGCAAAAGGGTAGAGATGGTGGGGACATAATATACTTATAACAAACTTAGAACTATTAAGAAGATACGTAGTCTGAGGTACTTTTAATGATAGTATATGTATTGGATAGTGCAAACGGCCCGTCAATTCATCAAAAAGTAACTCTGAACACTCAGTCTAGAGTTAAACTTAGTTAAAACTACAAACAATCTGACCGGCAAACATTGACCGTTTATGGATTCCATAACTATTTAAAGAGCAATCAGAAATATTGAGTTTTGTTTTCAAAATTTCAATCTAATAGAAAATTCAATTCAAAAATCATTATCATTGTAAAAATTTTGCTCTTATAATATTGTTCGACGAAATTATTTCTATATGAAGTACTGAATTGTAAAAGAAGTCCCAACCAGAGCGCCGGATTTTACCTTGTCTAGTTGCTATTACCACAATTTTATATTATATTGAAAGAACCCGCCGTTATTATGCTCAGTATTTTGTAAATGATTCCTATACATCATAACAGAATGGTAATACAGTGTGTTTATCATGTATTTAAGAGCTTTAATATCTTTCCATCTTGCCATACGAAAAAAACTTCAACAAGGCGACTTCTTTGTAACTTTCTGCTGTCGAATGATGTTTAAAAATAGCAAATAATTACCAATAATATCACATATATAATGTAATAAAAAGTAATCATATAAACTAGATTTAGAAACTTCTGTGGTGGGTGTTGTTTCCTTATTGATGCCAAAACACATGATTTTATATTAGGATAATGTTATACTTATGAGATTTTTCATGGCAAATCTAGTTCACGCAATGCATTATCCAGAACGATGTCATCCAGAGATTAAAAATATTAATTGGAAAGAAAATTAATTTTGCAAGTTCCGTCTGTCTGGATGGTATCGTATCCAATAATGCTCTCCTTAAAAAAGTCATCTTACGACATTTTCCAAATGTGATTGTTCCATTTCTATTTATATTATTTCTAAGAGCTTTTCTTTGCTGTAATGTATGGCAAGAACATGCTTTTTATCTAACCTTTACTTAACTTAAGTGCAAATAGAATCTTACTCAACAGTTCAATAAACATGTATATCATTATAGGGGGCGTGAATAAAGGTGAGTTTATACAGTAAATAAAATAAAATAAGAAACAAATTAGAATTGAAATAAGAATAACCTCAAAAAAGATTGGTTTATACAGATGACGAAAATAAAATAAGAAATAAGAATGAACCAATCAAATCACAGCTTTTTTGACAAAAACTTTTGTGTTGTATGCAACTTAAGTGTTCTCTGGTAGTTGATCATGCGCATTATCAACAAGACATAGAACAAAAATCGACAGGGTTTTCTCCAGATGTCCTATTTCGCTAATATATAGGCCTATCGTCTGAGTCTTACAATCCACTACTGTAATTACCGATGTATCAGATAATGAAAACAATGAATAATATACGATGTGATATTTAAAACATACATATCATAACATATAAAAATTTCGGGTCACGTTGTTTATCCGCGATGAACATCTAAAGTACTGAACCGATTTTAATAAAATCTTGTACACTGTGTGCAGTTTGGTCCAACTTGAGAGATAGGATAGTTTATATCTCAATTGATAGTTGCAATATTTTTTTATTGCAAATTATTTGTCTACTATCGGACAAAGAATTATAGCTATCTGTGAGTTTCATAAGATTCTAGCAGATGGCGGTGTAAGGTAATTCATCGTAATATCTTTATAAGAAAGATCTGGACACATGTAACAAAACTTTATTTTAGGATTACTAGTAGGTATATAGGTAATTATAGCAGATTAGATGTCATTCTCCCACCATTTGCCTTCATCTTCTGTAGGATTAGAAATGCTTTGAGAATCATCACCATAGCTGGACGATGCTGGTGCTCCATAGCCAGCTGAGGGAATACCATTGCTTGGTGCCACTGGTATACCATAACCAGCTGAGGGAAAACCCTTGCTTGGTGCCACTGGTATTCCATAACTAGCTGATGGTGATAGTGACATTCCATATCCAAAACTAGGTGATGCAAATCCACTCTGAGCAGTTGCCTGAGAAGAATTACCGAATGTTGGTGTGGGGCCATTGTTTGATGATGGAATATATGGTGGAGGACCATGCAAGTCTACTGTCGGTCGAGTAGGTCGAGAACTGGTATATTCTGCATTTGAAGAAAATAACTCAGGTTCAATAATACAAGTATTGTTACGGCAGTAGGTATGTGGTCGACAGTCACTTGTTCTAAAACACTCGACATCTCGACAGGGTTCTTGAGGATACTCTGGATCTTCCTTAAAGGGTTCAAAACATTCACAGATAACAAAATGGTCAACGACTGAACAACGCCTGCTGCGCTCACAAACATTCTCCCGACATGGATCAAAGCATTTGTTATTACGACACACTTCAGCCTTACCGCATTGAAAATCAGAACTGCAAAAACTGACAGCAAGACGTCCCGCCAATGTTAATTTGCTGGCTTGAGATTTGTAACCGCAAATGGGCTGTTCAGATAGTTGGATAGTTTTCTTATACTCCAGTACTTCCACGGAATTCATTGATAATATCGGCAACAATTGCTCCAGTTCATCACATTGCCATGGGTTTGGCAAGATGACAGCTTGTCTCAGCGATGATATCATTAAAATATCCGGTACACTTGTGAATTGATTTAATGCCAGATTGACTGCTTCGCAATAATCCACTTCGCAATAATCGATGCGTTCCAAATTGTTGCCAGCTATATCAATATTTTTCACTTCATGGTCAAATTGTAGTGCTAATTTCCGTAACTGGTTATGACTCACATCTAAAAATGATAGCGATGGAGCTCGGTGTGTTGACAGAGCAAATCTTTCAAGTGAATTGTGAGACAGGTAGATACCGATTAATGTCTTGGGTAGCTTATGGACCGGGAATGACTTTAGATCATTTCTGCTTAGACTCAAATATTGAAGATTTTTAAGTCCCGTGAATGCACCAGTTGGTATATATTTCAGCTTATTCCAGCTCAGATCCAGTGCTTGGGCAGCTACATTTTTAAATGTACCCTCGTGTAGTGTCGTAATTGAATTCAGTGACAGATCAATCTCTTGCAAATTTGGTAGATTAATAAACGAACCAACAGCGACAGCTGATATTCTTTTGTTACGTCCAATGATCCGTGTCAACCATGGTGAGTCCGTGAAGGCACATTGTGGAATTATATCAGCTTGCAAAATTAACACCGACGTACTATTGTAATAGTAACCGCATCTATCAAATGCACATTTGCCTGTCGATGAGCAATGTTCGATACGGAAACAGTAATAGCGAAATTGATTCGTAATATCACAATCCGGTTTGAAGGTTTCACAAAATGCCAAGAGCATGATAAAAACTACTATTAAGCATTGACGATTCAACAACATCTTCGAGAGATTAACGCAGACGCGCACCTGTGTATCGTGTTACAAACTGGAAATATTTGATTACTGATCTTGCTATTATATATACTGGTTGTATATCTGTTGGAAATATGTAAATTAATTTAAACGCTCACCAGAAATAGATACATTTTGAGGAAGAGGCAAGAAGTGATTATTTGGGGGACAGCTAAATATTTTTTTTTATTGAACGTCTTATTTATTTGGATATAATAGAATATATCAGTTCATTATTTATCGTAGAATTCTATCAGGATAATTATAGTCTAGTTCAGAGTTAAGAACCCATTTATTTTTTGCTAATGGAAATTAAAATGCATGTTTTACCAATGAGACGCGCTCTTCCACTCAACAATATGAAAATAGTTGAATGAAATATTGAAAAAAAAAGTGAAACAATAATAATAATCTTTAGTAACTCTAAGAAGATACAAAGTGGGTATAATAATAAAAATAAAAAAAATTGGTACTATAAGTATCAGCCGTGCACCGTATCCAAGCCTTAGCCAAACAAAACTAGTGTACAGACTCTTTTAAATTAGATAGAAATGTAATATTAAATTAGACCTAAATTATATTTTTGTGGTGTCAATCACCGGAAGGTTGAGACATAAGTTTGATATTTAAATAATAAAAATCTCCAATCGACTGATTTTTCAAATTACTGGGTATATAATTACAAATTTTAGCAAGGTTATGTGGCGGGATAGGGTCGACTGTTATTTTAAGGCGAATATTAATATCGTCAACTTGTGATGATATTATTTTGTGGATTAAAATACACAAGTGAAGTAACCGCCGTTTCTTCACGTCTAACCAACAAATATCCGTTATTGCAAGCGATACATGATCACATGAGATTTGTATAAGTTGAAGTCTGCGGCATTCAGTTTGTATTAATGCAGGGCAGTAAATACAATCTGCATAATTGAGGTGAGAGAGACTAAGAGAGTTACAAAGGATTATTTTGCATTTTCTGGAGAGGATCTGTCTGTTGGAGTAGATCAGTTTTAGCCTACTAAAAGCTCGTTTGATCGCAAGTGAAACATGCCGAGTGAATTTCAATTCATAGTCAAGAATACGTAATAAATTCCTTTCGAATTTGGATAAAGTTAGCTGAACATTATCTAAAGATAATTTAATGTTATGTGAGTTTCTTTCGAGATCTACTTAGATTTATTTACTTATATTTATCCTTCAAAAGAAGGTTTGATAATGGACAGACCATTACTGACAGAAACTTTCATGGGTATATTAGAAAGTACTACCATAGTAGTAATTTCTTATACTAGTATAGATATGATGTTTATATTTCAGCCTGCTTCATTAGCTCTAATGGGAACCTTAACTCATTTTTGAACTTCATTAATAGCCTCCAACCTTCCATCTAAACCAACTTGTGGAGATTGCTTGAATATGCTATACAGGGTGGGCCAACAAAAACTTCACACTCCGATTTATCGACTTTAAAATTAAACTTTGGTGAAACGCTCGGAGCCGTATGATTTGAGGGAGAACAACTTTCCTAGTCTTTTTCATCCAAGTAACTCCCACCCTTGGGGTAAGCACAACCCCCTGATTTTGAATAGGGTTGAGAATTGTTGCGATACCTTTTTTTGAAGATCTCATCATTTTCATCGATAATGAAACGACAGGGTAAAATAGTTGTAATTGACCTTGATGATAATTATTGTTATTAGATTGAGACCGTACTATTTACTCGAATATTTACTTCATTTCATCTTGAATTTTCAAGAACGTTATAACCGATTCAACACGATTGTGTCGATTTATTAGAGTTAAAATTGTGTATACCATAGAGGAGAGGGTGGAAATTATAAAATTGTATTTTAAGAATGACGACTCTGCGCGAATAACAGTTAATTTATTTAACGAATGTCATCTTGAAACAAACATCTCCCCTACTTAAGTTTTGTAACTGCTTTCCAAATTTGAAGCTACTGGTTCAGTCGAAAAAAAAAGAGGGTGCATGAAAGAGACGAAGCAATGGCAGTGGACGTTTAAGGTTATGTAGCAATGGATCCGACCCTCAGTACTAGGGAATTGTCTCAAGTATCTGACGCACACAAACAATCAGGAGAATCCATAAACATCATAAGTTTCATTCTGTCAAGATACGGTTGGTCCAGTAACTGAATGAGGATGATCGCCGAGGGCAGTTCTGTGAAAATATTAATAATAATCAAAAATACATGTTCGATATCTGTTTTTCGGATTAGTGTTCAATATACCCTAACGGAATTGTAAATAGACATAACTGTCGGTATTGGTTAAACGAAAATCATCGACGTTTTCATGAAGTGCATACTCAACAAGTAAAAAAGTAAATGTTTGGGCGGATCTTTATAGAAATATCATAATCGGCCCCTTTTTTATATCCAGTAATATCAATGTAGAAATTTATCAGGATTTATTAGAGAACGCTTCCAGCTCTCGTGAAGGAATTGGAGAATGAAGAAGACCATCATACGACCATTTTTCAGCAAGATGGCGCACCACCTCATTTCGTGCCTCAATTGGGGATATATTTAGTGGCTATCCGGTTCACTTGATCTGCCTCCACTGGATTTTTTCTATGCGGTCTTCTGAAATCTAAAATTTTTGCTACGCTGCCCGAATCACTGGAATTTTTCGAAATCACATATTTAATGATTGAATTAAATAAACTAATCACAAAACGCAGTAGTGTTTTTTTCGTTATTGGGTAGACTGTTGTTCACATTGTTTCTTTCACTATTTCAGCTGTCATTTCGTCATCGAAAAATTTTTTTGGGTCAGATAGTACTCAATAAGATCTTCAAAATAAGGTATCGTAACACCGCTCACCCCTATTCAAAATAAGGGGGTCGTGCTTACCCCCCATTAGGGTGTTGGAGTTACGGGAATGAAAAAAGCACAAAAGTTGTTCCTCCACAAATCTGATATTGACTGGTCCGAGCGTATGTCCATATTTTAATTTTAAAATCGATAAATCGGGATGGAAAGTTTTCTTTGGCTCATTAGGACTAAAAAATAGTCATTAACAATTATGAGTATCATCCTACTTGTTATATAAATACGCACTGTTCTCTTAGAATTTAATTCTCGTCTGATGAGATCGTGTTAATTCTTTTGAGAGCTACGATGCCTCAGACAAATAGACAGATAAACACGTTGGAATTAATTAAAGGAAAACTAGCTAAGAACACTCTCGACCAGCTCACGTTTCAAACAAAACAACTAAATCAAAATTGGATCATGCTTACGGTAGCTGCGTTGCCTTAAATAGATAGACATATTCAAACTTTAAATTTAATCAAAGAAAACCAAATCATAATTAATTCGATTGAGACCCGCCACCTCACAGATATACAACTCGAATTATTTATAACAACCCTATGATAACGTCGGGGATTAAATAGGTACCGAAGACGATCGGTCTGATTTCTGATTCAATCCATAATTATTATAGAGCAATAAGGTGTTAATGAGTTTGATCTTCCGGCAAAAATAAAAACTAAGACAACAAATTTCATATTGTCAATATATACTGCGTTTCACAATGAGAATGTTGTGTGGTCGGGTATAGGCAATGTGCTGGTTCTTTTGGAGTTGGTGCCTACAACAACAACCTACAACGGCACAACTTCAAAATAACCAGCACCAATAGCATTAATATTATTTTTTATTTTTCAGTGCAACAACTAATAGATAACGTCGGTTCATTTTTTTGTGAAAAATATTCATGATATCTTTAATTCTGCCATCTGAGTCGAATTGTCGTTTGCACTAATCTTAGCCTCACGAATTTTGTTTTTATAGAGTTTTTTAATTTTTTTATAGACGGTTTTACTGTTATTATGTCATTATATACCTATTGTTTTTGTATTTCCTCAAGTATTCTTAAATATTTTCTCATACACTCCATCTATTCGGGAAACCAACAAATGTTATCATAGTTGTATGATCTTACAATATATATTTCTTTTCAGGAAATGATTTGAGGTAAGAATTGTTTAACTCTAGAAGGTTAAATTTTGGGTTAATTTTAATATCGTTATCACAAACAAAGTTCCAGGAGACTTCTGAGATCAAGTCATATTTTTCTGAAACAGGGATATACCCCTCCGGTTCCCTTAGTTACTGAAAGCTCAACGATTTGTCCCATATGATCAGACATATCATTTTTCACATTGGCTGTGGTTTAAACTTCAGTACCTACTGCTGCTAACAAAGATGTTGTATAAACAGTTAGGTATTTTGTATCGTTGTTTCAAATATTGTTGATTTTAGAGCAAAGCCCGCATGGGTATCACCCAGTAGTAGGTAACTCGAGAACCTCACCCATACCAAAGTGCACATTAAAGTCGTCAACCGTTGCAACATTTTTATTTATTTCAAAAGAATAGTTTATTCATTGTCGTTAAAAAGGTGTCAAAACTAACCGAAGGGGATCTTTACGAAATATATAAACATATAAACTGGAATACTTCAAATATATACATGAAAACTCAATACATTTCTCGACATTAAAACATAAATCACTAATTTTAAAACTAGATCTGATTTTTTTACTAACAGAACCTCTTCCGGAAGATTCTTTTCTGGTACTATACGGGGCAGTTTTATTTCCTTCCATCGGGATTATATAGTCGAAGTATACCTGACTACTTCTGAAAAGTAAGTAACACGAAAACATTACATTTTATTTTTACTCATTCCATTTCTTGAAATGCCACCAACAATTATGTCATAATAATGTGGCTGTAATAAATATATCCTTCTGAGGCATCTCCAAAGACAATACGCCCAGAAAGGATGGTAGGCATAGCCCCTCTTATTTCTGTCTCTTAAGATACGTGAAGTAAATCCCTCAGAGCCAGAGGAACGTGTTCATAATGATAACAATACAAATAATACAACATAAGGACTTTTCTGTCAGACAGAAACACAGCAAAGTCTTCAGCGCGCACGTGTTATGGAATGAGAAATGGATGAACGTGAGCGGATTACCTTTTTTCTACTTTTTTCTGTCTTATTAAAAACAAAAATTGTTGTTTTCAACTTTAAGGGGAATGTGTTGTTCAATTCACAAGGGTCTAGGAATGTAGTGAGATATTTTGACGTTAATAGAGATCTCATTGTTTGTCTCGATCATTCTTTTGTTGAATTGAATAGCATTTCTTTTGGACAATTTTGTAAATACCTGGTGATTTCGTTTGATATCCGCACCCTTATAACTTTTTTGACCGACAAACCCCGAACGGAGGAGTTCGCGCCTTTTACATAGTAAACGGGCTCCGATTTTCGATGATTTTTGATTCATTTGAAAGAGGAGGCTTGAGAAATGGTTCCATATTCATAAAAACGCAAATCTCTTTTGACAAAATGTGCAATTTAAACATTCTGGATATTGTCCTATTTTTAATTCTTTCCGATTTTCGAGAACAATTGCCACCTTCACCCCATTCTAGCGAGTTTTTTGAAGCAAAGAAGATTTCGGATTTGGATTTTTACGAATATGGGACTATTTCTTAAGTCTCTTCTTTCAAATGAATAAAAAATCATCAAAATCGGAGTACGTTTGCTATATGCATAGAAATAATACTCCTAGAAGGCTAATAGAGTGAGAAGTCCCTCACGAAGAAAGAGAAACAGTAATAGGGTAATGACATACGCTTGCGCGAAAGTCTATCTTATATATTCGTTTATGTACTTTTCTTAAGGACAGTGTTGTCAAACTTGAAGAAATTTCCCGTTTTGAAAGATTTTGAAATAGAAAAGAGAAAGTAAATTACTTTTTTTGGTGTTAATGTGATGTTGTGATCGTTCTCACATTTGAATTTCCAGAAAAATTAAACGGCATGTTGTTATGTCTATAAGTAAGTCTAAGAAACTTTTTGTTTATATATGTATATATGAGATATTACGAAATATGTTAACACGATTGAGGTCGCAGTTTTGGAAGTATCAAGTTCAAATAATTTGGTACAAAAATCAATCTCTTAAATATCTTGACCGAGTTCGTTATTGGCCATTATCGAGTAAGTAGTTTCAAAATGTCGACCGTTAAAACATTTATAAAAAACAACATGCTGTTATTTTTTTAGAAATTTAAAAGTGTGAATGATTGCAATAGGTACATTTTTAAAAGAAATTTACCGAATATTAATAAAGGAATAATCTATGGGTGTTCAAATTCTGAGAAATTTACCTTACCGCTGGCTACAGGCCGTCGGGATTTTTTAATGTTTTATTTTATAGAGTTATTATCCTCACCAGGACAGAAGTAGTTATTATTTGATTGAAAATTTCTTATCAATTCTAAGTACTTTAGTTTAATTCTATCTAAATTGACTTGAGAAAATTTAAATATTAGCTGATTAAATATATTGGAAATATCTTCATTTTCTAAACCAGTATAACAAAAGAATTTATTTTTTAATAAGCCTAAACCCTATAAAAACGTTCGGTATCGGTAGTAGGTAAAACGATCCAGTAAGGGTCCCTGATTTATGTATATAAATAATATATACATATATATGCATATATATTTAGTAATATTTATCTACCATATAAATATACAAAAGTGGAGATTTTTTATTATGTTCTAGCATATAACGATTATTTAACACAATGGAAATGTTTTATAGTTTAAACAAATAAGAAATAATATTTAAGTGTGAAAACAAAATTTTCTTATTGACCCCTGTAGGTACTGTTTGACATGCCGTCCTATAATCATTCTTTGACACATGCGCAATAGTCTCTAAACCCTATCATTTCTTTCAAATACATGGATTTGTTGTCTCTCTTTCTTCGTGAGTAGATCTGCTTATATACTCTTATATACTAGCCTTCTAGGAGTATTAATTCTATGACTATATATATACAACACGTGCACTAACCAAAAAAAGCAGATAGTCAAATTGTATATCTGCTCCGTTTGGATTCGTCTGTCAAAAAAGATGATTTTAGCAGTTTTTACATACGTCATTGTAGAGATAAGTTAATGACTATCTTTAAAAAATATGAGAAACAATTAAAAACTGTAAGGGTTTCTTACACTTTCTTGTTGAATAAAACAAATTATAAGGGTGCGAGTAAACGATTTTATCATATTTGATTACCTAGTCTAAATCTAGGAAAGAGAAACCTACAAGATTATAAAAGAAAATATGTAGTTTGTCCTTTGAATAGAAAAAGTTGACTATCGCAGTTTTGAAATATGTCATCGTAGAAAGTATAATGTATAATTTCTTGTCGAAATAAAAGAAATTACAATGGTTGATCACATTCCAAGCTATAATTATTATTAGGAGCGTAACCGAGCTCCGCCCGGCGGTCAATTCTTTACCTCAATACCCATTTTGAACAGATGCGTTCCCCCACGAGATAGTCGGGGAATACGGCGGCACATACTAGATCCAGAATTATATAACGTATAATTATCAATAATACATAGATAAGAAAATAAATAAAATTTATTATTTTCTAGAATCAATTTCTTCATGTAGCAATATACAACACTAGTTTTACTGAGAAGAAGAGCAAATGCTATTTCTTTAACAAATCTCCACCAAATACGGTTGTCACTTAACTTCTGGGCTTGATAAAATTTCGTACTATTCACTAGAACAAGTTGTTTTCCTTTTTCACTCTGAATATATTAAACCTCCATGATGGCGTTTTGAAAAAAATCTTTCAACATAAAATTTGTCCTGGAATTGGCTTATTTATGTAGTTCCTACAGTTCAAGCGAGCTCCAGGAAGGGTTTTCATTAAGGAGTAATCAACTATTAGACAAATACCTGTTTCTAAGATTTTCAATTTAAAAATTATTGATAGTAAAGAAAACCAAGGAGAGGAGGCGGAGATTCTTCTTATTAAATAATTTTCTTATTTGAACCCAAAGTTTCTTTGGCCCTACTGACCTACGAAATTCAAAAGTGTGAACGATCGCAATAGGTACATTTCTACAAGAAATTTAACTAAAAACTCAATGCCTTGGGTGTGGTTACATCGTCGGTTTCGTAGTATCTATTGGACAAGACGAAGAACAAACTAGACGGTGCTATCAAGAATAAACATCAAAACGCATCTGATACCGCTATCCATTATAAGGAAGACCAAACAATGAACAATTACAGTTGATAGTGTAAATGGTGGGAAATCGTAGTATTGACCGGACAAATAAATCACAGCTAAGAAACATTAGACTCTGAACACGTATATCATGCACAAGACAGAGACAAATACGCCGAAACAGTCATCAATCTCAACTGAGATGGCAATAAGAGGAGGAGGATTCTAACAACTGAATGAATGAAGCAACAAAAATATTACAGAGCAGTTTCTTATGCATTTATGGATAAATTGAGATAGCACAAGAAATTCAAAAATCACAGCTCAATAGCTCATTTCTTGTAATTATTATACGTGTAACCATCTGAAATCAAATTAAACCAAAATGTATAAAAAAATAATAAAATGCACATGATTATTTTACCTGAGCAATAGGGTACCATCGGCTCCACGTTCAGGTCCGTAGTTTCCTGAACCGCACAGTCTGCTGACCGCCGATTTTCGGCGTAAATCCAATGTGGCAGAATCATCTCTGCAAAATGAACCACGCGATGAAAGAAATTTGGTGGATATGCTGGCTCTGGCACTGGGAGGAGTTGGAAGTGTGCCAGCATCTGAAATTTATGAAAAATTAATAGAATTTTCAAAACTCAATCCACTTGAATATAGCATAAGTATTAACGGACACGAATAAAACTCTATTGGGATCTTTGAAATAGACATACGCTACCTAGTAACGAAACATGTTACTATAATACTGGCAAAATTGACAGAATCATGAAGCAAGAAAATATAGAATCATCATAGAAATCGAAATCTTCGCCTCGAGTCATAATTTTATGTTATAATTCCTATTTACTTTTGACCGACTGACTGTGTGGTGTTTTACGTTCGTTTGCGCGCATTTCGCAAATATTCATTGTACTTGGGTAATGGTATAGTTGAACGTTCAACGATTTTCGTGACTAATATTACACTTAAAAGTGTGAAATAAATATTGTTCACAAAAAATGGACCAACGTTATTAGTTGGTACACTGAAAAATACAAAATAATATTAATTCTATTGTTATTGGTACTTGTGAAGTTCGTGCCAAAAGTTTTTAATCTGCACATCTTCAAAAGTACCACTATTCTGTATTTTCAGTGTACCAACTAATAACATTGGTCCAATTTTTTGTAAAAATATATATTGATGTTAAGGTCATTACAAAGCTAATCTCAATATAAGTTCCTAATATATGAACAGGCAATTAGCTGATTCTAATGGTAAAATGAAGATCAAACGATAACGTATTTTTGAATATTACGTGCAAGTCCAACATGCTTTTATTAGGCCTCTTAAATTTGAAAGTTATTCCAAAAGGCCCTATGTTTGATTTAATTTGGCACACGAAACATTTGAATCAAGTAAAAAATCGCTTTGATTTCGTCCTCTTTTGGACTATTTAGCTATACATATGAGTCTGGGATGTGGCTGAAAAAGCAAAAGCACATTTCGGCTCTTAAATGAGAGTTTTACATATTTTCATTTTGATAATATAGCTCACTCTCTGTTTGCGAAATCAACAAGGGAAGGGCAACTGGGATACTTTTTCTAGACATATAAAAAGCGTTCGACATGGTTTGGCATAATGAGCATATCTATAAGATAAATTCATTTGGAGAACCAAATCCATATCTCCAACTAATAGACTCATTTTTGAGTAACATAGTCATATCACTTCAAACACGCGAAAAATGGTAGCCGGTGTACCACAAGGTACAATACGGTCTCCCCTACTATACATCATATATGGAGCAGATACACCACGTATCAATAGAACTCACATGTCATTATACGCAGACCATACCGCGATCGCATCTTTATCGAGAAAGCCAAAGTTTATTACCAAAAACCTGCAAACAGCAGCAGAAGCCATTGAAGACTAGAAGAGGGAATGGAAAATAAAAATCAACGGTAGCAAAAGTCAAGCGCTACTAATAAGAGGCAGGAAGCGCATGAAACCGGTCGGAAATATCAAAATTAACGGGGGGGGGGAATGTTATATGGAGTGATAATGTAAAGAACCTAGGAGTCACAATTGACAAAGGTCTCACATGGAGAGATCACGTCAATGCAACACTCCACAAGGCAATTGGAACCAGGATAAAGTTAAACCCTCTGATTGGGAGACGAAGCAAAATGTAACTAAAGAATAAGCTGGCCCTTATAAAAGCGATCATCACGCCTATATTGACATACGTGGCTACGCATGCAAGACACAACGAAAAAGAATACAAGCCCAAGAAAAAAGTAAAGAAAGTCCTAAGAATGGCTTTAAACGCGCCATACTACATGTCTCAAATAGAAGAATATACGAGGATCTGAGATGGACACCAGCCCTAGAAAAAAATACAATGATTGCTACGGGTAGGATGGAAAAAGCCGCCAACCATCAAAACCGGGAACTTAAAAGGCTAGTCGACTATGACGGGCGACTAGTTGACAGGTACAAAAAGTACAAAAGGCCAAGACACCAAATAAGTGAATGAAGGGTGAAGAGAGAGAAATTACCAAAGGATTCAAATAGAAATCCAGAGTAGAAAAGCGCAAAGCAAGAAGAAAGTCACCATAAAAATGAAGGACAGGAGAATATGCACGTGACGCAACGAGGGACACCAAACTTCCATGAGGAAGCGAAGTAGAAACGGAGGGGAAAAGGTTTTAGTCGGTAAAAATCCGAAAATCAATGATTCTGATCGGTTCGTTTTATCGAAGATTTCCTAAACCTCGCCTCAAAAAAGCTCGCATCAATTATTATTCCCTCTAACTCATAGGTGGCCTTGTAAGGATCACCTGGCTAGAAAAAGGTATTTCTACAATCTGCTGCCAAACAATTCGCTTACTTATTTGGGCACATTCGAATATCTGATGTGTATCTGAAGCGAGTCCTGCAGTCTAAACAAGGATGAAATCACGGAAGACATTTTCAAAACATCTCTTCAGTAGCGAAATCGTTAAATCCTCTCATAAAATCATTGTGCATCTTTTCAAATTTATTTGATTTGATAGTTCTTCTGATCTCTCTCCTACACTTCTGACATTTTGAGATACCGAAATGAGATTTTTAACACTTTTTTACTCTATTCTATAACACGAATGAGAAAATATACATACAATGCGTCCCAGAAGTAACGTCTAAATTCACTTGAAATCCGTGATTTTTTTAAAAAACCCTCGGACTCTTCGGTTTTCATTTATATCCTTTTTTATGATTAATTGATTTATACAGGCTAGCCCCCCACCGCTGTCAGTCCGTCCGTCTGAAATTTTCAGAGAATGTTTATATCTGTTGCCGCTACGACAACAAATAATAAGTCTGTCCGTCCGTTTGTCAGTTAGTGGGCTGTATCTTATGAACCGTGATAGGTAGGCAGTTCTCAGACTAGTTGTCGATTTTTTAAAATCTTGCTTCAAATTCTAAATGTTTCATGTACTACATCCTATACCAAAAGTAAACATTTATCGAAAAAAATACCAATGTAAGGGAGTCCCAGAACTAAAGTCTGAATTCATCTAAAATTTGGCTGGCAAGTCATGTATACAGGGTAGCATAAACCTTTTTTTATGAAAACAACTTTTTATTTCATTGTTAAACCTTGCTTCAAATTTCAAGTATTTTTCATGTAGATACCCTATGCCATAAACTCAACAGCTATCGAAAAAAAATATGAATGAACAAATCAGTTCTTCTTAGATTTATTTGTTATAAATCAAAACATTACAGTGCGTGTTTCTTCATTTTTTAATTCTGGTATTACTGGATGTTGACGTGTCACCATAGAAATGTTATAACAATTTCACTACAAATAAGATAATTGTAGAGTTCTTTCAGTAAGCGGGTCGTTCAAATGTATTTTTTTAATAATTATTGATGTTAAATATGACATGGTACATGAATCATATATAGAATTATATTCAAAATAAAAGAATTTGGTGTTTTCAGTTGAAAAGGATAAGTTGATAGTAGTAACTTACTTTTGAGATACCCTGTATACATAAATTTACAATCAAGTTAGCCGCATTAAAAAAACGACGGGTCCAAGCGTTTTCACAAAAACCACACGGCTGAATTTTCAAAGAATTTGGGCTTTACTTCTAGAACGCACTGTATATATATAAAAAGGTCAAACTATCTACGTACCTTGATGGTTACCCAATTGAGCCTGCAGTATGCTAACACCCGGTACAACGATGGCTGGTAATGTTCTAGATCTTAGCAGCGGTGCAGGCTTCTTGTTTGTCCTTCCAGCACCCTCAAGCCCTACACAGGAGGATCTTTGATCAATTCGATTGGCTGCTGCCAGTTGAGCACTGAAACAAAATGAAGCCTATGAATAGTTAATAGTTACTAATCTAATGAAAAAATCAGGAGTTCTTTCCAATTAGGCTCAAACACAATAGTCCATATGAAAAAAATGAGTAGGTATCTTAACAAATAATTGCAAAAAAAAATTCCCCATGCCTTATTGTTGTTTCTATCTAAATCAGTGGAGGAATTCTGGAAATAGCTTATGTGGACCTTACAGGTCGCACCCATAATCCTGTTTATGAAGGTCATATTTGGGATCTGGAAGCGTTGGCGCAGATACAATACACACATCTATTCTTTATACCCGATAAAGTTTTCGCCAACAAAGTTGGCACATTCGGTGGTAAAGCTGTAATTGATGATTTGCAGTCATATCCTAGAGTAGAATGAAGCAAATATTTGGAAACGATTGAGAAGCAGGTAGCCGGTATGGATAAATTAAATATTTATCAGTTATTTTCAGATACTGATTTTTTCGGAATTTGAGAGTATTACCAATAGATTTCTCGAGCCCGAAAATCCCACCCTGCATTTTTTTAAATCTGCGGAGCCATTCTCGAAATAGTTCATTTGGACCTAATGATTGGCGCCCATAAAATATGTGATTATCACCAGTCGATTTATCGATCCTGCTAAGCTTTGCAGCAAAATTTTTATCGTAAATCGTAATCTAACGAGCAATTCCCCGGTGGTCTAGTTGGTAAGATATTGGACATCTAACCGAGAGGTCTTAGGTTCGAGCCCAACAAGGTCAAGGACTTTTTCCATAGGTAGATGAAAATTTCCTAAAAAAACTCCAGGTTTAGAAGGATCGCTAGAAGTGGCAAAAACTAGCGGTCGACATCACTTGCTCTTGCCAACCCGAATTGAGGCAGCGTGGTAAGGTACACCTCAAAAACCCTCTGATCTGGTGGAATCGTATGTCCTTAGAGACATATGTGGGGTTCGAAGTCCACCTTAAGCTGTAGGTCCTCTTATCAGTTGCAGTACTGATAAGACAGTCAAGAGGAGGCCTGTTCAGGAGTGGAGGAAGGATGACGACGAACGAGCCATTTTGAGAAAAAGCTAGTGTGGACATCGGAGGTATACCCTCGTTTTTTTTTAAGCAAGCTACTAAGCCACTTCCGTAGACGAACCTAAAAAGCAAAACCTATATGTTAAATTTGAACAATATCGTTAGCGCTACTTCCATGATACACTAAATAGCAACATAGCAGAAATAGAAAATGAAAGAACTAATAGACATTCAGAAGCATTTTGTAAGAAGATTCGTGAATACATTATAAAATTCAAAAATAAGACTAAGAGAATAAAAGATAAAGAAGAAGTTATAGATGAAGAGAACGAAGATAAGTAAAAATGGTGTATTTAAAAAAAATATCACATGATTCTCAGTTACAACAAACAGAAGAAGACACAAACATCGACGAAGAAGTCAACACTTTAGAAGTACCAACTCTAGGAGAAGTGAAAGCAATCAGAACGAAACATGGAAAAGCCTTAGGAAAATATGGAATAATACGCACAACTGATTAAATGTTGAGGCGATAAGTTGAAAGAAAAGATCCATCAGCTGAAGGGAAGGAAATGTATCAAATAGTAGTTATTTATTGGAGGAAGATCAACAATAGAATAGGATGCAATGTATAAATATGGAAATATGGAAAACGCTGAAACTATAATAATGTCGCCGACCTTAGAGTCGTAGAAACAAGGATAATGAGAACAATACTAGGTTCCATAAAGATAGATAAAAACGAATACTGATAACGAATGAACCATGTGTTCGTCTTTGAAGTTTTGTACGTTGTATAAGAAAAAAGGGTTTCCGCGAGGAGCTTAAGACACAAAATGCAGGTTCCAACTGAAAACAGTTTGTGTGGAAAATCAAACTAAATTCCTACCACTTTTAAATGTCAGCAATCCATTATTGCAGATAGTCCTGATCGTCTTCAAAACTATTTAACAAAATTTCATCAGTGGAGCAATTGAGCTGATCTGCAAGTACAAATAAGATATAAACCATCATTAGTAGATTAGGGAAGACATAAATCTCGAAATAGAGATAAGAATTTTCATTGCAATAGCCCAGGCAACTTTAAAAAATAAATATCTTAATTACTGACAAAAGACTGAGCAACAAAATAACAAAAACAAAGTCTTACAACAAAAGAACAAAAAAAATATCTCACAAGTAATAGACTACCTAACTCAGGCAAATGATTAAAGGTAAAAGGTGGTAAATGTGCCTTTCTGAAAACATAGAACTGAAGACAAAATTCATCGAGGTCTTGAGTGAAGACGATGATCATTGTTAAATAACGTTAAAGACTGGACGGGATTGTATTTGGAGGGTTTGTTGAGGCGGAGGCGAAAGATAAAAATGAAATGGTCAGAATTGTTACTGATTTTCAATAAATAGCGTTAGTACCACATGAAGAAGGATTGTGGTATGAATAAAAAAAAGAATAATTTGTGAGTGATGAAATTTAGTAATCGATAGAAATTATGGCCCATGTTTCAGTTAATATCTGCAAATTGCTTTAGTAGTGGAGTCTACACTGCCATAAATATGATTTTATTTAAGAAAGTTTTTTTGAATTATATTCTTTTTCGATTATTTTAAATACAGACTGATTTATAGTAAATATGCAAGTCCTACTATATCAATGAATGTAATTTTATCTAGCACACATGTTATTTTATTGACATTTGTCATTTGCATTTATTTTGCATATCTTTTGAAAAGAAAAAGGTTAAGAGAGTTAGCTTGAAGTTAACAGGAACATTTTGTTCCATAATTAGTCCTAGAAAATTTGACCGGAAAATGGGAGCACCCTGCGTATCCTACTGTTTATTCAGGAGTTATGAAATCATAGCGATAATTCCGTGATCGCCCATCGCCTAGAAAGGTGGTGCCCATCGATAAATTCCCTACGGGTAGAATGAAAACCTCTGTGTAATTCTTAGAACAATCGCATCAGCGCCACCTGGTACTTGTAAGAGTACTTGAATTGGAATTTCAAGGTTGATTCGTGGTGCCTAGTGCATTTTCTAGTTTATCTATGATGATATATATGCACAGGCAAAAGTACTGTAAGCAGTGTTGCCACTTGTAAAATAATTATCGAATTCTAACATATTTTTGTCTCTAAACGATGCCAAAAAATAATAGGTAACATAATTGATAATAACATATTTTTATTTTCCCCTAATTTGTGTAACTTTCAGAATTTAGAGCAAAGTATAATTATCACTCTATTATTCTCAATCAAATCATTTTTCAATCTTATTCAAAAGTTGATGATCAGTGGCGATTGTAATGCCATTTAGCCTTCAATTGTAACAAGAAAGCAACGAATGCAAAATCAATTGACGAATTCTGATACAAACTGTCCCAAATTTATGACATTCTGATGTTAACAGATTCTATGGATTTTTTTATTAAATGTCTAAGCAATTATAGTCACTAAAACGATATTTCCAAAAGTGAATTTGACATAAACTGACTGAAAAAAATTAGTTCAACAGCATCATATAAATATGCGGATGGTGAAAATATTAATATTTTCTTTTAAGATTGCTTATACTTGATTTAATTTTCTCATTTTTTGTCTTCAAGTTCTTTTTTTTCTTTATAAGTATCTACCTGACTGTCATAAAATATATATTTTCAACAATAATACAAAAATTATACGTTATTTCTAGATTAATTTAAAAAAATCTATTTGTAACATAATTTTACCATAAAACCGATAATTTTGGCTACACCCTACGATAATTCTTTCACTAGCTTGTGGCATCACTGACTGTAAGTGATAAATGATAAGGGAACATTATATTGCATTTATGGGATATTGCATATAATAATAATAAACTGTACTGTAGATGTAGTTTGTCTTTAACTGATACAAGTTACGTAATTTAGGTAAATTTTTGAGTAGCGGATTTAGATGGGTATCGTGTATACTTGTAAGTAAACATCATGGTCTAAGACTATGAGTAAACATATCATTTTATTTGCTAGTCAGTAACATTTAAAGTTGGTCGATCAGCTGCTTTCCATTTCTATTGAAAACATTATTTCACATCTTCCTTCCGTCCGGTAATTTTGGGGCTTAATTAATTGTTTCTTTTCCAATTTTATACCCCTCGAATTATATGTAGGTATAACTGATAGTCCAACACATTCAAAGATGTCTTTAAAGTTAGTTAGAAAGTTAGACGTGAAAGAACTAAAAATACGTTACATACATAATGTAGTTTCTAAAAATTTTAAGTTTGTGGAAAGAACAATTAACAATTGTTCTGAAATTTCAGTCCAAGCATTATCGTTGCGAATAATTTGGAGAAATATTTACTTGTTTATGCCTTATGTCATTGCGTTACAACATGGAATTTTAATATCTACTCACAGGCGACACAGACCATGTTTTGATTTTTGTCTGAACTATAAATAGTTATTTTGGGAATAAAATGAAAACGAGATATTAAATCCTATTTTAGATAAAAGTGCTATTATTATTATTATTATTATTATTATTATTATTATTATTATTGTTGCGATTAAATTAAAATGAGAACAAAGTTTTATTCTGTTTGTTTTTATTTGTCCATTGCATGCTTGACTACAAAATTTTAAAAAAATAAAATCTCAATTACCTATTTTGTTTTTTTTGATAAATTCGTTAATAAATATTAAATTTTCTTTGAGCAATAAATTTTAAACGAATGAAGAAATGGTCATACCGTTTGGACATATTGTGTTGCAAATTTGATATAGTTTTCAAATCTAATAAAATATGCATTCGGTTCCATTTGCGATTTCGGAGCAAAATTAGGAAAACTTTTCCCCTAGCGAGGGTGACAAGAACCAGAATAACATGGATGGTTTTATATTATATTCATCAGACATTCCTTTCTTGAATCAGACTTTGTTAACAAAATTCGGTTAAGTCAAACGTTGTTATTGACACTTATGTTCCAAAAAGTTTAGCATCCCCTCCCGCCTTCATCTTACATCCTACAGTAAAAAATCATGTATCAAAAAGCTGGACCAGTATGATGGCATAAACGTGATAGTATTTATTTCAAAGCTTAAATTGTTTTTTTTTTCTAAAAAAACTCACTTTTTATACGGTCGAAGCTATTACGCCCCCTATCGGTGGATGTATGAATTTGAAAGCTATTTCCAACAATTTTCCGTGGCCGATTTCCTCTGAAAGATTTTTTCCCAAAATTCTACGTTTATGAGTTCCTGAGATACAGTACCTCGTCAACCTAATGGAATCACCTGGTACAATGCTGGTGTTAAAATTAACATTAAAATTAACATTAACATTACCATTAACATTAACATTAACATTAACATTAACATTAACATTAACATTAACATTAACATTAACATTAACATTAACATTAACATTAACATTAACTTTAACATTAACATTAACATTAACATTAACATTAACATTAACATTAACATTAACATTAACATTAACATTAACATTAACATTAACATTAACATTAACATTAACATTAACATTAACATTAACATTAACATTAACATTAACATTAACATTAACATTAACATTAACATTAACATTAACATTAACATTAACATTAACATTAACATTAACATTAACATTAACATTAACATTAACATTAACATTAACATTAACATTAACATTAACATTAACATTAACATTAACATTAACATTAACATTAACATTAACATTAACATTAACATTAACATTAACATTAACATTAACATTAACATTAACATTAACATTAACATTAACATTAACATTAACATTAACATTAACATTAACATTAACATTAACATTAACATTAACATTAACATTAACATTAACATTAACATTAACATTAACATTAACATTAACATTAACATTAACATTAACATTAACATTAACATTAACATTAACATTAACATTAACATTAACATTAACATTAACATTAACATTAACATTAACATTAACATTAACATTAACATTAACATTAACATTAACATTAACATTAACATTAACATTAACATTAACATTAACATTAACATTAACATTAACATTAACATTAACATTAACATTAACATTAACATTAACATTAACATTAACATTAACATTAACATTAACATTAACATTAACATTAACATTAACATTAACATTAACATTAACATTAACATTAACATTAACATTAACATTAACATTAACATTAACATTAACATTAACATTAACGTTAACGTTAACATTAACATTAACATTAACATTAACATTAACATTAACATTAACATTAACATTAACATTAACATTAACATTAACATTAACATTAACATTAACATTAACATTAACATTAACATTAACATTAACATTAACATTAACATTAACATTAACATTAACATTAACATTAACATTAACATTAACATTAACATTAACATTAACATTAACATTAACATTAACATTAACATTAACATTAACATTAACATTAACATTAACATTAACATTAACATTAACATTAACATTAACATTAACATTAACATTAACATTAACATTAACATTAACATTAACATTAACATTAACATTAACATTAACATTAACATTAACATTAACATTAACATTAACATTAACATTAACATTAACATTAACATTAACATTAACATTAACATTAACATTAACATTAACATTAACATTAACATTAACATTAACATTAACATTAACATTGACATTTACATTTACATTAACATTAACATTAACATTAACATTAACATTAACATTGACATTTACATTTACATTTACATTTACATTTACATTTACATTTACATTAACATTAACATTTACATTTACATTAACATTAACATTAACATTAACATTAACATTGACATTTACATTTACATTTACATTTACATTTACATTAACATTAACATTAACATTAACATTAACATTAACATTAACATTAACATTAACATTAACATTAACATTGACATTGACATTGACATTTACATTTACATTTACATTAACATTAACATTAACATTAACATTAACATTAACATTAACATTAACATTAACATTAACATTAACATTAACATTAACATTAACATTAACATTAACATTAACATTAACATTAACATTAACATTAACATTAACATTAACATTAACATTAACATTAACATTAACATTAACATTAACATTAACATTAACATTAACATTAACATTAACATTAACATTAACATTAACATTAACATTAACATTAACATTAACATTAACATTAACATTAACATTAACATTAACATTAACATTAACATTAACATTAACATTGACATTGACATTGACATTAACATTAACATTAACATTAACATTAACATTAACATTAACATTAACATTAACATTAACATTAACATTAACATTAACATTAACATTAACATTAACATTAACATTAACATTAACATTAACATTAACATTAACATTAACATTAACATTAACATTAACATTAACATTAACATTAACATTAACATTAACATTAACATTAACATTAACATTAACATTAACATTAACATTGGCATTGACATTGACATTGACATTGACATTGACATTGACATTGACATTGACATTAACATTAACATTAACATTAACATTAACATTAACATTAACATTAACATTAACATTAACATTAACATTAACATTAACATTAACATTAACATTAACATTAACATTAACATTAACATTAACATTAACATTAACATTAACATTAACATTAACATTAACATTAACATTAACATTAACATTAACATTAACATTAACATTAACATTAACATTAACATTAACATTAACATTAACATTAACAATCACATTAACATTAACATTAACATTAACATTAACATTAACATTAACATTAACATTAACATTAACATTAACATTAACATTAACATTAACATTAACATTAACATTAACATTAACATTAACATTAACATTAACATTAACATTAACATTAACATTAACATTAACATTAACATTAACATTAACATTAACATTAACATTAACATTAACATTAACATTAACATTAACATTAACATTAACATTAACATTAACATTAACATTAACATTAACATTAACATTAACATTAACATTAACATTAACATTAACATTAACATTAACATTAACATTAACATTAACATTAACATTAACATTAACATTAACATTAACATTAACATTAACATTAACATTAACATTAACATTAACATTAACATTAACATTAACATTAACATTAACATTAACATTAACATTAACATTAACATTAACATTAACATTAACATTAACATTAACATTAACATTAACATTAACATTAACATTAACATTAACATTAACATTAACATTAACATTAACATTAACATTAACATTAACATTAACATTAACATTAACATTAGCATTAACATTAACATTAACATTAACATGGACATTGACATTAACATTAACATTAACATTAACATGGACATTAACATTAACATTAACATTAACATTAACATTAACATGGACATTAACATTAACATTAACATTAACATGGACATTAACATTAACATTAACATTAACATTAACATTAACATTGACATTGACATTAACATTGACATTGACATTACCATTAACATTAACATTAACATTAACATTGACATTGACATTAACATTGACATTGACATTAACATTAACATTAACATTAACATTGACATTGACATTGACATTAACATTAACATTAACATTAACATTAACATTGACATTGACATTGACATTGGCATTAACATTGACATTGACATTGACATTGACATTGACATTGACATTGACATTGACATTGACATTGCCATTGCCATTGCCATTGACATTGACATTGACATTGACATTGACATTGACATTGACATTGACATTGACATTGACATTGACATTGACATTGACATTGACATTGACATTGACATTGACATTGACATTGACATTGACATTGACATTGACATTGACATTGACATTGACATTGACATTGACATTGACATTGACATTGACATTGACATTGACATTGACATTGACATTGACATTGACATTGACATTGACATTGACATTGACATTGACATTGACATTGACATTGACATTGACATTGACATTAACATTAACATTAACATTAAAAACGTTACATTTTTATATCTTTATAAGGTGTGGTAGTGCTAACTTGAACTCAAGTCAACACTACCCCCGAGTCGAGCAAGTGAGCAAATGCAATGAAATTTCTCGATTTACAGTGCATAACTAATTCAAATACGCCGAGTTTGAATTAGTTACGTTTTTTTCGAAACTAGATTATCTTTGAAAAAAAATTCATATGGTGGTAATGCTAACTTTAACCTGATGAAAGTGGGCAAATGCTATGAAATTTCTCGATTTACAGTGAATACCTAAGTAATTCAAATATGCCGAGTTTCAATTAGTTACGTTTTTTCGAAACTAAATTATCTTTGAAAATATTTTATCCCAAAGGGTGTTAATACTAACTTTAACCTGATCAAAGTGAGCAAATGCAGCTTTGACGCCTGTTACAAAACGATACCTTTGATAATTAATTTGTTGCGAATTAGTTATGACGGAGAAACGGATGAGGAAAAATTACTTAATTTTTTTGTGAAAATCTAACGTGGTAGTGCTAACTTGATGTCAAGTGAACACTACCACTTAAAAAAAATAGTTAGTTAAAAAAATAGTTTTTCCTCCTTTCCAAAAGTTAAATCTGGTATAACATTTTTGTCGCTAATTATTTATGATCATTCAAAGACATTTTGTAATTTTAATTGTTTTCATATACCTAATACGCACAAATATTTTCATTTTACTTTAAAGCATCTGATGATTTGGCAACAAGTAGGCATGTTTTATTTTGGTACTTTACTTTATGTAACAGATAATCCCTTCTATTACATATTGTTATTTTCAGTTGTTTACTTATCTTCATTAGATAAAAATTCAGTTGCCAATTGAATATATGTATATTTTTATATGGTTTAAACCGCTCGAGAGCCAAATTTATTTGTTTTTTTTAACTGATAGATGTTTTATTGTGAAAAAAATCTATTTAGGAACTGAATGTCGTTTATAGAATATTTCCATCTTCCTTTTGAGTTATAGCTTAGTTTGAAAAAACGAAATTGTTTATGAAATGGTTATAATCACTTTACGCGAAATAATATCTTTGTATATGGTCATATAACTTTTAATTTTAACGTTTCGGCTATCGGAAATCATAATCTACTTTATTTTCACATGCGGACGCCATATTGAACCAAATCAAAGATACGGACATTATTTATACTTTCCAGGGAAATTGGAAACTATGATGACGATAACAAATTATCTTGTAATCTAGGGTTCATTTTTCAATAATTCTGTTTTTGAATTATCTGATGCCTTGAACCATTGGAAGCAGAATTAAATAATGTAAGCAAATATAATGTAAGGCATCATATTCAAGCGATATTTGGAAAAAAATAATCGTCGCATATGCGGATAATTTACAAAATATTTGTTAATGGCTTTATTATATTTTCTTAGATAAATTTCCTATAGAAATTCACCTAATGCAATATTACCTATTTGGATAAAAATAATTATATATTTAACTAATTTGCGGGGGGGTATTTATTAAAGCAACAGAAGCCTAAACAACTGTTTTTAGAATATTTGTTTGTCGGTTTGTAAAGGCATCACGCAAAAACTACTGCATGGAATTGAATGCAGTTTTCACCGATGTATTTTTAGAGGTCTACTTAAAATATAGGCTACATTTTATCGCGTCTGTCGGTCTTTCTGTATGTTCGTACACGCATCACGCAAAGACTACTAAATAGAATCGAATGCAATTTTCACCGATGTATTTGTTGAAGTCTAATTTGAAATATAGGCATGAAGTCATCGCTGGTAAAATAAGTTAATAATCACTAATGACGACTATTTGAAAAAAAAAATTATATTAAAACTCGGTAATATAATTTTTATTCAGAAAATTATTATTATTATATTATATTAAGTACCTATGTTCTTAGGGCATTATCATTTAACGTTTATTTTTTAATTCTAGTTACTATTCATTTCATTCTAAATTTTTATTCTTATATTAGGGTTAGGTATGTTTATATTAGAATTTTTAATTCTTGAATTAACATTATGTACGAAACATTAAATCAAAAATAAAAATTATAAATACGGCAACACTCGTACATATACGTATAATGTTCATAGTATTACCGAATTTTCAGTTTCCAGAATTTTTGAATTAAAATTATGTAGGTACACAATCTAAATTGAACAATGAAATGTATATAAGATTAATTTATGAGTTAAAATCTACTAAGATATAATGGGTACTCGTAAGTAGGAACTCTCATTTGAAATTACTCTATGAGACTATAATAACTGACTTCTGTAAATAAAAGTCTAACCATGTTATAATAATTGTACTTAAACGATTTGATTTACGTATTCGAGTAGGTATTCTTTAACCTATCACATGAAAATTCTTCTCATAATAATTCATACAAAATTAGGCTTCAAATTAATTCCGCAATTTCAATAAACAAATAATTTTTATTCCGCAGCAATATAATCATAATCCTAGAATACTATATGGTAACCAATCCCAATATAAATCAATTTCATTATTATTTTAAATGGTATAAAAAAATATTCAGTTTCATTACTTGCGAGAAATTAATGTCTGGACAAGAATGTTGGTCGATTATTTATCATTAGTAAGCTTTGTCAAACATCTACAACTTCTCCGGAATAAAATTATTCCGACAGCTCAGACGCTTCCTTTTATTTTGTTCCAAGAGACTGCTTCTCGACAAGAATCTGAGAGGCTACAAATATCTTCATGAAATAATAGAAAATTATTCAATTTCGTGCCAAAATTCCGCTAAATCCACTCAGGGGCATGAGAATATCGCTGAACTACTACTTTGGCTATTGTTTGACTCAAAATAGTGGTTTATTTTAAGCCTTTTTAATATTTCATTTGTAATTCTTATTGTTTTTTAGAGCCTAATTTTCTTATTTAATTAGATGTTAAAGTTACATATAAAATAATAGAACTTATTTTTTTTTCTAGGCCGACATGGCAGAAAAGAAATACTATACTAATTTTCAAAAATTATATTATTTTTGTTATATTTACTAAATGAAATAATAGGGAACTTGCCAAAAAAATAAAAGTTGTTAAAAATAGTCAAAATCGTAAGTTATTATCATCAAAAAAGAAATAAAGTCGGAAAAAACATCTTTAAGTGAAATATAAGGGTTTAAAATGTGGTTATTTTGAACTCCGCTTTAAACGTGCTGCCAATGGTTGACGTCAGACCTTGAATGCCGAACGCATGCCTGCGGTGGCACGGCTCACCTCGATGCAAGGAGTGACGACAAGGCAGCTCCCGCGCCTCTGGCCTCTTTTAAATTAGCTTAGCCAGGATTTCAACTTCAATATTCTTTTGTAAAACAAGTACTGCGATTGAAGGGCTTATATTTGATATAGGGTGTTTTTATACATAAACAAACATATTATTGAAATAAAAAATATATAGGCAAGTTCCCTATTAGTATACAATGAGACGACGGAACTGAATCTCTTTCCTAATAATATTGAAATACATGCCTCCATTAATATTATCAAACTGATCATAGCCGTGGTAGAGTGCGTGGCGCCCAGTGACTCTATCTTTTTAAACATAAGAAAAAGACTGATTGTACATTTGTTTCAGTCTGATACTTGATATCCGCGTCAGGAATTGGTACTGTACTGTAGTGTATCCAAAGACCCCAGGTTCGCGCTACAGTTTACCTCTAATTCACTATCTAACTCTACGACTCGTTTCTTGGCATGTGATCATCTAGTCTAGTGGATTTTAGACACTACTACATAATAACTCTTGAGAACTTTTGATGAATTTACTTGTACTGTGATTAACAATAATAAATGATGGTATAAAACAAACAAATTAAGAAAGAATCACTCACCACCCAAGACAACCATATCTCAGATATACTTCGAAACACAACAACATTCGAAACCGAAGGGTACACGGAGGGACAGACCCGCCGCTCGCTGTCAGTCTGCTCAATTAGGGATTCGAGTCCCTGGGACAAATACTTTTTGCATGTTGATGTCAACGGTCAATACCATTTACCATGAGATACTGTTACAAAGGTGTTCATTTTTGAAATAAACAATAGTTATTGACATCATCATGAAAACAGTAACATAATAAATAATATTCAACAAATCTCTATCATACAATGGTCTCTTGGCCTGACTCACGATACTCTCGCATCGTCTATAAAATGACTTTATGTGACGAAGTAATTATTCCAAGTTAATTCATCAAATAAATGATACCAAAACAAGTGCATTTAATTTTAAGGTAGCTCAAACCTTCTTATAAATTTCCAACAACAATAAAACAAAAACTCATCAGTTACATACAACTATAAAACAATAAAAAATACACCTTACCTTCTCAAAGTCTACCATCACTCTCCTATTTTTACCGCACTTCGCAAAACTTTTTCTCTCAAGAAGCTAAAAAAACGTCCAAACAAAACAAATACTCTACACCTGACAGAAATATTTCTAAACATAGAATACCGTTCAAAACCGATCCGGCACAGCTGTCTATGAAATTTTAATTTATTGTATTATCAATAATAACATAGATATATAAAAATAATAAGACATCATATGTTGACTTTCATGATTCGTATATAAAGAAAAATAAACAACCCGCGAAATTTAAATATGGACACCACAGTACTGTGTTGATCAATTGGACCATGTCGTGCTATACCTTAAATCCTTTTGTTCGAAAATTCCAATGAGAAAATGATTATCTTTTTTCAGTTTTCAGAAAGGTGTTTGGTAGAAAACAGACATCATCCGAAAATGAATTGATTAATCCTGACCATGAATCACAAGAGAAGAAGATGAAACTTCGTCAAAACGTACGTCCCCCGGATCGTTATGGCCTAGAGAGTACAGCAATTAATAGAGGCACTCGGAAGTCAATTCACAATTATAGGACGACAAACAGACGTACAGAATATCAACAATTCATAGATAAAGAGCAATCGAATAGCATTCGAGATACCAAACATCAAAATCAAAACCCTAAAGCTCAAAAGCAAAATAAACAGATTCATACTACTCCTAGAAAAATCCAAGAAATCCAAGATGAATACATAAATGAGTCGTCTGGTTTCCCTATAATAAATGAGTACAAAGTCCAACCAAATATTGTATCATCCACTGCGAAACCAGAATGTCAATCAGAGCATGTTGTGTCAGTTATAAAAAAGGAGATATCATCTAAAAATACAGTAAGAGGAAAATCAACTAGTGCAGATGTTATTAAAAGCAAGTCTGCTTATGTCTCAACTTTACCAACAGACTCAAATAACTTATCTATTCTAGATGATAGAGAGTTCAATGCAAATGTTGTTGAAGCTTATCCAGTACAAAAACCTCAACCAGAACATGCTGTTCTATTTTCAGAAGAGATAACAGCCGAAACAAAGTTGGACAATTATGCAACGACATCAAGTGCATCTAGAGAAGAGTCTAAAGATGATGCGAGTAAATGGCATAAGTCTAATAGTTCAGCAAAATTACATAAAAAAATAGATAAATCAAGTATTGCTTTTCTTTCCCCAGTACCAAAAGTCGAACGACAACAGGCTTTACCCGTTGAGAAAGATAATACAGCCAAAAGAAAGTCTGACGAATATCTTGGACGTAATGAATCTAAAAGATTACGTGACTCTGCGGAGGATGACATTCGCGTGAAAGAAACTGATAAATATATGGAAAACATGGAGTTCACGATAAGTTCTGTTGATAATGAAATGAGTAAAGGAGAATCTTTTGTAGAAGAGTCCATGATCATATTCCCAACCGCAAAAGATAGTACTAAAATAACTATCCCGCAAGAAACTTTCATGTCTGAAGAAAATCAAGGCAAAAATGATTTGGCGCCATCTTTTAGCAATGTGGAACAGATAACTGAGGAACAGAACAAGATGTCTGATGAAGAGCGAGAATTCCAGAAAGAGATCAAGCAATTGCAAGTTGACACCCAAAAGTTTGAACAGCTTGCCAATGAATTTGTTGGTGTCAAGGACAGTGAAGATTATTATTATATCGATGAAAGTTTGACGAGAATACTCTTGAAATTAGATGATCTAGCAATAAGGCCCTATGAAAAGTTGAGGAAAGAACGAAGAGAAGTTATAAAATATATCTACTCATTGATGGATATATTGGAAGAAAGGGCTACATCCCCAGATTTGTCTTAGTATTAAGATCATGGTTGTTGATTAGTTTACTCTTTAGATATGATATTGATTATTGATCATTCATGCCAGATTTTTTTATTTTTAAAATGTTATCTAACTTACACTTGACCTTTTTCATGAGGTTACTTTACGTCTAATATTTTTCCACAACATGAATATGTTTACCACCTTATTGTATCAAATACTTTAATTCCCTCATATTTCGTAGAAAAATGTAGTCATTTACAACTTTAACTTCAAATAGGGTAGCAGAAAAATAAAACTTGAAAGTTGCTGTTTTAAATTGTGATTATTTTCTGAAATGGTATTGCAGCAATCAGTCCATATATGAAGGTTCTATCCCAAACAGCAGTACTCCTGTTTTTTTTAGCAATAACACTTGTTATGATGGACATGCCTAGGGATAATAAAGTAATTGTATAATGGTTCTTGCTTGTACTAGTTAATCATTGAAACAAGCTGTTTTTGGCTGCGAATGCGCTTTTAAAGCGCTAAAGGTACTGACAGCGACTATTTTCGGTACGCGGGCTCAGTGGTTTCTTTATAGTTTATAGAGTCCTATTGAGCTCCGCTCCATTCAGCGGAGCTCTATCTAGGGCCAGAGTGTCGCCGGAGCCTTAATGGAACATATAAAGTTATGTGTCTATGGTCAGTACGCGCTTGCAATCTTTGGAGGAGGTATACAATTCGAATGTCTGCTTTTTTTGTTTCGTGCGCGTATTTTATATAGTAAACGAGCTCCGATTTTGATGATTTTGGATTCATTTGAAAGAGGAGGCTTGAGAAATGGTCTCGTATTCATAAAAACGCAAATCCAAAATTTCCTTCCCTCCGAAAACCGCCTCCGAATGGGGTGGACAGGGCTAATTTTCTCGAAAATCGAAAATCAGAGGTAGTATAATTAAAGATAGGACAATATCCGGAAATTAAATATTATTAATATTTTTTCCAAAAGAGTTACGTTTTTCGAGATAGAGGCAAGTTAAATTCTCAAATATGTATATTTGAGAGGGCGATTTCTTTCGAAAATTGAAAATGAAAGACCTAATTATTTGTAGCAACATTTATAATGATCATTTTTTCCTTAGAGTTACGGTTTTCGATCTACAACGGTGATAAAATAGTAACATCTAAAATACTTATGCGTATTTCCACAGTGATATATTGAAATCTCAATAATAACAACTACAAGCAAAGAATATACGTGGGTAATAGGATAAGTAAGTACTAACTTCATTGGTATCAGTGAACGTTCAACGATTTTCGTGACTAATGTTACACTCAAAAGTGTGAAATAAATATTTTTTACAAAAAATGGACCGACGTTATTAGTTAATGCACTGAAAAATACAAAATAATATTAATTCTATTGGTGCTGGTACTTGTGAAGTTGGTGCCAAAATTTATCAATCTAAATGCAACTTCAAAAGTAACAGCACCAATAGAATTAATATTATTTTGTAATTTTCAGTGAATCAACTAATAACGTCGGTCCATTTTTTTGTAAAAAATATTTATATATAGCGCCATCGAAAGTTATTTTCCGCCAAATGCTCCCTCTGTCTTAATATTATTGGAAATTTATATATAATAATTATGTGAAATGATTTCATAGATCTTCACTAATCTACCTCTGAAAATAATAGATTTTTTCCTGAGCTGGAAATTTACAAAAAGTAGACGTTCAAATTACAAGCTACTATTAAATCTTCAGTCTTAATTCTTCTGAGAATAATTTAAATATTTTATATGGTAATATAAATACTACTCGTATTTGTTCCAATTTTGCTCATCTTTGTCAATGAATGGCATTATTTGTATCTTCGTTTTGAGTACTAAACGTGTTCCGATTTCGATAATTCTTTTTTCATTCGGAAGAAAAAACCTAAGAATCGACCTTCATAATTTAAAAAATCACCACCCCTCCTCCAAAATGTTTGAATGGAGATTTTTTTCCGAAAATCTTAAATTTTATGAGACAAAATTGAAGAAAAAAATATTTCGAGCAAGCTTTGAAATATACATATTTTGAAAACCTTCAAGGGAAAGGGAGTTCTCAAAAAAGTAACATACTTTTAACAAAATTATGTATATCGTAACTGGACGATTTATTTTATAATTTTCACTTAGGTAGGTACTCAAAAAACATATCTAAAAGATATTTGCATAACTTCTCTAACGCTTGACTTGAATTTGGTCTTGGTTCCTAGTTTAAGCTAACAGTTCCCATGTTTTTAGTATACATATACATATATATATATATATATATATATATATATATATATATATATATATATATATATATATATATAGTTGATTCGCTTGATTTCATAAAGTTCATTCATCACTCTTCAATGAGTTCTTTAAATTTAAAAATTTTACACTAATTGTTTTGAAGAACAGGATGTTCAAATATGCAGTCATTCACAATGAAACTTTAACAATTTATTGATGTGCATTTATTCTCTCGTCCAATAACTGAAGACACTGTTGAATATAAACAATAGTACTCTTTCTAGATTCTTTGATCCAATTCACTGACATCGCATCGATTTGATCTAAGTCGATGATTTGCTTCAACAAAAACTCCTCGTACTTCTTTGCCTCACCCAATAGCTCTTCATCAGTTGCATATTTAATTTTTTCCTCAATTAAGTTGACTTCCTTGGTTATTTTTAAAATTTTGTTAATTACTGCTTCCAGGTAAACCTTTAATTGCATTTCTTCGGCACTAGATCTCTGGGGTGGCTGGTCTTCTTCATCTGAAGATGAATCATTCTGACCATTTCTAGGAGGAAGCATGTTTTCGGCATCGTTCAGCCGTACTTGAAAAAAAATTTTTTTTGATTGTTGTTAGGTACGGTGACGTTTGATGTCACAAATTGTCAGAGTTCAGATCTATGTACCTTGGAACAATAATAGATTGAAATATTATGAGTTAGGAATTAGGAAGAAGGTTCCGGAATTATATCAAAATTATAGATATAGATTTAGAGTAAATATTACTTTGCCCAATTTCATTCTAGAACAAAATATGGAATAATATTCAGCATTTCGGATGTTATTTGTACCTAAACATTTTTTAAATAATTTCTCGATAAAAATATGTTGCTTATAATTTTTTTTTTCTTTTAATACAATACAATAAACAATGCAATACTTTATTAACTCAAGATGTTTATCTACCTGCTTTTATTTAATCGAGACCAGTAGAGAACCCGTATTATTACAACTGATTGATTAAATTTCACTTCGCTTATATCACTGAAAAAGTGGGGTATAATTAGTTTATTTTACAATAACAATGATTGGCTGCCCGAATGTTTAATGATCGTCATCCTTATAAAACTATTTCGCATCGGATGTCTTGGATTTAATGCATAAATTTTCTGAAGCTGCATCGAATGCAAGCACAAAACATCAACGTGAGAATATCGTACGTAATGAAGATAATCAGGTAGCTGTCCTAAGTTACACAGCAATGGAACCAAATTTGTAGTTGCCACCGAATATTAAAAATTCGTCTGTAGGTATCACCCATAAGAAAATTCTTTGCTACATCATCTTAATGGAGACGATGCTGATCGCCGTGTGCAGTTCTGTGAGGAAATGAATGATCATGCGCGAAGAAATACAACATTTTTGTTCTCAATCTGTTTTTCCGATGAATGCACGTTTCAAGTCAAGTAGTCTGTTATAACTGCCGCGATTGGAGCGATGAAAATCCAAGAATATTTCATGAAAGTCATAACCAACATCCGGGGAAATGGAATGTTTGGACTCGCATACTGGGAAACTACGTCATTGGAAAATGATAATGCCTTAACAGAAGACGATGTGTGGTTTCAGAAAGATGGAGCTCCACCACATTATACCGGAGATGTACCTAATTTTCTTATTCAGAATTTTCTAAATCATTGATTTAGCAGATTTAATTTTCGAATTTATTGCTATTCTATTTTATTTTTGAATTGAGGATTGTATGCTGACAAAAATACAAAAATTCTTGTGTTGTAATCAGAATGAGAACAGCTTTCAAATGAGGTGCAACACAAGGTGCCATTAAGTTTGCAGTCCAAAACATTATTATCAATCTTTTCCTATGAGAAAGCCTTTGATAGTTGATTTGTGTTGATTTTCTTGTAGAAGATCTCCCGTGTGAAATACTCAATACTTTTTCAGTCACGGGAAAAACGATGATTTAAATTTACTTGTACTTATAGCGACAATTACACTTGCGTTGCTTTTAAATCTGTGATTTTATTTGAAAATAGCGAACTCAGTGGAAGTTTTTTATAAATAAATATTTTTTACAATAAGTTGCACCGACTTTTTTAGTTGTTTCTATGAAAAATAGCAAAAATATTTATTTCCAACTGTGTGTAGTGTTGAACCAATACAAAAGAAGGTAGTACTTATCCTATTATACTTATGAATATTCTTTTCTTGTACTTATTATTATTCAAAGATCTAAAAACTTCGTGGTGGAAATTTTGGTTTGGTTTATAACATGAGTCATTAAGATTTATGTTAACTATCCTTATTATTTAAGTAGGCACATTCTCTTAGACAATTGCAATTTTTAAATGTAATATTAGTGGAAATATATAATATAATAGATAGAGAAAGGCCAAGAAAGAGACAGCCGGCAAGAGAAAGTCCAATTGAGGGAGCGTCAAGCCAAAAATTATTTTTCATAAAAAAAATGGTTTGTCGGTTCCTCTTTCATGTAAAATCTAATTAGAGAAAATGGACGAAAGTCTGAGAATATAAACTCAGATTTAATACCGGCTGTTACTCGCGATTTCGTCCACGCTACCTGTCGTGAAAATCCTGTCCGCATCGGAGATTCGCCAGAACAAGCAGCCAGACAAAAATTTATGAAAATTGCTTTTTTGTTATTAGTGATACATATACTTTCATATGCAATTAGTTAAAACCTGTTATTTTGACATTACCGACACTTTTTTTTTATTTATTTGTATAGATGTGATTTTGATTTTATCTATGTTTTCGATTTATGTTGATAGTTCGTGATTTGTATTTATAGTCAAGGATTTTAGGAAAAGATCAATTTACCTAGGGGTTTCCTGTGGGGACATAAATCGAAACGCTGATCAATAGCAATCGTAACATCAAAACCTGCTTGATTTTATCTTTAGCTCCATATGAAACCTCGTAGGTAGTTAAGTATTTATTCAATTATTTACAAATCTAATAAACTAGAACAATTTCGATGATGAAGGGCAATGGAAAGTTTCTGAGGCAGTCATAAATGTTACAAAAATATGTGGTATATTGAGGGCATCATAATGTTTAACAAGATAACAAAGTTTGCATGATAAATTGAGATCATTATACCTAACAGGAACAATAATTGGATACAACGAGACCTTGATAATCTTATCAATGTAGGTATCTTGGATAATGTCGGTTGGAAATTCGCTAAAATATTCCGTTTATAAAAATTCCAATTTACGTGAATAAATATCGACATTCTTTTCATTTCTCTCAAATCTGGAAAAAAACAAACGATTGGGTTTTGTAAATTCGATCAAATATATGAAAAATTAAGCCCAAAGAAATATTGTGAGTGAATCAGGTATTTTCGTCAGTTATAGATAAGAGAAACCAACGTTGATAACGTGGATAATATTTCAATATCAGCATTGCTATTTTGTCGCATGTGTTCTGCATAATAAGTAGATAGTAGATGAGGTGAGTTTTATTTTATAATAAAATAATAATTTTACCTGTTTTTTATCAAATTACTGCAAGTCCCTTCTAAAATATTATCCTCCTATAGTCTGAACTAAATTTGAATATTATTATTTCGAAAAGTACGCTGCCAGCTTGCCAGATAATCAGATCTGTTGCACGACCCTGTAGACATTTTATAATACAATCTAAGTAATTTTTTAGGATGTCTAGCAATCTGAGAAACCTTTGTGAGACGTTGCACGACTGCGTAGAGAAACTGGAGGCAGATCTAAAAACCAACATCAACGACAGTCACAACAATGTCTTCAGTGGATTGTCTTCGGATGTCAAACTTGCCTTGGACAAGGCAAAAGATTTTCATTACAATGAAATTATGGTATTTATGCGTGAAATTGTCGTCAATGTGAAAAAAATCATCTATCACGAAGAACAAATACGCAACCTGGCAAAGAAAGAGCAATTCACCGACGAAGAACTAAGATCCTATTCGTATGTACAAAGACAAGTGAATATATTTGATAACGGAGTAGTAAAGAGACGGGACAAACGCAGAGCAATTTCTAATTTATCCATATGCTCGTTGGATACCTGGGAAAAGTACATGGAGGATAAACAATTATTGAACGATGTTACACTTACAACATCCTTACCATCATTATGTGAACCAAAATCGAGGCAGAAAGAATCAAGAAAGTTGGGAAAAAATGTATCGGCCACATTGAATGATTTCTTGGAAGAAAGTAATTTCATTCACAACTTGGAGTTTATTTCAGAAGAAGACAAAGAAAGTAATGAGTTCATTGATAGAAAAGCAGATGATCGTAGTAATGGCAATGTAAATGTGGACGTATGCTGCTATGATGAAAGCGAAGAGAATGTTTGTATTGAAGATCAAAATACGGAATGTTTTTCCAAAAGGAATGGTAATGAATCTGTTGACTTGAGAAATAATGAAATTCAATGTAATGAAAATAGTTTTCCTCTTTATAATTTGGTCAAGTCGTTAAGTGAAGAGTACATGTTTGAACCTGTTGATACAAAACCTAAAATTGTACACGTAGTGGTATGTATTTGTTTGAACTGTCAAGTTTATGATTATTTAAATAATTAATTTTTTTTTTCAGTACAAGAAACAAGCATTATAGGTGTAATGATCTGCAAATAAATAACCATTTTTAATGTGTATGTATATAAGAACATTATTTTTATAATTTTATAAAATAAATAATATTGACGCTACATTCAGTTTTTTTTCTAAATGTTATATATCAACTGATTCAACGGATATTTCATCTATTTTCAACAAGCTTATCTATGATACTGATAAAACTTATCAGATGGTTATGCGACGGTACAACATTCATTTATACCTTTCGAAAACACTGGTTTAGAAATCATTGTAACAGTATATGAATGGTATCTATGAAAAGTAAACACAATTAGTTAACGATAACGTTTATCGCTAATGTTATCATGAGGTTCCACTAGAATAGGTACTGTCATAATCTATTATTGAACATACATATTCACCTGCTCGAAGTACAGAAAAAGGGGCTTATTTCCCAGAATTTTCCTTCTTCATAATCTTCAGAATAAGTAAGTGTGACAATATAATAAATCTCTATCGGTAATATATAAAAAGGAATAACTCATTGCAAGTTTAAGTGAGCTATGTTGGCAACATTACAACCTTGAATCATAGTTATATTTCTAAATAAAAGTGCATAATCTACATTTTCTCCTAGAAATATAATTATTGGGCGTCACCCTTCTAGCTTTTCTCTGTTTACAGTTCGATAATTTCTAATGATTATTCTTCAAGGAAAATGGGCGTATCACAGTCAAAATCCCAACTGGAACGGAGGAACACTCTGGAAAGAAGAAGCCAAAGACGATCTATACACAACATTCGTTCCAGACTAGAGAAGTTATTCATTGATATAAAGAAATTTGATGGTGTTGAAGAAGATGAAGAATACGACCGGATTATGAATCAGATAGATCGTATGAGAAGAGAGATGATGAAAAAGAAAAGTGAACTACAACCACAAGTGAGAAACATTTACCAGAAAACACTTCGCGCACTAGATGATGCTCAAGAAAGCCTTGAAGATCAGCTGGAAGATAATCAAGAATACTTCAGAGAACGACAAGATGAACTAAAAGAAAGGCGGTTGCGATTAGAAGAGAAAAGTGGCGATGACAAGCAGAAAGACAAAAAGGACTTGGCATCAAGCAAATATAGTTTAAGTAAAAAGAGTATCCAGAGAAAGAAGGTCATGTCAGATACCGATCAAGATGATGAAATCGAAGAAAAACCGAGGCGATTGCGAAACAGAAAGAAAGATCCTGATGAAGGTAGACTGCAAACAAGAAAAAATAGCTTCACCAAACGCAGAGACACAAGAACCGATGATTCTGAGGATGATGATATTGACGATGATGATAGCGAAGCTGAAAATGCAAAAGCAAAGCAACGCGGTCGAAGATACTCAAGATCCAAAAGTATGGATGACATACTGTACGAAGACATTGAAATGAATCATGGTAATGCTCGAAACGAGTCTGAAAAACTGGCCAAGAGCACAGACAGAAGAAAAACAGTCGAACTTAATTTTGTCAAGGTTGTGCCATCAGAAGAAACTGCCAACACCCAAGTGGAAGTGCACAATGGCGATGAACCAGTGAAAGAGCAAAAGACACAATCAGAAAAAAGAAAATCAATATTAAAGATGGGTATACCGGTAATACCATCAGCAATGATGAATTTAATATCGAGAAAGTCGAAAAAGATTTCGGTGCAGTACAGCGATGAGGTTAAAGATTACACCAGTGATGAACTGTTGAAGAAAGTTAAAGAGATCATCACTGAATTGGAAGAAATCGAATGTCAAATAGCTGATTTTGTTGGCAAAAGAAATGGCCCTCAATACAATCGCTTCAAATTGAAACTGAATGGTTACCTGGTGGAGCTGAGCCAACTCAACACCACCGATGATTACGTGTTGGAGCAGATCAAATTATGCAGAAATTATGTGAGTAGCTGCATGAACTTTTTGGATGAAAAATCAACTGATGATCAAAGATACGATTCGAGGGATGATGTCTTTCTGCCAGGTACGACGAGCCCAAGACCAATGTCGCCTATCAATGCTCAGGAAAAGTTGCAGAAACTGTCAAAGACTACAGCCATATAAGTGCTTCATTTGGACAATTTATATATAATAAGCAATAATTTACCAGTCAGTTTTGAATGAAGGACCATGTTTTAACACCAGTTGTGTTGTGAAAGTTGTTGTTTATAATAATTAGGTATCTTCTTAATATCTGGATAAATTAACCAGATTATTTTTTCCTTTTTTTACTCTAAAATGTTCTCATAGGTGTATAAAGTTAGAAAAGATCACAACTATATCTATTTCATTGAACATAGCAACTTCATTTATTTATGAGATAATCACATAACTTTACTCTAAATATATTTATTCTTCAATTTTTTTATAGACTATGCTTCTAGGTAATTATTAAACAAAAGGCAAAACACTGATGACAGAGGATATGTTTATATAGGTAATCGAATTATTTAGTACAGTATTGTTGTTTTTTGTACATTTTTCAAATTTTATATAACGTTAATATGTATCAATAAACGAATATGTAGTATTTCTATTATATCATTCATAATAATATATTTAATGTTCTAAGGAAAAGTCTTGAACAAAAACATTATTTTGAACATAGCTGTACTAGCATTCGAGATTGTATGAATCACGCTTATCTTATCTGATTATATGTAATTTTATGACAAAATATCAAGGCTGGCAAACATTTTTATATGATAGATGTTATAAACGTTGAAATTCCTAAGAATATTACGACTCATTTGATGCACTGAGTGAAAAAGAGCGCAATTATTATGATAAACACTTTTATTCAAAAACTCAATACAAATAGGAATAATAATTTAAAATACAATTTTATAAGATCCATTAAAATCAAACAAAAGTCCCTGAATTCTCCTCTTCTGATTGCATTGGCGTTCTATCCTTCAATTTCTTCATGTATAAGAAAGCACTGTTCTCGCACATGCTTTTTCGATCAATCAAATCTTCATTAACATGCAACTTGGAAAGCTTCACTTGCAACGTTATCAATTTTTCGTCCAAATTATTCTTCACCTCATCCGTCATAGTATCCTCAATTTTCTCTCGCACCATTTCTAAATCCTTTTCAATATCAACTATGGCCTCGATAGTCTCTATTCTTTCATCCAGCTTGGTTAAGCAATCGATCGTCCTACGTTTCAGCTCTATTTTTCTGTTGTAATACTGATTGTCGCTGGGTATATTGAGCTTTTTGATTTTCGTTGAAAGGTTACGCAATGCATCTTCAAGCTGTTGATGCGCCTCGCTGCCTTCCACATCACCAAAAGTAGCTACTTTTTCTTGGATATGTTCCAGTTCTAGTTCGAGTTCTTTGAGCTTGATGTCCAAATATTCCTTGTAACTTTTGGCTGTGTTACCATTTGTATTGTTCTTTGTGGTTCTGAACTTTTTCTGAATGATTTTGTGCTTGGTCATTACAGCGCCTATTCTTTGCTTCAACTCTTGTCTGACAGTCTCCTTCAGACTGGCCTCTTCAACTGCGCTTTGGATTGATTTTAGCTGTGTTTCCAGTGTTTTCAGCTCATCAATGTTTCCACTGAAATTTTCAATTTTACTCTTGTTCGCGTCAATCTTTCTGCGAATACTTCTGTAGAATTCCGTTTCGGTGGCCCGTTTGTCCAATATTTTTCTATAATTTTCAATTTCTCGCAACATAAATGTTTTCTTTGTAGACAATTCAGATTCATCTGGTAGATCAAAACTCTCCAATTTTGAAAGTAGCTTTACCAGTATGACATCAAGTTCTTGACATCTTTTGTCGGAATGTATGCCGGAAAATGATTCAATTTCTTTCATGATACTTTTGAATTCCTTTTCAACCTCCATTATATTTATGACAAGATGGGACATGGTACCTTGCGACTCGATTTTCTTCAAAATTTGATTGATTTTATCAAAGCATATCTGTCTCCGATCTCTCAGCAGTGTGTTTAAGCTATTTACGTTCAAATTCATCTTCAATACCTTAACTTTCTCAATCAATTTCTCCAGATCTGTTTTGGAATGTATATACTTCTCAAAATTTGATTCAATATCCTTAATATCCGATTCGTACTGAAGCAATGTTTCTGTATCTTTAGCTCTTTTGTCAAGCAAATCCCCAAACTTGAAGATCTCCTTTAGCAGATTGAGCTTTCTGGTGTAGAGTTCAGTACCTTTGATGAATTCCATGTCATCCATTTTGAGGATAAGATTGGTTGATGCATCATCCAATTCATTAAACTTATTATCAGCAGTTGTGCCTACAAAGTTGCGAATTTCTGGTACTATTTTTCTGAATGCAGCTTCGATTTTGTTTAGTTCGTCCTCGTATTTCCGGGTATCGTCCACTACAGCATGACTTTCTATTTGATTACTGTCATTATCTTCCTTACTAGCTTCAGGTGGAATGGAGGATCCTGAACTGTTCCTGGCATCCTTCAAATCCTGACTGTATTGTTCTTTGGCTACTTTTACAACTTCACTTTGAGCTACTATTGGTGCAACACGTTGATATCGACCTTTACTCAGTTCATTTGGTTCTTCGTCCTTAATAGCATCAAGAAATACATCGTCTTTTTCTGCATCATCCATGGTTTGTCCTCTGAAAACATTAACAGCACCCTGTGATTTTTTAGGTGAATTTTTCAGCAAAACTTCTCGTGTTGCAACATCGTTTTTGTTTTTGGGTATACTATCCTTGAATGAAGTTACTCCTTTGAAGTTGTCCGTAGTTTCGAATCTCTTTCTAATGTTTTTAATTTTCTCTGTCAGTTCTGAATACTGTTTCAAAAACTCATCCTTGTTCTCTTGACTTATATTGGCGCGGTTAATCACTGATTCCAAAGATTTGAAATCCATTTCGATTATAGTAAGATTCTGCATAGTGTCATCGAATTTGTCCAGCTTTTTCTTGAAATTTTCCAGTTTGAAGCGTATATCTTTGCATATGCCATTGTCTGATGCTTTTTTATCCAAAAGATGACTGTAAGATTGGATTTCTTTCAATAATTGTATTTTCTTCTTAAAGAGATCAGAATTTTCTGGAATATCAAGGACGTCTAGTTTGGTAAAATATCCAGAAATTAATTCATCTAGTTCATAATATCTCTTGTCAGCTTGTACCCCGTTGAATTGCTCAATTTCCTTCTGTAAGGCTTTAAATTCTTCTTCAACACTAGCAACAGTTCTGCTATGAGAGTTTTTCTCAATTCTGTTCTCGATTTCATGGAATCTATTGATACATTTCTTTTTTCTATCCCTTAAGATCGTATTTAGACTATTATTTTCCAAGTTGTTCTTCAAAGCTTTTACCTTCTCAGCCAATTTATTCAAATCTTGAGTGGAGTGGGTGTAACGAGCAAAATTGTTCTCAATGTCTTGAATGTCTCTCTCGTACTGTATCAATGTTTCTGTATCACTTGCTCTCTTGTCCAGCAGCTCTCCAAACTGATATATTTCCCGTAACAAGCTTAGTTTTCGCCTTTGAAGGTCACTACCATTTGGTAGATCAATCTCGTCCATCCTGAGGATAAGCTTGATGGAAGCCTCGTCCAATTCGTAAAACTTTTCGTCTGACTTAGTGCCGATAAACTGTTTTATTTCAGGTACTAGTTTTCTGAATGAATCTTCAATTCTATCCAATTTATCTATCACTTTCTGTAAACTTGTGTCTTCCATTGGGAATTGTTGCAATGCTTTTTGGCTCAAGGCGATCTTAGCCTCCAAGAAATTTCTCAAAGTCTCCACTTCATTATAAAGGAAGTCCCTTTGGTGGTAGTCATCATCTTTGAGACATTTCAATTGATCCAAACCAAGTTTTACCAAATCCAGACGGCTTCTTAGACCCAGAAACATATCAACTCCAGTCGCTGGTGTGTTATCAATGGTATTTTTAATGTTGATCAATTCATGTTTAAGTTTGGTGAAGCTTTCTTCATCCTCATATTTGTTCTTTGTGCCATTCCGGAAACTCTGCTCCCTAGATGATCTGTGCTCCAATATTTTCAGATACTTTTCAGTATCTCTCATAATCTCATCGGCTTGAGTTCTGTTATCGATTTTTTCACCGGCTTCTATTAAAATTTTGTTGAGATCTTTTTCTATTTGATTGTAGAGAACACCTTTATAAGTACCTGAAAATCTATTTATCTTGTCTTTCAAATTGTTCAGCTTTTTTCTTGTTGCTGCAACGACAGAGTCTTCTTGGTAAGTATTTGTAGCTTTCTTATCTAGAACTTCCATAAGGTATTGGATCTTATTGAGAATCTCGAATTTTTGTTGGTTAATCATGCTGTACTGATGCGATATATGAATTGACTGAAGGTAGTCTCTGTTTTGGATAAGTTGTTCTTTTGTAGCCTTGTAAGTAGGATCGTTGATATTTCCAGAAAAGTTATCAACAATCTTTGTCAATTCCTCGATGTTTTCCTGCACAGCTACAACATATTCTAGATTGTCTTCGATTGATACTCGCCTTTCGGTTGGATTGTCATAGTTTATGATCATTGTTCTTAGCATTTCGTGGATATCTGATAGAACAAGTCTAGCATTATTTGATATCGCTTGATTTGGACTCTTGGCGAATTCTTGTAGAATTTGTACATAAGATTCGAGTTTATTCTTGAGGTGTTGTTTATGATTACTCTCTTCAAATTTTTCCCTGATATAATACACTTGTGTTTTGATATCTTCAATTTCGGAGAAGTTGTCATTTTCTGTGTAATGTGACTTTATAACAATCTGTTCATTTGGCTCGGACTCTTCAACCGTCATCTTATATTGAGGCTCTATAACTTCTACTGCCATCTTTTCTTCATTTCGCATGGAAGTTCCTTCATCTATGACATCAACACTTAAACTGCTGACGCATTTCTTAACTAGCGATGGTGATGTTAGATTTGGTGTTGAATAGTTCAGATCTGATTGAAGTTTGCTGGTATTTTTTCTGAAAGAATTTCTAGTAGCTGCAATGGATGTTTGAAGCTTATACAACAAATCGTCGATTTTATTCAGATCTTCTTTGTCGATAGTCTCAACTTTCAATTTCTTCTTTAAGCTGTACCACATTCTGGATACCTCTTCTATGTGCTTGATATAGGATTTTGATCTGGAAATTTTCTCTCTATCATTACTGTTATCAAAAGTTGATTTCTTCGCTTGTTCATCTTCATTTACAAGTGCTACAGATTCGAGGATGTGATTGAGCAGCTTTTGCTTTCGCTTCAAGCTGTTCTCTTCATCTTCCTTGATATTTTCAACGAAACTGTGGAGACTTTCGAGCCGAATTTTGATGTCTTCAGTGTTCCTTATGCTGCCGCTTGCTATTGTTTTGATAAGATCCTCGTAACTGGATTGAGCACGAGTTAGATCTGACTGGCTTCCTTTGCTAGTAGCATCTTTCAGATATTTTTCCAGCCATACGAGCTTGTCCATCATGTGAAGCTTCAAGTTCTTTGTTTCTTCATCAACAGTCTTAGCATTTGCTAGTCGTAGATTGATCTTGGCTAAGCTTTCTTCGGAAGATTTGATGGCTTTATTGTCTTCATTCTTCAATGCACGAGTTAGTAGCAAGTCAGTACCTTCCAAGCTTTTTCTAATGTCCTCCAGTTCGTTGACAATTTTACTTTTCTTTCCCTGATCAGCTAGATAGTTGATGTCTTTGCTTCTTCGAATGTCTTTCATCGCCTTGACGATCTTCTGGTATTGACTGGTGACTGTGGTAATTAATTTCTCTTTTCTATCACCAAGCGGCGTTTGTTCTATTACATCAATCATCTCTAGGTCTGTTGCAAGCACTTTGATGGTTTGTTGGAGCAGTCTCAGCTCGGTGGTGTCTTGATTGTCAATTGCAGCTTTGATTTTGGGTTTGATAGATTTCAGTTTGGCCTCAATGTCTTGTATGGTTGGAGCGCTGTGCTTATTTGAATGGAATTCAGCAGATTTGGATTTTTTCATTGGCGTTTCTATGGAGCTTTTAGGTAGGGAATGTCTTTTAGTAACGGGCATTTGAACTATTGAATTTGTTTCGACTGCTCCTTCATCGAGGTTATCATTTGGTACTGTAAGTACTTCATTCATAATATAAGTAATATTCCTTTGAATATCATCCACATATTTATCCTTGACTTTGCCTCTAAGTGAGTTGGCTTCGTTGGAGTATTTTGCCAAGCTTTCCACGATTTTTGTTTGTTGTTCTTTTGAAATGCCATTTTTGGAGCCCTTGAAACTGGAGCTCAGCGATTTGATGTCTTTATCGATAGTTTTGAGCCTGTCTGAAGGCTTTGCGTGCTCATTACCCATTTGCACCTAAAAGAAATTAAAATATCAAATAATATTCATAAATAGTTCTGATAGCCCTTTGAATAAACTTTCACAATCAAACTGTTTAAGATAATGATTATGAAGTCAATCAATCGTCTGATAAACATTTCAATAGAATTCTTCAATTGATTGTAGAATAACAATTTAATAATAATATGACATGTTTTTCAAGTTTTGATTATTGGAATGACCTTTTCAATTGGCATCATTTATAGAAAGTGTTTCGAGAAGATTCTTTGAAAAAAGATTAGCTCATTGTCAATTTAGTTATCTATGTAAATAACAAACAACTTCCGGGTAAATATAAATGCTAGCATATCAAAGAAAGATACAACAACGAAGGAATTATAAGCACTTTGCCCTTTAACCTCGAACATGTGTGCGATCTGTTAAGAGATTGAAATTATATCCAGACATGCCATTGCGGGAACTGAAAGATAAGACGTTCAGTCGCTTCAGCGAATCTCACTATCATCGGCAATTGGGAATCGAAAAAAGTATCACGTAGACAAAGCCATGATATTTTACAGGCGTCTATGTTAGATAAGCTCTTATATCTATGTATGGTTTTTTCATTTGCGAACCTGTTAAGGTAATCATTATTTATAATTATTGGCTTTGTGGGCATTGAAAAGGTTAAATTGGTTAATGTATGTGTCTACATTATTAGCAAAAAACGTACCAAGTTATTATTTTGAAGTTGCTGTTCTTCATTTAATCCATATATAATGGGAAACAATACGAAAAACGATCACATCACTAGTAACGTTATGGAGAAAAACTGATAATAACGTTGATATCATTCAATGTAAACTCATAGCACAATCAGTTATTATCTTTAGCTAGATTATATTTGACAACCTAGTTAGAATGGCACCATTTTTTCTATATGTTTCCCACCTCGAATGTAATAATTAAAGTAGATTTTTATAATGAAAGGTGATTGCATTTCATGCACCGTTTTCCAGACAAATTATGAAGATGTATAATGTTATTAGTTCGGTATCTTTTTTTTGCTTTTTGAACTCATATTCATTATTACTGTAGTAGAGTGAATAGAAGGTGTCTTTTGCACTGTTTGTACCTACTGAACAATAAATTTGTTAAATATTTGTCAGTTATTCATAATAACTAAATTAGTATCGAGATAAGAAATTATCTTTATGGTATCTTTACATTACTCAATATAGTAAAGCCAATTTAGATTTCAAATCATTTTGTATTATTTGAAGAGAATATCCGAATGTTAGGATGCCTGTACCTATTTTGTTTTTAAAAATATATTTTTGGACTACTTCAAAAAAGGAGAAGGTATACAATTTTTATTTTCTGCATTCTTATGGACTATGAAAACTCTATGTACATCTTCCTTCTTCACATAATTTGGTATTTGTACCTATAAGTATCTCTACGGAATTTTAACAAATGTGTGTTTTGCATCTGACAGAGATAAGAACACAATAGATTACAATATAGGATAAGAAAAGGTTAACTTGACATATACCGTCGCGGACTTTTCACTAGGATTTTTGAAGAACTACAATTATTTTTATTAGTTATTCGTCTTGAGAATTGAATAATTAATTCCCTTGATATCTTTTTAACGGTTGCCATGGTAACAACAAAATTTGGACAATAGAATTAACTCATAATATTAATTGTTTTCATATGTTAATTCATGTTCAATATGTCCGTTTTATACACCGGCAAAATAAACTTTCTAGTTAGCTTTTTACTTTTGACAAATTTTACATTTTCCTTTCATTCTTTTATTCTTTCAAACTTTTTGCTACAAAAAATATAGGCCTTATTTTAATCAATAACGAAGTTATCAAGAAATGTGTTGAATATGTGAGAGAACATTTCAATCCATTATTAGAAGAGATTCCTTTGAATATTCAAAATAATATGCAACAGATACAGGATGGTGCGCACCCACATTTGTAACAGACTTGTAAGAGATTATTCAAATAAGTATTACATTTCCCAACAGATATATCGGTCGAGGTGATCCCTTTACATGGCCACCTCAGTCTCCCGATCTGAATCCACTCGATCTTTTTCTCTGGCGTCATCTAAAAAGTATGATTTATCGAACATATGTGAATAACCGGAATGAGTTAATAAAGCCTTTACTTACATCTGATGAACACCACATGTTTTATTATTACAAATTTTAAAATTTGTTGAAGTTCAAGATGCACATAGTCAACACATTTCGATATAATTTAATAAATAAATAAATATACTTTTCATTACGTTTTAGTCGTTGGTATAAATCGTAAATATTTTTGATAAAATGCGATTTTTGTTGTAGAAAAATGTTAAAAGAATAAAAGAAGAAGTAAAATTTTGCCTGTCCCTCTATAAGACAGATATACTGAACAAAAATTACATAAGAAAACCAGCATTATTATGAGTCAGTTAAATTGCCCAAATTTTAGTTGATACCATGGCAACCGTTTAAAAGACATAAATATAACTCCATAACGAAGCTCGATAGGATTTTTTTTATATGAAGTACTAACATTATTTTGGCTCCCTCTATAGGTAAGTCCTATCATTCTCGGTTTGAACTTTCCGGACACCCCGTATATCTTTAACTGATTTCTTGCACAAGTTCAAAATAACCATTATAAATAGAACATATTTTTATATTTTTCTATGCATCATCTAATAAAGTCAGTCCGAGTTTTTGTAGATACTCATCTACAAAAACGCTTCGTTTTGGAGATACGGGGTGTTGAAATATTGCGAAAAAAATGTTTTTTTATTGTTTTTTTAAAAAATTATCTAGGTTTTGCTTTCAAACTTAGTAGGTATTATTGCCACTTAAAAACAAATTGATAAACTTGTTTTTGCTCTACCAGTGGCGTTCGTGATTATTTTAAATAATAAAAAAGTTGTACGCCAATGGTTTATCGTAATTTCGATTTTTGGTCTCTTTAGTCTTTTCGCTAAAACGAACCATTTTCAAAAAATATATATTTTTGTTTGCATGTGCACCTAATATCTCAGGTTTGCAAATTAAATTAAGATAATTCGCGTTTTTATTTACATCACAGTTCCAGAAATTATAATAAGTGATTACTATTATTAGCAAAAATATTATTAAACAATTCCAGAAACTATTTTTTAAAAAGGAATAATTATTACCAACAACTAACAACTAAAAATAAATAATTATGATACTAATAAAAACATTAATAAATTACAGAAACTGTTCGAAATGCATGTCATTTGCTTCTATGCATTTACGACATCTTCTGTGTACCGAATTCACTGCCGCCCTGATTTAATGTTGATTATTTTGAAGACAAGCATATTGAATTCTAATCACAAGTTCTTCCATAACAGCTCCTGTTATGTATGTTTTTATTAATATCTTTTATTTTAATTTGTTGGTGTTAATTAATATTAAATTTACCCGTTATTATTATAATTTCTGGATATGTTATGTACATAAAAACGAATTGAAATAGCGCGAATTATAATTTAATTTGCCAACCTCACATATTAGGATATTAGGTGCACATGCAAACAAAAACTATTTTTTTCTCGAAAATGGTTCGTTTTAGCGAAAAGACTAAAGAAACCATTTTTTTGGAATTGATCAGGATATCTAAATTACGATAAACCATTGACGTTCAACTTTTTTATTATTTTAAATAATTAAAATGGTCTCACGAACGCCACTGGTAAAACAAAACAAGTTTATCATGCAATACATTTGTTTTCAAGTGGCAATAATACCTACTAAGTTAGAAAGCAAAATCTAGAAAACTTTTTTTTAATAAGAAATATTTATATAAAGAATTTATATTTCAAATGATACCATAAATTTTATAATTCTGATATGAGTTTTAAAATATCTACCTACTTATGGGTAGATCGAAAGAGTTTTTTATAACTCTTGCATCTTTGTACCCTATGTCTGTCTCATATTCCAGACAAAATGTATGTATGTCATTTAGATCAGTTTTTATTTTGTTCATAAAGCATATTTACAAAGGGCTATCAGTTTTTCTTGTTCAAATAGTGGAAAATTCGAATTTTATATGTGTACTACACCTATACAGTTCACATGCTCAAAACCGTGTTCATTGGATTCTTAATGAATGATAACAACTAGAACAAGTGTAACTTTTAGAAGAAAAAAATATAAATGATTTTTATTAGGCAAGTAGTACACCTGTTTTTTACCACATCACTTAATTTGTACCATGCTCTGCATATATCTTCGAATACTTACGTTAGACAGAGAAACATAGATTCACCAAACATGCACATGGACATACTCAAAGAATATTACTGACGTTTGACATATTAGCTGATGTGACATAACGAATCCACATAAGTATTGGTCGTGTAGATAGATCTTAGAGGTTTAGGAAGGTAAATGTTCCATAGTCATGCGTAGCTCCAGTGACTGAGCCCATAAATGTTTTTTTGCATAAATGTATATATGTGTTCACTGTCCAAATAAAGATTTCTCATATTTATTCTATGGGTGATATTAAATAAGCTTCATTGAATCGGCCTTAAACTTGACAGCCAACGAGATGGCTCTGATTTAGGTATGAATGCAAAAGTTCAAGTTCTTAGCCCTTATGGGGCCTGTGAAATTAGCTTTACCACTTAACCGAATGTAATAAAAACAATTAAAAATGTGCAAAAGTTTCTAATCAGTACATAAAAAATTAAAAAAATTATTTATTAAAAATTTCAAAGGGGGTATAGTTTTTTACAAATCAATTAAAAACGATTGAGTTTATCGATATGTAAAAATTGATCCTTAAAAATAAAAAGTGTTTTACTAATATGTTAAAAATATTATTTCGCACTCTGATCGTTGTGCTTTGAGACTTGAAACCGGCCGATGCAATGAAAATTTTATTTTTTTGTTTTGTTTAAATAAAACATAATTATTAAAATACTTATTTTTCCGTCAAGTGTCAAGATATTTAAAAAAGAAAACAAAATAGTATTAATACTGCTGGTGCTGATGGTACTTTTGAAGTTGGTGCTAAAAGTCTTCTATCTACCTACAACCGAACTACTTCAAAATTATTAGCTATCATTTATGTATTTTTCAGTACATCAACTAATAAAATTAGTTTCAGTTTTGTAAAAAAGAAAAGAACATTAGATGCAAACTATTAATATTAAAGTTCTCTCTTCAAGGATCTTTTTATAATTCCTCTAACATCAATAGCTTATGTATAATTTGCAAAAAAAACTACCTAAACCTTTTTATGGAATCTTGAATTGCTTATAACTGTTGCAATTGTTTATGTGCGGGTTCAAGACTTTCGCACATTTTTCTAACATCTTTTTTACTTATCCAAGTCACAATTTACAATAGCAAGAATCAACACGGTTTTGAACTTTTGAACTAAACTGGGGTATCTGTGATAAACTTACCTTCTTATTTTTTCTAAAGAATATGAGATATTTAAGATTCATCAGGAGGCCAGTGGCAGCAGGTAGAGGATTCATGGTCCCAAGATCTCTCCCTGGAAATTTGATTTGTATATATGTATATTTATTAGCTAATTCGAGACACTTTTGAGAATATATATCTAAATAGCTAGCAGACTGATTGTTTTTGGAATTCATTAGTTGAGAAATTTTTGCTACAATTAATACAGAAGTTATTTAAATATATTTTTTATTTTAGTAAGAAATCTTTTTCGCTATTTTCATAATAATTAATACAGAGAAATATGTCTTGTATACTGTTGGTATATAGAAAAAATAAAATAGGTATTTATTCCTTCTCTTCGATTACGAGATTGCCCATTACGCGAAATACGAACGTAATTCAATAAATTGAAGTTTGAGATTCTTCTATCAAAGAGTGTTCTTCTGTAATTATTGTATATAATTTTTTAAATTTAGTTTATCAAAAAAAAGTGGTGGCCGAAATCGAATCTGGGTCAGTTATACGAAATGAGAGTATGTTACCAATACACCACCATAGGATTTATTTTCATGATCCCATACATCGATAAATATAAATAGCTGAATTTGCTTTATTTAATTTAACGTGTTTGTAACTTAATATATTGATGCCAAATCGTATATACCACTGTGGCTTGCATTATTCTTAAAATGGGGTTCAAAGATTTATCTTCACATATTAATATGTACATAGATATTACTATTTATTTAAATAGAGAATGTATACCTGTTGATATTCTAATAGGTACTACTTTTTAATTCTCTTTGAAACTAGGAGAATGAAAATAATATGCAAATATTCCTTGTTGCATTTTGGTTCTGTATTCAAAATCGAAAAGAACTTCTTGAGCTGACCTCTTTTATTTGTTTTTTTAACTCAACATTATCTTTTCAGTTTTTTTTATGAAAAGGTTGCTTTAGTTTCTTTTATTAATAAATTTCTAATTATTCTGAATCGTTTACATACTTAAACCATTTTCGATCCCACTAATAAATATCATTTGTCATCTTATAAAACTGTTTAATGTTCTTCCGAACTCAGTAAACATTCAAAATCTGTTTCAATTTCTAAGGTCTTATAACTATTAGAAGAAACGTTATTTGTTTTTTTTAGTTTTGGCGTCGAAACATATTCTAGAAGTAAATCATCACTAAAAATCACAGATGAATACCTACTAAATTTTAAGAAGAAATGCTCAAAACGTGTACCACTGAGAAACATTCAGGCAATATTACATTACTGGGATCTAGAACATTTTTAAGGTTCCATCTATCATCCTTCGGAAATAATAATAATAATCATAATAATAATAACCTTTATAGGGCTATTAGGGAAACCTCGAAAATAATCCAATAAAAGTTTTTAAAATATTATTAAATTAAAAGCATTTTTTATAGTTTGTGTCAAATCATTAAAAACTGAGTTCCATCATAGAATAAAGATTTTTTTGGGTAAAATTTCATTTAGCTGAAATCATTTACAAACCAAAAAAATAATTTTCGGTAGGTTGGCAGCCTCCCCAAACACAAAATGACAAAAAAAATCCGCGGAAATACATCATTTCGATTTTTTCAACTTTAGAATAACTGAAATCAGTTATATGAAAACATATTTCTGCTTTACATTTTAGAATTTTCTTCTAAACATAAACGTATAAAACAAACTTTTTTCGAAAATTTGGCATTTACATTTTTTGATATAATATTGTCATTTTTCTAAACATAACCATACAAAAAAATTGCAGAACTATGTCATTTAACAGAAAATCACAAGAATATTTCCGCAAAAATGCATTATTTCCGACTTTAAAATAACTGATAGCTATCAGTTACATGAAAACATTTTTCTCTGTTATATTCTAGACATTTTTAAACATAACACACCCAAAAAACTTTTTACGGAAATACATAATCTTCTTTATTAATTTTTTTAATTGAACATAATAAAAACATAAAAAACTTTTGCTCTGAGAAAGTATCTAGCACATACCTGTATTAAATAAATGATGAAAATACAAATAAAGTACCTATTTTGCCCTTGAAAAAACGCTAACCTAACCTAACTTAACCTTATAATTTCTCTACAACACTTCATTCCGCAAGTAGGTTTTTGTGTATTTATGTTTAGGGGAATGTCTAGAATGTAAAGCAAAAAGATATATTCATGTGATAGATTTCAGTTATTCTAAAGTCGAAAAAAAACCTCGCAAATGAAAATGATGTAAGTATTTTCGTTACAAAGATTTTGCGTTTTTATAATTAGGAAAATGTTTACAATGCAAAGGAACATCAATATGTTAAAAAAAATATTTCAAATGCAAGGCAAAACACATTTTTAATATAACCGATTTCAGGTATTCTAAAATTTGTGTGTTTTTGTTATAAGGGTCGCTTCCTAAAAGCAACTGTAACATTTCCCATACAGCTCATCTCAGCTAAGCGAAATTTGGTCACTTTTTAATTTTAAAAATGTATAGTTTAATGAAAACATTAAGAAAATTTATGAAAATTATGTTCCCCCGTTATCTCCGTAAATACTTAGCCAAAAATTACCTCTCCACGCAAGCCAAGCTTGCACTTGACCACGTTTTTCAATCATGCTAGAAAAAAATGTACTTCTCTTATCGGTTTATAATATCCATGTTATTCTTTGTAATTTTGAGATACAGTCATGGAATGAACATGTACTAAAAGCGTACAAATAAACACTTCCCTTCTGTCCCAAATGTATATCCTAATTGGTTTTAATTGTTTGTTATATGAAAGAAGCCAAATAACCTAAATTTTGACTCATCTAAAACGGAAATTAGATTCACATGAACTTTTACATAAGAATCAACAATAACTTTATAAATTAGAACATGTACCTAATAATGTTTACAAACTTTGTGTTTTTTTTAAATATATTTCATTTGATTACAAATACTGGCATCAGACATGGTGACTTACATTAAATGAATTCTTGGCTCAGCTAGTTGTTGTATTTTTTCTGTTCATTTTCAGAGAGCCGTCGACAAAAGGTTAAACAAGATCATTGAGCTGATTTATTTAAGGACCATTTTGGATTGCAGTTTGTCTCTGGTCTGAGTGGAATTTGTTCTTATCTTTGAAGGTTACAAAATTTTATCGCATAACATTGTACCTAAATGGAATTTTTACCAAGAACTTGTTATTTTTGTTGCTAAATATAAATATCTGTATTTATCTATAAAATTATCACAAATTTCAATATGGGTAAGGTTGAGTAATGGCAGATACAGATAAGCAATAATTGTTTTTTGCATGTATCAGGTGCCAACAAGTTTATCAAACAATATATATCTCCTTATTTTTTTATGAGCTCCTGAAGAACCCAATTTTTAAATATTTTGGACTATTCCACATTTCTTAGCTTTTGTAAAAATTAAGTTTAAAATCTCCATTGAAACAATCTAATTATTTTTGACCGAATTCCTAAAAGGAGGTTTTGTATATTTATATAGATGTGACCTCTTTTTGTACAATAAACATTCACCGATTTTGATGATTGTTCGTTTTTTTTAAAGATGACTTCTGACCATCTTGTAAAACAAATAAATGTTTGCATATAATTGGAGATATGTCCAGTCAAGTTCTAAAAAAATTTAAAAGCCAACGAAAGTGCATTAAAGTACGGATTTCTTTATTCAGGGCTCGTCTGAGCTGAGTTCTACTAGCTATGCAAATAAATTCCGAGTGTAGTGGTAGAGAGGATACTGCTGTTAACTAGTAGTCTCATGGGTGAAGGTTCGAGTCCAATGCGCGAGTGTTTTCTTGCATTTCTTTACATTTTTTATTATATTTTTTGCTCTACAATTACAAACAACAAAATTATTTATACAAAATCATCTTTTCTGTTTGGTATTTGAGGGAGTTTATTGATGAAAGAAAGAGATAATCAATTTCCTACAATTCTTAAGACGTTTTGTATTTTTTTTTTGAATTTTTAAATGTTTTTCCTGTGTAATATAATAATAATGACCAGTTCTCTTACTACCAGTAAAGAAGATACATATTTTTGTGATTGAATTAGTAATGATCATTCAACATTGTGAAATAAGTAACTTCTAAATGTGTAGACCAGGGCCGGCTTCATTAGCCTAATGTTGAAACAACACATAAATTAAAAATAATTATGATTCGTACAATATGCGTTTTATTTTATTACTTTTTAGTGCAGCAACAAATACAGCTGGTCCTTATTTTTTTAGTCACTTATAACTTTTTGAATTTTGCAGAGTCAAAATACAAACGCAATAATGTCTCTTTTAGAGCAGTTTATATACATGTCTAGATGGCAATGTACAAGATGAAATAAGCCACTAGACGCAACTTTTATCAATAAACTGACACTTGTACTCTTTGGAAATTATCATTAATTTTTGTGATAACTTCTCTAATTAAAAAATTACAACATCTAAAAGATTTTTCTTGAATTCTCAAGCAACGGTTTTTATATCTTGAGTTTAATAAAATATTGAAATGATATTTTAAATACTGATATTTGAAAATATGGTGTCTTATCCAAGATTTTAAACTTTCTATGACTCTAGGATTAGCCATAAAAAAGTCTATAATATGCAAAAACGTAGATATTTCAAATGAAGTTTAATTTATAGATCTTTAAAAAATCTATAGAAGATATTGAGCTCTATGTAAACTCAACAAACACACTCTAAGAAAAACATGTTATGATATGATAAATATGGGAGAGAGTATTTGTCGACCTAATCTATTTTGAGGTTGAAAGGCTTTCCTAGCAAATACCAAAAAAAAGTTTTTTAGGAGAAAATTTAAAATATATGAGTCAACATGTACTTCTTAGATTGCGCAAATTCTAATCTGTATCCATAGTTAGATAATACATAGGCAAAAAATTATAAATAGACCTGGCATTCACATATCTGAATGTTATATAATTTAAATGTAGAAGTGACTGTTTAATTTTCCAACGAAAAAAAGCATATGAAATGTTACATAACCTATATATGTTATATTGCATGGAGAAAATAAATGCAAAGCATTTGATTTAAACTTTATCAAACTTGGAACAGTTATTTAAATATACTTTGGTATTTGTCATACAAAAGATAATGGTATACATAGATAGTAGGTAGATAAAAGAAATCAACATTGAACTATTATGGTTAATTCTCTAAAGAGACACAATAAGAAATACATTTACTGATAAAGCCTTGAGTAATCTATGGCGAAATAATGTTGATTTGCAAATCATCAATTTATCGTTAGGCAAAACATGATGATACCTAGGTAATAATAAAAGTAATCTTGTTTCGTTCAACGTGTACCTGCTTAATAGGCAAGATTCAATAGTATTATTTTTGATGTGATTGGATTTCATGTTAAAGAATTCCATTGTAGAATAGATCACAAATGCATTAAAAAATCGAAGTATTATAATTTATTGCAAAAATGCGATTTTAAACACTCGCACGAAAACGAACCTACAGTTCCGATGACGTCACTCATGTCTGTCATTCATATTTCCTCCTTATTTGTTATGATAACGACAACTTGTTCTGTATATTGTCTCAAACAAGTTTAATAAGTAGATAGGTACTTATTTGCGTACAAGCATAGATTATCTAGCCTAAGAGTACAAGAATAACAAATATATATTTGCCGACTTACATCAAAGTGGTATTCACAACATCGAATAACAACAATCTTTGGAGAATAATTCTCATCCCTTTTTGCAGCTTGAAACCACTTGTTTCTCAATTTAGGATCAGAAGGTCCAGTTAAAAGCAATTTATTTGGAAACTTTGCTGAACTAGATGGACACAATGGCACAAAACATGAATCGACACGGCTTTTCATAAGAACAGTAGCATTATTATGACTACCTGATGTTGATGGATCACTGTGAAATGGATTCATTTTAAATACTTTACAGTTTCTTTATGTACTTATACTAAAAATTGCACTGTTATACATATGAAAGCCAGCGACGAACACATATGAGTGACAGTCTGTTACTGACAGACATGAGTTACGTCATCGGAACTGTAGCTGCGTTTTCGCGCGAAATTTGAAACAGCTTTTTTTGTAATAAGTTTAGATATTTAAATTTTTTAATATACTTGTGGTCTATTCTACATGATTTTTTTTAATGAAAGCGAAAGTAAAAATATTGCTTGTTTGTTGCCCACTGCCTTATAAAAGTTTCTTTCATAATTTGATTAAAATTTGTAATAGAGTTAAATGAGTAAAAGTAGAGTTTTCTGTTCTCTTGAGAATTTTTTGATCCAATTAAAATATATGGAATTGATATTTTACTTGGAAATATAATAAAAAGATACATCAAAATATAATTTTATATTATGAATCTATATTATATGGAAATCCAAATATCGACATAATTATTCTGTCTGTTGTATTTTCAGTATTATTATACACACTGATATATATATATATATATATATATATATATATATATATATATATATATATATATATATATGGTTATGTAATCTTCATATTTAATCTAATATATAATAGTAATAATAATATAACATCATTATTAATAAAGTAATATCTCTATGCATATGTACGTGCCTAATAGTTTTGAAAAAGGAATAAAAAATATATCTAACCTACTGTTTTATATCTACATAGAAGATATTTATTATGTTCAGTATAATTTGTTATGAACAAGTTGGGCTCATTGGAGCGGGTTCCGTGCTTCATATCTTCACATGGTTTTTCCTATAAACTTTGCATGAGATGCTATATTCGGCATTTTTTTAATTTTTGTCTATTTATTAAGCTCATTTAATTTGACATTTCAAAAAACGATCCCTCCCAGCCATAATCGCTAATTTGTCTCATTTGTCTCAACAATCAGAATTCGTTTATTTTCGCTATAACTAGATATATAACTGCCGATTTTTTCCATTCAATATATTATTTTTTATTTTATTTTTTAAAGGTTCCATTTTTAACAGAATCCTGAGAAGTTATACTCCATTTGACAATGGTGTAGAGTAATAAATTATGATAATTAAGGGATCTCTATTGTATTGTGGTTCTTATATGGCAGAATACAATATAGATACCTTCATTATCATAATTTATTAGTCTACACCATTCGCAAATGGAGTATAGGGCAGCATACAAGTGGTCGAGTGATAAAAAAATTAAGCAAAATAAACATTAACATTCATAATGTATAAAGTTTAAAATTCAAGTATGCTTCATTTATTGAAAACAATTTAATAACAACAATTATCGACCTCCTTTTATCATAAACTAGATAATCATATAGATGTGAAATAGTAGGTACGTATTCGCGAAATAAAATAGTTTTCGGTATTTATTCATACATTAGTTACGTCTTTATGAAATAATATGGTTGAAAACTTACATAACTCAATAATTAGCAATAGCCTCACATTTTGAAAATATTATTGGAAATTGGTTGTTCTTTTCGTCGTGTGATTATCATTAGAGCTTCCAAATTTATTTTCAGACAAAAAATATGTATACAGGTATTCCATTTCAAAAAGAGAGAGAGAGAGTAATAAATTATGATAATGAAGGAATCTTATATGGCAGAATACACTAGATATTCGTTCATCATCATAATCTATTACTTTATATTTATACAGTAATTTTAAGCAAAAATTAGGGAATACCATCGACGATATCCAAATATGAAGAACTCCGACGGAGGCAGTTAATATTTATTGAATTCATATAAGAAGTACCTCGGATACCTCAACAGACACCCTGTATAGAATGATTGCTCGGCTAGAACGCCTCCTGCATTTCAGTGAAACTCTACCGTCGCGGTTACCTATTTCCGATATTAAATTACATTTATAAAATAATTGCGGTAGAAAGAAATCTAGCAATTATTTTTCATCGCAAATTATGTTCAGCAAGAAAATGTTTTCAATCCCTGAAAATCTAATTAGTAGGTATTTGAGATGTACCATCTATCCAGGAGAAACTAATGACCCATTTTCTGCAATTCCCATCATTACTTAATAACTTTTTCTTTTCCAATTCAAATTTTATTGAAAAAGAAGCATTCACCTAATTATATAAATTATAATATTGAATGCTGCTATTAATTTGAATAAGACTTCAAACTTTTCAAGACTATTAATAAGAATGGAAATATATTTTGAAAGCAGATATTTTTTTCTAGTAAACACAAATATTATTTGATTGCTCCAACAAAATATTTTTCTCAAAACATATAAATCGTTTTGCATAATAACATAAATACTGAGCTGTAAATAATACAATTATTAAACCAATATAACTTTCCATATTATAATTGTAGCAAATTTACTTGATTGCAACATACGTGGCAACGTTACCAAACAAGTCTGAACATTCATTACATTTCCATTTAGAATGATCATAAATAAAGTGGTGGATTTCTCGAATATCCTTATTATCGGAAGGCTTTCCACATACCACAATCAGAACCGGAAGTAGTGGATGTGTATTGGCATGGACATGGTCATTCTCACACGGCCACGTTGCCACATATAGCAACAAAGCAATGAATATCAGGGTGACAGATTTCTTTGCCAGTATAAAAGAATATATTTTTTTTACTTACCTTTACGAATCTCGGGAGGATTTCCCCATCAACTACGATGAAGAAGCTCAATTTTCCCACCAAAAAACCAGACAAATCACCGTTCACCATCACTGAGATATTAGCACGGACAAAAAGGCACCTAATGAACAAAACCACAGTTGAGTGTGAACACTCTGTTAACATTGAACGCACGAATACGAATGAACTGACTGAAAATAGTGAACAAACTTACAAACACACTCACTGAGTGAGTGAGACCGAGAACACAGACAACGAGGTCGTGTTCGGACAGCTGATCGCTAGAGTATCGAGGACGGAGGACAGGGATACGCCAGACGCTTGTTCTCTGTGAAGGTTGGGATATACACAGTCAAAGTGTCAAAGTACCCTACACTATACAATGGATATAAAATATTGTACTTGCAAAATGGACAGAGTCAGAGCGATTTTAACAACCCACTTGGTTGGTCAGTGAATGTAAGTGAGAGATATTGCTCAATGGGAATTTTGCTGTGTTCTGCGTTTGGCTATATTTAGACAGATTTAGCGATATTTATATGGAGGCTGCCTCCGGGGACGCGCATCTTTGACGCCAACGCCAGATATTATTATAATTTATTGGTTTTCGTAATACAGTGAAATTTGAAAATATTCAGCCCGACTTTTAGATTTTAAACCCAAAAACTTTAACAAGCTCATATTTTTCTAATTTTGTTATTAGGGTGACAAGAGGTCTCTCTTTTCTTTCATCTGAACTCCTCTTCCAAATAAAAAATATACAAAACTTTAAACAATTTCAAAATAAATCAAAATCACTTTTAATTAGGTAGATTTAAAAAAGTATTGTTTTGAAGATTATTTCATTATTTTCTACTATTGTTACGACGCCATTTCATTTGTAATTTTTGTAAATTGTATTGTAAAGACTTAATTTGAAATAAAGCTATATTCTATTCTACTCTATTCTAATCTCCGAAAATAAAAAAGTGAAACATCTGAAAACAAAAATGGGATGGTATAGTTATATCTGCGTTACGGGGAAAATAAAATTATCACTTATAATCTCCCTAGAGCTTGAACAATTAGCCGAGGGAAATTTTCTTTAAAATATTCGCAACTGAGAAAAAAATACGGAGAATAATTCAAGCTAGCGGGAGATTCTGGCATTTACACGTGACAGCTGTCAAGCCAGGGAACTTACCAATTATTAATTTCACGACCGAAAACTTTTTCGAAAAATTCAGGTTGGCGTCATAACAACAGGTATTGCATTTTCTCTCTGATAAACGGAACAAAGCCAAGTTACCTACCACAAAAACACACCAAAACTTTTAGGTATTAATATCAGCTGACAATTGTTTCGCCAACAATATTTTTAAACCAGTGCTGTATAATTCAAACTAATTTTCTCAGAAGGGCCTTACGCTACAGATGAAGTTTGGAAAATATCCAACTCATAACATAACTAACAACTTATCTATAAAAGACAAAAGCTGAGATGCATGACCATGTAGATGGATGAGTTAATAAATGTTTTAATATAATCTGAAAACTGCTGTAATGTTACCGTAGAGCGGAACACACAATATGTATGAATGATTCTTCTTCTTAAAGTGCCATACTCGTATTCGAGTCCAAGCGACTTCTCTGCCATAGACTTCAGTGGATTCCGACCACTGATTTGTCTCTAGACACACCCTTCTTCCAACGAAGCTGTACTAGGGAAATATGTTACTCTTGTTGGGTTTCCGTTGCCTTGCGGGACAAGTAGAATCATTGTAAATGCTATGCGACAGCCAAGAATTTAAACGCGCGCCAGTATCACCTGTCACTCATCCAAACTGTTCGCCCAGCACTGCGCTGCTTTAACCCGCAACCTCTTTTATGATTGATTATTCTCTTCTAATTTGAGGTGTGAATCTTGTGTCACATTCAAACTGCTAGTTTACATTAATTAAGTGTCGTATAAATTCGTGAAATTAAATTTTTTATGCACAATTTGAAATAAACATGCAATGATTGATTTGTTAGATTTTTTTTGAAGTATGAAAATGCAAAAACGCCTTCTAAGATTCTCTATTTCCTTGAATTCGTTCATTCTTCATGAAATTTCCCGCTTACCATTAGAGTTTCGCAGTCAGATAGTTTACTGATGCATTCCTTTCTATCCAGTCTAGAATCATTCAAAATTATTCAGGAAAGATAATTACTTTGAGAGCCACAAAAAATAGCTATAATCTACCTAAATATTTAGCAGGTAGAATATATAAATAGGGAATATTACATTGTTTGGAATATATAGTTTAAATTCAGTATGAAGGAAAAGTTAAGATATATATCCGAGCCATTCCAAGCACCCAGCTTAACCTCAGCTCAGGTAGAATAATATTTGTATTCGAAAGACAGTTGGTCTTTGAAATCAACTAGAATTTTGATTTGATCAGAACAAATTTTTGATTTGTTAGTTCAACAACAAATTTTAATTTGGCTTTCGAGATGTCACATTTCAGTTTATGAATGCCCAGGTTTTTAAATTTTTGGCGGTTCAGAATATAGTTAATTATTAAGATTTTTTTCATCTTTGACAGACTTTCCAAACGGAGGATGTATAGAATTATTCGACTGTATGTTTTTTATATTCCTTCAAGCGTTTCGCATAGTAAACATGATCCGATTTTGATGATGTTGAGAAATGGTATCATATTAAACAAATTTAAAACCTTCAAAGGGGGATGAAGCACGCGATTGTTTTTGATAATCTCCTGAATTCATCATTAACTAATGACATTTCTAATTGATGGTTATGGAATAGGTATTTCCTGTTCGTAGTTAATTCAGAAATACATGAAACACTGAAAAATGTAAGATACATATTTCTTACAAAAAATAGGGTTGACTTTTTAAGTCGATGCAGTGAAAATTCAAAATAATTTTAATTTTATTGGTGCTTTCACTTCTGAAGTTGGTGCCAAAAGTTTTGTATTTACCTACAACTGCAACTTTTCATGAAAATCGAAAATCTGAGACGGTATCAAAATCTCAAATATATGTATTTTGGCTATGTGGAGAGGGGAATTTCTTTCGAAAATTGAAAATCTGAGGCAACCAAATTATAGACCAGATTATTTGTAGCAACGTTTATATTGAACATTTTTTTCATAGAGCTACGGTTTTAGAGTTACAGCAGTAGTAAATTCTAAAAATATGCGTATTTCCGCAACGATGTTCTTAGATTTCTGAATAATAACAAGTAAATGAAAAGTGATGGTTTCAGTGAACATTCAACGATTTTCGTGACTAATGTTAAACTCAAAACTATAAAACAAATATTTAAAAAAAAGGACAGACGTTATTAGTTGGTGCACTGAATAATACAAAATAACATTCGTTCTATTGGTGCAGGTTTACTGTTATCACAATGACATTTTCACACACAATTAAGTGGTCTTAGTGGATACCTGCACCAGATTTTTTCGTCAATAATTTGTCCGCAGAAAAATCGAATGCTGTTATTCAGCAGGTATTACCGATGTAAATGCGAGATTCTCACGCCTTTTATAATGACGAATCATTAATTTGTTGCTAACTCATCGTCTATAATTTCCACCAACCAGCTGAGTTGACATTTTTTAATTATTCATTTTCATAAGTGATGGAAAAAGCTGATGTCTTATCAGGAAATTCTCTTGTTATCTCCTCAAATGACGTAAATTAAAATAAAGATTGTCTTTCAGAAAATAGTGCTCACAAATAATTTATGCAACAGAAAGATCTTTTTTAACATTCATAATTTGACTGTACTAGAAGATAAATCTGAACAAACGCAAAATACTTATTTTCTTAATTAAATAAAGATAACAATTTACAGACAATCAGCGTTACGACAACAATAAAACAGGAATTAACAATAATTCTTCGCCAATATATCTATAAATTATGCTCATATTATTTACTTCCCAACAATTTATTTATTTGATTCTACGTAGGTCAATCCAGTGGAATGTTTGATGTAAGCATCAGGGACCAGGTATTTTTTTGTATATTTTTAGAATGTTTTTAAATGCTCAAAATAGCACTTAAGTATTCACAGAATTAAGAGCTGCATATGAAAGTATAAAATTATATATAAAAATTTACTTATCTGAGCCTGTTTTGATCGACCAACCCAAACGGAAGTTTTTCTCTTTATATAGTAAACGTTCACCGATTTTGATGATTCTCGATGCATTTGAAAGAGGGAAATTGAGAAAAGGTTTCATATTCATAAAAAAATATAATCCGAAATCTCCTTCCCTCCGATGGGGCAATTTTTCTCGAAAATCGGAAATCTAAGACAGCAGAATTAAAGATAAGAAAATATCCAGAAACGTTGAAATTCAACATTTTTTCAAAAGAGCTACGGTTCTTGAGTTTCAGCGATGTTTAAATTAGAAAAATGTGGAAAGGGCAATTTCTTTCGAAAATTTCCTTCTTTTATCTGTATTTAGATGTAATCGATTCATATTAAACCATCCTTGTACTCTAATTTGCAGATCATTCACGCCTATCTCTACGCTCACAAAAGAATCAGCCGCACAGGTAACAGTTGTGTCATTAGCAAAAAGTGTAAATTTACCTGTTGGTACTATTAGTAGCAGATCATCAATATATATTAGAAATAATATTGGTCCCAGAACTGAGCCTTGGGGAACTCCTATATAGTGATGGTACTTTCTGTTGTTTTTCCACGATATTAATTAAATTTAAACTATGCAGGTTGAATTAAACCAACAAAAAAATCCTATATCCTATATTTTCCTGTCAATTAAATATTGATCAAAATATTGAAAAGTACCTCCACATATAGTCAATAAATTGATCCGGAGCTTGATAATGAGCAATGTAAATCAAAAAAAGAATTAATTTTCATTGATATCGAAATATATATCCGCACATGGTCAATATATTTCCTTATATTGATCAATATATTGACTATGTGCGGTCCGTGTTAAGGTAGTTATCGCGAAAATTCCTTTTCGACAGATATCCTTTAAATTTCAGTTTTATACGGTTTAAAATGCCTTCTTTCATATAGCAAAGTTTCAATATCATTCACCGTTTTGTAATCCAAAAAAAATTATATATAGTTTCCATTTTTTACATAGGTGAGATAGAGCGAATGTCTTCTTTCACCACATTTTATTTTTTTTCCGCTTTAACTTTCCGAAAGATATCAATGAAAAACTATTATATTATAAAATAAACCTTAATAAAAATGTGTGTAAGAATCCAATGCGATTCATCGTTCCGTTTTTTAAATAAAAGTTTTTGAAGTGTAGTAGGTATCTCCGAAAATTTCGTATTATACCCTTATGATTTTGGTGATACTTGGCAACAGCGGTCATCTGGACTAGATAGTAACAAAGGGTGAATGTGAACCGGAAAAAATAACACATTGATTCAAGTAAATTTTATAATATGTGAAATTATAAGCATTAAAACTATTCATAGTAGCACAGACCTGTGACTTCGTAAACGATTTTATTCACATTTATTGTACATATACAAAGGCTTGAAAATAAACGTCTTATATAGATAACAACAGAATAAAATTGGAAAACTAAATATTGCGAATATTTCCTGAAATATATTCTTCAAAGAAACGCTGAATATTACTTATACATCTTCCGTTCTTCGTCATTTTAGTATTGTTAAGTGACGTTTGCCCCGATAATAATTTGCCAGGATTATCATTTTTATAAGTTTCACTTAAAACCGTTAAATCTGGTATTGATTTTTTTTACATCACTTCATCCCTTAAACAATCTTTATTTCGGAAGACATTTTGATGATATTTCTTCCAATATTTGCAAATCATATGTTGCGTTATGAAAATGTGCTATTTTATCTAGTATTACAGTATAGGTACAGTATTACACAGATAACACTTTTTTTGCAGGAAACAAATATTTTTTATCAAATCATCATTTTCTGCTTGGATTTCCCTTTTTCGCTTTAGAGATATTAAAATTTTGTAGCTTCTCTAGTATTCTTTTTTAATAAATTGCATTTTCCAAAAACATAAATATTTAAAACTGCATATATTTTTGAAATAATCACGATCAAAGTTGGGAAAGTTGAGTTTATTGACCCTCTGGATGATCAAAAATTAAATTTAAAATTGCCAAATTTTACAAACTTAATTGCCAAACCTTTGGAATTTCCATTTAACGACATATGAGAATATGAGCAATATAAAGTGCCTACATGCTGGCTGACTTGCGACACCTAAACCAGTTTACGTATTTATCAAAAACCACGATACAAAAATTTTCATTCGCTTAACTAATAATTCACCGTTTGGAGATTACCCTAAAGTTTCTCTATTAGATCCAATATTTCATAATAAGTATTGCTCTACCTGCTACCTATACCGTTTCTGGAATGAGTACGAAGTCCATCTTGAATTTTTGTGCAAGATTATTGTATTTTAGCTTCAAAAGGTAACATTTTAGTTTCCCTATTTGGAATAATTTTAATCACAGGTAAAATAGATATATGTTTTTATTTAAACTTGAGTTTACTCCTCATCCGATCAAGCTGAAGTTTATAGTGAAAAGGTTTTTTTTTAAACGCCTATCATCGAACTTAGCGCAAATAGGTAGTCTTCTAAGTATAGATGATGCACCAACTGAATTGATCTTTGGAAATGGATTAGGTACCTACCTATCGGATCATGTATTTACTCAATACTACAGATTACAATAATTTAACAAAGACTATTTTGCATTTGCATACCATTATATTAATTACCAACAATAATGACTGAAATGTAGAAATTGAAGCTAAAAATAGGTACCTACTTGAAAGATGGTGTAAGTCTATTACTGGGAAGACCATTGCATAATGAGATTTTGTTTACTGAATAGGTTTTCCCAGAAATAAATATTACTCATTTATTAATTAGTATAATTTTGATGTCTTCCAACTATCAGTCACACGTATAAAGGATCAGAGATGTAAGTATAGAATCATTAGTTGTAGTCATGTATCATAGCAGCCGATTATAGAAATTCCTAGAAACATAAATAAAAACATGGCCACTTTTCAAATAAGACTGTTATAATTAAAAATATTCTAATCAAGTACAAACAAGCAGCTTATAATATTGGTATTCCTACATCACGTATTAAAAGACAGTCAAGCATTTTTTTAATAGAAAGGATAGGTACTTTTTAAAACAAAATTTAATATCTATCTAAGTCAAATATCATATTTATATTCTTCATAGGTATAACTCGATAGGTAGATAGGTACCATAAATTTAATTAGGTTGCTATGACAACCAGCTGCTACCTGATAATATATTAAACTCCCCAGCTTTAAAAAACAAACCAACATCAACCCACATACCTACTCATAATATCTATGTCACTTTGATTGTCAAATAATTCACCTAAGTGGTAGGTAATGAATCATCATAGATTGTCTGAGCTAATTAATTGTGCTATTTCCAGTATCCTATCACCCTGTAGGTATATGCCGATAAAATTGTTAGCGCTACTACATACAGCTATATGTGACTGACACGGCTGTTTCACCTTATCAACTTCAACCACACGTACATATAACGCAGGTTAGTAATAGTTATGATAAGATAAACTCAGACTGTGGCCAGCTCCGACACAAATAATATGGTTCTGCTTCATGAGAAAATAGTCAATCATTCGATGTAAGTTCAAGAATATAGATATATAAATAATTTGATATATATATATAATAATAAGCAATTAATTGTAACTCATGTTTTAGATATGAGACGACCTTCAAAACAATTGACGTGCATAAATATAAATATATATGTATGGAAAAGTGAAATTTAATTAGTAAACAAATTGAAAAGATCATCCTTCAAGGTAGGCAACTGGTAATACACATCACCAACAATAACAATGAGTGAATCCAAAGGTTTTCTGGCTAGGCTAAGAGAGTTTGAAAGACCAAAGTCACCCAAAGTAATACGCAGATTGGAACAAGTTAAACCTGTTGTACCGGTACCAGAACCAAAACCAGACATTTCTAAAATAACCCAGACTGAAGTTGAAGAAAAATTGAAACAGATGCGTCAAAAGCGACTGAGCAGACTCAATATTCACGTAGATGAACAATCTAAGCTATCCGAGACGCGAAGCCTATGCAAAATCACTGACACCGATGACGACGAATCGACATCGACATCCAATCACAAAACAGTATTAGATATTAATGATCACACCAGATCACTCGACAGATCGTATCAGGATGCCACAAAAAAATCCTCTTCATCGACGAAAAAGTTTATCAACAAATTCAGTTGTATGAGCCAGGATGTATCAACATCAGCTGAAGAGTTATCAAAAGAAACTTATGTACAGCCGCTACGTAAGAGCCTACCGAATCGACTGGATACTAACAAAATGCAACAAGTGGCTGCAAGAAAAAACAGTAGTGATGAAGAAATCTTTATAAGACACAGTCTTGTGAGAAGCTCCAGCAAAAGTATCAATGGAAGCATTGATAGGGGATCCATCAATAGCTTTAGCGAGAATAGAGACTCTTCGGATTATACCATGAATATTTTCAGCAATGAATTCAAAAATAATCCACCAGATGATCAATATCCATCGAGAACTGTAACTTATGAGACTTTTGGTAAATCTCCAAGTATACCTAGTACACCAAAGATTAGTGAAGCAGAAGCAAATTTTCTTGACGATGAAGTCAAACATCAGGATACCGATAGTGATGATAAGTTAACTGAAAATAGAGATGAACAGACTAATGGTGCAAAAGTTATGGCTGAGAAGCAATCAATTTTATTGAATCAGGTTAGAGAATTTCATAAGAATCAAATTGAGAAATTAAGTGAAGTGAACGATTCGCAAATGAATAAAGCTCAAATAGGAAAGAAAAATCAGGAATTGGAAATGGAATCAGTGGTGAAGGTTTCTGAAAGGAAAAAATCTACTCCACAAGAAGTGTTTACTAAAACTGAGACAGAAGAAATAACCGGGAATGAGAAAAATTCCATTTCTGTGGGTAAATGTCAGCAATTCTATGAAAATTTTGCATTGGAAAAGAACGCGCGTGAAGATTTAAAACAGTACAATATTATTAGTAAACTTACAGTACCAAGAAGCCCATTACCACTTCCAAGAAAGAACACCAAAGAAGAAAGATTACTGAAACAGTTCCAAGCCAGCTTGGTGACACTAACCGATATACAGAAGAATGAATCCATGGTAGACTCCGATGAAATTGAAGCCTTCAAGCATACCTTAGAGGACATAACAGCAATTGTGGATGATTACAAATACAAGCTCAACAATTTGGAAGTTAAATTTATACCAAGAGAGAAATTGCGAAAGATTCGACTGCAACTGGAAGATGTTAAAAGTCAAGTAAAATCATTCAAAGGACTGAAACGTGATGTGTCTTATTTGGAATTATCAAATAGATTGTCGACATATTATTTCGATTTGAAAAATCATACCAATTTCAACGATTTGGAGGTTATTGAAGAGAGAAAGGTTTTATTGGATGAGGTTAACAGGTGTGTATCTGAGCTAGAAGCAAAAGTTGAGAGGAATGAAGAGACATTGAGAAAAATACTCGAGGAACAAGTGTTATTGATACAAAGTCATCGAATTGTTCCAACTGTAGTTTAATATTGCATTATTATTGTATTTTATACGTCAATATATTTATTTCAGTTATCAAACTTTCTTGTGTACGATTATTTCTGAAACAAATGAATACATAACTATAGGTATATAGATACCTACATTTTATGTACCATCCAAAACCATTTTCAAGGTATGCAACTAACTAAACAGATACCTAATACACTTTCTTCCTATCACAGCTTATTAGGTAAGCTGTGGCCCTATTCTATTTATTATCGAACTGATGCTCGTCCTGCTCTAATTTGAAAGGGTTGGGTGATTTGATTCAGATATAGAGGTTTTGATTTGACTCAATGCTCTAGACATTTACAAGTTTTCAAAAGATCATTACCTAAATTTTCAGTGTTCTTCCCAGACTCCCTCTATGAGAAATCTTCGACAGAATTTCCCAAACTGTTCTACAAAATTCTTCTTCAAGGAACATTTGTGAATAATTGTGATTAAGAAAATCGAATTCTGTCTGAAGCATCCTTTAGGATGGATCAAATAAGAAAAAATAATGATTATTTGTATCCATGTAGTCTTCTTCACAAGGGCAACGTATTTAATTTTTGTTAACTGGTTAGTTTTATTTGAGATTATTGAATAAAAGTGATAGAAATATCTCAATTACTCTAATTTTAAGAATAGAATTTTTCGTACCTAAAAACATTGTTTGATTCAAGCAGTACCTACCTATTTGTAATTCGATTATATTAAATATTACCTACCTATTTTCTACCTTTTTGAGCATCATCGAATCATGTCTAATCTACTTAAAAACAAATGTTAGAAAATATGTAGCACAGTTGTAGCAACAGCAACCTATCCTGTAAACTTTGTTAAAAATGAAAGGTTCGCAACAGGTGTTACAAAATTTAAATTATTAAGGTAAATAATCTCTGGCTCAATTTACTTTGATCAGCTGGCAATTTTTAATTGCTTGTCAACAAAAATTTATTATGTAAGAATTTAAACTTGAACTCCAGTCTCCGAATCGGTTTAGAAAATTGAAATTGCATTTTTGTCGAAGGTTTACGAACTATATGAGTTCAATAAAATTCAACTTTCTTTTATGATGACAATAATTAATTCTGTTGATTCCGATAATGCATGTGTATTTTATCTTCAAATGAAATTTTTCTCTTCACGAACTTCTTTGACTGCTTATGATATTTATTTATCTTGTTTTCAAAGATAAAAGCAGAAACAAATTAAAAACTTTATTGGGTTGAAAATATTATTACATTCTTTTATTCTTTTTTTCCGAGATATGAATTTTGTTCAACCAACGTAATTTTTAACTCACTATTCATCATTTGTCACGTGTATCACAAAAAAGTAAAGTCCTTCGCAATATTTCCTAATATTAAGAATCGTTTGGATAGTCTCGTTGATAGTGCTCCTCAAAATGAAGCAATTTATGAAGACATGTAATCTTATTAACCCATCCAGTCGAATGTTCCTTATTTTCAAATATCTTTTAAGGATCGCCTTCTCTAAAAAAAATATGAAATTATGAAATCCTGAACATTTTAGTGCGAGGAAACTCCATAGATCAGCTCAAATTATGCTTCAGCTGCATTCAATCAGTCAATAAAAATAATATACCGGCATTATCAGTGTACAATGGCTTCAAATATCCAGAAATACCATTTTACTTGCTTCTGAAAGACTGATTTCTTCAAGAATACCATTTATGCAGATTCGACGATTACGGCATGTACATGGCCAATTAGGAATTTTGGAATTTTATAAAAGATTCACTTCTACCGTAAATTTCACGCACCAGTTTTTTATTTATTTATTATAAGTAAGTAACTTGGTAATGTTCATCACGGTTAACAAATAATAAATTGACAAATACAGTTAACAGTTAACTCTTTTATTGAAGATATATAATACCTAGTAGTAAAATAAAATCTACATCAGATATAATTACGTTAATCAAAACGTATGAAATTTTAAAATTATAAAATATAGTAAAGAATATCAAATGCCTTCCGAAGATTTAACATAGAACTTGTCAATTTTTTCAAAAAATATACTGTCTTTTAGCAATCAAATTGATTAGAAAAATGAAAATACAATCAAAATGTCCAAAAATCATAAATAAAAAGTTGTGTGTTACATCAAAAAACTATATACATATAAGTATTATAAATATAAATATTTTTTACAAAAAATTGGACCGACGTTATTAGTTGATGCACTGAAAAGTATAAAATAATATTACTTCTATTGGTGACGGTACTTTTGAAGTTGTGCAGTTATGGTTAGATTGATAACTTTTGGCACCAACTTCACAAGTACCATCACCAATAGAAGTAATATTATTTTATACTTTTCAGTGCATCAACTAATAACGTCGGTCCAATTTTTTGTAAAAAATATTTATTTCACACTTTTGAGTGTAACATTAGTCCCGAAAATCGTTGAACGTTCACTATACCATATCAATGAAGATAGTACTTATCCTATTACCCACGTATATTCCTTGCTTGTAGTTGTTATTATTGAGATGACGCTTGAATATTTTAGTTGTTACCATTTTAACACCGATTTAACTCGAAAACCGTAACTCTAAGGAAAAAATGTTCATTATAAATGTTGCTACAAATAAATATATCTTTCATGCAGTATCGAAAAATTTTCAATTTTCGAAAGAAATTGTCCTCTCCACATAGCAAAAATACATATTTAACATGCGTCTATCTCGAAAACCATAACACTTTTGAAAAAATGTTCAATTTAAACGTTTCCGGATATTGTCCTATCTTGAATTATACCAATTCAGATTTTTGATTTTTGAGAAAATTCGCCCCCACCACCCCTTCGGGGGCGGTTTTCAGAGGGAAGGAGATTTCGGATTTGCGTTTTTATGAATATGGGACCATTTCTCAATCCCCTTCTTTCAAATGAATTCAAAATCATCAAAATCGGAGCTCGTTTACTATGTAAAAGGCGCGCACGAACCAAAAAAAAAAAAATAAAGCAGACACTCGAATTGTATACCTCCTCCGTTCGGGGTTCGTCGGTCAAAGAGTAGAACGCAACTTACCTACTATAGAAAATTACGCAAGCTACAATAGAACACTTACCTATAGTGCCTGTTATGTAAGAACCAGCAATCAAAATTTATGACAGCAGGTCTTTGTGTAAAAAACTCCGGATACTGAATGGGCAATTCACTCGAACATTTCAAAGGTACAAGAGAATATAGAAAATAACACAAAAAAGATAATTATACCTACCTCGTAATCGTAGGAAAATATAGTAGATTAACAAAAACCATTTAGTATCAATTTTATTATGAATAAGTACGTACCAATAATTTCTGTATAATAAGTAATAAGATATCCCATCAAAAATATAAACGTGAAATGTGAGCCAAGTTCAATAATATGATATACCTATGCCTTGGTTGTTGACAGCGACAAAAGAAGTGAGATCTAAATGGGTGCAAAGTTGCAAAGTGCAATAGTCAGTCCTGAAATTTATTTACAACATAAAATATTTTCTAACAGTTTAAAATATAATTTCTTCTTATAACTTAGAATAATATATTGAAGCCTAAGGTCCGACTTGGCTAGTTCTGAGCTCAAGAAAGATTATACCTACATACATATTTGTAAATGACTCAAATTTTTTTGTTGGTGTATCTATATTTTTTGACATCGATGCTATGGTATTTATGAAATAATTATTAATAACTCTTCTGCTATATTTATACAAGTATCTACTCAATAATGCTCTTCTGGCATTTCTGATTTCTTACCGTTTCTTATACCTTTTATCTATAGGGAAAGTTGAAAAATTCAGTTATTCTAAACTCTGACAAAATAGAATGCATTAAAAATGCATTCAAAAGCATATCCATCGAGTTGATAAAAGCAGCTGTTATATCTAACAGCAATAGACTAAGTTTTTATTTTGAAAACGATGAATTCCAAAATTTAAGTGGACATCAAGTATTCTTATTCTTAAAAATATCAACATGACCTTCATCTACTGTTCTTTAATCCGAAATAATAATATGACCTGTCAACTTCCATTATCATTTGGTTATGGTTGATATGGTTGTCTTATTTAGCTGGGTATTTATTTAATACTGCATCAATTGTGATATATTTTGTGATTTATTATAATAAAGAGTGAGCAAAGACAACTTAACCCTATTTAAGCGTTTTTACTTATAACTCGAGTCGAGACTAAACATATCCACACATGGTTTCCGCCATTTTGCATTGAATGTAATCCGTTTTCAAAGTAATGGGTTTTTTCGTTTCGTTTCGTTTTTGATATTTTACCTGCAGCAATTGAAACTAAATCGAATTCCTATATAGAATGTATGTTTGGTAATATTTAAGCTTTTCTATGTAGTAAGTTTTTGGAGTAGTTAGGATTAATTTCACAAATGAGCCTGAAATGTATATAGGTAGTCACGTTAATACTGCGAGTAGAAAAAGGTAGGTGGTATGCAATATAATATTTTCAATCCGATCAGTCAGCACATTTCAAGTACAGAAGAGTTAAATTCATCAAGCCATCATTTCGATCTTCCTTCATTGATAGAATATCATTTCACAATGCAGATATCATACGATGTTATTCTGAATCGTACTTCTTGATAGATTCTGCTTTTCATCTTCACCTGTAATCTGTAATATGCAGTACTAAACCTGTTAATTAAATAAATGAATGATCTAGGTAATCAGGAAATGTCAGCTGCTTCGTTTCGGGATTTTGCTCATTTTAAATGTCGCTGGTATATGAGATTGCAATAAAATTTACAATGTGCATACCGCAAATCTGCATATAACAAAATAAATCAATTTGATATGAACTAATTTCATTCAGGAACATATATAAAGTTTATTTCGCACAAAAAATGATTATAACGATAAAATAATATAATACCTAACCGCATCTTTCCAAATATTAGATTCACGGTGACGGCTAGTTCGCTTATGTAAATATATTACGTTTGCCCATAAAGAAACCTAGCAAAACATATGTTTTAATCTACATTGAACACTACTAAACAGTTTACAATACCTTTTCTATAATAAATATACCCTTACTCGTTTAATTTGCACAGTGCTTACATATACCTATGTGTCACTGACAGAGACAGATAGGACACGGAATGGCAGGCGATAATACCTATCTATACAGCGCTCTAAGTAGAGTAGCATAGTGTGTGGCGAAGGGTTTGAGTTTCAACGAGTGACCCTTGATGCTGTCCCTCTGGCTGTCGCATTGCATTCTCCCCCTCTTGCAGGGCAACAGGAAACCTAGTACTACATATCTGGAAAGGTACCTATGTCTTGAGATATATCGTTGGTTTGGAATCAACTTTAAACTCTAGGTCTGTGGTAACACTTTCAAAGACGAGAAGCCGCTAACACTCGAATACGAGTACGGCATTGGAATTATATTCTGCATGTGATATCATAGCAATCTTTCAAAAAAAAGATAAAGCTTCATTTGCTAATTTCTGAATGGAATTGAAGTCGTTGGTTGAATGCAATCAATGTTGCCGGAACGTATGAAATTATTACTGATTTTCGGACTCGATACAAGTAAAGACATTATATTAATTTCCAGTGTAAATTAAGGATGAATTTAATTTCGATTGCTGGATATAAAATGACAAATGATCTAGATTACTTCAATAGGTATATTACAGCAGTAGATACATATTTGTTAATAAATATTACATGATTTTCCCAGTATACCTACCAGTTTTGTTCAGAATTTCAACAATTTTCGATTGCTGTTTGATCTACCATAATTTCGTTCCCATTGTTTATTTTTCAATTTGATATTATTATAAAACTAATTCGTCCTCAAAATTGAGACAAAAAATAAACTGTAATTGTTTTTTCATGCACAAGTTTTATGAATACATATTATGTCGGATTTTCAAATGAAAACACTACAAAAAGTAATAGTTTGATTATTGTATTTTATAGCAGTGAGGTGAACAACATGCGTGGTTTTATTTGTATTGTGTTCTGATGTGTTTATCGGGAATACAATAGTGCCTATTTTAAAATGAAAGATTTTAATTTACAAAATAATATAATTTTAAATCAAAATTACAACCACACCCAAAACTATCATGCATATCCAAATCAAAAATGCACCTAGATGAAATCATTGACGAATATGAATCACCACGCTTTAGATTTGTACTGTCAACTAAATATTTGCTACAAAAAACAAGTGTTGTAAACAACGTCCACACCGGTGCTCATTGTTGGAAGCACAGATAAAAACAAAAAATTCATCAATTTGGCCTTTTGATATTGGAACCTATGAAGAAAATGATGACTTTAAGTTGTTGTTCGGCGCCATTAACTATAACGAATACAAAATTATTTTTTTTAGTAAATGGAAGGTAGCTTTGTCTCTCAATAATGATTGTATAAATGGGAAATGTAACTCTCAACGAAAAAGAGGACGTCCCTCTAACTCAAAACCAGTACCTACTAATAAATTTTCCCCGTTTCCTTTTTATTCACTTATGTTTAAATACTTTACTTTTTATTTATTTAATTGTACATTATTAAATTTCAGGTGAATTATTTGATAACTGATATTATTTTCCAGTGGTTTTAAATTAAGTTTTAGGTAAACATTTTTGCATTGCTTGGTGATTCAGTTTTGGTGACACGTCTATTAATTATTCGATGATAAATATTAGGTACTTCCAAGTAATTATAAATTAATATTTAGGTAGGCGTTTTGATATTATTTGGTAATTCAATTTTGGTGACTGATCTACTATTATGGGAACAAATATTATTTATTAAGTCATTGAAATTGCATTTACTATGCGTAATTGATAAAATCATACCCATTAATATGTCACGTTTCATGTCCTAGATACAAGTAGGTATATTGTGATTGTGAACTGTTTGCAAATTGGACGACCTACTCTAGTAATTAGGTATAAGTTACGTTCAAAATCGAATTCGGCCACTGAATCACCCATAACTCAACGTCGTATTCTGAATATTTCTGTTCGGTTACTGTTCAAAATGAAATGTCCAAAACGCGATGATATTTATTATCTATTTTTAAATAGTTTTTATTACTTTCGGTTCTTGTATCAATGGACTCCGCAGCGATTTCTCAGGCCCCATACAGTCTAGAGACTTGAAATTTCGAATTCGTACTTAGATCGCAGACATCTCGCCGCCTGTTAAGCTCCAAGTGTGATCCAATATTGGTAATCAAAATTATCTCATTCAATCTCATTCAACCAAGATCATTATAATGTCGACATGGAACGACAATGGGATCCGTCACTGGAATTACGCACGAGCATGGAGCGTATATATACGTCTCGTTCTCTGGTATATAGGTACTTTCTGGAAGATCGTCTATGGTTATGTCGCCATTGTCAGACGTCAGACGTTGTTAATTTAAAGTTTAATTTTGTGTTGTGGTAGACAAACAGTAATTTGTTATGGAATTGCTGTTGCTGGCAAACACATATACATAAGTATAGTTAAAATCGAGAAAAGGATAGCAATAGTAGGTACTCATCGGTACGGTTTAAATCTTAAATGCCCAATAAAAACTATTTTTAATTTATTTTCAAAAATTTCACTTGTTTTAATATGTATTTATTTGAAAACTGCAATTGAAGTTTCTGCTATATAAAATCTTATTTTTTTTTTCTCATAGGGAGGGCTGTTTTGTTCAAATGAACCTGTTCATTTTGAAAACTTTGATATTTGTACTCATAGCATAGATAGACAACAGATAATACTTTTCAATAATAATTAATTTTAGAGTTCAATCTTAGCAGCATAGAAAAGAGAAAAAAAAATAGGTAAGCAGTGATCAAAGATAAAGCAGCCATCTTATTTTGATCTAGTTCTCTATTCTCTCCTTATCATTTTGAAATCTAATAAAAATAATAGAAAAAGAAATCATTGTATGAATTTAAGTATAAAAAACATTTCTTTTTTGGTACGATTGAACTGCGTGAACTCCCACCGCACCCACACCTTGTTCTATGTCTTTGAGCGTATTATTATATACCTACGTTTGAAAATCCAAATGAACCTGCTGATTATTGGACATGATATAGAGGAAAACTGTTTATGAATCTTGTAAAGTACGGTAAATACCTACTCAAAATTCAATGTTTTTGTGTTTTTTTACAAAAGTTGCGAGTTTTAGTAAGGTAAGTATATAGTCCGTAAATATTATTATCTCTTAAAAGTTTTTTTTTGTCACTGCGTCATGGATAAAAATTCTTCATTGAGACATCATTTGAAGATTACGTTCCTCGCTAACGACGAAAAATATATTTTTCAAATTCATAAAAACTCAAATCCAAAATCTCCTTCCCTCCGAAAACCGGCAATTTTTCTCGAAAATCGAAAATCCGAGACGGCAGAACTAAAGATAAGAATTTTTTTGCACAAGAGCTACGGTTTTAGAGTTCCAGCGATGTTAAAATTTGAAATATGTGTATTTTTCATATGTGGAGGCAATTTCTTTCGAAAATTCGTAAATCTGAGAATGTCAAATTATAGACCAGATTATTTATAAAAACATTTACACTGAACATTTTTGCCATCGAGTTACGGTTTTCGAGTGGTGAAGTCTGAAATATGTGTATATAATGTTTTGAGATCTCCAAATAATACTCGTAACAAGTACAAGCAAATAATAAACATGGTTAATGGTATATAGGTAAACGTTCAACGATTTTCGTGACTAATGTACGCTCAAATTTGTGGAATAAATATTTTTTACAAAAATTGTTGCACGGAAAATTATAAAATAATATTAATTTGATTGGTTCTGGTACTTTTGAAGTTGTGCAGTGGCAGTTGGATTGAAAACTTTTGGCTGAACCAATAGAACTGATATTATTTTGTATTTTTCAGTGCACTAACTAATAACGTCAGCCCAATTTATTTTTATATTTGTTTGGAATCCTTTTGAACAACTCAAACTTATACATGGCGCTATCTGACCTTTTTTGTTGTTTGCAATTAGCAATAAGTGAAATTTTTGAAAAAAAAATTAAAAATAGTTTTTATTGGGCATTTAAGATTTAAACCGTACCGATGAGTACCTACTATTGCTATCCTTTTCTCGATTTTAACTATACTTATGTATATGTGTTTGCCAGCAACAGCAATTCTATAACAAATTACTGTTTGTCTACCACAACACAAAATTAAACTTTAAATTAACAATAACGTCTGACGTCTGACAATTGCGACGTAACCATAGACGATCTTCCAGAAAGTACCTATATACCAGAGAACGAGACGTATATATATACGCTCCATGCTCGTGCATAATTCTAGTGACGGATCCCATTGTTGTTCCATGTCAACAAAATAATGATCTTGGTTGAATGAGATTGAATGAGATAATTATAATTACCAATATTGGATCACACTTGGAGCTTAACCGGCGGCGAGATGTCTACGATCTAAGTACGAATTCGAAATTTCAAGTCTCTAGACCGTATGGGGCCTGAGAAATCGCTGCGGAGTCCATTGATACAAGAACCGAAAGTAGTAAAAACTATTTAAAAATATGACCATGCAAATCATCCCCAAAGAATAATAAGAGAAATATGCCGGATTCATACGAGTGACTTGGAAGTGGATTTTGTTGGTACATTTCCAGTAGGTACTTCTACTAATAGTAGGAAAGTTTTCATATGTGCGTAAAGAGTTCGATCTTCCTCTTTTTCTTCACAACCATTTTTTTCGATTGTTACTGCACTCTTTGAGCTAAATATTGATTGGGCTGGTTATATAAACTGACCAAATCGTGAATTTTGCAATCACTATTTTTCAAACAATGGACAACAAAAAGGTCCTTCGAAAAGACTTCACGTTTAAACATTAAACACTACAAATATATAGATGTCACATCTGGATAATCTTTAGATACAAATTTCATGTAGATTCAGTATCTGATCATTTAAAACCAAATTAATCAAAAATTTAATGCCGAAATATCAGAGATATGGCGAATTCAAATTGAACAAATAATCAATTTAAATAAATATAGAAAAGCAAATAATGAAACATCACAATCTGATTTATATTTTATGCAAGTATGTGTCTCATTTAATAAATTGTTTAACAATTCAAATTTTTTCTCAACTCGAAACTGTTAATATGATTTCTTTGATAGAATTTAACGAATCAACTGACGGCGCCAGGAAGTTTTTCACGTTCAATTTAACCGTTGAAGCTTTGCGGCAAAAACAACACTCAGGATGAAAACTCGACGCAGTCAGAAAAGAGTGCGGAAAAATGCCTGAGAGTAATAATAAAACCGGATTTTTCCGTCGCTTCTTGAATATTCAAAGAAATTGTGCATAATCATGACTCAGCCGGAAAGTAAGAGATTACTTCTAGAAGAATTGGATTTTAATGGATTGGGTTTGCGGCTTGAGATATCTTATTAGTTATTTTGATATTAGATTTAATGGCCAAGTTAAATGAGCTTTTATATTTTCTCATTTTGAACAGACAGAAATTCTATCTGATTTCTATGAAATTTCTACCAACGCGTTTCCAAATCCTAATGGTAACGTAAAAAGTATTCAATAGAACGATAATTAAAATATATTAGTTTACCTTTCATTTCAAATTTGAAGCAAAATATTTCTGTCAATAACAATTATTGTTTGTTTGATGAACATTCGGATTAGTCACGCATTTGGAATTAAACTTCGGAAGTGGATGAATCTACTATCAGATCTGAATATTCCATGGCTATATAATTATAAAAACACAGATGATTCGATTTCTACAACTTCTAAAATGGCTTCAGTTTTATAATGTCTAATACAAGAAATATCATTTTTATACGTAAAATAAGAATTTATAGACAAACGATTCTGAGAACTTGAAACCTATTTAAATGATTTCCAAGCAAGACAATTCATCATTCAGAAACAATTTATAGAAAGTAAGCAACATTTATACTGAACAATTTTTTTAATACAATTTTTGTATTTATTAATCAAACAAAATTTATGTAAACGTTAGAACAAGTAAGAAAAGTTAAAATTGACCGTGTTTTTTCAACATATAAGTTGATTTTTCTCGGAATCGGCCGACTTTAAAGCACACGACCAACAGTACCTTTTTGTGTAGAAAACTGCGCCTCAAAACCGTACTTTTTCCTTCGGCGTAGAAATTGGGGAGAAAAACAACCACTAAGTACTCATTCAAAATCTTCACCAATTATAACTTAACAACAATTTTTTTCTGACTCAAATCTTAGCTTATTATGAGTGGAAAATGCTTACAAAAGCCGTTTTCTGTACTATGAACGGTTCCGGAGATATTCACAGAAAACGATCTTTTTTTCAATTTCTACACCCTGTATCTCGAAAATAGTGCATTTAGTAGGGTAAGTTAATATAAACTTTTTTTCATATTTTTGGACTAGCTATCACATCCTGAAGTCCTGCGCATATATTATGAAACACCTTGTATATTAAAGCGAAAGGTCACTCGCTCACTAATCACGATATCTAAGAAACTGCAAGTGCTAGAAGTCTCAAATTTTGCATGGGGGTTCCATTTAGCACATAGCTGCTCACTGAGACGGGATTTTGCAAAATTCTAACCCTAAGGGGGTAAAACGGGGTGTCAATGAAATTTTTATAGTTCTAATACTATGGTTTTGACAGTACGTTAAGGAAGAATAATATGAGGGGGGGTTATTAGACCAACTGAAGCCAAAACAACAGTTTTTTAGAACTTTTGTCTGTCTGTCTGTGTGTTTGTACGCGCATCACGCAAAAACTACTACATGGAATTGAATGCAGTTTTCACCGATATATTACTAGAGGTCTAACTTAAAATATAGGCTACATTTTATCGCGTCTGTCTGTATTTCTGTATGTTTGTACACGCATCACGCAAAAACTACTACAAGGGATGGAAACGCTAGTTATTTATACTTCTAACTTATAATGACTATGTGCGTACCCTATACATTCAGGTCACTACGTTTGAGAATATTTTGAGCAATTTTGTAGGACACTTCAGCATTATCTAAATGCTAATCATAGAGATGTAAAACCTGATATATATGTAGCTTTGATATTTGTCAAGTTCCTAATCAAAGTTTCATATAATAATAAGAGCAATTATATTCACCTAACATCATAATTGATCTCCAAATGCCCTTATGAAATTTTATTATTTTATTAAATTACAAATAATACAGAGCCTACAAAATGTGTCGCAATATGTTAAATTTAACGAACTTATCGGATGCTTAGTTACAGAAAGCTATTTAGATTTAGGGTAAGTTATTTTGTTGAAGAGCCTTAAATATAATGTTTTGCCTAAAGAATAGCAACAATAGCCAACATTAAAACGGAACAGAAAGTTCGTAAAAACATTCTGTGTGGATACATGCATGGTTTCGCCATGAATGATGTTATCTCGTATTTTATCTTCGATTAATCAACAAAACATACAAAGATGCAGACTGGGTCACAAATAATAAAGTATTTGTATTTGTTTCTCCGTCTATTTGAATGTACCTACTTTATTATGCGAATCGAATGCAAAAATAACATGTTGTTATCGCAATTAGATTTTCCAATGATATCCTCCACATGCAAGAATATATTGCGCTTGTATGACGCCCCACACAAAGACAGCAGGTACTTATTCAAAAGATTTATAACGAGACTGTTCAAAGCAAAATTATTAGCTTGATCATTATATGGCTAACAATGTTGATAAATATGTTTGATAATTTGGAAAACAAACCAACACAAAGTTAGATTCGTTATCTACGTCATGTTCACAATGTCAGGTGCTTCATTTTTAAATTGCCATGATAATGTACATATACATATTAGGTATATATTATATTGTTGTATCTATATGATTTTACTTTGTTGTTTTGATAAATTCTTATCTTAAACTACAAAATAAAACAGCTTCGATGTTATTTCATGGCGGTTGAGTCTAGTTTTGTGTAACGTAGACTGCTGCAATTAAACGTAAGTACCTACAGTTATTATTGTATATTCTAAGTGTTTTTGCTATTTTTCTAAATTATTCATTTTAATCTTGCATTAATCATTACATAAAATTTGGGGAAGTTTTGGAACTGTTTGAAATGTTTGAGAAAACTGTGAGTTGCTATCATTTCAACCTTGAGTTGAAGGTTTACAATACAGAAAGTCACGGTTGATCCTCGGTTGATTTTCAACCTTCGGTCAACCGGACATAATAAAATCGGCCCTTATAGCTATATTATCAGTGTGTTCCTAAATACAAAACATTAGCCTGGCCAGGCTTAAATCATTTCATCAGTCAATGTCATATTCTTATATCGAGTCTATATATCTGTCAATTTCCGACGGCCATTTCAACCCTAGCCAGGCTAATGTTTTGAATTTTGGAACAGCCAGTATAACTTATACTTAACTTTATTAAACCAGAAAGCATCATTACAAAAGTAATAAAACAATCCTATAGAGGTAAACGAGTTACCTGTACATAGGTCTGGCATAAATAGTAGAAAATAAAAATAAAAATAAATTAAATATAATACAAAAAAAGAAATAACAAAATACTAATTTCTACATAATCTAAGTAAAATTAATAGAAGTAATAGTAATACACTTAAACAAATATTTTTCTTGTATGCAAGTTACTTAGGTACTTTATTATAATTTAGGCCAATCCACTCAGACAATTTCTTTTTAAAAGTTTTAGACTAATAAGATATTTCATGTCTATTAGTAAAAAAATATTTTTTTTTAAGGATGTTATAAAGCTACTTTTGAAATTTACTGTTCTATAAATCATAGGAATTAGCAAGTTCTTATTCCATGTTACACTGGTAGATACATTAAACTTCATTTTATGATACTCATGAAATTTGTTAATAGACTCAAGTGCAAATCTGCTCATGAGATCCAGGGGCTTAAAACAGTAGTGCTAACACTATTCCTGTACACTATTTTTAAAATCCTTTTTTTGAATTGATATTACCTAAGTAATTAATTGAATCGTCATAAGCTCCGCCCCATCCGATTATACCATACGACGCAATGCTGTCAAATAGACCATAATATAAAATCAGTAATGATTCTGTTGTTAATATTTTTGACAGTTTAGCGAACACAAATATTAAGTATCTTGTCTTCTTCACTATATAGGTTATATGTTTGTCCCATTGAAGTGAACAATCAATTATTACCCCAAGGTACTTGATGGAGTCGACTCTCTCTACTAATTTATTATTAATTAGAATGTTCATGTTATTTGGAATGCTATTTTTATAGATTCCGAAAGCAATATATCCTGTTTTAATTATGTTTAAGGACAGTTGGTTTATACAGAGCCAATCATAAGCCACTAGATATTTATTCATTAAATCTTCAGTTTCACTCAAAGTTTTCTCTATGTCGATAATTGAGGTGTCGTCCGCACATGACATAATAGATTTATCCGGCAACATAGACAACAGATCATTCATGTATATTATAAAGAGTAAAGGGCCTAATATAGTTCCTTGTGGGACACCAGTAAGAATTAATTTTACCTTGCTGTATACGTTATTTAAACGAACTACTTGCTTACGGTTTGACAATGAAGTTGAAGTTGAAGTTGAAGTTTTTGATAGAAATTCTGAAAAATAGAAGCTGGTTCATGTCGCGAAAACGTAGATATACAAATGAAATGTCATTTATTGATTATTGTCATCAAATATATTTTTTTGTATGGCCTGATCACTCTGATTCTATCGGCTTGTCTTAGAATTTACCAAAATGACAGTAATAACATAATTTCAGTTATAACACATTTACTGAGCGTCTATGAATAAAGAAAGTTATAATAGGTTTATGCGCATTGGAAGTAATGAGCATTTCAAACCTATTTTAAGGGATTTTTATGAATAAGACTGTAAGTGTTTAATGGTATAGTCATATGACAATAGGCATCTCATGCTAAAACTTGAAGTTCTCGTTACATGTGTCAAAAAGTGGTTTAAAAGTACCAATCATCATAAATAGTTAAACCAAAATCCTCAAAATACCTCACCTCACCAATACAATAATTGATGATCTTCTATAAAAGATAAGTAATAACACTGCAATGAAAAAAGAAGTTTGTAATCCTGATACTTATCCGGTTTCAATTTTTTTAAATGCATTTTCTATATTTGCGAAGGTGACATAGGCTATATTTTATGTTCATATAGCTTTTTAAAAATATAAAATAAATAAAGATTGGGACTATTTCTCAGCGGCGTAGGCATAGAAAGGAGTATTATTGCGAAGCGACGGCGTCTATCGACAGCTGAAAAAATTCGTTATTGCTATAGCAAATAATGACTGTTACTTTTTCTTTCTTTATAAAAATTAACTACTTGAACCATAATGTTTGCTCTAAAATATTTTTCTCTCCTATACCGACTGCTGCATCTAGCCTCGAAGTATTAGATTAATACAAAATTAAAAAATATTGAAAACTCAACATAAAATATTGAAAATACTGTGTTAACAATTCAATAATATTACAAATTAACCTTGCGATTTTCTTCCTGTACAATTCAAAACACCTCGAAATACATCAGCAGCAGAGTTGAATCAAATTATTTTAGAATAATTGTAAAGAATATCGTTCCATCGATACAGTTGTAATTTCGATACCGCCGTACACTATTAGAATTTTTGAACTCTCTTAATCCTCCAGAGCTTCCCTTCTCATGTTTTAAAACAAAAAGTTGGAGCTGCAATAATATTATTACGTAATGCTCATCCACCTACTCTATAGAAGATTGCAAATCAAAGCTATGCGTGATAATTTCATTGAAGCTACAATTCTTACTGGATCGGCATCGGAACTCTAATCCCAAGAATACTTATGATTCTAACAGATTTACCTTTTCAATTCAAAAGATAACAATTTTTGATTAAACGTACATTTGCAATTACTGTCAACAAAGTACAAGGACAAACCTTTAAATTTGTTGGCGTAAAATTAAAAAAGGATTGTTTTTCTCATTACCAGTTGGTCTTTCAAGAACAGAAAGTTTCAAAAATCAAACCATTTTGCTACCCAAAAATCAAACAACATCTAAATATGTAGTTTTTACTGTATTAGAAAGTTATTTTTTTTCTTACAATAAAATAAATGTTGTGAAACAAATTTTGTAAAATGAATTTATTTCCTTCTTATTTTTATTTTGTATCACGTATCCATAACATTAACACTCATAACACTTAACACTCATTTGCGGACAAAGCTGCGCCGCTGGACTGCTAGTTACTTATATCTCACAGTTTATTAGTTGCTGCATTGAAAAATACAAAATAATATTAATTTTATTGGCGCTGTTACTTGAAGTTGAGCAGTTGCCGTTGATTGATAACTTTTGGCACCAACTTCACAAGTACCAGCACCAATAGAATTAATACTATTTTGTATTTTTCAGTGCACCGACTAATAACGTCGGTCCAATTTCTTTTTATATTTATTCCACACTTTTGAGTGTGACATTAGTCGTAAATCGTAAATACATATATTTGAGAATTTAACATGCCTCTAACTCGAAAACCGTAACTGATTTGAAAAAATGTTCAATTCAAACGTTTCCCGATATGGTACTATCTTTAATTATGCCGCCTCAGATTTTCGATTTTCGAGAAAATTGTGATTTCGGATTAGCGTTTTCAATGAATATGGGACAATTTCTCAAGCTTCCTTTTCAAATGAATCAAAAATCATCAAAATGGAGCTCCGTTCGGGGTTCGTCGGTCAAAACTTTCAGAATATAGTCATTATTCTAGTTTACTTTTTTGAAAAAATATAATTGAGATTCAAATGTTAGTTCCAGCAATTTCTGTTGGCCATTTTTGTCATAGATTTCGTTATTTTCCCAAAGTTGAGAGATACAACTGGAAGTTTGGGTTATTGGTCCTCCCAGTACCTACATGCATTATTTTCTTCAACAAGCTTACCATTTCCCAATTTTCAATTCAAGTTTTATAATTTTACAGTGCCTGGAAAAATGGCTTCTGTAGCAGATTTTTCCCCACTTCTCAACAATCTGGATGCCAGAATTCAAAACTGTGACTTCACCAAATCGGACACCATCTATCATGACACCAGATTATCCTTGCACAATCTCTGGGCTAAGGTTTACCAATTGGAAAAAAGTGAAAGGCAGGCAGCTTTTACCCAGAGGATAGTCGATTGTTTAGATACTTTGGATAAGAAGACTAGCCAGAATGAAGTTAAGAAATACCAAAGATACTACTCATGTGATATCAAACCTATAAACGCTAAGAGTATTTGAATAAACTATTATGGTTTTTTAACTATCTATTGAAATAATTTTTTATTTATTTATTGTAGAAATTTGTTATTGTTATAGTTTCTCATTGGCTAGCACGTCGTATCAAAACTCTCATAACGTCTTTTATGTTTTGCATATAGTAACATAGAGGGCGGCACTGATCCAATGTCTTTACCATAACTTATCCTCAGTCTTTACTTAACGTCAATTCAAAACGTCAGTGCGAAACATATAGTTTTATAGCTACAGCGAATTTTTCAAATTAACAAATCAGTCGAACAATGCAATTGAACCAAGCACATTTTCAGGCCATAATTTTTTACAAATTTCGAAGTTATCTCAACAAGAATGCCTTGCCGAGTTGATTTCTGTTTTCGGTAATGAAGCACCACATCAGTCGACAGTTTCTCGTTGATATGGAGAACTCACCTCCGAAGATTGAAATGTGACATATCGCGAGATTGAGGCTTCATTGGGGATTTCATAGACCTCTATTCAAAACATTTTGCATGAAGAATTAGGGGTAAGAAAATCAGATTTCCGCGGGATAACACATCTGTTAACACAAAAAGGCTAGATCAATTGGTGTAAGAAAACTCTAGACCGGTTTGCGTCAGGAAACTCTAAAATCGTGTGCAGCAAAGTCAGCGGTGAAGAAATGTGAATTTACTCATATGAAATCGAAAATAAACGTTAGTCGTCTGTTTGGGTGTTTCAAGATGAAGAAAGGCCAACAAAAGTCATCCGTTCTCGAAGTGTAACCAAAAAGATGTATGGAAATTTGTCTCAAAAACAGGACATGTAACAACCATTCCTCTAGAAGATGAAAGGACTGTTACTGTCGATTGGTATATAACCATTTGTTTGCCGAAAGTCATGGCAGAGCTTCGTAAAACGAACCCCGAACGACGAATCATCCTTCACCAGGACAATGCAAGTTCGCAGAAAGCCCAAAAAACCATTATAAATTTTTAACCCAACAAAACTTCAAATTATTGGACCATCCTTCGGACAGTCCCGACCTAAGTCCCAACGATTTCTTTACTTTTCCAAAAATCAAGAATGGACTGCGTGGTCAAAGATTTCAGGCACCAGAGAAAGCAGTCGACGCCTCCAAGAATGCAATTTTGACAATACCAACAAACGAGTGGAATAACAGCTTTGTCAACTGGTTGGAGCACATTCAAAAGCTCATCAATTTTCGTGGAGTAACCGAAAAACATTAGAGTCTTTAAAAGTTATCTACTGTTTTTATTCCAGCTGTATATCCAAACAACCCTTAACAATAAGTGAATTCAGGACAACTATTTCAGAGGGTTAACTAAATCTTAGCCATCTTGCCAGCTTTGTCACAATTAAAAGAGAGCAACCTTCTTTATCGTAAAAATGACGATTGGACGGTGGAACACAAAAATGTTCAAATTCAAGACGAATAAATGAATAATGTGGGAATAATTATCGACAACAATTATCTCGGCGTTGTCAATCTAATCGTAATTTTTAGCATCAGAGAAGCTTGTCAAATATCACGTGAGAAATAATCAAGCATTGATCGATTTTTGTATGTTACGATTATATTATATCGACTTTCTATTTTGTAATTTATCGATAGCATGTAATGATATAAAAAAATAAAAAATGCGCAGTGTCGTTTTCCATGATAACAAATAATAGCATCTGTATCCCATGTTGGATATAAATGAACTTTGACATTCTATATACATATAGATGAGTTTAATTTGCATGTAAAGCTAGACATACTTCTAATGATACGACACTTTATGGATTTTGTAGAGATAGTCTATGGATAACATGACTGTGATACAGTTTTGGGGAAAAAGTTCGACTTAGATACAAATGTCTGGGGCCGCCATATCAAATGGCACATCGGTAGACGTGAGATCATGAATCTAATTAATTTAGTAAATTAGTTTATACAAAGCCAAGAGTTCCAAAGATAATTAAATTTATTTAATAATTTAAACCATTACAAAAATCCGATTTACAATCTGAAATATTTTGAAAAAATTAAAATTGGAGACATTGTTTTCAATTATTTTTGCATTTAATGCTCGGCAAGGAAATTTAGCACCAAGATGAAGATGGTGGGATTGTTAGAACAAAATATTTCTATATATATATTTTTATATTCTCAAAGATTTGCCATACAACTTAATATTTTATGCAATTAAATCAAGGAAAAATGTTCTTCACTATGTGAAAATATGTAAAACATTTCAGGATTTAAATCCAGACACAGAAAAACTGCAAAAATATTCTCGAATGTGGTAGGTCGTGAGGAAAAGTAGACAATAGTTATTTATTACACACGGGGAAAACGTATTAGATTTTAGCTCGAGGTTGTGTTGTCGACCGACGCGAAGCGGAGGGATTCAAAAAACCTAGAGCTAAAATCTAATCCTCTTCCCGTGTATAATTCACTATTTTTTCTGTGACGGGAGAAACGATGATTTAATAATAAATAAATATTACAATATATTAAAATCACAAAATTATCGAAGTGAGACTTGAAGTTTTAAACTGGAGGGCGGTTGTACTTATAGCAACAATTAGACCTGAGTTGCTAAGGAATCCTTTAAGGTTTCAATTTGTCAATTTAATTCTGTGATTTGATTTATATTTATGTGTATATATTTAACCGGGCAAAAAAGTTATACTTTGTCATTCTGTCAACAGAGATAAAATATCAAACTTTTTTCCCGTCACATAAAAAAATATTTTAATCGCCATGACTACAGTATCAATTACTTATTTTTTAACGTTTAGGTATATCTTAACTTATTCATCATGTTGAGGTTTTCAGATATTGTTATCAATTAGAAATGTTTCGAAAATTCTGCGTTATAATGTGGCTGAATAAAGTTTCTTTTTTTAACAAAACCCATTTCCCTGATTAAAAGATGAGTTTCTAATAATTTAATCGGAAATTTTCAACGAAAATTTGTACATATCTAATATATTGTGACCCTTAAGGTACACATTAGCTATTTCAACGAATGGTTAGCAGATTTTGGTAAAAATTATCAAAAAGGCGTTTTCGGAGTCGAGAAATCGATTGACGATAATTTCATATTTAATCGGTGTGACCCTCGAGGTCCACACTAGCTATTTCAAGAATGGCTCCGCAGATAAAAGTTTCAGTATGTATAGTATTTGTGGGTCGAGAAGTCGATTGGTGATACAGCTGTTTCGGTATATTTATCATTCATATTACACATTCATATTTATTTCGAAATATATAACTTACGAATATGTGAATAATAAAAGCAGTATTTACTGATCGCAATACATTTTAATCAGAAATATGCACATTTTTTATTAAGTTTAAATATCCTTAGTAAATCTTAGAGACCCATTTTAAATCCTGTTGTACCCGAGCAAAGCTCGGTCTCCAGATATTATTATAGAAATATTGATAAAGCAGTGTAAGAATATGGATTGTATCCAGAAAGAAAAGCGCCATAAAGGAAATCGTGACTCTCTTTTTCTGAGCTATGAGTATGGTGAAGCAGTATGATTGAGGGGAAACTCACTCATCATTTTCAAATATCTTAACACTGAAAAATTATTTAGTTAACTCATTTTGCGAGACTAAACTCTGCCACTGGACTTTTGCACGTGTTTTTACTACATTTCATAAGAACACGTTAACTAATCCCTTTTTGTTTCATTTTCTATTGCGCTCATCGTTTGGAACCATCAGTCTTGCACTCTGTATATGGCAGGACTCAGATACTGAAATATTGCTATACTTCAAAGTAATCTGTATATCAAAACAACTATTTTAAACAAACCTGAAATAAATGTCCCAATATCAAATGAATGGTCATGAAATATTTAATGTTTGTAGTTAATTTCTGCAAAATTCACCCTGACAAAGAGAATAAAAATTCTAGAAAACACGGCATAATCCGAAGAATTTTATATATATTCTATTTTTCATCAGGACTTCAATCATCTGAGAACAAAAATCTACACTGTTATCAACTTTTTTCAAACTAGTTGCATCTGTCAAGTTATTCCTTATTATCGCTCGGCTTGCAACTATCAAAATTGGCTCAGTCCATCACCTGACAGTGTGAAAGATCAGCTCAATTCACTACCAACACATAATGTGAGAAAATGATGCGCCTAATGCTTCCTAATTCTTCCTAATGCTGTTAAACAAATTCCAGAGAATATGTAATTGTCTGATCAAGTTGTGTGGACTTTCATTTTTTTTTGTTTTAAGCGTGTCAAGACAAATTCCAATGGTCATTTTTATTTTTCATTTACGAGAAACTGTTTAGGCAGAATAAGATTAAAAACCACCAGCGGGTCTCTTATCGCTACCCTATAAACTAAAACAAAAATAATTAACAAAATCGGTTTATTCGTTGTTGAGATAATCTTGGCACTGACAGACAGACCGACGAATGACTACAAACATTTTTTTCAGTAAACTTCAAAAAATAGCAAGGAAGTGAACATTTTTTTTCATTCTCATACGTTAGGTACTATGACACCGTGCGCGAAATTGTGGGCGAAATAAATATATCGCGCACGGCATGTAAACCATATGATTGTATTTTAACCTTTTTGGCCCACAATGAAGTAAAAATCGAAGAAATCATTTATTTAGAAACGTTTAACAATAATTATCATTTTTTTAACCTTTTCAAATTATGACAAAATTTTACAATATCTAATATTATTTATTATTTACAATGTTAACATTAATGGTTCAGCCAGTGCACGAACCAATACTTATTCCTAAACCAGTTAATTCCGATTCAGATCGTGATATTGGTATTTTGGAAGGTTGGATCCATTTTTCACTTGGAGGCAATTGCCACAGAAGTGATATCCTGAAATTTTACAGACTAAAATCTATTTGATATTTGAATTTTATTTTTGATAGAATCTTCCACGTATATTTCGGTCATGACCGAAGATTTCCATCCTCCGTGACTCTTTAAACTACATAATATATCGTCCCTGCATTATTGTAGCTGAAGCTCTTCATTTTATGACGTTTGTAGAAAAAAAAATGTTTGCAAATCGGGTGCGAAATACTTTGGTGATTTCGATAAAAATAACTAGGTATTTGTTCTCAGGGACCACGATTATAATATTTTCATTACTAGGCTGCAGAATAGCGGTATGAAAGTAGAAAAATTATATGGTTTGGTACAAGTCAAACTTGGTACTAACTTTTCTGTCGTTTGTTGCCATTTCTAAGCAAAAAATTACAAAATCTTATAAATAAATTTTATAAAATCTTCATTGCATATCCCTATGTTATAATTCACTTAAATTTAATTTTCCTAACAGATTGCGTTGAATCTATTTCGACTGGTACCATAAACTGTTTAAGCTTTTTCCGAAAATGAAAATCCAATAAACTTTTGACAAGACATCCATTCCATCCATTAGTGAATGGCCTCTACGAGGCAACAATGAGAAGGCGTTCTCCAATCACATGGTTGTTTCCAAATGGGAATATCACAAGCGCGCGCGTTGCATCATAATAATGGGCCCCTACATATAGGGCTTTGAATGGTTTCCATACAGGCCAAGCTAATATTACATTCCGGTGAAAGCGATGCCACAATAATTAAGGTGATGTAAGCCCAATAAAACTTCGAGAAGTTGTTGTTGATGATTTATATTGGGCTCTGCATCTCATTTCCCGTTTTCTTACAGCCTCAGTAAAGTTGTAAGTTAAGTTTTGATTTTGGTATTATGTTTCCTTCATTTTTAACCCAAGGTTCATTTCTGAAACATTTTTTGGATGATAAATGTCTCCAATGTTTTGTGAAACATTTCCCATATATTTTGTTGCTTATATTGATACGACATGATTACCTTCGTAATCCTAAAACTATCAGTGATAATTTAGTATCATTAACCTAACCTAAACTAACCTAACCTAAGAAGTGACAGGAGCCAATTACCTAAATTCTTTATCTCTTAAAATAATATTATTTTTCTCGACATTCATTGCTTTACATTTAATTTTTTTATTTGGAGAAGAAAAGTTGTATAGAAAAATTGCAAAGCTCAAAAAATATTAAAATAAACAATACCTACTACCAAATTTTTTTTTCCAGGTCATTGCGTAAGTTTTTCGTTAAATTTAGTTAGAAAGAATAATCGTGGTAGTCTAATTCAATCCCCTCTACTCATTTTAAAAAAGTGAAAAAATATTAAAAATTTGTGTTTCTATAATAATATATATTATTTCCATAAAATTATATTGTTCAATCCCTTTTTGGAAGATAAAAACTTTGTTTTCCGCCATAATTGTAGCGCCAAGTTTATTATAACAAAGTACCCTTTATTTTGAACAAGAAATCACCACCTTAGGTTTCTTACATTTGTTTTGAGACACCATGTATATATATCATACTATGTGAATGAGAAAGCTAGTGGTACATAGGGGATATATCTGATTTTCCGCGGTCGAAGTAGCGGCCAATAACTAGTATAGAATAAAAGAATTCTTGTATTCGTATTATTAGTAGATTCTACTCTTGAGGTTAGCCTCGTATACAGGGTGGGGCAGCTGGCGGTATTTAGCGGATCAAGGCTGATCTATTAGAGGTAGAGCAAAATTGTTTTTATAAAAATTGTTCAAGAATAAATCGACAATATTTTAAAAATATTTCTAGAAACAGCCTACTTCCGGTTATACTGGAAACTGGCCATAACTTTGTTACTTTGAATAGAACACCCAGTATCTTTTATATTTTTGAATTCCTTGTGAAAAATGAAGGTCAGTTTGTGCATAAGTCTGAAGGTTTCGAAGATATTTTCAGTTTTCAGAAAAAAAAATGACAGCAATAACATAAAAAGTATGAGAGATTATAAAGTGTGTTTTTTTGCAATTAATTATGTTGAAATGGTTCCCTTATTCAAGTTTAATGTTTAATGTTATATGAGATAGGGTTGCTCTGAAATGAACCTTTGATTTTACAAAATTTAAATCACAGATACTTTTGATAGAGATAGATAGATATTTTTTTCAAAGAATTTTGCAAATTTTAATTCTCTTTCGATGTTATTAACACATATTGGTACTTATTTCTGATGGTTTTGGAGATATTTCCATTTTTTTGTGTTAACTCTTTCTCACAGAATATGGCGCGGCAGTTTGGCGTTGAAACAAGTGAAAAACAAATGAATCAGTGGTAAACAATGGTTTATTGACTTCAAGAGTCGATCTAGAAAAATTTCCGGACAGACCATATCAGCAAAAAGCAGGTTTTAGAGAGTATTAGGAAGATTTCTTATTACGGAAATTGTGAAATAAACAATAAACATGACATTGAGAAAACATTAAAACTTAAAATTTAAAACAATACATAAAAAATAGAAAGTAAATCATTTACAGCAGGCCACCTGCGTTCTGCAAAGAGAAATTCGTTCACGAAATGAACGTTGCACTCGCATATCCGGTGTAATTTGTCTAAAAACTTGAATTATGCGAAGTTGAACGTCCTCAAGAGTCGTAGGCGGTACTTTATTAACTTCGCTTTTCACATAACCCCACAAGAAAAGCCTAAACAGTTTAAATCTGAGGATCTTGGCGGCCAAGCAATTGGTCCTCCTGTTCCTATCCATCGTTGCAGGAAATGTTAATTTAAAAATTAGGAGATATCCTTCAACAATTCAATTAAATTGTTGCCCAAAAAATGGCGAAACGTTTGTCCACTCAACAAAACATTAAAGAAATATGGGCCAGTTATTTGGGTGCCAATAATACTTCCCCATATATTTAAAGACCACTTAACTTTTAGGTTTGTCTCTGAGAAAAGGTGTAGACTCGTGTTGGAGTAGTAATAAAAATTCCAGCTATTTTCTACCCCATTATTATGGAATGTCGATTCATCCGTCCATAAAACAAAATTATAAAAATCAGGTTCCTTATCAAATTTATTTATCATCAACTGACAAAAGTTTATCCTTGCCTCATAATCGCTTGACAGTAATTCCTGATGTAATTGCACTTTGTACGGATGAAAGTGGTGTTTCTTTAATATTTCACCGATGGATAGAGAACTGATGTCTAGATTAGAACTTAAAATTCTTCGACTAGGTCTTCGATAACAGCAGCTAATATTCGAAACTCAGTGCCTTTCTTAGTACTTAACTCGTGTATTTCACACTTCCAGTTGTAACAAATCCTCCCAATACCCTCCAAAAACTGTATTCTTTCGGATGTCTTCTGTCCGGTAACCTTTCTGGATAAACTCTTGAAGCCAATAAATAATTCCTGTGGCATTCACCAATAATAAAAACAATGTCTACCATTTCTTCTGTAGATACCTTAATTTTCAAAAATACACGAGCAAAAACAAACAATCTTTGTAAAAACGTATCTTGCAAAACAAACAATTTGGGTTTGACTGTGTTTGACATTTCAAAAATATAAAAAAATTCAGGGTGTTCTGCTTAAAATAACGAAGTTTCCGGTTTAACCAAAAGTCCATCTTTGAAGATATTTGATATTAACATTGAGCTTTTTTAAAAAAAAAAGATAAATTGGAAGCTGATTAATAGCACTGAGAGAAAGGATTCTTCATTGAGGCTATATAAAGAGGAGGTAAATATGAACTTAAAAAGCATTCACTCACTCAACAAAGATATGCGAAACTCAAATTGGCTAAATTGACTTATAATAATACTTTTCATCTATTCCACTTTCAACCGAGCATATTTTTTTTATCAAACGAAACGAGGCATCATCATCAGCATAAATATATACCTTCTAGTTAATTGTACTCCACTCAAGTATCTTTTTTGTGTTGGCCAGAGGCAACGTCTAGGGTTGAGAATACAAAAAAGAATCATCCTCCATTGTTCTCGATGCACTCACTGAATTTTGGTGAGTTGTTCAAGTTCCAATTGTTCAGCAGATTACGTGACATTCTTCACTAGGGGGGCACGGGGCACCGCTTGATGGGAATATAAATGGCGAAAATTTCCATCTTAAATGGACCAATAAAAATATAAAAAAACCTTTACTTAAATTATCAAGGTATTTTTTTAATGTATATTCTTCCTGTTCCTTGTAGATAATTCAATTTATAATCGCCATTGGGATATTTCAATGGCTGACATCGTCTATTAAATGGTCGTTTGAAGTTGAAACATTATTGCCTTGTTAAAATCTTTATAGCTGTGCTATAAATTTAAAAAGGATTTTGATAATCGTTCCATTTATAAAGGGTGTAGTAACAGAATGTCTCTAACGTAAATTTTAAATTAAATACTCTATTTATTTGGAGAGGGATAATATTCTAGTTTCATGATACAGCAGCGAAGAATGTTTTTCAATAATGCATTTGAGATTCCATGTTGTTACTGTAACTGAGTGTTTAATCCATAATAATATTGTAAACAACAGGATGCTTGTTTTCGAAATTATTCTGTCAGTCTCATTGCCATCATTTTCCTTAGATCAATAATGTGACTAAGAATTTTGTTCATAATGAGTATTTAGTTACGCCCTATAGTTATGTGAGCACAGATAATGCTAGTAGTGTCATTCTTTAAATTTAACTTTGAGAATTGTTTTTTACAACGTACCTAATATGTTTAACTTTATTCTTGAGTGGTTTAATATCAAATAAAGATATGAATCTTGGAGGTGCGTTCATTTAATCAATAGATTCTTTTGAATTAAACCGAGCTTTCGTGAATCTTTATTCTTTTCGTCAGGGCAAGATAGTTTTATTTATTAAATGACTGCATCCCCGAGAAAACACAAAAACATGACGGTTTCGGAGTTGAAGCCTTATGAAAAAATGATAATCATTGTGATCCTGTTGGCACTGAGGAATGTGAAATATTGAAATTCTAATAAATCCTGTTTTAGTATACCATGTTACATAATTTTGACATGTTATGTTATGAATATTTGTTTCGAAATTCAGCAGTACGAATGATCATGATAGGTACATTCAATGAGAAAATGGGTCAAATGTGTATCACTTAAATTAAAAATTACATATAACGAAAGAAAATAGTAAATACCTTTTGAATAATTTTTTGATCAATTCTAAAGCAAAAAGTTGAGACAAAAATTAGAAAAAGCATATTAAGCATAAAAATTAAAGAATAAATGAAAGAATGAAGATCTTATAATAAGATAATTTTGTGCTTAATTTTTTTTTAACTTATTCTAGTAGAAATCTGATAATTAAATGACATGTATGACGACAGATTTTGGAGTCAATTATCTACATTCTTTCCACAATTGAATCCAATTTGTCATCCAAATAAACTGAAATAAATCAACGCATTATAAATTATACAATAATGATATAATACGAGTTGTTAATTAACGTCATGTGCTTAATTTAATGGGTAATTCTTAGGCTAATTATAAGTCGATATGTTCATATAAAGGTATGTCCTCAGAAGCTCGGTTTGTGATATACAGGGTTGTAAAGTTTTATTTTTATTTAGGTTTCTTTTGAAATAATTCAAAAGCCGTTTGTGATAATAAATTAAATTCCCGGAAGGAATATTGTGATATAAATACATATTTTTATAACGGAAAAAATATTTTTAAACAGTGGCGTAGATATGGGTAAATCATGGTACAATTTTGAACAAGAAAATCGTATGTCACTGTCTTTCGTAAATTTCTTTAAAAATTTTTGATAACGATTTCATTTTAAACAAAAAAAGTTTCATGTGTTTCTGTCGTAGAACATTTTTGGTACTGAAGAAAATGTTGAAAATCTCCTCCCTCGGCATGTATGCAGGCTTCTGCTCTTCTTCTCATCGATCTACGAACTCTTTTAAAAATTCCTGGGGTTTTCCTTCCTTCTGCTTGAGTCTGAACTCGAGTAGGATACACTATTTTGTTTTAGATGATCCCATAAATAAAAATCTAAACTATTCAAATCAGGTGATCTGGTGGTCATAATAGAGGTTTTCTACGACCTATCCAGCGATTTTCATAGGCTTCACCTAGAAATTAACGAACTACAATGCTGAAATGAGTCGGAGCACCGTCTTGCACTTATGGTTATTATGGAAATTTCTTATTTCTTCTCTCTCTCTCTATCAGTAAAGAGAACTTGTCTTTCCAATAGATGATTTTCAAAAGTTTTTTGAAGATACCATCAAGAAAATTTCATTTCAATTAATCGGAGAACGTTTACTATATATAACGCCCGAAAAAAAAAAAAAAAATGCAGACAGTCGAATTGTATACATCCTCCGTTCGGGGTTCGTCGGTCAAAAATAGGGTGAAATGGGTATAGACTTATTGTAACCGTGGTTTGATTCTCTACGAAGCGGATAGACACGTCTGGTCTATTGTAGATGATAAAAAGTGACTCATCGATGCCCAGCATAAATTCTAAGTCATAAAAAATAGAAATTTTGGGCAGAGGTTCTCTTTATGATATATACTATTTATTCCTAGACGGATATTTTGAAACTCCTCTCCTACATGCGGGTATCCACACATTTTGAATGAAGAAAATAATTAAAAAGACATTTCATGACTTGAAAGTCAGTAGGAGTACTCCTATTGAACAAATATGCAAACATGTATTTCGTAATTTGCTGAAAATTAAACCCTAACTGATGAAATGGGGTAGATAAATTAAAAAATCGATATGGGTGTCATTATTCAGATTTTCTGAGACGTTGACTGCGATAATGTCATTTATTTTTAAGTCCAAGATTGTCGATATCATATAAAATTAAATCCTATATTAGGGAAACAGGGTTTCACAATTTGTTTTTTAGGAAGGTATCTTAAGTAGTAGGTAGGTATTTAGAGGATTCTGCTGACTTCCATGTACGCAGTCGAGGATATTTGCTAATAATTAGATAATAACAATAAATAATAAACTCTTGGTTTAAAAAAATATAGGTAAAGTTAAAGAACGAGAACACTGTGCGCCCTTTTCCAATTTAAGATACATTGCCTATACCCGGCCACACTGTATTCTCAGCGTGAAACGCAGTATAGATACTACAAAACAAAAATGATCATGGGTTTTATCGACAAACATTATTTTTTCTAAATAAATTGTAAACAATCAACATGAGATATTTCCATCCGGACGTATATATCTCTTTGAAAATAGACCTCGTAAACTATGTATTTGCATATAATCTTCTTGATTCAACAATACAGGTACTTACTTTAAGCCGTCATACATAAGTCAATATTAATCTTATCGAACGTTTTATAAAATAACTTCTTGGTCCTATAACATCTGAGTGATGAGTAGATGAGACAATCACATAAATGATTACTGTTTGAGCTAATTAACACCCTAAGAACATATCCAATGGCAAACAAATGTTATCTACTTGTTTACATATTCAAACGTAATAATTGTAGCAACAGCATCATGGATGAGGAGTGAGTTTATGAAATTTCATGTTGTTATTTGATTAGTTGATATTTGCAAGTTTGAGTTGATTAAGTTAGACGTTAATTGGGAAGGCACCTATCTAATTCTTGATTGGATGTTTATCTAATTCTGGTATGGTCCCCAATGCACGGAATTGGTTGATTCTGATGTATTTATCATATACATAGAGCTTGTTTCAAGCTCGATGGACCATTTGACGTTTAAGGAGATGTACACGGCATACAACTTTCCATTTTTGACCCGCATCACAAACAGAGGGGTGCTATAATTATATTTAATTAGCTGTTTTACCCGGTCCTTCCTAGGCAAACACTTTGATAGATTGTGGTACGAAAACATAAAGTCATGGAATGTTTTGAGCATGGAAAGCTTCTAACTCTAAAACCAGTCCCAAGACCAACCCTGATTCATCCACAGACATGCACCAAGAGAGAACAACGTGATAATTTCTCCTACATATTTTTTAGGTTAGGTTAGGAACGATATGGAACCCTCCATATTTAAGTCACAGTCGCACTCACAGACTCTGACAAAACATTCAACACACAAATATAGTGAAAAATCCACGAAAATCTGCCATAGAGCTCAGAGATAATGCTTTGGGTATTACAGGTAAGGAACCCTCTACCTAGGTGACCCAGTTACACTTACAGCCACTACCAGATCATTCTAATAACATTTTTCATACATACATGGTAAAGAGACCATCAAAATCTGGCCATAAAGTTCATAAAAATACATTAGGCTTTCAGATGCGGAACCCACCACATAGAGTCCCACGGGCATTGAAAGTATGACAGTACTTTTACTGGAAGTATGACAAACATGTGTGCAAAATGTGGTTGCGATATTTACGCGTTCTGTACTGCTCATAAAATGGTTTATTATATAGGGTGTATCATAAATAGTGGGAAATACTTTTAACTGGAGAATCTTAAAATATTTATATTTTTAAGATGTTTTTGAAAAATTGTTTTGGGTCAAATACTTCAAAATTATTAGTGGTGCTCCTTTTATATTTGACAGGAAATGTAGATAATTTACAGCGTAAATTTTCTGGCTACTACCAGAGGCGCGCGACAGGTTGACCATTCTCAACTTTAGTGCCTATAGCGAAATTTTCTTTTTTCTATAAATTAATAATTCTCCATTTTGAATTATTTTTATTTAAATAATTGCATATTTGGACAAGCGATAAACCAAACAACTGGCTTCTTCACCACTATAATGATCCAGCGCATCCGCCAAAACTAGAACTGGGTTGCCAAATAAGTACCTGTGCAAGGTATTGTATTTCGGAAACTACTCATTGTAGAATGATAATAAGATAAGATAATAATAATAACTTGAAGACAGCCAAGAAAAAATGCTGGAAATTGTTAACAGGTTTCTAGGATTGCTGGTAGGGAGCGTAATTATTATGTTGAATTGAAAAAGTTATGTTTTCCGAAATAGTTCCTTATTAAGTGTAGAAAAGTAAATTAAGCTGAGAATAATTCAAGTTTCTTTTCAATATAATTTTTTACCCACTTCATGAAAATGAAATGGTGGGGGACATATATAAACGTCAAAGAGGCTAGAAGCAAATTTGGTGTTGTTTAGAGGAGCTTATTATAGGCTTACACATTGTGATTTTAATTTGGTATGTTGCCACCGGAAGTTATTTTTTCTATATCTGAAATTATAGAATGTCTCAGAGAAAATCTATTTATATTAGTTTTTAGTCGTAATAAAATACAAATAAAATAGTGAAAGCTGCAACTTGATATATTGCACCCAACCTAAAATATAGGAGATCGTTGATATCAACGATGATCTTATCCAATGCAGGATAGAGTATTAGCTCCTCGAGTAGTTGTTGTCAAAGTTGGTAGGCACGGTAATTGTATTACCTATTCTCTACTGTTGACTTAGGGTCATTCATATTTTGATATAATTTATTAATATTTTTTTTATTTCAATATTAGTTACATTAAAAATATAAACAACTTGATTCGTCATTAATGTAACATCAATTTTTTCAGATAATTATGCCATAATTTGTCTTTAAGTACATATTAACTATAAAGGGATTTAATTTTATATCTTACCGCCTCAGATTATTGAAATGTTATGATTTAAATTATAAGGCAAAATAATATTTTCGCATTTTTACACCATATTCGCAGAACAAATTAAAATATTATTATAGATATTAAGATCAATTAGAGAAGTAACATGACGATTTTAGAGAGATCATATAGACATAATGGAAGAGAACAGATGGATAAAATGGACAAAGAATGAAAAATCCAACACAGAAAGATATCCTGGCAGAACCCCAAAAATATGGGGTGAGAGCTGGACTTCCTAACCACAGTTAAGCCTGATCTCTTAAGAAGCAATTGGAAGCAAGATTATCTCTCAAGAAGAAGAAAAAATCATTTAAATAATTCAATGTTAAGATTGGAAATTGGGACATGTAACTATCATTTTGTTCAAAAGCAACGAAAGCCCTTTTCAAGCGAATTCAGACAATAAAAGAAAAGACACTTGTTGAATAAAATATCACTCGATATCTCATTTAAGGCAGATTTAAGAGGACAGTGCTTGGGCTCAGACGGTAAGAAATGGCGAGGCAAACTAGGTGGGTACTATATCTTGTATAAAACGATATAAGCCGATAAGATCTGTAGATTTGAGTAGTGGAAGCGAATATGGCATATGTTGGATTTTCTAATGCCAGGTTATTGTCGTTCTTTTTCTGGTATCTAGTAATAAACAGCTTTGTCTACTTATGTTAGATATAACTCCTTTTGGTAAGGTCCAGCATATTTTTTTTCATAATTATACACACTTGTCGTAGACACGAAAGGCAGATCGTGTATTTTTTCTTTTTATGGTTTTTTATTATTAGAAAAGAAGCAATGATTTTGTAAGAAAGGTTTATACGTAAGTATGTTTGAAGCAATAATAGTATCTAATGATGTTATGTTGCACGCCATAAAATTGATACATGATCGGGATTATGCTTATATGCCTTTTTGTAAGTTCTTATGTAAGAAAATGAGATATACAAATGGGTTGTATATTTACTTTTCTAATTTTTCTTATGTATCTATGTCTCTGCGCGCGTTTTGTATAGTATCCAATTTTGATGGTTTTTGATTCATTGGAAAGAATAGAACTGAGAAATGGTTATTTAGAAAAATTTAAATCCAAAATCTCCTTCCCGAAGGGGGTGGAGGGAACAATTGTTCTCAAAAATCGAAAATCTTAGACTGCATAACTAAATATGAGACCATATCCGTAAACGTCTAGATTGAAATTTTTGAAATATGTGCATTTCCGCTATGAGCGGCAGCAATTCTTGTCGAAAATTGAAAATATGAGACTGACAAAGAAGAGATTGTATGTGGAACATTCAAATTGGACATTTTTCAAAAGAAGCTACGGTTTTCGAGTCACAGCAGTGGTAAAGTCTAAAATATGTGTATTTCAGTCGCGATGTTTTGAGATCTATGATCTTTGGTATTAGTGAACATTCAACAATTTTCATGACTAATGTTACACTCAAAAGTGTGAAATAAATAAGTTTTACCAAAAAATGCGACCGACTTTATTAGTTGGTGCACTGAAAAATACAAAATAACATTTCTATTGGTGCTGGTGAAACTCAAGTTGTGCAATTATAGTTAGATAGAGAGGACTTTTGGCACCATCTTCAAAGATACCAGTACCAACAGCAACAATATTATTTCGTACTTTTCAGTGCACCATCTAATAAAGTCGATCCGGCTTTTTACGGGACTTCTTCATACGGCGCACTTACTTGAAGGAATATTGACTAATACACGCGTTTATTTAAAAGATAGTTTTGTACGAGCATTTGAAAGCGAGCTTACACATCCAGAAAATAACGTCGGTTATATAAACACCGTTATTATCAAAAACGGAACCATCAAATAATATTGAATATCATTTCTTTGCTGTACACCGAATGGAAATTTTATATTTCTTTTTTATGGAGATTTTTCCATACCATGTTACTATCCTTCAGAAAGTTCTCAACAAACACACATACATTAAACACACATCCACAATCTAATTAGTTTCTAAATAATCCATGTGCCGCCCTGCATGAAGTTGGTTTGTGTGGTAGGTACATTTTCTAGAAGAAATTGGAACGTGAATTTTTCATGGTATGTTCCACTGCGTCAGTAGGTTATACGTACTTGGTGGAAAGGGAATAGGATATATATATATATATATATATTATATGGAAGATTGTTAAATGGGGATTGTTATTTTTTTTTATTTTTCGGTGGCAACAGCATCTTTTTCTTGCCGTGGACTATAATTCACCGGATTTTCATCAAGCCTGACAAATCTGTGACATCCGAATTCATCCTGTTTCTTGTTTCATCCAAAATGAATAAAACTGCGTTTGCTATATGTTTTGCTATTTAAAAAAAAATAGAATACTCTAATAGACTATTCTAGCATTCTATATTCTATTTTTAGGGTTCCGTACCAAATTGTTGAAAAGGGTTCATCTATCCGTCTGTCAGACGGCTGTATCTTATGAACCGTGAAAGTTAGAGAGCTGAGATTTTCACTGAATGTGTATTCATTTCACCACTATAACAGCAAATACTAAGTCCATCAATCCGTCCGCCAGTCTGTCACCTGTCTGTAAGTATCTCATGAACAGTAACAGGTAGGCAGTTGAAATTTTCTTTTACTATTGAACACTCAGTGTGCAAGATGAACTTGAACTTGTCCGCATTTTTAAATACCTCTTCGAGAAGTTTGCCATTTATACCTAGGAACTGTGATCTCTTCTTTTGTATGTATTTTAATGATTAAAATTGTGGCATAATTTTCCAAAATCAACACTGTACTCATATTTACAACTACAAGCTATCCGTAACTTCGTCTACGCCTATTATTTGTTACGCTTGTTGCTTAACTTATTAATGTCAATTTCATATCGTCAATTATCTATGTGAATTGTGAAACAACTTAATAATTCATAGTCTGAATAAAAACTTCGCTGCGCCCTATTGATTTGTGGGCTTGATTTATTATTCAGCAACAAATATCACTACCGGTGCTATTGTAGGTAAATTTCATAGGTATTGAAATATACCTATTACGTTCATTATTGTATATGGGATATTACGTGAAATTTGTAAATACGCTATAGGTCACACAAATATCCCACTTCAGTTCATATAATCGGACAAGTAGTTTCGAAATGCCCGTCGACCAATATTCTGAACAAATTATCAAATATTTTTTTAAGTTACAGATGCGATTTGTGTTTATAAGTTTTTTGTTATTCAAGAGGTGTTTGCCCTCGCAGTAGTTGTTGTCGGCACAGTTCGACGTCCTAGCATAATCTATTATTTATTTACCAGAAAATGGTTGATATTATACTTATAATCATCCTGATTATATATCAATTTGAATTCATATCATAATATGACTGGTATAATGAGGGTATACAGAATAATATAGAATTAATAAATTCCACTTGCTGGGTGTTTATATCCACCCACTTCTTCAATGCACCGCTCATATTGGCCTCCACCGTCAGTGGTACGCTGAAGATTGATCTTGTATGAAAATAAGGACTGATTGTCAAACACAGCTCGATGATCTGCAGCAAACTGAATGTAGGAAAAAATCTTGAAATCATGATATTTATCTGGGTGGCCGTGCTTTGTTTGGTAATTAATCACATTGAGCATTTATAGTGGTATTATGCAATATTGTAACAATGTAAAATTCGGTTTTGCCCTAAGAGTTGTTGACGTTATTCAATGGTGGAAGAGGTGTTTGCCCTTGCAGTAGTTGTTGTCGGTACATCGTCAGTTAATTTGCTTATAGTTTCAGATATGATATGCAAACTTTTAGGAATTATTTCATATGAGTTTTAAAATTCTTTAGATTGGATTATGATAATTATCGTGAATCATTTAGTACAGAAATACTGATAATGGACTTTAACTATAATCATTATTATCTTAAAAGCTGACCCAATCATAATGACATTGGGAATATAAGTATGAATTATGCGTAAGAAATGCGTTGAGTTTAGACATAGGGAACCCTTATAGAGTTTGAAAGAGGATTCAATTCTGCATTATAATATGTAATAATATACAGGGTGCTCCATTTAAAATAACAAAGTTTTTCAATTTTTTATATTGAAAATTTACAACCATATTTTTCCAACACCCTGCATGAATTTTGACATTGAAATATGATAGAGGGTATAACCTTGACCTCCATCAATATGATAAAAGCTATGGCTCAATGAGCAATTTTGGAAATAAAAGAAAAATATTTCATAGCTTACATGTCAACAAACCTTTTTATATTTTATGTAAATAAATACCTATACATATATAAAATAAAAAGATGTTCTTGAGGATGCGGTCATGTAATGAACATAATTCTTTGATTTAAGCCGAGCTTTCGAGAATTTTTATTCTCTTCTTCAGTGCAAACTACAAATCGTTACAATGTTATTCCAACAACAACTTTATAGTTCCTGTAGCTGTTCCGGCAGCCGTCGTCCTGCCCGGAAAAGCTTCAAGCGATATGCCGACAGCAGCGCCACCTACCGGGTTCAATTGTGTTTTTAAATTATACAGGGGCCCAGCCGTTTGACATACCGACAACGGCGCCACCTATGAGGTCCAATTGTGAATCTAAACCATTCTCGAATCCCCTCGAATACACACAAAAATTTTCATCCCAATCGGTCCAGCCGTTTGCGAGGAGTTTAATTACATACACATGCACAGAAGATTTATAAATATAAAGATTTGCTAAAAACAGGAAAGATTTCATAGCCATCAAGTACAAATGTTACCATAACAAATATAAATAATGACGTAAATTGGTTGCTTGATAAAATTTCTACATTGAAATTTCGTTTTCAAACAGTAGTGAATTATTTTTATTGCCTTACTTATAAAATTTAATATCATGTCAGAACAAGTCTTTACATGATAAATGATGCAGATATATTCAACTTTTCTAGCAAAAAATATCATTATGCAGTTAAACAACTTAAATACCTAAATATGCACATACTATGGCGAACAATTAAATGGTCCCTATGATTAATTTATCCTATAAGGTAGGTATGCGAGTCGCAGGATAGTTTTGCACGACGAAGTGACTTGACGGACTTGGTAGCCCTTTGGCCAATTATACGGTAGTTAAGTTCGCAGAGGGCGATAAGAGACCCAGCCGACTAGACCTTTTGTTAAATTGCTTGCGTTAGTGTTTGACAAGGTGCGTCTGGTAAATTTATCCGCAACATCATCATAATAATATTTTTGTCATTATCATCACCAGCACATTACACGCGTTGCAACTTTACTGACTAAAACATTGATTAAACACTCCAAAGTGAGCTTCCACATTAAATGTAATAAATAGTTTTTACCAAAAATTAAACCGACTTTATCAGTTGCACTGAATAATACAGAAGAATATCAATTCCGCTGTTAGTTGGTGCCAAAAGTCTTCTATCTATCTACAATTGCAACAACAGAATTAATATTATTTTGTATTTTTCAGTGCACCACCAATGAAGTCGGTCCAATTTTTGGTAAAAAATATTTGTTTAATACTTTTGAGTGTAACATTAGTCATGAAAATCATTGAAAGTTCACTAAAATCAAAGAAGACAGTACATATCCTATTATCTACGTATATTATTTGCATGTACTTGTTATTATTCAGAGATAATAATAATAATAATAATTTTATTGCCAAGAGTTTCCTGTAAAACATCAACAACGTCACATACATGAAGTTTATAATACTAATTATATACTAAAAACACAAAATATAGATAAAAACATTTATAGGATACATTTATATGTGATTGTCTAATATCATATACAGACACGAAAAAAAATCATCAAATGAGTATAAGGGATTCAAAGTAAGATATTCCTTCAAATTTCGTAGTATGGATTTCTTTGAAATGTGGAGGCAATGCATTATATATTTTTATGCGATTATAGAACGGACCTTTCTCATATAGACTTGTTCTATGTAGGGGGATGCGGAAATGTTTGCTTCCCCTTGTTTCCATATTGTAGATGTGCTGATTATTTGCAGGAAATTTTTGTAAATATTTTTTTACAAGAATAGCAGTTATATATGTAGACGCAATGAACAGCCATGATTCTTAGGTTGACGAACAGTTGCCTGCAAGAGGTGTCATTTTTACGTTAAGCATCGTTTAATTCTGTCATCTCAGATTTTCGAGAGAAATTGCTCCCTGCGTGCCCCTCGGGGACCATTTTTGGAGGAAATGAGATTTTGGATTGGAGTTCTTATGAATATGGGACCATTTTTCAAGGCTGCTCTTTCAAATGAATCAAAAATCTGACAGTTGAATTGCAAGTTTGTTCATATTTTAGAGGTCGATTTTTTAAGCTTCATCCTCTTTTTTATCGTAGAGTTGAAGAGAGTATTTTTTTACACATAAGGATTGTACATAAGAAAATTGTAAAAACGAAATTTCCAAAAAATATATCAACATTGATTATTTCAGTTTACCCTCATTACCTTACCTAAATTTATTTAAAAGCAATCAATAAATGCTTTTGGAACGTTAATGATGATATCTATGGTGATATTTCAAACTGCTTGGCGTATCCGTCATAAATACCTATAGTAGTCGAATCTTGTAGGTACACTTAATTTCTTACGTACCTATTCTCTGAAGAAGTCTGCACACCTCAGAGGTTATACAGTTGAAGTCAAATTTGGCATAAAAGAAAAATGGAAACTGAGCCGGCTAACTTCCAACCTAAGTATCGACTTACTATTCAAAAAGACGTGCAGAAGCGATATTGCGATGTCGAGTACAGGTCCTTACCGGTGTTTATTTTATATAAAAAACAAAGAATAAGATGTAGGGGTGCAAGTTTTTCCATAAATATTGCTCTCTCTTCTATATTCAATGAGAAATTGTGTTTAATTCTCATTTCATTACACTAAACTTAAATTACCCTGTCTAGAGCGACATAGGAAATAGACAATGTTTGTTATTGTTGAAGTAGGTATAGGTAACTTTAATAAAAATTACTGATACTTAGAGTGTTCTCTAATTTTGTTAGGTAAAAATGAAGGTTTAAATATATTTTTAAATAAATCTATAAGGAATAATCACATAGAGCTGCAGTTTTCACAAGTAGCTGTAATTTATCAAGCTCTTCCTTCCTATTGAAAAATAAAAATAAAATGTTGAAATTTTCGAGAAACTCATTGAAAACTGCGACTTTGTCATAAAGCGCCATCTACCGACTTGGAAAATAATTAAACTCAAAATAATATTCCAGTAGAAGCGCCCAAAAAAGCATTTTCAAATGAAACAAAGTTATTCAAAATGGGTCATACCAAAAAAAAGTTATCCAGTTTTTTTCTAAACAATATTTGCACCTCCCCCACCCGTTATTTAATAACATAGAAAAAAAGTTTAATATAAAAAAGTTGTCTTATTTTCAGTAGATTAAAAAAATATTTTCAGTATAATTTTGAATAAAACAGTATTTTTTAATTCGCAGTGTAAGTTACGCCGTCAAGCGGTAGACATAGCAATTTAAAAATATTTTCCAGCTTTCTCTTTTGGCCGATTTACCCTTAAAAAATTTCTTCGGTTCATCCGATTAACGGATCCTGAGATATAATCGGCGTCCTTTATTAATGGGCCATCCGCCAGTACACCAATTTTACACTTTATTTAATTTATCCCCTTATGAATTAACTGTATAGCAGCATACAATTAATTGGAATCATATCCCCTATAAATATAAATGCTATCGTCATTAAGAGATCTCATTATATATTAATGGTGATTGCCTGTAACAATATCAATTGATAAACGATAACTCTCTATAATTATCATCTAAATCAAATTTGATATAAACGTACATAGGTATGAGAATAGTAACAGCGGTAGAATCAGTTATTGATAATGATCAATACAAACAAATATCATATACATTCATGGAATTAAAATTTTTATGATCAATTTTATTACAGGTATAATATATGCTCGGTTATAAATAATCATTACATTAAATTGTAGACATACATGTACTAGACATTTGTTTTAATCTAATGAGAAAGTACATTATTAACATATAAATTTCAGAAAAAGTGGTCGAATTTCGACTATACAACAGTCATCAGTAGATTCTCCAAACAAATCAGCAAAATGAGTGAGCCCCTCGAGGTAGAAACACTACCCAGCAGATCGATATTTCAAATCCCGAACGAGTGTGTGACTTAATTTAATGAAACTAATCATAAGTCAATATCAGTCATACTGATTTTGCCATTTTATAGTGGAATTTCTTAGAAAATTTTCATTTAAGGAAAATGTCCTTTGACCTAGTTGTGCTCGAGCCCCATATCTCTCGGTTAGGTTTGGTAATTTTTTACGTTTTGTGATTGTTTCTATAGCAATTGTTGTAAAATAAATTTTTGTTGGGGATGCAGTCATTTATTAAATAATATTCATGAATTTAGATGAAACTAATTACAACTAACAGGAAAGATGTCATAACCATCAATCAATAATGAAATCAATTTAAAATTATTATTGTCGACATTTTTGGAGAAAATGTAAAAATCATTGAATAAAATATATATATATATAAACCAATTTCTAACGATCCAAGTGTAATAAGCTCATTGCTACGTAATTATGCATCGAATCAACTAGACTAATATTGCTGTTACTTTTGGTTCACAAGATAATTAGGACCAAACTTCCAGTATAGCCAGATTTTTTAATGGACCCAGAAACAATATTTTTTTATTGAACCACCTTGTTCTTCCATCATGAGGTATTTAAAATATCTCAAAATTACCCATAAATAGGTTAAATATCCTTTTGTCAAGGATAATTGGTAGGTAGTCGAATTGCATAGAAAAATTATTCCAGTAACAATAATAAGATGTAATAATAGATTATTAGTTCCTCACACTTTCCTTATTTTATTACCCTATGATTTTTAATAAAATAATTTTACGTGGTCAATGTGTTTACTGAGTAACGGTCATATAAAATGACTGGGAACTACTTATTTCCAAAGATTATTTATTAAGACACTGTTTATGTCACAGTCTATTTATATACCTATACTACATTAACAACTACTATTTCCAATTTATATTTACTATTCACACTATTTACAACCGAGCGTTATTTATTTACGGCCCCCTACTAAGGACCCAGCAAACTACACCGTACTTCCAGTCTCCACCATATTCACCGCCACGACTGCAACGGGCGACTACCCCGGACTGATTCGACTGCACCGGGCGACTGCCCCGGACTTATTAACCGACTATCTGCCTCAATGACCGGACTGACTGCTCCGGTCGAACTAACTCCGTAGCAAATCCTCTCCAATATATAGGCAAGCCCCTCCTTCTCGAATCTTCAACAGACTTCTTCCAACTCCACGCAAACTTTCCACCACTACCACGAACTTACTAGATGCTTCGGGATATTATTCATTTTGACCGTGGCATACATCGCCGACCAACAGCAGCATGCTCCACAATCACACCACTCGGCCCCACTAACGTTCGTACTCGCCAAGTTACTCCGCCCTATGGCGAATCGAACATGCCTCCATAATGGCGTTGACCCAAGTTTATTACAAGAGAAACTGACTGGATTATTCTTTTTTGCGAGAAATGTGAGTTCTGTAATGTCAGGAAAATATAGTGATATGGTAAAAAAATATCTAAGAACGATATAACTTGAAGAAATCTGAAAATGATGCAATTATAGATACCATCGGAATTGTCAGATATTTGTCATGAAAGGTCAGTTATTCCCTTTAATAAGACAGGGTCAGATAGTAATTTCCTGATGTTTCTAATGTTTTCAATGTCACATTGACAGCTTCCTGTTCACCATTTATATCAGTGCTAAAAGTTTTTTAATTATGTATTGAAGGATGGTTAGTATGTACAAAATATAAGTCTTCTATTTAACAACAATTGTACAAATTTAAAGTTACCAGTACCAATAGACCAACTAATGAAGTCGGTACAATTTTTCATCAAAAATATTTATTATTTTGTTGTATTTACAGCTTGCCGGTAGCTACGTGACATCATGAAGTATTGTTATTCAAAAGATAATTCGATACTGTTTTTTCTTCATCATTTTTTAAATAGTGTAGCAATCCAATTAGTGGCAAGCGCAGTTTCAGCATACATAATATCATAGAACAAAAGAAAAACGTACAGCACAGGATATGAATCAAGGATATGCCGATAAACACAATCAAGCCATTGTTTATGGCAAAAATGCTTAGGTATTGTATATACACGTAGTATACACACATTTTGCTGGTGGTTTTATTTTAAATTGAGGTGCTCATTTTCTCTCTTTCTTTCAACGGCGTCGAGTGGATTCTCTTCTGTAAATATATGGGAAAAGAGAAAATGCTGTGGTGGTGTTGCAAAGTTGAGCTTTGTTGCCAGGAAAAGGCTTTGTAGGTACCTACCTACGGTGTGGGGAATTTGTCATTTTGTGTCTTCACTAATTATGTAGCTAGACTCCAGCAAGGCTAGTTAATTACCGACTGGTTGGGAATATTACGCCTCTGATTTGCTGCATTCAGTTTGTTATGAAGTATTTGTATTTCACGGTGAGTAGATATCCTAAGAATCCTGAAATGAAAGAACATCTGAATTGAGCGAATTGTATTTAATTACTAATACCGGTGACGCCTTTTTGCCTGACTTCCATATGGAGGAGGTATACAAATTGACTGTTTGCCTGCTTTATATATACAGGGTGTTTCATTAATAATGGGACATAATTGAAATGGAGAATCTTTGGTTGAAAACTATAAGGTTTGACCCAATTCACTTAGATAAAATGTATCTCCTGTCTGAGTTACAGGGTGTTCGATGTAATTATTTAAAAATATTTTTTCCCCATTACTTTTAAACGGTTTGACTATTCTTTATTATGTTTGGCAGGAAGTGTATATAATAAAATCCTTACTAAACTATTGTAAATGAACGTTTCTGACCACTACCAGAGGCGTATGATAGGGGTAAGTAAAAGGTTACCTTCTTATATTCTACTCCACTGGCGGAATTGTCATTTACTCTACTTTCGTAATGATAAAGTAATTATTTTTCGAGTTATTTAAAATTAGACATCAAGCTCTGCACAATTTTAATGTGTATTTATCATGGTCGTGTTTTTGGGTCATAGATTTGCATTTATTACGCAAATGAAACTTTACAGTTGGCATTTTAGGTATAATAAGAAGATTAACATACAATTTTACTAATACGTAATTATCAAAAATTCTTTCTACAATTTATGCTATAATAAATAACATGAACAAAATTTAAAAATACTTAGGTAAAAACTAAACTGACTTTTTTTAATTTAAAATATCAAAATCAGATAAATGCCACCGTTATGTTCAAATTTGAATATCTCGAAACACAATGACAATTCCGCCAGTGGCGTAGAACATAGGAAAAAATAAGCTTTCATTTACCCCTGTCGTATGGAGTATCTACACTTCCTGCCAAACATAATAAAGATTGTCAAACAGTTTAAAAGTAATAGGAAAAAATATTTTTAAATTAATTAAAAATTATATTTTATCTGAGTAAATTGGGTTAAATCTAATTATTTCGAACCAAAGATTCTCCAATTCAATTAATGCCCGGTATTAATGAAACACCCGAAAGAGTACTGCTTAGAGTTGATCCCATCGAAAAAAATCAATGGATTCCTTTCCCAGGGGAGGTGGAGTTGGCAATTATTTTAGAAATTCTAAACTTTTTGACGGCAAATTCAAAGAACATATTTTACCCGACAAAGTTTAAATTGGACATTTTTCGATAACTTCAACGGTTACCGAGTTACAGCACTATGAATTGGCAAGATTGCTGCGGCTATACAGGGTGATTTATGTAGGCCGTTCATTAGAAGTTTTTCAACTTTCAGGTGGATTAGAAACTTGAAATAATTTGATGTGCTGTCATATTCATTCATTTCTGTTCTATCCCAAATATTTTTATTTCTACAGCTATACATACCGTACCAAAAGTCAGTACCAACTTTATTATTTCAAATACAGAACATTTTTTCTTCAAAATATTTTAATTGACCTTCTAATTCTGAGTTGAATCAATCTCAGTTCCAATAACTTAGGTGTCCAAACGTAATAGCTTTTGACATGTCAGTTTTCCAGAAAAAAATATCTGCTGTAGTGTTTTGCAACAAAGTTTGTATCTCGTAAACAGTTGGAAATCCAAATTTGAAAAACTATTAGGTGAAAGTCCAAGCTGACTTTTTTTTCATTGATGGTCATTTTTTCTATCACATGGGCGCGGTAGAGTTTCTAATATTACTTTAAAGAATACCTAGTCAAACCTCAGCTACCATATTTTGGGGCTCCGTTCAAACGAAAATTGACTTTTAAGATGTGTCTCTTAAGCATTCCCTATACATAAACTCAACATTTATCGAGATAAATCAATCAAAATCAAGAAATGTCTTATCCTGTCGAGAGCTTCTTAGCTTTCTTAAGTTGCCATGGAAAAAGGTGAAACAATTGTAATGTAAGAAATGTATTAGTTTCTATCATGTGAAATTAATAGTAGCTACTTGAGGAAGCGGCAGGAAAGTAATAAACGAATGTTTCGAAAATCAAAAAAGAATAGGAACGCGGCGAGCATTACCTGAGATTATAAGCACCCCGAGAAAATGTTCACAAACTACAGGTCACACCTAAGCAGGATCTGTTCATGGGTGGCTTTTCTTATTGATTGTGGATTAAGATATTCAAATGTTATTCTATGCTGTCTTCTATGGAGGTTAGAGCAGAGTTATAAACTTTTTATTTTTGGCTGATTACCAAACAAAAAAGTCGAGTACCTACTGAGATCAGGCTCACTCATCATAAAACAACCTTTGATAAAATGTTGATAAAAGAGATGTTTATGTCAGTATATGAATATATTTCATTGCTAACAAATGGTTTAATTCTATGTATTTTAGCCTTCGTAGTTCCAAACTTCTTGAAGTTTTCTATAATTTTCTATACAGATTTTGGTTTTGGTTTTTGTTTCTATAGATATCTCGTTGCAAATGCATTACAGTTCTTGAAATAATTCTATGACATTCTTCATAAATAATAGATAAATTCAAATAATCTTCATTTGCATAATTAAGTCTTCTCGACATGATTATTAATCAAAGCTTGCAAATGACTAAGTAGTACTATGTTGACTTTTTGTGACACTTGTTTTACTTTTATTGATATTTTTTGTTATTTTCCAATACAGTTATGGCCCACTTGTAACACAAATTTAAAGATTTAAACCATATACAAAGATCTCCTTATTTGATTGGTCTAGTCCCCAAGCTTCTTTTTTAATCACTCTATAAAATGATTATTAAAATTTCATAAAAATACTAATAAAATAGATCTTCTGATAGAAGAAAACTAACCCAAATTAAATATTAAAGGCTTCCTTATATAGATAGATAGATTGATCATTATATTTTGGACTGCAAACGTCATTGTTGACATAAAATTTTAAATATTCCAAAACCGGTTAGTCTTCGGTGTAGGACGTCATACATGTAATATTATTCAAATTGTACGAGAAATCTAAAGATGCATTTATATACAAGGCATTCTATTTGAAATATCTAGTTCGACTTGAATACAACAATAATTTGGAGTTATGTCCCCCAGTGACTTTAATACTTATGTCATAACATTTGTATCTAGGTATAGTTTGTCCACAACCGATTGATATCATTTCTGGAGGGCCCTGTATAATTCAGTGATATATCTATATATATAAAAGCGAAAGGTCACTCACTCACTCATCACGGAATCTAAGAAACTACAAGTGCTAGAAGTCTCAAATTTTGCATGGGTGGTTCCTTTTAGAACATAGGTGCTTAGTAAGACGAGATTTTCCAAAATTCAACCCCTAAGTGAGTAAAAAGGGGTGTCAATATTTTCATGAAATTTCTATAGTTTGATTAGTATTCAATGTACATTAAAGATATTTAAGGTATTTAAGGAAAAATAATATAGGTGTGTAACTTGAAATATAGGCTACATTTTATCACGTCAGTCTGTCTATCTTTATGTTTGTAGACGTATCAACCAAAAACTACTTCGAGGAATGGAATTGAATGCAGTTTTCCACGCGCACAAAGTCGCGGGCGAAGGCTATTAGAATATATATCTATTAGTTCATGTATAGTTTCAGGAGTCAATGGTTTTTCTTAAGGTCAATTCTCACTTGGCGACACGAAGGAGCGCGTCGCGTCGCTTAATTTTCTACTTCTAAAAGTTTACATGCAAGTGAGAATTGAGCCATTGGAAAGCAAGCAGACTCTTTTCGAAGGTAACTTTTCGGGAAGCGACGCGCCGCTTCGCGTCGCCAAGTATAAATCCTTTTTCATACATAGTTACCAGAAATTTTCTAAGCTTCAAATTAGTCCTGCGCTCATTAATTAGACTTAGTTATGATTGATGATATGAAGCAGCTGTCTGACTTCCACCATTACATTTTCCTATTTTCCATCCTATTTCATATAAAAGCATTGCATAAACCATAGACGCATTAACAATGTATTCATTGTTTCCTACAACAAACGTCGGTTAATTCGAAAACAACAAAGAGAGCTTCCTCCAATCTTAAACGAATAAACCAAGCGGTTAGCTGTCATATGATATTTATTATTCGCTACCATTTTTCTACCTGGGATTTTTCCATAAGCAGCATTGACAAAAAGAATAACTCTCGTCTTGTTTCTAATCCTCTGTAAGAAATGTTTTCTTTCCCATGTTTTATTCAATGTCATCCGGACGACTAGAGTGGTTTCTTTTTTGGGGGATTTTTTAATAATATACATAGGTACTTGTAGGTATCATTTTTTATACAAGTGTGAAGGATTTGGTTTTGGTAGAGGAGTACCTCATGTTGCGAGAATATCGTGCGGTTTCTATTCAATTCATTTGCTAGCCATGATATGGAATGTCATTATTTATTACGAGTACATCCACTTCGAAAACATAAACTGGAATCCTAAATTTGTAAAGCTTAAGTGGCAAATGGGATCGTCACTTGTATGTTTATCACTGACTGCCCCACTTATCAACAGATTTGATGACTTCCAGATGCAAGGTAAGTATTACTTCACTTTTTTTAAAATGAAAATCACTTTCTTTGCAAATAAATGGTGCGACGGATAGAGGTAAGAAAAGTACAAACAGACTCTTATCATTATCGCTTCTGATACGCCGATGTTTTGAAAAAATCTCTTGTGTCCGTGATACCCCACAAATCTAAAAATCAATGTTGGTTGATCCGTTCTCGGGATAAACTAGGCAAAGACAGACAGACAGATAGACCAATGGCTGAAAGTGTGTTTTTTGGAAAATTTTACATTATTCCAATAATAGGCTCCTTAGAGTAGCCGTAAGAAAATAATTCTAAGCATAATTTGTAACTTTCCATAAGGAATATTATTTATTTAGTCTTACCTAATACCTGAACATAAAAATTTCAGGCAAGTATTCCAAGTCTTAAATATTTAATTTTGTCCTGGCTCTAATGAAGCAAACTTTGTTCAAAGTTCATAAGTTTCTTTGGCAGCTTATCGAGCCCTGATCTATATTTTTTTTATCAAATTGATCAGACAATAAGTTGACGCTACATTAATGATTTTACCGAGGATTACATAATTCATTCGGATCAATACAAAAGCGGAAGGAAAATTTCTTAAGTAGCTCAAAATAGATACTGGGACAGATAGAAGGTAGAAGGGATGGGTGAAAGAAAAGTGTATTCTTACATCCGTATTATAAGAGGTTTATACTTACATGAGACATATTTATTGAATATCTAGACAATATATTATTTGTAATACATTTCTGATTCCAACAAATTTTCAGATTAATTTTATTGTAGAGAATAATTTCAATAGTTTCTACAACGAAGATTTCAGAAGGATAAAGGGCTGTTTTTTTTGTGGTACATGTGGTATAGAAATTAAACAACCAGTATGGTAACTTCCACGTTTTCAGACATTAACAAGTGAAATTTAAAAAAAAAAAAATGAAATATAGTTTTTATTAGGCATTTAAGATTTAAACCGTACCGATGAGTACCTACTATTGCTATCTTTTTCTCCATTTTAACTATACTTGTGCATATGTGTTTGCCAGCAACAGCGATTCCATAACAAATTACTGTTTGTCTACCACAACACAAAATTAAACTTTAAATTAACAACGTCTGACGTCTGACAATTACGACATAGCCACAGACGATCTTCCAGAGAATACCTATATACCAGAGAACGAGACGTATATATACGCTCCATGCTCGTGCGTAATTCCAGTGACGGATCCCATTGTCCGACATTGTCGTTCCATGTCGAAAAAATAATGATCTTGGTTGAATGAGATAATTACAATTACCAATATTGGAGCACATTTGGAGCTTAACAGGCGGCGAGATGTCTGCGATTTAAGTACGAATTCGAAATTTCAGGTCTCTAGACCGTATGGGGCCTGAGAAATCGCTGCGGAGTCCATTGATACAAGAACCGAAAGTGATAAGAACTATTTAAAAAATGCGAACAAATAAAACTTTAGACAACTCAGATATCGATAGGTTTCTCAAAATAAATCTGGATATATTATAGGAAATAAAAAACTTTTGCTATAACTACACCGGACGGAATTGAAAATGAATTAAATCATTACTATTATACCCCTACTCTAAGTATCTATTATCTATGTAACGAAAGAATTGTACTCATAATCGTGTCCGGTTTCAGTCCCTGAGATCAAAAGAAGCATATTTTCAGCCAATGATCAGTCTCTCAGACCGATTATATTGCCTCCATTTTGTGTTTTTGTACGGTATCGACAGCGTCCACCTGTGACATTGATTGGGCATCACTCGCTCGCATGATTCATTCAAGACTGTGACGCGAAAGTGGCTTTAACAATTTTGATGATACTTGCTTATAATTTTTTTCTCAAAACCCTCTTCTACCTGCAATAGAGTGTATGTTTGAGTAAAAGCAGGAGAAAAGTTATGCCCAAATGAACTGTCAACATTTTCTTCAGTCCTAACATTAAAAAAGCACAAGATCGATAGCTTGGATAAAGAAAAAGTTAGGAAGCTTTCCTGCACCCCAGGGTCACCCTGTATATTATTTCTGAAAGGTGTTTTTTGTGGGCACACCATATCTCTTATAATGCTGTATCAAAACTATTAATTGACATGTCATTATGTTTTCCGCTTATGTGAAAAAATAAGAAAAATGGCTTAAGAAGATTTCTTTTTGAAGAAAAGAATGTCTTACACACTTTTAAGACAACTTATTCATTTTGTGACTTTCGCAATTTATTGAAAATATGAATGAATTTTCTTTTTTTGATAGCTCGGTATATGTAAAATATTAAATCGTTGCCATCGACCGTTGTTGGTTCATTAAGTTAACTAATTATCCGAACAATTTTTTTTTATGTTCTGGTTTCCACGAAAAGGAATATCCTGTAATGTTCATACAGACATCGTCAGAACCAAGGGAAAGAAGGTAGGAGTTGGTGTTCTTAAATTTCTGGAGGTTATATGCTTCGGGGAACACCTCCCTAGGCAATGTGTTCCAGAGCCTTGGTGTTCGTTGGATGAATGATTCTTTGAAAATACATTTTCTGCAGGTCTCCATATTGACCACGAAGGGGTGTGAAGTTGACGGGTTAATTTCGAGGAGACTGCCATCTTTCTCTAGCAAAGACATACTGAGACATCGTTCTCATTTGCGATAACCAACTTCGAATGACATATTTGGATCACTCGATAGTTCGACATGAAACCACATTTCCAATAAATAGAAAAAAAAGTCTTATTACATTGATATATCGATAGTCCAAACAATGATAGATAGACACGTTTGTCAATTCAATAGAAAACTAATACATCACTATTTTCTTCCCGCAATATATCTATCAACTAATTGATATTAACCTGATGGAACAATTTGTCGTAAATGAGTCAGATGGATATAATGTTTTCTAGGGCAATTATTTATTGCGTGCTTGGAATTGACGCAAAATAATATTTGAGTTCGTTTTTATAGCAATCGTTTCGTGTTTTATTTGTAGTCGTTGTTAAAGTACATATTTGGAATGAGAAACTGAGTATTAAAAAGAAAGGGCCGATGTCATAATGAATCCCTAATGGGAGATTAGTTAATTCTTCAATTTGTTTAACTCATATCTCGATGACGGAATAAAAATAGTGCATTTTTCACAAACTTTTACTTTCTTTTAAAGTAACTTTGAATTATATGTCCAATCAAAAAAATTATGAAATTTTTAATGTGAGATTAAAATTGATAGGAGACTAAATTTGATTATGTAATCGGCCATAAGCTTCGTTAGCATGTGATACTTACTGTTTTAATTATTCAAAAAAAATTAAACAGCACGATTTTGTATTAAATGGCTTCAAACAGAATTTAAAAAAATATCTGCTTCTCTTCTGAATGTTCTAGACAAAATAATGTTGTCACTTTCGTGAACTGAAATTATAATGAGAGACAACAAAAAATTAAAAGATCGTTGAATTCCAAAAAGTATCTAAATAAAATCTAGATGTTTCAAAAATTTTCACTGAAGTCCATCAAAACTAAATAAGTCGATCCCATTTTTACAAAGAAGGCGGTATACAAATTGAGTGTATGTATTTTGATTACGGATAATTGAATTTTTGAGATAGGGGCACTTTGAAAAATCCGATCCAAATTACATTTTCCTTTTTAATTTAAATAAAATAATGTGTAATCTACACAATATTATAATTAAAAATTAAAATTTATTAAATGACACATGTTTCGGGATTGCTAAATCCCTTTATCAGTCTAGGTATAAGGTTCTGTAAATAAAGAAATGTAATAATTAGATGAAATGTTGAAGAATCGAAATACAATTTGCTAATATGGCTGTTATGGAATGTTACTCACATGGTAGTAGAAACATCTTAGGGATCCAAATGTAACAAGTCAAATAATAAAATAAATAAAATAAAATAATTCAAAAAACCCTCACATCATATATTTTTGGAGGAAATTAGAAGACCATAATCTGTATGGGGACGAATTATGGTTGTAGAAATTAGGTACTACCTGTCCGGGGACGAATTCAGGGCCGCCCGATAAACTAAACCAGCTAGAAAACATTCTTGGTCAAATCAGCTTTAAATTAAAAGAAACTAGGTTAAATTCGGTTCAAACATCTAGCAGCTGCGATGCTATAGACATTCTCACAGATATAAACTCATCAAACTTATATTACTCCTCTGTTTACTTCTGGGGTTGATAAAATAGTAGACGCCTTTACAGCATCATATTCTGAAATCGTAATACAGCTAAAAAAAACATAATATTATTCATAAGAATAGTAAGCTGGAAGCTCAACATCACAACAAATGCCTCAACAATGTCCATGCAGAATAAAAATTATGATGATAACTACTTGCAAAAGGTATAAAATCCCACAAAAAGACCCTTACCCTTACATTTATATAGCATGCTTCCATTTCGAATGCATTCCGAGGCGAGTTTTTTCTTTACCAACGTAATAAGAAAAAAACAAATTTGGCTATTTTGCTTTTACATAACATTCTCTCTATTGCTCTGCAAGCGGCAAAAAATATCGATAGAGAGGTTCTTTGTGCTGAAAAAGAAAAGGCCCTGAAGAGGTTTATGCTTTCATGTTATATATAATACATTGTTTCTTCTAGCCTAGTTGAATTGAACGTATAATATAACAAAACGAACGTGTAGTTCTTTTTGTAATGTTTTCAGAACAAATTATTATTGCACAGGTTATTTACTATTTATTAAGGATGCGGTGGTTTCAGAAAGATTGAAATGACATCTGATAACTGGATGTAACAATAAAATGGATATTTTCTTCTTAGTTTTCTACAATTTTTAACGCTCGGTTCAACAGCAGATGATATCGATTTCAAAATATGTATAACTCTGTGTAATACTATTGGAATTTCGGATGGGACATCCCTTTCAATTGATTCATCTATAGGTGAGGTGGATATTGCGGCTTACGTAACTGTGAAACATATGCTATTTCATCTAAATGGAGTCACCATCGAGAATTTTGTTTTCAACTTTACTGAGAGCTTGCCTAGAATCATCCATGATCATATTGTAACAGAGAGGAGAGATAGAGAAATATATACTTTATTGTTAAAGAAAAAAAGTTCTTCTATATTCAAGAAGTATGTCCTGAAATACCAGTTCTAGCTCCACAATAAAATACAAAGTTTAAAAAAAGAAACAACTCCTTCATTGACTTTCAACACCTTTAAACAAATAGAATCATCTTTACCAGAACATGAATTCATTTATTGTGATGCATCTAAAACGCATGAGAATGTTGAATGTGCAATTATTGTGGCCCCGAAAATCACGGAACAATACACACTTCCGGAAACAGCATCGGTATCCACCTCCACCACAGGAGAAATACTTGCAATTATGCATTATTATTAGATGCTTCTTGAGGCGACAGTGTCCTGTGAGAAATCCAGTGAGTAGGTGTAGCTTGTTTTTGCTGAGATCCAAATACTTATATATATATATATATATATATATATATATATATATATATATATATTGTTTCTTTTCCAGACCAATCGAGAGAGAACGTTCAACTCCAGAGTTCTAGAAGATGGTTCCTCTAATAATAGATGTGAGTATGGATCATTATTGTCTGAGAAAACATGATGACCATATATAGGTGTAATATCGGCATGCAGATGGTTTTTCTCCGGGCTCTCCACAATATTGTTACGTGGATAGTTTTTATCATTTTCTTACTTTCGGTTATTATTCATTTTAGTATCTATTTGTTCTACTTTCTTGTTTATTATAATTGTTGCTTGTGAATGTCATCAAATAATTCTAGAATTAGTAGATGTATTTTCGAACCTTCCAGAAATGATATGAAAAGTACATTTAATAAATTTACTTTCCATGCCTGATTGACATTTCCATATAATAATACTGAATTTGTAAAGTAAAAACAAAGGAGAATGATCTGAGCCTGTTTCAAATAGGCTTACGTGGTCGCAAAATTGAGCGATAATCGGGTTCGCGTGCTAACCACGGAAGCGCTGACTACCCTGCGGGTCCAAAGACGCTGATTGGCGGGGCGTGCAAGTGTCACAGCTGATAAGTGTTAGAGTGTTTTTGAATGTGAAAAAATTTGGCTATTATATTTGATCGACTTTTACTTATACATCAATTAAAGTGAATATTAGAAATGGTGAAGCATTGTTTCATCCACGGGTGCATTACCAGTGCAATAAAACGAAAGTTTTATCACAGTCCAGGGCTCCGAAGGTTAGTTAACCATTACAAATAGCAAGTAAAAGTTGAACTTATTTTTCAATGAGAGTGTTCGTGCAGCCACGTAACAATTATCAATTTGCGAATAGGAAGTAAAAGATGGCCACCTTTTAACATTCTTACTTTATCTAGATTTTGTACTTGTACGCAATAAGAGCGTGGACGTGGATTGGTCAGGCTAATGGCCGATTACGTAAATCAGATATGTAAATAACCTCACTTTTTGAAAAATTTGAGTATTTTTTTGGGTATCTTGAGAAATGATTCATTATCTTCTATTTTATTGATAATTTGGAATTCTAAACACTTGTCTTCAGTTTTTCAGCGGTTATTTTGTACGCATGCTTACTTTTTACTTCTTAATTCCTAATTTGAGTGCATGAATGGTTCACCTTTCTACTTGTTAGTTGATAATTCTTACTTTATGATTCATGAATACACAGTAAATTATTAGATTTTTGTAAAAAATCAATATGGATTTTATGATCGATCCGTTTTCCGCAGAATAGGGAACAATTGATGAAATGGTGCGAATCTTTTCATTGCATTAAAAAAGGCGATTTCGTATGTGAATTACATTTCTTGAAAAAAAGACAGCATTAAAGTATGGAATAAAGTACTGCTCTGCGATGGCCCCCTTCAGTGCTTCGTGACTGTGAAACCTTTACGTAAAAATGCAGTTCCTGTAAAAGAATAAATGAATCGTGAAGTAAGCGGTTATTTCTTAAGTGATTAAAAATATTTCGTTGTACCAATAACAAAATACATTGTGTTATATTATCAATGAAAAATTAGTTCTTCATAATTTTACTTACAGAAATTTTATTTTTACTCACACACTATTTCCGTTACTTATGTATTTCGAGGTTTCTACCATTTCCTATTAATAATTCTATTTTAACAACGTAAATAACAAATCCGAAAAAACTTTATTGATCGAGAACGAATAGTAATTTCTTTACTACGTGGTGTAACCGAAAACATAACATTATGCTATTATACCTACATTATGGTATAAATAAAATAGATATATACGGCATTATGGTTATGTAAACAAAAACACTGTCAGCTGTGACTTCTAGTGTCTTCGGAGCCGCAGGGTAGTCAGCGCTTCCGTGAATAGCACGCGAACCCGATTATCGCTTTTGCGACCACGCGTTCAACAAAAATAGATTAGTCTCCATTCTTTCTTCCTTTATGACTAGATTATATATACCATGGGTCAATAATGATAGCTATTGTAATCGATAATGTTGTTTGGGGTAAATATTCAATCAATATTGACTTTCGGCAGAACCATAAGAAAAGTGTCAAAAGAAAGAGATTGTCATTGTACTCAATAAAAATTAGTTTAGTAAATTTTAAACATGAAACTATACTTTTAGACAATTAAAATATGTCCAATTGGTTTATATTTTCGTTATCAAATATCATAGAAAGTGTTCAATATATTGGCACTTTTGGCAATATTGGAATTGACGTCAAACACGTTGCACAAATCAATCATCGATTCGTTTAACCTCACTTATTTGCGAACTTATTTTTATTATTTTTACGCGAGTTAAGTTTCAATGACCGAGAAATACCTTTTTAAAAAGATTTATTTCACATTCAAGTATACAATTACAAGACAAGATTATATCTAATCTGAGAACAAGTATTACATGGCTTTTATAGTTTAACAAATGAAAGATCAGCATTTAGTTGTAATATCCCCTCTAGGTTTGAAGCACGTCCTCGTGGTTCGACTTAAGGATTGATCTAGGTAATTTTCTTTCTTCTAATGGAATTTCGATGATAGCAGATGGACTTGGTCTCCTTGATGGTAGAATATTTATTTTTCTACTTATCAGGTAAATGATGGTAAAAATGATGATAAGTACGATGCAGGCAAGAGTGATTCCAAAATGTCCTTGGTGGAACTCGATTGGAAGTAATTTGGGCTCTTCATATAGGGGTATCATTTTAGTTGGATCGTCTAGGTGGAGTGGTTTGACATTTAACCTATGTTTAATTTTTGATGGTTCTTGGTGACTAGGCCATTCTTGTGAAAATGTTTTATTTGAACCTATCCATGTATACTTTTGAAACGAATACGTGCAGTCTGTGTTCCCTAGAATAGCATTACATTTTGAAATTTTAACAGACTTAAAGGATTTTGAGCAATCTTCATTGATGTCTTCTGGTTGTTTTGTACATATGATTGTGTTTCCATTCGATAGTTGAGTAAATAAAGTAAAATTATTATCAACAGTGGCAAAATTGCATTGTGATAAATCGTCTAGGCTGCAGAGGTCTTCATGTGGCACTTTTTGGCAGTACCAGAGAGAGAACGTTTTAATGCAGTCTTCGTTGGTCCATTTAGTTGATCCTTTTGAGTTGAGTGCAAATGTATGGGGTGGTATTAGGATATTGTTATGGGTACTAGGAATAGGAATTATTTTGGACAGATGGTATAATTCATTGGCCAATATAGGTATTTTCAAAGTACAAATTAGTGTTTTTGTAGTAAACATAAGATTAATTTTGGTGATCTCTAATAAAGTTGGTATGTCGGGAGCAACTTCAGTGTGGGAGTGAATCGATTTAAGATAATTGAAAATTTCTTGTAGTTCCCGTTGGTTAATCAATTCAACATTAAGTATACCTTGATTACTAAATGATATAGTTCTCAAGAGTCTCTGGATGTAATTTCTTAAGTTTCGAATCTGTTCTAGTTCTATATGAATAATTATTTCACTATTCAGTCTATCCTCTATATCAGATAGATCTTTATAAACATTTTCTGCATGTGCTTGAATTTTGAGTAGATCTTTTTGCCATCTTTCAGTTATTTGACCTGCTAGTGTATGTAGTTTGGAGATTTCAGTCATTAACTTCTCTTCGTTGGAATTTATTCTCATAAAATTATTTTTTATATCAATTAAATCATTTTGGTCTAGATTACCTGAAATATATCTAATAGCTGAACCTAAGCCATCGAACAGACTTCTTTTCTGATTTTTGTCAGGGCGGGAGTATATTCTTAATTTGTTGATATCTTCGGATAGAAGGTCAATGTCTCTTTTGTAAGTAGTTAGTAAATTAGGTTTGTCATTTTTAACTTGATTCATTATAGGTATTTGATTTAAAGATAATTTAGCATAAGTTGTTTCAATACTTTCTATACTTATTGTAAAATAAACTTTGTGGTAATTAACTTTATATTTAGCTAAGCCTAAGTCGTCTAAAATGTATCCAGGGGGGTCAATTGGTGTCAGCTGAAGTGCCTGGTTGGTGGTTGTCAGTGTCATTGTCAATCTGAAAACATTTGGTGTTTTTGATCATGTGCTTACTAATTTTCTTTCCTTTTTGTGAGATAAGAGTTTGTTCATTTGATTTGTTTGGGTCTAGAAGCACTTTCTTGTATTTAGGTTTAATCTTATTTCTAGGTTCTGTATTCAGATATACAATATCGGTCTTAGGAATTTTTCCGGTACGTTCTGTATTTACTTTTTCTAAGTGATTTGTTCGTTTCTTGAGTTGTTTTTGATATAGATCGTTATAGAAAGGGATGATCTCTTGTTTTCTGTGTTCATTGTAGTCCTGAAATATTTGCTTATCTAGGTTGATCTCATGTAGATTGAGGTTTTCATATGGGCCATAAAGTAATGAAAATGGTGTGAAATTCGTTACTGAATGAACAGATTGATTGTATATTAGGATCGCGGTGGTAAGTATATCCGTTGTACTTTCTTTTGATTTTTGCCTAAGGATACGCAATTTTTCTATTAAAGTAGAATGTGCTCTTTCTATTGGGGAATTCCCCGTATGAGCTTGAGGTGTGGTGTAGTGAACTCGAATTTGGAACATGGACATGAATTCCTTAAAAGTTTCACTAGAAAATTCTTTAGCATTGTCACATGTTATTTGTGATGGATAATTGTGATGAGAAAAGTAATGTCTTAATTTGCTAAGAATAGTTATAGAATTTGTGTCAGGAAGTTCATATGCTTGAAGATATCTGGTAAATAAATCGATTATTGTTAAGAATCGCTTATTTTCAACAAAAAATGTATCTATGTGAATTATTTCGAAAGGTCTTTTGGCTATAAGTGGACCGGAAAATGGAAATTTTCGAGGATTTCGATCGTATTTCGAAGTAAGGCATAAATCGCATTTATTAATATGATTTGTAACAAGATCCTGAATTTTTGGGAAATAGTATTGGGACTGAAGATGTTTTATTGTTTCAATTATTCCATTGTGGGTATGTGAGTGATAATCTGAGATTATCTGTATCTGTTCTTCTTTGTTAAGTATGTCCTCTAAAAACGTATTGACTTTAATGATTTTAACGTTGGGCTCAAATATTTCTGAACATTTTCTGTACGCTGATTGAATAAGGTTATCATCTGGGCAGTAGATGTAGTATGTTTTCGTAGGGTCTATTATTTCATGAAACATATTGCCTAGTACAGTTTCGTCAAGTCCTTTTTTAAATGTCAAAGTATATCTATTTTTACCAAAAGGTTTTGTGAATTCAATATCATTCTTTTCACCATATTTCAGTAGAATCTGATAATGGGTAGAATTTAAAGATTTCTCAGATATTGGAAAATTAAAAACTGGATTTTCTTGTGCTGTATGTCTGGTTTCACCTGAATCATTGTTGCTTATTTTCTCATCATCATCATTTTGTATACTGGATTGATTTGAGAAAGGGTTGGCGTTTAAAATATTATCCGCTTCACTATTTGTTATGGATAAATTGGATTCTGAGCCGAATGTTGGTAGTATTGATAAAAGGTCGGTATCTCTATCCTGATCATTTTTTATTAAGTCTAAGTTTTTCTTTGCGGTATTTGTGGGTGGCTTGACTACAATATCGCTGATGATGTTTATTTTTGGGTCTTTTCGAGCAGATTTTATAAGTGCTAAGTTTTTTCTATTGCGTCTGTTTGGTATGGTCTTATCTATAGCATTTATTTCAATTCTTGAAAGAGCATCGGCAACAAAGTTCTCTTTTCCTTTTTTATACTTGATTTCGAAATTAAATTCCTCAAGTTTAAGTTTCCATCTAATAAGTCGTTGATTCGGTTCTTTTAGTGAGTGTAACCAAACCAAAGGTTTGTGATCGGTTTCTATAACAAATTTCCTGCCAAATAAATATGGGCGGAAATGTTTACAGCTATCGATGATTGCGAGCAGTTCTTTCTCAATAGTACCATAATTTCTTTCAGCGGAGTTTAGAGTTCTCGAGTAAAATGCAATAGGGTGTGAATTTTGGGAAATAACACTACCTATAGCCACGTTGCTAGCATCTGTTGTTAAAGTGAAAGTTTTTGAAAAATCCGGGTATGCAAGAACAGGGGCGTTACAAATAATTTGTTTGCATTTTTCAAATGCATTAATATATTCCTGATCGCTCGTATTGATTTTAGTATTTTTCTTAAGGTATTTATTGATTGGGTGGGAAATTTTGGCAAAGTCTTTGATAAATTTGCGGTAATATGAAATCATACCGAGGAATGATCTTATTTGCTTTTCTGTTTTTGGAAGGGGGAATGACTGAATTGCTTCAATTTTATCTGGATTGGGTTTAATTCCATTTGGGGTGATGATATGTCCTAGAAATGCTACTTCTTTTCTAAGGAATTCGGATTTGTCTAATTGAATTTTCAAATTGTGGTTCTGAAGTTGTTGAAAAATTTGTTTAACATGAAGAATATGTTCTTGGAGTGACCTAGAGAATATAACAATATCATCCATATAAACGAAGCAGAACTTATATAGAAAGGGTCGTAAAATTGTATCCATAACCCGCTGGAATGTTGCTGGAGCATTCTTAAGACCAAATGGCATACGAGTATATTCATAATGGCCATTATCAACAGTAAAGGCTGTTTTCTCAGCAGAGTCTGGATGAATTTCTATTTGGTGGAATCCCTGGGCAAGATCTAGTGTCGAAAAGTAAACACATCTGCCAAGATTGTCGAGAATTTCATCAATTCTAGGAAGAGGGTATTTATCTTCGATGGTTTTTTCGTTCAATTTCCGGTAGTCGATGACCATACGGAATTTTCTTTTGCCGCTAGAGTCTAATTTTTTTGGAACAATCCAGACAGGAGAACTATAAGGCGAAATACTGGGTTTTATAATCTTATTGTCTAGAAGTTTCTGAATCTGATTCTGGATTTCTTCCTTAAGGTGGTACGGATACCTATATGATTTTTGATAAATAGGTTCTTCATCAATAGTTCTTATGTTGTGTTTTACCATGTGAGTAAATGATAAGTCGGAGTTCTCATTATAAAAGACGTTCTTAAATGATTTACAAAGTGATATTATCTGGCTTTTTTCTTCGGGATTGAGATGTTCGGTACGGATAAGTTTACTTATATCGATGTTATTGGTTTCACAGTTTGGATTAGATTGTTGGAATTTTGAGAGGGGTTGTACTAGAATTGGTTCGTGATAGTTTATAGCGATATGAGATAATGGTAGATCTTGTTCAATTGGAATATGAACGTATCCATCTAAAGCTGAAGTTATACATTCAGGGATAAAAATGTTATTCAAGGATATTTCCGGAAAAATTACTGGTCCGTTTTCTATAGTAACAGGAATTTTAAGAATGGGTTTATTAAGCTTTTGTTCATATGGTTTAAATAAACTAGGATTTAGTTCAAAATAAAATGGTATTCTAATATTTCCTATTTTTAAAATATGGTTACTATAATCGATTAGAGCCTTAAGAATATCAAAGTCTTGGCTACCAATAAGAGCGTCGAATCTTTCATGCCACGGTACTATAAACATATCGAAGATGTGTTCAATTCCAAACTCATTGAGTAGGGGATATTGACAACTTAGGGAACCATTATATGTAGTTTGAATAGATTTAACAGAAAATTTTGATTCGTAAATGTAATTTGAAAATAATTTAAAAGCTGGTTTCGGATTAATTATTGAATTAGTGGCTCCTGGATCGATCAAAATCTTAAGGTCCAATCCGGCAAGATAGATAAAAGGTAGTTTTGGCGATGAGTTTATATTATTAATATCTATTCCGAGGCTATTAATTAAAAATTTTCGGTATCATCGTTTTCTTCTATATTTAAATTTTGAAATTGATCATCTGTATAATCTAAGTATGTTTGTTCGTCATGTGTATAGTCATCTTCATAATTATCGTAATATTGGTTTTCATCAGCGTTGTGGTCTTGTTCAACATTAAATAGCTCTTCCACCATTACTCTGGGAGGGCCAGTTTGCTTAAAGTGATTCTGGGGTCTATTTTGGGGTCTGAATGTATGAGCGGTTGATATGCTCATTGGTGTGGGTTTGTAGTTATCATGTGGTTTCTGTTGTCTTTTAAAAACTTGAGAGTTAGAAGGGAATTGTTTGGGTGGGGTGGGCTTATTTTCCGTTGGAAATCTCTGAGGAAATTGGGGTCTGAATTGCTGGTTTTGCAGGAATTGATTTGGAATTTGATGTTGAACTTGTTGATATTGTAAAGGTTGAATTTGCATTTGTGGCTGAAACTGTTGAGGTTGATTCAACATATGAGGCCTGAATTGTTGATATTGGAAAGATGAATTTTGGGGCTTAAAATGATGAGATTGGGATAGTTGTTTAGATTGATAGTTTGGAAATTGAGATTTCGGGAGTGGACGTGATTTAGAAGTTTTTTGAGCTCTTAGGAAATTTGCGAACTCTATTTGGGATCTTTCATTATCAAGTTTCTTGCATTCGAACAGAGCATGTTCGAGGCTAGGAACAGAGATATGAAGGAGATGATCTCGATAGGGTTCTAAAAGACCTGCTTTGAATATTGCAAGGGCTTGTTCAGTATACATTTCTTCTTTTGATTTACGAACACTTGCATCATTAGTATTGATCGCTAAATGTTCTTTAAGAATTTGTAATTTGGAGATCACTTCTTCGTAAAATTCGGAAAAGGTTTGAGGATATATTTGAATCGAAATATTTAAGTCATGAGCAAGTAGCTCTTCAGATCTAGGATCGCCGAAACGTTCAGTAAGGGCTTTCTTTAGGCTTATCCAATTTTCAAAAGATTGATTGATTATGACATCCCTAGCTGGACCGGAAAGTTTAGCTTTAATTTGTTCTAGAACCAGGGTGTTGAACAATGCATTATCTTTCGTTTCCAAAAGTACAATGTATTTTTCGGATTGTCTAATAAAATATGCAAGGTCTTTCGAACCTCCCGAATATTTCGGCAGAAGGTTGTTGGCCATGCTAATTTCAAGTTGAGTGATTGGATTAGACATGTTTGATGTTTGATTGGTGGAAGAAATATTCAATTGTTTGAGTTGTTCTAATAAACTGTCCGTCTGTATAGGTGATCTAGATCGACTATGATTTTTGCTCATAAATAAATTGATTGAGAAAAAAAAAAATCGAGAGAAATTAATTACTTCACTATTTTTGTCTATATATAAATGATTTAAAAATCAAGCAAATCTTGCAGTGAATGTTTTGTAAAAAAAAATTATTCGAAAATGAATAAAATTAATCTTATCTTATAAAAATATGTTCTCTGAAGGAACTCTATTTTCGTACTAGATTCTACAGATGAGAATTAGCCAATAAATTAAATTAAAGGAAAAATGACTCACAGGATGATGCACAGAAGGATCATTTGCCAGCTTATTCCTTGTCTCTTGGTTCACTGGAGGAACTGGAGCCTGTCTTTTCGACCTGGATTCCTCTGAAGGGTTCTGATGTAGGCCGGAGATATAACCTTTGATGCACCTCGTAATTGCACTTGGTCACTAATGTCTTTTTTAATTTTTGTTCGTGATATCGTCCGAATTTCTTGATAGAAAACAGTAAAACTATTATCGCACTGAAGGGATAACTTTATTGATTTACCGACGATATCCTGTTCGCAGCGCCAGTTAAGTTTCAATGACCGAGAAATACCTTTTTAAAAAGATTTATTTCACATTCAAGTATACAATTACAAGACAAGATTATATCTAATCTGAGAACAAGTATTACATGGCTTTTATAGTTTAACAAATGAAAGATCAGCATTTAGTTGTAATATGATCATCAGAGACGTTGTGGAGCTGTGTCTGGCTACATGACTCGCGTATTTTTGCTAATTTTGAAATATGTTAGTGTTTAGTACAATGCAAGGATGATTATATACTATTTGGGATTCAAAAGACAGGTACATCCAAATCGAAAATTCCAGCTAAAATTCGTAAGTCCTTAGAACACCATTACTCCTTTTTTTACAAATTATTAAAAATAGCGTCTTCCGCCTCGATTTTATCAAAAGTTATGCTAACATAGTCTATCGTGGATAGTTTCTCATGTACTTACGGTTATTATTCGTTTTAGATAATATCTGCTCTACTACCTTGTTTACTATAGTTGCTGGTTGTGCAGTTCCTTAATTAGTTCTACAATTAGTAGATTTATTCTTGAACCTTCCGGAAACTATATGAGAGGTACAGTTTGTCAAAATATTGTCAGTTTGACAAGCCTCTAGTACATTATTATGTGCGTCTAGATAATCATAGAATATTCTCGATGAATGTCATGTCAAGATTCAGATATTATATAAAGCAGTGTCGATCACGGGTCACAGTCAGTTTTAATAGTAGAATCAGATGTTAATAGTGACAGTTAAGATTGTCAAAGTGACAAGTAGTGATATTTTTATACTCCTACGGAAGGTGGTGAACCGAGTGTTGAAAATAAATCATTGGAAGCAATCTGCGAATTTTGTAGTTTTACGCAAGTGAACTCACCCTACAACGTTTAGCACAGGGTTAAACGTTACAATAGGTAAATCTATTTTTGCAAATATTCGATTTTTTAGGGCTTCTATAGCAAAAGCCACTAATGTAGACTTTTATCATATTTTTGTTATTTATTCTGAGATAAGAAACATTATCAATGAAGTGAATAATAAAAATATATTGACTTATTGAGCAGTTAGGTATATTAGAAGAGCTTAGAAAATATAAATTTTAAATTGAAGTGAGAAAGGGTTTTTATTCCAAAACTAATAGTAGCTGAGAAAATTAAAAAATAAGTACATTATTAACATTATGAGGCCCTTTTTTCTGCTGCCGCTTCTTATTTCTCAAAGACCTTGGCAAAGTCTGATACTTTTTGTACAAGCCCTAATTTTACAGCATCATTCTCTTTTCAGAGGCATACTGTGTTTGTAATTTCTTTTCTCACCCCGCTTTTTTGTTCATCTCATAGCTTGAGTTTATTGCTCAAATTTTCTTTACTTTGGGTGGTAAAAGAAGTTTGTTGGGGCGCGAATTAATAAATTCATGTTTGCCAGGATATCACTTTATGAGGGTCCAAGTGAATAAAATTCATGAATAAACTTGGTAAGAGGAGACCCGAAGCAAAGCTGAATGTCTAATAAACGAATAAGCAGATCTTTGCCACTGTACTGAAAAATAACTGAGACTGAAAAAGATTTTTTGTCCCACTGTGCTCCATTCGCTTCTAGATGTATTTTTAATTACACCTTAGATTGGTATGTATTCAGAACACCTTGTAGGTACTCTAGTTGTTCTACTGACTAAATAAAAGTCAAGTGATTTATCGGAAAATACCTTTCTATAGTTGATGCCTGATAAAATGAGAGTTTATAGAGGTTCAGGAAAGAAGTGAAAAGGAATTTTGGTTAATAAAGTTCAAGCACAGAAGTTTTTATTTTTGACCAAAAATTAGACCGACTTTTTAGCTTGTGCATTAAATAAATACAAAATGATATTATTTCTGTATTTTTCTAGTACACAACCTAATAAAGTCGGTTCAATTTTTGGTCAAATATAGTTATTTCACACTTTTGAATGTAAACTTAGTCATGAAAATCGTTGAACGTTCACTAATACCAAAAAAGATAGTACTGATCCTATTACCCTTGTATATTTTTTGCTTGTTCTTGTTATTATTCAGAGATCTCAAAACATCGCCGTGGAATTACACATATTCCAGACTTAACCACTGCTGTAACTCGAAAACCGTAACATGCCCAATTTCAGTGTTGCTACATATAATCAGTTCATTAATTTGAAACTCTCATATTTTCAATTTCCGAAAAAAATATTGTCCCCTCCACATATCGGAAATACATATATTTCAGTCTTTACCATTGCTGTAACTCGAAAACCCTAACCCTTTTGAAAAAAGAAATCAATTTCCTATGGAACTGGGTAAATAGAAAAAAGAATAAACCAAAAATCAACAATGGATTAGACATAATGAAAGATGTCGAAATTATTTCAAACAAAAAAATTGTCTCTAACATATTCGGGGAATATTTCGCCAATTCAGTTGTCAACTTTCCTGGTAATGAGTGTACAAAAAAAATAACACAAACCTCCCCGACTCGATGTTCTTTACACCTGTGAGCGAGAACGAAATAAAAACAATCACTTATTCAACCTAAAAAAGAAACATTTAGTGGTATTGACGATATACCTGCAATTATACTCACAGAGTGCTGTAATGAAATTGGGATTCCTCTCACTAAAATACTCAATGCCTCAGTCTTAAAGGGCCAGGTCATTACCGTCTTTAAAAAGGGGGACCCACACAATATACAAAACTATTGGGCCATACGCCTACTTAGCTGTTTTTCAAAGGTAATGGAAACTGCCCTGTATAATCAAATCACCCAGTACCTTGATTCAAATAAGATTTTAACACCATGTCGGCATGGGTTTCAACACGATTAGTTTATAGAAACTGCTTCAATTGAACTAGTGCCGTATGTTTATGATAACCTTGACAAAGGCCACATCGATATTCAGACCAAAATGGAGTCCATGGGGATCAGAAATCCAAACAACTCATAGCTTATATCACAAATAGAACATTAACGCTACGTTCTAGGTGAACGCGATAAATGCGGTGCGTGCGTTGCGTTGCGTGCGATGCGGAGAACGTATGCGATCAAACTGTCAAATATAATTGATTCTGACCAAACCGCATCGCACGCAGTGTTTTAAAGAACAAATTGTTTGCTTCTACCCACAGTCATTGTTGTTCTTGCATGATGGAAGTATTTATTGCTGAGATTCAAAACCGAAATGTTTTGTGGAATAAACGAAATTCGCGCTACAAGGACACACTTAAAAAACAGTTAAGTGATAGTAATAAGAAATATTTTACGTGCTATCACTATTGGAGCCATGGTTCACAAATACAAAAATAAACTTCTTGCAAACGCACGCATCGCACATATCGTATTTACGTAGGTAAAGTTTGATCGCATACGTTCCCCGCGGTTTTCGGAGGGAAAGAGATTTCGGATTTGAATTTTTACGAATATAGGACCATTTCTCAAGTCTCCTCTTTCAAATGAGTAAAAATTCATCAAAATTGGAGTAAGTTTACTGTATACAACGCGTGTATGAACCAAAAAAAAAGCAGACAGTCGAATTGTATGCCTCCTCCTTTCGGGGTTTATCGGTCAAAAATAGAGATAAAAAGTAGAAAATTTCGTTTATTTCATGATTCACGATTATTGTTAAGTCTCAATAACTTGCCATTTTAAACATTTATTAGCAATAGTCCATTGAAATTCAGCATAGCATTTCTTTCTATTCTAACATTTCAAGATCGTCAGGTGATATTAGACAATTGTTACATTCATCTTAGCTTATTTTCAAAAAATCCTTATATTTCAAGAATACGGTGATAACACCAACATAACCTACAATAATTGGTTCTTATCTCATTCTCTCAAATCTGGGAAACTTGAAAGCCTTATCTAATACTCTCTATCTCTGTAAGTGTCAGCTTCCAACTTGACAACGTTTCCATTCACTCCAAAAATTCTCTAGATTACACTAATATTCCATTGTAAGCCAAATAACATATCATCTAATATTTGTAATAATAAAACTTCGCCCAGTACTTATACGCATATTTTCAGAGATGACAATTCGATCTTCAACTGTTGCCGACTTTAGTCGATACTCGGAACTCGACCCACATGTACAGAATACATCTCCTGCTTAGCTATATTTCCACAATGTTGTTCACCATCGGAATTACCTTACGTTACATAACAGTGGGTTAGCTATTTCCAGATCAGTTAACGGTGATTCATTTAACCGTCGGTACCAACGTATCCGTAGGTACTTGTAAGTTGGGTGACGTCTAGTTTTGGTTTAAATGGTGTTGGGACTCGTTTCCATCGTTGTAGCATAATACACTTAGGGCCGATTTCATAATGAATCCTTAATGGGAGATTAGTTAATTCTCCAATTTGTTTAAGTCATATCTCGATAACGGAATAAAAATTTTGCATTTTTCAATAACTTCTACAACGTTAGTTACCATCTCTTTCGTTTTTCTAAAGTAACTTTGAATTATATGTCCAACCAAACAAATTATGAAATTTTTAATCTTGGATTAAAATTAATAAAAGATTAAATTTGATTATGAAATCGGCCCTTAGCCGCAAAAATAAAGCACAACCAAAAATTATGCTCAATTTCAAAGATGATTCTCTTGCGAACCGATAAGTTGATTTCGATATTGTGTTTTTTAACTGTAGCTTTTTTCATTGGTAATGGCCCTTGATAAAAAATTACTCAGATTTCTGTTTTAGGCTTATACAGGGTGTACAAATGAGAATAGTTTCTTGACGTTAAATTGGAGTAATCCTGTATGATAGAATCATACTGTAGATTCATGTTTTCCAAAGATTTTGCTTTTAGAATTTCTCTAATATCTGTAATATCAAAGAAAATACACAGTTTTATACGAGGACATGTTTTTCTTACATAAATTTCAATTTTACTGAATGCTTATTTTGTTTAATAGAGTAGTCTGTGGTAAAGCAACAATACCAGCAAATGTCTGTTTTTGACAATTACTGTTATCGTAGATTGAATAACTATGTTTATTATTTCCGATTTTTATTCTTTCGTAACAATGGAACGTTAGAAGGAATATGACTCGTGATGAATGTGTTCAAGCAACCGACGCCTTAGGGAAACTAATAAATATAACATAGACTGTGTAATAAAGAACTCTATTTAATGGAGGCTCTATGATGTTTTGGACTGGAATTTCGTTAACAGCACGGACGGATATTATACCTTTACGTGGGGGTTCTTTAAATTCTTAAATATACATTGGGAATAATTAATTACTAATGCTCGATAACGCAAAACCTCATGTAGCGCGCATCGTCAATGAATATTTACAGGAAGTAAATATTAGAGCTTTGAATTGGCCACAACGCAGTCCCGATTTGAACCCTATAGAGCACTTATGGGATATTATTGGTCGGGCACTAACACCTCATCAACCTCCTATCAATATTTGGAATCGACTTGACCAAAATCAAATATCGAATTTAATATCGACTGTGCCGAGATGTGTAGCAGTCATTAGAAGCAGAGGTGAAAACAAACGCTACTTTTTTGTTATTTATTTTTAATTTTTGTTATTGTTATTCTTAGTTTAATGTAAAAATGTTCTTTTAAGAAAAATCCATGCTCTGGTATAAAATTGTGTATTTTTTTGATAATCAAAAAGCAAAATCATTAAAAAACATGAGGTTACATTATGATTTCATCAAGCTTTCGTTGTCGTTGCAAATGTTCCCTACAGGGTGTCTCAAATTTAACGTTAAGGAACTATTCCTATCTTTGGACCCGGTATAACAGAAATCCGAATAAAATATACTATCACAGAGCAATAGCCAAAGAAAAAAGGGACAGTTAGAGAAAGTGAGATATTCGTTGAATAAGTAAAAGATTTCTAAGATTTCAAGCTCATCAAAGTTTGGGGAGTAAATCTGTACTTTCATTGAGGATATTCATGCATATTTCGCTTACAACCGATACAATTGGGGAATACTTTTCCAATTGAAAATTACTGTGCCAAAAACCCCAAAAAACATCTTGGTCTTGCTGTTACCCGAAATTTAATTACATTGCTCTACCGATTCCCCTAAAAACTTTGCCACCGCTATGCTCTATACTTTAATGAAAATCATCAATCCTTACCGCTCGTAATTAAAGTAGCAGTGAACAAATTCACAGAATGAGAAACCTAACAAAAGCGCGACATAGAAAAGTTTTAATTACTTTCTAACGAAAATAATATTATATTATTATATATAGTACCTACCTACCATCACTTGGTTGGACTAATAGCTAGGTGATGAACTTATAACAGTATAAATTAAATGCCACAATGTATATGGTATGTCCGAGATCACCGCCATTGTTTTTGGAAGAATAGCTAGATGGAAATATGAGATGAAAATCCGGAAAATTATATTATGTGGATGTAATGAGGAAGAGTGTTGCGAGTATGTCATAGAATACGTTGGTATATGAAATCCTCGCTGGGAGGTCTCTTTGTTTCTCATATTTCTCGTTTTTATGTTTTCTACTTTTGCTCAATATAGATATGTTTATATTACAATATGCGTTGCAACGAGCTTCTCACTATTGTAAGTTTAGAATCATTGAAGGATAATGAAAAAAATATGATTTTCTAAAGTTAAAGTTATTGTAATAGATTAGATTTTTCACCAGTTCTCCATGTGTTGATAATTTTATATTCTATGGCTTCGAACGTCGTATGTGGTAGACAATACCGACGTCTGTTTTTATTTTTAATCATATTTAACTTTTCATTAATGTATCACGTATGGTTCATTTTGGTGGTTAAGGGCTTTTCATAATGAACTAAACAGCAGCAGTACCTATCTACTAATTAGGTAACCTATGTGTGGTAGTGTCAGTGTCGACTATCTCATCTTTCGATGTTATCTATTCAGCTATTCTCACTTTTGCTATTTTATTTATATACATATCTCATATATGTATGGTGTACATAACGATTGTTCTGCTTGATTATACTGATTTCGAATTTCGGGTCATAATCTGTGATATCATAACCAAATTTGATACAAAAGTCAGTTGTTGAATGTCTAAGAAAATTTTGGATTATCAGAACGATCGATTCTGTAGTTTCAAAATGGCAGCCTTCATAACCATTAAAAAATTCAATAAATTCAATTCAATAAAATCAGTAGAGTTATTTTCGCGCTACAGACTTGAGCTAAACAGTTTTCAAGAATTAGTGCGAGCCGGATTATTATTTTGTGTCACAGAAAAAAATTAAAGCAACAAAATCATTCTATATAATCCCGTAATAATCATGGCAATCACAGATATACAGACAAATAGGTGTTCTTAAGGCACTCCAAAACTTAAACATCTGATTAGAAATGGACACCAAATATTCTAAACGATAATTATTCTACATTCATTATATAGCTACTTGAAATAGCAGTAGTAAAGTAAAACTGGTTTAAGTGAATACAAACTTCCCGAAGGAAAAACTTTACCAATTCAAATTTCCAACTGTGATGTCGAAGACAAGTTGCTTTTCCCTACCCTTTGACACAACGCCTCCTTTTTTTTGGTGCAAAATCAAAGGTAGTTTAATCTCCCTTTGATTCTCCCGGCAAAAAATTCTTTTCGTATCTCAAAGAAGAATTCTGCTTAAAAAGTAAAATGGAAAATGTGATTGGAAACAATGTTATGCTATCTGTAAAACAGGGTACTTATATTGAATCATTTTTCGTTTTGTTTAGTGATAAAAGATATCAGTATATGCTTGAGAGGTTTTTGTTCATTCTAATACGTCGAGAGTTTTTCAGAGCCACCTTCAGAAACAAAAACAAACAAAAAACATAGAAGTGAAAAGCAGTGTAGAAACTTTCTTACATAGAATAAAACCTACTAGACTACCAAGTTTCAGCATTACTTTAATTTGTTGCGATTCTCGTCAAGCGTTGAGGAGGAGAGGTGAACCTCTGAAATTCTAGATGGGAAAAACTTCATTTAAATGATGGGGAACTTTCTAACAAATAATAATTGTGTGGTCGGTCGTATTCAAGTAACGTCCCAACAGTTTGATTCTGTAATGGTTCTTTTCACCGTTCAACGTTAACAAAGCAATTGCAATGAAATTTCTTGCTTTTCTTTTTTAAGTGTGAGAAAGTTTCAAGTCCCCTGCACACAGTCTCTTCTAAGTTAATGGGAACTTGTAACATTTCTGTTTTATGGAACTCTCGCCAGTATGTTCGATAAGTTGTTAGAAATTCAAGGTCCATCCATTACGACATTAGTATTTACTTTCGAGGCTGACATTATCATAGAGCACATTTTTTTTCTGTGAAAATTACCGTAGAATGTAGAATTTAATAATTATTACTGGCTTCAAGTTTAGTAGACATATAGATTGGTTGATTGATTAAAAAGTGCATCCAGAACAATAAATTTAATCAACATTTAAACATTATAACAAGTTACCGACATTTCATAAAAATCTATTATTATTATTAAAGACAACATTATTTCGTATCACCTAAAAATCATATGGTTATTGTATTGAATATTTGTCATTTGTAACCAATTGTTTTTAACTTATTATCTTTTTTTGGTAAATTTAAGCATCTTTCACCTTTTTGAAATTTTAATCTATAATAAAAAATATAAATAATATTTTGTATTACTAATTTATCATCGGATTTAAACAGGACGATCCCAAAAATATGTATCCACTAAATGGTTACAACATTAAAATATTTTTTTTTTAATAATTCACAATTTGGCTATCGAAAAAATCGCTCGACAACAAGTGCTGCGATAAGAGTGGTTGCACAAAGAGTTGCGGGACGGACTGTACATATGGGTATTATTTTATGCGATTTGTCTAAGGCTTTTGATTGATTTTCCCAAGTAATCCTCCTTGAAAAACTCAGCTTCTACGGAACTGGAGGGTTTCATTATCTCAATAATCGAATCTTATTTAACAAAACGTTTCCAAGCTATGCTATATAACTACAAATTTTCTAATTTTAGATACGTTAGATCTGGTGTCTCACAAGAATCAATTTTGTGCCCACTACTGTTTGTAATCTACATCAACGATTTACCTTCTTTCTTCTCCCCATATGAAAGTATCCTATATGCAGATGACACCACTCTAATCTACTATTATGAAAAATATGAATCCCTAGAAGTCCTAACAGAACTGATTGAAGAGAAAGCCGAACACTGGTTCATAGCAGCCGAAAATAAACAATAACAAATCACAAAATTTGATAATCTCTACTAGGAACCCTTCCCCAGAAGATAAGAATGTGTTGATTTCTAAGCTTCTTTCTGGACTTAAAACTATTTTTAGAACCTACCTCTTTCAACCTTGGCAGTACAAAGTGGTTAAATAAGAGCAAATAATATACAAAACCTTTGCACAATTTTAAGCTACTTTGTTTTATATTGATGTAGCTGCAATTATTAGGCTGACCCTTCCTAAAATCTTTCCGGCGCAATTGGCACTTGAAAACAACTTTCTATTCATCAAAAACTTTCTATTTAAATAACGTACCCAATTACTTAATGAACGGTACTTTATGTTTCAAGATGTTTGAATGTTTATTATTTCTAGATGATTTACGTATTTTTATAATATTTTGAATCCAGGATTGGCCAGTTAAAATACACTAGAGTAGAATAGAAATTTATTCCCCAAAACAGTATTTAGGAGTTTTCGTTTGCTTGAGGAAGTAGTCCATATCGATTACATAGTATTCAAGATATCCTCATTCCAGTTTACATCAAAGTCTTTAACATCGGTATGGACAAGAAAAACTCATAGAATTACTGTAATATTCACAATATTATGTAGGATATAGATTGCCTATAATCAAAAAAATTTGTAATAAATATTCACGATGGCTGAGTGGGCTAAGGCGCTGGAAGTGCGTTCGTAGTTTGCGACAGCTCATCGTGAGTGCGGGTTCGAATCCCGCCTGAGCCATGGTATTAAAAAAACAGTTGCATAATAGCATGTATTTTTCTTATTGATAAAAAATACTAAAAGAGGCAAATAATGGCACAGGTATATGAACTTATTCATTCATTAATAGATATTTGAATTCATCTAATAACGTATATGAAATGATATTTTAATGAGCTTACGAGCAATTGATATTTCCATCACCATTAATGTCGATACAAATGCAATATTGGAAAGGTAATATGATTCCTTCATATTTATTATGAAATCGATAACGTCATAACTCGTTACATTGGAAAAAAGAACGGAAATATTAATCAGTGATGAGATCTGATAGTCGTTATCTTTTGTGACATATTATTATTGCAAGTGATGAATGTTGAATTGCAGAGCTTTGTTGTTTGATACAAAAGCTGATGAGCTAACAATTTATTTTTATTGAATTGTCATTTTGGAAGAATCAGATAGGTATCCCGCTTTTTCAATTTATTCAGAATTATACTGAAGGGATTGGAATCAGACAGTGTGATGCTTTAAAGTCTAGATTGTGATGGATGGTATCAAAAGGAGGAAAGTGCAAGAACTTGCAGGGTTTACAATGAGTGGATAACAAGCGGATGACACAGTACCTACTCAACAGCTCTTGAGATTGAAGCTGATTTATGAAAAATACTTGTGAAGCAGTTAATACATTTGAGCTTGACGAGAGAGTTATCGATCGAGAAGGAAATTGAAACATTAGCAAGCATCAAAACTATTATGAAGTAAAATTTGTTAACTGGACATATTTTCCAATTTAACTGCCGAATCTCTTAAGGGAGCTAGTTATATTTAATTTTGATAAGAAAAATCTAAATTTTGATTAGTGTCCCATACCTGAAAATATTAGGGAAATAAAATATATGCACGATCTCCTCCCGAATATCCACTGTTTATAACTGATTGTTTCATTTATTTTTAATGTACATGAACTAGGCTGTGACCGATGAACAGACAGACAGAGCGATCTTATGAGGGCTATCTTTTTGACTGATTTATACAAGGATTATTTATTAAAATTAAAAAATGTTGGATCCTGAAGCAATCCTTATCCTAAATTTGGGATCTAATTAATGTTTGTGGAAGTTAGCTGGAAACTGTAAACCAGAACTTCAATTAACTGACAATTATTTTTTCCCGACATCCTACACGCAGGAGGTATACAATTCGTCTGCCTACTTTCTTATAATTTTTGGTTCGTAGGCATCTTTCGCATATTAAAGATGCTCCGATTTAAATGATTTTTTATATGAGAGATGGATATTGAGAAATAAATAAAGTTTAAATCCTCTTCTCAAAAACCGCCCCAAAAGGGATGGTGGGAGCAAATTTTTTAGCAAATTGAAAATGTGAGGCAGTAAAATTAAAGAAGAGACCATATCTGGAATCAGTTTCTAAGTCTGATAAATTTTTTTTCCGAATATATATTTTTTAAAATAAATGAAAATTCGTTCAAAATACGTCATTAGTTTTTATGAACAGTTTTATTAAGTAAGATAGATTATCACTCCAAAATAGAAATGGTTACTTACATTTTATGAATATGATGGCATTTCATCTGATTTAAAAAATATTTGTCTTCATGTCACTTGAAACGTGTACCTGACTCAAAGTTTCACTAACATCCAGAAGTGTCAGCTTTGGATGTTACATATTAATATCTGAGCGACCGAGTCTATAAGAGTTACTAAGGATATTTAATCTTAGTTCAAAATTTTGCATATTTCTAGTAATAATGTATTGTGGTCGGTTCATCGGTAAATATTGCATTTATCTTCACATAGCCCATAATTTCCAGATTTTAAAATTAATATGAATATTAAACATACCAGAACTCAAGCTTTATCACCAATCGCCTTCCCGATCCCCAAACCACGTGCTCCATGCTGATTTTTTTATCGCAATTTGCGAAGCCATTCCAGAAATAGCTTGTGTGGATCTCGAAGGTCACACCCATTAAAAAATGAAAGTATCGCCAATCGATTCCTCGGCTCTTAAAACATCCTTTTGCAACTTTTTATTCAAATCTGCCGAACCATTCAAGAAAAAGTTTATGGACGTTTTGTCAGGAAAGCCATTTATATAGATAATCTTAAAAATTAGAACCTTATCTATATACCTAATTTGATCGTTGTAAGGAAAGCTTTTAATATCTACAGCCTTGATAATAATTGCTTTACCTTACCGACTAGTGCGAAAATAAATAATTAGGTATATTTATATTTACAAAAAATTGGACCGACGTTATTGGTGCACTGAAAAATATAAAATAATATTAATTCTATTGGTACTGTTACTTTTGAAGTTCAGAAGTTGCAGTTAGATTGATAACTTTTGGCACCAACTTCACAAGTACCAGCACCAATAGAATTAATAGTATTTTGTATTTTTCACTGCACCAACTAAGAACGACGATGCAATTTTTTTTCAAAAAATATTTATTTCACACTTTTGAGAGTCACATAAGTCACGAAAATCTATGCTTTGCTTGTATTTGCTATTATTCAAAAATATAAGAACATCGTCGCGGAAATACGCACATTATAAAATTTACCTCTTTTATCTCGAAAACCATAACTCTAAGGAGAAAATGTTCATTATAAATATTGCTACAAATAATTAGGTCTTTCATGTAGAACCCACAGATTTTCAATTTTCGAAACAAATCGCCCTCTCCATATAGCAAAAATATACATTTTTGAGAAATTAACATGCTTCTTACTCGAAAACCGTAACTCTTTTGAAAAAATGTTCAATTTAAACGTTTCCTGATATTGTCCTATCTTTAATTATACCACCTCAGATTTTCAATTTTTGAGAAAATTTGCCCTCTTGGTGAGAAGCAGATTTTGGATTTGCGGGTCTATGAATATGGGACCAAATTTCAAGCCTCCTCTTTCAAATGAATCAAAAATCATCAAAATCGGGGTACGTTTAATATATACAACGCGCGAACAAACCAAAAAAAGCAGACAGTAGAATAGTATCCCTTCTCCGTTCGGGGCTCGTCGGTCAAAAAAATGACAAAGTGTTTCATTTGAGTGAATGGTGATTTACATTCAATATAGCATTACCCGATGTTCAAGTGAATTTTACTGTTTTGAAAGCTACATTAGAAACCTAATTGGATGATTTTTCTTCGTTCCATCTGTACATATCTATTACTATGAATAAATTGATGTAAAATAAGACCAAAAGTCTCACAATCTCCTAAATTGCTCAGGCAACGAGACGATTAATCACCATTAAGTATTTCCTGCATTGCCTGGGAATTGTGAACGATTGTGTTAGACAGCAAAGGACCTTACTGTAACTAACTTCTGGTTTATCGGTAAACTTTGTGAGATCTCGATTCCATTTTGAAGGTGTTGATATACGACTACTTATAAACGATAGTCTGAATAATTCGTACTTGAACCCAAATTTTACTGATTTTCAAACGATAGATACCTTCATACAGGGTGACCCAGAGGTGCGGGAAAGCTCCATAACTTTTTATTTAAAAGAATGATCCAAAGCTTATGAAATCGATTGAAACGAAATTATATTTGATGATTCTGAAATTATGATATTTTTTGTGGGTCTAAACACCTTTTTTATACATAAATTGACATATCTCAAAACATGTGGCGGATTTAAAACTGTACCAAGAATGGGGGGTTCCATTTAAAAAAAAGAGTTGAATTGCTTGTCTCACTTTAAGACATCCTGTATAAAAATAAAATTATTTTAGGATTATAGAATATAGGATATGTCAGTCATGACATTAAAAAGAAAAACAAAATCGATAGCTTGGATAGAGAAAAATAGATTTAGCTTTCACCCTGTATATAGGTACCTACTGGATTTATCAATAAGAAAATTAAAGAATTATAGCTTGAACCGATTTAATGGGCGTTAAGTGGGAGAATTCCGTAAAAAAATCATTTCTGTTTTCTAAAGATGTCAATTCAAACTCAGCTTCATGATATCGAATAACATAGATACTTGCAGGAGACATAAACTAAATATAAATGCTAATCGAAGTAGATCTTCCTCAAATTTCATGGAGCCAAAATTACCATATAATAAAAAGGTTTTTAGTGTCCATTAACTTTTTAGTATGCTGAGACTTAAATGTTCTCCACACCAAAAAAAGGAGAAGTATTCATTCTAATGTGTTTGTCAATGTTGAAAGATAAAAAAACCGTTACGGAATCAAACAAAGTATTATGCTTTTACTTTAAAATAACATAATTTGTTTGGGGCACTGGCAAGGTAGAAATAAAGTTTTTTGGGCTATAATTATAAAATACACTCCCCTCAGCCTTTGCAGGAAAGTCCATAAAATTAAAGGCATGCCTAAACTTGGTAAAGAGGTTCTAAGCTTTTATTCCATTTTATATCAAGCATCGCCTTCTAACAAATTTTGTATGCATACTGTTAAAATACACAAGAAGGGCGTATTCAGTGAACAAACTAATAAATGTTTTATAATGTGATACATTGTTGATTTTGTAATGAAAAGTGCTATATAATACAGGGTGCGCTTTTGTTTCGGACCATATAAAAAATGCTGGAAACAGTTTATTGGAAATGAAACATCGCATGATAATATTATTTACGCCATTTTTTAATGCTAAAAAGTTGCATTAAAGATATATTTTCCATTTTTGTGCCAGCTCTCCAGCTTCAGATAAACTTGAATAAAAAAAAATCAGGATCATCTTTTCTCTAAAGTTTTTAAAACCGAAAGAATTATGAAATTCGATATAAAAGACCATCGAAATACACAATCTCTCCCTGTTTAACCCACTGTTCCGCCGTTTCGCCCTATATTATGCTAAACATATGCCAAATTTAACTCTCTCAACTTGAAAGTGCGCATGTGTATTGTTCTGTAGTGTCAATGTCATTACGCTAGGAATACATTTTTTCTTTCTTACGCTAGTATAGTAGCTGTATAAGGAAAGTATTGTAATCGTGTGAAATTTTCGGTATCGAGATTTTTACAAATGTTGATGTTTCATAGTTTTCTAAGTTTAATGAACATATTTTCAGCCATTGGTCTGTCTGTCTGTTTGTCCGTCCGTCTGTCTGTGACAGCATTATCTCGGAAAAGGATCGGTGTATTTTGTTGCTTTCTTTTTTATTTTGTTTGGTACCAATATTACTCGCCGGTGGCACTGAATGAGAATCCTGTATATATTGGGTGTTGTGCTATAGCAAAAAAACGTGATTTGCTCAAGACTATAGCAAGAAAACGGCTCTAAGGATTTTGTTTAAACTTGTCTAAAGTATTCTTCTGAGAGCCCTTTACCATCCACATATAGCGCTATCTCTGAGAAATAGCACAAAAAAAGTTATGCTTGAATAAAATTCCGTATTTTCCATATGTTTCTTCAGATTCTGGCTAAACGTTTCATCTTGCGAAAAAATGTTACATGACCATTGTTGTTTGTCTTGACATGCTGAAAAAAATTTGTGGTAGCACGATTTGACCAAGGATTTTTACTTTACTTCCGCTATTATCGTTGCTATGTAAGGAAAATATTGTAATAGTGTAAAATTTCTCATTCACTGGAATTTGCCTGCGAGCGGTAGGAAAGTCGTGTGAGTGGACACACCACATTTTTATCAGTGGCGTGTGTTGTATATTAGTTCATAGGTAATATTATGCTTATTGTCTGGTGTTCGTGTTCTTGAGTATTTTTGAGTATTTCCAGTTGCAAAGGTCAAATTAATGTGATTAAAAATGACCTCTCTGACATATCATCAACGCGCATGTGCTTTGCTTCGAAATTGTCCTATACTAGTTGCCTTAATTTTCTTATATAGAAGTTCTAGTCAATTTATTTAACCCCATCTGTATCTATTTCCTTTATTATGATATAGTCGCCTTCCACATACCGAGGCGGTTGGTAATTTCCGAATCAAATCACTGGCATCAGAGGTTACAAACAATTATGTAATGTTATAACCACTATGGCGCATTTGGAACATCTGATTTTCTGTAAGGTTTAATAAAAGTGGTTAATAATCCTAATAATATAAGGTCTTGCAACACCACGGAGTTTGGGTAGGCCAAATTCTCATGGATATTGAAGATATTTTTAGTTTGCATTTTAGCCATTTTGGGTTTGGCGCTAGTCGCTAGTGTCAATGTGTCAGTGGCTGGTATCTGTTCAAAATTTATCTCAGAGACAATCATTCGTTTAATCGCTTATATATAATAAATAATTCAATTACCGTTTCTGAAATTTATTTGAATTCAGTACAGTACAAATCAAGAATCATATTTGAGAAATTGGCAACGACACTAGATTACAGCGCCTTGCGCGGCCAAACCTAGAATTACGAAAAACACTTTTTAGGCGGAGGTGCAAGACCTTATATTATACGATCCTAACTCAAACTGACAAGCATCTAATGACAGATTGGCAACGAATAACCATATTTTTGATATTAACTGAGAGATCTGTCAAAATGGGTATGCAAATAATTCAAGATCACAGTGACAAATTAAAAAACTCATTTTTTGGCAACCAGCTCATTTTTGTAGCCTCTGTAACATAGCACAGATTAGTTTGTCGTCGATAAATTCAGGTTCCGCCTCGTTAAGTAGATGGCGACACACGTTATAAAGCTTTTTCAAACTAAATATTTTTTATAAAAAATTGGACCAACTTTATAAGTTGTGGCACTGAAAAATACAAAGTAATATAAATTCTATTGATGCTGGTACTTTTGCAGTTGGTGCCTACAACAATAAACTACGACACAACTTCAAAATTACCAGCACCAATAGAATTAATATTATTTTGTAAAGTCGGTCCACTTTTTTGAAAAAAATATTTATTTCACATTTTTGAGTGTAGAATTAGTTATGAAAATTTTTGAACGTTCACTAATACCCAAGAAGATATAGGCTTAGCTTGTACATACTTGTTGTTTATTGTTCAGAGAACAGCAAATATACATATTTCAGATTTTACGTCTGTAACTCGGAAACCGTAACTCAATTTAAATGTTGCTACACATAATCATTTCTTTAATTTAGCCGTCTCATATTTTCAATTTTCGAAAAAGAATTGCTCTTTCACATAGCGGAAATACACATATTACATAGTTCAAACTTTACCATTGCGAAACTCTGAAACCGTAACATTTTTTAAAAAATGTTCAATTTAGACATTTCCGGATTTGGTCCCATCTTCAAGTCCGCCTTCTGAGAACGCTTACTATGCAAAACGCGCGAACAGCCATAAGAAAAAAAAAATCCCGATGGCCTGTAGCCAGCGGAAAAATAAATTTTTCAAAATTCATTGAATTGAAATTTGAACAACCTTTTCATTGGTATACCTACATGTCATTACATCTGTGTTGTCGTATGTATCATAGCCTTGCAGTTAGAGGTTTTTGTTTTGGCTATTGAATATAAAGTAGACAGAGTTCGAGTTCCACTTCAAGGCAGAATTTTTTTTTCGCTTTAATCAGGGTCTATATTAGGATCTCCAGAAAATGTACAATTACATCAAATTTATATGGAGTGTTCATATTTTATCAATATTTCTTATTTTTTCTTTATTAATTTTTATTATTTTTTCTGTGCATTTGATAGAGAATCGTTTCGGACAAAAGTTGTAGGTACTGATTATATCTATAACCCAAAATTATTTTTGATGATATTTACACTACGGCTCTTTTTTGATAATTTTTTTAAATGTTTGAACGGTCGCCATTTTAAACAACTACTTACCCGATATTGCCCAATAACGAACTCGGCTATTAATGCCGAGCTTTCGAGAATGTTTATTCTCTTCTTCAGGGCAAAAAACGTGAATTTAGAATAAATTAGCCAAAAACAGAAAGGTTTCATAGCCATCAATTACAATGACATTTGTAATTGATCGCTTTCTACCATGTATCTATGTAGAAGTTTATTAGAATTATCTGGTCGTGGCTGTAAGTGTGACTAGGCTAGATTGATGGTTCCGTACCTGTAATTCCGAAAGAAGTATTGCTGAGCTCTATGGCTGAATTTTCATGGACTTTTCGCTTATATTTGTGTGTCTCATGTCACTGGACTCTTTTGTGAAAGTCTGTCGGTGCGACTGGGACTTGAAAGTGGACGGTTCCATACCGGAAAATACTTAGGACATATGTAGGAGAAATTCTCATGATGATCTCTCTTGGTGAATGAATGTGGGTTGTTGTTTAGACTGGTTTTACGTGCGTGTAAGACTCTGAGGTAGAAGGGTTCCATACTTAAAACTTTTTATTACTATATGTTATCGTACCACAATCTACCAAATTGTTTGCACGGGAAGTGCCGGGTAAAACAACTTGTAAGAAATAAAAAAGCGAAATTTATGTTTTCGCCTCGACATACTTTTTCCAGTAATTTGAGAGCGCGTTCAAATTATAATTATTATGTAGTTAGAAACGTTTAGTTATAGAATTCAACGTAAATAAAGGAGCAGATAAATAAACTTTTCCAGACAAGTTTCTATTATCGATATAGACTTATTGTATTCTTAAGGAACAACTTCATCGCCTTCAGGAGACAAACGAAACATCGTTATCCACTTTACCCCCTTCAGTATTATTGTTGTGTAACTTCTTGTCGTGAACAAATTGAGGAGTTATGGAGGGTCCCATCTCGATGTTATCGACCAATCAGCTTCAACTAATTTGGACGGAGTTATAGGTCGCGAAATCAGTATGCTCCACAAACGAGGCCACTTCGTTAGAGGATTGTTAATTCACAGTGATTAACTCTCGACTGTTAAACAAGAAATTGGGTCTGACTTGATTATAGGAGAAGATAACTTTGTAGCGAAATATATATATATATATATATATATATATATATATATATATACATAGAGTAGTATCTCGGCGAGAGATGTAGGGCAATCAACTGGCTGATTGAAGTAGAAAATTATTATTAGAGAAAAATAGGAAAGAAATGCTAATTTAGTGATAATTGTGGCTGTTGTATTAAAAATTTCAACTATTGACAATACAAGTACCTAGGTATATATACTAATTAGCTAACACACAAGTAAAGATAATGTAATGACTTCAGTTAATTGAAAAGTATGTTCGTTGTCCATAGTCATTGTTTTATCTTCTATCTATCTTGTTGTATTTCATTGAGATACGCAATTCAATTAGAAAGTGTGGTGATGCTTGTGAGATTTGTAACTGATAAATCGGACAAGTGCGACTCGGACTTGCACACGGAGGGTTCCGCAGCATCCTACAAGAACTGTTTATGCACTTACTACGATTCAAAAGATACAGTCATTATTATGATCGTATAAAATCCAGAATATGGGGATCGCTTTAATTTTTAACTTTATATCTATGGTATTATTTACTTTTTGAACGGCCACAAGTTTTAAACGGTGAGTGCTGCATGGTATCTATAGTCACTTTTCTGTTTGTTTACGTTCCGTTGTGCGCGTACGAACTGAATTCGTCCTCCACATTCCTGTTCTGTCGAGAATGTTGGTTTGCAAATGCGATTTTTCTGAAAGGTGATTTTCCACACTCTCAATATTTATCTATGTTCCACACATTGTTCTCGAAGATGCCACCGAAGAAGTTCGTTGGTGTGAAAGGTTGGTAATTCAGAGACAAGTCCGAGAAATCATAAATAACGTAGCCACTTTTAGTCAAGACGAAGCTGAACGAGGATTTCAGGTACCGCTAAAACATATAAATAGGTAGAAATAACTGGTAACGTGCACTGATTTAGATAAACGCTTTATTTTGTGTGTTTGTTACCGTGTTCGTCCCACATGCCAGATGTTTGTTTACTTGTTGGTAACGTACGCCGTACGCCACTGACGTGACATCAGCACTTTTCTCTAAGTGAATGCACCATAAAATTCTCTCGTTTCAGATATTTTCTAATAAACTCTAAGGCTTCAAGATGAAAAAAATCTAAATGAATAAATATGACAGTTACCATTTATTTCAAAAACACATTTATCTTAATTGTAACAAAAGAACTTAGATGGGTTTTTGAAAAAAAAAAAATGTTGAAATGCTTTTGTCTGTTCTTGAATTAATATATCTATATTTCATACGATGAATAATCAAACTCTTTGGAACAAAATCAATGATCTTCGGAAAGATAATTTGAAGATCAATTTGACAGATGATGTTCCTACATTCCTTTTCACGAATATTTCATTTATTTTTGAAATATTTTAATACGAATCTATTTTGCAATACTTGTGCCGTAAAAATTACAGCTGGAATAAAAGCAAATTCTTCACAAATTCTTCGATCCGTACCGATAGTACTTGCCTTACGAATTGTCCTAGGTAGTGATCAAATCAAATCTTGAAGCTTCTCGAATGTTGGATTGATTCCATAAGGATAATAGAATATTTTATATACCATCAAATTTATTCATTCATAAATTTTCTCTTGCTTCTATTCCGAAAAAGCATAAATATTAAAATATCAACAACGCCAAATATTTGATGCTTCCGACTAATAAAAAATCCTTCTTTACAAGTCCACACACGATCACGAATCCATTCATCGTGCCACAAACGTCAGTACAAATGTGATCCATTGGCAATAACGACAACGTCAACAACAATAACAACAGGAATACAGGAAACAATATATAGGTATAGAGAGAGATTGTAGAGGAATGGGAATTTCATTTCTAATCGTGATCAATGAGAAATAGGTAAGCATTCGAACGACGCCGATAGGAGGCACTAGCATGAAATAGAGGCAATATAACCTGACCCATCGAATACCGGGGGATGAAATGCTTTGATATTCTGTTTGTGTCTTCATAGCGCGAACAGACGAAAAAGAAAATTACATGTCTAGGCAAAATTTTGTCCAAAATGTTCTTAAAAGACTTTTTTAGGGAACATTTTTTGATCTAATCTAAATTAATCCAAAAATAACTCTCAAAACTCTGTATTTACCGATCAGAAAAGAAATATATTTGGGTGCCTCGTTAATTCTTCTCCCAATACCTCGACGCCCTAGTTTTTTACCGACGAACCCAAACGGAGGAGGTATATACAGAGACACTTGAGAAATGGTCCCATGTTTGTAAAAACTCAAATCCGAAATCTCTTTCCCCCAGAAAACATCCCTGAAGGTGGTGGAGGGGCTATTTTTCTCGAAAATCAAAAATCGGGGACGGCAAAATTAAAGATAGGACAATATCCGGATTGGTTTAGATTGAACATTTTTTCAAAAGAGTTACGGTTTTCGAATAACAGCGATGTTCAAATCTCAAATAAATGTATTTTTGCTATGTGGAGGGGGCGATATCTTTTGAAAATTCAAAATCTGAGGCAACCAGATTATTTGTAGTAACATTTATAATGAATATTTTTTCCTTAGAGTTACGGTTTTCGAGTTACAGCAGTGGTAAAATGGTAAAATCGAAAATACTTTTGTGTATTTTCGCCGCGATACTTTGAGATCTCTAAATAATAACAAGTACAAGTAAAGAATCTATATGTGGGTAATAGGATAAGTACTATCTACTTTGCTATTAGTGAACGTTTAACGATTTTCGCGACTAATGTTACACTCAAAAGAGTGAAATAAATATTTTTTCAGAAAAATTGGACCGACTTCATTTGCTGGTCCACTGAAAAGTACAAAATAATATTAATTCTGTTGGTGCTGGTACTTGTGAAGTTGGTACCAAAAGTTATCAATCTAACTGCAACTGCACAAGTTCAAAAGTAACAGCAGCAATAGCATTAATAAAATTTTGTATTTTTCAGTCCGCCAATTAATAATGCCGGTCAAATTTGTTGTAAAAAAATTTATTACATTTTTTTCGGTCCACTGCTGTATTTTATAAATATAAATATCAAAAGCCACATATATAAATAAAAATGTAACTTTTATTCCAAAGCTTCACTAATTGATTGATGATATTTGTAAAGGCGTTACTCATACTTATTTAGATATTCCAAAATATAGCAGAATTTATCACTGCTGTAACTCGGAAACCTATGATTTTTTTTAAGTGGCCAGGTCAAATGTTGTATATTAAATATGATCATCTCAAATTTTTGATTTTCTAAAAAAAAATGCTTTCTCTATTTAGCGTAAAAACATATTTCAGAATTTAATATTGCTCTAACTCGAAAACCTATGATTTTCTTAAACGTTGCTAGATATAGTCATCTTTCTAAGTTTCCAATGTCGAATTTTCGATTCTCGGACAAATTCGCCCCTTCCACATAGCTGAACCACATATTTCGGACTGTAACGCGGATACCTATGATTATTTTGTAAAATGCTTTTCCCGATATGGTCTTATCTTTAATTCTGCCGACTCGAGTTTTCAATTTTCGAGAAAAATTGCCCCTACAACCCCCTTTTTGGGAAATTTTTAAGTGTAATGGCATGTCTAATATTGAATATTTTACAAAGGTACCTATTCTCAATAATCCTCTCTCAAACAAAAAAAATCATCAAAATCTTAGCACGTTTACTATGCAAAAGGCGCGAACATCCATAACAAAAAACATACAGTCGAATTGTATACCTACCTTCTCCGTTTGGTTCGTCGGTCAAAAATCCAAAAAGTAGGTAGGTACAGCGTGTCTAAATAAAAGAGATAGATACTCCTGCCATATTTTATGTTTCTTTCTATTGAGGGTACGCAATTTTGATCGACTTGCCTGCTCTATTTTAATATTATCTCTATAGTTACGTGGCACTCATGTTTTTACTACTATATAGTTTGTTTCACGAATTTTGAGATAAGATCTGGTATTTGAATTTTTTTATATGTTTTAAGGAAATTCATATAATTAGAGAGAAAAAAGCATCGATTGATTAAATAGCTTTTATATTAAAGATTTATTATTAACAATAATGCAGAAACATAGCATACAAATCTTTTGCTTGAGTTATAAAATATAAATGTATTCATCTGAATCCTCTGAAATGTCAATTTGACTTTGTGACACCTATGCCTAATTTTCATTGCCTTCGGACATACGAGCAGCGTCCTGTCATGATATAAAGCTTGAAATACTGATGTCGTAGCTTAGATCGACAAACGTAAAAGAAAATTTTATGATAATGAGATGCGATGAGATGTATAGTTTGATGTACTTACGTAGTTCGTGAATGATTACAGGCAATAGCCATGATTCAACTAAAATTCTGTTATACTTTGATACTGTTATTCGATAGGTGGTGGTCGTAGAACAAAAAACCATTAAATAAAGTAGCACGCCAAGGCTCAAGATTTATTGGAATTCGCAAATATATTTCATTTCTACTTTTAATAGTTAGTTCAGTTCTACTTTATTTACATGATGTCTAAAAAAGATCCATAGAAAAGTCCTAACTCAAATTGGACCAATTCTGCGCAAGCACCTCATTATCTCCCTCATTGTCGCTCCGAAAGCTAACATTTCCAGAGCATTTCATCCTGTTTGATCGTCAGTTTTTTTCGCAGTCAGCCCTTTCTCTGTAGTGAACCGGTGGCTGAGATAAATTCACACATAGGTACACGTGTCGGGCGGGTGCAATATTGCAAAAGGTAGGTAATTGGCTGGAAAGACGTATAGTAAACAGTGTTTGAGACACAAGTTTATTCTACCATGTTAAAGCTTGGTAGTTTTTGGTGAATCGAGAAATCAAGCGTTTGATTGTAATTGATTGTAATTTAATTTTTATGTTTGTTTTCATCACAACAATCTCATTTTACTTTAATATCTTTCATTATATACCACTCTCATAATAATAGGAACACACGTTAAACTTATAGACTACCAGTTGTTTTACCTAGTACTTCACGGGCAAACATTTAGTTAGTCATAAAAGGTCTTGAGTTTGGTACCCTTCTACCTCAAAGTCCTACTCGCACGTAGAACTAGTCTGAACACCAACCCAGATCCATCCACAGACATGCACCAAGAGAGAACAGCATGGGAATTTCTCCTGCATATTTCTTAGGGATTTTCCGGTATGGAACAGTCTACCTTGGAGACCCAGTCGCACTGATAGACTCTCACAAAACTGTCCTGTGACATTCTACACTCAGCGGAGAATCCACGAAAACTGAGCCATAGAGCTCAGAGATACTTCATTGAGTATTGTATGCATGGAACCCTACAGCTAGGAGGCCTAGTCACACTTACAGCCACTACCATATCATTCTAATAACATTCTACATACATACATGGTAAAAAAAAAACTATCAAAATCCAGCAATAGAGTTCAGAAATATATATACCATAGACAATAAATAGACTTAAAATAGTTTTGATGACCGCATCATTGCTGAGCTACCCGTTCGAATCCAGAGAAGGTAACCTTCTTCAGTAAGATGTTGTTGAAATCTGAAAGAAGTTCCTCTCATGTCACAAGGCTGTCATTGTGAAGTTGACCGAGCATTTTTACAAATACTTGTATTGCCACAAGTTTTTACTAGGAACAGGTCACGCATCCTTTAGATGTTTGCTCTAGTTTAAGAACCCAGATGGCCAGGTGGCAAGATGGATGAAGCGATTGCAAGAGTTGGATTTTGACATGCTGGTAAATCTCACCTGAATGCAGATACATTGTCCAGAAGACCATCCTCGGAAGACTACATTGCAGGAGGACCGAAGAAAACGGTGCTGCTACCAGGAGAACCTCTGTGATCGATGAACACTGGAGTCGTGAGGCTTCTCATGTAGACCAGGAGGTCTATCCAGTCTTGAACATTGTTTTGCAATTGAAGAAAGGTGAAACTAGACTAACCTGGAAATATATAGCTCTCCCCCTGCAAGTTTCAAGATGTATTGGACACAATGGAATTCACTAGTCCTGTTTCCTGGTGTTTTGAAAGAGGTAGTGAATCCCGATGTAACGGAGAATTGCAGACATATACGAGAGATCTACAAAAGCACAACAGAACTGAATCTCGGAGTCACAAAAACATTGACCATGGTGGGGGTCCACCTAACTTCTAACCAAGGAAGAAATTTCGAGCCAACCCCATTCCATAAGGTTTGTGCAACGCTGCGTATCGAAAAGACCAGAACAACAGCTTCAACCAAAAATCTGATGAGATTGTCGAACTGACGAAAAGACAGTCAATTGACAACTAGCGAAAGTTGTCTCTGAACATCAGGACTGGGACTACTGACAGCATTTGTTCCTACTCGCCTACCGATCCGCTATCCATGAAACGATTGGGCACTCACCTGCCATTATAATATTTGGTTGAGAATAGCCTGAAATTTGGCTATAAACCAAAAGAAACTACGGCCGAAGAGGAGTATGTTTCATCCTTTAGTAAGAATAGTGATTAATGCTATGAACGGGTACGGCACAATATTCAGGCGGCGAGCGACCGGAGCGTACCCAGTCGAGGCGATACGAACAGGACGATATGGTTTAATCATAAATATTCCCCATTTATTTTTAATGTCATATATTGGACCGGTCAAATTTTGTAAGATTTCAAATTTTTAAAACTCTTTATCAAATAATTGATATAAACTAGAAGAAAGTTGCATATTCAAAAGATATAATAATAATTATAATATTGGATAAATTGTAAGAGAAAGCAGAAAACAAATATTCTCAGAACTGTCAAAAGCAATCAAATGTATGAGTTTTTCATGTTTTCCGGTGTTTCTGGCATCTTCTGAATATTTAATGAAGATACAATCTTGAAAATTTATTCCCACTAAAAAGTTCAATTAGTACTGGGAAAAATAAATGAGACATTTTATTTAAAACAACAAAATTAATACGTGTTATACAAAGTTTACAAATCCAAAATACTTGTTTGCTAGATAAAAAGTTTCGATTAGTGTTGAGGCCCTACCCTATTAGGACAACTTTGTACCCTACCTTATTAGGGCAACTTGACGCCCTTGTTGAATGATTTCTTGTGACAAAATGTTAGCTAAGAGACAACGGCTCTTGGTAACATCGTCTGTTAGGATTTTAATGAATCTTCACCAAGCCCGAATATGATGACGTTTGATCATTATAAAACATTTATAGACAACATACCACTCACCAAGATGTAGCATAACATTCTAGTCGCCACCCATTGTGGTTCTACGCTTAATTTCACCTACATACCTGAAACATAAAATAAAATTCCGGTAATATAGATACGATAGATAATGGGGAAATCGTAAATATTATCAAAACAATTGAAATCAAATAATATTGCATGTCATTTTTGTCACTCTTTTCACGATGACGTACTAAATGAATAATAAAATAAAATCTTCCACATCTTTCTGAAACTAATTCAAGCAATTTTTAAGTGAGAGATGCAGTGTTTATGCCGCTTCCAAAAGTAACAACAAAAGGGCTTATGCCTCATTAATCACAAAAGAAAAACTATTTTTTGTTAGGTAATCACTGGAAGGAAAGAACGTCTTCTAATGTACGAGTAAGAGTTATTTAATAAATATATTGTGTAGAGGTCTCCCAAACTTTGTTTTCTCTGGCATAGTTCTCAATTCTATCACTTTTCTATTTCAACACTCATCCTTATTCCTTGCCAGGTTTCTGGCCCATTGCCATTTTAAGAGTGCTATTCGTTCATTTCCTCATCTAATACTGTTTTCTTTTTTTATTTATCCTTTGTTTTTAGAGCCTTTAACGAGGTCACGCCGCTAGAGTTAACCGACCAAAAATTAATGCGACGCTTTGCTTTAAGACGCTTGATCATCTTCAGACGCGTGTACAAATATCATACGTATATCCTAGTACTTTAAAGTACGTATAGAAGGAGACAGAATGTGGGTTTTTGTGAGAGAGAGATAGAGAGCGAAGACATCCAATAATTCTAAGGACTGTCATTGAATATTTTGGACACGAGAGTCAAAGTGATCTTCAAGTTGATGATTAATAATAAAATAATTTACTTACATACATTTAACTGTCAAAGCCTACACAGCTATAGATATAAGACAGGGCCAGACTGACAAGGGGCAAAGCCCTGTATCAGACATGAAGATAACAAAATAAATAATATATACAATTGTTAAAATATTTTGAAAACAATAAATGAAATCAAATATAGATTTGATTTATCTGATTTTGTACTTGAAAAATGTCATGTTAACTATGACCTGGATTAACAATGACTAAACAGATATAACCAAGTTTCGTTGCATTGTCCCATTTAAGGGAGATGAAACTAGAGCTGAGGATGTTGCGGTTTATCAAAATAATAATAACTTATCAAATATCATTTCACCAAATATAGGAGTAATACTGAATCATGATACCAGCTTTTAGTTATCTCATAAATTTGTTGGAGACTGAAGACGATCGTTCAGTAATGTACAAAATGGGAAATGAAATTGAACTAGTTTTAGCAGTTATTCAGAAACTAGGGCACATCACTTAATTTATACACAGTTCACTTCTACAATATATATTGGGAGGATTATCACTCGGATGCATGAAATTCCACTAATTTTGCTTGTAGGTTTCACTATCAATTTTGCGCAAGACAAATCAAAATGATAAAAATGTATATATTTATATATATATATATAACCTTGTTTTATTCAACATAAAAGTAGACTTAAAAAAGTTGTTTTCTGTACGATAAACGGTTCCGGAGATATTCACAAAAAACTATTTTTTTTTCAATTTCAACACCCTGTAACTCGAAAATGGTGCATTTTAGAGGGTAAGTTAATAAAATATAATATCTTTGGACGAACCATCATATCCTCAAGTCCTGCGCATATATTATGAAACACCCTGTATATACTTAAGGCATCTTCACCTTAGAGCTAAACTAGTAAACTAGAGGACAAGCGTTTTTTCTCTCAGATCGAAACCAAGTATTCTTTCTGGATGAACTACGGTCACGCACAATGATTGCGTGTCCGCTCATAAATACTTTCTGTACTACAGCAGAAGTACATGTGCGCTATGCATTTTATTCATTTCATGAGATCAGAGTCCCCACAAATTCATTAACAACAACGAATATTTGGCTATTTTGCCTGCAGCAAATGTATAACCGAAATTAATAAATTCATGAATGATATTTAACATTTTGTCGTTATGGCCATTATGCAATGCTATCCAATATTGAGACACTGAGCCATGTAATAATTAAAATGAACCGAAAATAAAAAAAGAAACTATGTTATTTATATCTAAATCATTTATAAATAACTTCAACTTCTATAAGCCGTCCTAAAATTGACGTTAGTACTTCATTTATTCAATTAACAATTGTACAATAATTTCATATGGCAACAGAAATGATTGAATACTTTTCTTGTCTTAAAATATGTTCAATTTATTTTGCCGTAATATATTTTCCTTGACCTATAAATTGATTGAATCCAGCATGGAAACTAACTGAAATCTTACAAACTGTCTATTTCACAACACCAAGACGACTTTGAGGCTACGACGTTCCTTAACCCCTTCATTAACATGCCTCCATCACAGACAAGCTTCGTCAACAATCCTTGCCCCCATTTCCGCATCTAAATATAGCGCAGACTGGATACTGGATACTTTCCAATAAAACCCAATAAAACTGGTTCAGAAACATTTTAATATAAGAAAATCATAACAAAGACGTACTACCTACAGTTGAAGTTCTTATTAGTTACATAAACCAGTTACTACTACATAAATCTGTCTGTGATAGCTGATATTGGAATTAATTCTTGTTCAATTGCTTGTTGGATATTTCGAGAGAGATGTATAGAAGCAGGGGGTTGTTTTGATTTATTTATGAAGCTTAGCTAGAATTGTAAATTATTTATTATCATCAATTTGGATTTCCATCCGAAAGGGATGGCATCTGGCAATTTACATTCAAAACGTTTACGTAATAATAGGCGTTCGATATATTTTGTATTTATCACTTCAGCCAAAAGTTACTTTGTATATTATCATGGTAATAGCAAAGATTAGAAACACCGATCTTTGGTAATAGAATTAAGTATCTCAATTTATACGATACTTGTATGTAGAAGTTAAATGTATTGTTTATCTTTTTCATTCATCAATAATTCAAAAAATAAATTATTATTTTCTTAATAATTCTACTTCACACAAGAAACCTTTTCGAGATACCTAATTAATTACTAATGAACATAAAAAAAACTGACTTGGGACGAAACGTAGTCTAGACCGTAATTTTCTATATTATTAGTTCATTACTTCTATATAAAGAAATGCAAGAGCCCTCATTTTATAAAAGTGCGATCATTAATGGGAAAAAACAATTGTAATTATAAGCAGATGTTTCTAAAAGGAGTGAAATACAATTTCGACCTTCTTAGAACCCTAACTACAAAATCGTTAAATTTATCTAGAAACGTTCGTTACATTTCTCACTATTCTCAATATCACATAGATGTTGAATAATAGCTAAATTTGACAGCACTGTAAAATCAAATAACTGAAGAGTCTGCTTTTCTCTTGGAATGACTTCTCTATCTCGAAAACTGACAACTTAAAGGTAATAGCACATTGCTATCTTTAGAATGGTTTTTCTACTTGGATTCAATGAAACAAATGCACGTTACCGTTCAAGAAAATGTCATATTTACGTCACAAGTGCTTTCTAATGACGTCATAATCAAAATGTTGCGCAATCATATTTAAAAATTAACATGTTTGAGTGTTTTTTCGTAGATTATATAGGGCGTATTTTATTCTCAGCTTTCACACTATATAAAGAAGCTGGTTCACTGAATCACCAACGCCCATCCCAAATTACTGAAGCTAGAAACATGAAATTTTCACAGATGTTTATTTTCATGGCGTAGAGACTAAAACATGAGTTTTCAAAATTCATCCCCAAAGGAAATGAACGATAGTTAGGTACTACAGAGTTCCACTACTTAATATATCCGATATATTATTTTTTCTCGGAAACATCTCATTTTGATCAAATTTGGGGCACAGATCAGGTTCCAATTTTTAAGATTATCTAAATAAGTGGATTGCCTGACAGAACGCAAGGGTATCACGTTCTAGGTCAAACTTTTTTTTGAATGGTTCGGCAGATTTGGATAAAAATTTGCAAAACGGAATTTTAAGAGCCGCAATGTTCTCCGATCTACCAATCGCAATACACTCTAACTAGAAATATACATATTTTTTAACTAAGATTAAACATCCTTAGTAATTCTTAGCGACCCACTCTAAATCCTTTGTTATCTGAGCAAAGCTCAGTCGCCCAGATATTAAATAATATAATTTAAAATATCTATACCAACGTCGGTATACCTTGATTTATTCTGTGCCTTGAATATAAGCAACAATGTTTACTGCCCGCTGGTCGGGTAATGTCCATAAATCTGACATTAATATTGACAGTAGCAGCTTAGAAAGTACAATCAATTCACTCAAAGCATCTAAAATTATAAGTATACAACACTAACTAAATGTTCTAGAGAAGATATTGTAGGACGGTGTAGGGCTTGATTTTAATATTTAGTGACATGGTTCGAGTCAGAGCCTTACTTTTTTAAGTAGTTTTTACTTGATATTATCTTCTTCTATCAACTTAAAGATAGAAAGTGTTGAGTCATCCATCGTGATAAAATAATTGTCTATATACTTACCTAAAATACAAAGTTTATGTAACAAAATCGAAACATCGATAGATGCTTAGAGACTATTTGGAAATGGAATTGATTGCAATCGTAAACTAATCCAGTAAAACTGGATAACATACAGAGAAAAAAGAAGTTTTTTGGTTATACAAGCAAGTTAGTCTTCTGTTTCAGAATGTAATTTGAAACAGCAGGAGAACCCTTGAATATATTCACACGCATTTTAAACACAAGTTGAGAATGTCTATACCTTTTTAGTCTTCTCTTGATGGACTGACAAAGCGAAATATCTGTTTGGATGGAGCTCATCCTCAACATGGTACAATAAGACCATGTACCATGATCCTCAACATGCCAGTTATGTAAAAGTATTTAATGCTACAAGTGTGTGAATGGGCGAATAAATGATGACAGGGGCATCATAGGTATATGTCAAATGACAAAGAAGTGAGTGTGTAAAGTATTTGTATTTTCGCACTAATACGTAAATAAATTCATGTTACGGTGAAATAAATCCGATTCGCAACGATAATCAGTGCTCAAAAATTGAAATTTCAAGGCAGATGTCACAAAAAATAAATCTGAAATTTTCATAAACAGAATATCATAAAATATATTGCATACTTCATTTCGTGACAAAACTGGAGCCTTAGTTCTAAAGATAACTGAAAGCTTTTAGATTTTATTATTATAATATATTCATGCTGCTATGTTGCTGTTATAATTAGTTGGCTGTCCTTTATGAGATTATGAGTTTCTTGTTGGAATAGATTTTTGTTTTCAAACTACTTTGGATATATCAGAGTGATTTTTCAAGGTCACGTCACATCACATTTTCGCATCTTTTACGATGCAAGAGTGATAAAACATCTGCCATTACGGGCTTATTGTAAAGATTGCGAGACAATGTTTATAACTGACTCTACAATATAAAAATATTCTCAATTATACCGGGTGTTTCTAAACAGTTGGAACGGTACTCAACTTTGTTTTGTCTTGTGGAATGTGTATGATTGTAGTTTAATTTTCAGATCAGAATAGAAATATAAGTTTATTAATATTTTGACAGATAAATAGCATAATTTAAAGATACATATCTCTGAGACTAATAAAGATTAAAAGTTTAAATTTTTATGGACACTACTCACAATCGAGTAATATATTATGCTTAATTTATATGTCCTTGATATTATACAGGGTGTGTTCAAAACATACATGTATCAAGTTTTGATAAAATCAGCTATAACCCATTTTTTTAAATAGGACGGAATAATTTTGACGCTGCCGACGGAAAGATCGGATAATTTTACATGGAAATAATTGAACATATAACTGGGCCTCATATTGATTTTTCAGAAATATTTACAATCTTATAATTATTTCATAAAATTTCATAAATTAATCAGGTAGGCCTTGGATTCACGACTAAAATTAAGTTGTCAAATTGTTAATTATATCAATAATCAATCATATACATAAAATTATTTAATAAATTATACGACTGAATAAATTTAACAATCTTAAATAAGCCTTATAAATATTCAAAGTGGTTACCATTTACATTTACTCATTCAGTTGACGTCCAATAAATTATGTTTTCATTGCTAATACGAATTTTCATATTGTCTTGGTCAGAGAGGGGCTGCTGGTATACACTATCTTTGAAATAGCCCGTACAAGAAAAAATCACAAGGTTTAAGATCAGGTGATCTAGGAGGAAATCGAATTGGTCCTCCTAAACTAATCCATCTCTGACCGAATTCTAATTATAAACATTGCCCAACTACTCTAGAATTATGCCCTGCAGCACTATCCTTTTGGTATTACATTTTTCTCAAAATATGGGACATTTTCTAAAAGAATGGGCAAAAAGATTAGATAGAACTGTTTTTCAAATTATACATATTATAATTATATATATTTATATAGTCCTATAATTTCATATAATGCCTCCCCAGATATTTACTATCCATCGATACTGGTTATCAAGTCTTCTAATAAAATGTGGATTCTCAGCCTTATACATTTGTAAGTTTCTTCTATTTGATTGGGCAGAATTCCAGAACGTGGACTCGTCCGTAAATAATACATACCTAATTTAAAATGTCTGCTTCATTTTCTATTTGATTCCTAGCCCAGTTACTGAATGCCACCCTAGTCTTTGGCACCTAAATAATGCTGTACGATAGGATCATAACCATGATAAGCATTTGGTTTTAAAATTTTCCTTAGTCTGTGCTTATATCTTATTGTTCAGCAAATTTTCTAACGCCATGGTTTGGATGATCTTCTACGTGAATTAGTACTACAAGTTGCATCTCTTTATTTGTTTTTAACTTTTCTCTTGTTTGTTTATCAAAACCGTGCTCTGTACTCTCTTGTCGGTAGAAGAGCGTTCTGTTTAGTCTCGCCAAAAATATATCTTTCAATTATTCCTGATTAAAATAATGTCTTAATAATTTTTCATGCTTTGATTGTATTTGCAGATAAGAAATGTGAAAATTCTTGTTGTCAATCAAACTGACAAATCAATTTCTATTGTCATTCACTTCCAAGGCATATATGATTTATAAAGTTCTGTTAAATAATTATAAAATCGTAAGTATTTTTGAAAATCATTATGAGGCCCAGTTAAATGTTCAGTTATTCTCTTGTAAAATTATCCAATCTTTTCATCGGCAGCGTCAAAATTATACCTTCCTATTTGAAAAAAATGAGTTAAAGCTGATTTTATCAGAACTTTATGCAAATATGTTTTGAGCATACCCTGTATAATATCAAGGACATATAAATTAACAGTAAAATATTATTTGGTAGTGAGTAGATTTCAACTTTTAATCTTAATTAGTCCCAGAGGTATGAATTTTTAAACTATGCTGTTTATCTGTCAAAATTTACAGAGAATAATTAATATCTCATAAAATATTAGCCTTTAAACATAAAATCATAATAATAAAGTGACATTATTTTTCAATTTTGATCTGAAAAATAAACTAAAATTATACACATTCTATAAGAAAAAGCAAAGTTGAGTAAAGTTTCAACTATTTAGAAACACCCGGTATAATTGAAAAAAGTTTTAAATTGTTGAATGTTTAAATTAAGATGGGGTTAGTTATAAATATATTCTCCTAATATTTACAATAACCCCGTAATCGTTCGAATACGCACTATTCTCCCACCTTGTATAGCGTTGCCAGATGAGACGTTCACTGTATCCTGTTCTCTGGCGTTGCCTAGTTTCCTTTTATATTGTGCTTTTATAAAATATCTGTTGTTGTACATCAATAAATTCTGGAAATAATAATACTTATGTAATAGTGCTTATGCGGTAAGGGTTAAAATACAACGTTCCTGCTATCGTCAGCACTGTAGTTTTAAAAACGAATATAAATTAATCCAGATAAAACACTTGCGCAAAATTTATTTTGAGTAAGAGAAAATGGGTCAATAATCAATTGAAATAATTTCAAAATCATTCTTCTCCTCTTCATTTTCTTTAGAGGGATAGAGTCAGCAGGTGCCACACAATTTGCACGTCTTGGATCAGTATGAGACTGTTTATACTTCTAAATTATCAGGAAAGAGATTCTGTTTACGTCGTTTCATTACATGCCTGGAATTATTTGCTGTAATAAAGATAACGAATAATGCAAAAAAATATTAATTTTTAAGAAAGTTAAACTCAAAGCTCTAAAAACAATAAACATTACATAACAAATTTTAAATAAATGTTCAAATAATCCACCTTAGCGTATCGAATAATGGTCATGTCAGTGATTCAGAAATTATTATCATGTATTTGAGTAGATTTGGCGGAATTCTGTTGGACACGAATGGACAATGCCCTCCCTAAGTTCTTCGAGATATTTTAGCTCTTTCAAATTCTTGTCGATACGCTGATTTATTAACGCTTAGGTTAATCAACCAGCATTCCTGTTCAAATTTTATTCTTGCATATAATCAAATGACATTGACAGAATCTTTCTCATGATAAATCAGCCTTGCTGTGCGAAAGTGCATGGCGCCAGGTGAATATGTCTTTCAATACAAGAAGAAGGGGAATGATTCTGCAGTTGTTCCACTTGACATTCTCGCCGGGAATCTGTTTACTGTACTAAAAATAAATTTACTACATTTAGATTCAAGAGTATATGTTTCATATTTAAGTTTCCATAAGTCCATAGTATACTTTCCACCTATTTGTAATTTTGTAATTTATTTATCATCAGCATAATAATATTTCAGAACATTTTATCAAACCTACAAGAATATGCGAGAGATAAATAAACAAGAAGAACTCACAAAAGGATAAAGTAATTGAAGATAATGTACAAATTGAAGAGATAAATTAAAAAGATATCAAGTTTGTATTCCACACCTTATTCTAATGACTTTGAAAACTCTTTCTCGCTTTTACTTATGGAATCGGTAAAGAAATTTCACCATTTACACATGTCTGAGTTGTGTAAGACTTTTCATTTTCTTTTGAATAGGTAGATACATAGTTTAAAAAATTGGATTTTAAATCCAAGACCCGAAGACAACAATCGTTTTTCGTACCAAAATCAGCGGAACTATAGAGTTCCTTCACCCCAGTAATCATTCGGGATAAGCTATATAAAATCATCCCCATTTTATCTATCCATGAATCTATGGCTGCCCCCTTTTCGTTATGGGGCAGAATATAAAAAGAATATACGCTCAAAGATATATAATTTAAACGCGACGTCAGCCTACTATATAACCACCATATCGACCCCATTTATGTAGTAGGTACGTTAAATCTTTTTTTTATTACAAGAGCATCTTTCGGAATTTATTAACCACGTAACCGATACACATATTATTATGTTATAAGCGGATTTTAGGAAGTCGTTAATCAACTTGACATGTATGAGAGGGTTTTTTTCCAAGCTTGTTGGTTTGAGTTAAGCAGCATTCAGTTCATATCAGGGTTCTTATTCTATATAAATATTTCTTGGACCTACTTTATTAGTTGGTGCACTGAAAAATACAGAATAATATTAATTCTATTGATGTTGGTAATAAGTTGGTGTCAAAAGTCTTCTATGTAACTAAAATTGCACAACTTCAAAAGTACCAGCACAAATAGAATTCATATTATTTGGTATTTTTCAGTGCACCAAAGTCGGTCCAATTTTTGGTAAGAAATATTTATTTCATACTTTTCAGTATAACATTAGTGATGAAGATCATTGAACGTTCACTAATACCAAATAAGATAATAGTACTTTTCCCATTAACTAGATTTCAAAACATCGTGGCGGACTTACACCTGTTCCAGAATTTACCACTGCTGTCGAAAACCGTAGCTTTTTTGAAAATGTCCAATTTAAACATTCCGGATATGGTCTCATCTTTAATTCTGCCGTCTCTGATTTTCGATTCTCGAGAAAAAATTGCCCCCTCCACCCCATTCGGTGGCGGTTTTTGGAAGGAGATAGTTTTCGGATTTGAGTTTATCCAAATATGAAACAATTTCTCAGTTTTTCTCTTTCAGATGCATCACAAATCATCAAAATCCTAGTACGTTTACTATGCAAAACGCGCGAACAGCCATACTTGTATAAAAAGACGGTAAAAAGTGAGAATTTTGCAATATTTCATTAAATAGTTGATTGAAATAGCATTAAATATCCTGGTCAAAATGGTCACCCAGACTGAGTTGAAAAAATTTCAAGAAATGTCCGTTATAGAGTAATATAAGTAAAACAATTATTTTCTGTATTTTTTTAGGTAAAATAGGCACTTCTAATTGGATTTGTTATTGATTTTTACAGGTCGCATTTTAAATCGAACACAATGATAAGTAAATTCCAGCATGAGGCTATCAAAAAAAAATATAAATAAGAGGGGCCCTAGTATGCTTCCCTGAGGGACGCCACTCGTAACTAAAATGAAACTTGAATAAACCGAAATGTCTTTAGTTTTGGTACCACCTGAGAGAAATGTGATAGATACATTTTCTTTACACATGCGAGGTAGCCATAATTAAATTGAGAATAATGAATCTTTAATTTAGGCGGTTACAGATTTATGTGAATTTGATTTTTGCTCTATTTCTCTTTTTTGATATTTAATAAAGTATCAAATATTCTTGTGAATTATATCGAGCATATTAAAATCATGATAATTTCCTTAGCAGATGTAGGGCTCCTTCTTTTTTATGTGCCCTACTCTCTAAAGACCATTGGCGACCTCTCTGGTATATTTGTGGAGTGCGTCATTTCATGAATATCTGGGACCTTCATACAGGTTGTCTCGAAATTCCGTGTACATAAAACTACAATTTGTTGGTGAGATCAAAATAAGTGTATTGAACCAAAATTATCTATATCACAAAGTGCTTCGTTTGCCTGTGAGTTCCTAGTAGTTGTTGTCATCGTTAGTAGGCACGGTAATACTATTACCTAATATCTACTGTTGACTTAAAGTCTTTCATATTTTATATTTCACAGTAAAAATCTTCACAACAATCAATTTCCGATTTTCAACGAGAGTTTAAATTAAATTGATGTATGGATGGGTATTATTGAAACCTACTTGATTGGTCCATCCAGATTATCAGATCGTCTTAACGGTGATAGTTACTTGCATTTTCTACGTCAAAATTTGGATTGGCATAGGTCGGGATGCTCCTATTCAAGTTAGTCAATATCATTTAAATTCTTATACAAAATGCATAGGTATTTTAAGAAACAACATTTTGATTTGCTCGAGAGTTTCCACCTATACTGTTAAGAATTTATACAAGAATTAATGCTGGCTACTCAACCATAAAACGTTATTATGTTATGTCATCTACCTAACACATTTCACTAAAATATACCTACCATTAAGCTCAAGTCAACAAATTTATATAAGTACTCTTCTGTATATATACGTTTAATATTTTATTCGAAATCTTAACGATCTCCAAAGTTTCCACTTTGACTCACCTACTAACTCCAACGTTAAACTTCATTAAGGACACGTCTACATAGTTGCCGAAAACTTTACCAACGTGTAGGAAATGTTCCATATGAATTTACCATCTGTTCTTCCGTATTATTGAGACAAATGAGGTTCAAAACGCGAGACGCATGAGGAAATTCATTTAAATCATTGTGAACGGAGTTTCTACATACGGTATACATTGTTCGAATGAAGCGGCAAAACAGATTACAATTGGAAATATATATGAGGTGGTTGGTACTTGGATGGTAGGTAGTCAGTGATTTTGTGACTGTCACATAATATTATGGTAATTTGGTTGGGGTTGAGGTTATGAGGTGAATGATGAAGTCTTGATAGGAGAATATATTTGTAAAGACTTTACTGCGTAGATCAACATGCACAGCTCAGTAAAATTAGTCAACAGAGTTTATAAACCGTAGCTTTGAACAAAAGCTAGCAGCGGCTTTATTAGTTGAACAAACAAACATACACAAATTATAAAAATAGCTTTTTTGTTATTAATGACACATATTATACTTTCATATTCAATTAGTAAAAATCTGTTATTTTTAAATTACAAACATACACTCTGATTTTATATTCTTCTTCTCAAGGTGCCTAATCGTTTCGAATGATGGCTACTAGCGTGGCTATTCTAATCTTGTTGGGTGTTGATCGGAAAAGTCCTATGGTGGTAAGAAAGAACCATTCTCTCAGTTTGTGAAGCCATGATATTCTCCTTCGTCCTGGGCCCCTTTTCCGAAGTACCTTACGCTGCAAGATGAGCTGCAATAGGCTGTATCGATATTCGTTGCGCATAATGTGACCCAAGTATTCAAGTTTTCGTTTCTTTATGTTGTTTAGAACTTTAGTTCCTTGTCCATTCTGCGAAGGACTGCATCATTGGTGATTCTGTCAACCCAGGAAATATTCAGTAAACACCTATAACAGCACATCTCAAAAGCTTCAAGTTTTTTCACAGATGCCTATGTCAATGTCCAGGATTCAACTTCAAAGAGGGGAATCGTGAAAACGTAACATCGGATCAGAAGGACTTTAGTTTTTATTGGTAGACAGTGACTTTTAAAAATGTTGTTCATTTTGGTGAATGCTGCTCTGGCTTTTTCTATCCTCTGACTAAGTTCAACTGAGTGATCCCACTTGTCATTAATATTCGTGCCAAGGTATGCGTAGCTTGAGACGCGATTTATTGGATGTTGATTAACTAATAGTTGTCCAGTTGGGTTATCATTCTTGCTGATAACCATATATTTCGTTTTTTGAGATTGAAGACGAGTCCAAACGTTTTACTGAAGTCTGCGAAGCGTGTAATTAACGTCTGTAGACCCTCCAAGCTATATTTATGAGTATTCCATCATCCTCCAAGCTTCATAGCGTAGTCAGAGTAATCGTTAAAAAGTAAAGGAGACAATACACAGCCCTGTCGTACACCTCTATCTATTTTTATTTCCTCCGTCAATTGATCTTCTGTCCTGACAGCTGCTGATTGATTATAATATATATTTCTTATTATTCTGAGGTCCTTGTCGTCCAGTCCGACTCTCTCAACATCAATTTGTCATGTCTTAATCTGTCGAAAGATATCTGATAGTCGATAAAATAGACATAAATGTCACCGATGACGCCCTACCAGTCAGGGACAATCGCCCGGTGCAGACGAGTAAGTCTGGGGCAGTGAATATAAATTGTAAATAGTTGAATATAAATTGTACTTAGTTGTAAATAGTGCAGTGTAAATATAAATAGTGAATATAAATTGTATATAGTTATGGATATTTAGTCTGTGATATAAATACTTGTAGACATAAATAAACTTTGTAAATAAATAAAGCCCAGTCACTTTTATATGCCCGTTACAATATTCTATGGTCGTCTACCTTACATTGACCTATGCATCTGGCATTGTGTATCTTTCCTTTCATAGTTTTGAAATTCCGGGTACAAATCTTAATAGGCAACCCGGGGATTCTCAGCAGCTTCTGACCATCTAAGGTCTGCTGGGGACTGAGGCCCATCCTTTTATTTGTTTTTGCCAAGATTTATACTAGGTATTATGTTTCACGGCGGTTTAACATTGCCTTCCATGCGCAGTATCCCAGCCGGAGAAATCTTATACGTAATTGCCGCCTTGAAATTTCTGGAATTGAATCTTTAGTGTAGTCGCTCTCCAATAGCCTATATCCAATAATGATAGAGCTGCAGCCCTCTATCATCGTAGTGTTACAGCCAGTTAAATCAATATGTGATTATCGCCTGTAAGTGTCTGATGATAGATCCTTGGAGAAATTATTCTTCACTGGCCTCTCATATTAGTAATGACACATCCACTGCTCTATGTCATGCTAGTTTTATTCCGCCTCGGTTATTTTAGTTCCCCGGTACCCAACATATCAGCTGAGAGTTCCCCTTTCCGCCACCTGGGTATGCGCCCGATGGTGGACTAGCACCTCACACGATTTTATATACTCGTAAAGATACCTTGAAAGTGTAGAGGAAAAATCAAAATTGATTTTTTATAGATAAAATCTAGAGGTAATGAATATTTTTATACAAAAAATTAAACCAACTTTATTAGTTTGTGCATTGAAAAATACAAAATAATATTAATTTTATTGGTGCGGGTACTTGTGAAGTTGGTGAAGTTATCAATCTAACTGCAACTGCACAACTTCAAAAGTAACATTACCAACAGATTTAATATTATTTTGTATATTTATTACCTGTAGATTTTATCTATAAAAAAACAATTTTGATTTTTCATCTACATTTTCAAGGTAAATCTCGAAATGTAACAACCGTGTTCATAAAAAACTTCCGTGATGGATCAGATTTTTTGTTAGTTATTATGGTAACAGAAATATCGAACGTGACATTTTTAGTATGAAACTGAAATACTTAGTGCCGTGCTAAAAGTTGCTTATGAATATGGCTGTAAGATACCTAGCCCTAATATTCACTTGCAGTTTTCGTCAAGAAATCTATTGAAGAACCAACCATTTAGTTTCTTAGCTCTATTTGATATCACCCTATATAAAATAACTTTCTGAACTCCGTAGGTTTTGTTGGCCGTTGAAGTACTGCTGCACAAAAAATAGATTAAATTCCCAATTTATTCTCTAAAACTTTAGTAAATGTTATTCTAACTCGATATATCTGCGGGTTTGTTCTATTGTTAGATATTATCAAATGCTTCAATTCATTCTATATTATTGCTCAATAATTATATTATCTGATTTTAGTCATCCTGTGACACACCTAAGACCATTAATAATAACAGGTTTCCTTCGCAGAAACCTGACATAATTATTTAATTGTCCTAATTACCTTGCCGATGCAATGAAACTCTATTCCCATCTGGGTGTCACGTATCCTAATCAATGCTCAATCAACTATTAGATGCTTGGAATTTCGAGGTATTAAATTCTCATTCCAGGAATCCTCGATGCGGATTATTCCTGAAATTGCGAATGCATCATTAATATTTGAAGAAACCATTGTTTTTCTCGCTCAGTTTACAGGCTGTCACAATAAGCTGCCATTGTTGTGATAAGGGCCGAGGGCTATCGCTTGAATTTATAAATATATAAATATATAAATAGAAACGACAATGTTATCAATGACATTGGTAGTTGTCATAATTGACGTCGATATTGCTTATTCACGATTGCAGTTTCGACTGGAATTGACGTCTCCTTTGAAAAGTTTATTTAAATTTTATTGAATTTCAAAGTAAATGCGGAAAAAGTGTTTGGATATTTTGAAAATGAAAATGTGCAACTCGATAAGGTGGATACTTTTAAGCAATGGATTTGATTCTCAAGGTAACAAAATGTTGTTTTTGCTGGTTAAATATGTTGGACTATGCTTAGAGCTTTCCACATGTGTTATCAATTAGAATTTCTGTAGGAGAGCTCTGCGAAAAAGCAGTATCGGAAGCTACACTACCCTGTATAAAAAATAGCCATTTTGATTAAATTGAGATGTGATAAGTTTTGTTATAATTGAAAGGAAATAAGTAGCAGGCGGAATTGAAAAATGTGGAAATTACAACATATTGCAATATTTTCCTATTTCTAGCAATTCTAGAGCAAATCATCTTCAGTACGCGGTAGTTACGAGTATTCTTATCTGAATATACTTACTTAGAACATTAAACTTTAACTTATAAATTATTTCAATGAAGCTACCAAAGCAAGTAAATAAAGTTATCATGTTTCTGACAAAGTAGCATGAACAAACTTATAGCTGTGTAATAAGTCAATCTTCTTTATCTTTCGACAAGGAGCACCATGCTCCTTGAGACGCCTCCTTGAGGACATCACCGCACAATGGAATTTAATAAGTTAAAAGGACTTTGGAGGGGACGGCTCTGCTGAAATATGACCAAACTGAATCGTTCAGGGGTTCTTCTTCTGTATGTCTGTCCTGATACGGGGCTGAACGTATAAGAAGAATGAATAGGACTCTTCGAAGAGCCATAAGGATCGATGGAGGGGATAGAGGTAAGGGATATGGCTGGTGGCTTTACTGGAAATTTATCGTAAGATGTGTAATTCAGGCCAACTGCAGGATTAAGGGGGTTAACTCTGTTAAGTTAATCGGTTCTTTTTTATCGAACATGAAGATAAGTGATTTAGTTTTCTTATTTGTACCACTCCAAGGATAATACGATATACGATAATTTGGATGATGTGCCTGCTGAGTTTGGATCAAGATTTTTATTATACTCTTTTAAGAGATTAAAAATCTAAGATTTTTTTTCAAATTGGAAGATAGAATGGGTTTTTTTAAGTTGTTATTTCGGCTCATGTGTAGGTAAATTGGTTTTTGTGTATCAGACATATAGTTTCGAGAATGAAAAGAGACGGAATTGTGAGAAGTTTCTGTTTTATGAATAATTCTTTACATGATACTCGAGGTCCAACTCCGAAAATATAGCGAATCGCATGTTTCTGAAGTGTGAAGATCATGATAAAAACCTGTCTTTTGCACACTCCCGCTGTTTTCGCGCGCAATTCATTTAAAAAAACACGTAGATTATAGCACCACGAGGACAGCTTTTTGCTCAAATCACATAGATGATTTTCAAATGTTAGTTTACTATCTATATGAAGTGTTACTATCGCTTGATGAAATGATATCATTGCCCACGGGCATGTCTGGTATATCGCATGAAAATGATGGAAAATTGGTTTTGTTAGTGTTGAACGCAAGCAGATTCGAGTTACACTAATCTCTGACGGCGTTATATCCCTGGACATTATACTAAAAAGTTTATCAGAGTTTTGATCATGCCACAGGATCATTCTGTAGTCTGCAAAAACAGTTCAATCGCTGTCAGTCTTAATAATCGTAAGATCATTAAATAAAGTAAAAATAGGATGGGCTCAAGCACGGAGCCTTGAGGTACACCATGTTTTTTTAAACCAATATTGGGAAAGTCTTAAGATTAACAATTTGAGCACGTTGACTCAAGTAAGACTCGAACCAATTATGACTTTGGTCTTTGGTTTGAACTCCTAAAGATGGAGCTCACGGAGTGGTATGTATTTAGGGATTAACAAAATACTGCGGTAGTTATTTGTTTTAAATTCAGGTTTGAATATAGATTATTCAGAAAATTAAAATTAGTATCTCCTTCTACCTTTGTTACGTTGAAAACCAAATTTTTACGGATGATTTTTTTTTGTGCTAACCCAAGAAGTCCATCAATCTATTTTCTTCCAATTTTTCAATTATTTTTCTCAAGGTTGAAATTAAAGTGATTGGTCGAAAATTGTCTGGATCAGTGGGATTTCCACTCTTGTGAAGAGGAATCACTATACTGGTTTTATGGAAGTCAGGGAAAATTCCTCTTACAAACGAATAATTCATAAGGTGAACCAGTACTTCGAGAACAAAAATTGGCAAATTTTGTAAGATTTTGTAGAAATGTTGTCAATACCACATATTTTATTTTATTTATTGTATCCAAAAGTTCCATGAGATTTGCCTAACAAATGTGTCTGGAATGTATGTTTCATTCAGATACATCAGTAGATCTGGAGCAGCTTCAAGATTTTCAGAGAGTCTCGGATATGGAACAATAGTAATCATTGAGTGTATTTGAATCCGGAGTTTTATTTGATTTGATGTTTTTTGAACTTCTTAATCATTCGCTACCCTCCAGATTTCTTTGATCTTATTATCTTCTATAATAAAAAAAATGAATCGCTGAATGTTTTGCTAAGCGCAAATCTTGAGAGCAGCTGAACCGATTTTGCTAATTGTTTTTCTTTGCTCATTATTATCATAAAAAGGTTCTTAAGAACGCGAAAATTAAGAAAGTTGAGCGGAACATTAGAAAATTTAAGAACATTTATGAAAACATAATGACAATATTAATTTTACATACAGTACATACAGTTGTTAGACAACTGTCAGTTATTTGAAATAACTGTCAGCAATTGACAGAACGCGCGCTGCAAATATCGTTTATTAAATAGATGGATCGGTTGATAAATAATAGTTTCATTTCAATGTACTATACAGTGTTTATTCATCTCGGAAATTTAAAATCAATCACACCTAATATGGATTGTGTTGCGGGAGCGGTAAAGTCAAATTTACGCCATTGGTACTGCCAACAGAGCCTCTGCATTCATTGGTTTACGGAAATGGGACCGATTCTATACATTTTTAACTTATATACAGGAATACAATAATTGTTTTCAAATGTCATTTGGCGCAACAAAAGTTATTCAAGACAATTTTATGCTAACTTTCAAGATAACTATATTGTAAAACAATAAACTGTTACCACCACGCGTCTGAATACGTTGGTAATTTTCAATTGAAATCATATATCAATCAAAGTAGCGTACAGTAGGTTTGTAGCCAATTGAGTAACCAAAACCAGCCAGTCAAAAGTTGATGGGGGAATGGCAGTGCTGACAAAGTATCTTGAAAGTCACATGGTGTTAAAATTTTCGCAAATTTATTTCATGGGCGATTCAGCAAAACAAGTCAAGCACCGTTATGCACACAATAAATCGGTGAACAGACCAAGTGTGGAGCAGTTTCAAATGTTTTTCTATCAGACAACGAATTGGTCATATTATTCAAGACTGCATTAAACCGCATGCCATCTGATTAAAATTTAGAAAACCAAGACATTGTTTTTGCTTTTGTTAAGACAGGACAACGTCTGTCGGGTCAGCTAGTTATGAATAACACAGGATTGGGCAGCTGGCAGTATTTGGTGGATCGTGGCTGATCAATAGATCAGATCTCTAATAAGAGATAGAGCAAAATTGTTTGTATAAAAATTGTCCACGATTAAGTCGACTATTTTTTAAAATTATTTTCAAAGATGGCCGACTTCCGGGTATACCAGAAACTGGCCATCACTTCGTTATTTTAAATGGAACACCCTCAACTCAAGTTCAAGGAGATAATGCTGCACTGAATTGAATTTTTGTTTTTAGAAAAGTTAAATTAGAGATAACTTGATTTTTCAAACACCATAGTACTAAACAAATTACATTGATAGATGCGGATTTCAATTCTCTTCCGATTTTACTATTACGTATTGGCACTTATTTTTGATAGTTTTGGACATATTTCATTTTTTTTGTGATTACCCGTTCACGGAATATGGCGCGGTAGTTTGGTGTTGAAACAAATAAGAAACAAATGAGTCTGATATGAAGATGAAGATTGACTGACACAGTCAAACCGAAATTGTTGGTTTTGCAAGACTCGTTTTTACGAAAATTGCTTGCTTTTGCTCCTGTAATTTTGAAAATGAAGCTATCTGCGGAAGAAATAGTAGACATGGTATTTATTCTCGGTAAATACCACAGGAATTGTTTATTGGCTTCAAGGGTTTATCAAGAATGAAGAAGACATGCATGAAGAGTGCAACGTTCATTTCGTGAACGAATTCCTCTTTGTTTATAGAATGCAGGTGGCCACTTTGAGCAGTTGCTGTAAACGATTTACTTGTTATTTTTGATGTATTGTTTTAATTTTTACGTTTCAATATTATTTTAATGTTATGTTTATTGTCATTGTTTAGTTTCGGAAAGAAGTGTTAAAAGTATTTCACAGTTCCCGTTGTAAGAAATATTCCTAATACTCTCCAAAACCTTCTTTCTTGCGAATGTCTTCTGTCCGAATTTTTTTCTTGATTAACTCTTTAAACCAATAAACAATTCCTGTAGCATTCACCGAAAATAAAAACCACTGATTTATTTGTTTTTTTCACTAAGTGCCAATACGTATTGATAATATCGAAAGAGAATTAAAATCCGCATCTAACAATGTAATTTGTTTAGTACTATGCCATTTGAAAAAATCAAGTTATTTCTGATTTAAGTTTTCCAAAATCAAAAATTCAATTCAGAGCAACCTTATATCTTTGAACTCTCAAATCAACCTTGAATAAGGGAGCGACTCCAACTGAATTAATTGCAAAAATTGCAATTTCATAATTTTCATGTTATTGACATTTTTCTGGGATGCTGCTACTGTTATTCTTTTCAGAAAACTGAAAACATCTTCGAATCCTTCAGACTTATGCCCAACAAACGCTCTTTATTTTTAACAAGGAATTCAAAAATGTTAAAAATACAGGGTGTTCCATTTAAAATAACAATGTGATGGCCAGTTTCCGGTATACCCAGAAGTCGGCCATCGTTGAAAATAATTTTAAAATGTAGTGGACTTAATCGTGGACAAATATTATGAAAACAATTATGCTCTATATCTATATCTAATAGATCAGCCACGATCCACCAAATACCGCCAGCTGCCCCACCCTGTATACAAATCATCTAGCTTATTCCGAATGGATTTGATAAATTGATTTATTTTGTAGAATCTTTGCTTAGAACATTTTTTTCTAAACATATTATGAATCGAAATACATATAAGCAAGTAGCATTAAATACTAGACGAATCCCTCAAAATAAAACATCCCTTGGAGAATGAAAACTTGTTCGCTAAACAAAGGTGGTCGTTTAATTGAAGTGAAAAATATGATAACTACAGAACAGAATTTTGTTATTATGTGAATTTAATTTTCCAGTATTTGAGGGCATTTCTTTCATATACTAAACTATATCTAAATGCTTTCTCTTTTCCGAATCGAAACATCAATTAAGTCACGTCGTCTTATTGAACGTTGAACCGAATTATTAATATCCTTGTCGTGGAAACACAGATAACAACAATTCCATTCGACAGATATGTATGGTCCTTTGACATGCCTCACTCTATCTATCCACGATAGGATAATAATTTGACCAATTAGATAATGCGGTAGGTAGTCTATATAGATAAGTTTATTATTGTAAGCAGATGAGAGTTAATCAGGTGTACGAGAGTTTGGTATTTCAAGTTGGTGTATCTGACAATCAATATTGTTGAAGAGATTTATATCTTAAGTGATACAGCGTTTTAATTATGCTCTAGAGACTTGCTTTCTCATAATGTGATATCTCCATCCAACTTTTCGAAGGCCTCTGAGATCTGCATCTATGGTAATCTATTTAATCAGTTAAAACATTTAATAACCCCCATAAAGCATGGATTTTTCGCCTAAAGGTCAACTGTCACAAACCTTACTAGCTCAAAAAATGTACAGAGTAGGCTTCTATATCTACCTGACTAGGCAATTAATCTCCAATTTGAGTGGTAGATCGAAGTTCGTACACTACAACGGTTTTCAGTCTTATGACTACAGAGTATCTAGCGGTGCCCCCCAGGTAAGCAATCTTGCCCCCCATCATTTTACCATATGTTAATGATATTCCACATAACCTCTCATCTGATTGTTTGTTGTTTGCAGATGACCTAAAACTGTTCAGGATCAATCACAGCATTCAGGACTGCACAATACTTCAACAAGTCATAAATACCGTATCTGAGTGGAGCAAAAATAATAAACTAAATTTAAACACACAAAAATGCCACACAGTGACAATATCTAACCTTCGTGAGGAAATTAAGTTCAATTATGAACTAAATACAAGTTTTCCACCTAGTGTTGAATTCATCCGTAATTTAGGGATGGTGGTGGATAAAAAACTCACATTTAATCAGCTTATTGATCATACTGTGCAATCGTCGCTAAAACACTTGGATATATAATTAGATCGACAAAGGATTTTGAAAATACAGAAACACTTATTAATCTGTATAATACCTAAAGTCCAGGCAACAATATGCAGCTCTGGTGCGGTTTCCTAGTCATCATATCCATATTGACAGGCTCGAATATGTACACCGTTAATTTCTGAAATCCTATGTTTCAAGAGGAAGGTGTTTACCCCCAAGAGGATATGATAAGTTGCTGTTCAATAAATTCAATTTTCTGTCGCTAAGCCAAAGTACACTTTAAGTAATTCAATTGTTCTTATTTAAACTATTTAATAATCTTATTGTTTCAACTGAACTCTTAAATAGTCTAAAATTCTCCGTACCCTCTTTCAACTCACGAGCTCACCGTAAGTTTTATCTAGAAAACTATTCTACCAATCATGCTCGAAATGAGCCCATTTATCGAGGCTGTTCATGGTTCAACTCAGTAAACAGCAATAATCACTAGTGATGCTGCGAGACTGATCTTGGTCTTGCAGTCTTGGTCTTGGTCTTGCAAAATTGCAAGACCAAGACCGAGACCAAGACTGTCTATGCAAGACCAAGACCCAAGACCAAGACCAACACTGGGATGCAAGACCAATACCAAGACTAAACCTGGTCTTGGTCTTGGTCTTGCTGCAAGACTTGCGAGACTTGCAAGACTCTTGCAGTTCCGTAACCAAACACCAAATTGGTAGGAAACATATTATTTTGCTCAATGATAAGTTAAAAAACGCAAAACCATTGTATAATGAGCATGAGAATGAGTTATGAAATAGAAGTATGAAGTAGATGTATGTAGTAAAATGAGTGCTCAGTTGGGAGGATGATACCAAGAAAACACAAGAAGACTAAGTCGCGCTAGTAAGATACGATTCTCATATGTGAATGGTGATTATTGATTTATAAACTTTATTAATTAATTACGCATCTCACTTGCCCTTACTTAATTCTACGCACCTAGTTTTATTCTCATTACTTATTCTAGAATGGTTTCGTACCATTACAATACCAGGCGTGTTTGTTCTGGACAATGAAATTTTTTTTATACGGTCGATATTTATCCATTTCAAATGATAATATGATTATAGGCAATCTTAAAAGATTATGAATTACATACTTCCCATACATATGCAGGGTTCTTCTTCATTTGAATTAAGCAATTACGGTTTAGAATCGCAACAACTTTCCACACTTATAAAAAGATCAAAATTTTTGCAAGAGTCTTGCGAAGTCTTGCAAGTCTTGCAGCAAGACCAATACCAAGACCGTATATGCAAGACCAAGACCCAAGACCAAGACTAAGGATTTGATGCAAGACCAAGACCAATACCAAGGGTGCAAGACCAAGACCAATACCAAGACCATATCGGTCTTGGTCTTGGTCTTGCTTTGCGCATCACTAATAATCACACAGCTAATTTATTTAAGATAAAAAATACTCGAATAATACTAGAACTTTAAGTGACTCTTATATTTAAGCTTTTTCTTTGCGCTCAAGTATTTTAAGTATTTTTACTAGAAATTAATCTTGTGCTCATTAATTGTTCATTTTGATTGATTATGTTTTAAGCAATGTGACAGTCAATTGACACCTTTAGTCAAACCATTTGTAATATTGTTAGTTTTTTAGTCTTAGAATATTGTAAGATTAGCCTCTGTAATTGAGTTTTATTTACATTTATGCAATAATTGTCTTCATTTTGGGATTTCCTTTTAGACAATAAATAATTAAATAAATAAATATAAATAAAATAAATGAATAAATATGATAGGATCGGTGTTAAATGTATGTTTACCTTTACATTTATAATTTAGTGAAATTTAGTGAAAGGAAACACCCGGAATTGCATTTCACAAGTAGGTAAGTATAAACAGAAGTCAGAGTCGTATTTAACCTTCTCAGGGTAGAAATGATTATGTTTACATAATTTAAACTATTTACAGAATTGATTCTGCTGCATCTTATATAACGAAATTCAAAATCTATATAAATAGGCTTTTATTATCAAAAATAATACATAAATTTATATAATGCCCAAACTAAACTGCTGCAATGAAGTTATTGCCGATTTGTTTAGGTATTGAATTAATTCGACTTCTTTCATTGTCCAAGTCGCCATCTTGAGAGGAACTTTACATCACTAAAATGTTACCTTTCTTACAAAAGAGTTCCAACCATAGACATAATACACTTGTCATGTTGTTTTCCACACAATATTTGAATGTGTCCGTCAGAGGGCGGAACATCTTGGGACGCTTGTGGGGCCCGGGGTTGTGGGTGTGGGGCATGCTGCTATTGGTGCCAGGGTCAAGATAATATCCTGAAACATCTAGTGAATTCTAGGCACCAATTCCAAAAGTACCAGCAACAATAGAATTAATATTATTAATTTTTTTCTGTACCCTCACTATAAAGTCGGTCGTATTTTTTTGTAAGAAATGTTTATTTCATACTTTTTAGTGTAACATTAGTCGTCAATATCATTCAACGTTCACCACAGAAGATAATACGTTACTTATACTTATAACTGAGAGTAGGCAGTATCCAGAGATCTGAAAACATCGCGGTGCAAATACACATATTTTCTCCGCATCTCATATTTTCAATTTTCGAGAAAAACAAAAAAACGAAAACACACATATTTCATACGTGAACAGTACTGTAGCTCGGAAAACTATGATTTTTTTTAAAATTGACCCATCCACATAGCTGAAAAGCATATTTCAGACATTACTACTGCTGTTACTCGGAAACCTAGGATTATTTTTTTTAATGTCCAATGTCAACGTTTCCGGATATGGAATCTTCTTTAATTATGCCATTTCGTATTTTCAAATTTCGGAAAAAATTTCCTCCGCTACTCTCTTTGGGGGTAAGTTTTTGAGGGGAAAGGCATGTCTAAAATTATTTTTTTAATGGGTACAATTCTCAATAATTCTCTATCAAATGAAATACGAATCAGCAATCCGAGCAAGTTTACTAGGCAAAAGGCGCAAAAAAATAAAAATAAAATACATACAAACAGTAACATTGTATACTGTATACCTCCCCCGCTTGGGTCGTCGGTCAAAAATTGGACCGACGTTATTAGTTGGTGCACTGAAAAATAAAATTAATTCTATTGGTACTGGCACTTTTGAAATTTTTGCCAAAAGTCTTGTATCTAACAACAACTGCACAACTTCAAAATTACCAGTACCTAATATTTTTTTTCAGTTCACCAACTAATAATGTCGGTCCATTTTTTGTAGAAAATATATATTCTTAAGCTAGGAGGTAAGTTTTATTGACGCGATCAGAACCTCATTGAGGATGTAACTTAAATCTCTAATTTTGATAATAGCTAGAGGAAATCAATATGAACAAAACTCAAAGTTTACAAATTGAACTTCTACTATAATATTTCATGAAAACCTATTGACGTTTAGTGCATGGAATAATATTGGATGCAAGCCTCCTAGCTGTTAGCTTTAACCCACTTCGATTCCGAAAATCAAATTTAACAAAACCCGATGATCGGAATTGCTTTTAGGATTAATAGTTTTTAGAACGTTCTTAGATTTCTAAACCATATAGGTATGGTAAGCGTTTAATTTAACGCCAAATATTCATGTCCAGGTGTTGGATAACGCAAGAGTTTGGAGTGTTTTGCAATCGTTAAGTTAAATTATTAAATTCTAGTATGAATTTAATCTCATCTAACCTCTCTATATCGTGGTTAGGCAATGGCGTTTTAATAAATTCCTAACAGGAACTTATTGCTATTGGTACAATCGCACAATTTTGAATAATTTCTCGTTTCATTAAGGGACCGTGTGTATATTTGTACCTCAATAAGTACATTGTTTTAAACAGACTTTCGTTTCGGATGTTTGGAAAATCAATAATTGCAATATCGACATCATTCAATGCGTAAATATAACTAGAAGGATTAAATTTGCATAACAATCTATGTAGTTCCCCCTTAAAATAATCGGATCAGATTTTACAGCTTATTATCGGTACTAAAAAAAATAAGATGTGTAATTTCTTAAAATCTACATTGTTACATGAAGAATTTCTAGAGACATTCGAACCGTTTATTGGTCTTTTATGTTTATAAAATATAGAGCGAACTCTAGAAAGGAGGATTTTGTAAATACTGTAAGAGTTATTAAGTGCAATGTTATGAAGAGTGTATCTTGGAAGTAATTAAACCTTATACTCAATTTATCAATTATACTTCAGCATAAAAATAATAGAAGTTATACGCCTAAGAACCCTTAATGTGAAGATTTTGGATTTTTCCCTACAACTACTACTAATACAAGGTGCATATGAAAAGTCATAGTTGATGTAGGTTTCTACAAAACAAAATGCCATTTTTTTTCTTGATTCTAGCAAGCTCTCTTGCTAAATTAAAAAAAAGACTTGCCAAAATCAGCTTTTCAGTGAAGAAAAATAGCTATTAAACTTTTGTTAGTACAAAAATTAAAGGACCATCTAATTGATGTTTTTTTTTCTAATTTTTTGTATACCAGACTTATCTATATCTATCATTCAATTTTCGTTTAATAAGATTAAATTATCTCATCAGCAATATCATCAATTTCCGTCGAAATAATAATAAAGCTTCTAAAACTAAAAGCAAACTTGCTATTTGTTTAACAAATCACGTACCAAAAACATTTCCAAAGTAAATGTCAACTTTGTGAATAAACTTGCTCAACATAGGAGAGACACGATACACATAAACTACTTATATGAAAGAGCAACTTTAGCAGCGTGCCGACGAAAACTTTTACGCTGAGTTAAGCTAGAAGACTGAAAAGGCGAGAGGCTAAAACTCTAACAAATATTATTTCCATCCACAAGGATAAATTGAAAGAAGGCAACGAAAATGTTTATGTTAGACACACCTGTTTTAATTTTACTTTGGAAATATGTGTTTGGTATCTATATTAAAAGGAATGACGAAGTCTTTATTGCATACTTACATGGGATGGTTTGTGTTTCTCTATTTTTTTTATGGATATGAGTATTGAAATTTCACCTTGAAACTAGTGCTCAGATATGTACCATCAAGTATGTTGAAATCTCATTTTCAATCAATCTAAATACAGGGTGAATATTACAAGCCATGATTTATGATATGAAGTGAACTCGATTTCATTCTTTATTCGCCTTAAAATTCAGTTGACTAGAATCTCCTGAACAAGTCGGTTGAAAACAAAATGGGGATGCGTTTTGTGATTTCTCAATCCTACTTTATTCCCGTTCAATCCACCGATTTTCCTAGGTCAATTAAGCTAGCACAACAAAAGTGGCACACTTCAATAACATTGGTGTACTAAATTCAAGTATATTTAGTGCTAATTTAGTACGCAAAAATAAAATTTATAAATCTTCAATTTTTGAAATTACGGGCAATACTGCTAGCTTAATATTAAGTGAGCACACTTAAACAGACTATGATCGAATTTGAGAAAATCTGCTTTAAATAATTTAGTGCTAATTTAATGTACTTTATATAATTCTTTTTTATAACTCTTCATTTCTGAAATTTATAGGCAAGTGTGCTAGCTTAATAGTCATTTAAGTCAGCAAACTTAAATGAAATATGATGAAAATCCAAAACTATTCGTTAGGAATAATGTAGTACACAAAAAAAACAATTATAACTCTTATTTTAAAGAAATTATGAGCAAGTTTGTTTGTCATTTATCTTAGCTATTCTGCTATGTCTTGGGAAGTGGGAATACCATAGCCAAGGAGGTATCTTTTCTCATTAGGTTGCGTAAACAATATTTTATTAATGTAGAACATAGAAATTCTTTTTAGTGTTACTATAAATCTTTTTTACAAAAAATTGGACCGACGTTATTAGTTGATGCACTGAAAAGTATAAAATAATATTAATTCTATTGGTGCTGGTACTTGTGATGTTGGTGCCAAAATGTATCATTCTGACTGAAACTGCACCAACTTCACTTTTCAGTGCACCAACTTCACTTTTCAGTGCACCAACTAATAATGTCGGTCCAATTTTTTGTAAAAAGTATTTATTTCATACTTTGGAATGTAACATTAGTCACGAAAATCGTTGAACGTTCACTAATACCAATGAAGATAGTAATTATCCTATTACCCACGTATATTCCTTGCTTGTAGTTGTTATTATTGACATCTCAGTACATCGCTGCGGAAATACGCTTGAATATTTTAGTTGTTACTATTTTAACACCAATTTTACTCGAAAACCGTAACTCCAAGGGAAAATGTTCATTATAAATGTTGCTACAAATAATTATGTCCTTCATGTACTGCCCACAGATTTTCAATTTTCGACAGAAATTGCCCTCTCCACGTTGCACATTTGAGAATATATCATGACTCTATCTCGAAAACCGTTACTCTTTTTAAAAAATGACCAATTTAAACGTTTCCGGATATTGTCCTATCTTTAATTATACCACCTCAGATGTTCAATTTTCTAAAAAAATTGGGGTAATTTTCGGAAGGAAGGAGATGTCGGATTCCCGTTTTTATGAATATGCGACCACTTCTCAAACCTCTTCTTTCAAATCAATCAAAAATCATCAAAATAGGAGTACGATTACTATATAAAAGGCACGCACAAACCATAAAAAAGCAGACAGTCGAATTGTATACCTCCTCCGTTCGGGGTTTGTCGATCAAAAAGCAAGTGAATTTTGAAGAAAATTAAAATGGAAATATGAAATTTTTGCGGTTCATGGTTATTACTGTTTGGAGAAATAAAAGTCTTTAAAGTAAAATTTTTAGAAATTCATATAGGGAGGCCCAGAGCTTTTTTTTAGTTAGACATATATCTATGTACCTACTGTGAGTTGATAATTGTATAAGATTTGTTATACTTATTTTATATTGGTTGTGATAATTAATATTTTATTTAAATAATTATAATTTTATCCAGTTTACCTATTGAATATGATAATATCAAACATAAGAAACTTCCTCGAAATTCAAATTCAAATTCCCACCTCTTGTTATATCTAAATATATGACTGCCATTATCCACTCTTCTGACAAAACAAATATGATGGCCTTCAAATCTAGATTTTGCACGATATTTCTATATGTACCACACATATGCTTATTTAATGTAAAAGTGTGGAATCTTACTATTTTTTACATTTCACAAGTGATATTCTTAAATTATTGACACTCAGATACTGAATATATGGTACTATTTAAATACCTTTTTTATTTTTATTTAAATATCTGTAACTATTCAGCAAAAACTTTAACATATCTCTATCACTACACACAAATGTTCTTATTATGACTTGTATTGACCCTCTATATTATGAATTTAGCAATTAAAAAAATAAACCATATAAATAAAATTTGAAAGCCAATTGTACCGATTATTCCTGCCGAAGAAAAATAAAATTACGGAGCTGTCAACCGCTGCTTGTAAATTTCGATTAACCTAGGATAAACTATTAGAAATTTAGCTATACCAAAGTCTATCTAGATAGACTTTGGCTATACCTTCCACACTTATTTTCATTAGAAGGTTAGAGAAATTTTCAGATCTGACAATAAATAAAGCAAATTTTCTCAAATTCGATCATATTCTGTTTGAAAGTGCTCACTTAATATTGAGCTAGCAGTATTACCCGTAATTTCAAAAATGAAAGAGTTATAAATTTTATTTTTGCGTACAAAATTAGCACTAAATATACTTGAATTTAGTACACTAATTTTATTGATGTGTGCCACTTTTGTTGTTCTATTTGAACTCCATTAGTCACGGGGTCGATGCATTAGGCCGCCAGGTTAAATGTCGCGAACAAAGAAGTATAAAAATCCACGCGAAGTTGTCGGTTTCACCTTTAAATTCTTCGCCTATGATTGATAATAAAATATTAGGCAATTAATCACCATTCAGTTAAAATATATTGTGTTCAAAATAACTAAAGAAGTATATACCTACGCGTCTTCACTTAACAAAAAACTATACAATGGTCACGTAATCGCTAGACCGTAGCTGTAGATTTATCAGAGTTTGGAAATCTTTCAAAGAAAAGACCTTGCATTTACTGTTTGCAGTCAAATACTGAAATGCTCAGATCTACAGGGTAGCTATAATATTCAAGCTCAGGGAGTTTGACTTGTTAACTATGTGAAATTGAAAAAATCAAAGGCAAACTATTTTTTTTATATGAACTCAATTGTAAAAAAATAGCTAACTTCTTTTTTTTTTCGAGGTGTAACCGTACATTTGACTGACTAAGGAAATTATCAAAAATTTATTTTATGTTGCACATTTCGATTACAGAAGAAAGCAACAAAATCCGTGTATGCGTTCCAGGGTTCATCTTGGCACAGTAGGACTGACCAATGATTGAAAATATGTTTCATAGACTCAAGAGATCTTAAAACGTAGGTAAACATCTAATGAAAACTAGACACTGATAATTCTACAAAATTACAATACTTTCTTTACAAATGGTGTTTCTTAATAGCATTTAAGGAGATAACTTCTGGTTTCTTTAAGAAGCATATGAACAGATGTCCTAAAGGGTTAAGCTTTTGAAATAGGGGGTGCAAAAGTTAAAAGATTTGTCTTAGGATAATTTTGTGACATAAAGAAAGATAACTTTATAGCATTTCAAATTTCTTTAAGTTTATTTTTACCCTTTCAAAATTCTTCTCTTAAATCATTTTATGTTTAAAGTTACAAAAATATGTTTTTCTCGTGTAACTAGATGCATTAAACGAATTTTATTCAAGTCAAAATCGTAAGTAAAATGAAAAAAAAAAAACAAAAATAGTCAGAATGGAATTACGATATCAAAATCAATGCGAAACCCGCATGAACGAAAAAATAAAAAAGTTGTGCTTTCTGGATAACCCCTGTCAGGAGTGTAGTTCCCCACTCCTCTTCAATAAATCAAAGGCTCCAGATAATTCTAAGACACAAATTCATTTGCGTTGATTAGGTACTCTAAACCTGACATACGTCAAACTGGCAGAAACGCTCAAACTCGTATCAATGAAACCCAAGAGCTCATTCAGAAACCATAAAAGAAATTGCAACTATGCGCTACAACTCAATGATAATACCTAATCACACATCTAATGAAATATGAAAATCCTACATACCAAGAAGAAAGGAATAAAACTGAGTTTACTTGTGCCATTAGAAATTAATAATGTCCAGATGCCCCCCTTGCTGAATAATATGAGCCATTAATATTATACTCACATTTAAGAACAGCACAATGTGCAGAAACAATTGTCATATTTAAACAATATACGTACTAATGAAAATTTATTATAGTGCTTAAATTTAATTTATAGATTTAGTATCAAGATTTTACAAAAGACTGTGCACGATAATTGTCTATGCGAAACTATATACTCGCACGCTCACACACACACCCTTATGTAATAGAAAGAAAGAGAGCCGGAGAGAACAATTCGCATCGAGAGAGCGTAACGCGTGACGATTTCTGCTAGCTAACTCCTGCCGTAAGCCGCGTTTAGGAACTTTGCTCCAAAAATATGTTGGATCAAATTTTCAACAATATATTTTTTTATAATAATTCAAAGCTTGGAACAAATGTTCAAACGAAGTTTTATTCTCAAAATGGATATAAAATTAATCTGTATAGTTACTTGAACACTTGGGCCAGCGGTAGGAAAGTAAATTTAATATAATAAAGTAAAGCCAACTTCCACCCTTGTGAAACTTGCGTTGCCTCAAACAAATAGGCAGGTACACACTTTAAACTTAAAAAAAACTAGCTAAGAACAATATGGATCATCATAAAACTAGATCAATAAAAGCTACGATAAACTCAATTAGCTAGCAGCTAGAGAAAACCCTCGATCAAGTCAACTTTCAAATGAAATAAAACTAAATCAAAATTGATTCATCCGTTTGGAAGTAGATACATATCTTAAACTTACATCACCATTCTGTTTGCGTAGGTGGTTGAAAAGCACTTTATGAAAAAGAAATGAAAGTCAGACTCTTTCTTTCTTTGAGTATAACTTCAATGAATGCCGGGTTGCAGCTAGTTAAATTATAGGAAAATTCTTCCTCTTAACTTCTATCTTAATAAAATTATATGTTGAATCTTAGGAATTATACTGAATGATAATTACTTTTCCCTAACAAGTTATCTAATATTTTTTGCAATTATTCTCAACTTCTCTCATTTAATTGTGAATAAAAGTTGAAATACATGGCTCGTTTATTCTCATTTCAGGAGACTCATTAGAGACGAGAGAACGTTCTTCAGCGGCTTTTGTGAACACGATATTGTGGCGTAACTTTTAAAAATTCTCAAGTTGGTGTTCTCTTAATTGCCAAAGAATTATTTTTTTGGAAAATGTGTAGAACAGTTGGAGGATTTCTCACAGGGAAACGTTGTCTGGTTTTTAGTAAAATTATTGTTTTAAGTATTTGTTGTCTCATGGGACAATATTTTATTCAATGAATTTTAAAGAGAAAAATAATAAATATTCTTTATTGCAAAATTATAAAGAAAATCATGATTGGATATTTGAGTACTGAGTTTATTGACGAAAGAAACTTGTTACCGTCTAAAACTATCGAGTGTTAATTATTGTCCGCGCGTCATATGTCTTCTTTTTTTTCTTTAGAACTCTGAACTTTTCCAAGTAGTACTCTACCAATTTGTCAATTCATTCAGAGAGATTTCTTAATCCCTATGCAGGCCCTTGACTATGCAATGAACAATGGCAACCAACGCCAGTTGGTTGAAAAGATCAGTCACAACGAATTCAGTGCTCTCTCGATCATTATAATTGAACAATAATTGAACAGCCGTATTAATATTCAGTACTAGTTATGTTACAATGATAATGATAATATAAGACCGTGACAGTTTTACTATCAAAATAAACTAATAATATCTAAGATAGATAGTGAATACAGCTCGAAGTCATTAAATTCCTTGACGTGTTCTTCATGAAAGAAAACTAGCTTCCTCATTATTATTCGACTCAGTGATTATATAAAAACATAAGTGGAGTACTCTTGGTTTCCGTCTCGTCAGCTTTAAAAATAAATCAATTCTTATATTTCTTTACCAAGAGACCAAGACCCACATGGTAAAAATAGATACTTTGACCAACTGAAAGACAGATCTAACTTGAAAGTGTATCCCTTTTGCAAATGATTGAATGAAATCTCATCAAATTGGTCGATTTGCTTATAATGGAACATTTGACGTAAGAGCTCTTTTTCTCAAACTAAGGCCCATATGAAGTGATAGATGTAATAAATGACGTCATCTATCGCATTTGTAGGCTACCAAGAATGTCCTTCCATTTTGTGCTTTAGAAACTGGAAGTTCTTAATATTATGCTACATTTCTTCTCTTTTTATTTGCAGCAACACTTTCCCCATTCCGCATAGACTTTAGTTTTCATTATGTGATATAAGGCTGATTATATTTTGAATTTTTCTTTCGTTGCATTGTAATTTTAGAGTTCAGATTTGTTCAAATAAATCAAATTTGGAAAATCATACAGAAGCCAGCTTCCAATTGACGATGTACTATGTAATATTATCAAAGATTTTTACCCTTCAGAATAATATAAGAGAAGTTTTCAAGATGAAAATGAAGTAGAATAACCACTACTGGGTTTCCATTCTATCGGAAATTTTTAATATATACATTTCGATGAACTCTATATTCTAAACTATATACCCTCTAAAATCGTCGTGCAAGCGCACATGAATGCATAAAAATCAATTGACCGCATAAAAATTCCTATTGAAGTATTTTCTCCATCGACTATTTCGAATAGAACCAATAGTGTATAATAATATATTATATACGATGCATATGTATATATAGTACCCCCTGGCAAACTTGATCGATTGCTAGTTGGAAATTGTCGTTTAACTTTGATTGTCAGCATTGTAATTGCATACCGAAGTGTCTGGAATTGGGAACATTACTAGAAGACAGATTGCTTCTTGATGACATTCAAAGCAGACAACATTATCGATTTGTTTTACTTTAAAATATTCTCAATTGACTGTAATTTATGGAGCATTGAAATAAAATTTTAAAAAAATTATATGAGCACTATGTGCACATATCTGAAGTGAAACTTCTTAAACGTGAACAGCTGGATTAAATTGAAATATTTATTTGTTTTTATTTTCAAATACTTCAACAATAAGAAAAGGCAGTTAATTGTATGCAAAAACTGAGTTAATCTAGCTCACCATATTTCATTTATGCAACAGTATATCATTCACCTACTTATATAATTCCATTGACTGACTCCGACGAGTAAACGTATTTTTGATTTATAGTTATATCTATTAAAAGTAAGAATTCCGCGAAAAACCATTGTGAAATCCAGTCTGAAAAGTAAGTTTCTCATTATTTCCTTTGCCGATATACGAAATTTTTCATCCTCGTAACTCACCTTTTGTAACATACTTATAAATAAACATATTATACCTTGAAGGCTTTGAGTCCAAATTGTATATTGATCCAATTAACTTTATATCATTTTTTGAACAAAAAGTCACATAGTTTAGCAATAACACAAGTTTCTAAAGGTTTTCTTTCTGTCGATTCTCTTTTTTGCGTTTCCAATAACATCAATATTAATATATTTAAGAAACATTAGGTACTATACATATCTCTATTTGATTGACTTAAATTTTTAGATTAAATTGTTCTTTTATTACTCATTGTTTAGGTATTTGTAGGTAAGCCCTATATTTCTTGACGTATTTTGAAAATTCTTGCACCAAACGAAAGCTTAAGTCTTGCAGAATCCGACGCCTGTGAGAAACCCCAAAATAATTGTTGTGTAAATTATTGTCAGAGTTCGATGCGGACTTGTATTGTACAAAATATTCAGAAAAGATTAGGGAAAATTTTGGTGCAACAATCATTTCGATAGCGTGGGCATGTCAAAAGTTATTTTTTTTTTATTTAAATGGATGCGCGTCGCGCCGCATTTCCGTCAATTCGCTAGGCCAACCCCAGTTGCCATTATCTGCTGTTAATCCAAGCGCTGTTGCTTAAGTATATTTATTTCCAAAAAACAGAACGCGCTTATACCCGTGTGGGTGGGCAACTTTTTTGAGATAAAATATTCCCTCAAGAAAGATAATTATTTATAACAGAGAAGCTAGTAAAACAATACAAATGTTTCTATTATTGTGTATTTTACAAAAATGTACATTTTTTTTCCTTACATACCTAACATTAAAATATAGGTTACAAAAGTAAGTCAGCAATTTACAAACTGTTTTTCGTTTTGACTTTCGTTACATCATTTCGAATGACTGTAGCGGTGTGGTATATGTTGGGGTGTGTCTTATGGGAAGATTTGATTGTCAAATTTGAAATCTCCTGCGGGCTCTCGGAATATGCAGAAGTTGGATCTGTGTGTGTACTATTTGAGTTATCATCGATAACATGTTTACTCATATTTTAACGAATAGTCTGGACACGAAACATAACAGCTGAAGTTCCAGCTTCGTCTGCCAGATTCACAAATTCTATTTGAAATGTTAAACACAGCTTCGATGTCTGAAGAACGGGTATATTTCGTAATCTATGCCAGCGGTGGATGCATGGGTGTGGACTTATAATCTGTTTACTCATATTTTGAAGAATTGTTTGGACACAAAACACAACCGACTGTGGCTTCTGTGGTGAGAATAGTTCCATTGTTGAAGCCAAAATACTTGGTTCATATCGTGCGATCGCTGTTCTCGGTTTTCGACATATACAATAAAGTGATAGACTGCGATAAATTAAGAAATAAAAATTCAAAATGGTTCATCAGATAGAAACAAAAACTGCAATTAGGTACTGTACGACTGTCGTACCTACTATCTAACACGTAGCGAACTAGTTACTATGACAGGGATTTCGATGATAAGTTTAACCTTGAAATCGTGGCACGGTATTAGCAGGACATACCTATGCATCAATGTTCTGAAGATGAAATAAAATATGACCCTCATATAACATGATATTCCCAAAGCCATTTTTTTCGTTCACGAGAATGCAGGAATAGACATCTGTTCTATAAGGTAAACCGATCTCTACTTCTCAAATTTTGAGACGGTAGTACTGTAAGAACCCAAAATTGGCAGACACAACTTCAAAAGAATTAATATTATTTTATATTTCTCAGTTCACCAACTTGAAACATCGGTCCTATTTTTATAAAAAATATTTATTTCTCCCTTTTGAGTGTAACATTAGTCACGAAAATCGTTGAACGTTCTCTGATACCAAAGACGATAGAACTTATCCTATTAACCACGTATATTCTTTGCATATACTTGTTATTATTTAAACATCTCAAAACATCGTCGGAAATACGCATAAGTATTTTAGATTTTCCCAATTTACCACAGCTCTAACTCGAAAACTGTAACTCTAAGGAAAAAATGGTCATTATAAATGTTGCTACAAATAATCTGGTCTTTCACTGGTTGCCTCAGATTTTCAATTTTTGAAAGAAATTGCCCCCTCCACATAGCGAAAACATACATATTTGAGATTTTAACATCGCTGTAACCCGAAACTCGTAACTCTTTTGAAAACATTTTCAATTTAAAACATTTCCGGATATTGTCCTATCTTTAATTCTGCCACCTCAGATTTTCGATTTTTGAGAAAAATTGACCCCTTCACCCTTTTCGGAGGTTTTTTTCAAATGAATCAGAACTCATCAAAATCGGAGTAGGTTTACTATATACAAAGCAAGCACACAGCAAAAAAAAAACACACCTCCTCCGTTGGGGTTCGTCAGTCAATAACTACATCTGCAACCACTTTGACACAATGAAAAATTTATCGTCAGGTAATCATACTGATTTCAAGCCCCATCCGTACTAGTTTAGGTTTTTCTATATTTAATTCAATTTACTCCATAAAACATATGAACTGATATTTTGGGAAAATATAATAAAAGAATAGAATAGAAAGAGTTTGTTATGCTTAAACAATTAATCATAGTCTGTCATAAAGTTACTAAAATATTTTTGTATCAATAGAGCCAAGCACTCTTTATAATATACTATGTGAAGTTCAATTCAAAAATAATATATTTAAAAGACAAGAAACCATGCATATAACGCCGGCCAAGAGCGATTCGCAGATTCGCACCCAAAGGTTTCCGTGCCATCGTACAAGAACTATCTATCTATTACGGTTCAAAATATACAGGCATTATTATGAATATCGCGCAAAAGCAAAAGTTTATAATGGTTGTAGAAGTCCATTCTCGAAGTTTATGTTACGGGGACCTACATTTTATTTACCTACTTGTTATTATAGCAGCTATTATATTACTTTTTGAAAATTTTATACGGATTATTAAGGTAAACAAAATACCCTGAAAAGTCAGTTTTCATATGGGCCCCCTATTATTTTCTAAATTTAAACTATTTTTTCTTATAATGGCTTTAAAAATACATACCTATTCTTGAAACTTATTAACTATCTACCTATCATCAGATACGACACGCTGACAGAGGGGCGTATAGACAGACAGCGGAGCTTTATTGATAATGTTGACACCCTCTGGGTACGTAACCCTAAAACTATTTATTTTGCAAAATAGTAATCATGTGATTGAAGTTTTTTCGATGTCATCAAAAGAAACACCAACAGAATGAAATGTGATCACACTCTGATGAGATCTCACTACTTTCCATATTATGCGGCATTTTCTTTTGCATTACCTTTTTTTTGTATCCTCCACAGCGCTGTGTTATCGATCTAAAATGGAATTTCAACAATGCGTTCATTTAATAATACGAATCAGATGGATGAATAGAATTGAACTCAAATATTTACTCTTCGTCAATTCGCATCTCGTTAACCATTTAACATACCTATAGTAAGTGCTGTACGTGACGATGCAGAATGTTTGAAATCCAGTTTTGTTGGCGGAGGTGAGCAAATAAAGGCTTCGATAGACAATGTTGTTCTTAAATGGTGAAATTGTTGAACGCATATCAACTAATCCATGTGCCGATCTTTATTTATTGGTGAAATAATTTTCCAGTCATATTATATCGATTGAAATACTTATTTACAAATCGTTTAATATAATTCCCTAAAATTATTTATCGTCCAATTGAAGAGTTTTGCTTATTATGTGATATCAAAGTAAAGACCATTTTGATATCTTCACTTTATCATGCTCCGTAGACTTCTGTCAGCAACTCTACTCTATGTAGGTACCTCATCTCTTTCTCAATGTTTCCATATCCTATGCTTATATTCGTCTTTTTTTGTTTTTTTGAGTTATATATATTGTAACGTGGATAGCATGTACTCATGGTTGTTATTCGCTTTAGTATCTATAAGTTCTAATATCTTATTTGCTATAGATGTTTCATTTGTAGTTCATTAATCAGTTCTAGAAATGGTAGATTTATTCTCGAACCTTCCATAAACCATATGTGAGGTACATTTTGTCACAGTATTGTCGGTTCGACAAGCTTCTAGAACGTTATTACAAACGTCTAGTTAATCATAGAACATTCTCGATTAATGTAATGGTAGGATTCAGATATATAAAGCATGTCGATCACGTATCACAGTCAGTTTATAGAAGTCGATTAATGTCAGTCTATGAAATAACTTCAGTAGAGACGGTGTGTGGCAGTTTAGATAGTCAATGTGACAAGTCAAGCTGTGACAGTTGTACTAATATGGAAGGTGGTGTACAGAATGTTGTAAATAGACCCTCAAGAAGCAGTATAGGAACTTTGGAGTATTACGCATATGAACTCACCGCAGAACGTTTAGCACAGGGTCAAACGTTACACTTAGTATCATAATTGGATACTTCGCATTTTGATGAGAGTATATGGTGAAGACCCGATCGAAAGATTAGGGGGAAATGGCTAATATTGAAGATCTTATGAAGATCCTGAAAAAGGAAACAGAAGAGCAACTTAGACAAATCTTGGAAGGACTGGCAAGAATTAGAGACAAGGAAAAGCAGAATGGGCAAGAATTAGACTAGAACGTAAGGAACAACATAAAAGAATTATGCTAGAATATAAAGCAGAACGGACGTAAATTAGACGAGATAAAGAAGAACCGGAAAGAATTAGACGAGAATATGAAGAAGAATAGACAAGAATAAAAGAAGAATATGAAGAAGAACTGGCTAGAATTAAATATGAATATAATGAAGAACAGGCTAGAATTAGGCGAGCCTGAGGGTCGTAAGAGTCCTGGCTTCGGCTATACATATACTAAAATTAGAGAGATACAGTAATTTTTACGCACACTTTGACGATAATTCTATGGCATCATATATTTATACTCAACGACTTAAAATTGTAACGTTTAAACTTATGCTAAATGTTGTGGGGTGAGTTCATTTGCGTAATACTCCAAAGCTCGCAGATTGCTTCTTGAAGGTTTACTTACTTTGTACACCAACTTCCGTAGTAGTATAACGGTCACAACTTGACTTTGACAATCTAAACTACCACAGACTTCACCGTCTGTACTGTACAAATTTCATAGACTGACTTTAATCGACTTCTATAATAATGTAGAGACTTGCCAAACTGACAATACTGTGACAAACTGTAGGTACCTGACATATAGTTTGTGGAAGTTTCCTGAATAAATCTACCATTTCTAGAACTAACTCATGAACTACACATGAAACAACTATAGCAAATAAGGTATTACAACAAATAGATACTAAAACGAATAATAACCTTAAGTACATGACAAACTATCCACGTTACACTGCGCCCTTCTTAGCTTTGATCGTCCCGATCTAACGTCACCTCAGTCCCTTTGTACGGTGAAAGTCTGTCGAAATATCACCACTTTCATTTTATTGAGTGGCGATTTTTGAGTCGTTAATCCTCTTCATAGCGGAAGCGGAATATGTTCCCTCCTATTGTTTGTCAAACTTTGGAGAACGACCCTTTCGTTGTACAACCCCACTTTATCACCAGTTTTAAATAGACCCGCTTCTGTACGAAAATTATATCGGGTCTTCATTCAGACCAAGGCCGGAATTTTGAGTCGGAAATCCAAATGAATACTAAAACGAATAACAACCATAAATACTTGACAAACTATCCACGTTACAATATCGAAGATTCTTCTATCTAACATTTTAAGACGAGATATGGGGGAGAGTTTGATAGTTCCTACCCTATCTCTAAAATTATTTTTAAATTTAGAAAAAAAAATTAAATAATTATAAAAAATATATCAATCAAATGGAGAATGCGAGAATATTATGTCCTAGCCAATTATATTGATCGTGACGCATTCGCCATTTTTTAAAAAAACAAAGTGGTATAAGAGCTACTGTTCTGCGGTTTAGTACACAAAATTAGAAGATTTAAACAAAAATGTACGACCCTAAACAGTTTCTGCAGAAAATTGAACGTCTTATACCAAATGCATTTCTTTCTTCATCTTTGAAAACTAGAAGAAATAATACATATTATGAAGTACATAGGTGCTTACCTACCTATCGGGTAGAATATCTTTAGTGTTTATTAATTTTTAAGACCACCATTCTGAAGCTTCTTCTATTCTTCATAAGATAACTGTGCTCATACTTTTGTATTAACTATTAGAATAAAAAAAACTAAAAAAAAACAAACAAGAAAAAGTACACACAATCTAGTCAACTTAAAAACAAAAACTGACTCAAAATCGATTCATCTGTTTGTGAGTTACGACGTCACAGACAAATAGACAGATACAAAAAGACATGAAGATTTAATTCTACATTGCTCCAAACAGAAAAACAGATACACCCGTTAATCTGAATCAACGAAGAACTAAAACTATGAACCTTTTCGATATACTTCATCCGTTTGGAAGCTACAAGAAAAGAGACTGATGGTTTTTGATTCAAAATAACGCTAGAGAATACTCGTTTCTTCTAATGAACAAATTGTCCATTTATGGATTCATAGGAGTGATATTTACAATTAATGTTAGTTGAGTGTTAGAAAATAATTACATAATCTGAACCTTATAGGTGGTAAAGTATATCTTAAGTGAATTATAAGTTTTATATTTACAGATGGCAGAACAATATCTGCTGCGTCATCCAGTTGACCTACATAAGAGATAATGAAAATAATCGAATCCACTTCCTATCAAGTACTTTTCCAATTTTGAAATAAGTTCATCAACCATCGTGTCGGCTGAAAAACTTCTCAACTTTCCTTTCTTGAAACGTCGATTTTTTTTCTCTCTCATTCGAGAGTCCTTCATCATAATTGAATAAGTACTTCAATTTGGGGATCAGACGTGAGAGCAGAAAATCATCGGCCTCTTTTCTACCATCTTAATAGAATAATTCCACTTCTACTCTCGTCTCAATTGTCTGTAACAAGATATTTCCAATATCGAGCTTTGCTGGTCTTTGTGTGAAAGATAAGAGATGATGAAAACTAAAAGTTATCCAGAACACGGAAGTCAAATATATGATTTCAAAAGAATCATTGTAGGAAAGAAAACAAATTATAATACTATACACTAACCGACCATGTGAAGTTTTAAAAATATCTGACAATCTATACACACGGCAAAGTGTTGGTCAAGTTCGTATTACAAAAGGCTAACACACATGCAGTAGGTTATATTACACGAACAATTTCACATCAATCTCGGTCCTCCCATAACTTAAAATCTATTTGATCTATTTGACTCTTTTTTAATTTACAAATGTCAGTTTTCAACAGAAAACCACTCACAATTGACAATATAACTATTTTTATCACTGATTCACTCACTCATCAGAAGTTTTGATTACATTCCGGAAGTAAAAAATGAATTAGCCGGTAGGTTATGGGTCGTACATATTAACTACCAAGGGAAAAATCACAAATCGTCGCATTGACGCTTATTAGTTGGCATAGACGACTAAGTAAGTTGTTAAGGGTACTTTCGAATGCTATTGTCACGAGTTTGCGATATAGAGTGGGCGCGGACGCCATATAGATAGCGGAGCATCCTGACGAGTACGGACATTGGTGGGGCTCGAGTAGTATGAGCGTAAGGCATACTGCTATTGGTCACCGATACATGTCAACGTCAAGATTATGTCCCGAAACATCTAGTGAGTTTGCGCTATTATTGGAATGTTTCCTTGGTGTTGGAAGATTTCTGTTGAAGATTCGAGATGGAGGTGCTTGCCTATATATTGAAAAGGATTTGCTGCGGAGTGAATCAGTCCAGTCCAGTCAGCCCGATACAGACAGGGAGTCAGTCAGTATAGTGCAGTCGAGTGAGCCAGTACGGTGGAGACCTGTAGTGCGGTGAAGACCGGCGATACGCTGGAGACTGACAGTATGGTGAAGTTTGTCAGGACCGGCAGTGCGGAGTGGCCCGGCTGTTCGTTGCGTCCCTTGTAGGGGTCACCAACAATATAAATAAATAACGCTCGGTTCAAATACGGTTGTAAATAGTGTAAATAATAAATATAAATTGTACATAGTAGTAGTAGTAGTGTAAAATATATAAATAATGTATATAAGTAAATAGACTGTGATATTCTTAGTGGTGAATTGGATAAATTTGCATCATATTAATGAACGATTTTACTCCTAATTGCAGCTAAGGCGTTCTTGCAGTGAGAATAAACGATTCAAGTAATTCATTAGAGAGAAGAGAGATACTTGACGAACGAAAACGAATGATATTCCAGTAAAAAACCTAAATATGAAAGAAAACCAAGTCGTAACGAAAAAAAATATCTTCATGAATGTTATTAGTTATTAGTTTCCACAGGCATTAGACGAGAAACGACAATGGGAACATGTCATGCTGCACACTATTTTGGACACGGACTACCGTGCCACCTAAAGTAGCTATGTAAGAATATGAAGAAGAAACTATAAAATATAACAAAATTGCAATTTTATTGCAAGGAATGTTATTAATATCCACAGAAATAAGGCATTCTTATAGTCCAGCTTGACTGTATAAATTACGTATTATTTCTCTATTTAATGCTTCTTAGGTATAATTAATGCACTAACTGAACAATAGTTCCATTTTGCTTGAACTATCTCGGAGAAATTATTCACATTCTTCAATAATGCCTGATGTTCAACAAGTCTACAGAAATGGATCAAGATGAAATTAAAGTTAGTTCTCATCCAAGATATCTCCATATACCTACTTAAAACTCATGTTCCCAAAATAGTTAACGAACTAACTTCTTCATTTTGAGATGAACATTTCCGTTTCACTTATTAGCATACCTAAGCCACCAGATTTAGATGTGATAGGAAACAATACCTAATTGTGGTTATGTTTCGCACTAATTTATAGTTCCATCTTTATGTGAAAGACAAGTTTCCATTTATGTTGATATCTAATTGGTTATTTACCAAATTATACCTCTTTCTGAACACAAATCAGCTTGATTTTGAACACAAACATTATCTCAATTTTTTTCTTTGCTTTTCTGTGCTCGTCGGCAACGATAATATTGCCAGCGTTCTTGTCAACAGAAATTAAAGCTTCTCGTTCGCTAACTCTGAGATTCAAATTTTTTTTTGCTACAGCAGTCGGTATAGTAACTCGTAAATGTCACATTATAAAAAAATATGGTTCAAGTAGTTAATTTTTGGTTTCAACTTCTGTACATTAAAATAAACAAAGTGAGAAATAAAGAAAGAAAAACTAACAATAACAGTCATTATTTGCTATAGCAATCACGATTTTCATCAGCTGTCGATAGACGCTGCCGCTAGGCAATGGCTAGGCATTACCCACGCCGCTGAGAAGTAGTCCCAATCTTTATTTATTTTAGAAAAGCTATAATAACATAATATATAGCCTATGTCACCCGCGCGGATATAGTAAATACCATAAAAATTATTGAAATCGGATAAGTCGTTTTCGAGATTCTCGTGGTCATACGAAAAGTCCTTACTCGTATATATATATTACTATAGATAAGTACTTCGATATTGCTATTTAGGTCTAGGCCATGAATGAAATTATATTTCTGTTAAGGGTTCCATACATGATGGAAGCGGTTCATGAACTAGGTTGATGATCCTAGTTGACCAATACGAAATCAGGTTCAAGAAACCACGGGAAAAACAGTACCATTCTGTAAGAGGTTTTTTTATTAAGAATATTAATGTTTCTCGACACTGGCTATTAATTGTCACAGGTACAGTATATAAAAAGTCAATTATCACTTATAATCTTCATAAAGCTTAATTTTTTTGAGTTGCAGTTTTCTTTAAAAAAATACAGAGAAAATTTTATAGGTAACAAAAAAGTAAATACAACATTTGACAGTTTATAAATAAATATTTTTCAAAAATAGGTCGTGTCCACAGCAGTGTCTGATTACAGTCGATTAGTAATCAAAAATCAGTATCTTGTGGACACGATTGATTACTGATGCATCGCTTAGCTCATCTGTCAAATTGACATCTGTATGTTGACTGCCAAATGAATAGAAATGTTTTAAATTCGCACATTTTATTTATAAGAAAGATTAAAACGATTGAAAATGAAAGGAGATACTTTATTGTCCGTAGAAAATCTATCATGTTCGAAACACATTGAAAAATTGAGGAAACAGATAGCTCCAATAATTGGTATTCTATTTAAAATAAGAAATTATTTACCTTCAACATACCTGAAATTAATATAATTTACTTTAGTTTATTCAAACCTTCAATATTTAATTTCAGTTCATATTCGAACTGAATTAAAGAGAACACACAGTTAATTTATATAAACCGCTTTTTGATAGGTACTCGTTCATTATATAAAATAAAAAAATATATATTCATTCATCTTGTCGTAAATAATTTGAAACATTCAAATTTAGTTTTCAGATTCAAAAGTGATCAACACATTCATTTGACTAAATGTTCCTATAATCAAGACCTCGTATATTATACTTACCTACCTATAGATGTATTTATATTGTTGGTTTTGCGCCTGAGTTACTTTAACTGCTAGAAAACGAACCAATTTTAATGTCAACTAGTCTAAATTGACAACTTTTATATAATATTTATTCCACCACCACAAAAAAATATTATTTATACAACCCTCAATCAGATGATGAGCATTTGACTTCCTTCAAAGTTAAATAGACTTTATTTGACAGTTATACAGTAAAGTACCTAGTATATATACTCTTGCTTCTTTCACAAACAGACAAATACAATTGCTTTTATCTTCCATTCTGTGTTTGTGGTAGATGCCCAATTGATGGATCTAGACAAACGAAATTGAATTGAAACCGATGTGATTCCGTTAAGCTATATAGACTAACTACTATAGAGTATTGTGGATGTGCACTTTGAAATTTACCAACGCATTTGAAAGCTTCCATGCTGCCAATTTGCTCTATCATTGAGAACTGTTTGCTTTGACATGGATAATATTAATTGTCTTTTATTATTCAAAGCTTCTTTGATTATTATGCGCATCGAACAATATGAAACCATTATAATAATCCTTTTCCACCGCTACTCTAACTAGCCTAAGAGTGACTGCAAAAAACAATGGAGATCACTTCATTATCCTAACTTACTCTCTCTCTTTTTTTGAATTGGTGTAGGTACTTACGATATGGAAAGTGTTGTAATCGTCTTAAGTCATGGTAAAGAGATATAAAAAGACATATAACGAGAAAAGAGTAAATGATGCAAAAAAAGTTGGTCCAGAAACTTGAAGACTTATATATGATTGAAAAATGAATCGAATACTTGGGCTTCAATTGAGTGCAATAAAGCAAGCGGTTGGTATAAACGATATAAATGAGAAATGTTTATTAATTGCTAGTGACATTTTATGCTTCCCTCTTTCCATTATTATAAATATCTCTTACGTGCTGGACAATAGTCTGATAAATTGAAAATATCCAAGTCAATACCAACATATGAAAATAAGATAGCAAGAAATGGCATATGTATTTATATATAAACATCAGTTTACAATCTTAATTCACAAAAGTTATTGATTATGGTTTTAGTACAAGACTAACTTTCTAGAAGATAAACATATCTTATCGGACCGACAACACGGTTTCAGACAGAAAAGGTCGACTGAATGTCGACTAGGCCCATTCTGTTATAGTATCTACAATTACATTAACAACAAACAAACTCTTATTGTCCTATATTTTGTCCAGGCCAGAGATTTTGTTATTTACAGTAAATCACAATTTGCTTTTGGAAAACATTTTTGATTTGAAGTGTGTGATTTCGCTAATGATTGGGGATCAAATTATCTGGGAGATATTAACACAAATCGTAGTTCAATACCTTTGTTCAGTCGGATATAGCAATCATAAAAATAGGTGTGCCACATGGTTCAATTCTCGGTCCATTGCTTTTTATAATATTCATGGCCGATATTCCGTACACGTGTAATACTGCAAGCGTAATTTACGCTGATGAGACCATTCAACTGGAAACTAATGAAGTACTTCTCAGATCCATCAGCTTATCAGATACCTACAGCTGCTCATGAATTTTACCAATGGTTCACACACAACGGTCTTTTGGTGAACACTAAAAAAACATTACATATGCTAGACCAAGAAAAAAATTCTCTCTTGACTTCAGTCCTATAATAAAAATCACAAGTCAGTCGGAGAAAATTTATAGGCTAAACTATCAAAAAAAAGGACATGGGAAAACATTTCGAAAACTTAATTTCTAGATTGAGCAGCATTTATTTTCTTTTAAGACTAAGGTAAACTGTCTCGTTGAATGTTCTAAAAACAGCATTTTCTCAGAAACATTGCAAGCAAATATTTGATCTCTATATATAGGGTGTTTCATAATAGGTATATGCGTAGGACTTGAAAATGTGATAGCTCGGCCAAAAATATGAAAAAAAGTTTTATATAAACTTATCCTCTAAAATGCACCGTTTTCGAGATGAATGGGAGTTGAAATTGAAAAACAAAATCTTTTCTTGTGAATAACCCCGGAACCGTTTATCGCACAGAGCACAAGTTTTGAGTATGAAAAAATCATAAAATCATAATTGGTGAAGATTTTGAAGGAATAGTGTTTGCTTTTCTCCCCAAACCATAATTTTTCCATTTGCGTAGAAATTGGGGAGAAAAATATCCACTCCTTCAAAATATTCACTAATTATGACAACAAAAACTTTTTTCTTGCTCAAAACTTAGCTTATTATGAGTGGAAAATACTCACAAAAAGCTGTTTTCCGTATAATTCAACACCCTCTATTTCGAAAATGGTGCATTTTAGAGGATAAGTTATTAAGAAATTTTATTCATACTTTTGGACGAGCTATCACATCCTCAAGTCCTGCGCATATATTATGAAACACCCTGTATATCTGATCATAACGAAAATGAAAAACCGAGAATCTGAATATATATAGAGTAATAATGACACATACATACAATACCCGTAAAGGCCACAATTTACGTCTTCCATTCTAGAGACTTAATTGCTGGGAAAAATTCACACATATATCAAGTGATATTATTTATTATAATCACTTTGTAAATATGTATATTCGTCACAATTTCGAACTCCCCCCCTAGGATAGTTTATCATGTACTTACGGTTACTATTCATTTAGTCTCTATTTATTTCCACTACATTATTTACTACAGTTGCTGATTGTGTAGTTCAATAATTAGTACTCGAAGTGGTAGATTTATTCTCGAACCTTCTACAAACTATATGTGAGGTACAGTTTGTCACAGTATTAACAGTTTGATAAGCTTCTAGGACATTATTACAAGCGTCTAGATAATCATAGAACATTCTCAATAAATGTCATGTCAAGATTCAGATATATAAAGCCGTGTCGATCATGGGTCACAGTTAGTATTATTGGTTCAGTATGTGGAACCAGATGTTAATAGTAGTTCAGTCGGTAAATACAGTGACAGTTTAGATTGTCAAGTTGACAATTGGTGACAGTTGTACTATAACAAAAGGTCGTGTACAAGGTGTTGAAAATAAACGTTTTTGGAAGCAATCTGCGAATTTTTGAGTATTACGCAAGTGAACTCACCCCATAACGTTTAGCAAAGGGTTACACGTTACAATATTGTATTTATATTATACTGTGGGTATTTATCTTTTATTTTATTCATCTTTTATTTTTCATTATAATCCAGTGCATCAAGTTGAATATTCTAATTCGTTAAAGATAGTGAGAGTAAATGTAAGTTTTTTTGACCGACTTCTCAAACGGAGGAGTTCTATACAATTCGACTGTATGCGTCCCCTAAAAAAATGAATAAAACTCATTTTAATTATATATAAATACATAAAATTCAAAAATAGAAGTGTAAAAAGTGATCTATACACTTATTGATATGTCTAATCTCGAATATGTTACGCAACTGATTTACCCCCCTCGGTTGAATTGATCCGTATCACGTGTTTTCATGGCAGAAGCCATTATTCGTGAAGCAAACTGTATCTAGCTATCCATCTAGAAAATATATTTGACGGCTATAATCAAAAAGTGACTCCCAACAATTTGTGCAATTTCTTATCCACAATCCTGAGAGCTTTTTTCGTGCTACAGTCTTGAGCACACCACGGTTATTTTAGAGCAGCCATTGCGAACAAGCTACCCCTTAAGCCACAGGCGTACGGATTCGGTACCCTACAAAACACCAAAAGGGACTCATTCATCTGGACCAACAACAAGGCCTATAACTGGAAATTGGTTATTTAACTTAGAGAGCTTAGACTCGTTAATTGCTGTTGAAAACTGGAGACATGAACTTACTTTAATGAAGGCAAGTTAGAAGTATTTTAACAGACCACAAAATAAACTCCATTCCAGATTTGCTAGCTAATTTAAATTAAATTATGTCTCGTTCAACAACCCTTTCGAAACAAATGCTCGACAAAATGATGTGAAACATCAATCTAGCGAGGACATTAGTCTCGATTGTGACCAGAAATTGATTTCGGACATTTGGGTAAAAATAAATAGAAGAGAGAATGCGCTCGACAGTGTGGGACCAATGTTCCACCCAAAATCGATAGCATGCCCTCTCAGCCATAAAATAGCTATAACATATACAGGGTCTTTAGTAAACAAATAGTTATTTCCTTATGAAAAAAAAACATAAGCTCATAAGCAGGTCATAATTCAATAGGTAGTTCAGACAGTAAGAAGGGTGCAAGGTTAGATTGTCAACGTGAGAAGAAGTATTGTAATGGAAATATGTGTACAAAGTGTTGAGAATAAACGTTGAAAGCAAACTGGGAACTGTCGAGTGAATGGCTCAAGTAAGCACACCACAGCGCTAGGCACTGGGCTAAACGTTACATTATTTAGGCTATATAAGCTTTACAGGTAGTACAACTTTAAATATTTATATCATTTAGGCATAGGTTATTATTATCAAAGTAAATTACAAGTATTTTTTTAAATATAAGGTTGGTATTCCAATTAAAATAACTAACAAAATCACGAGAGTTATTGTTCCCTCGTATAAGATCAACTCTTAGAAAATTCCCTGTAGAACCTAGTAAAACCTATATTTTCGTCGTAGGGAAAATGAGTGAGATTGAAACTCAAAAAATCTGTTGTGTCCACTCAATTTTCTATCACTCTTAATGGAATTTCTTTGAATATAAAGATCGTCTGATGAGTTCGTGTGACTATTAATTCTTTTCCTGCTTTTTCTTAGGGATACACGCTAATTTTAGGACACCCATATCTCATGACCATGGGTATATCACACTCCGGAGTATAAGTTAATCATCGTGTTACTCTTTCGTTGTTCGAAATCGATCAGAAACTTTACTTTCAATTCCTATTTTGATAACATCTGTAGAAAATCGATGATTAAACAATGACTAGTTTGTTTCGCTATAGAATATAACAACTGTTGAAAATCATTGCCGCCTACTAGGCTGCATAAATCTTTAACGAATTGACAGCCCATAAGTAGTATAAATAATAATTTTGTTTTCTATCGAAGCACATCCATCCTGCACCTGAGATTCTATATATCCATAATTGCCTCTGGTGAATGGAAACTAATAAGCTCACGTGAAGTCCTTGAAGATAGTTTCAAATCCTGTAATTTAGCAAAAGCACATCGTATTTATATTTTTATATTTTATTATATATATATTATATTATATTTTTCTATTCGCCAATCAAAACTACAAGAGAACTTATTATCCCGAAACCTAGACAACTAATGAAAATGCACAAGGTTCATGTTTTATTCAAGCTTATTGCAAGAAATAAAGATCTTGAATATATCATCAATCAAATATTTATAAAAAATCATTTGTATCAACTTGTGAGTGAAGCCTAAGAACGCATAATTTCAGACAAGTATTTTTGCATAGTCAATAATATTTTTGGTGTTTTTATAAAAAGAGACTTGAATGTTGTATGAGATTTTAGTCGATCACTTAAGATCAGAACAGATAAGATTTCAACCAACTATAACAGAAATTTTACACGAATTTAACTAAAAAATGATTTTGGCCGCAGAATTGAGATTAATATTATTAATGAGGTGAACAAAAATGCCAATCCTATCCATCAAACTTTATTTTATGTAGTTTGCACTTTATTCTATTATTGTGATCGTATCAATACAATCTCGCATAAGTTTTTGCAGAAAATATTCCCAAAACATGGAGTTCTTCGATGTTTTAGTATCATGGTAATTTGGTAAGCATGTAATTTTTGATCAACTTTCCAAACGCAGGAGATATAAAATTCCACAGTTTGTCGACCTGTTTTTTATGTCTGTTAGCGCTTTTAAAATAGTAAACGTGCTCCAATTTCCATTATTTCTTTTAAATTTGAACGAGCACAATTGAGATTTGGTCCCATTGAAAAAAAATTGACAATCAACATATCCATACCCCCCAAAGATTCTCACAAATTGGAGGGGGCAACTTTTTTTGATAATCGAAAAATTGAACTAATCAATCACACACAACTTCAAAATTACCAGTATCCATAGAAAAACTATTATTTTTTTAAAGAAAAATTGTATCAACAGATCCATGTTGGTTTCCAAATTTTCATTCATGTCAATATATTAAGGCTACATTAATAGTTAAGAGATACAAGAATCGATCTTTTTTTAGCATATTTATCATCTTATACTATCAAAACAAGCTACCTTTCAGACAAAGCGAATGTATCGAGAATAACAACTTGCCTTATCTCACTAAACACCCTGTATATTGGTGCCAGACGACGCAGTATTATGTTTTATTAATCACCTCCTTTGGTATAAATACAACGTGCCATAGAGTACTGTGATTCGGAAGCTCTGGATTTAGAGGGATTGTTTAATTTTTTATTGGCCCTCTTTTCTTCCGGTGAAATCAAGATGCTGCTATCGCTACTTATCCGTTGATTCTTTATTTGCTGTTGTGTTGAATATTGCATCAACTTTCAACCCAATCAGATGTCAAGGTAATGGGGTTCATTTCAAGAGTTCCATATTTTCATGAATCTGTTTGATTTGCTTTGGATCTAATACTAAAATCTTTGTGAAATATATTTATGTCTGTATTTGTACGTTTCGACAAAAATATGATGATATGGACGGTCCTAGGTAACGTTTGAATTGGAACCTTCTTACATAGGTAATATTTCTTGTACATTTAGGCACAAGCTGACATCCACTCTAGGTAATTGGTAATTGGTTGATTCTTCTCGAAATTCCAGGTGAACGCACTGACGCTGTCGTCTAGCGACATGAAACAAACAGTAAATAAATATTTTTTTAAAAGACGATTACTTTTAGTTGATGCACTGAATAAACTAAATAATATTAATTCTAATTGTACTAGTAATTTTGAAGTTGTAAAGTTATAGGTAGATAAAAGACCTTTGGCACTAACTTCAAAAGTACCAGAATCAATAGAATTAATCTTATTTCGTATTTTGTCCTTTGTAGTTTATGGAATAAGAAAAAAAAAGGTGTTTTACGTAAATTGGCTTTGATGTCTAAAAATATTCATAAAATTTGAAAAGAACAAACGATTGACATCACATTTCTGGGAAAATGCCAGAGAAATATCCAAAAATTTCGGAGTATATACATATATATATATATATATATATATATATATATATATATATATATATATATATATATATATATATACAATTATTTACGTCTTTTGTAGTTTTCGGAATAAGATCTTTTTATTGAATCAATTTTACTTAAATTGGTTGTAATGTTTGAAATTCTTAGTAAAATTCAACAAAAAAATTTTTTTTTTTAAAACAAAAACATCCGTTTGCCCAAAATAATTCTGAGAAAATTCTCTCAAAATATAAAAAATTTCGTAGTAAAACCTTTTTTGATTGCCGGAGTTTTTCTATACACTACAAACTAATAAATTTTACTACAATCAAATACGTAGTTTGTAGTTTACGGAAAAAGACAAATATTATTGAATCTTTTTACGTAGAATGGTTTTAGACTTCAAAAATCTTAATTAAATTCTACACAAAAATGTTTCCACTACGAATAACTACAAGCGATTGACAATAAATTTCTGAATTTTTTTTTTTAAAATATCAAAAAATGTCGAAGTAAAACATTTTTTCTTATCTCCAAGTTTTTTTAAATAGATAAATTTCACTATGATCAACTACGTCGTTTGCAGTTGACGGAAAAAGACAAATATTAATAAAATTTTACAAAAAAAGTTCTCACTATAGAAAGCTACAAGCGATTGTCAATAAAATGTTTTAGGGCCGATTTCATAATGAATCGCTAATGCGAGATTAGTTAATTATTCAATTCATATTTTTATGACAGCCTTATCACCTTATCTTCCCTTCTTTTAAAGTATCTATGTTCTATCAAAAGAATTATGATTTTATTAACGTGGGATTAAAATTAATAGGATATTAAATTTGATTATGAAATCGATTCTTGATATTTGAAAATCTTAATTAAATTTGACAAAAAAAATGTTCTTTCTACAAAAAACTACTAGAGATCGTTAATAAATTTCGGAGAAAGTTCTATAAAAATATCCAAAAATGTCGGAGTATGCCAATTTTTTTGATTTCCAGGATTTTTTGAAAAATAACTAACGATTGTTAATAAATTGCTGAATGCCCGTAACTTCCTATGCGAGAATGAGTGGAATTGCCTATAAATTTATCGACCTATGTGATGATTTAGATTTTATTTTGTATGTGCTATATATGTCTGATACATATTGGTTATTTTTCTAGTAGGTATTTCTTACATTTTCTTTTGAGTTTAATCATCTATTCTATCAAACAATATTTTACTTAATCGTCCAATAAATAACTGTGCCTCTATAATTCATCAATACCTCCATTGACATTAGCCTATTGTCTCAATTTAATTTATGCGTTGGTTCCAATCCATTTGTTTTCTGCGAATAGCCCGTTCGATAGTAATCTCTAGTTCAAACTTCCTTCTAATATCTGTCTATACTACACCCGTATATTGCCTCGTGAAGTTTTCCCAGACTGGTGTTTGTGAACTCCCTTATATGTCTGAAGTTCTTTGACTATTGTGTGATAAAGGATCGTATATTATTCACTATTTATTTCCTGTGAAATATATGGGAATATAATTCTAGGGCTCTGTATTCTTTGTATTCATAATTTGGAGAGATGGAAAGTGTTTACTACCCATAATCTAGTTTTGTATGCAGACTGTTCCTAGCAATGACCTATTAACAGAGATAGACGGAACTGTAAACTATATATTGTGTTGACATCATCCCTTGTTCGGCCACGCCTCATCACATATCACTTTCTTCCCCCCATTATTTAAATACTTGGTGTTTTAGTTGGTTTTGAATATTCTATTATATTCTTTGGTTTCAAAACTTGAAAAAACGAGTAAACGTTGCAAACTGTGCAATAAAATAGAATCCACGAACCCAGAAGTAACTTTTCATCGAAGTAGACCGTCTAAATTAAAATTTAGTAAGTTATATATTTGAATTTTGAAAGAAAATTATTGACATATAAACGTCGGTCATGGCCGTAGTGAAGAAATTATTACCTAATCATTGTTATTCCATTGAAGAGATTTTTATATTGTTTGCGCTTTTCAAAGACTTTAAAAAAGAATTATATCTACACACCTAGTTAATGATATTACTTAGTACGGGATAGGAACAAAAATCAATGTCCATTTAAGGGTCAACTGAAATTAGTAAGAAGATAAACTTAAGCCAGTATTTATATAATAGGTATATATGTCAAAAACTATAACACGTGCGGAGCATGGATATAAATCTTCCTTGCGATTATTATATGAACACAAGAAATTTAGCAAGTTTATTTGCTGAAACATACAACTTTCGGATATAGACTTTTTTACCAAGCTTCAGATTTATTTTCTGGTATTAATTATTTCAACGTATAGCAAATGAAACCTAAAAGAACGAGACGCCACTGGTGTCATATTTTCTATGCGAAAAGACGAGTACAGTGAGGCGGTGTTTAGTTAAAACTGTTGTATCCCCCCTTCTGACCGCTTCCACAGCTCATCCCCCTTGGCCAACAAAGATGTTGTCAACAGACAAAACGTATTTTATCAATCAAGTGTTCTGTCTATCTCAAGTTAATAGGTCATTGGTTCCTAATGTGTATATTACAGTCAATGTATGAAATTGGGCATTTTATATACTGTCTAGCCATTATATATATTGCCTGAACTGCTCTGCCATATATGACATACGGGACAAGTTATAAACTGACTAGGCATTATATAAAGCGCGCGAATAAAGTTAGTCATTTTATTTTCTTCATTGTTTTTAACAGACAGGAGGTTTTATAGTTGTAGTTATTATAATTATACGTTGATTAACAATGGAAGAAGACAAAATTGAAAGGTAAGTACATTATTTAATTAATTATAAGTGATTTATTTTAACACATGCATATGGAAATTCGTGTTATTTAGTGTATTCTTTCAAACAACACCTCTAAATAAAAATAAAAAATGAGCTATACAAGGTTGTTTTTATTATATTTAAATATTTAAATATATCAATGATGATGGTTTTTCAGATTTTATGAAGAATTTTATACAAGGAAAAGTAATTTTGGTAAAAACGGTGGAAGTTTAAGTCTTCAAAAATACAATAAATTAATAAAAGAAATAAAACTTTAAAAAAATGTTAGTTGTACTTGTGAAATTAATCTTATGGAGTTAAATACTTGCTCCGACAACATACTGACTCTTCGAGCGGCGAACAAATTGGAGTCAATTGGGCATGGGCAGGGTTTTCGAAGATGCCATTGTAAAAGCAACAAATGTGCATCAAATAAATGCTTATGTGAAAAAATTAAGTTTTATGCACATCAAAATGCCACAGTAGCATAAGTTGCTATAAAAAATAATTTTCAATGTTCTCTTTAATATTTTTATGTTCTTAATACTTTTTTAAAGATTTTTAATGTTTTCTATTTTCAATGTTTTAATATGTTTAATGTTTTTTAATATTTTTAATGTTTTTTTAATAAAAATAGTCTTTAATGAACATTGAAGTAATTATTTTATTTGCCATAGATTAATAATATTTAGGTAAAAAGTATACACGAAGTATAACACCAGTACCCACAATAACATTTACCTACTAAATAGGGTTCCCACCAATTTTCGACCAATGACACAACCGGAGGAGGTATACAATTCGATTGTTTGTCTGCATGTTTTAAATTTTTTTTAGATGTTCGCGCCTTATAAATTCTACATTGTACATGTCCTTCCCCCAAAAATTTCTCCCAAAGGGGCCAATTTCTTTTAAAAATCGAAAATTTTAGATAACAAAATTAAAGAGGAGACAATATCCGTAAACGGTTAAATTGGAAATTAAAAAAAAAAATAACGTAGGTTTCCGAGTAACAGCAGTGGTAGAATATATGTGTTTGCGTTATATGATGGGGTCAATTTTTGCGACTCTGCCTCTTAACCTTGAGGTTATAGGTGCGCACGGAGGATGTTTTTATAGACGAACTACTCCGTATAGTTTTGCCTTGATTGATATATTAAATTAAAGGTGCTGTTGTTCTCTGTACATTTCTGATATTATGCTGATTTGTAATGCCCATGTCAAAATATCACAGAAGGCATTGGCTTTTCGAAAAGCCTGTCCTGTGCATTTTTTTCTTATCTCACCGGCCACAAAAATAAACTATTTTATACATAATATATGTCGTATTTCGCACACCTATAGTTTGTTTCAAATGAATGATGGCGTCTGGCTTGAAAACACGAGAAACGGATCAATTCAAGCGAGGGGAGTAAATCAGTGGCGTGACGAGATTTTAACATAAGATCTGGTATTTCAATTTTTTATACGCTTTAAGGAAATTCACATAATTAGGAAGAAAAAAGCATCGATTGATTAAATGAGCAATTATATGAATGATTTATTCTTAACAATAATGCACAAACATAAAAAAATCTTTAGTTTGAATTATAAGATATATATTTATTTATCTGAATTCTCTGAAATATTTTTTTGACATTGTGAGGCCTATAAAATAAAGATTGCGTTTCCTCGACGTTGACATATATCATGGAGATAAGCTTGAAATACTGATGTCGTAGCGTAGATCGACAAACGTAGTAGAAAATTTCCATCATTCGTGAAACAAATTATACTTAGTTGCGCTTGCGGTTGAGTCGCCTGCGCTCATATTTGTAAATTTTCAGTCAAAGTTGTCATTATTGAGCTAATTTTTTGATTATTTTTTGAAATGCACAGCACAGGTAGGATTGCTGAATACATATCTAAACACATAACTCGATAGGGGTGATAAACACGTGTCCGTCTCCTTTGCTGCGTGGAATAAAATCGGATTAACCATTGAAATATATACAGCTTTTCTATTATTATACGAGTGAAGTGAGCGTGAAGTACAAGATAAATAATACCTAGAAGATCTTGAGATTTTCTTTGTAGTAGATTCCCTATAAGGAAATGTGCTCTCTTTGTATTCATATATTTATACGACTATATGAATAAAAGTTTTATTTTATCCTCAACTGATCTCCTCCCTAGAATATTTTGTGCAAGGATTCATGTACAATAAAATCAGAATACTCAAAACATCAACAAAAGACTTGACAATAACATATCCAAGGTTGAAATGGTAACATTAGGCAAGAATCTTGGAGACTTCTATAGAAAATAGTAGAAAAAATCCCGATGGCCTGTAGTCAGCGGAAAGGTAAATTTTTCAAAATTCATTGAATTGAAATCTTAACAACCTTTTCATTGTTATACCTACAAGGTATTACATAAAATTGTCATAGCCTTGCGGTTAGAGGTTTTTGTTTTGGCTGTTGAATATAAAGCAGACAGGGTTCGAGTCCACTTCAAGGCAGAATGTTTTTTTTCGCCTATTTCTTTTCAATAAATATACTATATATTTTTTTAATCAGGGTCTATATTAAGATCTCCAGAAAATGTACAATTACATAAAATTTATATTGAGGGTTCATGTTTTATCAATATTTGTTATTTTTCTTTATTAATTTTTATTTTTTTACCTGTGTATTTTATGAAAAAATGCTTCGAACAAAAGTTGTAGGTACTGATTATATCTATAACCTTAAATTATTTTCAATAATATTTACACTACGGCTCTTTTTTGATAATTTTTTTAAATGTTTGATTGGGCGCCATTTTGAAACTACTTACCCGATATTGCCCAATAACGAACTCGACCGAGATATTTGAGAGATTGATTTTTGTAGCAAATTTGAACTTGATACCTTCAAAACTGCGACCTCTATCGTGTTAACAAATTTCGTAATATCCCATATATATATATATATATATATATATATATATATATATATATATATATATATATATATATATAACTTTTGAACCAAATGTTTTTTTGGACTAACTTATAGATATATAACAACATGCCGTTGAAATTTTTTCGAAATTCAAAAGTGTGAACGATCGCAATAGGTATATTTCTATAAGAAATTTACCTAAAAACATTCTATATGTAGGTACCTATTAAGACATTAAGGTATTAAGTTCCTATAAGGGATCGATTATATAGTCGGCCTTTAAGGTAATTTTTCTTTTAATCCAAAAATTTATGCAAATTATTGCAATACTAGACTCGGATAAATCAACAAAATATACTTATCACTTAATTTCTGTCACTACCTCATATTATTGATTAATTTAATGAAACAGCAACAGACAAATACATTCTTAAATTAATCAACTCAGATTTATATAGTTCTCAAATTTCATTATCTATATTTTCCAATTTCCATCAAAATTCATGATAGATGTGATCATTTTCCATAAAAACAGCGTGTTCCGTGGCACCTCGGAGACGATTTATCGGATGCCTTAAAATATTAGATTTTATGGCATGCGTTATATGTTGAGCTTACAGAATATAGCAACTAAGTTAAAAGCATTAAATATTAACGTCCGATAATTTTTAACGCTTTTTTACAAAGTAGATTCAATTACCCCAATCAAAAGACTATGAAATTTTTAATTAAGGATAAAATTTCATGAAAGCTATTTTCTATCGTGCATCCATCAGTATTTAGGGTTGATCAAAATTTATAATATTGTTTGGTATTTCATAACTATACATAAGCTGCAATCGTTAACCTGATATCTTGAAAGACATTGTAATGTTTACGCCTTGACATGTTCTAACAGCAATTTTAAATGATGTGTGATGAATATAATTGACCTTTAGGTTCATTTAAAAGTTCGATGAAGAACATGACATAAATATAGTATTCGATAAATAAATCTGTATATACAGGCTGTTTCAAATTCGACTCTCACCATTAGGATCTCGGAAACTATAGGGAATACAAAGATGGTTAAATCGGGGTGCAGTTGCGCATTTATGTGCTCAACAATATGCCGTTTAGAATTTCTTAAAATTTCGGGTAGTTCAGGAGATATCCGGAAAAACCCGAATTGTCGGGAAATCATTTTATTTTTTCCTGGCTTTATATCTTACTAAATTTCTAAATAAATAGCACATTTACCTTGCCACTTTTTTCACTCTTTCAAAAGGTGTTAATAGTTTTGTAACCTGACGTTTCGTTTATGTGTAACTATCATGAATTTTTTTTTTCTGATGGGAGCCATATTGGCATTCAACAAATTTGAATAGCCCTTTCTATTACCTTTTTGACGATGTATAAGTTGACCTTATTGTCAAATTGACAAATTAAATAAATTACTTTTATAAAGTAGTTGGGTTTGATTTTTCCTATCGGTGACACGTAAATTACATTCTGTATTATTATCAATTGCTGAGTCGTTGGAAATGGAGTCCTCTAATGAAGAAAAATGAGATATGATAAAGCTTTATTTCATAAATGATAGAAAAAGTATGAATACATTGGAAGTGTAGTTATCCCGAGAGACGACAACCCCACCGATCTTTACTCAACTTATTGGAAACAAATTTAGCTGGGCATGGTTCCTTTAAAAAACCCAGACAAAAATCTGGAGACAAGATTGATGAAGAAACAAAAGAAATCATTATTAATGAGGTATAATTAATCTTGAGTTTTTCAAACGAGCCAAACCCATCGCGAATTCTGTCCATTAATTTGGACAATTTTGGCTGTGGTTGTCGTCTCTCGGTATACATCTTAAGATACATTTCCAATGTATTTATTCACACTGTTTCTATCATTATTGAAATAAAGTTTTATCGTATGACGTTTTTCTTCATTGGAGAACTCCATTTTCAACGACTCAGCAATTGACAATAATACAGAATGTCATTCATTTACGTGTTACCAATTGGATAAATCAAAACCAACTACTTTATAAAAGTAACCAATTTAATTTCTCGATTTTTTGGACAACAAGGCCAAGATACATCATCTAAGAGCGTCAACAACAAAACTTGATTTCATGTAAATCAGTTGATATCCTAACTGTTTATTATTTTTTGAGTTCTGGATTAGCGTTGCATTAGGATGAAATGCGAAAGTGCGATTTTCTTTCTTTTTTTAATCAGTTTTTCTTTATTTTTATTATTTTTAATTTTCTTTATATTATCTTCCAGCAACAAATTAGCAACAAATTCAGGTAATGTTGATATTAAAAAAAAACTTTTTTCCGTGGTTTTTTTCAAAATTGGTTCGAGTAACAAAATTGAGATTCTAGCAACGAATTAGCAACAAACTCCTATGCCGATTTCGATTGTTTCTGCTAACCTGTCATCGCTACCTCAACAGAGCTGCATACGACAACAATTGGAACTAAATCGAATTGTTCTGTATCATATGAGAATGGCTGAGATACGCACTCCCACATAAATCTAATTTAGTTGAAATTGATTGAACCAATCCACACGGTGTAGTTTATTAAATTTAATAAGCTCTGGGACTAATTATCTCTTTATAGAGAAATGAATTTGAATTTAAGATTTGACCCCATAAATCAGATACGCAGATACAGTAACACGTACTTACCTACAGGGTGGACCAAACTGGATGTTCCATATGTTATATACAAAGCTAGTTGGGTATTGATAAAGAAATTATCCTTTCAGTGGTAGTCTCCATGTTATAAATTAAAAAACGATGCTTGTGATGTCAAGACTTGTGATTCCCAAAAACATGCCTTTTTCTTTGTATAAATAAAAAACCTTTATAATTACAAACAATTTTGTATCAAAATATTTTTCCATATATCTAACAGCTTAGGAGCTATAGTGAGTTTTCTAAAAAGAATAGTTCAGAAGAACAAAGAATGTTACGACTAGGTGATGGCCAAAATTCCAAATACTTTTATTTAAAAACATCATTCCGTTTCTTTGACAGTTTTTCTAAAAAGCCCCTCAGCCAAAATTTCCCGCGAAATTACTAAATCAAAGTCGCAAAGCGTAGATATTGATAAGGATGCTGACAGGATACTGTAGGAAGCACATGAACAATAAGGGCCTGGACGAGGACGACCTATGTAGGTTCTGCCAGGAAGAGTAGGAAACCGCAGTTAATATAATTTGCGAATGTGAAACCTTGGTAGGAGTGCGGTTTCAATTATTCGGGGAAAATAAACCGAAGGCGGAGAGCTACGTGAAGGACTGTGTATCTAGACTGCTAAGTATGTTAAAAAGGATAAATCTAGATACTGAACTATTATGGAGAAACACAATAGACCAAAAATGGTCGACGTGGGCTAGGACACGCAACAAATCTTATCTAATCTAACCAAACCCACCTCACACATGAGCACCTACTCACTAGGGAACCCCAACCAGAGTGTTTTGCGTGTGAAGTGTCATTATCCACAAGACACATCTTAGTGGAATGCCCTTGCTTTGACGTCGAAAGCCTGAATAGCAATATACTTCGAAATTTTTGTGAAATTTTCGTTAATGGTACCTCAGAAAATTTGATCTCATTTCTCAATGTACTTTTCAAAATTTAATAATATGTATAATATACAGTGTGTCCACATTTCGATGCTCACCATTGACATATCAGTTATTATAAGAGATAGAGCAACGGTTGATTAGGCAATGTTTTTCAGAATTAAATGCTCACAACGAATATCATTTCATATCCATTCTAACGTTTTTGAGATATTTTGAAAAAACTTATTTTTGACGATATCAGTTTTGCTTTATACAGACCAAGACTCTACCAGAAACCGTGTAAGATAGGCTAGTAGGGTCTTAGTTTATGAATTTGGCTGATATTGTTTAAATCGGCATTTTTAGTTCTTATCTCCTTTAGAGATAAACTTTAATAGATGATAAAAGCTATTTTTATAACTAATCTAATAGACCAAATACCCAATATGGCTGCCATAAGAAAAACAAAAGATGGCGCTAGGAACTTGAAAACAAATGAAGATTTTCCGATAAAGTTTAAAAACTGTAACATTATTTCTTATCGAGTTATTAAGCAAAACTGAAATCGGCAAAAATTAGTTTTTTCAAAATATCTAAAAAACAAAAACGTTAGAATGGATATGAAATGATATATGTTGCGAGCATTTAATTCTGAAAAACATTGCCCATTTAACCGTTGTTCTAGCTCTTATACTAACCGATATGCCAATGGTGAGCATCGAAATGTGGACACACTGTATAAATGTGAATGTAAAACCTATTGTTCTACACAATCGCCGCAAATAGCAGATTGGCTGATGCGGCAATTTTGTTTTTGTTTCTCTTCAATAGATAAAATCGTTTCTTTTTTTGAGAATTCTATAACCTGGATACTACCAATGAAAACGAACTTTTGTTTTATTATCCAACCCGATTTATATAAATCAGCTAGGATATCGAAATTGGTTAACCCTGTAGGTGAATGAAAAATAGTGTTTATATGCTCTAAAATCTTTCTGCATTATTTTTATTCATTCCACATAGGGATGATATATCTACAAGAGCTTCAAACAATATGGACACAGTAGTGAAAAAAGTCATAGGCTTCTTGTAGTGGATAATGTAGTCTATCCCTTTTTTATTTTCATAATTTTAAATTATCTAAAATATAATATTTGAATCTATTGGATTATCTCAAATATCACAATGTCGTTCCATTCCTTAATTTGGTATCAAATATCAATTCAATCTAAATAAAGTAATATAGAATCGAGACTTCTAGCAATAGGAGACAAACACCAGGCAATGATATTTTTTGTTTCTCTATATAGAGTCTTTCAGGCTTTATTAACTACAGTTTCTAATTTTCTAGACAGCGGCAACTTGCAGCATGAAAAAAAAGCAACGAAAGAAAAAGCATTCTTTGATGAGAAAATATAGTCTCCAGAATTGGGAAAAAACAACATCCATGTTTAAGTATATAAACTCACAGAGCGCATCCAATGTAGGTATATATATATATATATACACATATATGTGTATCTGTATTTGAAATGGAAAAATGTAATGCTCAGCAATTTACTTAATGGCCACAACAGCAGAATGTTTTTCAAGAACATTTTGCCACACTATCTTGAAATTGTAATGCTGAAATGATGTTATTTCAGTGTATAATATGCTTAAGTGGATGGGTCATTTTCTTCAATGATTGTTTTTGATAAGGATGGAAACTCTTGTTTGTGTAAACGTAATGTAAAAGAAGCTCAATAACACCATTCAATTAATAAAATATATTGCGATTACCTCGAATATACTCTTTTTGTTTCGTAATTTGTGTTAGATCTACGCAGCAAAATGAATTGGACTCAAAACTATATCATCTAGATGGGTACTTTATTAGTGGATGTTAAGGTATAGGTATAGTATTGCGATTTATTCATAAAATAAATTTCTGTGGATGGGAATTTAATTAATTATTCTATTAGTATTGTTGTGAGGGATTAGGATAAGCCTTATATAGTCCATAGGCGCCGAGATGATGACTGAGGCACGTATATTATCTAAAATTAAGCGACCCAATTGTTATCCCATTGTGATTTATTGTAAGGTGGTTGCTAGTCGCAAAAAAATCATATAACGTAGCTGATTGCTAATATGCTGAAGTCAATGTATTTATAACTCACTGGTTGCGCGATACAGACTGCTTTGTTTGAGCAGTTGGAATTTTGTCGCAGTCGCAGATACGTGCTACCAAAATCGACGTCTGACAGCAACGATTGCACAATTCTCTGCAGTCGCATTGCGGTTGCAAGTTACACGATATGTAGCAAATGCAGTTCAGCAGAAAAGGTTACTTTTCTTTCTAGAAACTCACTCCAGTCGGTAGATGTTCCAGATTTATTACTATTTGGTTCATTTAGTAACGATTCAACTCAGTTGATTCGACAACATTACGTGGAAATTCAAATGAGCTCCCGACTTATCATTGTTAATTCGTTCTAAAGTCGACCATGCTTTGTGCTGCTTAACTTTGATAATCGAAATCAGATGGGCTTGCGGATTTTTTCGGACTATTGCTGGGGATTTTTATCTATCTCAGTAAAATGGTAAAATATTTTTTTTCTATTTGGATATTTCAGAATTATATTTAACCATTTCATTTAAAATACATAGTTTAATTCTGGTATGAAATAATTATACCTCGGGGTAAAATTGCCTCCGGTAGGTTCTCTTTTCATTATACTTTTATATATATATTGAGTCATTTATCATAAATATCAAGAGAACAGCTATTTGTGAGGTTACATTTAAATTCAAATTCTATAAGTTGTTATATTCCAACAACTTTCAAGATGCTAAAATGATATAAGAATCTAAAGAAAAACAGAATAAAAATTTTCTTTCTGTCAATAATTGGTCGATTCAATTAGAGTTACATATTTTTAATTTTCTTTTATTAAATATCTGGTTTTCATCGAATTATGGTTTTAGGTAAGTCATTTAAATCATAGAATAATTATTAGGTAATAATTACTAATTTTTGTTTTGTATTGTAGCCTACCTTTTGTTTGAAAATTTGAAAAAGACCACATATGGGCGAAACTTTTTGTTTGTCACATTTTCTTTATAATGGTATAAAATAAATGACCTTTTTACCAACAACAAACCCAAATAATTTTTCAAAACGCTGAGCCCGTCTCCCAATAAACCTTAAGAAAATATTATCTTCAAGCTCAAGAATCTGCACAAAAATCAATTAAGATTTTTATAGATGATATAGAACTTTTATTATACTTTTTTGAGAATCAAATAATTACATGAAAATTTTCCTAACATTTAAAGATCTTCCTAAAACATATCTCGAAACCATAAGAGATAGATATAGGTATACCTGATACTAATCGATGGAAAATTAAAAGATCTACAGATAAACCATAATCGATTTGCTCTGAGCTCCTATCTCTAATCCAAAATTTAAATAGGTATCTGAAAGTGGTAGGAATGTTTTTTCGTGATATCACCATCAAAAGTTCGGATCGTCGGCAACAGACCAAAATATTTCGAGATTAATTTCACTTGATAGCTATATTAACTTTTATTATTTCGTTTTTTGAAGCAATTTTTCTCCTCCTGCATATTCATTTTCAGTAAATTGATTTCTTATCATCTGAAAAATTTATGGCCTATCAAATATATTTACAAAGGAGCTTGGCTTTAATAAACTGATGAGAAATATATACAGGGACCTGCTAACCACCCCCACTTCTATGGTTCAGTTGTTAGTTAAGGTTCGTACCTAAGCAGTTTGATATTTATTTGGTACCACCTATGGCTGCCTACGTGGCCATGAAATTTTAGTGATATCGGTTCGGTGATAGTGACAAAAAATATAAGAATGAAAAAACAACATTTTTGTATCAATACATCAAAAATCAATGGAAATATAAGTAGTACTCCGGTGATAGATTCGTTCACGGTACTCATTGTAAAAAGGTCTAATTGTTTCTAATTACAGCCCTGTCGTCGTATATTTTTAGTACTATATAGTATAGTTCAATTGAAAAGAGCCTCCTGCATTTTTACCATTCTATATTAGTACCCTCACATCTCGAGTTTGTTCATCTCTTTAAAGTCTTCTTGCACCTATCTTGTAAACAATTTGAATCACCAATCTGAAAAATAAAAGCGAAGGTTTGGTCTGGTTTAATGATAAACTGTCAAGATTGTATTTGCATTTCAACAAAGAGTAAAAGTTGCCAAAACTGATAGTTTATTAGAATAGAATAGAATTATCCGGAAAGATGTCATGTAGAAAAAGGAGTCTGCAAAATTTAATAGTGTATTTGTACAAACCTGAAATGTGAAAAATCGACTGACCAGTGTGGCATGTTATGACAAACAACAATGATAATAGTCAATTTTGACGTTGAAAGAAACTTCTGGCCAGAATAGGATTGGAATGTTAAAAAGTCCTTTCGTATAATGCTCTGCACTAATTTATCTGGCCAAGAGAGTGATATGAAATTTGCCAAATATGAAAATTGTTTTCTAAGAGCTCTTGTCAGCTATAATCGACGGCAAAAAATACGAGTTCGGACATAAGCATTCTAAATAATTAATAGTAATAAACTAACGATTTTGACTAATTTTACAGTACTGGAGTACACATGACAATTTAAGAAATACTAATGCCTTCAATCTAAAAGCAGCCCTACTCTTCTCAAGTTCCGGTAGTGCGTCAAATGCGGCAGGCCACTTTAGACCCCCCTTCATCATTTCAAATCAAGTTGACTTACAAACTTGCAACTTTGTGTTTCTGGTTAGACCCTCTTCTAATTGAAAAATACAAATTTTCAATAGAACATATCTTACTATTCACGAGATACTGACGTCCACAAATCACCATTTTCCCCACTAACTGTCTCACTCATCGATAGTTTTGATTGCTTTCCGGTGACATAGGAAGTTGAAAATTGGTGTGGAAGTAGGTTATGGTTCATATAGGAAAACATCTGTAATCATTACTTTAGCGGTTGATGTAGAATAAAAATTTATCAAAATAATTACTTTCGAAGATTCTTGCAACGAGCCTGTGATATAGAGTCGCAGCCATCGCGTAGAGGCGTGTGCGATTCGTCAGAAGGCGGAGCATGTTGACAACAAGTGCGGACGTTAGTGGTGTCCAGGTGGCGTGAATGTAACACGTACCCCTATTGGTTCCTGGTACACGCCAAGGCAATATTTATATCTAGAAACGCGCTATTGGTGGATTGTTCGCGCTATAGGAAGATTGTCTATGTATTGGATAGGATTCTCCTACAAAGTCAGTCCAAGCCAGTTTAATACAGTCCGGAGACTCGGTACAACAACAAAAAGGAATAACGCTCTTAGGAATTATTGACAGTTGTAAATTGTAAATATAAATTGTACATAGTAGTGGAGAAGTTTAAGTGAAAATACCCGTGATATTTTAGGTTAATATATTGACGTGAAGATAAAGAGTCCCTTTCATATTTTACATAATTATCGGCTTCATGATGTATAGCTTTGTATTGTAAATAATGAACGATTTTACTCGAAATAAAAGATAATGCTTTTCTGCGTGAAAATAAACAGCTTACGTAATTTAATAACCTTAATAATGATATCCCGGTAAAAAACATAAATGTGAAAAAAGTTTATTAAAAAATCCAGCAAGACTGTTACTGGGATAATGGATTTGCTAATAAAGGGAATGATATTTTAACGGTCACATCAAAAAGGGCTTATTTATTTCTACAGTATAATATCACAGATTATTTATTTACACTATTTATACTATTTTACACTACACTATTGTTCAATTTATATTTACTATTTACACTATTTAGAACAGTATTTGAACCGAGCGTTATTTTTTATTTATGTTGTTGGCCCCCTAAAAACTTATTAATAATTAATTAATTTAATCTAGAAGTTTGGGTACAAGTGAGGCAAGTCACACTATTGAGTAATAAAGAACATGAGAAATTTTCTCTCAATTCAACTGAATGACGTTATGCATGTCTGGAGCCATGATCTATGGAATATCATCGAAATCACTTGGTATTGAGTAAGATTTCACTTATACTTTTCGCGAAGCCGTTATCCGAATAATAGTCTTTCAGGTTTTTTGTTACAAACTTGGCTTTTTTCACATTTAAGTTTTTCACTGGGATTTATTATTCAAAATGGCTGGTTGGTTCGTTTTGCTCATAAAATAAAGTATACTGCATATAGCTTTGAATATACTCCGAGTTGCAATATGATCCTTATTACTAAGATATTTGTTGTTTTTATTTCGCATTGAATGACATGAACAGATACATGTGTTAAAGTTTCATGTAGGAAAAATAAAGTGCTTCGAAACTTATAGAATTTGCCTTTATATTTTGAACTCTCTTTGAACAATAATATCAATTTATCACCCAGGTACTATTTATTTTCCCAATATTTTTTAGTCCAAGCCTGCAAAATTGATTTTTGAAGGGAAACTTCATTGGTGGCGTCCTGATATTTGACGAGAATGGACAGTGAATTTAATAAAATGTAACGTTTCGAGATTTTGTTACACGAGAGAGAAAAAAGATATAACGTAAAAAGATGGAGAAAGAGGGCTATAATTGTATATACCTAAAACACAGGCTTCGTTACAAGCGAGAATAGACAGGATATACCTATAACATAGTTTTGGCTCTCCGCGACTTCCTTTTGTGTTCAAGTTGCTTGAAGGGTAAATAGTTTAGGAAGCGTCGTACGAGCAAGAGAGAGAGAGCCACGTATTGATTAGGTGTGGGTTCCTCCATACTTCTCACATGTTGTATAAGTATCTCCTGAGTGTATGGATGAATATTGATGATATTTTCGATGGGTATGGGTATTCTGTGGTGGAGTAGTGAAGTTCTGAGTGCGACTGAGACTCTTATGAGAGGATTCCGTACCTGGCACTCTTATTTATGCTTTGTGCAAGTCATAGGTGGTGGGGATGGTTATGGGTCGATGTTATAGTTGGATGTGGGTTTCATACTTACATCTCTTTGAACCCCGGAGATGCCTGTTATTGAGACTTGCGTTATGGATATGCCATCTTGGATTTTTCGGTTTTATTACTATGGTTCGTGAACAGCTCAATATTTTTGAGATTTTTAAATGCTACTAGGACACATTAGTTGAGGTTTCCATACATCTGGGTACTACTCAACTTTTTACGAATATTTTTACTTCTCTGTGTGTAAACAAATTTTATACTGTTATATTTCTTTTGAAATGATCCCTCTCTCCCTCTCCCACACACGCACATAACTTAAATTTATCTCATTTTCTAGTTTGCAAGAAGTTTCACTTCTACCACGTGTGCGATGGAGCACATGTTTTTTTTATCTGATTTAATGATTATTAGGTATTATAAGCGACAAAAAAATATCAACATGCTCTCACAAAAATAGTTTCTGAAGATGGGCCTTCCATTACGGATGAAGTTTACAAAATATCAAACTCAACTTACATACAAGTGAGCTAAAGAAAACGAGATCTGAGTTGCAGGACCCTGTATATTCTACCCTCTTGAAAACACAGAGTGCTTCATCGTCTTTATTATAATGTATCGGGGTAGGTGGTAGATGTGCGAATTTACGGTGACGGCTGGTTTGTAATATAGACTTCTCGAGAGAAAGTCTGCTTGTTACTTACGTGCAACTTGTCTTGATTTTAATTCTAATTGATGTAGCGAATAATTAAAACGGGAAGAAACAATTTTAAGCATGGCAGAGAAATATCTAAAAGTGTTGTGAAAGTTGAGAGTTTGGAGTCTTGATAGAAGTCAAAGGTGTATCTACCAACCACAAATATTGTAATGCTTAATTACCTGTACTGTCTTTTATTGGTAATTGAGAAAGTAGGAGATCAAAGATTGCCTAAAATTCATCAAGCTGATATGGGTAGTAATTGTTTATGAGAGATCAATTTATCAGTAAAAGGAACATGAGTTGATTGGAAGATGGTTTGTCATTAATTTTCTATTCTGTTAAATAGATTTTAATGGAACTTGATAATTAGAACCCATTTCTAGAATTTCTTATAGGAAAATTAAAAAATTGGTAAAAGCCTTTACCTATGACTTCCCTCGACAAACCATCCCGCTTCTAGATGGAAACAACCTCTTCGCTTCTACCGTTCTTATATTGATACTTAATATTTTGGACACCCTGTATACATGATTAACGAAAACCCGTACATTGCGTCGCCAGTAGTCCTTCAATATGCATACCAAAATTCGTTGTCCTAGGTCAAACCGTTATTGAGCTACAACGCCAACAGGCTACAGACAGACAAACAGACAGACAGACCGACTTGCTGGAGATACCATGATTTTCGTGATCTAGGAACTCCAAAACGTACATATCAGCAAAAATCTCGAGGTCATTTTTTTACGTGAATACAATACTTCCCTTATTGAGGGAAGTAAAAACGGAACCCTAATAGTTTCGTAAATGTTCGTTCATTACCTACCCTAATCGCCGAAGCTACCTATAGGTAATAAATTTAGAAAAATTGAGGTGGTATATAATTTTTCGCAACACCTACCTGTAAAGTTCAACTTTCGAGAACTGATTATCGTGGCGAAAGTAGGTACTTACTTGATATCCGCATCCTTTATGATAACATGCAATTTTATGTCGTGCGTTATTTCGGTCAGCATTATGAACTACTTTACGCATTAGTGAAAAAAGTAACTAATGACTTTTCGCACGCGAGCAGCGTTCCATTTTTCTGATGTCAAATATTTCAACACACCGATCAAAGAAATAACGACCCTATGACATTTTATTTCCAAGGCTGATGTTGCAAAAATTGTACTATACGTGAGCAAAGGGGCGAAACTGAAGCAACATTGGCTTCTAGATATATGTCCAGGACTTCCATGGTTGTCACACTTGTTCTTCAGCGAATATGACACAAACCTAGGCTCACGATTGTCAGATATTCGCCACTTTACGCACTTGTAGCATAAACTAGGTAGGTACTACGGCTTCTCATTCACAAAAATAATCTCTATAATAAATGTAGATGAAAATAATTGAGACTCCGAAAATTCAATAGGTATTTCAAATCCTACATAATTTAGGTATATCATCGATACAACGAACAAAATAAAATACTGGAGCATAGAGCATTACTTATTCATTAATTGGTTATTCTATTCGACCATATCTATATACTTATTGATACAGGGGTGACGATCATTTCACCTTAGGAATCTGTTTTTGAGGTTCCGTACCTGAGAGGTTACAAGAAAAACTCTTACGGTATCGCTTTTGTCTGTCCGATCTCCACTCCCATCTCTGAAGATAGCAAAGCATAATCATTGAAAACAAGCGCTAATAAAGTTTTCTATGTCAAAATATCTATGGCAGTTTCCAATATGGTCAATTTTCTATAATTGTTATTTGACTTAGAACTCAAGCGGGCTACATATTATAGATACATAAGTAATATATGATTCAGATACATATTACTTTGATATTATTGTGAAGAATAAATAAAATGCTCAGGCAAGGATGCGGAAGCGCTTTTCCGGGCTTCAAAATGTGTTCAGCCTTGCTCCAGTTTCGAGAAATATTGAAAAAGTGAAGAAAATAGAAAAATAATATATGAAAAAATTGCACATTTTCGTATAAACAATGGGAAAAAGTATTTGTAGGTGGTGTGCTGTTTTATTTTATATTATTGAGAATTTGATTTTATTTTCTTAATAACATTAGCCACGCCTTTTACTTTCCTATTGTGCAGAGTATAGTTTGAGTATCCATCGAGTGGGGTTTCGTCACGATTCCTGACGTTATCTGCCATTTTACGCATTTCGTAAATAATTTAAATTAAATTTTAATCCCTAACCGCAAAACACTGACACTGACATATTTGCAAAGGGGCTAAATCACTTTCAAAAAGAAATGTTTGACAACGTCAAAGAGAACAAGAACAATCGTCAAAATAACAATCAGCCGATCTGATCGAAGACATATGTTTATGACCTTAAAATTTTATTTCACCTAGTTGACAAACGAAAAAAAAAACAAGGTATGACGAAACCCTATTCGATGGGTATTTAAACTATAACTACTCTTACATTCTTATGATCTCTGTGGACGGGTGACAAATTGCGATAAAGTCAAAATATTGCATGTCCGTCACTGTCATACTGACGCGCGTGCCCAACCTCACATAATCTTATGTCTTCATCAACATCTATACCTAGTCATATGGATATCTTTCTTTGGTGAATACATAATTTGAGGTGTTTACTCCAGTCAACGAAACAAATTAAACCTATCAAAATTTTTCACTTAAAATGAAGTTGCTTCACTTTTCAAAAAACCGTCACATCTCCTAACGCGAGCCACTTAACCCAATATAATTAAAAGTCCACAAAGCCCAAAATGGACACTTCGCACAAATAGTTTTTTTTATTTTGATCGAACTCTATTCGGCACCTTAGTAATAAGTTAATATTATAACTGTTTTAATTTTATTGGAAAAATATACCAGCATAATTCAATTATATTATTTATAATACATTAATTAAGAAGAAGTTACCGAGAAATTAATATAGAAATTTATTCAATAAATATAAATGATAAATATATTATTATATAGAATAAGCAGAGAGTTTACTTTATTTTAAACTAAATTAAACTATTTAATACATAATACAGATCTTCCCAAACATTACTTAATTCCATAAAAGATAAACCTAATATAAAAACATACTAAACATAAAAAATTGTAGGTAGTGAAATGATAAGTTCATTATGTTACTGTTTTTTTTAATAGTTTTTATTACTTCCGGTTCTTTCTATATGGACTCCGCAGCGATTTCCCAGGTCCTATACGGTTTAGAGACTTGAAATTTTGAATTCGTACTTAGATCGAAGGCATCTCACTGCCTGTTAAGCTTGGCCCCGGTATGATCCAATAATGATTAATTATTTTATCTGATTCAAGCAAGATCGAATTATTTCTTCAACATGGAACCACAATGTCGGATGCCACTGGAATTCCGCACAGACATGGAACACCTAACCTTTGTTTACACTTTACACGATTAATTTTGTATTGTGCTAGATAAACAATAATTTGTTATGGAATAACTGGCAAACAGATATTCATAAGTATAGTTCAAAAGGGGAGATAGCAGTCGTACTCGTTGCTATGGTTCAAATATTAAATGCCTAATAAAAACTATTTTTAATTTTTGTTCAAAAATTCCACTTGTTTAAAAATACAGTGTCTATGGTAAAGACAAAATTACAAAGACACCTTGCTATCTGAGACACCGTTACTATGTCTATGGCTTAAACGCTGCTTTATGTTAACATTTTGACCGACGAACCCAAACGGTTGTGGTATACAATTCGACTGTCTGTTTATTTTTAAATAAATAAAAAAATGTGCGTGCAGTGTATATAGTAAACGTACTCCGATTTTGAAATTGCCCCCGAAGGGGCAATTTCCCTTGAAAATCAAAAATCTTATTTAATGTGATACATTTTCATCCTGTACTCTTTCTATACAGTTATTCAAGCTTAGCTTCTTTATTTATGAGAAACTATTCCCTTATCGTTATTTGGTGGATTACTTCATATTAAGGGTCAATTGAAAATTCTTATATAAATGGAAAATACTTCAAGAAAGCTATCAGCAGATCTCCCCTAAAATATATCCACCTTCTATAACTCTTATCCTCTTCAGTCGCGTTCCGTTTTCACACGTGTTGAAAAGTATATGTAGATTTATTTTTCTATATATCTCTATTATTCAAATGTGTGAATATGTGCCAGTGAAATCTCACGAGCTGATGTTGACAAGAGCAGAAATGCTCTTTGTGACAGTCTAAATATTTATGTATATATTTATTCAGTGATAAGCAAATATGTTCACAGGAGAAAGTTTCGAGTGGCGAAGAGATTCTAGCAACGCCTTTAAAATAATTTATGTCTAGAACATGAAAATTTGTTGAGTCATATCGAATCTCAATGGATTTGTTGGACAAACTATATCTCCTAATTGATACTTAATAATAATAATAATGAAAATACCTGAATAGAATTTAATTTTTGCTTCTAAAGTAAACTTAGCAACAATTTAGTTTTGGAAATATGGGCCTAGAGGCCCCAATTTTCAACTAGACTTTCTCTTTCCTTCCAACATGAAATGAAATTGGCCATACGATGGAAATAGTACCCAATTAGAGGTAGGCATACATGGGGTTCCCAAATATCATGTACATGCTGTCCAGAATAAGATTCACTACCCCCCTATCTCAGAAATTATGAGAGATACGAAAAAAAGTATTGAGATAAAATAATTGTGAATTTCTTTGAATTTTTTATTTCTATTGATGTCACATTCACAGGGTGTTTCATATATCTGATACAGGTATTAACTCTCTTATTTCAAATAGAATACCCTATATATTTTTTTTATTTTTGGAGTAAAATTTTAGATCAACTTTATTAACAAACCCTATACCTAGTATTTAAAGTTTTTGAGATTTTATAATTTTTGTGAAAAAAATGACAGTTGCAGGTGTATGAATAATGCATCATTAGTAGTAATTCATACCATAAATTGAAGAGTCACTTTCATAAATCTAATAAGCAGAGGTGAAAACTTGTAACCAAACTAGAAACAATCTCTCGCAATATACAGGGTGAGTATGAAAGCGATGAAAACTTTGAATTGAATATTATTAATTATTTCCGATTTTTTAAATGCAAACCACAATTTTTCTGTTGCACTGTATTCTATATCTAAAAATAAGGGTACTTTCAGTTTACTTCCCTATACCTAATATCAAGAGTTTCTGAGATATTAGCCAAAATTTAAAACTCTGTAAAAAATGAGTTTCATATTCGTTAACGTAGGCGTAGCTATGGAAAAAATAACATCTTGATTTGTTAATCAATCAGTTGGGTCAGTCCAACAGATTCCCGCAAAGTCATTGTGTTGAAACTGACGGTCCATCAAGGTACAACAAAATTCCAGTCGACGATCCTGATCACTAATCTGCAACTCTTGTAGCTTTGCAAATTTATACGGCTTATATCCGTTTATTTTCAACGATGTGTGGATCGTGGTTCTAGCGACATCCAAATATCTGCTTGCATTATTTAAAGAATTCTCTGGATATTCTTCAAAACACAGTGATATATTCTGCTGCGTTTCTTGTCAAAACATTAGGCAATTTGTTTCTCTTTTTATATTTTAGAACACGTTTACTGGCAAATCGGTCAAAAGAAAAAGGTGAAAAATATTAAAAGTTGCTAAGTCTATCGTTAGAGGGCGTAACTCACACTGCTAAGTAGAATACACTGTTTTAATCGAAATTTTCCCAAGTATTGAAAATATTATTTTTGTAACCTACAAAGGCAACTTTTTTGTATATTTTTCTTCTCTATCTTGTCAGATAACTGGCAGGGGAGGGGCAAATGTTGGTTTGAAGAAAGATCAATAACTTCTTTTTACTATGACCTATTTTGAATAACTTTATTTTATTTTAAAGCGCTTTTCAGGGCGCTTCTACTAGAGTTATAAGATTTTGAGTTTAGTTATTTTAAGAGTCTGTAGATGGCACTTTATGACAATGTTGCAATTTTTATGATTTGCTCGAAAATTTCAAACGCAATAGAATTATTATTTTTGATTAGGAAGAAAGAGCGTCCAAAATTACAGTTATTTTAAAATATATTTAAACCTTCATTTTACGTTACAAAATTAGGGAAGACTTTGAGTCTCCGTAATTTTTATTAAAGTTATCTATATTTTCTATAACCTAATGGAACAATAACAAAAATTGTAATTAAATGAGAATTCAGCACAAATAACTAAAACAACAACCTAATACTTTACAAGAAAATTATTATAAGTAAAATTCTCGGTAGGCCTTGACAAACAAAAGAGGCAAAAATAAAATACATCTTTCTTTACAATAACAAAAACTTTGGTATATTATTTTCCTTAGTCAGTTATCTTACATTTTTTCCCTCGACAATGTCAATTGCCCTTAGGAAACCGAATTTAGAAAAAAAACCTAGGAACTTAGAGCTAGGTAACTTAGAAGCTAGAGCTAAAATAAAAAAAACTAGTGACGCCTTAAGTGTTCAAACTGTCGTCTGTCCTGGGCAATACAATGGTGTAACATGCTGTGGGTGGTTATTTGTGTTTAATTCTCATTTTAATAAACTCAACTTAAATTACCACATCTAGAGCGACATAGGTAATAGAATGTTTTTCTTATTATTAAAGTAGGCTATATAAAATATAGGTAACTTTAATAAAAATTACCGATACTCAAAGTTTTCTCTAATTTTGTTACGTAAAAATGAAGGTGTTCACCAGTAACTGTAATTTTTGACGCTCTTTCTTTATAATGAAATATAAAAATATCATTGCATTTGAAATTTTCGAGAAAGTCATAAAAATCTGCTACTTTGTCATAGAGCGTCATCTATCGACTTGAAAAATAACTGAAATGTTATTATTCTGGTAGAAGCGCCCAAAAATTGTTTCATAATGAAATAAAGTTATTCAAAATAGGTCGTACTAAATAAAAGATGTTCAGTGTTTTCTACTGCTTTGTGTGAGTTACGCGGTAGACATAGGAACTTATAAATATTTTCCAGCTCTTTCTTTTTGGTCGATTTATCTCATTTTTTTTCTCAGGGTTGTCCGATTAACGGATCCTGACACATAACCAGCGTATTTTTTTAATGGGCCACTCTGTACATAAAACCCATATGAAAACAATCTCCAAATTATAGTGAAAACGTATTAAAATCTGTGGCGGTGTTCAGAAGAAGTAACCAGTGAAACAAAAATGAGAACAGACAGACATGGATAGCGACGATTATTTATACATGTAGATATAATTATGTCCAGTTTAATTATGAGAATCGGATATTATATAAACAGAATTACCTATTAAAATTACTAACACTTGCTTAATGTATCCTGACACACTTACACTTTGATAACAGCGGGGATCTCACATGGCATCTACCATTAGCTAGATTGCTCAACATTTACCAGCATCTTGCATATAATAAATCAAAGTGCATCTTCAATAACTACTAAAGTACCTCCTAACCTATAAATGTGTATTTCCATAAATTCTGAATGTATCTTGGCATTCACAGTACAGCCAACGTCGAGACACAAGAGTGTGTCGTGTTTAGTTCGCCTCTTGGTGTGCCAGATACAAACTTTGGTGGATTTTGATAAAATATTAATGACTTTTGCAGGAAGGATGTATATGCAGCAGTTCAGATGGTGAGGCAGATTCCAGTTTTCTGTTGTAATACTAAATGGAAGGGAGTTTCAGTTGAATAGTATTGTGGTGAAACAATTTGAGAAAGATTTGTTTGAATTAGTAATATATTGTTTAAAACTTTCGAGGTTAAGTGTTTTATTTAATGTCATCAAAATTATGCGGTTGAATAATATATAAAGATATAATTGAGATGGTGAGGCAGATTCCAGTTTTCTGTTGTAATACTAAATGGAAGGGAGTCTCAGTTGAATAGTATTGTGGTGAAACAACTTGAGAAGGGTTTGTTTAAATTAGTAATATATTGTTTAAAACTTTCGAGGTTAAGTGTTTTATTTAATCTCATCAAATTTATGTGGTTGAATAATGTATAAAGATATAATTCAATGAGAAAAGCAAATGAAACGTCTTGACTAAAAAATAGTATAAAACAAGGGGATAATCTAAGTCCTTTATCATCTCCAGATTTCAGCATGGTTTTGTAACTGCTAAATTTACCGTCTCAAATGTGTGTAAGATATTTGAATATGCTTCTGATCAATAAGAAACAAAAAACAAATGGATGTCATATACATGTCTCATGGTAAAGATAGGCAAAAATACCTCAAGAAAGTATACAGCTACCTCAGGAGTACCACAAGGTAGTACCTGAGGTCCACTTTTATTAACATTATTCATCAACCTCCTCCCTGATTGCCTTTCTGAATCTTTGGGACTGCTCTTTGCTGACGATTTTAAATTATTTAAGACAATCTCTTTTCTTCTTCACAAGATTGCCCTTTACTACAGACAAACATAAATAATGTTAGTCGCTGGTTCAAGGTAAACAAAATGACAATAAACATATTATTGAGCAAGCGCAGAAAAACATAAACTCAAAAGAATTACAAAAGATATGACGTGTTGATTATTTTACACTTGTCTGTGACTGGCCTCCTCAGCTAGTTTAGTAGCTAGTATAGTCAATACAGTTGCAGTTGTTTTTGTTTTGTTATATACTCTATCTTTTCTACTAGCGTTACCTGTAATTACCTTTGGTGGTTTGTAATAAGAACAATAAATAAATCTATCTGGCCCACAAACAGGTTGTACATTTATCTTTGTGGGATCCAATATGTTTTTATATTACTATACGTATTCCTTTTTTTTGCTTAAATAAATAAAAATATGTTTGATGATCACTGTTTCTACCCGAAGTCACGAGTTCGGGTAGGTTTGGGACTCAAGTTGAGATGGGACCAAGGACGTGCGAAGACGTTCTTGGATGGGACATAATATTGAACTGGGAATGGGCACCATAACATTTCGAAATTTTAAAAATAATTAATATATTAAGACAGGATTGAACATTTGTTATCAATTTTAGCAAAACATATTTTAAAAATTCTTCACACCAAAACTTCAATTCTGCATTTAAGCTTTCTTGAGTATCTATTCAGCAAAAATTTTGATAAATATCTATTATTTCAAAGGTTTAAGTTTTAATGAATAAATATATTGTTATAATCAATATACTATAACTATTAGGAAAGTAATATAAATGGTTTAAGATTTATAGCTTCTAACTCAAAGGTAAGGCTAAGTTTGTTGTAGTTCATTGTAACTATTCAGTTAAGCTTTTACTTATCAAGATATTCACTAAGTCTCAACTCAAATGACCTTTGAAAATGTTTCTCTGATTGCAGATGCTCTTAGTAGATAAATCACTGATGTACGAACAGGCAAATAAAACGTTCAATTCCTGAAATGATTGAATAACTAGAAGGCTTACCCAGAGAAAATTTGCATTTAAATCGTATCGGCTTACTATTTACCCATCTAATATATATAGGTATATATATGAGTTGGTATGCCTGGAAATAGATCTTATTTTCCTCGATAACAGCTTAGGTCTTCATGGCCTAGTTCACAGAATTCTGCAGGCATATCTAGAAAATCTAGGGATATAGTCAACTGCCACGCTTTGTACCTATGCATAATCTGTTTTGAGGGAAATATATGATTTGAAACGAGTGTGATTGCATTTTTATTCATACACACGAAAAGTGTGGAACTGATAATATTGATAGGGAAGATCGGAGCAAAAGAGGGCTTGGGGAAAAACGAGGTTCGGGGCAGGACGGGAAGTACGCTATGTAGCTATAGACAAACTTGTCGCTGCCTATTTTGGCTAACTTGTAAAAAAGTGTATTTGTTTAAAATTTCACAAGGGGTAGTGACAAATAACGGTGAGTAAGCAAGCTTTAACATTATTTTCAGCCTAAAATCATAGCTGTAGGTTAGCAGTGACTATTTTTCTTTTTAAATATGTATTTTTGGGGTAAAACGATCGCATCACAATGGGAAACTATCTCATCTCACCCATAATTCTTTTGGAGGAGTTGAAGAAGACGATAGAGCTCATTTTTGACCGACGAACTCTGAACGGAGGAGGTATACAATTCGACTGTATGGTTTTTTTTTTGGTTCCTTCGCGCGTTTTATATAGTAATCAATTGTACTCTGATTTTCATGATTTTTGATTCATTTAAAAGAGGAGGCTTGAGAAATGGTTCCATATTCATAAAAACAAAAATCCAAAATCCCCTTCCCTCCGAAAACCGCCCACGAAGGGGGTGTAGGGTGTTAATTTTCCCGAAAATCGAATTGGTATAATTAAAGGCAGGACAATATTCGGAAACGTGTAATTGAACATTTTTTAAAAAGAGTTACGGTTTTCCAGTAAGAGTCATGTTAATTTCTCAAATATGTGCATTTTTGCTATGCGGAGAGGGCGATTTCTTTCAAAAATTGAAAATTTGTAACAACATGAACATTTTTTCTTATAGTCACGGTGGTAAAATGTTTAAATCTAAAATACTTATACGTATTTGCGCAGCGAGGTTCTGAGATATCTACATTATATGAAGGACAAGCTAAGAATATACGTGGGTTATGGGATATTAGTGGTATTATTAATCAAAAAAATTACAAAAAATTGGACCGGCGTTATTAGTTGGTGAAGTTGGTGCCAAAACTTATCAATCCAACTGTAACTGCACAACTTCAAAAGTAACAGCACCAATAGAATTAATATTATTTTGTATTTTTCAGTGCACCAGCTAATAAAGTAGGTTCAATTTTTTATAAAAAATATTTATTTGTGAATTCTGTCAGCCTCATTAAAATGTATGCTCGTTTTACTCCATACCATTTACCCCGGACAAGGGGCAAAATGGAATTTTGTGTTACTGATTATTGTTCCTAATTAGCAGATAATTAAGCAATTAAGCCTATAAATCAAGTTGATTATATAAACTTGAATTACAAATGTTGCTTTCTGTGTTGAATTCATTTTAATGAACTGTTAAATTTTCTTTATATGATCTCTCTTTTTCAAATATCCGATTCTGTCCTGGATGCCCATACATATTTCCCTTTGATAATAGAAAAGAATAAAAATCACTTTATTTAGCAATAAGCTAGCAAAATTACATGTTATATATTTCGGATTTTAACATAAAATAATGCATCATAGGTATATTCCTTATAAAAATAAGACACAAATGTGAAATACTAAATTATAACAGCCTTTTTATGTGGTTGATAGATACATGCTGTTTTGAAATGTTTCACAGTTATTAGTAGTATAGATGCCTTCCATTTAAAGAGGCGGAGTATGAATTTATCTACGACAAACAACACTGTGCTATGTTACTCGGATCCTGGAAAAAATAAGGTCATAAAGACAGCTGTATTTTAAAAACGATAGGACATCCGTGTTTGATGAATAAGAGAGAGAGGCAAACATAAAAATTCCAGAGGCTACACAAATGTGCTAGATGGTCCCAATGCTCCATACTATAAAATATATTTTACACTAGGTGTGAAAATCACAAGTCAGAATACCCACTCATTTTACAATATATCCGTAAATAATACAAAATATTCGGCAAGTATAGATGGAGAAAAAAATTTTGCTTGCAAAAGTCCATTGAATTTTCTCATAAAATTTTCAATCTCAGATTTTTTAGGCTAGGTCATAGATATCAAGGCGCGGTTTCCACTAGGTTATTTGGGTATCATTTTTCTATTAGATTGTGGAAATTGATTAATATCAGTATATCCAAAAGATTTTTTTTAATGACAACTTTTCTACTAAAATACATCCAGTCACTTTTTGAATTCAATTCACTAGATTACGCCACCTAGCAGCCATCATGGCAACCTGAAAACGATTTCTCTTGGCATGTTTAATCCTTAAGTTTTTTCCGCAAGTATCTTCAATGAGTTCTGAGATACGGCTTAAGGACAAGGCTCAATCCGATAAGTGTAATTGCAATTGAATCAATAGACGGAATGCACAGATTATAAGTAAACCAGCAAACAAATGCTCCTTTCTAAGATTCCGTAGTTGAAAGATGACAAGAGGAACCATTATAATGTCGCTTTTGTGCTTCCAAGTTTCACCATATATTCAACTAAGTCCTCTTTAAAAATAGGAGTGATATGGTTTCAATGAAGTCTTGGTTGCTGGAAAAATTAAATAACGATTCTAATAAATGCAATTGAAATTCCGAAAATCTATTATTTTTTATAGGTACGACTTGATACCCAGTTATCTATCTGTTTTGGTTTTGTCCCTCCCCAAAGCTCTGGGTCTATCAAAGAAAAGTGCAAAAAGTCAATTTTATGAGAAAATTGTGTCCATGTATATCTGTTGATAGGTGAAAACGATGATTGTTCACAGTATATAGCAATGGCGCTAGCAATACAGTTAGCTGAAATCGAAATTATCATCTTGGACTACAATTATTTGACAAGGCACTTTATAAGTTAAATCAAAAATTATCTTCGCATAAGCATATATTAAATATATATATAAGCTTTAGAAACCGACAAGTATTTTGCATAGAAATTTAGGAATATGTCACATCTGGCGATTCCAACTTGACTGGCAAAACTCATATCAGATTTTTTTGACATCACGCCCACGTTATGTTTTCGACAAAAAAAACTCTAGTCCAAAATCACAGGCAAATAATTCAGTTGTATTTATATGTCTAAATATAAACATACAGGGTATAAGAGAATTTGTATGGGACAGAAACAAGGTACCTGTCGTCGGCTTTAAATAGTCATCGACAGTGCTATGTAAAGTAGGTATAGAAAAGAGTAATAAATATTTTTTACCAAAAACATTTATTTCACACTTTGAGTGTAACATTAGTCATGAAAATCGTTGAACCTTCACTAATACCAAAGAAGATAGTACTTAATCCTATTTCAGATATCTCAGAATATCGCCGCGAAAATATAGATACATATTTCAGACTTTACCACCGCTGTAAGTCGAAAACTATAACTTTTTGATCGACGATCTCAAACGGAGGAGGTATACAATTCGACTGTCTGCTTTTTTTAGTTCATGCCCCCGAAGGAAGTGCAGTGGGCAAATTTTCTCGAAAATTCTAAATCCAAGATGGCAGAATTAAAGATAATAAAACATCCGCAAACGTTTAAATTGAACATTTTTTCAAAAGTGCTACGGTTTTCAAGTTTCTGCTAAAATTTTAAGTATGTGTATATTCGCAATGTAAAAGAGGCAATTTCTTTCGAAGATTGAAAATCTGAGAATTGAAAATTAATGAGTAGATTATTTGTAGCAATATTTATATAGAACATTTTTTCCATAGAGTTACGGTTTTCAAGTGCAGCAGTGGTCAAGTCCAGGGCCAAGTTTATAATATGCGTATTTCTGCAACGATGTTCTTAGATTTCTGAATTATAGCAAATACAAGCAAAGCATATATGAATAATGGTGAAAGATGAACGATTTTCGTGGCAAATGTAACAATTAGCGGAAATACACATATTTCAGTCTTTACCATTGCTGTGACTGTAAAACGAAAGTCCTTTGAAAAAATGTACAATATAAACGTTTCCTGATATGGAAATTGGAGAGAAAGACATGTAGGTATATCAACTTTTTTCATTCTCAACAATAGTCTATCAAATGCAAAAAGAATCATAGAAATTTGAGCACGTTTACTATTTATATCGCGGAACTTCCATAAAAAAACATGCAGACAATCAGTCGAATTGTATACCTACCACCTTCTTTTGGTTCGTCTGTCAAATAACAAAATAAGTATTTTGATGGTAGATGGATAATACTGAATATCAGATTGTAGTTTTCTTATCTCAGTTTGTGTTTTTTCTCATAAAACCAACTATAAAATATGATACCGTCTTAAATAGACGCACTGTGTATTCAGGATCATTAATCAGGATAAAAAACTATCCTCTCTCAACATGGACCAAGCAGTAGGTACCTACATAATTTCATAAAAGCCGTTTGAGCAGTTTTGGAGGTAAGCACGTGATGTTTCAATTAATATAAATGCAATTGCAGGTGATTCAAGTAAGGACCCGCTCTCCATTTCAAATGCCTACTACTGCGAATGATTTTTGTTGAATCGCTCGATATATAAACATATACCCACGCATTACTCACTCATCTATAAGTTTTTTATCAAGTAACTTTCTCCTAAATCTCTATAAATAATAAATTATCCCGAAAGCTTCCCCTTGTAAAACAGTATTCAAAATACATTCTTTCCACACGTATTATTGAATTGTTAATAAAGCTATTTCGAGAACTTTATTTCGCTTCGTCTGGACAAGAAAACAGATATATAATACAGTTAATAACGCCAAAATTGATGTTCGTTTTTTTTTCAAATCCATAATTCGATATCAACCCCTTGAAACTCCCATACTGCTGTCGTTGGAGTTCGTAGTGTCGAATCCATTAATCTCAAAAGTGAATCTAATGGCATCCGAGTGAAGTGTAATGGAGTTTTGTGAGAAAACTTCCTATAAGATAATGCTTCGAGCCACACACATAATATTAAATTTTCAAAGTTGATAATCCCCCTCACCTAGAAACTTGTGTTCGTGGTATTCTCACATATTTCTCGGTCTTTATACTTAGCAAAACCGAAGTCTATTTAAGATTGTTAGCGAAATTCGAGAAAACTCTCTGAAACCTATCAAAATGAATATTCTATACTTAAAATAAAATTGAAGAAATAGTTTTCCTCACCAACTATACTGAAGTTTAAATTTTCGAGCACGGTCACTAAAATATCTACATCTACAGACTTCAAAATAAATTCTCATTTAATCATATCGAGCGATACAAAAAAGATTCATAAGAAGTATGCTTTGTAAATAAGGGATAATAATAGTATTGTGACAAACTTGGGATATAGTGACGACGATATTATCAAGGCAGGCGATAGCGGTTCGTCAGAGGGCGGAGCATCTTGGCGAGTATGGACATTAGTGGGGCTCGGATGGTATGAGTGTAAGGCATACTGCTATTGGTCACCGATACATGCCAAGGTCAAGATTATATCCTCATACATCACGAGTGAGTTCGCCCTGTTGGTGGAATGTTCGTGGCGTTGGAAGATATCGGTGCAAGATTCAGGATGGTGGGGCTTGCCTATATATTGGAGAGGATCTGCTGCAGAGTTCAGTGAGTCCAGTGCAGTAGTTGAGTGTCTACGGTGGACACCAGCGTTCCTCTGGACACTGGGAGCACGATGCAGTTCGGTGTAGTTTGGTCCCTAGTATGGGGCTACCAACAACACAAAATAAATAACGCTCGGTTAAAATATGGTTTTAAATAGTGTAAATAATAAATATAAATTGTACATAGTAGTCGATAGTGTAAGATATATAAATAGTTTATATAAATAATCTGTGATATTTTAGTGTGAAAATAAATAAACTTGAAAATAAATTATTCCCTCATTGTCATATGCCCGTTACAATATAAATATCAATTGGCCCTTCATGAAGCAGAAATATTTTATTGATCAATATTGAAAGAATTACAGAAACATGAACCAGTGTAATCATCATAAAATGTTAAAAAATATTAAAATGTCTGTATCTTTGAAATGTATTTTGTAGACTTTAATAACATTTGCTAATGATTGAAATGATTAATTACCTTCCTGATTGTTTATCAATAATTCCCAATTTCATTTCGTTTGAATCATTTGGTAATTCTGGTTTTAGAAGCTCATGAAAAGAAATAAATTACAGGAGATTTAAGCAAAGCTTGTGACTTTTAATTGAAACCTTTTCAGTTGTTTGTCCAAAAGTTTCAATTAAAGCAGGTAATGTATTATTTGGCCTTTCGGACGGATGTCCTTTGAAATTTCACTGTCTACTTATTACTATTTATGGGATATAGACTGCTGATAAACGGAAGGACGAATGAATGGACTTAGTATTTGCTGTTATAGCTGTGATGGAAATACACATTCCCTAAACATTTCAATTCTCCACCACATTCAGTTCATGAGATACAGCCTGCTCACTGACGAACGGACGGACAGACAGGTTGATTTACTATTTGTTGTTATAGCGAAAATAGAAATACACAGTTTATAAAAGCTTCAGATCCCTTTCATTATGAATTAGATGGAATTACAATATTTAGAAACTGTCATTGGTGGTATGATGAGGTATTTTCGGAAGTGGCAACAGAAAATGTTTTGAAAGAAATTTGTTCTCAAACCCCCCCTCAAGAACTTTACTCATCTCAATCAGGCCCTTCTGGAATGCAGGTGATTGATCCTATTAAAGAAGAAATAACACCTGAATGAATACTCCTATGCCCCATATATAACACCAGCGACAAAAAAAGCTAGTGCTAAACTAAAGGGTAAGTTAACTTCACCAAGCTGCATGACCCGTATATACCCCACAAGAAGCAGAGATCAAAACAAACACTTCATCCAAAAGAATGAGACAATGAATAGACTCCCAAAAAAAAAATTAACTAAATCTACAGGAAAAGTGTTGTAAAAAGCGCAAGTATGAAGCAATCTCTTCAGAATCTGATGGAGATATAGCCTTGGATGATTCGAAACCTTGGATAAACTCGAAAATCAGTGCATCGGCTGTCGCCTTACAAAAAGAAAGAATGGTTACAATGCTTTCTATGTTCTATCTATCTATATCCTACGTCAACACCTGCCAAGGCTATGGTGCCTCCTCCATTATGAAAAAGAGGAAGAAAAAACTAAATTAAATTATATATTAATAATTATGTAATATGACTGAAGTTCAATCAATGGTAACTGCTAGTTGTGACCTGGAAATATTTAGAACGCTACCTACTTTTCTCATTAAATAGGAGTACCTAGTTACCTATCAAATTCCTCCTTTTCTCGGATGGCAAAGCGGAAGATTTATCTTTCAATTCAACTGCACTCAAGTTAGATCAGTGTAAAATGCATTCATTCTCTTTTCGATATAATTAAGAACCGCATCAGCTGGATAAATTGCCTTGTATTGTTTTCTTGACAGTTTCTTCTTGACTCGTGATTCATCTATAGTTGAATTGAGATTAATTGAATTGAAATGAAGCCATCATGATCGGTTAAAGATAGTGGAAAAGGTAAAACTGATACTGTAAATGTGAAAAAATTACTATTGTTGAAGTTAGATAAGGCAACCACTTACCAAATTGTAGATATGGAACAACCCTTTTGCATATTTATATCTACTTTCGTGCTCTTAATAACAATGAATGGCCAATTCTGGATACTTAAATCTTAGGCTTAGGCGATGGGTGAAATGAAATACCTACGATTTTATTTATTGCCGCTCTTACTGAGCCTCAAAAAGATGATTTGACAACATCATATAAAATATAGAACATATTCCTTTATAGCTAGTTGAGGAAGATAAATAGTCTTGAAGTTAAGAATCCATATTTTGATATTTTATAGGTAATAGATAGATGTGGATAAATTAACCTCAATTCTACTAATTGAAAAGATTTTGATAGGACCAGTCACACAACATTACATTGTTCAGTTTTATAGGATTTTCTGGTAGTGCTGTTGAACTTTTTAAAACCTACCTGTTTATTCGTAGTCACTGTATCAAAGCTGGTAATCTTGAGTCTAAGAATGATTTTTTATTGACAGGGGTGCTCCAGGGATCTGTATTATGGCCGCTGGTATTCATTGTATATATGTACGTCTCAACTCAGCAACCGTCTATAATATACACGTCATCATTATTCTAATCGCTCTCCATTATATAAAATATTCCTGGAAAAAATAACGATTAGCTCTTAACAAATCAATAATGATTTGCAAGAGTATTCTCATCTTTGATTATGCCGAGATTTTCAATTTTCGAGAAAAATTGCAGCCTCTCTTTTTGAGAAGAAAGGAGATTTTGGATTTGAGTTTTTCTAAATATGAGACCATTTCTCAACCCCCTTCTTTTAAATTATTCAAAAATAATCAAAATAGGAGCACGTTTACAATGCCAAACGCACGAACAGCCATACAAAAAAGCAAGCATACAACCGAATTTTATACCACGTCCTTTATTTAAGTTGGTTATTAAATAAATATTATTTACAAAAAATTGGACCAACTTCATTAGTTGTTGCATTGAAAAACTCAAAATAATATTAATTCTATCGGTGCTGGTACTTTTGGAGAACCTACAACGGCACAACTTCAAAATTAGCAGCACGAATAGAATTCATATTATTTTGTGTGCAACAACTAATAAAGTCGGTCCAACTTCTTGTAGAAAATATTTATTTCACATTTTTGAGTGTAGCATCAGTCATGAAAATTGTTGAACTTTCACTAATACCCAAGACGACATAGACTTAGCTTGTATTTGTTATTTATTATTCAGAGATCTTAAAACATCGCACCACAAATATACATAGACGAAAACCATAACTCAATTTAAATGTTGCTACATATACCTAATCTTTTCTTTCTAATTTGGCCGCCTCATATTTTCAATCTCACACTTTACCATTACGAAATTCGGAAACCGTAACACTTTTGAAAAAATGTTCAATGAAAACGTTTCCGGATATGGTCCCATTTTCAAGTCTGCCTTTTCGATTTTCGAGTAAAATTGTCCCCTCAACCCTCTTTGGGGGCGGTTTTTGGAGGGAAGGGCATTTCGGATTTGATTTTTTCTAAATTGGGGACCATTTTTCAACTCTCCTCTTTCAAATGAAATAAAAATCGTCTAAATCGGAGTACGTTTACTATGCAAAACACGCGCACAGCCATAAAAAAAATAAAGAAGCAAACATACAACCAAATTGAATACCTTTTTTGAAGTCGGTCAATAAAAAAGCAAAAACATCAATCTATACGTTCGGCATGTAATCGCTGCACACGCAGAAAGACGAGAACGACAATAAATCAGGAATTCCTATAATTTAAACATTTGTAAATCTTTTCTCATGAAAAAACTGTCATTCATCTATTGTCGAAAAGAATCTAGAATCATAATCCACAGCAAAGTCAGGTCAAAATGCTCGATGTAATAATTTTATACTATATTTTATTGTCCTTCTTAATCTTAGCTCAATATATCACAGAAAAGTTAACTTATGTTTCGGAAAGTTTATAATTGCAAATGTAAATTAACTACTGTATATTATACCGCAGGGATTCAAGTTTAGCTATACGATTTGTTAAATTGTAATGAATTTCGGTAATATATTGTATTTTGTATCTTCTAGTCCTATTTAGCTCATAATATTATACCTACTAGAAAAGATCCTTTTTCGTAAACTTTGAGTCCTCAGATACTTCTCCAGGTTATATCTTGTTCTTCCTAATTTGCCTCAGCTTTCATTCAATTAATTAATAAATAGGTTGTTTCTGTTATTTTTTATGACATTTTATTAGGCGAGATATGGATTTGTTGAAATGTAAATGTGCCTCCTAAATACAGGGTGCTTTTCGATACTGACCTATTAGACTAATTGTGAAAATTACTTCTACTTAGCTCTGTTTTTTTTATTTCGTTCTCTTACATAAGGTATGTATAAGTATTTACAACGGATTATTTTAAATTAAATTTGTCCATATTCCTTCAAGTTTTTTTTTTATCCTTTGATCCAAATTAACACTTCCTAACCTTCATGAAAAGTTTTTCAGTTAATTTCCATTTAAATCTCATCGAAGTACACCTTATTGCGAAAATTAATAATCGGTCTTATTTGTATTCATCAATAGGTATGTTCCATTATTTTGACGAAATTCATCCTTGTCCAGAGGTATTCAATCGAAGTTAGATTACCAATATCTACTCAATAAATTTTGCGGAGTCGTTATATACAGGATGTTTCATAAAGAATGGTCATACTCTGAATGGCATTTTCTATGGTCAATTTAAAGGTCATTTGACAACATTTATCTAAATACAAAAAAGCACCCTTAAAAAGTTACAGCCCTTCATTTAATATTATTATTGTATTGATAAGCTTTTTTGCTGTAAAATCCAAAGAGTACAAAATAATAACTTGGAATTTTGGTATATACCTACCAATTCTTAGGTTTCAAAATCGGAAAAAATGAATTATTCTTTTCAAAATTCGTAAAACAAGTTTTCTGGATATAAACGAAACCAAAGATATGAGGGTTGAAAATGACAATTTCACCCCCTTGCCTTCACTGGAACGTTTTAACTCTATTTGAAAATGATTTTTGAACCTAAGAAATGGTAGATACTAAAACTTCAAGTTAATATTTTATAGTGTTTGGATTTTACAGCCAAATAACTTATCGATGTAATGCAACTTTGAAGGGCTGTAATTTTTCAGTGGTGCTTTTTTGTATATAAATAAATTTTGCTGAATCGACTTAAAATTGATCATAGAATATAACATCAAGAGTATGACCATTATTCATGAAACACCCTGTATAGACGTTCTATAGAAAAGAAGTTTGTAGAACAAAATAGACAGCAAACAATTTTTGATCAAACTATAATTTATTATTCCCTTAGGCGCGAAGAAATATAAAAGACATGCAGACATGCAGTCGAATTTTTTGCTTCCTCCTTTTGGGATGTCGGTCAAATATTCGATTCGATTCAAATTTTGTTCCCTGTAACCATTCCTCCAACTTTGAACATAGGTAATATCTAGTAAATAGGGGATAGATCTGGAGAATACAGTGGATGGGAAAGCAATTCTATGCGTAATTTGAGCAATGTCGCCAAGGTTATTATCGATTTATGAGCTGGTGCATTATCTTGTAAAAATATGTATTTTTTATGAATGTTGATTGTTTCTCGTTTTCCTAAATAGTTGATGAACAATATGCCATTTGAATCTTAAAAAACATATGTTGACAACTTTCCAGCCGATTATTGAGTTTTGGCTAGTTTTTGTCTTACACAAAATATCTTGGTGCTTCTTTTGAATCCACGTTTCATCAATTCGACCTCAGACATTGTCCAGATCTCTCATAAACATGCCCAAACTCATCTGAGAATCGCGAACATGTTCACATGTTTGATCAATCGTGGCACCTATTTTGCCGTCATCTTTCTGTTAACCAAATTATCATGTAAATTTGAAACTACTGACCCAGTTGATATGCCTATGGCCTCGAGAATCTTACGCACTTTCACTTTTGGATAATCCAATACGATACCTTAGATTTTTGTAATAGCTTCTGTAGTTGTGGCCTCTTTCAGCCTTCCAGATCGATCAGCATCAGAGCTACTCGTATGACTACGTTTAAATTTACTAGTCCACAAAACTTGATACGAAATAAACTTTTATCCATCATATTAAAAACATCAAAAGTTGTTGACTTCAAACTCGTACAACAGACAAACTAATGCGTATTTTTGGCTCAAAATTTCAAAAACCGTCTTATGAATGAATGTATTTTAAGATAATGATATGAAGTTCATTGCCCTCTGTATTTTGTCATATTGAAAGCCTCTAGTGAACCCCAGTTACAAGATAAAAATAATACCTATTGAATGGGTGACCAATTAGAATTTAATGATTTGATGGAAAAACAGTTCACAACATTGTCTGCGGTAAACATAGATAGATACCCAATAATTAATCTTTAACTAGTTATCGCTAATTGAAAATTATCAAGCTATGAAATCTATGGAGAACAAACTGGTATTCGCAAATGACATTATGCACGCCCCGCACGATCTGCATTCAAATTATCAATTCATCAGTTTGGATTTGTGGATGTTCGTAATTCTATCAGTTTGTTTCTATATTTAACAACGAAAAATGAACCACCCTTTATTTTAAATTCATAACAATTATTAACAAATGAGAATATTATTGGGCTGTTCTGTACCAACTTTTGACGAAGAAGTTCAAAAACCCGTGATGCGTTTGGTACATGGAATCGGTTTTTGATTACAGGAAACATGATAGATAGGCCTCATTCTGGACTTCCGCATTCAGTAGGTATCTCCTTAGGAGAATCGGTATTGGCCACCTTAAGATTTAAAGATAGTAAATTCAAGCCGTCGTGACATCTACGTCTTTATAATATGTGAGAAGTTATCTTCAACAGGATAATCTTCGATAAAGATGAACGTGGTGATCACAACAGCGTAGTCCACAAAAGCCCGATATTCTGAAAATTTTAATCTTGGTGTTAGTTGTCCTTTGTACTGGTGAAATTAGTAATAATCATAAACGCGAATGGAGACAGCCAGGTAAGGTCAAATGGCTGACACATACAGTGTTTAACAACCAACTGATACTAGCCATATACAAAGATACAATTCCAGACATCAATTTTGCAAGATGATAATAACCGAGTGCAACGCGCTGGCTTTGTCTGGAAGTATTTGAATGAAGTCCAACCTGAAAGACTGGCATAAGGTCAAATGGCTGACACATGCAGTGCCTAAAAACAAACTCATAGCAGCCATATACAAAGATACAATCCCAGAAATCAATTTTTCAAGATGATAATAACCGAGTGCAACGCGCTGGCATTGTCTGGAAGTATTTGAATGAAGTCCAACCTGAAAGACTGGCATAAGGTCAAATGGCTGACACATGCAGTGCCTAACAACCAACTGATAGCAGCCATATACAAAGATACAATTCCATACATCAATTTTGCAAGATGTTAATAACCGAGTGCATCGCGCTGGCATTGTCTGGAAGTATTTGAATGAAGTCCAAATTGAAAGACTGGCATAAGGTCAAATGGCTGACACATGCAGCGCCTAACAACCAACTTATAGCAGCCATATACAAAGATACAATTCCATACATCAATTTTGCAAGATGTTAATAACCGAGTGCATCGCGCTGGCATTGTCTGGAAGTATTTGAATGAAGTCCAACCTGAAAGACTGGCATAAGGTCAAATGGCTGACACATGCAGTGCATAACAACCAACTGATAACAGCCATATACAAAGATACAATTCCAGACATCAATTTTGCAAGATGATAATGACCAAGTGCAACGCGCTGGCGTTGTCTGGAAGTATTTGAATGAAGTCCAAATTGAAAGACTGGCATAAGGTCAAATGGCTGACACATGCAGTGCCTAAAAACAAACTCATAGCAGCCATATACAAAGATACAATCCCAGAAATCAATTTTTCAAGATGATAATAACCGAGTGCAACGCGCTGGCATTGTCTGGAAGTATTTGAATGAAGTCCAACCTGAAAGACTGGCATAAGGTCAAATGGCTGACACATGCAGTGCCTAACAACCAACTGATAGCAGCCATATACAAAGATACAATTCCATACATCAATTTTGCAAGATGTTAATAACCGAGTGCATCGCGCTGGCATTGTCTGGAAGTATTTGAATGAAGTCCAAATTGAAAGACTGGCATAAGGTCAAATGGCTGACACATGCAGCGCCTAACAACCAACTTATAGCAGCCATATACAAAGATACAATTCCATACATCAATTTTGCAAGATGTTAATAACCGAGTGCATCGCGCTGGCATTGTCTGGAAGTATTTGAATGAAGTCCAAATTGAAAGTCTGGCATGGCCCGCTACTTCACTCAATATGAATCCAATAGAGCACGCCAACAAAACCTTCCCAATACTTCAGAACAGGTTTGTAGCTGTGGTGGACAAATGGTAAAAACTGGACCAAAAAGTACTGGATAGCTTCATTAAAAACATGCTGGAAAGAGTGAAGAACTCTCGTTTTGCCATGGAAGGTGGAATTATGTACTTAAAACTGGTAGTTCTCATTATTATTTAGAAACTGAATAAAGATACTGAAAACGTATAAGTATATTTTTTAAAATTTGTTTTTGTCTCTCCAAAAAGACCTTTTGATGACACAATTAAATTTGCTATTCTTTTACAGAAAATGAGTTCTACTAGAGATATTCAAAAATCAATTTCAAGCTGGCTCTCGCTAAATATCTAGACTGAGGTGGTACAGAGCTTTTTTGATTGTCTGCAAATATGCTTTTCTAACATTAAAGCTTATATTTTCAAACATATTTGGATGTCGATAATTGTAGTATCATCCGAAATGATGACCAACATAATATTGAATTATATCAATTCAGCTATAATATATACATTCATTATAAATATGATTGATAAAAGCCAACAATATCATCAAGTTACTAATCGTTAAATATATCCTATAATGTACATAAATTAGTATTTTATTTGAATAGATATAATATTATAGACCAATATGGCTAACACGCATGAAAATACCAATTCCAGATTAGAGAAACTCCAAAGCGAATGTGTGTATAGAGAAATTAAACCATTTCCACCAAAGGCGATGTACACTGGCGTGAATATGTAAAATTTTTGAACAGATTTGTGACACGTACGTACATTCAGGACCGGATTTATGTCCGTTTTCACCAAAATATATTAAGCAACTCCTAAGTAATGTCACCTGAAGCAACAACTTCAGTTACACCATTCGTTTTCCAATTAGTTACTCTTAAGCTTAGATTTTTTGACAATTGTAGTTTCTGAGTGCAATAGTCAGTTTGTTTTTGACGTTTCATATTTACTATTTTTTTTGATATTTTTCTCAAACTTCCAATACCTTTTTCCATTAAATTGAGAAGATTCCAAAATAAGAATTCAAAAATTATTAGTTCAGTACCTTTTCCTAGTCCAATTTTCACCACAAATACACACAAATACCTAATTTTAATAATGAATCCAAGACCTGTCTGATTAATTTATGAAATTCTATTACATAAATACAAAATCGTAAATATTTCTGAAAAATCATTAAGTGGTCCAGTTAAATGTTCAGTTATTCCCATGTAAAATTATCGGATCTTTCCATCAGCAGTGTCAAAATTATACAATCTTATTTAAAAAAATGACTTATAGCTGATTTTCTCAAAACTTTATACAAATACATTTTGAGCACACCCGGTATAATATCAAGGACATAAATTAACCATAACATATTACTTGATAGTGAGTAGTGTCCATAAAAATTTCAACTATTTATCTGTCAAAATTTTCAGAAAATAATTAATATCTCATGAAATATTAGCTATAAACATAGTCATATTAATAAACTGATTATTTTTCCATTTTGATCCGAATAATTATCTAAAATTATACACATTCCATAAGAAAAAGCAAAGTTGTATACAGTTCCAACTATTTAGAAACACCGGGTATAATTGAAAATATTTGTATATTGTAGAATCTTTAAAATAAGATAGGGTTAGTAATAAACACTTTCTCCTAATACAATAATCCCGTAATCGTCCGAATACGTATTAATCTCCCACATTGTATATACCTGATACTGATATAATAATATAATTGAAGGCAAGAGAATAAATAACGGGGACAAAACTCACATTCGTGGGATGAAGGTGTTTCCTCTTTCATGATTTCATTGTGGGAAATAAATTTTAATCAATTGAAGAATATCGTAAACAAATGGGTGAAAATTTCCCAAGCTCCAAAAACAAAAAAACAGCCCTTGAATCCGGCCCTGCGGACATTCTGCTCACTATCTGCATATTAGAGGTACCTATATATATTCATGAAATTATAATTGGATATATACGATAGTATCAATTTGGAAATATAAATGTGCTAGCATAACGAAAAATCGGATACAAATTAATGACCTCAATCGATATATCAATTAAATGTTTATGACAATTTTTAAATCAGAGTTTTTTGAACTAAATTTACCTATGCGATAAAGTATGACAAGCCTTCTAAACTAGATTTCTATAAAATAGTGAATAGACAATTTGTGTTCGTTGATAATTTTTTACCTAAACTATACCAATCGAGTGATTTTATAAAATTTAAGTCTAAAATCAGTTCAATCTAAGTAAATAGGAATGATATGTTAATTAGAGCCTCATCAAATCCGGCCCGAATGCCTTTGCAGATGATGTTTTTTGATAACTATCGAATAACTGTTTTAAACCAAAATGTAAGATAAATTATTTTTTCTGACAAAATTTATCTATATCTATATCAAGTCTATATCGGTCCTAAGTACCAGGCAGGGTCCTACTGTATGTCCAAAAAACGATCTATTTCGCAAATTTGTAATTATTATTAATTATTTTCAGCAATTCTAGTTATTATGTTTTTTGCCGCAGGTCTCTAGAATACTAGATACTAGGTACTGTATTTGGCCAGCCTGTTCATGCTGTCAATGGTGTTGACACTACAAATACTGCATAGATATCAAATTAAAGATATACCTGATCCTCCTATGTTGATTTATATATAATTTCTTTTAATATTTATGAGATTCGCAAATGAAAATTTCAATATAGATTTAAAATTAGTTTAGAGAAATATGAAGACATAATATAGTCCTCCTCCTCTTATCTCCTATGTTGATTTATATAGGTATATAATTTCGGTAGATATTTATGAGATCCGTAAATGAAAATTTCAGATTCTGATATAGGTATAGAAATTCAACAACAAAATGAGATGAAAAATTTTCCACTCACAAAAAAGTCTACTGTCACAACGTTTCGACCATTTTTTACCGACGAACCCCGAACGGAGGAGGTATAAAATTCGACTGTCTGCTTTTTTATTTGTGCGCGGGTTTTATATAGTAAGCGTACTCCGATTTTGATGATTTTTGATTCATTTGAAATAGGAGACATGAGTCCCATATTCATAAGAACGCAAATCCGAAATCTCCTTCCCTCCGAAAACCGCCCAGGAAGAGGGTGGGGGTCAAACTTTCATGAAAATCGAAAATCCGAGGTGACAGAATTAATGATACCAAAATATCCGGAAATGTTTAAATTGAACACGGTTTTCGAGTTTCTGCGATGTTAAAATTTTAAATATGTTTATTTTTGCTATGTGGAAGAGGCAATTTCTTTCGAAAATTGAAAGTCCGAGAATGGGAATTATTGACCCGATTATTTGTATCAATATTCATATTGAACATTTTTTCCACATAGTTACGGTTTTCGATTTGAAAGAGTGGTAAAGTTTATAATATTCGTATTTCCGCGACGATGTTCTTAGATTTCTATTAATAGCAAATACATGAAAAGCATACATGGATAACAGTGAAAATTCAACGATTTTGGTGACAAATGTAACACTCAAAAGTGTGAAATAAATATTTTTTACAAAAATTGGACCGACGTTATCAGTTGTTATCATTGTGAAGTTGGTGCCGAAAAATTTCAATCTAACTGCAACTGCACAACTTCAAAAGTACCAGCACCAATAGAAATAATATTATTTTGTTCTTTTTAGTGCACCAACTGATAACGTCGGTTCATTTTTTTAAATGTTTATTTGAGATATAATCTTGGCACAAGCAAACAAACGCAGACCAATGGTTGAAAATGAGTTTCTTGGATTCCAGAGGCTTCTAGAAGTACGGATCTGTTGAAAATCATATACCAAAAATTTTACCCGTATGCACTCCTCAGATAGATATTTTGAATAGTGGTAGCAAAGTTTAAAGCAAAAACTATAATAGAAAAATACTCAATAAAAAAATAAAGCGCTAAGGTCGATTTCATGAAATGATGTACTAAAAAAAATAACATAACATAAATTTTGAATCATGGAAATTTGGAAGTTTGTACCAGGAAATGATTATCAACAATAGAAGAATGTTGACCAAATTCAACATCTTTATGATTTTTACATAATGCATTATTATTCCAAAGTTTTTAGTGCATCATCTCGGGAAGTTGGTTCTAGTTATTTTTCAAATTATTTATTTCACAATTCTATCACAAAAGTAACGTAAATGTATATCAAGCAAAATATTTTCCTTTCATCAATAATCTCAATAGTTCAAATAACAAATTATTATATTATTTTTTGTATGAAGTGCAGGTGAGTAAGGCGTGTATGTCCTAGTCGGAGGCCATTGATGATGACTTGTTCTCTTTTATATTTGGAAGGGGTAGATATTCATTGACTGTTTGTTTGGTTTCTTTGAATTTTGATGTTGTTCTTATAAGTGGTGTATGATCTGATGATGAAAGTTTGTTGTGTTGAAAAGTGTCCATGTTTGAAGTCGCTTTTCTGGCTAAACTATCAACTTCCTCATTTCCTTTGATCCCTTTGTAGGAAGGAGACCATAGAAATATTATAGATTTTTCTAAGACATGTAGTTTGGTAAAGCACATCCTTAATCCTCAGAAGAATGGGATGTTGAGGATATAAATGGTTTAATCCGTCAATTACGCTTAGTGAGTCTCTGATTATAATAAATTAATCTCTGGAATCTTCTATGCACATTTTTAGAGCTTCTAAGATTGGCTGTAGTTTCACCGGTGATATTCAAAAAAAATATTTTCAAACAACCTGTATTTCAAAAATGGTGCATTTTAGAGGGTAAGTTAATAAAAACTTTTTTTCATATTTTTGGACGAGCTATGACATCCTTAAGTCCTGCGCACATATTATTAAACACCCTGTATAAGCTGCTACATGTCCTTGTGTAGTTTTCGATGCATCGGTGTAAATTTGGCTGAAGTTAGGGTATTTAGAAACGGTTTCCAGGAAAATATTTTGTATCTATTGATATTATAAGTACCTAGAGAAAATAAGAAAAGTGATTTGTTTAAAACCGTTTTGTTGAAATCGAACATAAGACCCTGTGTATTTGAAGCGGGCTCCTGTACCACTCGACTATAGAGGTTATAGGCTGTAGAGAAATAAAATATATTCTTCAATATAAAGACATATTTTTTTCTCATTCGTGAAAAAGTGCCCTATCAGAAAAGCAATTAATGAAGGGAAGGCAATTACAACAGTTTTATAGCTTTTATTTTGATATACAAATTTATAATAAAAATATTTTAAATTATAAGCAGCTGTTTCGGAAATTAGAAATACCAAGTTCTGACATTCCCAAAGACCTAATTACAAAACCGTCACATTTATCGATAAATATGTATTTCAAGATCTATACAAGAAAGGTTAAATTTTTTCTATCATTTGAAGCTTTATGAAACCCTGAACTTGTGAATATATCTTAATAGTTTTCCTTCCTGTAAATGCTAAGATAAAATTATTGGAACTAAATTATAATATATTTAATTCGTTTTCAATGCCAATGCTTTGAAAAGAAGTCATCAAAATGTTCCTACCTGAAATCTGAAATTTAACTTATCCTGTACCAACCTGAATCTTCGCAGAACTCTTTTGAAATTTCAAGTGATGCAAAACAAGACTGATTGCACCAACTACTTTGAAAATGTCTGTGAAAGAATTCAGTTCGCAGAAATAATAACCGTCGTTTTTTTGACTAAATTACGTGAATTATATTATTATATTGCCCGCTTCTTTGAATTCTTCCAGGCAGATACACTCTCTCAGCTCGTGGGGTTCATTATATCAACCCTGTTTTTTTATTTTAATGAGGTCACATTTTGAGTTGTTTACATACAATCATCACTTGACATTCCTCAATATTTTTCTCTCATTATTCACTGAGAAACTCCACTTGATACCCATCAACCATATTTGTGCACACTTGATGTTGGTACTTAATAATTATTTCTCTGGACAAGTTGATGAATATCAATATTTTCTTATCAGGTAATACGATGTAGACCTGCGAGCATCTAGGTTCACAATATGAATTCACCAGTACCTACAACACGTGTACCGGGTGTCTGATTAAGAGAGGTACGCGGCTGTAACTCCGAAACTATACCTGCTATAACTGTCAATTGTTTTCTCGATCCTCGAATTTATTATTATTATTTAAAAAGAAAAGCATAAGAACACTGCATTTGGCAAATAACGACCTGTGAAACTTTCTAGACTCAAATAGAGACTCAGGAGTCACACTACACCATTAGGACAATACGCATGCGTGGACCAGCAGCGGAAACCATCTGAAGGTATCAACAGAAAAAACTGCACTGGAAACAGCTAGACCTCAAATGAGAACAATGGTACAGATTAGGAAAAGTTTAGGTACCTAGAATCATGAATGAACTAGAGCGAAAGAACAAGAAAAAAGCAAAGCATTTTTGACCGACTTCAAAAAAAGGAGAAGGTATACAATTCGGTTGTAAGATTGCTTTTTTATTATTTTTTTTTGGCTGTTCGCGCGTTTTGCATAGTAAACGTTCTCCGATTTAGACTATTTTTGTTTCATTTGAAAGAGGAGAGTTGGGAAATGGTCCCATGTTGAGAAAAATCAAATCCAAAATCTCCTTTCCTCCAAAAACCGCCCCCAAAGGGGGTGGAGGGGGCAATTTTTCTCGAAAATTGAAAATCCGAGACGACAAAATTAATGAAAATTCCATATCCGGAAATGTTTAAATTGGACATTTTTAAAAATAATCATACGTTTCCGCGCCACAGTCTGAAATATGTGTTTCAGCTATGTGGAAGGGCAAATTTTTCCGAAAATCAAAAATTCGAGATTTGAAAATTAGAAAGGGGACCCTATCCGGAAACGTTTAAATTGAACATTTTTTCAAAAGAGTCACGGTTTCCGAGTTTCGCAATGGTAAAGTCTGAAATATGTGATATGCGCATTTCCGCTATGTACAAGCTAAACCTACCTATATCTTTTTGGGTATTAGTGAACGTTCAACAATTTCCATGACTAATCTTACACTCAAAAATGTGAAATAAATATTTTTTACAAAAAAATGGACCGACTTTATCAGTTGTTGCACTGAAAAATACAAAATAATATTAATTCTATTGGTGCTAGTAATTTTGAAGTTGTGCCGTTGTAGTTTGTTGTAGGCACCAACCTAAAGAACCAGCACCAATAGAATTAATATTATTTTGTATTTTTCAGTGCAACAACTGATAAAGTCGGTCCAATTTTTTGTAAAAAATATTTATTAGTTTTAGAAACCTATATTTTACGTAGACGAGTGCACAGAATTGATGGAATCTTATCTGTCAGAATTTTTAGTAAAAATCTTATACGCAGTTTGAATTTTATATTCTTAATTTTGGTACAGAAATAGTGCGACTTTTCATATGTTCATATTCAACGTTCTTATAAAAAAGTGCCATTTTTCATGTGTAACTAAATAATATATTTTAAAACTGTACAAATAATATCTCAGGCCTCTCAAACTAATTAAATTATAGTGAGATAAATTAAAGGAAATTCTGATCTCAGAAATATTTAACAACATTTTGTGAAAACCCTTCACAGACAACATGTAGGTAAAATACCTTGAAATTTATTAATGAATCACAGATACAATTTCAAACAGTTAAGATGGCTCTGCTACAGTTTGGATCATTTTAAATGGAACAAATCCATTTAATTATCTGTCTCGACACTCAGGTACCAACTAACTTTGGTATTTTCAACTTGCCTTGATTGACAGAAACGTGATTACGATGCGAGAGTTCTCCTCCTCATCGTCGATCTTAACTTCCAACTTTTGACACAGTAGGTTCCAATATTACCAATGATTGATTTATCACAGATGAAAGTTCCAGAGCATTTAATTATTGTAATTTACCTAATGATTTTCTAGTTGTCAATAAGTGAAATGTCAAACCCACAGTCATGTTTTCAGGCAATGATTTTATTCTGTTATATTTGAATATGTTACAAAACTTTATGCGTGGACGAAGTCACAGGACCATTTCTTTCCAAACATCTAAGAATACGTTTCTTCACCAATAAAATAGCTTTTCTTATTTCACGTGCATCTATTTCATCAATGCATTTAATTACGCCTTGACGCAGTTCATCTTTACTTTGCACTGGTGTTGAATACACTTCTTTCTTCAAATCTTTGAATATTATAAAACATAAACGGTTAAAGTTCAGATACTAGACTGTTATAATCTAGAATTGTTTTAACAACAAAACTGATGCGTAAAACCTACAACTTTCATGAGCAATATATCAGAAAAGCAAAAACCGGCATCACCACGCTTGTGATATTTGCTAAAATATTTGTGAGATACGATCTTCACATGTTGATGGCGTAAAATATTAGTAAATTTCGCAACAGATTCAGAGAACGTAGCGTGACGTTATCTTCAATAAAATGTCTGATGCCGTCAAATAAGTTTCACTTCAAAAATAAATCGTAACACTCTGTAAGAATTAAAGTTGACGTGTCTCGGGAATTTATAAATAAGCACAATATTTGAAATAGTAAATCTATTCCATTAGGCTGTTCCATAGTGTATAATTTAAATGAAGCTTCCTCCATTATTTGGTAAAGAATTTACAATCATTCCTATCTGATTTTTTCTTTTTCAATTGAAGTTTAGTTTTGACAAAAGCTTCCAGGAAACGGGTATCTCCAATTATCCTCACCGTGAGGATTTCATAGTTGCTCAATTTTTATTGAAGGAAAAGTAAATATCCCTCGAGCCGACAGTCAATATTCTTATTCAACAACCCCCAACAAATTAAGTTTACTCTAAAATGTGTGACGACAGCTTATTTTTAAGAAACGTAAGCTCTCCTGTCCCACCAATTGCTGATTTAACGTCTCTTTCACAGCAAACGTTTCACAGCCGGGGCCTTTTTAAAACGAAAAAGCCACGTTTCGATATTCTCATCACGTAGGTACGTTCGAAAGAGAATTACCTTTTTTGTAATGTAAAAAGATTCAGCTTTAATAGGAATCCTTCAATAATGATAGTCTTGTTACGATGGGATTCATTTTCGTGAAGGAAAACGCGTTTTGCCTAATAAGATGCTTGCAACTCATCTCAAGAGTGATCGGAGAAACTTCAAAGTAAAAGGAAAATCTAATAGAGGCTCTCTCAAAGTTATTTTACGCATTAGTTATTGAGCAAAGGCATAAGAGTGAATTATATTTACTACTTTGTTGAATAAATATCGATATTACTGACAACCTTGTTCTTCATCAGAAAGTTTAAAGAAATATAAAGTTGTTTTGGAGTTGGGTAACTTATTTTCAGTAAAGTTACTGATGGAAAGAAATGTTCAGGTATGTGCACGACCAAAGTGAAGAACTCAGTTTTTCGGATAATACATCAAATTGACGATTTAGCCGAGTACAAAGATGAAATTATTTCTTATGTCTAAAGGGTACAGGCAGCGCTATAGTGGCATTTGTGAGAATTATGTGAAATTTTCCATAATTTATAAAGTCTTTCATTTGCTTCCTGCCTTTGTTTTTATAGGAAAAGCAAATCCTTAAAAAATTTTATCGGGAGTGACGAACTGGTCTTATATGTGAATTTGTATTCATTAAAGTCTGTTAATATGTACTTGTACTGTAATATTTTTATGCTAGAACGGGAATTCAAATGAAAGAAACAGAAGCCAAGAAACGGCAGTATTTTTTAATTGCATTCATTGTTTGAGAGCACATCTAAAAACAGTATTTTTTTTGGTTTGTTATCATGTTGTTTTACTATCAGTATTTGCACTTATTCTGGAATTCCCTGCATGTTTATATCTAATAAAATTTAATATTTCGTTCAATAAACATTTTCAGTTAGCTTCTAGAAGCCGAAAGGTGATAATTCACGACTGGAAGTCACAAATAATAACGGACAAGTGACAAGTGCAGTACTGCGAACACCAGCAAATTGGTCTGATTTATTTATGCGGGCTTAACACGGTTTGCTCCTTTCTGTATACAAGGTGTTTATTAATAACATGTACTTATTTTAATGGTTCGTATAAAGGTATGTCCTCAGAACCTTGGTTTCCGATATAAAGGGTTGTAAACTTTTATTTTTACTTAGGTTTTTTTGAAATAATTCAAAAACCATTTTCGTTATTAGATTAAATTTTCAGATGAAATATTGTGATATAAATACGTATTTTTCAACAGAAAATATTTTTTTTAACCACTGAACAATAACAATAACAATAAAATGAATATACACTAATTAAAAAATTACTGCCACAGGTACTAAATATAGAAGAATAAACTACCACAAAACATACATTGCCTGCTAGTCTGTATTTAATATCAGGGAAGCACCATCTATTGAGAGATCTGATAACTGTGACATTTGACAGAAACTTCGTTTTCGTAAACGCGACTAAAATGTTGCTGGTGAAATCGGTTTCATGGAAATCAAGATTAAAATCGACAGTGGAACTCAATTAAACAAATCTAAGTTTTGTTAAACTTAGTTTTGAGAGAAACTCGTGAAATCGGGCGTTAGTGTTAGAACACCGGTGACTGGCAGGCATTTAAATGTGTGTCACGTAATAGTATTGGAAACTTAAAAAAATAATTTACTTGTGTTGCTTAACACTGTTCCGCATTTAACGCGCCAAAAATGTGATTTATGCATGTTGTTTCTCCGGCATTTTAGTTCGTCAATTCCGAGATGAAGCTTATGAAAATCAGTTATGGCCACCTAGATCACCTGATTTTTAATAGTTTTGACTTTTATTTATGGTGTCATCCAAAAACATTATTGTATTCTACTCCAGTTCAGACTCAAGAAGAACTTAGAAATAGAATAATTGAGGGGTGTGATACCATACGAAACACAAAAGGAATTTTTGAAAGAGTTCGTAGATCGATGAGAAGGAGAAGAAGAGCAGAAGCTTGCATACAAGCAGAAAGGGGACGTTTTCAAAAAAATTTTTGGTACCTGAAATGTTGACTTATTTATAAAATTACCATGTAATAAGTACAGTTTTTAATTATTTTATTCAAAATAATAAGTTCTACGGAAAGACACACGAAACTGTTTTTGTTTAAAATTAAGAGTTTTAAAGAAAGTTGCGAAAAAACAGTGGCTTTATACCTTTTTGGTTAAATTTGCACCAAGACATACCCATATCTACGCCACTGGTTAAATAAAGAAATGTTTCTGTTGAAAATACGTATTTACCTTTATCAGAATATTTTAAAAATTAAAAATTAATCTAATATTGCAAATGGTTTTTGAATTATTTCAAAAAAACCTAAATAAAAATGAAACTCTGCAACCCTGTATAACCGAAACCAAGCTTCTGAGGACATTAGCCCAAGAATCACCCAATAAAATGAGTACAAGACATTAATTAACGCTATGTATAGCAAATGTTCCCTATTATTGTATTAAGGTTGAATTAATCAGTGTGTTCCTAAATACAAACCATCAGCCTGGCCAGGCTAATGGTTTGTATTTAGGAACACGCAGAATAATAATATATCTAGATAAATCTAAATTCAGAATCGGGGAATAGATTTTTGCCGTAGGTCTTGTTCGACAAGCTATTTATTAGAACGTTTTCAAGAAAGAACAATAATTAAATCTTCTTCCATTGAATTTTAAGAATCTTTTTTAAACCACCTTATTCCACAATATTTGTTAGAGGTATTACTGTTCAGTACTGGACAGAGAAAAGGTCTGAAGAGGATTGTCACAAATTATTCAACTATGTCCAAAGCTATTTTGTGTAAACTATTTTGATGAAATTATATTTTATAGGCATTACAGTGTCGTATAAAAAAATCATAATTAGGCCGTTGATGATCTGCGAAGTTGGGGAATGGAAGCAGAGCTGATAAGATACCTATGCATAATTTTATAATGGCAGTAACTTGATATCGATGTTTTTTGTCGGTTTTCTTCTTCTGCTGCTTTCTTTTCATGATGTTCCGGTACAATTATTTCCAAATTTTATATATACATTTCATGAAAAATCATTCATCACATTAGGATGTTCATATTTGTGAATACACTTGATTAAATGTAGAAAATTTGTTCCAAATTATGAATAGATTTCAATAAACAAGCAATTTTTCTGAACTAATAATATTTATCGTGATTTAGACTCAAGCTGCAGTATACTTCAAAGGTTAGTAAATACATGAAGCAAACTCCTCGAAGGCTTATTTTCTTATTACACTCAAGAGCATTAGATACACCATCACATTTTGCTGTGTTCTAAATTTCGTGGTAAGAACTTCAGCATTCTCATATACTTATAAATTCATTCATAAAATTGTTAAAAGATAATCTCAAGTATAACTCGCATAGAGAATACAAGTGTATTTACAAAGTTCCTGGAGTTATTTAACTCATAATCACATTAATATTTTTATTTGGATATTTCACCAAAACAAAAGTTGCTTGTACTTGGAAACTGAATTTTATTACATCTATGTAATATAACATTTTCAATTCGGCTTTATTTAGTACATATCCCCAAGTCACAAAAAATATAATTGAGTATATCTAGAAATAGATACCAAGATAAAAACAATGGAATACGTAAGGTCCTAAAAATGCACCCTACATCTATTGCGAAATATTGGACTCAACTGAATATCATTGCTCATCAATCAGGTATTATTAGATATGTCTTCCCTCCAAATACTTAAACGAAACGGAATTTGTATTTCATGATAATTTGACAATATTAATCTTGCTCTCAATATCCGACATTCCTTGTTCTACAGGCAGGAATCTTCCCTCCCAAAGATTTTCAGTACAACAAAGAAAAAACGAGCTTTGGCCTTTCGGGATACCTAGATACGCAAAATTCGCACTATTATTTTACCAACTAAACTATTTCCGTACCTTCTTTCACGTTCCTTTCGCTGAAGTTTCTTCTTTTTGAATGCTTTCTTGACGCGTAGTAACAGAAAAGCAGCTCGATCGATTGTAAGTGCTGAATATTGCTTTTTCTCCTCCATAGTTGTTATTTTTAGCACTTCGAACTGATCTGAAAAATGAGAAAAATGGATGATGAATTCAATTATTGTAACAAAAATTATAAAGACTGATATATTCATATATATTACATAGAACAGATGTAGGTACGATCACAATAAAATTTCCTCAAATTATAGAACGCTTCAGTAGCTAGGATACTTTTGATATTTGCCGGTAGGTCATTTCATTCATGTATCAGAGAATTTCGTATGAATAATGTTTTTTGAATCGGTAAGCGCAGATCAAAACCGTTACGTATGTTGTATCTAATAACATTTACTGTATTTTTATATTTTTATGGACTAAATAGGCAGTCTCCAATGCAAACAATAATCTGCAATCATCTCTCGGATTTGCATCACACATGTGACGGAGTGTAGAACTATATACTGACTGAAAAATACAAAATAATAATAATTCTACTGGTGCCGGTACTTTTAGAAGTGGTATCAAAAGTTATCAATCTAACTGCCACTGCACAACTTCGAAATTGTCAGCAACAGTAGAATTAATAATATTATCTATATTTTTCAGTGCAGATTTAATAAAGTTAATCTCTTTTATTGTAAGAAAAATGTTTTATATTTTCGAGTAATCCTCCTTTGTTAAGCAAACAATTTTCAAATATCTTGTTTGGAAATTATACTTCGATAGTCGGTTCTCAACTTTTCAATGCTTAAAGCTATAAATGTTTGAAGTCTGAAACTTTATCGTAATGTTAGAATCTGATGAACAACTTCAAGGTAGAGCACATACAATATTGAGGAAATATTTTCTTCATAAAAAATATATGTACTTATTCAAGAGCTTTTATAATCGGATTGTGCAAAATGAGTTTAATTCTATTCAAAAAAGAAGATTGTTTTGTAATTTAATAACGCTCAAATGTTTCTGGAAGTACGAGCAGAAAAAAAAAACATAAATATTTGAAGGAAGAGGGCAGATACTTGTCTATAGTTGATTATTTGTTTTATAATGATTTTCACATTAATTAAGGTAAATACATTCATCTTCAACACTTTTCTATTTGTAGTGACTTTTCATTCAATAAATATTTTTTCTAGAAAAAACTAGGACCGACTTTATTATTTTATGCTCTGAAAAATACGAAATAAACTTAATTGTATTGATGCTGGTAATTTTAAAGTTGTGCAGTAATAAGAAGAAGATTTTTCTCGCAAACTTCAAAAGTAATATTTGGTATTTTTCATTGTACCAACTAATAAAATCGTTCCTAGCTATTATGAAATTTATTTATTTCACATTTTTTGAGTGTCAACAGAAAATAAATTTATTATACCTATGAAAAGTAAATATGTAGGTTCAATGATGATATCATTTTTCGAGAACATCCAACTCTCTTCGTTGAAATTTTTGAAATATGTTCCTGTACAACAGTTTCCAGAAGTGGTCTTTTCTATAATTTTGTCGTCTCAAATTTTCAATTTTCAAAAAAAACTCCTGGGCAGAAAAACATTTTTTTTTTATCGACTTATCGACCTGTAATTATTATTGATGAAGTTCTGTTTTATTTTAGAAGAAATTTCTTGGATAAGATCATGTTTTGAAATAGGACTTCGTTTAGGAATTGGGTCATAACATATTAATAGGTATCGATAATAGCTATTTCTAACGATTTCTTGCTCACTATTTCATTATAAGTCTTGGGTTTTTAGGGTTCCGTACTTTGAATATAACAAATGACACCCTTATCTGAAATGTCTGTCTGACCTTCCCCTACCTTAAACCAGAAGATAGAAAAGTAAAAAAAAATTAATATTCATCTCTCCAAAATTGATACATTTAACAACAATTAAAATCCATTATTTCATCTTATATTGAGGACGATAATATGTTATCCATACTAACAAAAGAGAATCATGGAGCATAGAAAATAATCTAATGCGTCATGAACAAAATAATTTACCTGAATGATACAAACGTCCTACCAGAATTACGCATTTTTCAGAGTGCCCTTATTAACGTGGCTGGTCCTTCTAGCAGGTCTTGAACGTGACCGTTAGAAAGAGAGCGAACAATGGGCTATCAGTAGTTGGGAAGATATTACGAAAGGCGCATTTCGGCTCAAAACCATAAGTGTGCATCCACATGTTTGCTATAGGCAAAAGAGTTGGTGCAAAAGTCACTCTTTTCGATAATCTCGGTTCAAATATTAGATGTAGTGAAAGTGTTTGGAGTGGTGATAACGAAAAAGCAATATGTTACGGAACGATACTAGAAATACGCAATGACGCGGATACTACTGTGTTGTGGGAGATTGATGGACAGAAAATGGCAATAAAATTGAATTTATTGCATAGAGTATCAGGTATGGAAATTATTTTTAGTTCAGTTGAAAAAGCTCTATAAGAATTATAATCATAATGATAATTATAAGAATCTTATAAGAATAAAATATTTATTTTCGTTAGCAAGACAGTAGGTCTTTGTTATTTAAAATATAAACCAGTATTTCTAATATACTTAAGAATGAATGTTAATTTAAAATTTAAATTGTTTTAATAGAAGTATTTTTCATTATATTATTTTTCTTTATATTAATTTTATCATAAGGTAACCTGCGTACATGGAAAATTTCCAGGTACTACCGGAAGAGGCTTTCAGCAGGACAAGTGCTTGGAGGTTGTATCATTAATATTTCTAAATGCAATAACATATTAGATTAAAATGATAGAGAAAATCAGAATCAAAATTGGTTCATTCGTTTGGCAGCTGCGTTGCCTCTAACAGACAGACAAATACATGTGTTAAATTTAATCAAGAGTAATTATTTTCACTACATTAGCAACTGACAAGTAAATTATTATAAAAGCTCAAATTGAATTAAAAAAAATCTACAAAATTATGTGGAAATTTTTTCTTAAAAAATAACAGATCTTAGTCCAAATACATTTGAGATTAGAATACTTTTAAGTTTTTTGACCGACGAACCCAAACGGAGGAGGTATACAATTCGACTGTCAGCTTTTTTTTTGGTTTGGCAAGCACGCGCTGTATATAGTATATAGTAAACATACCTGCTCCGACATTTGATTCATTTGAAAGAGGAGACTTGAGAAATGGTCCCATATTCATGAAAAATCTAATAAGAAATCTCCTTCCCTCAAAAAATCCCGAAGGGAATGGAGGGGGCAACTTCTCTCGAAAATCGAAAATCTGAGACAGCAGAAATGAAGATAAGACAATATCCGGAAACGTTTGACTTGATTATTTTTTTGATTGTTTCATGACTAAAGTTACACTCAAAAGTGTGAAATAAATATTTTTTACAAAAAATTGGACCGACTTTATTTTTTGGTGCACTGAAAAATACAAAATAATATTAATTTTATTGGTGCTGGAACATGTGAGGTTGGTGCCAAGAATCTTCTTTTTTTCGATCATTTATGAGATAAGATACACGAAAAAATTCAGAAGTTTAATAAATATCAAGTGTTTTCATTTGAAATAATATTAGTTCTATTGGTACTGGTAATTTTGAAGTTGTGCAATTATTGTCAAATTGAAAACTTTTCACACCAACTTCAAAAGAGCAGAACCAATAGAATTACTCTCTAGAGTCGGTTCAATTTTTTGACCGATGAACCCCGAACGGATGAGGTATACAATTCGATTGTCTTTTTTTTGTTCGTGCGAGCGTTTTATATAGTAAGCCTATTCCGATTTTATTGATTTTTGATTCATTTGAAAGAGGAGACGTGAGAAATGGTCCCGTATTCATAAAAGGCAAATCCGAAATCTCCTTCCCTCTGAAACCCGCTCCGCTCCGACGGGGGTGGAGTGGACAAAGTTTTCCGAAAATCGAAAATCCGAGATGGCAGAACTAAAGATACCAAAATATCCGAAAACGTTTAAATTGTTTTTTTTTTCAAAACAGCTACGGGTTTCCTGTTTCTGCGTTGTTAAAATTTGAAATATGTGTAATTTCTTTCGAAAATTCGAAAATTGAAAATCTGAGATGGGAAAATTAATGATCAGTTTATACAATATTTGAGTTGAATTTTTTCATAGGGTTATGGTTTTTGAGTTAAAAGAGTGGTCAAGTTTATTATATGCGTATTTCCGCGACGATGTTCTTAGATTTCTGAATAATAGCAAATACAATCAATCAATCAAACAAACAATTTATTTCCATGATACATTCTATACAATGTGTGGAAAGGGTCAACTAAATATTAAAGTAATCACAAATTTAATTTAAAAATGCATTTGGGAAACACTCATCCAAAGAATAGAATACATTGGACAATAGATACATCTTCAACTTCTGTTTGAAGCAATTTGTACTCCTTGTCACCTTGATTTCAGAGGGAAGGTGATTGTAAAGTCTTGGACCCAAACAGTATGCGGACTTTCTGCTTAAGTTGAGCCGTTGGAATGAAACACGTATATTATTTCTGGCGCGTGTATTCTTCTCATGTATGTTTTTGTTTTTGAGGAATTTGTCTCTATTCAGGTGTACATATGTGCCCAATTCCATCAGAAATAATCCGAAGAGAGGCAGAATCCCATAACGCGTGAAGTGACTACGGCAAGAGACTGTCCTGCTCATGCCCTTCAAAGATCTAACTATGCGTTTCTGAGTGATGAATACTTCGGCAGCACCTGAGGAAGCGCCCCAAAAGCAAATGCCGTATCGCAGTTTAGATTGAATCTCAGCATTATAAAAGGATATTAGTTGTGGAAGCGTCCATACTGTTCGTAGATTTCTTATAAGATATGAAAGCCTACCACAGAGGTCACCACAATGCTTCTTCCAATTCAGATTTTCATCTTTCGTTATTCCTAGGAACCTGGTATGTGACACACTGGATAATAAGTTTCCATTTATGATTATTTTAAATTGATCTATTTCTTGGACACTTTTGTATTGGATGATGTTTGTCTTGGAAATATTCAGTAGTAGTCGATTTTCCCTGAACCAGCTCGAAACGCTCGGGCACTATAATGGATACATCATCCGCGAAGCAGGTATCGCAGATGTTTTTTCTAATCACATTCGTCAAATCATTAATGTATATGATGAACAGCACTGGGACTAGTACTGATCCCTGTGGCACACCAAGTTCAACCGCATTTACTCTTGAGTTTGCAAAATTAATCACTTTTCCATTATCATGTGGTACTGAGACAAACTGCTTTCGGTTTCGGAGGTATGCAGCAACCCACCTGTATGGCTCACATCTAACCCCAATGGCATCAAGCTTCTCCAAGAGCGTATCATGTGATAGGCAAAGAATACATGGATAATGGTGGACGATCAACGATTTTCGTGAAAAATGTAACACTCAAAAGTGTGAAATAAATATTTTTTTACAAAAAATTGGACCGACGTTATCAGTTGGTGCACTGAAAAATACAAAATAATGTTAATTCTATATGTACTAGTTACTTGTGAAGTTGGTGCCAAATGTTTTTAATCTAACTGCAACTGTACAACTTCAAAAGTACCAGTGTCTATAGAATTATTATTATTTTGTTCTTTTCAGTGCGCCCACTGATAATGTCGATGCAATTTTTGTAAAAGATATTTATCCCCAACATACCTTTGTTACAAACATAATAACATGGTCATTATATCATCGACAAACTCAACCTTCAACTTATAGCATGATGTGGAGGCGTTAATAGATACCTAGCCAGACTTTCTTATCTTGACATTCATGAGCGAAGCTTTTGTTATCTACCCAATCTTTGAAAGCAATTAATGGCAGCCATCCCTCATGAAGTAGGGTGATACTTATTATATGTATAATACAGTTAAGAAGACATCCAGTCGATGCTATTTGAGTCTTATCTTTTCAGGTCAACGGTTTTTTGGGTACTCAACTTGAACACAATTTCTGTATGAAAATAAATTATGGTATAATGGCAACCGTTCACGTTATATATAAATTAGCTCTTATTTTCAATTATTTTGTCATTCGTGTTGAAATTTTGGAGTTGTGAGCCACAAAATGTTGTATAAATATGTTGCAATCTGAGCACCCTACTCTTTTGAAATTTATTGTCCTTCTCCAGGGATATGGAATAAGAGATTTTTTTGTGAATAATCTTGTTGCTTCAAGATATTAATAACAGGTATTATAATGAAAATAAAAAGATGCCAAGTATGTAAAGTTAGCAAGAGCAAAAGTAGCATACATATATTTGATGGGGGGAAATTAAAGACTAATTAAGTGTCCAAGTGAGAAATTAAGTGCTCCAAGAGTGCTCTGGAAAATGACTGTTCTGCTAATCTGAAGTCAACTGAGTAAAGCTGGCAAAACCAATATTCTTTGGATGGAACGTTTATATTTAATTAAAGACTAATTGAATGCTTTGATAAGATATTAGAAGATCCATGCGGATTTAGAAAAAGACAACTTTTCTAGCTATTGCTCACTCTCGAGAAACTTCGTATTCATTTCATTCCAAATAGATGAAATTTACATAAACTTAACATGCATCACTTATTTTTGGTCCGCTTCATATATCATATAATGTAGGTCTACAATTTGATTGTTGGTAGTGATGCTTTTTTAAAATTTATGTCTGTTCGTTTCATTCTCAGATTTTGATGATTCTATTATTCAAAAGAAAGAACTGCGGATAAATGATTCAATAAAAAACTGGGGTTTATTAAAATTGAAATTTGATATAAAAATAATTAATTGAAGATCTTTTCCAGGTAACTTACTTGAATATTTCTCAAGAACTTCAACGGTTTCCGAACTAGAGCCATCGAAACAATGATAACGAAATTTCAAGACATTTCTAAATTCTATTTATTGAATGTTCTATTTGATTTTGAAGAAGATTTTTTGAGAGCTATGTGGTAATCATACTGAGAATTACAAAATATTATTTATTATAGTGGAAGTCAACTTACAATATAGAAAAATTACAAAATTGCAAAATATATGTATAAATTATTTTTTGCAAAAAGTTGGACCGACGTTGATGCACTGAAAAGTATAAGATAATAAATTCTATTCGTACTGTTACTTTTGAAGTTGTGCAGTTGCAGTTAGATTGATAACCTTTGGCACCATCTTCACAAGTACCAGCACCAATAGAATTAATATTATTTTATACTTTTCAGTGCATCAACTTATAACGTCGGTCCAATTTTTTGCAAAAAATATTTATCTCACACTTTTCAGTGTAACATTAGACACGAGAATCGTTGAATGTTCACTAATACCAAAAAAGATAGTACTTATCCTATTATCCACGTATATTCTTTGCTTGTAGTTTTTATTATTATTGAGATCTCAAAGCATCGCTGCGGAAATACGCTTAAGTATTTTAGATGTTACCATTTTAACACTGATTAAACTCGAAAACCGTAGATCTAAGAAAAAAATGTTCATTATAAATGTTGCTACAAATTATTTGGTCTTTCATGTAGTATCAAAAGATTTACAATTTTCGAAAGAAATTGCCCTTTCCCATAGCAAAAATACATATATTTGAGAATTTAACACACCTCTATCTCGAAAACCGTAACTCTTTTGAAAAAAAAATCAATTTAAACGTTTAATTATATCAATTTAGATTTTCTAATTTCGAGAAAATTCGCCCTCTCCACCCCTTCGGGGGCGGTTTTAGGAGGGAAGGAGATTTCGGATTAGAGCTTTTATGAATATGGGACCATTTCTCAAACCTCCTCTTTCAAATAAATCAAAAATCAGAGCTCGTTTACTATATAAAAGGCGCAAACGAACCAAAAAAAATAATACCAATTGTATACCTCCTTCATTCGGGGTTCGTCGGTTAAAAAATTGGTAGGTAATGTTCAAATCATTATTGCGCTCAAAAGTAACTATTTGCCAACACGATTTAGATTTATTTTCTGAATAAGTTACATAACTGTCGTAAGCACGAATAATCCAAAATAGTTTTCCGAATATGCCTTACGTTAGAAATTAAATTTATTTCAATTCAATAACTTAACTAATAACTGAGCTATAGAAGACGGGAACTGATATACCAGACCAGGTATACTGTATACATATAAAAAATAACATTTTCAACATGGCGAGCTGTCGCTAGTTTTCTTAAAATTTTTCACATTTTTCTAGCTGTCATTACTTATCCAATAAGCTATCGCACTTATTTTAATTTAGTTTATGAAATGGAATAATAATAACATCGAGAAATTTACGTATTCCTTGCAGCATTTCCATATTAATAATATCAAAATTTATCAAGTGCCGTCTTAGTTAGCTAGGTACTAGGTATCTACCTACTATCATCACACCAAGGTCGTGTTGTAATATTAACAGAGAATATTCCATTACTGTTAAGTCGAATGGAGTAGGTATCTCTCACCTCACTCTTACTTCATAAAGTTTCATTAAATCCTTGACGGAATTCCACCTCCACACGGTGGTATTAGTTGTTGGGAATGTTGTACCTAATGCCGCCTTATTTAAGTAAACGTTGTTGTTACCTGTATAATGTATAACGACCATTAATTCCCACAAAGGAATGAATGTTTGAGATAAATTATTAAACAAGTGCAGTTTTGAAGAAAAAAGAAATAAAAATAGTTTACACTAGGAATTCAAGTTTTTCTAAGCGCACCTCAAGATGCTCCGCCATCTGACGAATCGTACAGGCCTTCTCGGCCGAAGGACGTCTACACTATTATATCGCAAAAAATATGTAAAAAGGTGCTTTTTACCTTGAGATGCACGGAAATTAGCGTGGCCCGGGTGATATGAGTGTAGTGTAAGGCATACTGCTATTGGTCACCGATAAATGCCAAGGTCAAGATTATATCCCGATACATCAACTGAATTCGCGATATTGGTGGAATGTTCGGGGTGTTGGAAGATGCCGGTGGAAGCAATCTAGATGGAGAGGACTTGTCTATGTTACAATATGTTTGAATTGGTAGTGATGTTAGACAGAGAATCAGAGAAAAATGTGGAATCTTGATTAACAACATTTTAATTATATAGTATAACCATATAAGGGGACAGTATTGCTATTTCTTAAATGGTAAAAGATAAAAGTGTGGTTGAATTGGTGAAAAGTTATACAATTTAGACCACTTCAATATTCCGGTTTGCAAATTAAGAAAAAATCAAAACTACCTGAAATATTTGAAAAAGAAAATTAAATCATTTTGTTTTTATTTATTTTAAATTTATTTTGATAGAAGTTATGGAAGAAATACCCCTTGCAAACTTGCGAAATATTAAATGGTTTATGCAAGATGGTTGTGCAAATCACAAATCTGCAATAGCACGAGATTTTTCAAATACCAATTTTTCTAAGAGATGGATCAGATCTCATGGTCTGTCACATCTCATTGTCTCAATGCATTAGAATATTTCTGTGAGGCTTCCTGAAAAATAGAGTTTATCACATGAAGTGAATATTGTTGAAGAATTGCGTCAAAGAATTACTTCAGCTTTTAGAGACCTCACACTTGAAATTGTATCAAGTGCAGTGGGGCAGTTGCGTCTAAGAACCCAAAAATTTATTGAAAATAAAGGCGGACACTGAGCAACATTTAAGTTGAGTTCTTTAAATTGGGTTTTTATTTATGTTTATTTAAATGTTCTTAATTTCCTTGGTCTGTTAATAAATTTGATATATCTCAACAATGAATTTGATTTATTCATTGCTGCAGAGAAAATAATTTATACTGTTGTCATGAAAATTAAAATTTGCATTATGTTTCCTCATCATCATGACCTAACACATTTGAAAATATTTTTACTCTATGTCTTTCTGGCTTCAATTGTCTACATAAGAAAAACAAAAGTTGTATAGCATATCTTTGAAAATAAAAAAGAAGAATCTTCAACTTGGTGCATTACTTGCATATGCAAAATTGTAGCTTACCTCTCCGAATATTAGTTGAGAAAATAAACAGAAACAAAATCAGGGAGCTTTATTTTATTCAAAATATTTCAGGAGCCTTTGATTTTTCCAATTATCAAACGGGAATATTGACGAGGTCTAAATTAAGCAATTTTTCTTCAATTTAACCATCTCTTTTAAGAAATAGCAATACTATCCCTATGAAATCGTCAGACTTAGAAAAGCTTCCAACAATTATTGTATGTAATTAGAGAATATCTGAAATAATATCTATATTAATATTAAAACAGAACATATAAAATAACATAACATAATGGTATAAGATTAATGTTTAATTGATAATATGAACTGTTATATTGAGTGGATACAGATCTGTTATAATTTTTTTATTTAATTTTTAAAGATATGGCAGTCTTTTAAAATTTTATGAGAATGAATTGTAATAAAATGATCCAAAGGTGTTTGATGCTCTTTTGAACAATATCAAGTGCTTGAAAGGTACCTGATAGAGTGCTCTTTTATTCTTGTATTGTGAGTATGAATCTCGCAATTCCTTCTAAATGTGTTTCGATTACAGTGAACATAATTTATGTCAACAGCTCTAGAATAATATACTACTTCCTGTTAATATTTTATAAAATTTAAATATTTTCTGATATGAGTGATCGGGTGGACAGCCAACTAGGCATCTAAGAATTCTCTTCTGAGCAAGGAGAACATTATCTCTAGCTGGAATATACACTCAAACCATTGTAAAATTACAGAAACAAAATAAATGCTTTTTGAATTGAATTGAATTGTCATAATAAATTCTGGAGCTATTTTCTCATGATGGAATTGGAAAAGATGGCTCAAACTTCGGTCACAGCTTAGGTATCTCAATTGATAACATTTTGAATTCAAATTTCTACATAATTCAAAACAGTGAGATCTGAATGTTAGGATGGAATTAAAGAGAACTCCTAGAAATTTAACATCTGATGTTGGATTAATTGTCGTATTATTCAAATTTATGTTCATTGTCGGTATGTATATACAAGTTTTGATAAATATGAAGCGTAATGTAGTTAGTTTTATTAGATTTTAGCAACAAAGTTATGCCAGAGGACCGGGCAGACAATTCGTTAACTGTGTTCGTTATTTTTGTTTTTAGGAAGTCAATTGTTTTTCTTCTTTAAGGAGTAAATTAAAATCATCTGCATATAATCTGGTGAAAGAATCTGATAAAATTGGGGGCAATTCATTAATATATGTAGAAGATCAACAATACAGGACTTAGTATAGATCCTTGTCGAACCCCTAGTGATTTGATGTTCATTGATGAGAACGCAGCTTTCCCTGATTCGGATATTTGAACCATTTGAGGTCTATATTTGAAGTATGAGAAAAACCAGTCATGAATAGTATCCTTGATCCCGTATCTGTACAGCATGTTAAGCAGTGTGCCATTGTGGAGGCAGTCGAAAGCACGTCTGAAATAAAAAAAATATTCCAGTCGAACTCTCTCCACTTTCAATGGCTTCAATAATTTTTACTTTCCCACGCTACTGTAGCTGTATAAGGAAAGTATTGTAATCGTGTGAAATTTTCGGTATCGAGATTTTTAAGTCTAATAAACATATTTTCAGCCATTGGCCTGTCTGTCTGTCTGTCTATCCGTGTGTCTGTCTGTGACAGCATTATCTCGGGAACAGATCGGTGTATTTTGTTGCTTTCTTTTTTATTTTATTTGGTACCAATATCACTCGCCGGTGGCTCTGAATGAGAATCCTGTATACAGTGGGTGTTGAGCTATAGGCTATAGCCAAAAAACGTGATTTGCTCAAGACTATAGCGCGAAAACGGATCTAAGGATTTTGATTAAACTTGCCTAAAGTATTCTTCTGAGAGCCCTTTATTACCCACATATAGCACCATCTCTGAGAAAAAACACAAACAAAGTTATGCTTGAATAAAATTCCGTATTTTCCACACGTTTCTTCAGATTCTGGTTAAGCGTTTCATCTTGCCAAAAAATGTTACACGGCCATTGTTGATTTTCTTAGCATGCTGAAAAAAATGAGTGGTAGCACGATTTGACCAGAGGATTTTTACTTTACCTGATAGAGTGCTCTTTTATTCTTGTATTGTGAGTATGAATCTCGCAATTCCTTCTAAATGTGTTTCGATTACAGTGAACATAATTTATGTCAACAGCTCTAGAATAATATACTACTTCCTGTTAATATTTTATAAAATTTAAATATTTTCTGATATGAGTGATCGGGTGGACAGCCAACTAGGCATCTAAGAATTCTCTTCTGAGCAAGGAGAACATTATCTCTAGCTGGAATATACACTCAAACCATTGTAAAATTACAGAAACAAAATAAATGCTTTTTGAATTGAATTGAATTGTCATAATAAATTCTGGAGCTATTTTCTCATGATGGAATTGGAAAAGATGGCTCAAACTTCGGTCACAGCTTAGGTATCTCAATTGATAACATTTTGAATTCAAATTTCTACATAATTCAAAACAGTGAGATCTGAATGTTAGGATGGAATTAAAGAGAACTCCTAGAAATTTAACATCTGATGTTGGATTAATTGTCGTATTATTCAAATTTATGTTCATTGTCGGTATGTATATACAAGTTTTGATAAATATGAAGCGTAATGTAGTTAGTTTTATTAGATTTTAGCAACAAAGTTATGCCAGAGGACCGGGCAGACAATTCGTTAACTGTGTTCGTTATTTTTGTTTTTAGGAAGTCAATTGTTTTTCTTCTTTAAGGAGTAAATTAAAATCATCTGCATATAATCTGGTGAAAGAATCTGATAAAATTGGGGGCAATTCATTAATATATGTAGAAGATCAACAATACAGGACTTAGTATAGATCCTTGTCGAACCCCTAGTGATTTGATGTTCATTGATGAGAACGCAGCTTTCCCTGATTCGGATATTTGAACCATTTGAGGTCTATATTTGAAGTATGAGAAAAACCAGTCATGAATAGTATCCTTGATCCCGTATCTGTACAGCATGTTAAGCAGTGTGCCATTGTGGAGGCAGTCGAAAGCACGTCTGAAATAAAAAAAATATTCCAGTCGAACTCTCTCCACTTTCAATGGCTTCAATAATTTTTACTTTCCCACGCTACTGTAGCTGTATAAGGAAAGTATTGTAATCGTGTGAAATTTTCGGTATCGAGATTTTTAAGTCTAATAAACATATTTTCAGCCATTGGCCTGTCTGTCTGTCTGTCTATCCGTGTGTCTGTCTGTGACAGCATTATCTCGGGAACAGATCGGTGTATTTTGTTGCTTTCTTTTTTATTTTATTTGGTACCAATATCACTCGCCGGTGGCTCTGAATGAGAATCCTGTATACACTGGGTGTTGAGCTATAGGCTATAGCCAAAAAACGTGATTTGCTCAAGACTATAGCGCGAAAACGGATCTAAGGATTTTGATTAAACTTGCCTAAAGTATTCTTCTGAGAGCCCTTTATTACCCACATATAGCACCATCTCTGAGAAAAAACACAAACAAAGTTATGCTTGAATAAAATTCCGTATTTTCCACACGTTTCTTCAGATTCTGGTTAAGCGTTTCATCTTGCCAAAAAATGTTACACGGCCATTGTTGATTTTCTTAGCATGCTGAAAAAAATGAGTGGTAGCACGATTTGACCAGAGGATTTTTACTTTACTACCACTATTATCGTCGCTATGTAAGGAGATTATTGTAATAGTGTAAAATATTTCATTTACTGGAATTTGCCTGCGAGTGGTAGGAAAGTCGATTGAGTGGACACACCAGATTTTTTCTTACAGCATTCATTGTAGAATATTTTAAGCCAAAACCAAGAGTTGATTTGAATTGATTATTCAATATTTGTTTAAGAAATTTGCCAATCATATTCTCGATATAACAGAAGTCACTGATAGTTTTCGATGTTTTCCGAGCGTCCTTTTTTCAAAATAGGAGTAATTATGGATGGACTACGTAATGTATTTACAAAATTGACGCCTTTGTGAAAGAGGCCAAACGATTTCGCGACCAATACCTATCTCTTCGGGTGATCTATAACAAAGCATGGAAATCTGACACATTCAATTTGTGCCAATCAGAATTATACAAAATGACAACAACTGGTCGCGAAATACATCCATTCATCTCTCTCACTTCTCTTTTCCAATGTCAATGTCTATATGTCAATGGATTTTAGCTCGATCTAGATATGCATTATACGTAATTTCTAGAGCCATTTGTGGGAGTTTATACCAACTACTATAACAGAAATTTCCAAAAATATTTTATCTATTCTTCATGGCACGCAACTATTTGGTCGATCACGTAGTTTTGTTTGATATGAATCACATTTGAAATATGCGAATAGATTGTAGATAAATTCTGAACCATAAACTTAGGGTAACAGGATAAGGCAACGGAATTTTAAGTTTGATTGTACCTCATTAGCATTGTAAATAGTCCCAAAATATCAAATGTTATGCAATATTCTGAATTTCCGTTTTCCTTACCTCACCTTAATCACATTATGAGGCGTGGGGAACTTTGCATGTTATCCTAAATAGAAAACGTCTGCCAATAACTTCGACGAATTCCGTGATGTTATTCCTAGATGGAAATATATATAGCATAGCATACGTAATTGAAAGGAAGGAAATTGGAAATATTCCGATATTCCGCTTGTAGCCATATAACACGCGTTCTGGTTTTTCTGGTCTTCTGATAATAATCAAAGTACTCTGCATAACGACCGGGGTGATTTTTAAAGTTCAGATGTGACTGGAACATTTTAAATATCTAGGACAGGTTCTGGAATTTTTAAAATGATTTTATCCGGATTCATTCAACAATCGAAGCATATGCAATCGTGGTATATCTCATTACAGACAGTAAAATTGTAATATACAAATTAGCGATGGAGTCCATTATAAAAAAAAGTGGCAAGTACCAACGAGTAGAAGTCACACCCCGAGGGTTCCGTACATGTATATTACGGTAAAGCATAGTAAATACAAGGTTTTTTTAAGAGAAATCATGAGTTAATAACAAGTAGCTATAAACATAGATCTCTATAAATAGAAGAGGTAACTTCAGAAATATTTTTTTGATTCTTGTAGCTGATGGGTTTAACAGGTGATGGCTTTACCGCCGTGGCTATTGAGACTTCTTGATATTGAGTAGGTTATAGTTTATATCTCTAGGATATGAACCATACTGATATGATTCATGATTAATTTTTTTTCATAGTGATGAGTGATGACATGATAATCGGTTTTGCCCAGGATGATATCTCGAAAAAAAAAATATTTTCTTAGATTAAATTATTTTTAACTACATTTATTATACATGTTATTTTATTTTTTCTACAACCAAGACATCAAACTATACCACCTGTATTTTAAGATAGAATATAAGTGTTCCTGTTGACAACTTGGAAAACCTTAACACACAGTTTTAACAAGGCCAGGCAACTTCAAGACTTGAAATGATGATAACGGTATATTTGAAAGATTTTTTTTGAAATATCGTATCCAAAATCAAATGGTGGGTTTTTAAAATTAGTTATTACCTATTAAGTAATGTTGGACTAGGTGATTTCAGACTGTTGAAAAAAATAATGAAAAGGGTGATTCAGTGCAGGATTGCGAAATTTGGAGTAGGTACTGAAAATGCTAGGAAATTTAAATTTTATAGGTACTTATCATATCTCAAAGAACTGAAGTTATTTATTATACAAGGGAAAAAAGTATTAGATTTTAGCTCGAGGTTGTGTTGTCGACCGACGTGAAGCGGAGGAAGACAAAAAACTAGAGCTAAAATCTAATATTCTTCCCGTGTATAATAAAAATACTTTTTTTGTGACGTGAAAAACAATGATTTACTATTGAAAAAATCTGGTGTTTTCACTCACATGACTTGCCTACCGCTCACAGGCAAATTCCAGTGAATGAAAAATTTTACACTATTACAATACTCTCCTTACCTACATAGCGACGATAATAGCGGTAGTAAAGTAAAAATCCTCTGGTCAAATCGTGCTACCACTCATTTTTTCAGCATGTCAAGACAAACAACAATGGTCATGTAACATTTTTTTCCAAGATGAAACGTTTAGCCAGAATCTGAAGAAACATGTGGAAAATATGGAATTTTATTCAAGCATAACTTTTTTGTGCTTTTTCTCAGAGATGGCTCTATATGTGGGAGGTAAATGGCTCTCAGAAGAATACTTTAGGCAAGTTTTATCAAAATCCTTAGAGCCGTTTTCACGCTATAGTCTTGAGCAAATTACGTTTTTTGGCTATAGCTCAACATCCAGTGTATACAGAATTCTCATTCAGTGCCACCGGCGAGTGATATTGGTGCCAAGCAAAATAAAAAAAAGCAACAGCATACACCGATCCGTTCCCGGGATAATGCTGTCACAGACAGATAGACAGACCAATGGCTGAAAATATGTTTTTTAGACTTAAGAAACTCTGAAACGTCAACATTTGTAAAAATCTCCATACCGAAAATTTCACACGATTACAATACTTTCCTTATACAGCTACTATAGTAGCGTAGGAAAGTAAAAATATTACAATAAGTATATTGAAGTCAGAAAATTATCGAAGTGAAAGTTGAAGTTTTAAACAGTTGTATTTATAGCGACCATTACACCTTCGTTGCTAAGGAAATCTCTGTCAATTTAATTCTGTGATTTAATTTAAAAATTGACAACATTTATTTGCAAAAAATGTCTGATTTCGAGTTTTCTCTGACTTCAACGGAGTTATTTCCAGCTAAATCGCTATATTTATGTGTATATATTCCCGGAAAAAAATACTCACTGTTTTCCTGTGGAATAAAAGTAATTTTATAAAAAGTGTCACCTATCAACAGACATAAAATGTCCAACTTTTTGTTCCCGTCATAGAAAAGATATATTTCTGACCGTTTTAGATTATTTTTTCAAAATCCTTATTCATCAATGCAATATTTACTTGTAAGCATACAAATGAAAAGACATCAAAATAAATTCATACTTTTCTTAACCTAAATAAAATTTCCTGAGAAAGAATACCTGTTTCATTTTGCCAGACTCTCAAAAATTCCGAGAGATCGTAATCTATTGTTTCAAATAATTTTGAAATCTATTTTTTATATCATCAGATACTTTTTAATACTGCAGTCGACCAATCAAACGATCTTCTTAAGTTGCGTTTAGATAATACTCGAAGCAATACCAACTTATTCACAATTAAATTTTACTTTCCTACCACTACCCTATATAGTCTACTGGGGAAAGTATTGCAATCGTGTAAAATGTTGTCTGTCCACCTGTCTGTATATGCCAAGATTATCTCGGGAAAATAGCTGGGCCAATTTTGTTGCTTTCAGAAATGATTTTGACGTTGTTCTGGCCCTTCCTCTGATTATTTGGTTCATTGACCTTATTACATTGGCTGCATATAAATCATTAAAGTAGCAAATTACTGCATTGCCGATAATAAAATCATTATCATCGTCCCATGGACGATTTTAATGTCTTGGAATTTAGAGTCTACGATTCCACATTGAGGTAATATTTATTAGGTAAATTTCTTATAGAAATATACCTATTGCGATCGTTCACACTTTTGAATTTCGAAAAAATTTCAACGGCATGTTGTTATATGTCTATAAGTTAGTCCAAAAAAACATTTGGTTCAAAAGTTATATATATATATATATATATATATATATATATATATATATATATATATATATATATATATATATATATATATATATATATATATATATATGGGATATTACGAAATTAGAGGTCGCAGTTTTGAAGGTATCAAGTTCAAATTTGCTACAAAAATCAATCTCTCAAATATCTCGGTCGAGTTCGTTATTGGGCAATATCGGGTAAGTAGTTTCAAAATGGCGAACATTCAAACATTTAAAAAAATTATCAAAAAAGAGCCGTAGTGTAAATATCATCAAAAATAATTTTAGGTTATAGATATAATCAGTACCTACAACTTTTGTTCAGAGCAATTTTTCATAAAATACACAGGTAAAAAAATAAAAATGCATAAAGAAAAATAACAAATATTGATAAAACATGAACACTCAATATAAATTTGATGTAATTGTACATTTTCTGAAGATCTTAATATAGACCCTGATTAAAAAAATATATAGTATATTTATTGAAAAGAAATAGACGAAAAAAAAATCTGCCTTGAAGTGGACTCGAACCCTGTCTGCTTTATATTTAACAGCCAAAACAAAAACCTCTAACCGCAAGGCTATGACAATTTTATTTAATAACATGTAGGTATACCAATGAAAAGGTTGTTAAAATTTCAATTTAATGAATCTTGAAAAATTTACCTTTCCGCTGACTACAGGCCATCGGGATTTTTTTGATTTAAAATGTTCTTTGGGTGATGACAACTAGACGATTGGCGTGTTATTGACGATCGGGAGTTTTACTAGTCCACCTACCTACTTATATACATATATTATGTATATGCATCTGACGATGCACAAAACTATTTCTGGTAATATTTATGGCAAAGTTAGCAGTAAGTAGTATTTAAATGAGGCATAAGATATTTTCTGTGTTTTATGTGCTTCCAAAATAGATAGGTAGGTACGTGCGTGGGTGAACGATTCACATAGAACTCGATGGGCATATTATCCATATTGTATGCAATTTATTGGGGTTGCGTTGTGTCGAGATAATGTTTGCCATTGCTTGCATAATGATATAAATATCTGTATAATATACATAATAGAAGTGTGACACATTGGACACAAATTTGCATGTCGAATTGGGAACCGGTGTCGAATTTCCATATTATAGATTCCTACATGATGTGCATATATCTGGATATATCTGGATATATGATGTCGAGATGTGTGTGAATGCTAAGCAAAGTGTAGGTTTGTCAGTCATCAATTTCATGTTATTTGATTCTACGGTGAGGAGCAAACGTCATTCGCCCCTGGTAATCGGAACAAAGTTCCTTTAAGCTGCATGCGGTAAGAGTAACTAGCAGAAATCATTACGCAAGGTAAAAGCGTTAAGCCGGTATTCTACGTATCGTTGTAGATCACGATTACCCATCCATTCACCATGTTACAAGATACAAGATGGAACACCCTAAAATCAACTATTATGACAGCCATGGAGAAACAACTGGGAAGAAGAAGAAATTGACAGAAAAAGGAGTGGTATGACCAGCCCCCGTATCAGGTAAAATTTAGCAACCAGTTGCAATCGCGTTGTTGTCTCAGTGTTGCCGCTGTCAACATATAGCATATCAGACTCTCTCTATAAAATATTAGATAAATAAGTGAAAATAGCAATTTTATAAAGAACCTTATAAAAAATAATTAATTATTCACAAATACATGAAAACCATGGTCTATAATGCATGCAATCAACTTCGCTTTAATACTTTTATTTAAACATCAGCTTAGATTCTACATTGAATGAGCGGCAACAATGTACAAAATCAACGTTTTGACAGCGACGATTGTGCAATAGTCGCGGTCGCGTTGCAGTTGCTATTTACGTGATAACCCCTCGGGAGTGTGAAGAACCAGTAAATAACAGGAATGAAAGAAGACTCCGAATGTTAAAATCACACAGTAATGAAAACTTCAAAGCCTTTAAACGAAGTAGAAATGAAACAAGGAAACTAATTAGACTAAAGACAATAACAGCCCAGAAAAAAAGCTAGAACACATAGAAGAAAGTGCAAAAACTAATAATAGAAGTTTCTTCAGAAAACTAACCTACATAAGAAATGGATATAAACATACAACTCGCGGTATGCTGCGAAAGGAAAACTACAACGATCTACTCACAGATGAGATAATGGAAATGTGGCGAGAACACTTCAACAAACTCCTAAGCGCAAACAATCATGGGGAAACAATGTTCACATAGTACCAAACAGTAGAAATTTAAGTTAAAGAACTCACTCTACAGGAAACTATAGAGGCCATCACGCGCCTCAAAAACAATAAAGCGCCAGGTAGCGATACCTTAGCACCAGAACTGCTAAAAGAAGGGGGAACTCAACTACACGAAGAAATACACAAATTAATAGTAGATATATGGAACACAGAAACTGTACCCGAGGAGTGAATGATTAGCATTATTATTCCCATTCACAAAAAGGGAGATCGTGGGAACTGAACTTAAGAAAACCTAGGCGACTAGCAATGTAGCTTGAAACCCAAAAGATCCACGGTGGATCAAATATTTACAATCCGTCAACTTCTAGAAAAGAGTTGGGAATTTAATAAAAAGTTGCACCAACTGTTTATTAACTTCAAACAACCCTATGACACAATCAAGAGAGCGAGTGTCTGGATCGCCATGGAAAATATGGAAATGCCAAAAAAACTTATCAGCCTAACTAAATTATGCGTTAACAACACTGAACTATGTGTCAGCATTGGCAACCAAACCTCCAATAAATTTACAGTTCAAAGGGGTCTGAAAAAGGGAGACAGTGTATCAACAGTAGGTACTCTTCAATATCATACTCGAAATGGTAATAATATGGAACTCTAACATCAAAGCGGATGTCTTCACAAATCAGGGACCGCAAATGGTATTAGCTTTTGCGGACGACATTGATACAATAGGACTAGTGATGCTGCGAGACCAAGACCTTCTATGCAAGACCAAGACCCAAGACCAAGACCAATACTGGGATGCAAGACCAATACCAAGACTAACCTGGTCTTGGTCTTGGTCTTGCTGCAAGACTTGCGAGACTTGCAAGACTCTTGCAGTTCCGTAACCAAACAAACCAAATTGGTAGGAAACATATTATTTTACTCAATGATTAGATAAGAAACGCTAATAAATAACCTAATTAATTTAATCTTTGAACTCCCTTTATTTTACATATTCTAAAAATATTGAATTAAAAGTTGTTGGGTGAAAAGCGAGTTCATTTTACCCTTCTAGGATTTCCGGATTTCATAAAATTCTTAAATACCCTATACCTATACCATAATTTCAACCCTTCTAGGATTTCCCTTACCGAGCTGTTTTCAAAGAATCCCGACAGTTCGTAGCCAGGGGAAGGTAAACTAAGTACACGGTTTTTTATTTTTATTATTTTTTCTATCGCGCAGAATGTTTTAAGCAAACGTTAAAAATCAGCTATAAATCTGATTTATCCAGTGGCCACTTTTGGAGATATTTGAAATTTTATATTGCCCTTATTTTGAAACTATTTTTTAGATCATGCTCATTAACTAACTCAACTGAGATATTCACACGACTGACTTTTTAAATAGATACACGTTTTATAAATGTGCGTATTAAATCTCTAACTATTTTTAATTTTCATTTTTTGGAAAAAGCTTTCTACAAAAATTGAAGTTAGTTTTATCAGAAATACTTTTGATCGCTTTCAGAGATTCCTTCTATTTTATTAAAGAAAATGGTACAAAACCATAGTAGAATGAGCAAGAGAATGAGTTATGAAACAGAAGTATGAAGTAGAAGTATGTAGTAAAATGAGTGCTCAGTTGGGACGGATGATACCAAAAAAACACAAGCAGACTAAGTCGCGCTAGTAAGATACGATTCTCATATGTGAAAGGTGATTATTAATTTATAAACTTTTACGCATCTCACTGGCCCTAACTCAATTCTAGGCACCTAGTTTTATTCTCATTACTTATTCTACATTACCAGGCGTGTTTGTTCTGGACAATGACAATTTTTTCATACGGTCGATATTTAACCATTTCGAATGATAATATAATTATAGGCAATCTTATAAGATTATGAATTACATACTTCCCATACATATGCAGGGTTCTTCTTCATTTGGATTAAGCAATTACGGTTTGGAATCGCAACAACTTTTCACACTTATAAAAAGATCAAAATTTTTGCAAGAGTCTTGCAAAGTCTTGCAAGTCTTGCAGCAAGACCAAGACCAATACCAAGACTATATATGCAAGACCAAGACCCAAGACCAAGACTACGGATTTGATGCAAGACCAAGACCAATACTAAGGGTGCAAGACCAAGACCAATACCAAGACCATATCGGTCTTGGTCTTGGTCTTGCTTTGCGCATCACTAAATAGGACCAAACACTATCGACGCCAAGGAAAATTTCCTGAGAGTCGAAAATGACAGACAGAAAGTCGGTCTTAAAACCGCAGATATAGAGTTGGACAAAATATAACAATGAACATTTATAGTTACGAAAACGTCAAAAAATTTTAATATTTGCGATCCATCATAACAGCGAATAATGATATGACAGAAGAAAAAAAAGCGAGAATACAAAGTGATAATAGATGCTTCTTAGCCATGCAAACATAATGAAATCAAAAATACTGTCATGATCCTCATAAAAATATATGAAATAATAATAAATTTAGCTGTTTGCTATGAATGCGAAGTATGGACCCTTATAAAGCAAAATCAACTCATACTCCAGCGCTTTGAGAGAAGGATCCGAAGGCCATATATCATGGCCCTGTACAGAACACAGATACTGGACAATACCGTATAAGAACAAATGGTGGACTGGGAGGGTTTAACCATAATCCAAATATAATAAAAACAATAAAATCACAGCGCCTAAGATAGGTAGGACACGTCCAAAGATCCCCAAAAAACTGTATGATGAACGTGGTGTGGAACTAGAATCCAAAAGGAACAAGACCCCTTGGAGGATTAAGACTCAGGTGAAGAGATAATATAATCAATGATCTACATACAATGAAGATTAATAACTGACGGACAGAGACCAGTGGAGGCAGATCGTCCTTGCAGCAAAAACCCACATGTAAAGCTACTAGATAGATAGATAGATTTTTAATTTTCGAACAAAATTGCCCCTTCTACATAGCGAGAATAAAAATATTTATTTAAAATTTTAATATTGCTGAAATTCTAAAACCGTAGCTCTTTTGAAAAAATGTTCAATTTAAATGTTTCCGATTATTCTCTTATGTTTACTTTTACTACTCTTGCAAATGAATCAAAAATCATCAAGAAAAAGCAGACAGTCGAATTGTATACCTCCTCCGTTTGGGTTCGTCGGTCAAAAATCACCAATTCGGAACACACTATCAATAATCTCAAACAAAACATACCCAACATATCCCAGCCCACAAGCACGTAGACACCCAGACTCGTAAATACTCTTTAATCAATTTCCAATAGTTCCTTAATTATATTGCAGTATAAATATATAGTCTATGCCCATTCAATAACTTAATTACAAAAACTTTCGTTGGTAATAAATCGCATGCAATAATATAATATATCCCATCGTCCAATTTTTTATTAGGTACTACCAATTAACGCTCGCTTTATGATATACTGCTTTATTCTGGCCAACCAAATAGTCTGAAAACTTTTCCAGCAGACCATAGAGAGCTGTATGCACTCCATAAAGCGTGTGTAGGAGATTATTTTTTATACAAAAAAAAAGCAAAAAGAGTTTCTCATCCGTAATTTCATCCTTTCACTACAAAACACTATATTTATGCTCTCCGTGGGTTGATAATGGTAGCCGTATTTTCATTTATGTTTCTACTCCAGAGTTGTTTTTAGAACATTTTTCGTTATGAAGTTAAGGGAAAAATTAGACAGAATTTATATTACTACCCGACCATGGAGGCGGTGGTTTTCTAATTTATATTATGTTATGTTGAGCTTCATTGTTATAATGAAATTTTGTTTGTTTGGAATGACTTACTCAAATGGTGATCCCTACTTGTGTTACGTAGATTTTAGATGATGCACTGAGAAGTATTGGATAAAAGCATTTAATATGAGTACTATTCAGATTTTGTACTTTTGTAAGAGATCATTTTTCAGATATAGGTAGATAGAAGACTCGAAATCTTTACTTTTAAATTTTGTTTTTTTATTGTATACTTTTCAATGCTATTTATCTTCATAATTCAATAAGTTTTTTCTAAACCATTCATTTTACATTTTTTTTCTGTAATCGTGGTTACTAACTAACAAAGAAGTCTCTTATTTGATGACCCGACTAGGGTTCCACCAAAATAATACGCTGACATTCAAAAAAACCGGCCACCAAAATTTTGATTGGCTGCCTCTCGAACCGTTCATTTGATTTTGATGTTTGTTTTTTGTAAAATGTTGATCAATTCTTCTGTAGCAATAATGCTGTTGTAATTTAGATTTAGAATTTAATTTGACAAAGTACTGGGTACATGAATGAGAATATGTTTTTTACCTGAAATTTGCAACCATATATTGAAGGTGTTCCTTAGGATTATACATGCCAGAATATAAAAAAAAAATAAGAGGCAGATATAAGAGACACGCAATTCAGATTCCGCAAGGGATTTAGAACGAGTGAAGCACTTCATTCATTTGGGGTACTGGTTCAACGTTGTCAGGACGTAAATGAGACGTATATGCCTGCTACATTGACTACAGCAAAGCAATTGATAATGTAAAACACGAAAAGCTTATGAACATTTTAACAGGCATGGATATCGACTATCATGACATAAGAATAGTGTCAAACCTTTATTGGGGCCAGACAGCGAAAATCAAAATCGAAAACAAACTATCAGATGACATTACCATACGGAAGGGTGTCAGACAGGGATGCGTTCTTTCCCCAATACGATTTAATATCTATTCCGAAGCGATATTCAGGGAAACACTCTCGGAGGTCTCCGCGGAAATAGTTGAGATGGCAGAACAATCGACAACATCCGATATGCACACGATACGGTCGTACTAGCAGACAACATAATAGATCTCACACGCATGATGAACAACATATAGGCGAAAAGCAAAGAATACGGTCTCCATATGAATTTAACCAAGACAAAAACCATGTTAATTTCAAAAACGAAACAGCAAATCCATTTGGTAATAAACGAAAAACACATCGAACAAGTCTCCAGATGTAAGTATCTTGTAACATGGATGAATGACGAATGGACATATAGACAAGAAATTCTAGCTCGCATAGAACAAGCGAGAGCAGCTTTCGCCAAAATGAAAAATATGCTAACTTCTCGAGATCTCAGTCTAGACCTAAGGCTAAGAAGGGCCCGATTTTTCCGATCCTCCTTTATGGCATGGAAAGCTGGACTTTACACCAAGAAACCACCAAAAGGATAGAGGCTTTAGAGATGTGGGACTATCAACGCATGCTGCGCATATCATGGACCAACAAAATCACTAAAGTCGAAGTGCATCGGAGGATGTGCAAAAAGACCGAAATCCATTTTACTATAAAGAAGTGAAAGCTAGAGTATCTAGGCCACATCTGTAGAAATGAAAAATATGAGTTACCATAACTCATAATCCAGGGGAAATCCAAGGGAAGCAAATCATAGTTAAAAGGCGTATATCCTGGCTGCGTAAACTGTGGGAATGGTTTGGAACATCGTGGGTGGACCTGTTTCGCTCGGCTATCTCCAAGGATAAGGTTGCCACGATGATCAGCAACCTCCGGCGACGAAGCTGAACCAAGAGGTAGAATGTTTTACGAATATCTGTATGAAATGAGAGTTGAAAGAATGGTTTGACCCAGGTACAGCTAAACTCAATCACATTGATTATATCCGCGGCTAACTGCTGAGGCGAACTCGTCGCCGACTTTCTTCGGCTGGCAGCCTCCAGGAGCTCCGAATACTACATTGAGAATTCGTTGCGGTTCCTCAAGATTTTATTACTGTCTAGATAACCGTGCTCCGGCTTTGCAAAGGTAGCACTAGGGCCTTTTACCACTTGCTGTAACGTGAATCTCTGAGAAAATGCAGGATAAAAGATATGCTCAAAAAAATGAACCTTCACATTTTCTAACTGTTTTTTCTTATTTTGGTTGAACTGCTCAAAATTGAGTATGACCAATGTTGTTCATCTAGGCATGCTGAAAACAATGAATGGTCACACCATCTGATCGCACGATTTTTATATTAGATGGAATTCATTTGAGAACGCTTACAAAGTCGTATGAGTGGACACATCAGAAACATTATTCTTCTCATTCATGTAATCTCTGTACTTTGTCAAATCATACACTAATGTTAATAACATCATCAAAATCGAATAAGCGGTTCAATAGATAGCCGATTTGGAATATGTGTAAACATTCTGGGTGGCTGGGTTTTTTTTGAAGATAAGTTTATATATAACAGTCTAAGGAACTAAAATTAAGTCACATAATAGGCGCAAATCAGGCGACACACATTATTATAACTAATTGGAAATGTGATACAGAATAATGCTACAAATGAGAGAACTTAAGTTGAAGTCTGCACACGGTATAATTTTTGTATGGTTTCTTAGGGTCTGTGGCCTGGGAAGACTAGGGCACATGTATATATATGACTAATGCAGTGTTGATTGGAATAGATAGTTGTGCATCGGGTTCTGGGCACTTTACCTCTTCTCCTCCATATATCTAAGTGTTTTTTATTACCTTTCGCTAAGAGTCTGGTAACTGGGATAGTTCCAAAAGCACGAAGGCTAAGAGTTATTGCTGCACTGTGGATGGGATCCAGTTTTTTCTTTAGGTTTGGTTTTGCTGCACTCAAAAAGATTTTCCCATAATCAATTATTGTTTCTATAGATTCTGAATAATATTTATTGGACTGTTTCCCAATTTATGGAAGAAAATATTTTGATAATATTCAATCTTTTCTCACATTCCATTATAAGTTGATTGATGTGGGCATTCCCTGTAAGTTCGAGGTCAACTGACACTCCTATTATGTTAATGTTTATAGAGGAATATAATCGAGATTTATCCGAGTCTGATCGATTATACGCTTGCTTCTGGAAAAGATGATGCAGCAGAAATTTGAACAAAAAAGCCAAAGAAAATAGGCTTTTTATATATAGGAACCCAAAACTGCAAAAGATTTTGTAAAGCAATGACACTGTACCATTTTAAAAGAAACATGCCACTATCTATCTATTACTGACGGCTGACGGACGGACAGACGAATATATGGAGTATTTGTTGTTATAGCGACAAATATACTTTCTGTGAAAATTTCATCTGTCTACCTATGTCTATATTACATAATGCTTTGGCGGAATATGGCGGATGCGCAAGATGGTGAATGCCAGCTACTTGCTTTTAATTTTTCTCTATTTAAGTGAGTACCCCATATTATAAGCCAATATCTGATTTGACGCTGTTTGTCGTTATTGATTTCAATGAAAGTATATATAAATAAAAAGTAAATTTTATCTTTACATTATTTTTAGCTATCAAGATACTCTCTCTATTCTTCTCCTTGTTCTTCTCCCTTCTATAACAGGCCTTGGCCGGCTCCTGCTTTCATTTTTTCACACCCATGGTTCAAATTGTCAATCTATCTTCTTTCTCATCTATCATTCCTTTTATATGTTGGTTCCACTATTGTTTTATTTGTAGCATTCGTTTATGTAATATTTTGGTCCATTTCCCTATCTAATAGTGTTTCAACTGAGATTTGTCTTAGTATTTTCACTTCTGTTGTCTTGTTTCACCAGATTACACCAGTTAAAACAGTGTGCTACTTAATTTGCTTTAGCTACATGTTCTCCTACCTCATCCTCAACATTCCCCAAGCTGGTTATTAGAACAAAGTTCTTTATCGTACGATGAAAACTAGACCAACACATTTGCATGTAGTGTGGTGGGTTTTACATTGAGCTAGAAAGACAGGCAGTCAATCTTCCTTCGCTTCTGGCTGTCACAATTCACCTTACAGCTCGCTCCGTTCAGTATAGGAATAGCTGAGTGAGGATGTACATAGAAAAGTTCAGAAAATAGATTCTGCTTCCGAAGTTTGATTGCGTGCAAGAAATTATGGGCTCAATAAACGTTCTAACAATTTCTCTGAATAAAATACGTGCTTAAGTTCCTTTTATATTAAATAATGAATTGTGAAATTTAAAATTCTGATAAATATAAGGAATATCATGAAATACCAAAAATAATGAAAGAAATTGAAGTACAGTTGAAAAACGCACAACATGTAAAGAATATCTATTAGTAGCACATTGAATAAAACTGCTGATATAAATAAGAATACCTACGTTAAGTGAAATTGAAGAATCAACGTATTTAATTAACCTTCCTAGCAAAATATCATCCAGATCCGTAAGTAATTTCTTATTTTATATTATGAACTTATAATTTATGAAAACAAACGTACTAACTAATTTTAACTAACTTAATAGAAATGTGCTATTTATCTTGGTAATTGGCTAGTTATATATATAAAAAATATATATTATATTCCATGCATAAAATTGGTGGAAACACTATTTGAATAAAAGCTATTTTGGGTAGGTATGTTTGTTATGTTTGTGTACATCTTCTACAAATTTATAATTTTTAGACATGGTACTCAGGTACCGACTGATTTAACATTTTATAAATACTTATCATATTATATGTTACACTTTACCTTAGACATTATAAAAAAAATGTGAGAAAATATTAAGGTAATTTTATAACCATTAAATTATTCTCCAGGTATCTGAACTCTATTTTTTGCCGAAATATTTGTCCATCTACTTATAATTTACATCGGAGGGGTTCTTTTGATAGAGACATCCATTTTGATTTTATTTTTTGCCGAGATTGTCATATTCAATAGATTTTCCTACGTATTAAAGATATTCAATAACCTTTGTAGGTCATCATCAACACGGCATCATCGGTATAAACATAGGATCTTCACTTCTTTATCACCCATTCTATATTCCTTACTACACTGTCCCTTTTCTATCACTTGATGCATTACTAAGTATGTCGAACAGCAATGGGCTCAGCAAGTCTCCCTGTCTAACACCATCTTCTTGAGAGGTCATAGTATTAATTTTATTAGTGATAACTTTTGTGGTGGAGATTTATGCTTTCGTATATATTTTCTTCTTCTGTATCACATTGATTCAATAGAAAATAATTTGAGCTTGAATTTAAAAAAAAACAACCCCTCTCTGCTGTCTGAGTTCAGAAAAATAAATGTTAAGGAACTGAACCCTCACTCATTTCATAACGATATAACTTAAGGCGGAGACAAAGAAAAAAATCTGGTGTGTCCACTCACACGACTTGCCTACCGCTCACAGACAAATTCCAGTGAATGAAAAATTTTACACTATTACAATACTCTCCTTACATAGCGATGATAATAGCGGTAGTAAAGTAAAAATCTTCTGGTCAAATCGTGCTACCTCTCATTTTTTTCAGCATGTCAAGACAAACAACAATGGTCATGTAACATTTTTTCGCGAGATGAAACGTTTAGCCAGAATCTGGAAAAACATGTGGAAAATACGGAAATTTATTCAAGCATAACTTTTTTGTGCTTTTTCTCAGAGATGGCGCTATATGTGGGTGGTAAAAGACTCTCAGGAGAATACTTTAGGCAAGTTTAATCAAAATCCTTAGAGTTATTTTCGCGCTATAGTCTTGAGCATATCACGTTTTTTGGCTATAGCTCAACACCCAGTGTATACAGGATTCTCATTCAGTGCCACCGGCGAGTGATATTGGTACCAAACAAAATAAAAAAGAAAACAACAAAATACACCGATCCGTTTCCGAAATAATGCTGTTACAGACCAACAGACAGACAGACAGACAAACAGACCAATGGCAGAAAGTATGTTTACTAGACTGAAACGTCAACATTTGTAAAAATCTCGATACCGAAAATTTCACACGATTACAATACTTTCCTTATACGGCTACTATAGTAGCGTAGGAAAGTAAAAACAAATTAACCAGCCTATTCTATTCGGCATTATTGATTGCTTTCTATTGAAATGATACACCAATGTTTACAATGCAAGAAAAAAACTTGCCATACAAGCGTAAAACGTCATAAAACATCACACTGTGCGACAACTACATCCTCAATAATAATCATCGAGCCATAAAAATGCGAGAGCCGTATAAATCGCTGTTGAAAACATCCCAGCTACCATACGGGTAAGAGGGTAGTGAGTATAATTTTTTTATAGATCATGAGAAGTGTTATTTTTTGATACATTTTAAATTCGCAACAACTCTAATACAGGATGAAATGGTATCGTAAGTTGATCAGTGTAACAGTAGGACGATAATGTTTATCCGAAAAGTTAGGTACCATTTTACCGAAAAAATATTTTGAAATTTCAATGATAACAGTTGAAAGTTCTGGTGTGTCAACTCACATAACTTTATAACCTCTTGAACAAATTCCATCGAATATAAATGTCATCTAATCCAGTCATGTTACCGTCCATACTTTGTCTGCTTTTTTTCAGATATACGGGTTATAGCAGTTATAGTCCAGTCGAAACAGTTGAGCTGTTACGTCAGCATGACATCATGATCTAGTTCAACTAGTACAACTGTTCAGACTGGACTATAAAAGAGCGCTTTAAACAGAATGTTGTAAACAGATTTCATTGTTAGAATCCGTCTCCAAGCCGTAATCTTGAAAGAGACAGAATTTTTAGCATTTACCCAGCAATTTTTGGGTGCGAAATACCCCATCTATTATTCCGGCGAGTCATTTTGATATCTTACAAAACAATCACGAAAGCAACAGCATCATTCCATCCGTTCCCGTGATAATTTTGGTACAGACAGAAAGACCTATTGACATACAGCCAGACAGACAAATCAATGAATGAGAATATGTTTTCTGGACTCAGGTACCTCTAAGACATAAATATCTGTTGAGAACCGGGCGCTGAACATTTTACGAGATCACAATAGCTACTTTCGTAAGGTACTAGGAGTCTCATACAGTATACAATAGAATCGAGAATCTGTAATTTATTAGAAAAATATCTGTCTACCATTCACACAAACGCTTTATCAATTTAATGTTTCATGGTAAATATCAAGACTCTTGTCAACCTCAAATAGTTATTCGAATAACATTGAAATGTCACTCAAAATAATCTTTTTTCGAGCCATTTATTTAACAATATACTTTAATGTTGATCTATTACAGAATAACATTATGATTATTTGGATTATCTCTATCCTATATTCTATATTCTATCAATTTTTGTTTTCAACCTTAATTAGCGTTCCTTGGATTATTTTTATCTAAATATATACGTAGTATTCCCATATATCTAATATACAGCACATAACTCTAATTTAAAAAACCCCCCGAACAACAATGGGTCACAATTCGGGGGGCCGCGATAGTTTTCCGAGCAGCCATCATACTCTTCCATCGCCTGTCGCTCCAACTCTTGAAAAACATTATCCGTTGAACTGCTGTACTGTTCGAGTGCCTGCCGTTCCAATTCGTCCGATAAACTTTTACTCACCGGCACTACATTCTCAGCAGCACTGCTGCTGTTATTATCATCGTCCAATACCAAATCGATGGTTCTCGCAACCAAATCCTCAAATTCTGGATCGATACCCGATGACGAAGACGAAGATGATGATGATGATGATGCAGCCGAAGATTTGATGGTACTACTACAAGTGGATATTTCATCTGGATTGCGAGATACTTTTTTGAATGAAACACTTTCAGATTTCTTTCGCTTCGAGACTGGTTCATCCCACCTTCTTACGCTTTTGCAAACAAAATGGTTCTGATTCAAAAGACTTCCAATGTTGCCACTGGATATTGTATACTGTTGTGGAGTCGTTGGTACTGTGAGACTTCTCCGTTGCAACAACATTGGATTGTATAATGACTGGAGCATATGCTGCTGTTGGAACGAATTCTGAATGAACATGTAGAACGAAGGATACATATAGTTACTGGGGTAGTAACCTTGCCGATAGCGAGGTACCAGGGCTTGACTCTGCATAACAGGTTGGAAGTAGTTGTTGTGTAACAGCCTGGTATTTTGATAATACGATGATGGAGTGTAGGTGTTTGTCGATAGATTCGGAAGCAAGCTGGTCTCATTTGCCAATGAAATTGGTGGACACATTGAAATGTTTCTTACCAAAATCGAATTTTCGGGTTGCTTTGAACTGCTGCAACAGTCACTCTTTTTTCGAATAGCTTCATTGTCTGCACATAACTTATCTATCACAGACTTACTTTCAGATCTGCCAACATTCCGTTTCAGTACAGTCATCTGATTGTCACTTGGGGGGCATGGCAGTTTGTTGTTGGAGAAGCCTTGCAGAACTGCAGAGTACAGACGTCGATCCTGATTTATTTGGTTTTCAACTTCGTCACTTTTTACTTTCAGATTTGAAAAGAGACCACCCTTACTGCTACTACTACCAGGGTTCTTGTTTATTTTGGTTTGATGTTGACAGTTAAGTTCAAAAAAGTTACCGGTACTATTTTTCTTTGGTTGTGGACAGAAAAAAAAGCGTTGTGAATTGGTACAATTACAGTCCCAGAGCTTTTTCACATTACTTTTCCCTATTTCTAACTTTAAGATGTACTCTTGCAATGAATTTGTTTTCATGAATGGTGACTCAAACAAGTTAGCACGTACATTTTCATTCAAAACTTCTTTGCTATCTTCTGATGTTGTATAGTACCTAAAGAAGAAATCAACCTCATTAGATATCCAAGGTTCAGTGTTTTCTTCATCGTTAGATTGATTTGTGAATGTGATCGGTTTCCCGAAATCTTCACTGGTATAAGATAATTCCCTGGAATGGTTATATTCATAATTTGAATAGCTGGCTAACCGGCTGTGGGGTATGCTGTCTCTTACTGTTCTAGGTCTTAATTCTACATTACATTGCTCTTCTAGCTGCTTCTCGCGCAAAAACAACTCCATATGTGCCCTTTGCAATTGAGATACGTCATGATACCAAGTTTTGTCGGCACCATAGGCAACATTCTCGCAAGATATTCTCAATCGTTCTCTAATACTCATGAAAATGAGCTGCCTCAACCGATGGTGAATTTTGGTTGATTTTTGGGACACGTCAATCGAAACGTCAAAATAATGGCTGAATCCAATGACGACAAACATTTCTTTGAACTCGCTTCAAGTCAAATCAATACAAGGTGTCAGTCCTCTTTTACTTATAATTAATAATATCGCCATTTTGCAGAACATAAGAGATATCGTTTCAAATATTTATAGATTGATATGAATTATGTTCAACTGATAACTAGCACATACGAAATATTGTTCCCGAAAATGCTTACATATAGTCCAGGTTTTTATTACATACTACAGAATATTCAATTCTATCAAAATTGTTTCATATTAATGAGTCAGGCGCTGAATGGAATAGGTACATAAAGTTTTTATCTAGCAGTTAACAGCGTTCTGCTCAATAAAACTGCAATCACTTCATATGACCTGTAATGTTATGCGGTGAATCTATTTTTGATTTATTATTATTTTCTATTGATTATTTCCTTGTACAAACACCCATTTCAGTTGACTGGAAATAGAAAAGGCAAAACGAGTCATCTATAATATCAAATAATCATGAATTTCTTATCAATGTTTGAGGTTATAAAAGTTATTGGACCTTTGATGAAAATGCGGTAAATTTATAATATCACTCAGAATTAACTGAACGCAAGACGGATGTCGGAAGCTGTACATTTTTTCCACATATCGGAAAAACACGTATTTACCTACCACTGCTGTAACTTAGAAACCGTAACTTTTTTTCAGTTATGGATATGCACTCTTATTCAATTTTGCGGTCTCTAATTTTCGAAAAAATTGTAGCCGCCACCACTTTTGGGGCCGAACAGAAAAAATAGTAATTTATAAAAGGATACAGGTGAATTGAAAATTGGTCAATCAATGGTTTGCAGTTTGAAGATTCATCGGTAACAATTCTGAACAATCCGGTATCAAATATCCTATTCAATGACTGATAGGTATTAAAAATCATTTCAATGTTTTGATCTACTTCAGAAAAGCATACGATTGTACCTTTGCTTGTATATGTATATTTACGCCTGATGATCCTACAGGATAAGACTTATGAGTAATAGTCCTCTAACAAATAGGATACCTACCGTATATATACCTATTCTTCCCAAAAATAATCTCCAAAGGATGTGAAAGGAGACTGTTTTTGTAAGGGTGTCCGAGCAGCAAATTGGACCAGTTCAAACTGTTTCCAAATGTGTGTACTGTGGTTGTGAAGAATGCATGTATCCATTTTGGTCTTCTTAAAATTGAAACGCGCATGCTTCTGACTTTAAATTGGAACTGCTGCTCGAACACCCTTTATATTTATTATATCTAATATATAGATGATTGTTATATGGCAAAGTTGAAGAAAAGATTATTAGTATTGTATCCGAACATTTTTCGAGAACTCCAACGGTTTCCAAGTATAAAACCTTAAGAGCTTTTGAAAAAAAATATGAAACTTATTCCTTTATTTAGAGATACAATCGAGTTATGTATGGTGCTCGTATCAAAGCTTTTCTCCTCGGATATGCCTAAATTTGAAAATTAATAAAGTAATCGCTGGATCGCTAATATAATATGGGGGAGGGCAACTTCTTAACTGAAATTTGCTTTGCTTCTTCAACCCCCTACCCTCAGAAGTTACTCTCTTAAGAATTTTAACTGATAAGAGGTATCGAAAGATAGCTTATTTGGTAATATTATCTTTTTAATTCCTTTCATTTGGTGTTTGAATTTTCTTAAATCGGTTTATTAGTATTTGAAAGAATTAAAAAAACTTATCATCTGCCCAGGAAAGCTATTGTCAAAGCTTAAAAAAATGGACAGAACGCGTGGCGCTAGCTAGTTTCTTTTCTAGCGCAATCGTCGTCGCTGAATAATTAGCTATCATGAGCACGTAGGTACCTTCTGCCGATTTTTTTTCCATCTCACTGATCTATTAAAGTTCGCAACTTCCTAAATGAAATATTTCCTAAACAATGGTGTGGTCATAGTGGACCAGCTGCTTGATCTTGGCCCCCAAATTCACCGGATCTTAGGCCCCCTGATTTTTTTGTATGGCGTTATGTGAAAAACATTTTCAACTGCACCAGAAATGTTTGAAAATACCTACGTGGCAATCAACCTCTGCAAGATATGAGCATTAATCGAGGCGGTCATCTGGAAACAGAATAAACATCAATATAATAATAATAATAATAATAATAATAATAATAATAAAAATAATAATAAGTACAAAATAAAACCACAGTTATGTGAGAAAAGATAATAATAATAATAATAATAATAATACTAATGACTTTATTGCGAATATAAAAAAATACAGGATGAATTAGAAATCTATACTAAATATAGAAGTTCATGCCTGGCGCATTTCTAGCCATTGGCTACTCAACTGAACCAATCTGAACTAAAAAATTAAGTGATAATTTCTTAAACATACTAAACTAAACAAATTTTAGTTATACTTGATGAAAATTGAAAAGTAAAAAAAAGTCTTCATAAACAATATAACTTAAAAGATTCTTTGCAATTATAATTAACTTTTGGGAAGCATTTTTCATTTATTAATTTTTTAATTAGCTATAAGGTTCAAGATATTCAATAATATAATTCTAATTGTTGTTCTTTGATGCCTACTGGTACATATCTAATAGATATATTTTATATTTTGATTTATAACTATTTGAAGATAAACTAATAAACTGGGTGGGAATTGAATTAAATTGTTTCGAAGCATTATATGAAAATGATCTTTGAAACACTGTGGTATTATGATGTGGCATTGTTAATTTAACACTATTTCTAACATTAATATTTTGGGCGGAATTGCGAAATATTAGTCGCTCCTTTATAGAAACTGGTGCACTGGGGTTATTTATAACATTTATCAAAATGGTTGAAAAATGAAGCGTTCTTCGCTCTGTAATTTTATGCCATTTGATATCTTCATACAAATGAGAAATAAGATCAAACGAAGAAAATTAAAAACAAACCTACCGCATACATTTTGTACTTTTTGAATTAGATTTTTGCTATCCTGGTCCAGACAAAAGCCATTGAAAAAATCACAGTAGCTGAAATTCGACAGGACTAGCGATTCACATAAATTTCGTTTTAGCTGTCTACTTAAAATATGTCTATCTACTGTTATATAAAACTTTCATAGAACCAAGAGATTTTTGAAATATTTTTCTTAGATGATCTTTAAATCTGAGTTTGCTGTCGAAAATTATGCCCAAATTTTTAATACTGTCTTTTTAGTTCAATTTTGAATTATTGATTACTATATTTAAATTATCTTTCAGAAAGTTAGTATCCTTATCATTACCAAATATCATAACACAAGATTCATCAGGATTGATCTTGAGACAGCTAATCTAAAATTTTAATGTCCTCATTTATACACTTTTCAGCTTCTTTATATTTAGCAAGAGAAACACTATAGTAAATTTGAGTATCATCGGCATATGCTTGTATTTTACAAAATTTTAAGGATCTCAATATGTCGAAAGTATGAATAAAGAAAAGCAAAGGGCCGAAAATTGATCCTTGAGGAACAGCGGAAAGTATTTAGGATTTTTCTGAGTATTTGTCATGTGAAAAAATCGCTTGAAGCCTAGATGATAAATATGTATTGATAAGCATAGCAGAGTCTTTATTGAATTCGTAATAATGAAGTATCGTGAAGTTTCGTGATTAATCGCATCGAATGCTTTCGAAAAATCTAAGAAAACTAGAACTGAACTCCTTTTTCATCATATGCCTTAAGTATATCATCCATAACATTGATAAGGGTTGATGATGTACTAAACCCTTTGCGAAATCCACACTGGGTATTGGGGATAATATTGTTTTCTAAGATGTAATCGTATAGTTGACCATAAAGAATTTTTTCAAATATTTTAAACAAAGTCGGTGGAATGAATAATAACCCGGATATCATTAAAACCTGTGGGATTATTTGTTTTTGGCAACGGTTTGCCTACAGAAATTTTCCATTGATCAGGGAAGTGACTGTTTTCAATGCAGTAATTAAAGATATGCATTATAATATATTTTGTCAATAAATGGGCTACAGTATTTTAACATAAGTGGGGATATTTTGCCTACTACAGTTGCATTGGTTTTAATGTTGTTTTGAGTTTTATTAACAGTGGCCAGTGGATGTATCTGTCATTTTAAAACTAAAATTTAAGCCATTCTTATAACAATTACTTTTATAAAAATTAATTCTGTAAATGTTAACTACCCTGTGTTATAGGATATAACTCTCAATAAATTACATTTTTCAATTTACTGACCGTTAATTTTTTGCTATTGCGAACAAGTTGTCTTAGCCATTTTGTCTACCAACTGGTTTTGTTGAAAATTCTTCATTTAGTTTTAGTAGATAACTACTACTTCTATCAGATTGACAGGCAATCTCCATTACAGTGGAATTGCAGAGACATTTCGAAATTTAAATGGAAACAGTAATTAAATAAGCACGCTATAATTGAATGGCAGTCCTAATTGGGATTTGCCCTTGGAACGTAGTTAGTAAAAGGAATACGATAATAAAGGGAATACAATTATCAGATTGCAGATATTATGATAAAAGAATATGATTTGAAGATTTGTTCGTTAATACAAAAGGCCTATCGAAGTAAAAAATGTCATGGAATAAATTATTATTACGACTGCTATTCATAATATATTCATTAAACCTTATCAAGTATGCACAGAACGTATTTGGGTATTTGCGAAGTCTAAATCATCTATATGGAGTAATAAGAAATGCAGTCTTTCTTCTTAATTTGGAAGGGCATATGTAGCAATACTTTCGAATTTGGAGCCGTTCCTTCTCATTTACTTCCTGTGTTTCGTTAGGTATTTGCAAAATCCGACAAATCAAAAATTTTATTTCCCTATTTGTCTGCGGTTTCAGTAATCTTACACGTGAATGGTTTTCTATCAACTGGCCAGCTAACTTTTTAACGAAATACAAAATATAGGAATTTACACTACAAATATCCAAAAGTTTATAAAATATTGCCATAGGCCACCTTCTGGCGCGTCGACTGCAGCTTTATTTTGCACATTTTTCGTCCATGGCATCCACCCCACCCTTTGTGGAATTATAAAAGCTAATGATTTCAGGTTTTCCAGTTTCTGTATCAGTAGATTTCGTATGGTGCATAGACGACAAAAGAATAACTGCTTTGTTTTTTTAGTTGTGTATGAAACAATGGTCATATTTTTTTTGAATCCATAAACTGTATCACCTTCTTCACGGCCTTTTCTGGGTTGTAGTTGTGGAGGAATTTCTCTCTTATTTTTCTTCATTGTTCCCACGAATGTAAGTCCATTTCTAAGCAAATATTCAGCAAGTTCCATTGACGAAAACCAGTTGTCAGCCGTTATATTTCTATTTGAATTATATAAGGGCTTGGCAAGTCTCACAATTGATTGTGTAGGTTTACTCAGCTTCTTTTCACTATTTGATAATCCACGTCCATCAGTATCTTTACCGGCATAAATATATGCATTGTAAAAGTACTGAGTCCTTGCATCTGTCAATGTCATAATTTTGATACCATATTTTTCAGGTTTCGATGGAATATACATTTTAAATTTACATCTTCCTCTAAATCCTACTAACATTTCATCCACGCAGGCTGTTGCTCCAATTACATATGATTTTTTGGCATTTTCAACAAACAAGTTGAATAGTTCACTGGTTGCTGCTGCTGGGTCGTCCTTTTTCCTTTCTTCTCGGGTTTCTGCATTGTCAAAACGCAGTGAAACTAATAAAATCGCAAAACGTTCCATGGACATAACTGCTCGAAACACATCTCGGCCTGTACCATCTGTAGCAAAAATACTTCGGATATCCTCATCATTGGATTTGAAAATAGCTGTATACAGTAGTAATCCTAGAAAAGCGTTCAGCTCACCAACAGTAAGTTCTGCCAATTCAGGTTTGTTAGGTCGCTTGTAACTTTGTCTCATATTGTGTAGCTTTTTATTTGTACATGCTATGATGAGATCATACATTTCTGCAGAAAATAGTTCATTGAAAAATGATTTTGGATCCGTTTTGTCTTCCACATCTAAACGTGACAATGGCAAACGTAATATATTATGAGCTTGGGTGCGAATATTTCGCACAGGTTCTGTTGTACTCCATGTGCAGCGGTTTTTTCCATAGATGTATTTTTCTCTTGATTTCAGCTTTTTTTATCAGCGTCACTTGCTTGAAATTCACTACAGTCACTCGTGTCACTATTACTGAAGACTTCCATATTATGATTTTCATTATCACTTGGTAAATAGTCCCCTTCGCCGTCACTAGCTTCTTGCTCGCTTGCAGACTCTTGATCACTTTCAAGGCACACATTTTCATCTCGTTCGATATCACTATTATCGGAGTCTATTTCGTTGTACCATAACATCGCTTGTTTTTCAAAATCCGGATCCATAACCTTCACCCGTTTCGATGTACCAGGCTTGGAAGTTGCCATAGCGCTTACAATATTTTCTGACGTTACCACGGACACTGAGTCTCACAGACTCCCAAATACTTAAAAAGTGGTATAAATGAAATTTAACGACAATGCCTGTTCGAGTAGTTGTAGAGCACTAAAAATAGGGAAGGTACATAACGCGGCAGTAGCGAATTATGATTGTGGTGGGAGTAATGGCGTGAAATGCACAGGGCGGAGTCCAACAGACTCCATGTCCGTAGTTAAGGGTTAATTCTAATTCTTATACTTTTTTCCCTTGTATAGTAATAGATAGATATTATATAAGGGAAAAAAGTATTGGATTTTAGCTCGAGAACTAATATTCTTCCCGTGTATAATACACTATTTTCTTCTGTAACCGAAAAAACCATGATTTAATATTGATTTCTATATTGAAAAAATGTTACAATATATTAGTCAGAAAATTATAGAAGTGAAATTTGAAGTTTTAAATTGACACATATATGGACTCAATATAGGAATAGACATTGACTGATGGCATAACTTAAGCCTGGTTTTGTATTTAGGAACACACTGTATATATTTACCAGGGAAAAAGTACTCACTCACTCATAAAATGTCAAACTTTTTCCAGTCACGGAAAAAAATCATATTTACTAGTAGGTATATTTGTAAGAAAAATACTAATTACTAAAAAATATTGCAAAAATCTTAAATTTCAATTATTCTTCTTGAAACTTGAGTTTTTAAAAGATGCAATAATTTAAATCTGTTTATCCCAAGCCACCAGAGTCAAATGGAAGATACTTTCTTGTAAAAGATCCTACATTTTGTTTTAACCGAAACATGGTTTTATTTAAATTCCTATCAACAATTTAGGCTAACATTGTTATTGCATGAAAGTTGTTTCGATCTCGTGGTAATACCTCAGAAATTGCTTGTCGATTTCTGTTATTAGCGACTGCTATTAAACTAACAGATGGGGAGTAATCATTTCAGTCTTTCTCTTGTCTTCCAGAAAAACATAGTTGCTTTGAGTTTGACTGTACAGTTATTTTCCAAAAAATATACCGTCCAGATTACGGGAATATGCAGAAATGCTATTTATTTATGGCTTATGCAATGTGTGTGCCCTAGAAACAGCAAGAGTATATCATGAGTGGTACCCGAAATGACATAGACGCATCAAACATTGAAAATGTTTTCCTAATGGAAGTTGAAAATAGATTATTGCTAACTTTATTGGCGAAATGAACTTTGGACTGTTCAGCTCTGGCATTGGTATGTGACGATAACTTAGTTTTCTCTATTCCAATTATGCATCATCTTTATTTTGGATTTAATTCTTTAACCTTATTGTATGAACTCATCTATTCTTCAAAGAACATAGACTAGAATACTCTCTCTGAAATTTTCTAACTGACAATGATAAACCTGTCACAATAATTAATTCTGCAGGTTTGGATATAAACCAGGAAAAACTGACAGATAAACAAAATTTTTCAGACTGCGCGCTTAGGTTAAGGTTAGCTTGATAGCACCGGTAGCCTTGTTATTTGTCTTCCAAATGTCCATGACTCTCATATTTCTTTGTTTTGATATGAACCATTGCTGCCTCGCAAAGATATGATGTTGAAAATAATAATAAAGTATTTAGTGCATTTTATTTTGATCTCTCCAGGAATATTATCTGTGAACAGTACCTTAAATCCACGATGTAAGAAAAGTGATGTCACTGGAGAAGCTGGATAAAATAAATAGAAAAACTAGTTTTCCTTCTCAGGTTATGAGATATTCCATTGTAGAAATCACTTCTTCATTATTCTCCTAAAAAGAAGGGGACATTTCTCTATTTCCTTCTCTTACACGTTTACTGTATAGTAATATTTTTCATAGAAGAACATTTGTCATTTTACACCAATAAAGAAAACAAAAATATTAGAAAAGTAGGACAAATTATTACACCAATTATGAGGTTTTAAGCATTTTTTAAAGGTTTTCTGCTTTTCAGTTTCAAAATAAACTTTAATTCTTGAGGAATTTCATTTCCGGATGTTAGATGTATGAAAATCACAGGTGCCATATTCTTGCGGAACACTTGAAGTGGTTGCGCGGAATACCGATTAAGAACCACTGGTCTAGTAAGTAAGACGCTCGACTTGAAACCCTAAGGTCTTACGTTCGAGTCCGACCAGGTAAAGTGATTTCTCATTTCATGAAAACTAGTTAATGACAAAAACGGAAGCATGGTAAGTTCTGATCGGGTCGAATGGTATGTCCTTACAGGCATATCTATCGGAGTCCACCTTAAGCTATAGGACCCTTTGTAGGTTTATCAGTGACGACATTGTCAAGTCAATGAATTGAAATTCTCCGCTCCCAAACTCTATACTGAAATTTATATCAACATCTGTGGAGCTATTCTCGAAATAGCTAATATGGAACTCAAGGGTAGCACCCATTAAATATTAAAATATCACCAATCAATTTCTCGGCCCCGAAAACATCTTTCTGCATTTTTTATCAAAATCTGCAGAGTCATTCTAGAAAAAGTTTGTGGGCAAAAAGGGTGGCACCCTAGCGTTTTTTTCACAAAAGCCAACTACATAGATAAACTTAAAAAGTAAAATATTATCTAAATACCAAATTTTATCAAAATCGTTGGAGCCGTCTCCGATATAGAATTTATATATCTAATATATTAATACGAGCAATTCGTGTATATGGTTATTTTATAACAAATATTAACAAACATGTTCATCAGTCCATCCAAACATTTTGAAAATGATTGTAGTAAACTGATAGTTTCCGGATGGTTCACTAATTTACAGTTTCAGTTCGTTAAATATTTATAACACACCTAAAAAACCTAAATTGCTGCATATGTAAACAAAGTTGTTCAAATATTCTGTACTTCACATTCAAATGAATTGGTATATTTAAATCCTTTTCAGTTGATTGTCTAACAGTATCAATCAGGTAATCCATTATTTGATATACAGCTTGGAATTTCAATTGATTCTAAATCATGGTATAAAAACAATGAATCATGATAATATAAAACCATATTTCGACATATTCGCTCTTATGGACAATATAACACAACACACATAGAATACAGCAATGACATATGCATGACAGAACATATTAAGATTATGAAAAAAAACAATTATTATCACTTGTAATCTCCCTAGATCTCGAAAAATTCCCGATATTTTTTTCTAGGTGCAATATTTTGGAAATTTTCTTTAAAAGAATTCGCAGCTGAGGAAAAATTTATGGAGAAAAAATCAAGTACGCGAGAGATTTGGTACGAAAATTTTATACCAAAAATTATGTTTAAAAGTAAATACCAATTTTGACAGTCTATAAATAAATTTTTGTCAAAAATAACCTACGCTTGTTATTCTGGCATCTGCACGTGACAGCTGTCACGCCAGGGAAATTATCACTAATTAATTTCGCGACCAAATTTTTTCTTAGGAAAATTCATGTTATCGTCATAGCAACCTGTCAAAATCAAGACATCTGATTGGCTTAAAACAACAGGTATGAAGTTTTCAATATAATATTTATAATCGACAGTTTGCTGATTTAACCCGAGCACACTCAATATGACGTGACAGTTGATGATTACTAATTCTCATTCGACTGAAGCAAAGACGTACCGAGAAATCTATCTCATTTGCAAAAGCTTACTTTGAATGACGATTTTTTTTGATCGCTTGCTAACAACATCGTTAAGGAAAGCATCAGATCATGTTTTCATTTGAATGAATTAAAATCAAATCAATTTTATCAGCAGTAATATTACATTGAACATTATTCAAATGAAATGTATAAACCTGAACTTATGCAATGATCCTAACAAATATTGAATACAAATCTATGTAAATATTTTTAACCATTTCCTAAATTTGAATTGAGTTGGTTTATTTTAATCCTCTTCAGTTTTGTATTTTTATCCAACATTTTCAATTGAAGCTTATTTGGTCTGTTAGATTATACAGATCTATACATCTATACATATATAATAAAATATATAATAAACCTATAACACGCCGATCTCTGTACGTTAAAGATATTTAACAAAAAGTATTATGGAAGGTCTTTATTAGAGCAACAGAAGCCAAAACAACAAATTTCAGAAATTTTGTCTGTCTATCTGTACGTTTTTACGTGCATCACGCAAAAACTACTGCATGGAATTGCATGCAGTTTTCACCAATGTATTGCTAGAGATCTGACTTAGAATATAGGTTTCATTTTACCGCATCTGTCTGTCTGTCTGTATGCTTGTAAACGCATAACAATGCAAAAACTACCGCTTGGAATTGAATACAATTTTCCAAAGCTAGTATTCTTATAATTTAGCACAAAATAACTCGTACTCAAAATGCTCATACAATAACAACCATATCCTACTCAAGTCATACTCTTATATCACAAGGTCTAATGAGGATCAGTTTTCATCTCATATTAATATGACTACAGTGTCAAAGTCCACATTATCTTAAAATGGAAAGCTTATGAAATACTCTATAACGATAAGTAGTCAATATAAGAATTTTTATTTTTATTTTTAGCTTAAAACCGTGGGAAAACTTTTCATGATTGTAATGTAAGTAAGCAAATCGAACTACCATTATATCAAATGTCATTAAATTAGACAGACACTCTTATTTTGTTGGTATATGTAGATATACATGTAAAGATAAAACATTTTGCTTTCGAATATTTATTAAACATTCACTTATATCAATAATAAAGCTTATCTTTCATAATGATGTTTCAAAAGTGTGATTAGTGTGGATAATAAAAGCATTATGAAAATGTTATCAATAAATTAAACATATCTAGGTTATGTCTCCGAAGATGGTAGGTACCTATATATATTTCCAACATGTTACACAATAAAAGTGAGAAAACGCTTCGGTAGGTAATACTCAATAGCGAAAGTAGTCAACTCAAGAAATTTTTTCAAACCTTTTCTTTGAAGTGTTCTTAGGCGTGAGATTATGATCTGTGAAGAAATATTCTAAGATTGTTAAAGGGTGCCGAAACAAACAAACCACATGAATAAGATATATAAATACAAGAAATCACAAAAACTTCATTTCTATTTCAATGTATAGATATAAGTATACTCAGGTAGATATAGATAAACAGAAAGTAATAATCAATTAAACTTTTACCGATATTAATATTAGAACTTCTCAATAAGAATAATAACATCATTATCTAAAAAACATAACCAGCTTCTAACAATTTCAGATTCAGGTTAACACTCTGAAGATGGTGTCCAGGTTCGCAATGTATTATGTGCAACAAAACGCTCTATTCTTTAACATATTATTTAAATTTCTTTCTTATCTCTTTAATGGTAACGATATTTTTTTTTTGAAAAAAATCGAAAACAATAAGTTGATACCGGCGCAAATAAACCACCTGGGGCATATAAAAACAACAACCAATAGGGCCATCAAATTATGATCGAGTCTCAAACTGACCTCCAACTCTATGAAGAAGCTGCCCACTACACGCAAAGTGTTTTTACAACACTATCTATCACCCCTTGTCTTCCGGCACGCTTGTTCTACGTCACGTTTGAACAACAACCGAAACCACTTCGAAACAGTTCCACCACCACCGGGTGTCCCTGTATGCGTCGGCGATGGTTGCGGTCGGTGCGAATGGGGTCGACGCCAAGCGCGTTTGTCGCGTATGCGTCCCGAAACGATGTAGAGTCGTCGTCGTCGTCGTCAGTAGGCTCGACTGGAGGCGGAGGCGTCTCGACGCTCGGCTCTCAGCGGTGGCGACGCGGTTACTGACGCCGCTCCACAGAGTGCCAGCGACTCGGCAAACTCACAGACACACACACACGGCACTCTGGATGGGCCGCAGGCCATCGATCCGGGCGTGCCTGAAGAAGTCATTCGGTTCTACGTACTTTTTTGGCCAGTACTCTTTTGATCTGTAAACCTTTTAGAATTTCATTAATCTCTTCTTCATTTCTAACTTCTACGTCTTTGTGTATCTTGTATCTTCAAAATCCTAATTTATCCTGACTATTTGTCGTTCCGCTGCCATCGTAATCATTTCTTCTCTTATCATCACTTCCTTCTTAGGCGTCGAATTGCGCTTACAGCATTTGTGCATTTAGATTCTCCATTTTTATTTTATCCAAATCGACAGCATTTGTCATCTGCTCTCTGTTGTATCTGCTCCTTCAATTTCAATCTTGTCTATTCAGGTTCTGTTTCTCTATTCTTATAATTCTTTTTGTTTTCAGTAGTTGCTTGATGGATTATACAGTGCCCGTATAAGTCACTCGATTTAACGTACTTTTTTGGCCAGTACTCTCATGTTGTTTTGACTTGTACACTTTTTATAATTTCATTAAACTCTTATCAATTTTTCACTTCTACGTTATAGTCTATCTTGTTCTTTCAAAATCCTAAATTATCCTTTATCGTGGCGATTTCTCCTTCCGCTTCCTTCTTAATCATTTCTTCTTTTGTCATCACTTCTCAAATCATTTCGCCTTCTTGGGCGTCGAATTGCGCTTACAGCATAATTGCTTTTGGTTCCTCCATTTTTATTTTATCTAGATCGACAGCATTTATCTCTTTACTTGGTCAGCTGGTATCTGTTGTATCTGCTCTTTCAATTTCAATCTTGCCTGTTCAAGTTTTTTCATTACCCTCTTTGTTTTCAGTCTTTTCTTGATAAATTTTCTCAGTATACAGTGCCTGGAGAAGTCATTCGGTTTGACGAACTTTTTTGGTCAGTACCAACATGTCTTGGTCTACATACAACCTTATTGTATATTTTGTTTAATTTCATTATCCTCTTCTTCATTTCTGTCTCCTACTTACATCTTTATCCATTTGAGATGAAGTTTGCGGAGTCTTCAAAGACAGTTGAAAAATCTTTGATCGAAACAACTTTTTCTTTATGTTTGTAAACCTGGTTATCGTCCATTAAAATTTATTACCGTCCAATCCCGTGGCATTACTTTTCATATTTGTGATTATTTTCAATTTGTCTAGATCAAAATCAAAATCTGTTAGCAAAAGGCGAGTGTTTTGGTATTTTGAAATGTGTTCTTGATCCGGGTATAAAGTATTTATTAAAATAAGCGTTGATTTCATTTATATTTGAGAAACTATCAGGCAAATCGAAATTTTGTTTACTATGTACAGTGGTTGCTTGTGTATTTCATTAATTAATTCTAGAAATAGGAGATTTGTACTAGAACCTTCCAGAAACGATATGTGAGGTACATTTTCTCACAGCATTATCAGCTTGACAAGGATCATATCAAGATTCAGCTATATTCAGCAACCATAGAGCAAAGTGATAACAATTATAGGACCCATAATGACCTACGTATGCTGCGTATGGTGATAGTCATCCCACAGAAACAAAATAGACAGATTCCAGAATAAGTCCTCAAGAAGACTAAGTAACTCTCCTTGGTACATGACGAACAGACTAATATAGTCTGAGTTTAAGGTGGAGACAATAACAGAACACATTAACAAAGGTACACAACCATATACAAACACTTCAAAAGGAAGAACTCAGTTACATACTCCACAGACAAATAACTAACATCTGCAAAATAAAAAGATAGACAGACATACTTAATGACACTTAAAAATTACACAAAACCACAACAGCTCTTCCACCATTCAAAACTTCTTCCCGACCCTAGCACGAAACCTAATAAAAAATAGCTATACCATCACCAAGTGCTTGAAACAAAGCACTCACCAACAACAATTGGAAGACCAAAGAAAATAAAATCATAGCCAAAACAAGAAGTGCTGTAAGGGTACTACTAAAAGAACCAGCAGAAACAACCAAAAAGACTAACAAAGAAAGAAAAAAAGAACAGTGTGAATCTATAAAAGCAAGAATCATAGGGACAATCTATAAAAGTGACTCTGTATGAAATCAGTCGGTCAGAATCATAAATTGAAAGAAGTATAGACGGTGAAGTCGGTGACAGTTTAGATGTTGAAAATAAACCTTTAGAATCAAACTACGATCTTTGGAGTGAACTACTCATGTGAACTGTCTCACAACTTTTAGCACAGCGTTAAACGTAACATTTGGTGTCAGAAGTGGGATTATTTAAAATTGGTGATACAGTGTGGCTGCACTTTCTTAAATCTACTAATTCTGGAGTTAGTGAATGAAATACACAAGACATTAGACCAAATAGCTATAACTATCCACGTAACAATATTAATAGAATTAAGATTGATCAATTGTTCTTTTTTATCATTTTCTAAAATTTTTTTTATTAAGAAATGTTCTCTTCTCTCTTTTTACCGAAGCAGTAAATAAATTACGCATCAACATATATATAGGATTGTCAAGTAAAATACCCTTCATAGACATTTTATAGTTGACCCAGGTTTGATTCTCGACTAACTCTTTTCTATATAATTGCTATGTAAAATTGATGAACAAAATTCAAAAAAAAATATATTTAATTACTAGAGAGGTATACACAGAAGAAACTCAGTGATGTTCTAAGTTAAATTATAATGAATTATCGTCGGGTTTTGGTCATTGGACAATCATTAGTTAATATTATTTAGTAGTTTTCTGGGCACCATCTAATAAAGTCATTCATTAGTAAGTGGATTTTTTCTTGTATAATGGTACTTTACCTTAATTTTTCCGTTTCAAAGTTACGATATATCGAAAACAATGCCCAATCCTATCTATTTGGGGAAAGTTTTTGAGGGAAAAAACATTGGATAGACTCCTTTTCTGTTGTTTTAATATGGCAACATATCATAGCATTCAAATTTACACTCAAAACATCTGGTGAGTCCACAGACACGACTTCATTTTTTTTTCAGGGTACAGAAATAAACAACAATAGTCATATTCAGTTATGCAACAATTTATCGGTTTTTAGGACCTTTTAGAATAAGAATCACAACTGAAAATGAGAATTGGTGAACAGTTCGGAAATTATTAATTCACTTCAGTCATTTCCAAATGTGTTTAAGGTATGCAAAGTGAATTTCAAAAATATTTCTATCAACTTATAGACAAATTTATGCTGCGAATACCGTGGACAGTACATCGTACAAATATGTCAGTACTGAAAGAGATTAGAACAGCCAAACGTCTGAGTAGTTTAGCATCAGTGAGAATATTGAGTTGCTCTGGCCAAATAACCTATCACGATAACATCAAAAGACTGATTGTCCAGGGAAAATCTCTTTTCAACACGAAACGCCAGCGCTTAGAAGGACAGACAATTTATCAAAAGTAGGTAACTGGGCGATCACTGGTAGAAGCTATACTAACCGAGGGAGATGGCTAGATACAGTAAGCATATCTTTGGACTGAGAACATATTTCTGGTCGACGAAAAGCTAAAGAGTTGCCAGTTAATAGCTGAACCAATTCAACAAAATTTGTGCCTGGAAATGGCTAAACGTTCGTGCTGAATAATATTTTTTATTTTCTGTTTACACTAGCCTCTGGTCCTGACAATCAGATGAACACTCTATGTATATCTTGCGCATTCGTAAAGAAGAAAACGCAGCAAACACAAAACAGTATTCAAGTACAGTAGAAACTCGATTATCCGGAATAACCGTTGTGGTAGATGATCCGGATAATTGAATACATGAAGAAAACCTACTTTTGTTTTGTTAACTCGAGAATAATATATTGGATTTAAAAAAAAGAAAAAATAGCTAAGAACACTCTTCAATCAAGTCACCTTTCAAACAAAACAAAAACTGAATCAATATTGATTCATCCCTTTAACAGGTACGATGCCTCAGACAGATAGACAGACAAAAACTTAATTAATCACAAAAATCTAAGTATATTAGAACACTCTCAATCATGTTACCTAACAAAAATACAAATCAAAAGTGGTTCATCCGCTCGGAAGCTAAGTTACCTCTAACAGACACGTTGAACTTAATCAAAGAAAAACTAGCAAAGAATATTTCAACTCACCTTTCAAACAAAACAAAATAAATCAAAATTGTTTCATCCATATTATACCTACGATGCAACAGACAAATAGACAGATACACACGGTAAACACAAATTTAAGAAAATAGCTTGAACACTCTTGATCAATTTAGCTTTCAAACAAAAAAAACTAAACCAAATGGAATAATCCGTATGGGAACTACGATGCCACAAAACAATAATAGAATCTAATAATTAGATTCAAAATGATCTACTCCGAACTACAATATCCTTACAGATACAAACATCTGTTTACGTCGGGGATCAAAAATAACATACCTACTTCGCTCGCGTACAGTTAATTATTCATACAAGTATCATAATATAGATTTCAGCTGTTTATTCAAATCGACGTAGACGAATTATACTTATTATAATAAAAGCAAAACATTATTTATGAAGAGATTAGAAAATTATTCTCATACTGAACATAAACATAACATACTTGTAGCGATCCGAATTGCGAATAAAATAAAGTTGCTTCATCCTTCACGCTCCAGTGTCTCCAGAAACCGTTACATCTCCTAACGTTTGTCTCACGCTCTGCACAAAGCTCGAATGGAGCCGAGCCAATTTATTTCACATATGAATTGGATCCCACCGCTGAAAACTGACTATATTAAAGGTCTTAGGCTGGAAAACTACAAAGAATCCGACCCTTGCAAGCTCTCCTCGTGGCATCGCTTTTGAGCGTAGTTTATCATAAAAACCTTGCGGAGTATTCTACTGTACAGAACTTAAACCAATAACGAAACCCATGTGGATTGAACTGTGGGTGGCTAACTGAGACCCGTAAGAAGGAGATTCTACAGTATATTAGTCTCCAATATACGGAATAGTGAAAACGAATATAAATGAGTATTGTGGGTAATCCTAACGAGAGACACATATAGGTAGCGAAGCGGATCTTTTCTCTAGGATTTTTGAAGAAATGCAATCACGGTCATACAGAAAGGTCTTGAAACGACAGTAAAAAGTGATTCGCTTAGTCGCTTAGCGTCCACTGCTTTGCAGCTTCCAATTTCTGCCGCGTGGTTCGCAGTCGAAGGGGGATGTGGGGGTTGTGAGATGATTCACACTGTCTCCGTCAACGTATTTCCATTTGATAGGTCTTAATATTATTCATCATAGTATTCTGCGCTCCTAAACTTAAAACTTTTTGATAAGATTAAGGTATTTTATGTTCTAAGGAACATTCCCTTTTCTCCGCAGTGCCATCGTTGACTTTGACATTTGAACAAGACGCTAAGCGACCCACTTGCTACCTATGTAATTCGACCTTCGATTCCAGACCTGTTTGTACGACCGTGACTTCAATTCATTTGTATATTGTTTAGATGTATCCTCAAGGTTTAGCTGGCTTACCCTACTAGGCATTTTGAGCACCAGAAATTTACTCTACAAATCAAAAACTTCATCAAAATGTATTCTACATATATGTAAAAAAATCTAAATGATACTGACAACATTTTCAAAGTCTGTCCCAGGGTTAAGAAGAAGAAAATTGGAGAAAGCTCTCAAAATGATATGCCCTAGAAAATCCTCGGAGACCATCAAATAAAAGGAAGAGATCTACCTAAAATAAAGCCACCTGAACATTTTAAACTCCACTGGACTTGAAGAACTGCTTTAGTTGTTGAGATATTCTAAACAGGTGGGCAGTAGAAGGGACCTTATATCTGTACAAAAATTACTAAATGATTGTAGAAACCTTATCAAAATACTTTCCTAAGTAGCCCACTGAGGAAAGTCTTTTTTTAATCGTGTAAAATTTTTAGTGTCCGGTTCTCAACAGATGTCTACGTTACAGCAGAAGTCCCTGAATCTAAAGATGATCTAGGGAACGGATGGATCTATTATGTTGCTATCATTTTTGTTCAATTGCTGAAAAACGTTTTTTGCTCAAGACAGTAGCGCTTCTCCTCCTACGTCAAAATTGAATGGCCATTATTGTTTGTTGCCGATTAGATGATCTTTATGAATTCGATTGAATTCTTTTGAGAGCAGTAGGAAAGTCGTGAGAGTGGACACACCAAATTTTTTACATTCCTATCGCTACATAATGTGTAGCATAGGGAACTATCTAGCTTTCAACAGATGTTTAAAATGTCCTTGAATCCCAAAAAAACATACTTGCAGCCATTGGTCTGTCTATCGCCTGTCTGTAGCAATACTATCTCGAGAACAGATGGGCCGATTTTGTTGCTTTCTTTTTTGTTTTGTTGGGTATGGAAACCGCTCGTCGGTGACACAGTTTGGCCAACCGGTTCGCACTGGTTGCTCGACAATAGCTTTAAAACGTGTTAAGGTCCAGACAGTCGCGCGAAATCGGCTACAACGATACAAACCTACCTAATAAATAAATCTGTATGCCTCGTATATCGAAACAATGTTCATTCATGTCGATGTCATTCTCGTTGCTTATTGAATATTGTATGCGGTGCATGATCTAATTTATCTGGAATGAATACCTATGTAGGTATTAAATCAATTAAGAGCTAAAACTATTTACTTGTAAACGATGTTGTAATTCCAAATGTTATTAAGTGAAGTTCAGAATTTTTTTTATGGACATACAAATATTTTAAATATTTGTTAATAATTTAGTTCAGGGTTGTGCATTTCTTTCAGTGTTGATCAATAAAATATTTCTGCACCAACAACGGAAAATTGATATACTTATCATAATTATAATGCAATTTCAACCGATTTAAATTTAGTCCGTAATTTAAGTAGGTAAGGACAAGTTTCCGTATTTATTTACTAATGTTCAAAATATTATTCCTAAAACCATGATATATTCAAATATTTTTTTTGTTACATATTATGACACAAAATATTCTTTCTTGCACGAAGATGGAAATAACGTTTTCAACATCGTCTTTATATATTGCCCAAATTTATTGTCATTAATAGCAAAGATTTTAATCTTTGTTATTAGATTCCAAATGTATCACACCATTACAAAAACTGCAGAATCGAGCAATGCGAATCAAATTTCAACTCCTATTGCAACAATGCCAAATGTTATTAACTAGGTTCCAATACAAAACCCGACTGTATTACCATTCTATGATTGTTGTTTATAAAATGTTATCCACTTATTTTCATCAGTTCATTAAATTTAATCATGAAGTTCACAACAATTCACTCGAGAATTTTGTAATTTACATGTCAACATAACGATGAATTCTTTATTTCACAGAGGATTATACCTAACCTAACCTTGAGTTCATTTAAATCTTGTCTTCTGAGTTACATCAATAAAAACTAACATATACATATTATGGATCAGTATTATTGTATTACAGAATAGTCAGCCTGTTTCTACGTACAAACCATTAGTCTGGCCAGGTGTAAATTATATGTCATCAGTCAATGTCATATTCCTATATTGAATACATATATATATATGTCAATTTTCGACGGCCATTTTAACCCTAGTCAGATAATGATTTGTATTTCGGAATAGGCTAATTGTTTTTGAGTTCATAAAATATTTATTGAATAACAGCAGATGTTATTATGTTATTTTTATTTTATTATATTATGAATTTTCTAATATGTATATTAGGATTCGTATATTTAAATATTGATTATCATTATTATTATTATTAAATGTTTTTGAAGTGCCAAGAAATCTTATTTTTTAGATTCACGCGGGAAATATACCTTCGTGTAGGCATGTAATACTTCTATCAATATCTTAACATTAACTGTTTCACAGATAGATAGAAGTATACCAACATAGTATAAAGGGAGCTTCTCTATTATTTTATATAGACATCCTTAGATTGTAACCGATTTCTGTTCATACGTCAAAATCGATAAATACAATCTAGTAATGGTCGGTTAGGGTGTGAGACAAAAAGAAAGCAAATATTTCTATTGTGTTCCACATTAATTGCCATTTACGATCATGTCATATGGTGTTTTTGTATTAGCTTGGGTGATAATTTTACAAATGTTCGATTGATCGGGCTTCAATTAAAGAGGGAAGGCTGGAATCGACATGAGAATTTTCAATATTCGCTTACGCTATGAAAAGTTACTGATTTGTCTGTCTGTCGTCTTTTCTGTTCCATCAAAGACTTAAAAATAGGTACCTATAGTGTAACGAGATTATAAAAAAAACACTTGCTTATATTGACCCTACAGGCTAAAATTGCAGCAACACTTTGATAAATAAATAATGATATTTGATGGGATTCAAAAATTTCATTCTACTGTAAATGTCAATCGCATAGTCAGGTAAGGCGTCTCTTACTGCAGCACATTCATTGCCATTTTGAATCTCTTCCCTTACTCGATTCCTGAGATCCTCAACATCTTGAGGTTTCTTTTATAGACTTTATCCAAACCCAAAAATAGTCCAGGGAGGTCAAATCTGGACTCTGCGGTGTCCAAGAAACAATTCCATTTGGCCCAACGATCTCAATCAATATTTGCAACGTGTTTACTCATTTAAATGAAAGATATTTCTATTGCATATTTTTTTAATAGCGTATATTTTCTAATGGGTATAGGCTATTTTATACAAATTTTTGAAATCACCTTTTATAATTTGTAGTCAAAGGAAACAACTAGAGTTATTTACTGATTGTCTTTAAAATAAAAATGCCAGATTCACCAAACATGATATAGGTAACTACAAATATCTTTTCCTACGACCTTAAATAAATACGTACGTTTTTAGCGAAAAAACAAATAAGACGGCTAGTAAATCCTAAACCACGAGAGATAGCTATATAATATCTTATTGAACTAAACAGAACATCTTTCGAGATAAGGCGATACAGGATCTTATGTGGGACGCCCTGTACATGGATAAATATGAAAAAGTAAAGGGTATTCTATTTAAAATAAGCGAGTTATTGAGTTCTGAATGTTGAAATTAGTTGGTCGATTTCAATCTCCCGGTAAAATTTTCAGGATTTCTCTCATATTCCAAATAATTAGAAACTTTCTATACTTTCTCCTTTGAAATGTCAACGATTTATATGAAAAACTATGTTTTTTGAGAATTTTTGAAAAATCTCAATATTTCGAAAGCTACAAAAATAACCTGCAGTATGTATTTGTGAATCATATCTTTAATTTCAAAGTCTAATTCGGAAAAGAATCAAATACAGGCATGTTCTTTTTGAAATAAGCGAGTTAATGTCGATTTCCGGTAGATCAATTAGAAATTATGAGAAAATCCCGTAAGTATATTTTTAAGATGATAACTTGAGTGGTTGTTTACAAACTCTAAGTGGTGCACACTATATAAAATAAAAAACGACATGGGAATAAAGTACATACAGTCAAAAATTACTGGGATTGATCTATCTTCATCTTTATTTATTTAATACTTAAGATATCACCGACTATTAGATACACTGAACTATCATCTACTTAGGTATTATTCTCAATTTCTGTTTAATACTGTTTATATTCAAATCGACCCCTATTTCATTAAATGTGGCTAGTCCCTGATATGGGACCATATTTAACACCATAGGAAACCGTATATAATATATAGGCAAGCGCTATCCATCTAGAAGCTTCCATGGATCTACCAATGGCCCGAACTCACGAGACTTCTCGAGCTCATGTCAAAAGACAGCAATGGAATTTCTGATGCTAAACAGAAACCAACTAAAAATTGTAACGGGGATTATGACCGGTCATGCACCACTCAAGGTATTCCTCAACAAAATAACATTGTACAACGGGGACTTAATATGCTGACTATGCGGTAAGGAACCGGAAACAATTTCTCACATTTGTGCGATTGCGGATACCTTGACTGCAAAACGCAACAAAGATTTGCGTTATCAAAAGGTGCCCCAAAATCATGGAGGTCATACTCAGCAAAGGACTTGTAAAGGCTTGTACAAGGTACAGTCATTCTGGATTTTGTACTCTATATACCGCAGTCTACTTTTAGTAGCTAGTTCCTAATTCCCCAAATTTGCTGCATCCTCTTCTTCGGAGATCATTTTTGTCTCATTATAGCTATGCCCTCTCTTCTCGGAAGTTAAATAAATCAGATAGTTGCGCTTACTTCTTGAATTAATCTGGCACTATGTAGCCTCTTGATATTCGTGGGAAAGTCCGGCCTTGTATTTGAAATAGGTCTGAAATATAAAATGAAATCGTTTTGTATAGCTGATTTGCTAGGGACCAAACCTATTACTAACTCGTCTACCACACCGGGTATATTAGATGAGATCCCTAGGATACGAAACACATCAAAATACCTTCCTAATGACTTATTAAAAAAAATTGAAGTTCTTAAAAACATGGGCGGAGGCAATTTTTAATTATTATAAGGAAAATGAAATAACCCAAAAAAGTCACAAAATGTTAATGTTTTTGTTTATTATTTATTAAAAATACGAAATATGTGTATTCCAAATAGGAATGAACACTATTTTCAATAACAATATAGAGGGCTGTCAAATGTAATCATTTTTTAATGAGTCATAAGGAATGTATTTTGATATTTGATATTGCCTGTATACCATAACTTGGGATACCCCGTATATGTAGGTTATACCGTTGATCACAATTTAAATATACATATATATATATATATTAGGTATGCAATAAGAAATCAAATTATGATAAGACATTTATTTAAATAACATATCAAACTGGTTTACAAATGTCAATTATAAAATCTCTTTATCCACTTCAAATTTGATGGTCTAATGATGATGTGGTGAGTTGATATCTTGCACATCCTTGTGGTATACATTCTGGACGTGCCAGTGGGCATTGGGAAGGCTAAGGAACATATGTTCGTGTTCAATCATCCTGTCGAATGGATACAATAATGGTGTTTCGTCAACGTAGATCTCTTCTCGTTGTGATGGACGTTCTACATGTTCAACATGGTGAACGGGATAGACGTAGACGAAGAATTGTACTGGGAAACCATCGTGTCTACCCTTTGGCAGCAAGTATCTAGAATAGAGAAGATTGTCAGCTTCGTAAAAAATATGCTAAGCTACTACAGACTCACCTTTGTGGCCACAAGAATTCGTTTTGTCTGTCATCAACGTGGAATTCAGATTTTTCTTCAATGGCTGACGAAAGACTCTTGTACATGGTGAAATAACCCATACGATCAGGTTGACTAGTTATTACATTCTGGGAATTGACGGTGATGACATTGTCGCCAGTTTTAAGTTCATGTTTGAAATGATGAACTGATATCATGTGCAAAACATTTTCTGATACGTTAATGTGACGGCCGTACTCATCGTATTTGGGTGCCATGTAAATTCTGACGGCAGCTTGTTGATCTTTTTCCGAATGAACGTGGATGTTGACGTGGAATGGTTTGTGGTTCAAACGCGACTGACGAGCACGCACCTAAACCAATAAGTTTTTTATTATGTCAAATGTTAAAGCTCTTATATCAGCTGAAAAATTTCTTTTGCATTGACATCAAAGACATCACATTTCAATGCTTATTGTAGATATGGTGTTTAATACTGACCTGGAAATCTCCATGGAGTTCCTTTTCGCTATAATGTACAGCATTTGTAAGATCAAACATGGACCAATCATCGTATGTAATCAAATCGTCAATTTCGACTTTTTTAATTTCAACACCGGGCATAATGAGTTCCTCCTTGGTGTAGGGTGGAAGGTGCATGGTGAATCTGCGGTATTTCAACAGGAGCTTCTTCAAGATTTGGTAGTAGACGGGATCACGCATAGCAGTCTCTTCATGTTCCAATGCGGATGGTACGACATGGTGATGATCGAAGGCCATCAATGAGTAACCGAAAAGGCGACGTGCGCATTCCATAACTCTGCCATAGTACCTGACACTGGGGCTGTCGGCATTACCTTCGATCATGTTGCCGACAACTTCGTGGATTTCAGCATCGTGGTGTTCATGGTGTTTATAGAGGCTGACCATTTTGTCTTGTTCTTGCTACAAAATAAATAAATTGTTCTCATATATATATATATATATATATATATATATATATATATATATATATATATATATATATATATATATATATAAAGTAAAAGGTAAAATTTCAACAATACTCACGTCGTAGACTTTTCCAACATCAATGGCGTCGCTTACACGTCTTTCCCAGTCCTGGAGACGGTACTTGGTACATACAGGCATGACATGAGTGTGCTTTTGGCTGTATTTGTGGTTAATCTTGGCATGTATGGGTCTCTCAGGGAATTCAAGACCGTTGGGATAGACAAGAGAGGGTACATATGGGGTTTCAATGTCACCGTCAAAGTCAATGTGAGGAATCTCACCAAAATCATTGGAGAGACGTTCCAGGTAGTACCTAAATATGTAGAAAATCAGTACCAGTCCAAGTGTGTACACAATCAAGTGGTAAAATTACCTTCCTACTATGTTTTGGAGTACAACCAAGAAGATCTCACCCCTTCTGGAGTTTTTCAAACCGTATTCGCTGGATTTCATCCAGAATGGGAAGTTGATGTGATAATAGAAGTTCTGAGCGTTAATCTCAACATCTTCCATCCAGTAGGACATGTACTGCTCGGGATGCAGATTCAAATAGTGACCAGAGTAGTTGCTGTCAATTGTGTGCCAATGGTTCTCTTGATGGTTCTCAACCCTGACGGTGTCATGGACCATTTTGTATTCGTATGCCTTGTGGATAACATCGTTGTTGAAGAAGTAGTGTGGCATAACTTCATAGATGGGTGGTAGGACAACATCGACCATCTTGGGGTGATGTACGACGTTGACGTAGAGGGCATAGACGAACACTCCCTGGTTGACATGTTGACGTGCCCATACGGCTGTCTTGTAGAAGGTGTCCCAGGTCTTGGCGTGGTAGAACAGGTCGAAGAGAGCGATTGCCTCTTCGAGATGGTCATGGTAGTAGATTGAGAAGACATGGTCTCTGGACAGAAGACCATTCTCGTAGATGATGGTATAATTCTTCACTACCTCTGGATCCTGGGAAAGAGATTAGTTTTAATACAAAATTTTGGCTTCTTAATATAAGGTAGTTTGTTACTTACTGTGAAATCCTCCACGTGTTGCATGGGATTGTAAGTCTGAGCGATTTTGACATGTTCCGGCACAATGCTCACTTGATTGATGTGGTAGAGCAGGCTGATGATGGCCTTTTCTTTTTCCAAAACATCCTTGGGAACTAGGACAGTAGATATATGTTTATAAATTGTTTAAAATCAATATAACAGATAAATAAGACGTTTTCAACTTGGTTGAAGTATAAGAATTTGAATTGATCGAATAATTTCCATTTTATTTAAATAGAACGTATATTATTATGTTTCCCTGATATGACCATTCCTGATATTTTAATTATTTTAAACAGATGTTTTTATTCTTATTTGAGGAGTGTCTCGACTGCCATGGTCATCTACACAAACAAATACAATACATACTTGTATATTTTACAATAAGATTTAGATTTAGAATTTAGATGATGTGTGCGATGGAAAGACTATTGAGTAAGTTTACAGATGTTAACTGTAAGAGATTTTTTTTACATACGCAATTATTTCAAATTTCAGAATCAGAAATAAAGACTAAATATTTGATTCTATCAGGATCCCGTACAAACTATAACCGGTCTGTCACAGCTTTTTTATCCAAATATATACTGAAAAAGAAGAGGTCGAGTTTGGTACTGAAACATCGACAAAAGCGTGAAGAAACGAATTCTAAGGGTTAATTCTTTGGAGTAAATTAAAAAATATAACGAAAAATTCTTCGCAAGACATGTCACATATAAAAAAAGCCTCTTTGTTAGTTAATTATTTTTTTATAAAAAAATTCGGCTTAGGCCTTATTTAGGAAAATATACGAAATTGTGAATACAGGCCATCATTCGCATATGTTTAAAGGAGAACTTATGACAAAATCGTGAGTACAGAACCATCTGTACACGAGCCCGAGTCGTGCTTGAAAGATATTATATTGGAGAAATAAATTGTAGATACTTATATGCACTTCAGGTTTTATTATACCAAAAAGGTTGTAGAATAGTACGCAAAAAGTGTTCAAAATTATTAATTGTTTTTTTTTATTTAGACGTAAATGTGAAAAATACGACAAAAGAATAGAAAAATCTAGCAGTGTTTTCAATTTTTAAATAAAATTGATATTTTTTAGAGGAAAATATTATAATAAGTCAATAAATTCTCTTACCATTGTGGGTATGCTCAATGCTGGCAGCAAAAGCTGTAGCAAAGATCGCCAATAAAACCAGTGACACCTTCATCTTCTTCGATTGCTTCTTACAATCGTTGTGCCTTTCCAAGAACAACACCAATCTTTTATATTATTTCGAATGTTGGGATTTATCAGTTAATTGGGCTCTTATGTTATTTTTTTAGATGTGTTATGCATTGATAAGCGGTTACCGTTCCGTGTGTTATAGAGATTTCACAATACACGAAATTTGTCATTATCTCTTTTAACGTGTTTTGTATTAGAGATGATTATGAGAGAAAAAGTTTCAAATTGCATGGTAACTGGACATTTTTGATGATAAGAATAAAAATATTCATTGACCATTCAATACTTTTTGTATTGAATAAGTTCTTGAAATATATTTTGCACTACTTGAGAATTTAATAAAAAACAAGTTGTAAGTAAGATTTCTTATGGAGACGGTCATAATTTTCTGTAATACAATTATTTATTTAACTAGGAGATGGCATTTGAACAATCGATTAAAAAGCCTTAAAGGTATTATTTAAAGTTTTTCTATGAATTTCTCCATGTTGGTTGTGTCTTGTGGTGATTTAGTGAGGTAGGATTGATATTTAAAGTTCTATAACTTGATCAGACTTTTTGCTAAATTTATAGAAATATTGACATGCAAAAAAATCTTGTGTGTCAAGACAAATAACAATGATCATATACAATTTTGATGTAGGACGAACCGTTTAGCCAGAACATGAATAATAATATGCAGAAAATTCGAATAGTTATTCTGCACACACATAATGTAGAATTCACAAAAATTTTGAAGCATATTCCTGTTGTTCATTTTCTCCTTTCATTATAAATAATCTCACTAAATACCTACAATATTTTATATATAACATGAAGAAGTGATTTTGTTGGGAAAAAGAAATACCTTCTTGTCGGGATCGAACTCATGCTGCTACGACAAATACGACAACGATGCTAACAATCGGGCCATAGTATATTTAGAATAAGTTCCATACTTCAATATGATGTAAAACAGGAGAATCATGATTGTATAAAAGTGTAATTATCTCAGAAATCTGATTATTAATGGGAAGACAAATAGTTTAAAATTATAGGTTTTACATTGACATATCAGACATTACACAACTATATTATATAAGTGACATACATTTTCGATTTTCTCATAGCTCTAACTACAAAAGCGTTGGTTTTATCAATAAATTAGCATGTATAAATGTTTCAAAAAATCATATCAAGTTCTACCAAATCAAATAGAGAATTTTTTTTCGCATTCGTAGGGCTTCTTGAAGGAGAAATCTTGATCAAAGTATTAATTTTGAATATGGGACCTCTTAGCCGTCCTCTTGAAAGAAATCTCGATCGCTCGTAACCAGCAGATAGATAAATTTCATGGTTTTTAGTTTTTATTATATTTTCTATCACTTTTAGGGCGAAATAACTCAAACAAAAGCCGTAGTGACAGACTATATCTATATTTTCATAATATTTTTGATGAACTTTAGTCATCGGCTATTTTTTGAGAATTATTATAAAAGTTTGGTCGGCCACCATTTTGAAACTATCATACCCATTTTCAAACTCAACCGTGACATTTGCACGACTGATTTTTGCCGCATATTTCAACTAGTTAAATCTAAAAATGCGACCCCGCGAATGTTTACAAATTTCGTTATTTTCTATATACCTACCATATACATAAGCTTTGGAAAAAAAAACACTTTGTACTTCCTTATTGACATATAACACCATGCCATTGAATTTTTGTCAAAAGTGCGAACTTACGCAATGGGTACATTTCTATATGAAATTTACCTAAACGAATTATTAAAATGGGTGCACGTTTATTACTATGTGAAACGAGGTTAGGTACATGCCTAAAAAAGCGGACAAGTGCAAGTCGAACTCTCACACGAAAGATTCCGTACAATAGTAAAAGCAAAATTCCACAATCTACCTACTGTGATACAGACAGCTGACAGACGGAAGGACAGATAGATGGATAGCGATAATTGAAATACATATTCTCTGAAAATTTCAACTCTCTACTTGTTACGGTTTACGAGAAACAGCCCGCTCACAGGCGAACAGACGGACGGACATATGGATTCAGTATTTGTTGTTATAGTGAAGATAGAAATTTACATTTTGTGAACATTTCAAATGTCTACATTTTACGGTACATAAGATACAGCCCACTGACAGACGAACGGACTTCTGGCGGCAACAAAAATATACATTCTCTGAAAATTTCATCTCTCTGTCTAATACGGTTCATGAGATAGACCCAGCTGAGAGATGGACGGATAAGGTTCATTTTCACCAATTTGGTACGGAACCCTAAAAAATACCCGATGTACCTATGTATTGTATTGCTACCAGGTAAAATTTTCTATATTCTGTATTCAACGTGTCTTTGCCTTGTCAGGCCCATTGAATCAAAAGCAAAGTATTTTCGATCATAGATCTGTCTGTATGAGCTAAGAATCTCCCAAATATATGGACTAAGTTTGTTGGGCCCCTTACTGGTTACAGCTAATGTACATGAGGAAAACAAATTAAAGTAGAAAAAAATGTAAAGAACTAAATATTATGATTAATCTTTTCAAATGTATTTTTCTAATAGCCCTTAAGATTCTCTGGGAAATGTCATGAAAAAACTAGCACCCAGATGAATTTGTTCTACAAAAAATTAATAAACAGCGATAGGCTGTTGCCTCGGCACGATGAACAGAATTATTGATCACACGAGTCTGTCGAGTGATTTTAATACTTGATGTTTCTAAAAAATACGACGAAGTTCAGCATTAAAGAATAAATTCTTTTTAAAAGAAATTGGACCGCAGTTGGTGCACTGAAAAATACAAAATAATATTAATTATATTAGAGCTCGTACTTTTGAAGTTGTGCAGTTGCAGTTAGATTGAAAACTTTTGGCACCGACTTCACAAGTACAAGCACCAATAGAATTATAGTTATTTATGATAGGGAAAAAATATCGCAATATATTAAATGTTATTATGTAGTGCACCAACTAATAACGTCGGTCCAACTTTTTGTAAAAATATTTATTTCACTCTTTTGAGTGTTACATTAGTCCCGAAAATCGTTGAACGTTCACGTTTACCATTACCCATATATTTGTTATTATTCAGAAATCTAAGAACATCATCAGGAAAATACGCATATTTTGTAACTCTATGGAAAAAATGTTTACTATAAATGTTGCTACAAATAATCTGGTCTTTAATTTGCAATTTTCAGATTTTCGATTTTCGAAAGAAATTGCCTCTTCCACATAGCGGAAATACACATATTTCAAATTTTATTAACGCTGAAACTCGAATTTAAACAAAATGTTATTCAATACAGCTAAATACATATCTTTATAAGAAAACAATATAGATTTTAGAATGATACACTTATTCTAAGGCTTTTATATCGAGTGATCCAAAAAAGTCATTCGAAATGAGCCATGCAAATACGGGGACATATATTCGCCTGTATTTACTTAACATCTGAAATTGCATAATATTGAACTTGTCACGTTTGAAAGCACACCTACATATTTTAGAGGGTCCATTAGGGATATGTGGAAGATTTGAAAGTTGCGCCAAGCATGGTAGGGATTAACCTCATATTCTCGGAATATGTAATACGAATGGACACAAAATGCCATTTTAATCGCCATGAAGATGCGTGGTTCAATAAGCATCGCTCGTTTGTTTACAACACCTTCATTGAATCAGGCCGTTCTGTCATTCAGAACACAGAGACGATTCCGCAATCATTTTAACGTTGGTGGTAAGTAAGTAAACTTTTGGAAGCAGAAAATTTCGCGACTCGACGCGCCGCTTCGCGTCGCCATGTGAGAATTGACCTTAATACACAAATACCTATTGTTTACTATCACTTCCAAGTCAATGACATACCGCATCAAAACGAACTATTATCCTATTTAAATTGAAAAACAAACCTATATTAAACAAGAATAAAAAATCTTCTACCGGATTTTACAAAATTTTCTGTGCAATTCGTTGGGAACAGTACCTTTTTTCGTGTTTTTGCTATCGACTGCGTCGATAGAACTGAAAAATCTTAATGTTCCCAACTTAATGCCCAAATAGTAATTGTTTGTTAAATTAAAATGAGAAGCTTGAAAGTAATTAAGGAAAACACAAAAATTGAGCGTTTCCTATCGCGAACCCCCAAAACTAAAAAAAGTAAATTTCTGAAATACAAAAAACCGAATGTAGGTCTCGACGAAACTCCTTTCATTTGAGTCCGACTATACCAAATTGTTTTCGAATTGTTTGACTGTTTCTGTGTTGGGCCCCGTGCTGATCTATTATCTTTATTCTCCTTACGTCTGCTTTCGTTGCATACGTGTAATGTCATGAATCTATGCTTTATATGCATGTTTCGTTACCTCCCAAAGACATGTGTAGTCATGTATCTGTTACCTCCCCTTGAAGTTTCTGTCACCGGTCATTTCAACTCCTAGATAGTTGTCATTGTTTGCTCTATGCTTTCACCTTCTCTTTAAAATTTATATCTACGTTGTTCCTTCCTGATTACCTATTTTTCTATGCAGAGATCTATTTATGTTGTATTATTTTTCTGTGGCAATTAATGTGTGGATTTTTTTAAAATTCCATATCGTTGTCCTCTTTTCAGTTTTCATTTTATGTACTATTATGGTGATCTGGCTTTTATTAATAGTCGTATTGTATTCAACAAAACACTTTCTAAAGTTCATATACAAACATATACCTAGTCTAAAATGCTCTGTTTCTGAGTTATGTCCATTTAAAGCTTGATCCATTTTTAATTGAAAAAAGGCAAGCAAATAACGTTTTTGATTATTTTGTAATGGAACTTAGAGAATATGCTCGAAATGCCTTCGATGGGCATCAACGCATTGTTGAGCTCGCCGTGTCCCCATTGCCTGTCTCACACGCTAAAAATGTGGTGGCATCTATTTGTCCTCTCTTTTGTAGATCCTCGATATCATGAACTGGTGTTGAATACACCAAAGATTTTCGGTGACCCCATACGTAAAAAACTAGGGGATCAAGATCCAGAGAACGGGCAGGCCAAGCTGTATGTCCTGCACGGCCAATCCCATTCCGATATATCCTGTTTTTAGTATGTGACTGTGATATATATTCAAACGTAAATAACTTTGTTCAACAATAGATAAGTTATGGAATACTATTACCATGCCTACAAACGATGAAAACAACTACTGGGTGAGCAAATACTCAGTTCTTCATTCGAAACACATCACAGTTAAATCAAGAGTATGGTCGCGTATTTCGATTGAGAATGCAGCAATTAAAGGAGTATTTGATGAATATATCAACGCATCACTCATTGTTATCTTCGAGAATTTCCAAAATACACCATACGACAATAAAGAAAATTTAAATAAATTGTAGGGCTTTCATAGACCAAATTTTATATCTTATAAGTGTCCTTGTTGAACTAGCTCATTAAGCTAAAACTTATACATTTATTTTAAATGTTATATATTTTCTTATTGGCGAAAGTAAAGAGCCAATATATGGCGTTAGATCACAGTATAAGTATAGTTCTTTATACTGTGGTATATTATACTGCAGTTAAAAAGTGGTGAACAAAGAATAAATTGGCACGCGCCACTTATAAATTTAAAAGTCTTTTGCGGGCTGTATGCTATTTCAGTCAGTGCCGGCTAGTGACATTTATTGCAGAGGAGACCAACCCTACAGAATAAATTAAAAGACTACAACTTGCAATTTTCTACATGATCCCTGGAGGTAGAGCTACGGCATCTTACATTGTTTGTGGTAGGTTGTTCATATAATTATTGAGAGAACTAATGTTCCATATTTAATAGCACCAACGTCAAAATATGAATTTGCCTTAAATTGTAGAGGAGGCCTTGTCTCTTCTGAGGAGCCGCCACTGATTTGAATACTCTCTAATGATAATAGATGGCGTACACTTTGTTCACGATCGCGATAAAGATAACTGGAAAGAGAATATTAAACTCGCCCTAAAAATCGTCTAGAATTTCATCTTTCGTAAATGCGTCTTTGCGCACCATGCTGTGTGCAACAAGCGGCTCTCGCTTAAAAGACAGCAGATAATGATCACGAAGATAAATAAAGAATTAAGATAAAAATAAGAAATTCTTCATTCCATGGCTACGGAATTCCCAATTCATACTGAAATGATCACAGACTATGTATAGTGTCTGTCAAGACATAAGAGAATAGCTAAATCACAATCAAACTTGCTCATGATTTCATTAAAATAAGAGTTATAATTGTTATTCTTGTGTACTAAATTAGCACTAAATTATTTCTAACGAATACTTTTCGATTTTCTCCATATTACATTTAAGTGTAAAGACTTAATATTAAGCTAGCACACTTGCCTAAGCATTTCAAAAATGAAGTTTTTTTTTTCAAGAGTATTAAATTAGCAGTAAATTATTTGTAGCAGATTTTCTGAAGTTCGATCATATTCTGTTTAAGTGGGCTCATTTAATTTTAAGCTAGCGGAATTGCCCGTGATTTCAAAAATTAAAGAGTTATAAATGTTATTTTTGCGTATTGAACCAGCACTAAATATCCTTAACTTTAGTACCAACACTAATTTTATTGATGTATGCTACTTTTGTAATGCTAGCTCAATGGACCTCACTGATTAGACTGGTTATCATCCTGTTATGGATTTTTTTTGGTTTAGGACGGAATTGAAGCGAATTATGTTACATTTTTATTTAGATACATGTTTGAGTTTTCGGTGGGTGTTTTGATTTCTATATCATCAGCTGTTCTCAGTAGCCAGATAGATTTATATTAGCAAATAATTATTTTAAATTGATTTCAAATTAAATAAATCATAAAAAGATGACTGCGTTAAATAGGAAATAGGAAATAAAAGAATAATTCCATTTACAAATTTATTCATTGTAAAATATAGACAAATTAATAGCCATAAGACTTTTTTGTATTATTATGTCATCACAATAAACATATAAAGGTCAACGTACAAAACCTACTACTATATAACCTTATAACGTGCCTTATTGATCGTATGATGACCAGCTGTTTGTAATTTCAATAGTTCCTCCTTAATCAGCCTGGTAATTTCAGATTTGGCTTTCGATACAGCAATATCGGAAGTACTCTCGATGGCCAAGTAGAGTTTTCTTTCACCTTCTGGTGCATTTTTACCTGTGGGCACATAAGTACCACGAACTGTGATACCAGCTTCCGAGTATTCAGAGATTTGTGCAAGTGCCTCCTGTAAAATAGAAATAACAATGTTTCATTACAAAGAAGAAAAAGTAAATCGTCACTTAAAATTAGATGAAGAAAGTCAATCATACAAAAGTGTTCCATATCGGCTAACGCAAAATTAAAAATAGAATCCTATGAGCATGTGATCAAGAATCAGAATGATTTTGAAACTGGTAGATATGATTATCCGCTATAGATGTTGACACCAACTTCAAAGTTTTCATGATTCTTAAATTATGTACTATTATTTTATTATTTTTAGTCGTCATCTAATTTAATTTAATTTTTTTTTATTTTATTTCACAATTTGGAGTGATCATTTTAAATAACGCGTTATATAGTATACAATCGAATTTTATGCCTCCTTCTTTGGGAAAGTCGATCAAAAATGCTGAAGCTATACAAATAAGCAGTTTACAAATTAAAAATGTATAAAATAAACTTTTCCATTGAGAAAATGATTTTCTAATATTGTGACACAAAAGCCATTAAAATATCAATGAAAAGTTCAAGTCGCCTGATCAATCTTATCAACAATATTAATTACTGTGTGGAGGAATAATACATCTCGCGATGAACCTAATCACCGATGATGTCATGTCAATTCGATAAGATGAGACAAGGGTATAATGCAAAAACATGCAATAGCTAAACAACAATTATTGAGCATTTGATATGAGAAAAGCCGATAAAACCGTATTGATAATACAGATATTTGCGAAAAAAAAACCTTCACATATTTATCAGAAAGAGATAAAAAATGTTAGATACTCTCTTAGTTACCAACAAATTATAATAGGACATACATTTTTTCTTTGGGTATAATTTCTAAATAGAAGTATACTAAGAAACAAGTGGAATTTTTGAAAAAAATAGGCATTTAAGATTTGAACCGTACCGATGAGTACTATTGCTCTCTCCTTTTCTTGATTTAATTATATTAATGTATATCTGTTTGCCAGCAATAGTAATTCCATAACAAATTACTCTTTGTCTACCACAACACAAAATTAAATTTTAAATTAGTGTTATCAACGCCTGACAATTGCGACAGCTGACAGTGAACAGCGCGACATAACCATAGAGTGGTATAAACGACGATCTGCCAGAGAGTACCTATACACCAGAGAACAGAGACTTATATAGGCTCCATGCTCGTGCGAAATTTCAGGAAGGATCCCATTGTCCGACATTGCCGTTCAATTTTCAAGAAAAAGTTTGATCTTGCCTGAATGAGATAATATAATTAATCAATATTGGATCACACTTGGATCTAAGTACGAATTCGAAATTTCAAGTCTCTAGACCATATGGGGCCTGAGAAATCACTGCGGAGTCCATCGATACAAGAATCGAAAGTAATAAAAACTGTTTAATAAAAACAGGTGAAACCCACATTTATTACAATTAGACAATAGAAACATTATCTTGTACGAACCACGAGTCGGGTGGGTAGGTAATTGATGAAAAAATTATAATTTAAGAATAGCCAGATGAGCCGTTTTAAATAGAACAATGAATTCAAAAATTGTTCCTAGTGCCCAGACTTCTTCCTGTAAGACACTACCGTGAACATATAATTTAAGCCCTGGTTTGCAAGATTCAGGTTCATAATTGAATTTCAAATTGGTATTAACAGTACAATAAGTATGATATAGAATGAGAAATATTTAAAATTTGTGTTTAGCTTATAACGTATTTTATTATGAACATCTATTGTAAAGCAGTGAATGGTAAGTATGATTCAATCCTAGGTTTAATATTCGCAAGTATTTCAAATTCCCCCTGTATATTTCTCCAGATTTCAAAATTCCACCTAGCAATAACATGTATCGGTTATATAAGTTCTTGATTATTTTTTTAGTCAATAATTGCAATTGCACGGTGATAAAAATTATCAATGTTCAAAAATAAATTTAAATAACATTATTTGCATGATTATATATAAAAAGGCTAATAAATATAAAGGCACTCACTTTTGACGTAACCCTCCATCTGGCCTGTTGAGGGAAATCGTTGATTTCCAATTCCTCCTCGTATTTTCTGAATGTCTGTTCTCCATCCTCGTCAAGTCCAGTACCATTGCCACGACCATCATCATCCTTGGGTTGGTAATTTAATTTTGTATTCAACTTGGCAGCTATGGAAAAGCAAACCATTAGTAAATCACTGAATCCTTGTGTTTGTAAGATGGTGAATTTTTCAACCGAAAGAGCGAGAAGATGTAAGATTTGTTTTCAATTAAATTTTTGGTTGCAAATGCCATGTAACTCTATTTATTGTTTTTGAATCTGTGTTTTAATTTTTTGCGCTGCCAACGAAGTTTCTGCTCTTGACATATAGGGTTATTTGAAAAGCTTTCAATTGAAGAGTGCTTCACGATGAAAGGCCTACTAGATATATTAAGAAAACTTATCACGTTTGTTTGTCTGATTTTTTTCGAATATTTCAAAATTAGAGGCTATTTAAGGTGCTTCTGAGGTGCCAAAGTAGGAAAAATTAGTACTTATTATCCTGAAAGAAGAGTTCCGGCGAGGCTGAACTCTTCTTGAAGCCCGTAAAACCGTTTTAGCAACGTGGCCTGAGCATATTTTTTTATTCTTCACAATCATATATACAGGGTGACCAATTAGTGCAACAAAGTAAAATAACTTCTCTATTTTCATGTATTTTAAAATGATGTAAATATAAAAGTTGTCGGCGAACACAATCCCCACATTTTAAAATTAGTTGGGACTATACAGGGTGTGCTAAAAACCAGAACAGCACAAAGTTGCGTTTTTGAAATTAACCATTCTATATTTATTTATTTTTGTATTTGAAATAAAAAAATAAATAAATAAATAAATAAATAAATAAATAAATAAATATTGTATTACTATTAATTAAGTGGGTAGGACAAGACGAAAACTTCTTTTCAGTCCTAGTTAAGAAAATACTCATTTTAGCCCTCTAAACAGGGTAGGAAATGAGGTTTTCTAATAGTGAAGTATAAAAATATATTTTATATTGTCTCTTATCATTAAACAGTAAGAGAAAAGAAACTCGAGACAAAATTAGGTATTATTTTATGAATAATATATACCTATAGTGACCCTGAAATTCGTCTTTAATTATTCTTTGTTTTCTCTTACCAAGTTGTTCAGCCACTGTCTTAGCTGTAATTGCAGGCTGTGGCCCGCTGCCCTTCAATATCGACTCGGCAGCTTGTTGGGTAGCAAATTTGGCATCTAAAGCAACAGCCTTTGTAAGATTTATCTTAGATGCCAGTTTCTTAGCCAGCTCCAATTTGTCCACAGCTGATGCTGCAGCTTGAGCTTGACCCGACAATGTCAAAGATGACATGTTTATCAAACCTTAAAAAATAAGTAGATATAAAAATATGATTTGATAACAAGACACATACATCTAAGCTTGTTCACAAAATTAACGTGTTAATTCTTTCGATACTGTGAATTAAACTACGTGTGACGTGGTTCTTTGGATTTGTAACGACTGCTAGAAAAATGTGCGAAGGATTCACAGATTCTAAGAATTGGAAGTATTTTTTGTAAATTACTCAGAATATATTGACAATAGAGAAATTCAAAGAAAATATCCTCAAAGAGGAGGAAACCTGCAAACAAAAATGTCAATTCCTGGAATTTAATTTTTAGGTGCTGGTACTTTTGGCCTACAACAACTAACTATAACTTCACAACTTGCCAATTATTTTAAAAACCACTAATTTTTGGTATAGACAACCTTTTACAAAGTTCCCCTAATTTTTGCTGCTTAATACAATAAAATAATAAAAAACGGGGGTTTCCATTTGAAAAAATTACTTTTGACGTTTTTTTGGATCTAGTTTTCAAGCTTCTTTTTTGACCACTCTGTATAAATTATTATCAAAATATCGTAAGAATACTTATAAAGTAGATCTTCTTCTACAAGAAAATCAACCAAAATTAAATATTAAAGGCTTCCTCATAAGAAATATTGATAATAATGTTTTGGACTGTAAACTAAATTTTTGACATAAAATTTGAAATATGTCAAAAACGGTTGGACTTAGGTATAGGACATTATACATAAAATGTTTTCAAAATTGTACAGCAAATCTAAAAATGTGGTAATATACAGGGTACTCCATTGAAAAATAACAAAGTTGGCATCTACTCGGTAACTCGGTAGTATCCGGTGTATAAACGGAAATGCGACTAACATGAAAATATTTTAGACGTATGTCCCCCCAGTGACTTTAGAATGTCACCAAATTTTCAGGCTGTTTGTAGTTATCGTTTGCTTACAATCGATCGATGTGTTTCCCGGAGAACCTCCCTGTATAGTTGTTATAAGGCTTCCGCGAATCTAACAAATTCAAGGAGAATCTTATGTTTATCAGAAAATTGAAAAATCAGGCAAAATAATATTCTCAATCGATAAATTTTCTAATTAACACTAAGGAGTATTTGTAAAAAAATTAAACGCAACATATTGGTACCTACGATGATCACACTGCGGAGCCCTATTTTTCACACAATGAAAATTAGCAAGAGAGAAATTACATTTCGGAAGTCGATATTTTTTTTATTTCTAAATGAGTAATTTCCAAAAAACCTCAACCTTTTTTTGGAATCTTCAAGTCCTTATAACTTTTGCAATTTTGTATGTGCGGAACTAATTTTTTACATTTTTCTATTTGTCATTACGGATCTACTGATCATCACACGTATAAAATAATTCGTTGTAGCAAGAATCTACACACGGTTTTGAACATACTGAACTAGAATAATCAACACTTACCAAGTGGTGCTTTAATCTCCTTAACCGTCCTCTTGGTAGCAAACATACTTTCAATTTGTTGATCAATATCATGTTCCAAATCCTCATCATCACTGTCAGCTAAGCCGAGAGCTGCCTTTTGGAATTTCTTCTTTTCATTAACAGCCGCCGCTTCGGATTCATCGAACTTGAAACCTTTGCCACTAAAACCACCACCGGTGTGCACCTTTTTACCCTCCGCCTCCTGTTTGGTCTTGTAATTCTCCCACAACGTCCTTAGACCATCAGGTACTGGCACCGCAGCCAGTTCGAAAGCTTTCAACAGATCACCAGCATATCGACTCTGTTCGGGCGTTATGAATGTGTATGCGAATCCCTTGTTGCCAGCACGTCCCGTTCTGCCGCATCGATGCACATAATCCTCATAGTGATTGGGGCAGTCATAGTTGACGACAAGGATGAGTTGTTTGACATCCAAGCCACGAGCTGCCACCGATGTGGCAACCAGTAGTCGCATTTTACCTGTTTTGAAATCAATGATGGTTGAATCACGATCGAACTGATCGATTCCACCGTGCAGGCTCATGCAATTGTAGCCGGCTTTCATGAGATCCTTTAAAAGGATGTCGGCGTTCTCTTGCTTATCTACAAACACTATAATGCTACCCTTGTCTTGGAAGAGTCCGAGCAATTCGAGTAGCTTCAAAAACTTTTGATCGTCTTCCAATATAACAATGTTTTGCTCCACTTCTTTGCATACCACAGATCGTCCACCTATTGAAAAGAAATAAAATAATTAATCAGGCATGCTACAAGATCCCATACTCGACCCTCTGTATCACTAACACACTTACCAACTTGAACTTCAATTGGTCGCTGGAGTATCCGCCTAGCCAGAGCCTCCATTTGCCGGGGAAATGTGGCACTGAACATCACAGTCTGTCTGTCTGGTCGTACATTGTCGATGATTCGCATCACTTGCGGTTCGAAACCCATATCGAACATGCGATCGGCTTCATCGAGCACAATGTAAGATACGCGACGCAAATTAGTGACTTTGCCACTGTTGGCAGCCAACATGTCGATCATGCGACCTGGAGTGCACACGATCATTTCAGCACCTAAATAAAATGTTTTCAGTTATTAACTCAAATGAATCTTGATAAAATCTCGTAGGGGTATAAAAATAAGAAATAATAAACAAATTTCGTGAAGCTGAAATTGGTTTATACTCTTTTCTAAATAAGCTTGAGCGTTTGCATTCAAATACAATGAAAGTGAAAATGTAATTTAGCATTTATTTGGTCGTATCCTGTTTTGTCATGATTCTATTGTCAGTAGAGTTTTGAACTCATTTTATTACATAATTATTTTTATAGCTAACCCTTTTCGATTTTGAGTAGCATAACAACTTTATATCTAGTATAAAGCAACGTAACCTTTTTGATACTATTATGTTAGTAAGATAAAGACTTATTTATCGATAAATGCTATAATTAAATTATTTCCATTTGTTTTAAATTAATATCTTCTATGTAGTCAAAGTTTATTGATATTTTTTTACAGGAAAGATCCATTGAAATGACCGCGGTATGTCGAAGATATCACAGAATATTATTTTCGGAAAATACTCTTCAACATCAAACATAAACAGTAAAGGGCATAAAATAGTTCCAAGGGGTACACCTGAAGTTATAGATTTTCATGCAAGATAAAATGTTATAAGGCATCAGTTACAGTACTGGAAAGGGGGATTGTATCCTTGAAATTGAGTCGATTCGGTGTAAAAGAGTAGTAAATAAAATATAATAAAAACAAAATAATATATCAACATGTATGCATTAGAAAATTACCTCTTTTTAATTCGGCAATCTGCTCCGATATACCAGTGCCTCCGTACACGCAAACGGCATGCAAATTCAAGCTCTTGCTGAATTTTTTGATGTCTTTGCCAATCTGCATACACAATTCTCTAGTCGGTGTCATTATAATGGCAATGGGGCCATCAGTTTCTTCTAGTGGTGGCTGATCCAGAATATGTCTGAACATTGGCAACAGGAAGGCTAATGTCTTGCCACTACCAGTTTTTGCAATACCTGAATATTTTTAAATATAAAATAGCTAATAATAAGAAGATAAAGTCTAAATAAATCAAAATGATATTAAGTTAAATGAATTTGTTTTCTTTTTTTAATTCTCGTTTACTAATTCAAAAATATATTCTCATGAGTTTTGTGTTCTTACGATATCTCGAGAAGATCTTCACTCACCAATAAGATCTCTGCCGGACATAACCGCTGGTATGGCCTGAGCTTGAATTGGTGTTGGTTTTTCATAACCCAACTTCTTCAATATATTCAGTTCCTTTGTTGATACTCCACATTGGGCCCAATTTCTGATGGGTTTAGGACAACCTTTACCTATTTAGTAACAAACAAATATTTCTTATCAAATTTTTAGAAGATTTTCGTGCATCTTTTGATTAGAATATTCCAGTAAATTTATAGTATTAATGTGAGAACTATTACAGTTATACGAGTGAATATTGATAACATTTTTCTTCCGTAAATAGGCACTAACTTTGTTAATAATAATAATAATGTAATAATATATTATTAATATTATTATATTGAATTATGATTCTACTTTAACTCACCTTTAACACGAATTCCTTCGAGCTCAATTCGATAAGCTTCAACTTCTTCTGGCGTCATTTTGGCTATCTCAGGCACTTCCACATAGAAATTCTTCCTAAATGAGACATAAGCAATGCTGTTGTGATCGATTTTGGCTAAATCTTTCTTCTGCTTATTGGCTATATTCGCTGCAGTATCTTTGAGGTCTTCTTGTTCTTCTTCAGAAGAATATTCCAAGCCGTCTTGATTTTGTTCCATCAACTCACCTTTATTCTTATTTACCGATTTGGATTTGGCTACACCGGTAACGATGACCAAAGATGTTTTCTTGGAATCGCCAATAGGCTTCCTTACATCCAATTTGTTAATTTGTCTTACTTCGGCTTGAACACCTGAAATAATTATTTAAAAAATCACTGGTATAATACAAAATCAATTCTAAGAATAAATGATGATGTAGTTTTTTATTGAAGGCACCAACTCCTACCAGTACCAGCACCAATAAAATTAAAATTATTTTCAGTGCACCAAGCACCTAATAATAGAGACGGTCCAATTTTTTGTAAAGAATATTTATTAGACAAGGTTAGGACTAGCGGGATTTAGTTTTTATTAGATATGCCAAACTAATAGTTAACGCAAAAATGTACCTATCAAGTAATTCATGCTTAAGTCAGTTTCATAGTTATTTGTTTCTTATTTCATTCATTAATTTATTCTCACTTAAGGCTGTTAAGTGTTAATATACTGAAATTACTTACTTTTCATAAATTCATCCAATGGATCAGCCTCTTCCTCTTCCGGTTCTTCTTTTATTTCTTTTACCTCTTCTTTTACCTCAGTTTCTTTACTTTCTTCTTGTTTTACTTCATCTTCTTTGTTGCCGTTACTATCTTCTTTTTCACTTTTATCGTTTTTATCTTCATCTTCAGAATCGTCTTCTAGTGACCACTTTTTAACGGTACCTTGAGGTACGACGATATTCTGAATTAATGTCCCCTTCTGAGCTTCTTTCTTTGATTCCTCCTGCACCTTTTTCTTCCTTTCGGCTCTCCATCTTTCTATTCTCTCTCTACGTTTTACCATTTCAAGTTCCAATTTCTTTTGTTCTTCTTCCTGTAGATCAACAGATATTATTTTTTCATCAACTCTATAAAGACGCTTAACAAACCTTATCCAAATTTGTGGGATCAAACGATAAACCAGAATCATCTTGTTTAGTCTTCTCAGGTGTCCTAGATCTTGTCCTAGACCTTCGTCTACTGGACTTGCCACTTCTACGCTCTTTACTGTCCCCTCTGAAATCGAAGAACCAATAAGCAGCTAGAAAATTAATTAATTAGCAAACTTACCTTCTACGATCTCTTTCCAAACGATCCCGCTCCCTGCTGTGTGATCTACGTTCCCTGTCTCTACGTTCACGCTCCTTAGATCTAGATCTACTCCTTCGTCGTTCCCTTGATCTACTTCTTTTGTATCTGCTAGATTTTGAACGATCCTTACTTCTAGATCTTGATCTCCGTCGTTTTCTGTCTGGAGATCTACTTCTATCCCTCCTATAAGTTTAACATTAAACTTTCATATTTTGCAAACCTAATAAATTAAAGTATAAATACACTTACCCTCTAACCATTGTGTTATTTGTTTGGAATTATAATATTTTCATTAAATATAATAACTAGTTTACAAACATTCATAAGACATAACCTAAAACTGTCAAAGTCAAGCATTCCGGATGCCGGATGGATCCATTTGTAATTTGTAAAGGCTGTGTTCAACAATGTTCAAACATAAGTGATGCAGCGCTTTCAATATAGACATTTAATAGAAAAAGAGATGAAAGAACTTTTTGAATTTAATATTATAATGTTTATGATAGCAATACTTTTCCACGTACCAATTCATCATTTCAAATAAACAGTTTTTCCTTCATGAAATAAACTACTATTCATGAACATGGACACAAAGCAATTCATTGGCTGTAGTATTGGTTGCCTAATAGAAAAGCTCCATGATTTAAATTCATTAGAACTAATTTAAATGAATAAACAATGCAAAGGTAACATTTAAAACTCTTTGTTTCTAGAAGTTACGAGCAAACGCAACAATTTAATATTTTACATATTTTGATCTAATAATTTAGTTTTAGTTCTAATTTGATTAAAACAATAAAATTATAGAGGTCTCCGATAACTGCTTAATATTAAGTCAAGATACTCAAATGAAATCTGCCTACTACTGCTCAGACGGAGGAATGGGCTGTGTTTTTTTAGTTCATACGCCCATTCCTGACGTCATCTGCCATTTTACGCATGTCGTAAATAATCTAAAATAAATTTTAATTCCTAACCCCAAAACACTGACATTGACATTTGTAAAAGGGCTAAATCACTTCAAAAAGAACTGTTTGACATTAAACGTCAAAGAGAACAAGATATAGACGAAAAAAAGATATAGACAAGGTATGACGAAACCTCATTCGATGGGTATTCAAACTATATCTAGTACCTAAACGTGCTACGATTTTGATGACTTACTTTTTCATAAAAATATATGAGTATATTGTTTCTGCGTCTAGTCTGGTTCCGGTCATAGCAAAAACTGCAGAATATAATAATTTTGTAGGTAATATTTGGTTATAGTAACCAAAGCTTGTAGGGTCGGAGATATAAGGGTAGGGAACAATCAAGTATGCATACTGCTAAAGAAAACAAAAACGGGCTTCTATAGTGAACAAACTAAGTGTCAAAATGTCATGTGATACATTTTGGGTTTGTTAATGAGAAATGCTATTTGATAGGTAACGCTTTTTTTCTATAGATACAAAAAAGGGAGAAAACAAAATGTTGCATGATAATATTAGTTGCTGCGAAGATGTACTTTCTATTTTGCGAGCTCCTCCTCTAAGTTCAGATAAAAGTAAATAAGCAATCGCAAAACTCAGTATAAAATTATTTCACTGTTTGTCTGTTTTTTATGCCTGTTCGCGCCTTTTGCATATTCACCGTACTCCGATTTGGATGATTTTTTTTTCATTTGATGGAGGGCTATTGAGAATTGGTCCCATTGAGAAAACTTCAATATTTAGCATGTTCTCCCGCCCAAAAACTAATCCCAAAGAGGGTGGATTTTTTTAAAGAAAATTTTAAATAAGAGACAACACAAAGAAAAGATCACAACCCTCAACGTATAAATTAGACATTTTTCAAAAAAATATAAGTTTCCGAGTTACAGCAGTGGTAAATTCGGAAATATGTGTGGTTCCCCTAGGTGGAGGGGGCATTTTTTTCGAAAATGGAAAATATATGACGGCCAAATTAAAGAAAAGACCATATGTAGCAACATTTAAATTGGATATTAAAAAAATACTATTTCCTAGTTACAGCAGTGGTAAAGTCTGCAATATCTGTACTTCTACTGAGATTTTTTAAAATCTCTGAATAAAGTTTAAGCAGATAGTAATCTTCTTTTGAATAAGTGAACTTTCCACGATTTAGATGACTATAATTGCTTAACTCATCTAATATATATTGCTGTCTTCGAGATCCAAATGCTATCGCATCTTTATCTTGGCCACCCTGTATCTTGGCAGCTGGATGGAATCATGTTAATCTGGATTGGTACGAGTAGTATTGGGAGCTTTAAGCAATTTGTAGTAGTGAGAAAATTATTTGAAACTTGCCCAATAAATAAAATTATTACTGGTCGTATCAGTTTGGTAATAAATTCAGAACATTTTGTAAAACGAAAGTAAAAATTTTATGACTTTGGTCTACCCATATACAGGGTATTTCACCGAAGCGTCTGCGAAACTTTGGGCGGATACGGTAAAAGTTATCTAAAACATCCTTCAAGTAACCTTATCTGAAAGGCAAACTTTGTTTTTTCTAATGGATTCTAATGGAACATGTACAATTTATATCAGATTCTTTACAAAACAATATTATTATGTTAATTATGTGAATTTAAACCCTGGCACTTCATCAACATACCACATCCTCACAAAACTATTTCTCAATTATCAATGCTGGATAAATATAAACAACTCACTAATGAATTCAACTTCCACTTCTCTACACTTGCCCCTGAACAAGTACAAAATTTATTAGATAGAATAACAATAGTAATGCAACTGGTATAGATAATATTTCCCTGCGAATGATACGACTAGTCGAAAAACAATTAATAAATCATATCACATGTTTCTTTAATACAGCAATACTAACAAGTACCTTTCCCAAAGTATGGAAGAGAGCAAATTACCTATTCCGAAATGCAATAATCCTGTAGAACTTGGTGACCTCAGACCCATCAGCTTATTACCCACGTTATCCAAAGCCCTAGAAATGCATATTAAGGACCAGATGACTGCATTCGTGACGGTACGCAATATTATACCCTCTGTACAATCTGGTTTTCGATCCCAATATAGCACCACAACAGCACTACTTTCAATAAAAGACGACCTACTAAAATCAATTGATGACAATAAACTAATACTTCTTGTGCTCCTTGACTACAGTAAGGCCTTTGATACTCTCGAACATAAAATGCTATTTGAGAAATTGAGGTATTTTGGGTTTGGACATCAAGCAGTTTCACTTATCCACAGCTACTTAACTGAACGCTCTCAGAATGTTTCCCTCGTAGGACAAAGGTCAAATAGTCTTCCAGTGATACATGGTGTACCCCAAGGATCTATACTGGTTCCATTGCTCTTTACCTGATATATTTCAGATTTCCATGAACATATTGAAAACTGTCAGATACACCACTATGCTGACGACACTCAATTGTATGTCTCTTTTCCTCTTTAAAATTTACCAGCAGCATCAACTGCTCTGAAAACAGACCTCAAAATCTTGTATGACATATCCACAGCACACAATTTGAAAATTAATAGAACAAAATCTTTCGTAATGCTTTTCGGGTCAAAACAGAAAAGAAACGAGCAAGCCAATTGATATAAATCTACCTTGATTTAGAACCTCTCTCATTTGTGCAAGAAAGTAAGAACTTGGGACTTTTCCTTGACACAGATCAGTGCTTCAAAAAACACATCAGTTATCTTTGCCAAAAGTCATTCAACGTATTGAGACAACTATACCCAAATAGGGATATTCTTTCAACAAAGTTAAAACTTAAACTATGAGAATCATTGATCTTGTCAAAATTATCTTATTGCGATAGTATTTATGGCCCAGCAGTCACCCAAGCTGACTCACTTCGCCTTCAAAGGATTCAAAACTCCTGAATTCGTTTTTGTTATGGAATAAGGAAATATGACCACATTAGCTTGAAAATGAATGAATCAAGCTGGCTCCGCATAGAGAAACTATGGAAATCTTTGGACTATATGTCACAAAACTTTGAAATCACAAAAAACCTAATATTTGTCTCAGAAGTGACTCATTCTATTGCCGGCCACTTGCTACCAAAATTAATTACCCTACTTTTGTCACTCTCGATATGTATGTTTGTAGAAAATATATCTTTCTGTTATATGTTATAAGTATATTTCTACTTGTAAAGATTATGGATTACGGTTGAGTTGAAAAACAGCTTCTGCTGACACTCCGCCATTTCGTTACGAATAAAGTCGATTTATTATTATTATTACTATAATCAGTTGTCGAGTTATTTATTTTTTTCGAAAACTTTTGACATATAACTACTCAAATGTGAAGATTCATATCTTTTGACCTTGAAAAAATAAAGTAATAATATTGTGACGAAATCTATTCAGAATACTGAACACAGTATTGCACTTGTAAAATTTCTTGCACAGACCTTTAAAAATCAGATAGGATCACTTAAAGGATTTTTTAGATAACTTTAACGATTTCTGCGTAAAGCTCCGCAGACGCTACGGGAAACACACTGTATAGATGAGAAAACTTTTACACAATTTCATCGGTAGATCAATGCATTTCCAAAAGTATAGATTTTTGAAAAGTTGCCTTGCAGATGAAACGGAATCACAATTGGACACAAAGTTACGGTGTTTGGAATACAAAAGATTAGGGCCTAGTTCTGACATAACCAAACATAAGAGTGAGTTGCTATTATTTATGCTGCCTTCCCGGAGATCTAGTTGGTAAGACGTTGGACTTTCAACAGAGAGGTCATGGGTTCGAACCCAGCTAGGTCAAAGACTTATTTTTCCCTTACATGAACCTTCCCTAAAAAAATCTTGAGTAGAGGGATCGCTAGAAACTGTCAAAAACTAGCGTTCGACATCACTTGCCCCTTAACAACCCTCCCAGAGGCAGCGTGGTGGTATGCCTTAAAACCCTCTGATCTGGTAGTATGCTATGACTCTTTTAAACATATCGGTGGTCCGGAGTCCACCTTAACCTGTAGGTCCCCTTATCGGTTGCAACACTGACAAGGCGCAGTGAAGGTGAGGCCTGTTCAGTAGTACATATACAAAAAGACTGAAGATGATTGTTTATGCTGGAGAGAGCGTTTCCAAAATATTCACGATGAAGCAGCAATCTCAATTTCACTATTCTGTTTACTTTTCCGCCTCGTTATGTCGCGATATGACTATAAAAATCACTATATATAAACATGCAATTACAATTTGATGAACACAGATTATTGCATTTAATTAATAATCATACGAGAATTGATGGTCGCCTTCATGCCACTACGTCATCCCTTTAAACTGTCCTACCCCCCAGCAGCTTCTTATCTTCCCCAAACCATCCTGTGATTTATTTAGCGGCTACAATTCAACGCATCGCTGGAATCCGCATTGAGACAACTAGAACTTATGAAATAATCATGAACATCCTTTCTGCGATTCGTACAGTCTACCAGGTGAACAGTTGCGTAGTCTCCTGCAAAAAAGGTACTCTTTCTGTGCCAAGTTTGAAACTAAATTGGCAATTCCGACTATGGAACTCTGCAACATGGGCGTCGCATGGATAAATTGAGAAAGAGGATCAATATTTTATTATCTAAACAAAATTAGTTTTCATATTCTAGGATATGAAGAGTGGGCAGGTACTTGACACTCTGAGAATTGCATTATAAAAAAAAGAAATAGTTTGAGCACAGTAAAATACATAAATATGTTTTACAAAAGATCGAACTTTTTTAGTTGGTGCACTGAAAAATACATAATAATATTAATTCTATTGGTGCTGGTACTTTTGAATTTGTGCAGTTGCAGTTAGATTGAGGACTTTCAACAACTTCACAAGTACCAGCACCAATAGAATTATTTTTATTTTGTATTTTCCAGGGCACCAACTAATAGAGTCGGTCCAATTTTCTGTAAGAAATATTTATTTCACATTTTTTTAATATTTTCGACTTTACTGCAGTAACTCTAAAACCGTAACTATTTTGAAAAAATGATCATTTTAAATCTTGATAACTATAGATAATCTCTTCTGTAATTTGGCCGTCCTATATTTCCAATTTTTGAAAAAATATTATTTATATAATTAAATAAATATTATAAATAATATAATATAATAAATTAAAATATTTCAGACTTTACCATTGCTATAACTCGAAAACCTACAGTCGAATAAATATTATTTTGTATTTTTCAGTGCCCCACTAACTAATAAAGTCGGTCTTAGATTTTGCACAAAAAAACAATATTGTATTTCTTGGACAAACTTAAAACTCAAATGGTATCATCAAAAATAGTTAGGTACTCTCAGAGGTTTCACTACGCCATTTTCGTAGACTGAAAATTTGTTACTTATTTCATTAATCAGTAATTAGAGGACAGCATAAAATTTCCAAGATGATTTTTGATGTAATATGCTCAACCTATACATACATAACATATTAATACGAGCAAGGAGATTCATTCAAGAGTTTCCAATATCCAAACCATATATTCTATACTCCAAATATATACAAATATAACAGGTTTCTGAGATACAGAATGTTTAAAGTTGAAATGTATTTGTTGAATTTTGCAATAATTTTTCATTTTATTTTGTAATAGTTCCTGCTAGAAAATTTGTAGTTTTATGTTTTTGGCATGATGATTATGAATTTGACTTCTAATTTCGCAGTTCTTGTACAGTGTTAGTTATTAATCTTTTTTTTATTTTTTCATTGTAAAATTATTTTAGAAGTTTTTAAAGCAAATAATTCAAAAACCGATCGAGTTACACAAATCAGACAAGAGTGACTTTAGCAATTTCGGGAATGGCTCCGCAGATTGAAATACAAATTTCAATATGGTGTTTGGGGGTCGAGCAGTCGATTGGTGATACAGCTGAGTTCTGCTATGAGAAATTGATTGGTGATACTTTCATAGTTAATGGGTGCTACCGTCGAGGTCCATACTAGCTATTTCGAGAATGGCTCCGCAGATTGTGATGTAAATTTCAGTATGGCGTTTGGGGGCCAAGAATTTAAGTTCCGGTATGTTTCGCATTCACATTACACTTTCATATTAATTTCGAGCTCTATAAATTATGAGCTCTGTGAACTACACTACTACTAAAAATATGCAAATTTTTGTAACTCTTATAGACCCGCCCTAAATACTGCGTTACCCGAGTGAAGCTCGATCACCCAGATATTTTATACAAAACCAAGCAGTCTTTCGTGATAAAGCATTTATTTTCGAAATACCAAGATTTTACTACTGATAGAGACGATAGTTCTCCATAGGTTCTTTTCAACAAAATTTTAAGGTGACCGCCAATTTTGCATCTGCAGATATAAAAATCCTTCTTTGTACAAGTGAGCAAAGCTATTCTATCATTTCAACGGTATAAGGCTTCACGCAATCTCAGCGCATCCTTTTATACTTTTTTTAAAGAATATATGGTAATGCCAAGGAAGACACCCCCAACAGAAACAACTTTATCCTACGGCAATGGCATTGGCAACTCTCCCGCCATTTTCCTGGAGGCTGTAGTAGGAAAGATTCAGGACACCAATCAATACCTCCTCGACATCCCGGTTTCACCCCTGCCTACAGGATTCCTGCCTGGCTGACTACCCACGCCACACAAAACAATTGTTGCGCCTGCGCCCTTACACCTCTAACAGCCCTCAAGCTTTCAGGACACAACAACACAGGACTCGGCGTCGGCGATAGCAGGAAAGCTTTGCCAGTTTGAGCATTTTATGCGTGTACGTGTATCGCTGTGTTGTGAACTTTCGATTTCTCAACGACGTGTGCTTTTTTTGAGTGCTTTGTTTCATTTTCTCTGTCTTGTTTTTGTTGTTGAACTATAAGTGACGACGTGTGCTTAATGTGTGGATAAAAAAATGGAAATTTTATTTCCAGGGCAGTCATAACATGTGCATTCAGAGATTTTATTGAATAAAGATAAGGTTTGTATATTAATTGTGAATGGATTGTTATTGTTGAGGGTTATCTTTAAGTTGATTGTATTTAGACTAAAAAATGTTAGTTAATGACTGTCGAATATGTGGAAAACAACTTGAATATACGTTTAAAGTAGTCAATTTACTCTTGATGATTTGTATCTTATTTTTTAATTTAAGAAAGAGTAAGGTCCGTTTTATTACTGGATATCTTCAAGATCACTTGTTAAATCAACAAGTTAGGTTTTTCTAACAAACTTTAATATTTCTTCTGGTAATTTAATTAAGAAAATCGGTATTAAATGTAGTTTACTTTTTACTATTGCAAAGAGCATTGACTCCACAGGACCTAATAGTATTAAATTAGTTTGAAATCAATACCTTTACTTTGCAAAAATATTCCAAGCTTATATTATGCATTTAAAGTTTTTTGATATTTATTGAATTGTACTTTTGCACTTTTCTTTTTTGTTTTATTCTCTAGAATCACGGCAGTAATAAGTTGTTATAGTATAAACAAAGGACCTTCGTGCAGTATGTAAATATGATTTTCATTTAAATTTATTCCCACTCACGGCAATGTTATCACGCGATCAATAGGAACGGATCACATTTTTATAAAGCGGAAGTTTTTCTGATAGGTATGGTTTCCAAGTCTACTGGAAATGCGAAAAACATTTTTTGAATCACTTTCTATATATAGCCGAACGATGAATATCTCATGCAGGAAAAATGCCTACAGGAATTCTTGACTGAAAATTATTATCATAAAAAAGATATTAGGAGGCTTACCATAATAATAATCAAGGACTACGATCACTGTGAATGAGAAGAGGGATGGTTTGGAAACTGAATATTAGTGGTTTTTCACCAATTCAGAATAATGAAGTATATATATATATATATATATATATATTATATATTTTTCAATTCGATTATCTATTTGCTTTTCTACAGTTCCGTACCCAGGGATGCCAAAGGAAATAGGGTCCACTCTCTATGCGTCTGTCAGCATGATATATGTTATCAGTTGCTGCACTGAAAAATACATAATAATATTAATTCTATTGGTGTTGGTACTTTTGAAATTGTACAGTTGCAGTTATATTGAAAACTTTTGGCACCAACTTCACAAGTACCAGCACTCCAGCGCCAATAGAATGATTATTATTTTGTATTTTTCAGTGCACCAATTAATAACGTCGGTCCAATATTTTTTTAAAAAATTATTTCACTCTTTTGACCTAACCTAACCTAACCTAACCTATGTATATTGTTTGCTTATAATTATTGTTATTCAGAAATCTAAAAATATCATCGCAGAAATACGCATATTTTAGACTTTACCACTGCTGTAACTCAAAAACCTTAGCTCTATGAAAAAAAAATCAAAACAAATGTTATTACAAATAATCTGGTCTTTACTTCTGTCGTCTGAGATTTTCAATTTTCAAGATAAATTGCCTCCTCCAGCCCTCGTCGTGGGCTTTTTTGGAGGGATGGAGGGAACGAGATTTCGGATTTGAGTTCTAACGAATATAGGACCATTTCTCAAGTCTCCTCTTTGAAATGAATGAAAAATCCATCAAAACCGGAGTAATTTTACCATATAGGTAAACGCGCGCACAAACCAAAAAAAGCATACAGTCAATTGTATACCTTCTCCGTTTGGGTTCGTCAGCCAATAAAGTAATAAATTAAAGCGGCCCTCTTACAATAAACTTTTGTTTTTGTTCGTTCCTTATAATGTCTGTATCTTTTAAACCGTAATATGTAGACAATTCGTTTACGATGGTACGGAATTCTTCGTGTACAAGTCCGATTAGCACTTTTTGCGTAATAAACATGATTCTATTTTGTTGATACATTTCTTATCAGAAATATAACTGCTAAAATTGGTTTCTGTGAAAAAGTGTGATCCTGTGTATATTTTATATAGGAATACTAGAGAAGAGAACCAGAAACTTTGAAAATGTACAAAAACGGTTTCCAAATTAGAGCCGTGGAAGGAAGAGTTTCATAAAAATTGGTAAATTATTGGAGATATTGTAAATTTCATGTGACTACCTTTTATGTGAATCTCTTACTTACTCAAAAATGTAAAAAATAACTTTTTACAAAAACTACAAAAAACATAATAATAATTATATCAGTAGCATGAATATTATTCTGGTACTTCTGATTTATATTCGAGTTACCTACAAGTGATACATCTCTTGCACAACTACAAAATTACAATAGAATAAATATTATTCAAATTAGTTGACTGAAAGTAAGCCAAGCTGAAAGTTGATCTGTCACTTGGCTGATTTTGCCATGTCTCAAATAATGTACGGAATATACCATTTTCGGGACTTTTATAGAGTATTTCTGTACCTGTATTATCAAAAAAGGAATGCCTGTTTTAAATATGGGCATTGCAAAAGTAGCTTCAAAATGTCGACCATCCAAATTTAAAAATTATCTACAACGTATATAACTTAAAAGCAAAAAAACTTTTTTTAAAAAGCTTTTATTAAAATTATCTGAAAAAAAGAAAATAAAATTTTCCTTTACAATTTATATGATCATAAAAGCTTGTCGCGCGATTTACTTATGTGCTAAGTTTATTTTTTAAAATTTCAGTTTAATTAAATACTTATAGGTACTTACGTTAACCTCGCGACACGCTTCTATAATCATATAAATTGTGTAGAATGAGGCTATAAGTTGATAGTAAAAATATTAAAGGAAAATTTTATTTTCTTCTTTTTAGAGCATTTAAATAAAACCTTCTCTAAAAAAGTTTTTTGCTTTTAATTTATTTGTTTACTTTTTAGCTATCTATTTTCAGCCATGTTGGATTAAGAGTGATGTCAGACTATTTTTCTAATTATTCTCGGCAAGCTCTTTCATTTGATACCTATATTGCAGAAGTGCATAAAAAATAACTATTCCGCCATCTTGGATGTTCCGCCATATTGGATTTGGAATGATGTCACATTATTTTTCGAGTTACTCTCAACAAGACTTTCCATTTGATACCCATATTGCAGAAGTGCATAAAAAATAACTATTCCGCCATCTTGGATGTTCCGCCATATTGGATTGGGAATGACGTCACATTATTTTTCGAGTTACTCTCAACAAGCCCTTTCATTTGATATCCATACTGTAGAAGTACATAAAAAATAACTATTCCGCCATCTTGGATGGTCCGACATATTTGATTTAGAATTACGTCACACAGCTTATCGTGTATTGTCATCCAAACTAAACATGTATACAAAATTTCAGCTCAATCGATTGAAGATAACTGCTTCAAACTTGAGTAACAAGATTCCACCCGAACAAACATACATACATACATTACAAGTTAAATAAAAGCTTTTAAAATTAAAGTCGCTTTCCGCCGTCTACACGTTTAGATCTTTTAAACTACAATACGGAATTTAATGCGGTTTTTATCAATTAATCAAATCATTCAAGAAGAAGGTTTATATGTATAAATATATGCATATTAAAGTAGAAAAAACCGAAAGATTTGAAATATGATATAAAAACATATTGGTGTGCGCTTACATTGCTACAACTGAATATATTGATCTAAAAAAAGTCCGCGATGGTATAAATATGTCTTCGTTATTTTATGTCTTTCCCGATGTTCCGTACATTTTTCTGCATTGACTTTAGTTTTTTTAATTTTTACTAATTGTTCTCCTCAGAATTTACATTTTCTAAGCTTATTATTTAATATATAGAACTAAAGCACGTGTTTTTATCAGAGTTATTATTAGAATATACAGAATACATTTTCTGAAAAAGTTGATGTACATCCTTACTCAGCTATTCCTATACTAAACGGAGTGACCTTGTGGTGAGTCGAGAATGCCAGAAGCGAAGGAAGGTCGTCTGGCCTAACTACTTCTCTTACTGTAAAACCCACCACAGTACATGCAAAAGTGTCGGTCGGATGCCTTTTCTTGTCTACTGCCCATCGCGCAATAAAGAACTCTAAAAATTTACCGAAAAAAGTCAGAAAGTGTTAAATTTAACTCTGCTTCTGCTGAGAGTCCTTGGATTTCTTGAAATGAAATTGGGTAAAATCTCCATCCATAAAGTACGAGCCTCAACTTTAAAGACTTCTCCCCTACTTAAATAAAAAAAACTGAAAATCATTTGCACCTTACGAACCCGCGGCATCGTTAGGTTAGATTAAAACCCCTTGATCTGGTATAATAGCATGACCTTTGAGACATATATCCATGGTTCGGAGTTTACCTTAAAGTCTGGCAACACTTTCAAGACAAAAATATTACCTAAACGATTTATTTTCGAGAGGTAAACATATTCCCTTCAATAAATAAAAGTAGATCCAGCAACATACATTTTTCTGTGAAAATTTTGCCTAGTTAGTGCCCCTCCAATGTAACCACACACTTAAATTAAACTCATAGCTTTGTTTTTTGATTCTGTTAATTTAAATTTCATAGAGTATGCAAGTCATCTCTCAAAACTTTATCACACACTCTGGCAACTGTTTTCTGGCTTGAACTGATCTCATCATTGTGGTGTTTCTCATTCAAACTTTTCACATTTGTCATATATTCAAAACATAATAAAAAGAAGAGTTTATATTCTCCGACAACCAAGTGTAGAAAGCACACTAAAAAGTGGAAAACGTTGTCGTCTCATAGAGTATTTAAAAGCTTCAGCATATATACTATAAACAACAAGCAAAAGGGCTTGGAGGGTTGGTAGTTCATTCGTTGAACGATGCTTAAAAACCTTTCAGCATGTAGGAAGGTATTCGCTCTGAAACACAGCACTCTTGGGAATTGCGACTTAATCCTCCATGTCCTCCACCCTTCACAAGTTTGGAGCCGTAATGTCTTTACCTTATACACGTGTGTGTGTGAGGGGGAGAATTATGAAGAGAATAGCATCAGGTGGATGCTGTTGCATTACAACAGTTCACTTGTCGGAATAGTTTAAGTTATTGCATATTCATGGGATACATAAGCTATAGGTATAGGTAAGACATCGAGAATTTTCTGTTGCGTCATCACTGAAGTAAGGCGATGCATTACTTTGTCTAATTCAACGAAATGTCAAAGAGGTTGGAACTATTTCACACAAATAAATCAAAAAAAGTATGTACTAACAATAAAATTTCAGTACAGGATAATATTATTAGTCATGAAAACCAATGTTTATATGTCAGATTCAACAGCAAAAAAAGCTTTAAAGAAAGCTTTGATTAACTCTCTTTAAAATGGTGGATAAAAAGTCGCTATTACACTACAGACCAATAAGTCTCCTTAGCGTACCTACGTTACTATTGGATCAAATAATTGAATCCAGGATAACAGACTTTATAATGAATAACCACTTATCATCATTCCAAACCAACAACATGGATTTGTTCCACTAAGTTCGACGAAATCGGCTTCACTGCAAATCAAACCAACCAACTACAAAGTGACATTCTATCAATTGAGGAGTGGTCCAGCAGATAGCTTCTATCCATAAATACAGGAAAAAAGCTCTGTGCTGCATTCGAGAAAGAAGAAGAACTTGCAAGTGGGGACAATATATATCAGCGATAGGATGTGATCACAAAGAAGGCAAATATTATGATGTACCTCAAAATCAATCTCGCTAAGGCAACAAGTGTAATAACCAGTAGCTATTGAGCCCATCAGCGTCCAATTACTTGTCTACAAACAGGTTTGTGAAACAGTGAAACTCTCAGCGCTGAATTGTATTTTAGTTAAACAATGAGCATATTTAAAATACTACTTAAAGAAGAACGCCGGATATCATTATAATTTTGCAGAACTACATTTATTTTCAGTGGTCAATTAGATAATAGATTCATACTGTTATTGATAAAAGAAGGACCCCGGTGGTCCAGTGGGAAAGACATTGGACTTCTAACTGAGAGGTTGTGGGTTCGAGACAGACTATTTCAGGGACTTCTTCTTTACATGACGAATTTCCCGAAAAATTCCGGTAAAAACCTGCGGTTCACTTGCCCCTTACTAACCCGCATTCAGGCAGCGTATGTTACGCATCGTCTTAAGATGCTCTGATCTGTTTGATTGGTATGTAGAGAGTCCACCATAAACTGAAGCAGTCCACTTGTCAGTGGGAGCCCTGACAAGGAAGGGAAGAGGAGACCTATGGGATAACGATAAAGTTAATATAAAGAATATTCTATTCTCAACTTATATTTAATAGCATCTTTTGTCCAACATAGTTTATATTAGGGTAGATCCAATTTGGACAGGTTATTTTTTGAATATCATTACTTTGGCGACGTTTCGGGGCTGGTTTCCCCTTCTTCAGGCCTTATAAAGATAAGCAAATTTGATGCATACATACAAATTGAAATTAAACTAAAATAATAACAAACATGAAATTAAATATTAAATTATTTTTTTAAGTAAAACACATAAAACAATTTACAAGGAATCTGTCCTGCTATTTGAGACAAAGCATGGAGTAATAATAAGTACATTGGCGACTAACTAGCATGTCAAAAAAAAATACAAATAATAATGCGCCAAAATTTCATCATGGGAGAATACAATTTCGAGAAGTTATAACTTTCAAGTACTTAGGAGCCACAATTGCTCAGGATAACAATATGAAATAAGAAATCAATGTCCGAATTCAGAGTTGAAACAAATGTCTCTATGCATTAAACTCGGCGATTGCATAAATAAACATCTCGCGAAGAACAAATATGACAATCTATAAAAAAACATTATACGACCGACGGTTATGTACCTGGACCCTGACCAAAGAAACAGGAAGAAATTTGAGAGTTTTCAAAAGAAAAGTTCTACGCAAGATTTTTGGACCATTCCGAGACCCAGAAACACAACAGTACATAGTAAGAATCAATCAAGAAATATCAGAATTATATAAAGATCCAGATATTGTTAAGGAGATAAAGGTAAGAAGGCTGCAATGGACGGGTCATGTGCAAAGATAGCCTGACACAAGGATGGTAAAAGCTGCAACAGCAGCCGTTTCCGGCGTTTATCGTTTCTTTCATTTCCTCTGAGGCTTGAATTTTGATCAATGACTGAAGGTACCTTAGTGTTCTCGTACACTTTGTACCACCGACCTTAGTCGTAAGGTGTGTCAGACCATGAATATGAACTCAGTTTAAGCTTTGCTGAGATACAGTCCAGTGCCTTCCGAAGGCTTTGTCGGTTCTGAAAGTCCTTGCAGCATCTTGGCTCTTTTACATCCTATGTTAGTAATGGTTCAATTCCTTATAAACCTTTTAAGTACGAGGTTGAAAATCATATACGATAGTGGGTTTTCTGCACTTGGTCCTTTATTGACTTCAACATTTCTGCAGTGTTTTGCCTACGTTATCTGCAACACTCTGCTCTGTTGATTTCTTTTCCCGGGATCTTTTCCATCCTTTTATAATTAGCATAAAGCTGGTAGACGGACATGTTGAAGAGAATTGATGATATCCTATAGATATTTCCGGCAACTGCTCTTGTTTTAATCATATTGTAACGTGAAGACTTACCCGAATAGTGAACTACACACACAATGCACATTCCAGAAAACACAGGAGACATCAGAGGCAACGAGAATAAGTCCTGGTCTACTCTCAAAGCCATATACTGAGAAATATGTTGTTATTTAGCCATTATGAGCCTCTAGATGTATGTAGCAGTGAGAGAACTACTAGATACCTGTCTTAATTAATTCGGCAGTTATAATATAATCTTCAAGCTTTATGATTTCTGATATAGGTATCAAATGGAGATTCTCAATGTAAATATTATAAAGATTTTAGAATTGTGTAGGGGACGAACATCAGTTACAGGCAATATCTAGATGAAAAACTCTTTGTACGAATTTAAATACCTATAAGTCTATATTACAGTGTGGAGAGCCAAATTGAATAAATTCATAATTTTAATTATTGTGCATATTAATCGAAAATGCTGCAACCCATCGAGTCTAGATTATAAATGATATCACTGAACGACTAATATTCAACACCTTGAAATAGAGTCATGATCCGCGCATGGCCTATATCGCAAATAAGTCCAAAATGACCAAAAGGATGTGAGAGGGACAGAATAAAGGTAACGCGGTATTGACCGCACACTACCTTTGTCACTTTGAAAGATCCGTCAGTTTAGTGATTAAATTGCACAGTCCATGCTCTATGTCTCTTTATACATATTCAAAACCCTTTGAGTGACAGTTATAATCCATTTTTTATTGGGAGTGGGGGTTAGCAATTCATTATTTGAAAGTATTTCAATTCTTTATAAAAACTATTGTTTTAGAATGTATCGCAAAAAATAACACTCAAAAATTTAATCATTTGAGTGACGAAAATCGCTAGAAAAACATAATAACTAATACTGCTTAGTTCATTATAATGAAAAATAAGGCAAAAGCTTTGGGGACTTTTATCTTAGGAGGGTTCTACCAGGATGGACTTTCTAAAACGGTTGATAGGGAGACGATGATAGATAAAATGGCCAGCACGTTAACATGAACTTATGCTATGAGACTTCAATGGAGATATGGCTAAACCATATCCATGTGAAATGTGAGTACCTCGTTGAGAACCAAACATCGAAATTTATTATACAGGGTGTTTATTGATTGAATGCTGATGTATACTTAATGCTGTGAGTCCTTGGGTAATTTTAAGAAGAAAAGTTAATGTCAACATATGTCCTAAACCTCTTAATTTTTGAGCTACAGATTGTTAAAGTTTTAAGAAAAAATACCTTCTTTACCATAATGTTCTTATCACTCTTAGATATTTTTATGAAATTTTGTAGAAACCTTTTAATCATTAAGGAGCATTTTTTGACGTAGGAGATTTTTTAAAAATTTTACTAGTGACATCTGTATGAGGTTTCAACTGAATATTTTCGAAGAAAAAAAATTGTACGCCACAGATTTTTCTAAGAACCAAAATAATTTTTGAGATCCTCATTTATTTTGGAGCAAATTTCGTCCATATATTTACTTTTTTATTTTCGCGTAAAAATAATTTACTACTTCTCTCGTGACGTTCACATAGGCATGATATTGAATGTTGGGATACAAAAGACATTAAATGCCCTCGTTAGAGAAAATGAAATAAAAATTAGTAGACTGGGTAAAGCGTCATAATTTTCGACGTTTCTTTTCACAAGAACAATATATTTGACATAACATTATTAAATAATTATTATTAGAGTAAGAGGTGAGATCTGGAAGAAAGGGAAATTTAAAAAAATGAACTAGCTGCCAAGCATTTTACTTTTGGACTTGTAGACGGAAATGCATATGAAGCCAGGCGGATATATCAAGAGAGTTATCCAAATCGCGTACTACCCGATCCGAGAAAATTTTCTCGGATTCATAGACATCTTCACTAGATCAAAACTCTAAAAGTAAACCACAATGCTAAAGGAGCCCATCAAAAAGTAAAAACACCGGTACTTGAAGATGGAATTTTACACGAAATTGAGGAGAATCCTGAAACTACTATGATGAAAATCGTGGCAACATTTTACGTTTCACATAAACTTGTTTCGAATTCTCTTATCGAAAATGTGTTCTACCGATATCAAATTCAAAGAGGCCAGGCATTACTCCCTACAGATTCCCGTCGCGCATTCATTTCTGTGAGTGGTTGCTTCAAAACTTGCTGGACAATTCGTTCGTTATTTGACAGGCACATTATTTTTACCGATGAAGCCAATTTTTCTCGAGATTCTGTTAGAAAATTATATAATCACTATTTATTGGCCAATGAAACCCCTTGTACAATTGTTGAATGAAATCATCCAGAATTGTTCAAATTAAATATTTGGGCTGGCATTATTGATGATGATTTGATATGCCCACTTTTTATTCCAAGAAGACTTGATGGACAATCATATTTACACTCTCTTGCTGCTTGAAGCTCTTTTATTAAGAAAGCAAAAGTGGTTAATGCACGATGATTCGTCTCTACATTTTAGCTAAGGAGTGCGTGAATTTTTAAATCACACCGAACGCAATTGGTGGATAGTTCGTGGAGGAACGCAGTCATGGCTGCCTAGATCTCCCAAACTTGATAGTTTAGACTACTTTTTGGGGGCACCAGAACAGCTTAGTCTACGCAGTGCCGATTAAAACCGAAGAAGAATTACGAAATCGTAAAATAGTATTCTGCGAAACCATAAGAAACACCCCAGGAATCTTTGAAAATGTGCGAAGAATAGTAGATGCTTGCATACGTGTGGGTGGAGGACACTTCCAACAACTACTGTAAATAATTTGAGTTCCTTATTTTTTTATCGTTTCTTTTCATTTCGCTTTAAGATAAAATTTCAAAAAATCGGAGGCGTACCGTTTTTTTCTCTCCGAACATTTAATCAATCCTTATTTTTTATTCCAAAAAGAAATGTTTCCACGTATGGTGGGTGCCTACCAAATTCCAACAAAATATCAAAAGAGTCTCAATGAACTGAAGGAAAAAATTTGGATTTTTATTTTTTTACGCGAAAACGGTCTTCTGACTACATTTGCTCCAAAATAAATGAGGGTTTCAAAAATTATTTTGATTTACAGAAAAATCACTGGTGTACAATTTTTTATTGAAAAATATTGAGTTTAACGGACGTCACTGATAAAAATTTGACAAAACTCTTTAGCGTCTAAAAATGCTCCTTAATGATTAAAAGGTGTGTGCAAAATTTCATAAAAATATCTAAGAGTGATTAACTTTTTTTCTTAAAATCACCCAAGGATTCACATGCTTAAGTACTGGCATTAAATCAATAAACACCCTGCATGTATGGATTGGGATGTTGCTGCGACGTTCTAGGAAAGCATTTTGATTATCTCCTTTAATAAGATTTAGGTTGATTTGGTTTTTAGATTATCAAGAGCTAAACTGTATCACTCTCAAGTTTTTGGTGTGATACAATTTTGATAGTTTTTGCGATAAATTCAAAAACTTTTTTCAGAAATACTATTCAAACGATGGATCTATCACAAGCCTACAGTACAACTGTCTACGCTACAACTGTCTCTTGATGGGGAATTGAGGTAGAAATGACTTTCTCCATTGCAGGATACCACTCTATGACCTGCCTCAGGGTTTTAAATAAATATGCACGCTTGTTGGAATACGTAATGTATTGTAATGTTCAAGGCATTGCAGTATCTACAATTTACTACTAACGAGATTTAATTCCTTAACCGAAAAAACTCATAACCCAGCAGCAGCTTTCTCTCACCTTCTACACAATTAATAAAAAAAAAAAACAGATTCACACTTCAATCTCATGTTCCAGATAAAACTCTCGACTACTGTAACTGAGTCAAGAGCTGCCCCAGAAAAAAAAAAAACACTGTGCTCCATCAAGGCTACGCGTCTCCTATCGCTTGTGGAAAAAGTTGACGTCACAGGAACAGAAGAGCGTGAGAGGAGGAGGAGAAGGAGACGTTAGGTAGGATTGAAACCAATATCCTCTCGTCTCCCAAATGCAATGTGGAGCGCCGTGGCGCCCGACGACGTCAAAGGGCCGGCGCCGTCGGCACGTGCAAAGCACAGCGCCACGTTGCTGGGTGACCACGTGTACGTGCTGGGCGGCAGGAATGGTAATTTGCCGATGAAGGACTTTTGGAAATACCATCTGGGTGAGTAAATCTATGAAATATGGATGTATTCTAGTTCATAAGTTTAAAATCGTGTAAATTGTTGATGCCTAAAATGCGTGGGATTAATTATTGTAGAAAATAATTAAGGGTTTACTTTTTCAAAAATTACTGAAGGTCTATTCACGTTTAAGGGGCTTAAAAATGACAAATAAAAATAACAAAAAAAAAAACTAGGAACGATCTCAATATATTTAGCACAAAAATGTATAAATTAACAACACATAATGGTACAATCATAAAGATTTTGTACATGGGTCAAGAGATGATGTCTCATTCTCTTTGGACCAACTATCTTTATTATATTTAGATATTTTCTACTTTTTGACCGACGAACCCCGAACGGAGGAGGTATACAATTCGACAGTCTGCTTTTTTTTTTTTTTTTTTTTTTTTTTTGGTTCGTGCGCGCCTTTTATATAGTAGACGATCTCCGATTTTGATGATTTTGGATTCATTTGAAAGAAGGGGATTGAGAAATGGTCCCATATTCATAAAAACGCAAATCCGAAATCTCCTTCCCTCCGAAAACCGCCCCCGAAGGGGTGGTGGGGGCGAATTTTCTCGAAAATCGAAAATCTGAGTTGGTATAATTAAAGATAGGACAATATCCGGAAACGTTTAAATTGAACATTTTTTCAAAAGTGTTACGGTTTTCGAGATAGACGCATGTTAAATATTTATTTTTGCTATGTGGAGAGGACAATTCTTTCGAAAATTGAAAATTTTTCGATACTACATGAAAGATATAATTATTTGTAGCAACATTTATAATGAACATTTTTTCCTTAGAATTACGGTTTTCGAGTTAAATCGGTGTTAAATGGTAACAACTAAAATATTCAAGCGTATTTCCGCCGCGATGTTCTGAGATCTCAATAATAACCACTACAAGCAAGGAATATACGTGGGTAATAGGATAAGTATTATTTTCATTGATATGGTATAATGAACGTTCAACGATTTTCGGGACTAATGTTACACTCAAAAGTGTGAAATAAATATTTTTTACAAAAAATTGGACCGACGTAATAGTTGATGCACTGAAAAGTATAAAATAATATTACTTCTATTTGTGATGGTACTTGTGAAGTTGGTGCCAAAAGCTATCAATCTAACTGCAACTGCACAACTTCAAAAGTACCATCACCAATAGAAGTAATATTATTTTATACTTTTCAGTGCATCAACTATTACGTCGGTCCAATTTTTTGTAAAAAATATTTATTAGTGCAACATCTTATGAAGTCCTATCCTTTTTTATTCTGGTTGATATTCCACGAAGAAGTAATTATCAATCTTTTCATCAATAAACTTACTACTAAAATTATGTTCTTAATAATTATGCTCCTGCAGGAAATTATACAGGGTGGCCAATCGAAAACGAAACAAAGCCATTTTCAGGCTGTGTGTCATTATTTTAGGAAAAAGATGGGACCCGTCGCTTTTCGATTCAAGGGGGGCACTTATCGGTACATTGGACTTGACCACTTTTGTCCCCAAGTGAGGGTAAGAATCACCCCAAAATATTTAAATATCATAGGGGTCGAGTATGATGCCTTTCAACAGCTCTTATAATTCCCTTTACAATAGTGTTGAATTTGAAAATTCGGACTAATACTTTGAAGACTTTACATTTTAAACTTTTTCAAACTGATCTACCTCCGTACAATAATAAAGATTGTGTTTGAAACGTTCGCGCACATTCCGAAGCATTTGCGGAGTGATTCGACGGCACTCGTCAACAGTTCTTTGACGCAAATCTTCTAACGACGCTGGATGTGCTTCGTAGATTTAACTTTTTAGGTATCACCCACATCTCCCAATTCAATGCCTTGGAAAATTTTGTTCTAAATACTGACGAACATTCAAAGCATAATGCGGAGGAGCACCGTCCTGTTGAAAAAGCAAATGATCATCATCATACTGCTGATCATTTTCAATAATTTCAGTCAAGGCAGGATCGATAGCGTCTTCCAGTAATTGCAAATACATTTCACCAGTTACAGTACCAGGTAGAAAATAGGATCCACCATTCGGTCACCGAAAATGTCAGCCCATACATTTAAAATTGCTGGCTGCTATGTATGCACCTCGTGGAAAATTCTTCGAATTGAATCAGACCAATAGCGACAATTGTGACGATTTACCGTTCCGTTCAGAAAAAAGCTGCATTCATGGCAAAAGCAGATATTAAAAAAGAACTATGGATCGTTAATTGCTCTCTCCTGCATCACTTAGCAAAATTGTAAACGGCAGTCAAAATCATCCTCATGAAGTTCCTTAAGTAATTGTATTTTATATGGATGAAATTTGTTATTTTTTAAAATGGTTTGGACGCTAGTTTTAATAATACCTAACACAGATGCTAGTTGCCTCGTACTTAAGTTAGGATTAAGATGAACATGTTCTAAAACTGCAACTTCACTAAATTCATTAACTAGAGACTTTTCAATTTCCCGTTTCTTATTAGGTGCATTCCATGTCTCTTGAATTTTTTGTATTAACTCTACAACTTACTTCCTATACTGACATGTTTCTCTTTGTGGCGTCCTCCATTGGTATCGCTTTACCAATTGCAATAGCACGCCTGCTCCAGTCACTGACAGAGCAAACTTGGAATTTCGTTCTGGATGAGCTACGCTAAATCTAATCATATAGTTTAATTTAATACAGTTCAATCTCTCAATCAGTATTCAGTATGTGTATATTTTATATAGTTATTAAAGTATAGTTAGTTAGGTACTTGTGTTTGTGTCGGATGCCCTCCACATTGGTGACCCCGACATGATCAAACTCGGGACAGTGATAAAGTGGACACTCAAGCGAAAAGTGAATACACACAAAGTTTTAGAAATGCCATTCGCGATGTCTTCTTCATCGGAGAAACTACAGGTCGAATTAAATGCTCTCCAACAAGAGAATGAGCAGCTTCAATAACGACCCATCATTGCCCAACAACCACAGCAGCAGCAACAAGCTCAAATCATCGGGCAGGAAACTGTTTTCCGCACCGCTATCCGTCTCCTTCTCGTTTGGGCCGACAAACCTAAAGTCTGGTTCATACAGGTAGAGGCTGCACAACTGGATACCCGCTACGCCACTGAGAACAGAAAGTTCGCCAACTGCTTATGGCTGAGGAGCTTGGCGAACGTAAGTCTTCACAATTGTTGAGACATTTACGATCTCTCGCCGGCAACAACAAATTGCAAAGCTCCCTTCTCCACCAGCTCTTGTTACAGTGACTTCCTTCTTTGGTTTAAAATATCCTCCGATACATCCTGACAAACTTGAATCTCGTCACTTTAAGCCGTCTGTCTTCGTCTTTAAGGATATCTCAACTTGCACCCATATATTCTTGAGAGACGACACCTCCTTGGCGCTCTGGAGCCCCCGTATTCCGGTCCTCATCAGGTGATTAGCCATAACGATAACAATTTTATGCTACAATTCCGTGGCGAGCCCATAACTGTGTCCATCTATCGACTTAAGCCAGCTCTCCTTATCAACGACGACGCCTCACCTTTTACTGTTACTGGTCACCGTTACCGCAGCATCGATGTCAGCAATCCACCTACGCCTGCTACGCCACCCATTGCATCCATTCTTGAGTCGCCACCGTCGTGTTATTCAGATTTATCTTACACTCTCATGAACACTTTTCAAGTTATTGAAAAACAGCTCAACTTAAGTTTTATTAAAACCATATGCACAGGCGGTACTATAGTGTACTCTGGGGCTCGAAGACTCAGTTCCGGGTGTCGTTTCAAGTTATAATAATAATAATATTTAAAATTATTTTTGTGTGCAAATTCAAAAGCCAACATGCACAAATCTGCTCTAGTGAACCCATAAAATCGGGAATCCATTTCTTGGATATGTTTAACTATTTGAGCTTCCATTTCTTCGGAAAAAGCTGGCTGAAAACGTCCCAAGGACGATAGTTCTATTCAAAAGGTGCTTCCGCAGGGTTGGATAAGGAATACCAAATTCCGTTGCAGCACAACGAATTTACGATTTCTCGATTCGAGTAGCATCCAACGCTTGAGCCATACTATGTACTGACCATTCTTGACCCATTATAATCTTCCGTTTGTATGTCAAAACCATGTAAAGGTAAATACTGTTCTACCTACTTCAAGTTTAAAAAAAGAGATACCGGGCAAAAAGAACCATATAACAGGTAAAATGAATAACTGGTTCATTTTGCCCGGATCCTCTTGCCCAGAATGCACTACTCTAGAATTTATTTGAACTGCGCCTGAATTCACTCAGTCCTTAACCTCGTGACAAGTAGGGTTAGGTATGGCGATAATAGTTCTTTGACCAGAAATAAATTTGTCTGTGTTACTTCCATTGTTGAACAATGAATTCGGATTAACTAGATACAAACTAGTATCTACTCAGGAGTCCATTTTTTGTTTTTATCGAATTAAACAAAGCAAAACTGACTTAACGTTGGTTATCAGTTGGCATTCGTTGATATAACATCGACACTAATATTAAAATGCACGCGTGTTCGGCTGGAATGCTGGAAGTTGAGAGAATAAAAGTCTGATTCCTTTTGCCCGCATGTTTCCACTTGCTATAGCTATATGTTTTAAATGTATTGAGTTTGCAACCGATCGTCACAGCAACATATTTCTTTTCTTAAAGCAATACGGCACTTTTTTCCATCTACTTTAACACATAAGTAGATAATGAGGCTAGGTACATTAAAGGCATACATCAAATTGAACAGCTCGTTGTGTATAACTCTATATTTCTTTATTATCCTAAAATAAACATCTTAGAGGATATTGAGAGAAATATAATAAATTTTGGGAAAAATTTAGAATATAGGCCTTCAAACATAAAACCTATACAAAAATCATACGGAAACATTTATACGCGACCGGAAATTGTCCAAGTTTTCTTACATATCTCATATGAGATTCTGTTCTGTTTCGACGGGGTACTCAAGCGTCTCTCATTTTCATTCAATACATCTCAATCACTCAACGATATTCAATTCCTTAATCCATCAATCTTTGAAAATGGATCGATTCGTAGTTGTGTGGCATTTTCATTGATGCCTCTTTCAACCATTTCACATCATTCTATCGACTTCCGTCACCCCAAGTATATTTCCCAAACTGTGTGGAAAAGTGAACACTTTCACAACCATATTTTTCAATACCCTTCTCACTGGGGAGGCCACATGGATATTCGATTGAATGATGCATGGTCATGGCCTTGAATTTTTGATAGGGGAAGAGAAAATGTCGAATTCCACATATGCACAGCCATGTTGTTAACCTTCAGAATTATCATCTGTAATGAGGGGGGGAAATACCAACATTCCCAAAAAAAAATATATACAGACAAGTTGATATGTCTCAAATCAAATATTCGCAAGTTGTGAAATTTAAATTTATTAGAATTAGCTGAATACCTACAAAATTTGGTTTTCATGTATATTTGCTTTCATAATCTTAATCATAAGACTATAAACTAAAATAGGTTATTTTCGAGTTGGGCTCGGGATTAATGGCTTTCGTACTTAGAACCTTCGCTTAGGGTTTTTTAAAAAGTTTCATTCTTTGATTAGTATTTTTCTTTAAATATTTGGCGGCATATTGGAAAGCCAAATTCAAAATTATGTTTCTTATGATCAACCAGTTGATTATTTTGATCTCCATATTTCAGTTATCAGCTGAATTTCAGAGGTGGATGCTCAAGAGAAGTATTAACGGACATATAAATAGAACGAAATAAATTTGATTAGAGTAGAAATGACCTTTGGCAGCAAGTTAAAATGTACCAGCACCAGTAGAATTAATATATCTTATTCATCAAAATTGTTTGTCGTTCTCTTATATTCAGAGATTTGAATACATGAGACTCTTTTTTAATTTGCTGCCTCAAAATTCTTATTCTAGAAAAAAAAAATGAAAGAAAAATTGTATTTTACTTATTTTTGATATGGGACCATTTATCATTTTTATCATCGTAGTCGGACTACGTTTACTATGCAAACCGCGCAAACGAACATAAAAAAGTTCATAATCGAAATGAATACCCCCTCCGCTTGGGAAGTCGGTTAAACTAGCAAGAGTTCATTCGGCGGATGTAATCCATATTTAGAATGGTTAATACATGATGTTAGGTGTTTATCGAGAACAATAAAAATAAATTTAATTTACTTAAATTAACAAAAATCTCTATTTATTAGGAGATTAGAGATATATATTCCTACGTACGTATTGTAAGCAAATAATTTCTTAACACAGCGTACTAGCAATGGTCTAATAAAAGCAAAGTTTTCCATAAAAAATAATATTAATTCCACTGGTGCAGATACTTTTGGAGTTGAACATTAGAATCATACGACATAGAGTTCATTACTTAGATTATATTAGATTTGTTAGAGTGGCTGAGCGTCCTAGCCCACCGCGAACAGTTTTGGTCTATTGTGGTTTTTCATTGCCTTATAGTCCAGTACCTAGATTTATGCTTTTTAGCAGACCGAGTCCTTCACGTCGCTCTCTACCTTCGATTTCTCTTCCCAGAATAATTGAAACCGCACTCTTACCAGTGCTTCATATTCGCAGAGTATGTGAATTGTGGTTTCCTCCTCTTCCTGGCAGAAACTTCATAGGTCGTTCTCATCCAAGCCCATATTGTGCTTCCTAAGCTTACAGTGTCCTGTCAGCATCCCTACGCCAGTATCCTTGTCGTTTTCCGACTTTGATTTAGTATTTCGCGGGACGTTTTGGCTGAGGTGCTTTTTAGGAATAATTTGGTTTGTCTCTTGATCCGTTGATGGATGTGTCCATTAATGAGGCATTTAGCAATTCCGCAAGAGGGCCCTGGTCCGATCATGGCTTGTTTCGCTCGCTGCTTGGTTAGTTGGTCAGCCTTTATGTTGAAATCAATAACCTGTGCATTACTTAACTCAATTCAAAAGGCGCGAAAAATATAATAAAATACAGATAAACAATAGACTTATAGGTAAACCTTCTACATGTTTTAAGTCATTCACAAAGATCAGCTATGCTACCTACTTATGCTAAATGTCTTTAAAGTGCGAATATCGGACAATCATGATAGTTGTCACTACTGGCCTTCGCTTATCCTGACATAACCAACGGTCGTATAATATAAGGTCTTGCATCTTCACTTAAAAAAGTGTCACACTTATTGAGGGCATTTTTCGTAAATCTAGGTTTGGCCGCGCAAGTCGCTGTAATCTATTGTCGTTGCCAATTTCTATGATTTTTGATTTGTACTGTACTGAATTCAAATTAATTTCAAAAACGGTAAGCAAATTATTTATTACATACTAAAAGCTATTATACGAATGATTCTCTCTGAGATTAATTTTAAACAGATACCATCCACTGACACATTGACACTCGACACTAGCGCCACACCTAAAATGGCTATAATACAAACTAAAAATATTTTCAATATCCATGAAAATTTGGCCTACTCAAACTTCGTGGAGATGCAAGACCTTGCATATACCAGACACATCCTTCAGTGAATTTGACATATACCTAGAGAGTCGGTATAGGTGCAATTCGATTGATTTACAGCCTTTTTCAATGACTTTTCGCGACATTTTAAACCTGTTCCAAGTAAATAACATGAAATTTATTTTTCCATGACCAAGTACTTGTTTTATTTGTCACCGAATGACGTTTGGCATGGCCATAGTCACATCTTACATTTGGGTATAAATTTAATGGACTAGAAAATGATATTATTCGAAAAACTACTGATGCAATTTTGTTAAAGAAAATGCTTTCAATCAAATTTATATGGTTCTATGTCTGACACCTGAGTCGGTGAATGCTTTACTTACAAGAGTTGTTAAATAGGAAGTTATTATCAAGGTTGTGGGTATTGAACACTTTTTTCACGACTTTCATATATTTTTTTAAATTGCCCTTTCAAGATTAGTTCTGCAGATTTTTTTATTTCTAGTCCCTCGTCGTTCGTCTTTTTTCGATTTCTTTGGTTTGGAAATGTTAAATATTAAAAACTACTAAGTCTGCATAAAATAATCAATGAAGTAGTCACAGAAAACAGTAAGTCTTCAAGAAAAAAACATCAATCAATTACCGTCCTCCTTTCTGATGATTGATGACACCAAAATCACTTTACCCACACCCTTATTTTCTCTACTCGAAATCGTGTCCGACATATCAGTGGAAGATCATCTTTGTCGATACCTATTGGGTATTTATTAAATTACAATCCCCTTACTGTTTCACCGATGGTGATGAACCTGATTGTAGTTGTTTGTACAAGACACCACAAGAGAATGGTACTTAGTTACGATAAATGGATTTTCTTGTATATTGGGGAAATATGTCTGTCTGTGGCTGTAGTTGAGCTTCCGGTCACATGGGAGTGATCATTTTGAGGGATAGTTGAGCTAGCCCGAAGAAGAGGGTGAAAATAAAATAGGCTAGTTAGTATTGTCGTTAGCACATGATTAGGATAACTAATGATATTTGTGATAGTTATATGGGAAGGTAATAGATGTATTGTTAATGTGATGTTTAAAAATTTTCTTTTCAATGAACACTTATCATTAATACCTAACAAGTGAAATTAAAAAAAAATAAAAATAGTTTTTATTAGGCCATTAAGATTTGAACCGTACTGATGAGTGCCTACTATTGCTCTCCTTTTCTCGATTTGAACTATACTTATGTATATCTATTTCCAAGCAAAAGCAATTTAATAACAAATTACTGTTTCTCTACCACAACCCAAAATTAAACTTTAAATTAACAACAACGTCTGACAGCTTACAGTGAATAGCGCGACATAACCATAGAGTAAAATATAAGACGATCTGTCAGAGAGTACCTATATACCATAGAACAGAGACGTATATATACGCTCCATGCTCGTGCATAATTCCAGTGACGGATCCCATTGTCCGACATTGTCGTTCCATGTTGAAGAAATAGTGGTCTTGTTTGAATGAGATAATTATAAATAATCAATATTGGATCACACTTGGAGCCTAACAGGCGGCGAGATGTCTGCGATCTAAGTACGAATTCGAAATTTCAAGTCTCTAGACCGTAAGACCGTATGAGGCCTGAGAAATCGGAGCGGAATCCATTGATACAAGAACCGAAAGTAATAAAAACTATTTAAAAACCGGAGGATATTTCTGATTTTCTTTAATCTTGTTTCATTCATACTGCAATAAAATGTACCCCTAGAGAAAATTATTAAAAACAAAATTATAAAAATTCTCACTTTTTTTCAAATTATATTTGGATTCTGCAAAAATTATTGAATTATTATATGATTATATTTTTCAAAAACTTTCAACAGTTTTTATTTTAATAGTTATTTACGTTCTGCATAATAAATGTGCTCCGATTTTTATGAATATTTTCTAATTTGAAATAAGACCTCTAGCAGATGGTTCTATATAACATAATCCAATAAGTCCTTGCCTCCCAAAATTTGAGATTCCAAAAAAATCAAGTTGGAGCAGATTGATGTCGCTATATTTTGAAATTACTGAATATTAGTAACTATTTTATTGATTTTTGAAACATATGAAAAACTAGGGCATAATTTAATAGTTGGTTCATTGGAAAGTAAAACAAATATATTAATTTCTTCGGTATTGGTATTCAGGAATAATTTAACTAATCCTCGTATTGTGGTCTGTGGCAACCAGAAATTCCACAGGAAGACTCTGGTCCTGTAATGGCCTGCTGTACTCCCTGTTTGACTACCTCGTCGGCATATTCATTGAGTTCAATTCCTTGAACTCCTGGCTAGCGTCAGTTTGTTTCAGAGTTTATCGGTTTTACTGCGGCTTGGAGGTATGAGCAGAAGACGATGCTTTGGATATTTCCATTGTCTTGTAATAACATATATTCGTATGAACATTATACATTGCATCGTGAGTATGTAACAGGTATAAATAACAAATAAACTAACAACATTTAAATAATAATATCTAGGCGACCTAGCTTTGCTCGGGTAACACAGGATTTAGAGTGGGTCTATAAGAGTTCAACCTTAGTTCAAAAATGTGCATATTCCTAGTTAAAATGTATTGCGATCGGTAGATCGGTGAATATTGTATATCGTTCACATAGCTCATAATTTACAGATTTCAAAATAAATATGAATGTGAAATATATAGCAGCCTTCTGCAAATTTTTATCCAAATCTGCTGAACTAATAAAGAAAAAGTTTATGGACCCAAGGGTGACGTTTTTGTCAGGAAATCCACTTGTAAAGATAATCATAAAAATCAGAACCTTGTTTATAAACCAAATTTGATCAAAATCCTTATAGCACTTTCCGAGATAAAATCTATTTACTTATATACAAAAATTGCTCTTAATAATATATTAGATATGTACAAATTTTCATAAAAAAATCCCGATGAAATTATACGGACCTCATATTAACACCTTTTATTTACAGAAAATGTGTTTTGTTGAAAAAAAATCATATTTGATCAGGACACAAACATTAGTAGCCGAAAACTTTACCATTCAGCTACTTATGCCTTATAACAAAATTAAGCTTATGCTGAGTTATTACGTATAATCTAAAAAAGCCTTAAGAATATTAATTGCTGAGAACGATTTTTTTTTGAGAATGTGAATACAATCAATCGATTCCATACACTTTAAAACCCATATATATATATTAATTTTCATCGAAATCGTTAGACCAGTTTCCAAGATAAAATTTGCATATATATATATATATATATATATATACATAGACAAGCATTGCTCGTTTAATATAATTAGGTATACTTAATAACAACAAATATTTAATATACAGGGTGTTAGGAAAACATGCGACAAAAATTCAAGGGTTTATTCCTTGGCCTAGTCTAAGAATGATTTATTTTAAACCCCTTTGTTTCGAAGATACAGGTCTAACAGAATTTTTTAATAGCAACATAAAGAGATCGCTGGATTGGTCGAGGTGGGCCACATGTATAGCCTGCTCGATCCCCAGACTTAAGCCTCCTGGATTATGTATGAGAATATCTGGATCATTAGTTTTCACTACTTTAGTGGAGAAATTGGACGAATAGCAAAATTGGATAATTGCAGGGTATAACTCAATTAGAAACGACCCTGATGTGTTTAAAAGAGTTCGGCAGATTGAAGGCTTGTATCTAGGGTGGAGGAAGTCATTTCGAACATTTATTGTAGATTGAGCACCTACACATGTACTTTTTGATAATAAAATTTTGTTATTTTCGCAAATATTATTCGCCTTGTACCTATCTTCAAAACAAAGGGATTTTTGAAAAATCATCATATGACAAAATACTCTTAGAATAGGCTAAGGAATAATCCCTTGAAGTTTTGCCGAATGTTTACCTAATACCCTGTATATAGATTGAAGCGGAATAGATCCGCACTTTTCGCAAGAAAGATTTTCGACAGTTTCTTATTGAAACAATGATTTCTTGCATATTCCATACCTAATAGAAATTCTATTTAGATAGTTCCATTCCCTCCTAGTCGAAGTCTCGGCGACTGTGGAAGTGGAGTCTGTTATACTGTTTCTGATTTTTTGTTGTCTCCATTGTGATCGTCGATGTTCGTCTGTAATCAAAATTTGCATTGGCAAGCTCACTAGAATCGGCGTGTATATATAAAGCTGGCCTGTTTACAAATTTTAGATTTGAGTTTTGAGAGCAGTGCGATGCTGCTCAAGAAGAGGAGCCACTGCGTAGGAGTGTTGTGATCGTTCCCAATATAAATCTCATCACTTGGTTCAGTTGGACGCCAAGAAAATGAGTATTGACGGCTATTGATCTAGACAGAAGCACAGTAACACAGCAGAAGAGTAAACCAATGTTATACTGCGGGTTCTTAAGGTACCGGCGTTAGCACCTCAAGACGTATATGCCAGGTTTTGGATTATGTTTGTACCTACTATTTTTAACTATAGCTGAGACGATTTCGAGGTATTGTTTATAGGTCAGAGTTCGATCGAGTGTTACTCCTAGGTACTTAGGATAAGGGTAGAGTTTCAGAATGATGCCTTCTGAAGATTGAAGGTTATTCAGATGGAATGCTGAAACTTCTATTTTATTTGGATTTGGCATATGGCTCCCCTTCTTAGAGTATTCATTCAACATTTGGAGATCTCGTATATAACCTCTGTTTCGGCTGTGTACGTACTCTTAGTGGATATTACAATATCGCCTGCATATACAAATTTGAGAGACGTTGTGAATGGATTATCCTATCTGTGCGGACTCCTGAAGAAGATCATTCTGCAGGCTTTGGTTTTTTGCTTTTTTCCGTTCAAAACTACCGGAAAGATTCTGTCCAGTAGCTTGTAACTTACACTCAGAGTGCTTTCTGGAAGTGCAGCATCCTTTTCTGGTTTGACGATAGCTCTAATGCAGCTCTTTTTGAAGAGTTTTTGTGTCGTAATTACATTATTGAAGAAATGAACAAGCCATTGTCGAGTTTTGGAGTCACTATTCCTTATAAATTCTGGGAATGTGTTGTCCGCTCCAGCTGCTTATGAAATTTCACCTGTTATAGAGCATTTTACAATTGTTTGTTATCGATGGATTGCATAATTGATAGGGCCTGTTGGCTGGTGCGTCGAATTTGGTTACTTACGTACCGCATCTTTTGGGTTTCCTGTTTTAAATTTTTAAATTCTTTTTAGAGTTTTCGGACTAAGCGTCAAGTTGTTCAGCTGCTGTGTGTGAAGTTCAAATTCTCAAGAGTTTCTTTCCACCTATACATTGTGTTGTCGCGCAACGTCTCTAACAGTTGTTCAACCTCATCTGGTACTCCTGTCCTTTGATATTCACTATACAGATCATTGTTTTCCTCGTTCCAGCTGATTATGTAAGATTTTCTGGCCACAAGTGCTAGGTATATGTTTTTCTTCCTGAATTGATCATTAGTGCAACAAACTTTATTACTTTACTAAAAATATGAAGTAATATTAATTCTATGGGTTTTGATACCAACTTCAGAAGTAATAAAAAAATATTTTGTTATACTTATTTCGGGGTTTTGTTCTGAAACATACTTTGTATGAAACGTATTTGTTTGAAATGTGTTAGATGTAGTTTTTAAGCTAGAAGAGTGGTTTTCCTAGTACTTATTATAGTTAAAGCAATTTTGGTACCTGGTGTTTTTGAAAAATACTCAGAATCGGTTCGATTTTAAAAACTTCACTTTCTAAAAATCATAATTTGGATAAAAAAGAACAGTACATAAAGTAATCGATGTTTCTTGGATATATGGAAACTAATATTGATTTGAGTTGAACATCATCTCTTTTGTTTTAAATATGTCCAAAATTGAAAATTCGCATATTAAATATACAGTACCTTAAAAAAAATTTGTAATTTAGAGATAATTGAAACAGCACAATATAATTTCAGTAATGAATATACAACCCAAAGTTATAAGTTCCTAAATAAAGATAAATTTTGAAGAAATTGAAACCATAAGCGAGTTCACGAGAATTTTGAGAAAACTAAAACATAATTAATTAGTTAGCTGCTTTTTCACCTTTTTGGCCTAATAAAAAAAGTAAAATTACCTATGACATTAATGCAATACAGTAATATATTAATAGTTTGATGATTTTAAGTTTATTTTTCACAAATGCAAAATTAGTTTATTTCTATGTTTTTGCAGTAACGGGCAAATGGACCCAGATAAAGCCGACGGGAGACAAGCTGCCCTGCCTTCAAGAGCACACTGCAGTTGCCTACAAAGACAGCATCTACGTATTTGGAGGCGAAGTTGGATTTTCTGCTGGCACTGAAACGCCACTGTGGGTGTATGATATAAAAGCAAACAGTTGGAAGAAGAAGAGAACAAAGAAAGGTAAGAAAATGTTTGATTGTTATTAAAGGAAACGAAAATAATATCAATAACTACAAAAGCAATTTCCCATAAAAAGCAAGTGCTGACTTTATTAAATAATGCTCAAAAAATGTTCAAAATAACAATTATATCTACTGCTAGCTAACACATGCGAATATTTCGCACAATATCTTGGTCCCTTGATGGGAATACGCCTTTGAGAAAAAAACATTAAATACTAGTCGTCGCCCGGTGGTCGAAATTCGACCGTAATTCATTATATTTGAAATTCAAATGTTATTGAGATTTTTTTGTCCAAAAGCATAATAAATGCATATAATTCTTGGTTATTTTATTCTATTACGTCAGTTGCAAGGTTGTATAAGATTTAAAATCATGATATTTCAAATTCCTGCAAAAAAATCAAGATAATTGAGCGCCATCTCTGAGCTTGAGTTGTTGAAAAGGATTCCAACCAAACTTATAAATAAAGTTTGAGAAACTGTTTATGTTAATTTGTAAATTATTTTGAACATCTTGATCCATCTTTACTATCTTATCTATTTTTTTAAGGTGTCTCAACTCCAAAAGGCAGAAGAGGCCATTCGGCACTAGTACACAATGGTTCAATGTTGGTGTATGGAGGCTATCAAGATTTACGAGGCTCTTGTAGTGAACTATGGGCTTATCATTTTGGTAAGAATTTATATAATTACCCAGCTTCTCAATCTAAAAGTAGGTACCAACTTAATTAAAAAGAGAAATGAAATTTTCTAAAGTATTTTCAACTAGATTCTATTTCCTTACAACTTTTAGTCAATAACTTCCGTCCCTATAAGCTTGTAACTTCGCAAATCTAATAAGAATGTAACTCCGTAAATATTCATATGGAATGATTGTGCACTGCGTTAAACTCACTTAAGTACTCAAATACATGATAATTATTGAACGACTTCTCAAACGGAGAAGGTTTGTCTGCTTTTTATGTCTTTTCGTGCCTCTAGCATCTTAAATGTGCTCTGATTTTGATAATTCCTCATTTGGAAGAGGACTATTAGAAAATTATGTCATCGAAAAATAAATAACATTCAACAGTCCTTCCCCACAAAAACTTTTCGCGAAGGGGGTGGAGGACAATTGTTATTCGAAATTGTACAACATAATTCAAGAGACCATATCCGGCAACTTTTGAATTGGATTTTTTAATTACAAATGTTTTAAGAAACTAGATATATGGCCTACAAGATAGGATTAAGAAAAATTTAATTAGAAAAAAAAACAATTTTCCATCGCTCTTAGGGTTCTGTACAAACGCTGTCCGTATTTCCATCTGTCATCAGACTGTATCTCATGACCCGTAATAAACTGGTGGACAGTTGCTTTGTAACATGTAAATTTTAACCCAAATTCAAATTTAGAAATTTTCGGAACTGGTTCTTGATCAACTCTTGACAGGTATTTTTTATTTATTTATCCACTTATACAGGGTGAGCAAAGGAAGTCATTTTTTATCAAATTTCGTCAAAGTTGGCTATACTCAAATTATGGAATTTTTAGAAAAGTATTACATTGATCCCTAAAAAAGGGTATTTTTCGGTGATTCTCTTAAGAATGGACATTTTTTTCTCATGTTGCATAAAGTGGAATTTCTAGCGCTCCAGAAAAATTGAAGCACTCGTTGAACGTTATTGCCTCCAGTGGCGTGCTTTAAAAAATTTCTACTTTGACATTATTTAATTTAAACCGAATATATAAATTATAATATACAATTAAACAGCTTAATGAACAAATCCAAGTTACCACTCTTAATATAGGGGTATATTCCAGTGGCGTTATAAATATGTTTCCTAAAAAAATTGGACCGACGTTATTATTTGGTGCACTGAAAAATACAAAATAATATTGGTGCTGGTACTTTTGAAGTTGTCCAGTTGCAGTTAGATTAAAAACATTTGGCACCAACTTCACAAGTACCAGCACCAATAGATTTAATATTATTTTGTATTTCTCAGTGCACCAACTAATAACGTCGGTCCAATTTTGAGTGAAAAATATTTATGGAAAATACGCATATTTTACACTTTACCACCGCTTTAACTCGAAAACCGTAGCTCTATGGAAAAAATGCACTGTGGTGTCTTATGGAGCCCATCATTGCCGGTTTCAACCAACAATCAGTTTCTTTGGCAAATTTCGCCGTTTGGGTTGAAATTTCATTTCAACATTTTTTTATTCAATAATCAAGTATGTACAATTGGGCTTCTCACTTGTGATATAATATTCCATACAAGTAATACACCTTTCAATATATATTAGAAGTTCTGAATAAAATAAAATAAGTAGACAAAAAATTGATTATGGAAAATTTGAAGAACCTACCTTGGAACGCCATTTTGTACAGATCGCTGTTAGTCCGTGGTTAAGCCGCATCATGTCATTTCATTTCCGGGCTATTCTGGCTGAATTGTCTGGGCAGCTGTTATTATACGCTTGAAGGCCCAATTTAGTCGATGATCTGGAAGTTATTAATATATCGTCCATTTGATTCGATGACACCGATGGCTTTTTTGTGCAGTTGCAAAAACACGGGGAAATGGGATTTGCAGAAACAATAACATTGTGTGATTGTGGTTGACGTGTGATATTGTTACATCAGAGTGGCTGAATGTGTGCGGGAATATTGCATGAGACATGTTAGATTTGGAAACGTTTTTCATCCAAAAAATGACTTTTTCAAATGATATGCGTAATAGGAAAGTTTTGGAACTAGAAATTATAGGAATCCATAGAATATATTTTCAATGACTTTTTTATGATGGAACAATTTTTGGATACATTTTACGTATTTTAGTTCTCCATGGCTGCTTTTATTAAACTACTTTGCAGTCTTTTCGATTACATTCTTCATCGTAAGAAACCCATCTTGAAAACCAATATATCCAACTTTAGGGACCTTAAAATCTGATTCGTCAACACATACTTACGTTTAAAATACCTAATGCTACATCTAAAAAACAATACAAATGTGGCTAATACATACATGTAGGAAATGTTAAGTCTAAGCATAATTTATTAAATAATAATCAAATTGGGAACAACATTCAATTACCTAGGTCAAGAACGAACTTTCTGACGATTTTTCTCCAATTCTAAACTTTCATTTGATATAGAGATCTAGTCATGAATCGGATGTTACTTGATAGAAATCCATAGTAAATTAAAATTAAAACACTATAATAAACGCAATATAAATTCGACAATAAGGAACAATATAGCGTCAGAAACATTTACAAAAAAGTACAGGACTAAGACAGTGAGGGAGCGTCTGTCCGCTTTTATTTATCATATACATGGATAATTATTAATAATGCAAACCCAGAACCAAGAAATTCGAAATAAGACATACTCGACTAGAAAGAATATCAATAAGCGAAGAAGCATTTGCAGATGACGTGATAATACTGACTGAAAGTGAGAAAGACCTACAAATTAATTTAAACATATATGGAAAAAATCCTAAGTTCATCTTCCAACAATCAAATGTCTATTTCTCGGCATCCTAGTGGTTATTTTGATAAAAAAGGTTAAAGAAAAAAGAAGATAAATCCACGTACCATCCAACACCGATATTATAGAAATTTAGAATTGGGTCATTAAGCGAAAAAAAGCTGTTTTAAAATACAATTAAAATTACAGATTACAATTTTGTGTACAAGAATCTAAAAAACAATCTAATTCTTTCAGACACTGAATCATGGCATTTGGTATCGACTTCGCCCAGCAAACCTTCTGATCAATCACCTCCACCGAGGCACAAGCATTCTGCAGTCATGCATAGTGAAGCCATGTGGATCTATGGTGGAATGACAGATCTACAGGAGCGTGCCGATATGTGGAAGTGGGATGTAGCTTCAAGGACTTGGCAGTGTATCAAGAGCAAGATCAATCCGGGACCTTTGCATAGCCATGCTGTTTGCAAGCTACCCTGTGGTATGATATTGTTCGGTGGTGAACGTAGTGGTCAGACGTCTAATGATATATGGAAGTTTAACTTTAGTAAGTATAGCTTATTTACTTTAAGAAACCTTCAGAAAAAAAGGAAGACGTTATTAAGCAATTTTAAGCGATGAAACTGTTATTTGATATCTCAACAAAATCCTTATTTTCTGCAAATCAAATTGAACGTTTTCTGCTCTTTTATTTAAATATATACAATGAAATTAAAATAACTCACCCACCAAAAATTTCACACCTATTCAAAATTGGCTATGTCTTGAACCACTCCTTCGATTTTGTCGAGCTTTTCTTTAAAAAGTGTCTATAATCACAATGTAGTAGAAATGTTTATTCAGAGTTCAATTTGAGAAAGTAAGAGGTATCTCTGTTACTAAAGACCTTACATCCTCGAAAAGAAACACTTCATAGAGGTACATAAAAAGAAAGACTAGTAATATTGGGAAGTACATTCAATATTTTAAAGGACAATCGCTCGTCTCTCGAATATTTGGGTTTTAAACGACTTTTTTGTCCAGCTTGCAGCCCTGATCTCAACCCCATTGAGCATCTTTGGAATCAATTACAGAGGCGCATTTCTCACCTACCTGCATTGCGTGACAGGTCCAAATGACACTGCGTGAATATTGCGTTACAGTTCCTCAAGTTTTTATTACTATCATGTTTATTCGATTGAATGAAGAAATTTTACTTAGAGGGGTCACCCCGATATTAGCGTATTGCATTTTCTTCCTTTATGAACATTTCATGTTTTTATTAGCTGTAAAAGATTGACTGTAAGTTTTTCAATATTACTTGTTTTTATTTTTATGTGTATAGCTTCTTTGGTGAGAGAGGTAATAACTTAAATAAAGAGCATAGTGTTCATAAAACATAGAACTTCAGATTGAGACCTACTGATACCGCCTGACTTAAATGCTGTATCACACAAGGTGTTACACCACTTTCTTTCTCAAATCCAACTCTAACTTAAAATGTCTACCATAGTAGTGTTGTAGATTGTAGATTGTAGATTTCATTGCACTGTGACCTTGAGGTATATTGTGTCCCCCATCTCGCCATTGCGTAGTCTTCAGCTCACCCTCCAGTTCCAGGGTTCTGATGAAATCCAGAATTTGGGATGGCTTCAAGGAGGTTAATTCCTCATTTCTGCATGTTTCTTGTCCAAAGCATTTTTTGCATTGGATAGAAATGGCGAGGCATTCTTTCACCAGGTGATCCGGGGTTTCCTCCTCCTCCTCACACAATCTGCACTCGTCGTTCTCTGCTAGACCCATTCTCGTTAGGTGCTTCCTGAGGCGACAGTGCCCAGTAAGAAATCCACTAAGGAGGTGTAGCATATTCTTGCTAAGATACAGATACTTCTTTGATCTTGCAGTATTAAAAGGTTCAGGGCCAATGAAATTAGTTCGTGCTCCTTTTCTGGCAAACCATAGTAGTGTTACAGGAGAATTGAACCACAGCGATTCGAGAGATATTAAAAAGGGGCTGTGAGAAATTTTAAGGTTTTTCAGCAAGCGGAATTGAACACTGATATCAGCAATGAAGCCAGATTGCCTTATTTTGCGTTACACATAATAACTTTATTATCTTACATTGAATGCCTCATTGTTCTTTTCAAATGAATTGAGCGTGTCAAAATTAGTAGGCTTCTATAGATTTTTTAAATGTCATCTCTATATTAGCCTGTAAGCCATGACAGTAATATATATAATATATATAAAAGTACTTTGACCAGTCCTAAGCCCTGATAAAGTGTACGGAAAATATTCACAATAACTGCCAAAAGTATTTTCGAAAGTAAATGATCATGGGCATTAGTTATCACTGTTATTTTTTAGCATTTGAATCATGGGAGAAAATTGTCATCAATGGCCTGAAACCTCAACCACGTGCTGAAGCTATTGCTCTCACCATATCTGAACTGCTTTTAAATGGGTCTTCCAATGTGTCAACAGAACATAAATCTGTCAAAGTACGTGCCAGAATATGTACCAGTGCTGATAGAAATAATCGACATTCATCGTATCTTCCACAAAATAAGGTGAGTTTATAATGACACATAAAATAAGCCTGTTATCTACCAATGACCAATATTTACACAGTAATATATCAGTTGGCGCACATCTCAATAGCCTACTGAACTCTCTTACCTGAAGACTGAAAAAATAATAAAATAAAAAAATCTGAATACCGATCTATAGAGGATTGTCAAGCCAGTAACCTGCGAATTATAGACATGGATCAATTACATAACCTGACGGATGAAGAAGATTTTATAGAGATTATAAAAGTCATAAAGCAGGGTCGGAGACGACGTCAGATTTTCAAGGAACGAATTAATCATTTTGTAAAATAGAATGACGAAAAATTTCGTTCAAGATTCCTGATTGATAGCAGATAGCCTCCCTTATAGCATCCCAAACTAAAAAAAAATATTCTTTAACACCAGAGAATATGGTTGTATTGACTTTAAGACTTTACGCTACTGGAAGCTTTTTACAAACTATAGGAGATTTTTCTATCCTGGAGGAAGTACCGGTGAGATATATAGAAATCGTGAAGTTTTTTCCTGAACTTGTAATACACTGAAAAAAATATAGCAGGTACTTATACCGAGCTAAGTGAGGATTAGGGTAATTCAATACATTTTTGGAGCGCGTAGCTGCGGGTTAACACTGACCGACTTCGATCTTCGCAAGCGCAATACGATGGAGACGGCTTAGACGAGTGACCGTTGAAGAGGGCATTCTCCTCCTCTCGCAAGGCAATGGGAAACCAGTGAGAGTATATATTCCCTAGTACAGCTCTCTGGAAGGGTGTGCCATTAAGATTTATCTTGAGACACATCGGTGGTTCGAAATCCACGTTAAACTGTAGGTCCCCTTGTCTGTGGTAACACTTTCAAGGCAGAGAAGCCGCCAATGCTCGGATGCGAGTAAGGCACTCAAAGAAGAAAACAGTTTTATCTAGGGTTTAATTTTTTTAACTTAACTTTCTAATTCTAATGAATAATATCAGATAAAAGTGATTTTTTAAAATTTTAAAACAAGGCTTAGGAAATATCCAGAAAAATATACCGACCCCCCCCACTTATCTTTGCAACTAGTCATTGATTCAATAGTAATAATATGACAGATTGAAAGAATGTAAGATGTACCTTGAGATTAAATACATTATAACAGAATGCCTGGTAAATTTAGGTATTTTTCTAACAGTTAAATTATCTAGACAATATGAATACTGCTCTATTAAGCACTTGGTCGATAACCTATATATCTACCTATTTCAAACGTGAGCACTGTGATCCAACTGATATAAATATTAGTTCCTGAGAGTATTAATTATTATTCTGTAAGTTTCCACCATTCTTAAGGAATTAGACCTTCTTGATGAGGAAATATATATATATATATATATATATATATATATATATATATATATATATATATATATATATATATATATATATATATGTAGGTACTACCTAATTTAAACTATTAACACCAATCATTTCAAAAACATTACTTCATATTATCTGTCAGATCTTTCTTTGTTTTTTTTTGTTTTCCATTAGAAAAAGCACATGTTAATTGACTTTTTTTATTTGTATGAAACAGATTATCTGGAAATTAAGGACTAGAGTTCGTCTTACAGGTTATAATACGGTCAAGGTGATAAAATTTGATGACTTAGCTGCTGCATTATTTTTGGCTAAATCTGCATGAGGGCATATGGCAGAAAACTTTGGCAAAGCAAGGCATGTTTCTGGTTCCTTTAAAAAATCTGTAAAAAAGTATTTCTTCCTCAATAATTGTTAAAAGATACAAGAGCTTTAATTTCTGCAAAATTATTGTATGTAAAATAACTGATCCTGTGTTTCAAACACATTATTTGTATCATTCATAAGGTCATTATCATCAGATTATGCTCCATGAATAGTAGAATATTTAAAATGCTCATTTAATTATTCCTAGGCAGTTTTCTCCAAGCATTGTTTGAATGGTTAATAAGACTTTCTAATTATTGTTTGCTACACATCGTAAATGAAATAATAATAATGATTATTTTCTATTAACTCACAGCAGCTGCTTCTTCGATTTTGATTTTTTGTTTTTCAAAATATTTCTATTCTATAATTCAAACACAGTGGTATTATAAAGTAGGGTTAAAAAAAGTTACTTTTTGTCATACTAGTTGATTATTGTGATTTTGTTGCTTAGGTGTCAGCTATAAGAGGGAATAAGCCCATACAGGCATAAAGTGCAATTTATGGGTGTTTCATAATATATGCGCAAGGATGTGATAGCTCGTCCAAAAAAAAGGAAAAACAATCTATTAACTTAAACCTCTAACCTCTAAAATGCACCATTTTCGAGATACAGGGTGTTGAGGTTGGAAAAAAATATTTTTTGTGAATATCTCCGGAACCGTTTATCGTACAAAAAAGACTTTTGTAAGCATTGTCCACTCATAATAAGCTAAGTTTTGAGCCAGAAAAAAAAATTGTTAAGTCATAATTATTGGTGAAGATTTTGAAGGAGTAGTGGTTGTTTCTCTCCCCAATTTCTACGGTTTTGTTACTTGCTCTAACGTTTACATAAATTTCGTTTAATTAATGAATAAAAAATGATATTTCAAAAAATTTACCGTGTTTTTTCAAGTTGATTTTTCTATAAAACGGTCGAGTTTAGAGCTCGTGACCAATAGTAACTTTTTTGTGTATAAAACATTGGTGGTTTAAATGGGCGTCTCAAAACCGTATTTTTTTTATTGGGGAGAAAAACACTACTCCTTCAAAATCTTCACCAATTATGACTTGACAAACGTATTTTCCTGAATCAAAGCTTAGCTCTTTATGAGTGGAAAATGCTTACAAAAGCTGTTTTCTGTACGATAAACAGTTCCGGAGATATCCACAAGAAGCAATTTTATTTTTTAATTTCAACACACTGTATTTCGAGAATGGTGCATTGTAGAGGGTAAGTTAATATTAACTTTTTTCATATTTTCGGACGAGCTATCATATCCTCAATGCGCATATATTATGAAACACCCGGTATAAGTAGTTGGTGTATAAGCAATAAAAACACAAACAATATGAGAGGTGTCATGGAACAAGCTGTAAGAGCGAAGCATTAAATGAATCTAATATTAATTTAGTTGTGATGTTGTTTACGTATAATAAATAAATATTTTTCACAAAAATGGGACCGACTTTATTAGTTGTAGCGCTGAATTTATAATAATTCTATTGGTGCCAGTAATTTACTCTAAATACCTTGTGTGGACCTCAAGGGTCGCACAGATATGGTATATATCGCCAATTGATTTCTCGACCCCAAAAAGCCTTGGCTGTAATGTTTTATCAAAATTAGCGTAGTCAAAAGCTAGTATCTCAAAGGTGACACCCATTAAATATGAGAAACTCACCAATCAATGTCTCGACAATGAAAATCATTTCCTGCACATTTTTATCGAGATCAGCGAAGCCATTCACGAAAATCAGCAATCCATTCTTCAATTATTCCAGCTATACCTTTCTGTTTCATGTATTTTTTTTTTGTTCAATCATCTGGACAATACATTTCACTATCTATCTATCTATCTATCTTCTATGCCTACCGCATAATATGGGGCGAAATATAGTAGACGAGTCTGATGACGATACATCGTCTTAAAATTGAACTTTTGGTCAGTTAATATAGCCACATGACCTCGCTAAAAGAGCGCAGGCATATTCATAATCGAAACTTAGTACGCTATTAAATTGATTGCGGAGGTTAAATCTTAAATTAGGTTTATGACTCTTACTTCCCTGTTATGGTAGGATAGTGCTTTGTTTTTTATTTTAATACGGTACTATTGCTAGTACCGAACTAAGATTGGATTATGAATACGCCTGATTATCTCTAATAACGCACTAGTATGACAGAAAAGTTTTTATGATCCGCGGGTATTGATATCTACTAATTGGTACCCTTGATACATATTTATACTTCAACAGTGCTGGTAAGTTTGAATTATACATTAAAACAAAGATTTTAATAAAAATTCTCACAATTATTTTTGACAAATAGCAGCTAACCTTCTGCTTGATGAACTCGGCTATGTATGTTTATAATTATGCGTAAATTTTGCTCAAAGTTGAATTTCTCAAAATGACTGTAATACACTGTAAGCTTTGATCATCAAAATAAGCTAAGTGCGAAAGTATACTTGATACCTTCCAGTCTCAGAACAACAAGCCAATCTTCCGACATTGTTACAGATCTTCTTATACCATCGCACGTAGCTAAATTACATCAATACTCATTCCGAAGTTGTATTATGACATAATCAAGCTTTTCATACAAAAACATACATTCCACACTCGAGAAATATTCTCACTAATCAATTTCAACTCTTGATATTCGTCCTTCAGGTAGCACCGTGTGAAAAGACATACGTTTTCCAACCCACCCAAACTAATTACAATGATGGCAGTGATTTAGCACAGCAATACTCAGAACCCAACAATCGATCAAGGAGCTTCCTTCAAGAAATCACCAAGCTATCTCAAAATATCCCGAAAATGAGCAACAAATGCAGCTATACTGTATTGACTGGATGTGCTGGCGATAGCACAGAAAGTCTTCTAAGGCAACATGCAAGTCCGCAAGAACCAGAAGTTATGGAAACGGAATTGTCTACACCTTCCCGAGGTAAGTGAACACATTTTTTTTGTTGAAACTTTCAACCTCTGGCCTCACTTTGTTTTTCTGATATTAATGATACTATACAGATGACTATAGCTTCATTTGAGCTTAGGCCTCCCTCAGCTTTGACACAAAATACATGTTCCAAGTAAACCGGTCGGGATATTCCTTAAAAGGACTTTACTTTAGTTTAAGTTCAAAATGGAGACCAAATTTGCTGGTGCTGGTGTATTAGCCGCCATAAATAATCTGTGAACTTTTTTCCGCATCACCACAGGGGTAGAGTTTCAGGCTTTGAAGTCCTTGTCTGAGCTAGTTGACTTTCTTACGGTGGTCCTGCTAAATCTACAGCATCAATTTCTTTTTCTAAATTATTAAATAACTGTGAATCTCACTTAAGGTAAGGTATTTATCACGTAAAGCTATAAATTACATTTCACTGTTGCACAAAACTTTTCCATATAAACATTTTATCGTCTATCGTCGAGTGACAATAAATGCCTTATACTGGTATGTTACTTTCAATTTCACTCATTGATTCTTCAAAATAAGAATAGCCTATGTCATTTCCCAAGAGACATTTTTATTCAAAAGCTGAAAATGGTCCAAGATATTGAGGAAAAATTATTTTATTGAGGAAAACAATTTCCCCTAGGTTCGAAATATTTTGTCGTTATTTTGAAATTAGACTACCAGTGACTCATCTGAATGATAATGGAATATATTTGTTTTTTGGGAATTTTTGCAATTCTACATTACTAACCCTACTGGGCTATAGCCATACTTTCGCTTTTATAATTTCAGTGTCGTTTCTAGCTACAATTTGCCCTCTTCTCCCTGGGTTCCTCTCAGATTTCAGCTTCCCAAAAAAATAATACTAAAACCTTCTCTTCAGCAATCTCCATTCAAACCTCACTCCAATGTAATCTGATGGGCTCTTTATAGTAGATAAGAACTATATCTTCAGGATGTCTCTTCCTGCCTTGGACAAAAAAATAATTCTGATTTTATTGAGACAGAAATGGTTGACTTCGATAGATACTCATTCTGAATCAGTTCGATTTGCAAATAAGAGCTTGGTAATAAGAAAACAAAATAAGCAATAAACATACGAACTAAAAATTTACAAAGAATATTAGATTGTGGGAAGATTCTAATATTAGGGAAATCTATATTTGGCTAAGGGTACGTGCGGAACGCTATGGCAAGTGCGGTAACTAGATATTATAATGTTGATCAGTAAATCGTTCAATTTAAATATTTTACAAAATTATCTGTATATATAAAAGCGAAAGGTCACTCATCTAAATCTAAGAAACTACAACTGCTAGAAGTCTCAACTTTTTGCAAGGGGGTTCCTTTTAGAACATAGGTACTAAGACAGGATTTTGCAAAATTCAACCCCTAAGGGGGTAAAAATGGCTGTCAATATTTATATGAAATTTCTATAGTTTTAATAGCAGGGTTTGAATAAACATTAAAGATATTTATGGAAAAATAATATGAAAGGCAACAGAAGCCAGAACAGTTTTTTAGACTTTTGGTCGGTCCGTTTGTATGTTTGCAGGCGCATCACGCAAAAACTACTGCATGAAATTGAATTCAGTATTCACCGATGCATTACTCTAGAGGTCTAACTTAGAATATAGGCTACATTTTATCGCGTCTGTCTGTCTTTCTGTATGCTTGCATATCCATAACGCAAAAACTACTACAAGGAATGGAATGGAATTTAATGCAGTTTTCAACGCACACGAAGTCGCGGGCAAAAGCTAGTTAGTTTATATATGATTTTTTTTGCGAAGGCAATTCATTGTTGCCCTATCCTATTAAATGTGATTGCTCCCAAATGGCTCTTATGTTCCATGCAAAGTTGATCATCGCTTCTTTATCTGATCAATGAAAAGAAAAATGGATAAGCACCTGCTAAGTGAGATACATAACTGCAGCTGCTTTAAAATCAACAACTATGTAATATTTGTTATGAATAAAAAATGATACAAATGCAAAGCAACATTAAATCTGTAGCACAAGTTATCACGAACGAAAAATGCAACTGTGATGTCAGATCAACAGCGCTACAAATTACTACTACTACAAAATTGAAAAATAAAGTCATTGAAATATCAGAGAACCCTAAAAAACTAATGCTACCGCTAGCTCTCAAGCCTCTTACATTTGCTCTGTACTTGCTTACCCTAATAAGAGTGAATTTTTGAATGTTCTAGCGGTAGAAAATTCGTGTGCTTTTTTTAAGGATTGACTTTTCTTGATGAGCTAACTATCTAGTTTTTTGATTTTTCTAAGATATTCTGGTACCTACCTACTAGAGTTTTGTGTCAGATTGTTCTAGCCTAAATTGCATATCCTTGCCAATTTTGAATATTTCGTCACTTACCTATAGTTTATTTTTCATTAACCATATTAGTCATGGCCAGATGTTGAAAAGTAAACCTTCAAGTGTTAAAGAGTAATCAGAAATAAATAAGCACTTCATCTACTTACCTAACCACTTACATTAGGTTTTAATCTAAAATATCTCTCCACGATTTTGTTTTATATCTTTTTTCTAACAAACATCTTGGATTTGTCAGTAGGTGAAATCCAACTGATCGTTTTCTACGAGTACTTTGATAGCATTATTGATCAGCACAGTCTAAATTGTGCTTGCTAAATTTTACTCATATATAGATTCCTTAGATCCATATTTTTGTCAAAGCCTAGTTCGTTCAAAGCAATGTTGACTTTATATTAAAGTGGTCGTCACATGCTAATAATTGTTTTATTATCCTACGGTATAATATATAAATCTACTTGCCTCTTCCAGGTACCATGGTGAAGTCCAAATCCGCATATGTCATCAAAAAGAAATACAACCTCGACAATTCACCAACTGAAGATGGTGAAGTGAAAGGTCCAACAAAGAAACGAGTCGGCTTCGATTCTACAGCTCTAAAGCTACCACGAGAGCCTATTTCAGTGCCAAATTTCAGTGTCTTAACTTTACCAACACCAGTATTAACACCAGTCGAGGCTACCAAACTAGTCTATCTGGATAGTGAAGAAGAAAACGAGCTACTTGAAAAAGAAGCTAAAGCAGCTGAATCTGTTAAAGAAAACAACGACAAGAATAACATAGTCTATGAAAACTTTCCACCTGTATCAAAAGGTGACAGCTATAGCTCACACATTGGCTATGCTGATAATCCGCTGTATCAACAAATGATAACAGCGCTGCAAGAGAAATCTGAAGAAGAAAATGTTTCATCTACCTCAGATTATGCCAGCATAGAAACCATGAACCGGCTGTCATCGGCCAGCAGCTATAGCGTAAAAACTGGCACCCCTCAAGATGAAAATCAACGAAACAGAACAGACAAGGATAACAGGGCGGTAGCAGGCCCATTTGGCTTTTGCAATCCCAATTATATGGGACCTGACATCAAGTCAATACTTACTGAGAAGAAGAGCAACGTTGCAAAAATGATGATAACCAACGATGAAAATGTTAAAAATTCCGATGATGATGAATCCCTGGAGCTGAAAAACTACAATGGTGCCCTTAATAAGGACACAACTGTCGTTTATAGGCATTCTAGTCGAATTACAAGACCGCCAAAGTCGCTATCTATTGACAAAAATCCAACTAAACGCACTGTTAGCGCCGATAAGCATCAGAGGGCTCTGAGTGCTGGCAGAATTGAGACAAAGCATCGAAATGACAAAGTTCAGCCAGAGAATTTCAATGTGGCCAGCATGGATCCAACATTCTCCTTTTATGTGTACGTTTTTGGAGGTAAGGAGCAAGGTCATGTGACAGTTTTCCAGAGACCCATATCCATTTGGAGACTCAAACTGCTATAGATTATTCATTTCATTTGTAGATGTTAACAGCACAGTGTAGAACAGGTAAATGGGATAAATTCATCATTCCAATCATTTTGTATGTTTAGAAAAAGTACAAAAAGTAAGAACAAGTGATAAAATACATCATGCAAAAAAATCATCCTCATTTTTTTTTAAATAGGAAGTATGAGCTTGGGATACATCATATCATTTGCATTGTAATTTTTTTTTAGATGAAGATGGTTTTATTTAAGGATGATATTATTTTTCCGTCACATATTTTTACTTTCAAATTTAAGATTGACATGTTTTGGGATATTCTATAAATATGAACAATTATTGAACAAAAATAATTTCATTTGACTGCTCCACACTGTATGAATAGTTACAGTTATATAAAAAAGGTGCCAATACGCTGTAGTGGAAGCTAGTGGGAAAAATGTTTACAGAAACTAGTTTTGTTGATCTAGGAGAATAATACCTACAGGGTAATTTAGGAGATCCTGGTTGGGTTTTCTTAGATTGATTAAATAGAGTCCATGACCACTTAAAGGTAATTAATTCTATTACTTTTAGAACAGTTTGGATAGAGTCCTTTTTTATTGATTAAATCAAAATAGATGGATACAAAGCAGCTGCTTAGAATCAAACAGGCACAAAATAAAATTTTACAAGTGATATTTTATACCATATCATTTGTTTTTGTTGTTTTTTTTTTGTTAAGTTATTAGAATTCATGACATTATCTTGTTGTTTTCTTGCATGCCGGATGTGCAATATAATCTGTTATAAGGAAAGTGTTGTAAGGTTTTTAGACTTGTTTGAAAGCATAAACAAAAGGATTTATGACTTATTGTCTTCCTCTTTAAAGTTTCTTGTTATTTTGATGCAATATTTGGTTATATTTCCATAACAGTAACACTTTCAAATCCTCTATATAATATATTATTGATTAATTCATAATAATTTGTTTGCTCAATTTTCACGATGGTATCGCAACTAGAGGTAATTTTCTCGTTTTTGTTAAGTTAGGTTAAAATCACAGACTGCGGGCCCCTTAACATTACGGTGGTCCACACCATCGTGTGGCAATTGAATACCTCGTTTTTTTTTTCTCCTCGATGAGCAATCATTGAAAATAGAAAAGGCAGTCTTTAAATAAAAAATTAAAAGCATTTATTTGATAAAAAGATATGAGCGGATCATCGCAATATTATCTAAAGTACAAGATGTATTTCAAACGTTTATGTCATGTTGTGAAATATGCCATATGAAATATGAGTTAGTAATAGGAGGGGATATGAAATGTGCATTTGAATACCATTTACTTAATACTTTATACCTACTACATGGACTGCCCGTTAAGAGAAAATACCCGCTCAAAAATAGAAAACTAGAGTGACAATTCAGGTCGATGATATATATCACGGGACTCTATTCTGTAGAGCAGTGTAGCCAGTGCCATTGTGAGAAGGCCAAAAGTCGTTACAATTATTTAGTATTAAAAATCGTAATATTGTCTCTACTTTATCATACACACATGAAAGCAATGAATTTTAATGAAACGTAGAAGACAAAAATGTTAAAAATGCAAACCAAAGAACGGGTACATCAGTAAATATTGCAAATAGAGAATATCTGGAAAATCAAAAGTAATGGTTCCTTTGGCTAGTTATCGCTAATATTGGTAATACTGTCCTGAGTATAGATTCCAAATACCTAGATAGGAATACAGGAGAGTAAACTTCCTTTGCTTCTCTACGTAGCCACATGAGATTTCACAAGTTACATCTCAGGAACATGGCCTCGTGTACGACGAACATCTTGACATTTACCTTAAATATTTGTTCTCTTTATTTATCTTCGTGATAATGATCTGCTTGCTGTCTTTGTTAAGCGAAATCCGCTCGTTGCGCACAGCATGGTGCGCAAAGACGTATTTACAAAAGATATTCGTATGAAATTTTACACGATTTTTAGTGCGAGTTTAATCTCCTTAATCGAGTCTTCTTGATGGATCCCGTAAAACCACCGTTGATGCGGCCATTGCTTACCTGAGACTTTATTCTAGTCTTCTTTCTATATTTCTTGACCACTGGCATTTGCTGGGAAGCATAGTGGAACAGGCAGTCCATTAGTTTGTATGAAATCTATGACTAGAGCTCCTTTGCAAAAATGGCATCACTTCAGAGACTGTTTTAATATGGCACATGCACCATTCATGTTGATTTAATGCTGAAAACAAACATTCAATAATTTTATTGTTTTTATATAGTTGTCTAGTTATTCACTTTATTTTGTCTGAAAATAAAGGTCTATCAAATCTAGGTGCAAAATCAATTCAGAAAATAATGTACGTTAATTTTTTTATCTCAGAGAAGCATATAAAATTTCTAGATACGGCTCTGACTTTTGCTTATTCTTGTGAAATACAATTCCAAATTATTTCTTTTTGTTTATAGCTCTCTGCGGCAACAGCGTCAGTTAAAAAAATAATATTTAAACACACTAGTCTCTTCCGCTTGTAATAACACTCTACAAAACCCATTAAATGCAAAATGCTTCTCCAAAAAAGATTTTCTCAATATTGTTTACACGTTGCCACTTTTGGGACATGGCCACAGACCTTGACATGGCAGCTTCTCCCTATTATACTAACTCATTGGTTTATGTTGATAATAATTATTCCAGGACCGTATTGAATTTGTAATGACAAAAGTATCACAAAGCCCAAGTTTCGTTTCGATATCTTGGTAGTTGGTAAAAGTTAACAAAAGTCCACTTATTACAGTATTTTGCCACCAAAGGTTAGCTTAGTTTTTGTACCTTTTTTAAAATTTAGAACCGTAGTCTAAAATGAAAAATTCGTCCAGAAATCCGTTCGATAGTTAGGCCATATATTTTTTTGTAAAAAATAGTGAAAATAGATCATTAATCTTTCTGTAGTATTAGAATATATTATGTTTATCTTTTCTTATTGATTTAGTTCTCATGAGAACTTTGTAAGAAATTAATTTTATATGACATACTGTAGATAAATATTTTTTATGGAAGTCATTGTAAGAATAAAGAGTAGTGTGTAAATATAATAATAATTTTATGTAGAATAAAGTCAGAAAATTTCACTATCATTGAAAGAATTATTGCGATTCATAAATAAATTTGACAATACTGATGTTAAAAAATTCCAACATTTCTATCTTATCAAGATTATTTTGAACACATTGTAACAATTAGTTACCTATTAGAGAGGATAGCAAAGCTAATCGTTCATTTGCCTATTATTTTGAAAAAAATATCAATAATCTATTGCCCTCTCAAGAGATAAGGTTAGCTTATCATGAAGAGTTACTTGAGTCTTTTTGTTGTTCGCCGAAAATCAAATATTTGGATCATTTCTCAATTATCTCTTTTATGGAAATTGAAATGATATATAGTTATTATGAAATTAAAGTTTCATAATCTGATCAGAAAATTGTCAATATCTCTGATTTATTATATTCAATGTTTTCTTACTTTATTCGATGTAGAGATTAAATGCAGTATTATTAAGATCTCAAATTTATTCAAATTATATTTCTTAGAATATCTAACAAGCTAAACATATTGCAAACTTTGCAGTGGTGTTTTTGACATCAATAACATCTACATTTTGTATTATCTACTTTTACAAAAAACAAACAAGCAGATTTTAAAAAGTCCAGCCTACTTTTTTAGATAAAAATGCAAAAGAGAGTAAGAGAAAGATTTGGTATTCTTCTATCAGAGTTGTAAACAGAGGTACCTATATCAAAAACTTCCATTTAAAGGCCAACTACATATAATATGTGAATTATGAGTTTTCAGAAACTATTCTTATAAATCCACACCATACACAAAAAATGTGTAGTTCTAATAAGTAATTATATAATTCAAAAAACTATCTCTGAGCTCTATGGTTGAGGCTTCTTGGATTTTTCGATATATTTATGTGTGTTATGTCACTGGATAATTTTGTGAGAGTCTGTCAGTACGACTGGGATCTAAAGGTGGAGGGTTCCATACCGGAAAATCCCTAAGACATAAATAACATTCTCATGCTGTTCTCTCTTGGTGCTTGTCTGTGGATGGATCTGGCTCGGCGTTAGGACTGGTTCTAAGTGCGAGTTGGACTCTGAGGTAGGAGGGTTCCATATTCAAGACTTCTTATGACTTTATGTTTTCGTACCACAATCTACCAAAGACCTTGCCCGGAAAGCGCCGGGAGAAATAGCCAGTAACAAATATTTAAAATAACAATATATGTTGATCAGAATATTTTTAAATTTTATTTAAGACATTTACTGCAGCATTTACATTAAATATTCTGTAGCTTCTGTGAATTTTACTTAAATTTGTTTAAAAAATCGGTAGTTCCGAACAATAATAGTAATTAGGGATCACACTCTAGGGCAGGTGACACATTTTCAGATATTGCGTGTAACATTTATGAAGAAGATAAAGATATCTCATACAAAATGAATAATTATCGGATAATTTGTGGAACCATCAGTAGAACTTTTAAAGGAATTACCTTAACAGTAATGGCAATGCCTACACTGTTATATGGTTCAGAAACTTGAGTGCCGAGAAAGCATGATTGCAGGCAACTGAAAACATCAGAAAAGTGATTTTTGAGATCTGTGGAAGGTTGTCAAAGTTTAATTCATATAAGAAATGAAAATATCGGACAAAAACTAAAGTTATAATCAATAACAAACAACAAGAACTGATGCAAAGAACATGCGATGCGAATGTCTTCAGAAATATTACCTGAAAAAAAATTTAATTATAATCCTGCAAGACATAGAAGTTACGGCAGACTGTCAATAAGATGCTGAAATCAGAACTGGCAAAGATTATTACTGGCCTCAACCGTTGGATTATTTTACTGCTTATCCAAGAACACTGTTTTTTTTATGACCAGACAATTCATTCCTATCTGATTCTAGCATAAACATGCTGAGAAATAGATCTCATTTGCAAAAGCCCAGTTTAAATGATATATCTTTTCAATCAGTCGATAGAAAACAATAGTAGTACTTATGGAGGAATTTGGCTTCCTCAAATATTCTTAAAATTTTCTTGGAACCAATTTTAACTTTAGATGACTAGGTGAAAAAGGCTCAATTAGACCGACTTCTTCCAGACAGATAAAAAAGGTAATTAAGATAGAAGTGATCTTATCTTTAACATTTTCATTACAGTATTATCCAATATGAAGAAATATAACAAATATGAAAAATACAATAGAAACTTGTGATAATTAATTTAAATTGGTTGATATATTAATTTAATTTGAAACCACAAGAATGATTTTTAAGAAAATAATAGAAATAGTTGTTATAAGTCAATAAAGCTTTCAAAGAGAAATATATTAAAGAGTACAACTGTTTTTGAACCATAATAGACTTATCGTCAAATACTCACGTTAGACAGAGACCCATAGGTTTATCAAACACTCATAATCAATCAACAGATCTACGTTTATCGTGTAAATTGGAGCTTTGATGTTTACGGGGGGCATCTGTTCCTTGTGTAGTTCCACTGGCCAAACTTATAACTGTTCTTTGCCTAATTATACAGATAAGAGCCTCTTTGTTCCATCCTCGCAATAAACATTTCATATAATATTCTAGGGATAATATAAAAAAGTTGTCTGTTAAAAGAAAAGCAGCCATTTTCCAAAAATATGTAAGAGCAATTAATATCGGACTACAGCACTTAATTATCTCCACCAGCAGTAAAAAAGATGATCTTAAAAAAATCCCGTTGGCCTGTAGTCAGCGGAAAGGTAAATTTTTCAAAATTCATTGAATTGAAATTTCAACAACCTTTTCATTGGTATACCTACATGTTATTACATAAATTGTCGTATGTGTCATAGCCTTGCGGTTAGAGGTTTTTGTTTTGACTGTTGAATATAAAGCAGACAGGTTTCGAGTTCCACTTCAACGCAGAATTTTTTTTTCGCCTATTTCTTTTCAATAAATATACTATATATTTTTTTAATCAGGGTCTATATTAAGATCTCCAGAAAATGTACAATTGCATTAAATTTATATTGAGTGATCATGTTTTATCAATATTTGTTATTTTTCTTTATTAATTTTTATTTTTTTACCTGTGTATTTTATGAAAAATTGCTTCGAACAAAAGTTTTAGGTAATGATTATATCTATAACCTAAAATTATTTTTGATGATATTTACACTACGGCTCTTTTTCGATAATTTTTTAAAATGTTTGAATAGTCGCCATTTTGAAACTACTTACCCGATATTGGCCAATAACGAACTCGACCGAGATATTTAAGAGATTGATTTTTGTAGCAAATTTGAACTTGATATCTCCAAAACTGCGACCTCTATCGTGTTAACAAATTTCGTAATATCCCATATATATATATATATATATATATATATATATATATATATATATATATATATATATAATGAATTTTTAATGATTGGGGTTGCAGTCAAAATGCCAATAAAATTAAAACTCTTTAATCAATGTCGAGCTTTCGGTAACGCTTGTTACCTTCATCGGGACAAAAATCGTGAGATTAATGAAATTTACCAACTTTTATGTTTCACATAAAAGTTCAATCATAAAGTTAAATGCATAATAACAAATGTTTGTAGCTGGTAAATTTCATTAATCTCACGATTTTTGTCCCGATGAAGGTAACAAGCGTTACCGAAAGCTCGACATTGATTAAAGAGTTTTAATTTTATTGGCATTTTGACTGCAACCCCAATCATTAAAAATTCATCATTAATTAGACAGTCAAGAATTTACAATTCATTTTATATATATATATATATATATATATATATAACCAAATGTTTTTTTGGACTAACTTATAGACATATAACAACATGCCGTTGAAATTTTTTCGAAATTCAAAAGTGTGGACGATCGCAATAGGTACATTTCTATAAGAAATTTACCTAAAAGTTGATTTCTCAAGTTTGTTGTGCTAGCGTTAGATCTAAAGCTAGCAAAGCAGCCATTTGTCTTAAAACTATAGGAGCAATTAATTTCGGAATAAAGCACTACAAGCACCAAATATGTTTTTATGATTTTGCTCACTTTGCTCTGTTAGCTTTAGGGACGTAGATGCCTTCGATCTAAGGTATGAATACGAAATTTCAAGCCCGAATCGAGCATGCGAAATAGGTATGAGAATATAAATAAAATATATTTTTCTCATGCTTATACCTAGTGTTTTTGATGATTTTATTTTCAAATAACACATTTGTGAAACTGAGAAAGGAACAATACTCAAACTACAGACTAACAGCTGCAGATTAGGTTTTGAATAAAAAAACAATATAAATTGAAAGAGAGTTCTATCCACCTGAAATCTCTGTTTATTCGTCATCTAGAAATACAAGGTTAACGACAAAAAATAAATAAAAAACAAATGTTAGATAAGTAATGAGAATAGAGATAGAAATATCCCTGCTATCGATTTTTGAATCATACTTTGTTGGCAATTAATATTGAAAAGATATTTCGGAATGATTTTAAATCTGATAACTCCCAAGGGGGCATTCTTAACATTGATAAAATCTGCAATTTTTCTTAATAACTCTATTACTTAGAACTAAATTCAGTGGTTTCCAGCTACTGCAAAACTCAAAAAATAACTGGCACCATTTGCCCAGTTTACAAGAGCAATTATTGATGACATCACATTGTACTTGCCAGTATAATCGATCTAATTTAGGAAGATGCGCAATGATAAAAAAAAATAATTAATAATTGATATGGCATCATTGGAACGTGCTAAAATATATTCTTTTGATAAATCAATATGAGTGATATTCACATATCGATTATATTTGCCAAGAATTACAAAAGTATGTTGGTACCTACTCGTTTATTGACAAGTCAGTATAATATGTACATATTTCGATTTGGGTATAAATTGCTTATTGATCATGGAAAATTGTGGAGCAGATCACTAAAGATTAAAAAATTAAAAAAAACTTTCTGTTCAAAAACATAGTCTTTAAAATTCAAGCGTAACATTCAAATTATTATCCAAAAATAAAGAATATTATAAATCTATTAACTAAATCAAAATACAAATATCATCTATTTTATCATAAAATTTCAAAAGATAGGTATGCTCTTTTATTTACAACACAATGTTAGTAGAAATTTAATATAAAAGTGTTTTTTATAATATAAGCTCAAGTATTTCTAGATCTGATTTTTTTGGATTTACATGAGTCAAGATTGCTAATGACATTTTTTTATAAATATAAAATATTTTTTGCAATTCAAGAACAATGACTTGAGAACAAAATGTAATTCTCTTCAGAAATATATTCTTGATGTATTTTCCAACAGAAAACCTCTATCTTTAAAGCAGTTATAGTCAATCATGGTATATAAAGTTTATCTAATCTATCTATCCTTAGATAGACTTTGCTAATAATAAATGCGAAAGTGAGTTTGTTTGTTTGAAACGCTTTCACGCCTAAGCCACTATACCTCGGGATAGGACATAGGCTATCTATTATTGCCGTGGAACTCTATGTGGTGGGTTCCGTACTTGAGAATTGTATATTTCTGAACTCTATGGTTGGATTTTGATGGTTTTTATACCATGTATGTTTATAGAATTTATTAGAATGATCTTGTAGTGGCTGTAAGTATAACTGGGTCTCCTAGGTGGAGGGTTCTATACCTATAATAACCAAAGAAATATCTCTGAGCTCTAAGGCTGAATTATCGTAGATTTTTCACTATATTTGTGTTATTATGTCACTGGAGTGTTTTGTGAGAGTCTTTCAGTACGATTGGGACTTAAAGGTGGAGGGTTACATACCGGAAAATCCCTAAGACATAGGTAGGAGAAATTCTTAAGCTGTTCTCTCTTGGTGGATGGATATGGGTTGATGTTCAGACTGGTTCTACGTGGTACCGGGTAAAACAGCTGGTATATAATATATATATATATATATATATATACACTGAACACAACAGGTCTGCAATATTTGCAATAACAGTATAGCTTGCTTATTAATAACTTATAAGGGCCATCTATGCTTGAAAATGTTTCTCATCTTTAGCTACACTCGATATTTCTGGAATATTTGAGTGTCCCAAAATACCATTGATCTGACTGTATTCACCTTTTAAATATATAGTTGGGTCAGCGAAACAGAAGTGTAATCTTTTACGCATCAAAGCAGATCAGATAAAATATATAAACTTGATTTTGCATCATTGTGTCAGGCACATAGGTCTTTGAGCAAAGAACTATTATTTTGTGTTTATTGTTCATCGACTTTGTTGGGTAACCTTTCGCTGACCCATCAGTACCTATCCTTACATGTATTGATGTGATGATCAACAAGGTTGAGCACCGTGACTTACAAACACGTTGAACCCTGGATAGGCCCAAATATCATAATTATACTGCTGTATTAAAATAATTTTTTTTTCAACATTGCCAATACTCATACATTTTATCTGAATTGACCATTATAATAAGAAAACACTTGAATTTAAGTTTCAATATTTGTCTGAAACTGTGAAATAGTTGTTTATTTTGTTTTATATCATAGGGATTATGCAATGTTTTTTGAGATTCATCTGTACCATAAAAATAACAATATTACATAAAAGATTAAGTATTTTTTGTTGTTACTTTTTATATTGAACCTTATAATATTTGAGTTTCTTACGAAAATGTGGAAATGGTATAGCAACCTCAGGATAATCATATTAAATATATTTTTTCTGCGAAGTGACAGTTAGTGACAGAGGTTCTATATATTATAAAATATTGAAAACTAAACACTATTTTTGTAGAAATTCAGAAATTATCTTAATTTGTAATTGAAACTTTCATTTAATATTTGATGTAATTACTTATTGTTGAAAATGAAGAAAAATGTTTGTAGTCAGTAAAATAAATTTTGTTTTATTTCGCATTACATTACCCCCAATATCTACTGAATCACGACCTCAATAAACAAGAAGTAAAAGAAGAAAATTAGAGAAGAGCATTTTTAGTTTTTAATTTTTTTTCATAGAAATGCTAGGGTTCGCAGGGAATCAATCTATTGTTAAAATTGGAAATGCCTGAAAATTACTGATTTTTTTTATTTATAATGTGCAGTTGGTCGAACGCAAGATTTGATATTTTGTATGAAAATGTTTTCAAAATAATTGGTCGTTGAAGATATGATATACCAGTTGAGAGCTTGGGTGGTTTCGCATTTATTGACTTTTGTGTTTTATGAACTTCAGTAGAGTCATAGTTGCGAAAAATGTTTATTACCATTAATTATTTAAAATGTAAATGGCCAAACAGTGCTCATTTTAGTGTACTTCATATGTCAAAAGATACAAGTTCTGGCATAAACAATTTAAATAATTAATTGTGATAAACTAACAATTTTCGCAACTTTTACTTTACTTAAATAAAAATAGATAGTTGTTTTGTTTATTAAACACAAAACTCATCCAATACAAAAGCACCTAGCTTCGTATTTCAAAATGGTGTTTCAAATTATTGATAAGAGCATGTTTTCTGTCTATAAATTTGAATAGGTAGGTAAACTCGAACTTGCGATATGGTTGCAATAAAAAAAGATTCTTAAATACGAATTGAATGACATAGCTATACATATGTTACATTTAAAATAATAAAAATATTAAAGAAATTGCAAAGACTTCAACTAAATTTTAAGCACTCTGGATAATAATGTCAGTCTAACTTGGTTAGCGACTCTGTTAGATCTTTTTGCATTTTTTTCAAACAAGGGGTGCAAAATTATATTTTGTTTAATTTTTTTCTAGAAATTATAACTAAGCTCATTTTAATAAAATTCTAGTATCCTGTTACGCATGATGTACCAAAATGAGCATTACAATGTTTGGCATGAAATTAAAAAAATGTATCAACCTGCCGTCAAACAAATAACTTAACTAACAAATTATGAGCAATAGGAGACGGGAGCTGAGATGTAGGACACTGAATAAAATGATCAAAAAGAACTAATTATACAAATTACAACAACATCTTTGATAGAATATCTTTAGTTTGTTTTCTGCTGTAGATCCAGATTAGTATATCTTGTATTATAATTTTAAATTTCAGGTATTTTATATTATTTGAAAAATGCAGAAATCAATAAAGTTTCGTGTAGATACGTCTTTCGCATAGTAACTGTGCTCTAATTGTGTTTTTTTATAATTGTTTGAAAGAGGAGTGACGAGAAATGGTCCCATATTAAGCAAAGTTTAAATCCAACATTTCGTTTCCCCCAAAAACTGTACGCAAAAGGCAGTGAATCGACAAGAAGAGCTCATACTAGGCAACATTTAAATTGAACATGTATTTTCGGTCTCCAATTTACAACAATAGAAAAATCTGAAAAATGTGTGTTTCTGCTGTATTTTAAAATCTCAGTGATTATTATTTTCTACAATAAAGTGGACCGACGTTATTAGTTGGTGCACTGAAAAATACGAAATAATATTAATTCTATTGGTGCTGGTACTTTTGAAGTTGTGCAGTTGCAGTAAAATTGATAACTTTTGGCACCAACTTCACAAGTTCCAGCAACTATAGAATTAATATTATTTCGTATTTTTAAAAATATTTATTTCACACTTTTGAGTGTAACATTAGTCACGAAAATCTTTGAACGTTCACTAATACTATTGAAGATAGTACTTATCCTATTATCCACGTATATTCTATGCTTGTAGTTGTTATTATTGAGATCTCAAAACATCGCTGCGGAAATACGCATAAGTATTTTAGATGGTACCATTTTACAACCGGAAAAAATGTACATTATGAATGTTGATACAAATAAATAGATCAATCATGTAGTATCCACAGATTTTTAATTTTCGAAAGAAATGGCCCTCTTCACATTGCAAAAATACATATATTTGAGAATTTAACATGCCTCTTACTCCAAAACCGTAACTCTTTTGAAAAAATGATTTTCGAGAAAATTTGCCACATTCATCCCCTTCGGGGGTGGTGGGGCGGTTTTCGGAATGAAGTAGATTTCGGATTTGCATTTTTATGAATATGGGACCATCTTTCAAGCCTCCTCTTTCAAATGAATCAAAAATCATCAAATTCGGATTACGTTTACTATATACAATGCACGAATAAACCAAAAAAAAGCAGACAGTCGAATTGTATACCTCCTCCGTTCGGGGTTCGTCGGTCAAAAAATGCAAACAATCGAAATGAATAGTTTCTCCATTAGGGAAGTCGGTCAATGAGAAATTTCTGGTACTGATTTGCTAGTAAATTCTATCAGTATAAAGAACACAAAATTGAAATTATTTTAAAATGAGACATTTCTCATACTTTGTAAGTATAACTATAACCTAACTCGTAAAGGCATTCCGAATAAAATCAATTATAGAACGTTTGTATTTCATATTGAAAAATAGATACAATAATAACCGATTATTAAAGATCGCACAGACAGATACAATATTATATATTTTATAAATCAAACAAAAACGAGAAAACTGATTCAGCAATAAAATGGAGGTCAATGTCACAGACCAAATTGTTGATAAAATATTTACATATATGTTAATCCAAAGAAAAACGAAGCTTTATGAACTTAATCCATCATAAATATTTCGAGATTACAGTTGATCTCAGCATAAATACAGAAGAATTTGTTTTGGATTGAATATTGCATTTCAGAAATTAAAGAAAATATAAATTTATATTTTCTCAACACAAAACACACAAATTGAGCGTCGCTTCAAGAGACAAAATAAATCAAATAATACAATAGTATTTATTGTTTACGGCAACAATAATAGAGTTGATTGGAAACACTTGAAACTCTTGATTAGTGATAAATATCTAAATATCAGTTTATTCGATTTTGAAACCAGTTCAAGACATTTATTGTGCTATGAAGCAGACCTGCTGCGGCTGAAGACGTTTTTTTTTGTGGTTGCTTTCGTAATTCCTTCGATTAGGAAGTGAAGGCTTAATCCGAAGGGCTTTTACTTATTAACCAATTCCTGGTTAAAATCACAACGGTAACAAAAAAAGGTGAGTCAAATGTGCAGTTCTCTTTTATTCAAAACATTATTATCAATCATATTCATAATTCAATCTTAGTTCCGTACTAGTTTAGTTTGTTATTTACTACAGTAACGATAACATCCAACGTGAGACAGCTTTAGTATCAAACTAAACCTATATATATATATATATATTTATATTCTAGCACAGAAGCTCAAAATAGTGTTGCTATTGCAAATTAAAATATTTTCATTAATGTGCAAACCCCACCCGCACATATTTCTTTGCAAAAATTACAAGTTACCAAAAATTTCAATAGAGGGGAATTATTTCAAGCAAATTATTCAAAAACTATTAAATATTAATTTTAAAAACGAACTACTTAGGTATTTATCTACTAGGTACTTCGATAACGAATACATATTTTTTACAAGAAATTGCAACGATAATTTTTAGTTGGTACATTGAAGAATACAAAATAATATTAATTTTATTGGTACCTACTGGTACTTTTGAAGTTGGTGCCAAAGATTTTCAATTTAACTACAACTGCACAACTTCAAAATTGGCAGCGCCAATAGAATTAATATCACTACCTATGTTGTAGTTTTCAGTGCATCAACTAATAAAGTCGATCCAATTTTTTGTGAAAAATGTTTATTGCACACTTTTAAGTGTAACAATAGTCAGCAAAATCATTCATCATTCATCAAAGAAGATAGATGATGATAATACGTCTCTTATACTTATTCAGTGGTTGCAAAACATCACGGAAATACATATATTCCAGACTTTACCATTGGGGTGACCCGGAAATCGTATTTTTGTCCAATTTAAATGTTGCTACATATAATCTCTTCTTTAATTTGGCCCTCTCTTATTTTAATTTTTCAAGAAAAAATGCCCCCACCACATAACGGAGACACTCATATCAGACTTTACCAGTGGTGATTCCCGGAAACCTATGATTTTTTTGAAAAATGTTCAATTCTAACGTTGCCTGATAGCCTCTTCTGAAATTTTGACGTCCAGTACTTTCGATTAAAACACCCCCCCCCCAGTCGTTAGGGAGAAGAGGAGAAGGACATGTTGAATGTCAATTCTTTAAATGGGACCAACTCACATTAGTCCTCTATCAAATGATAAAACAATCATGAAAATCAGAGCATGTTTATTATTTGAAAAAGGTGAACATCCATACGAAAAAAAGCATACCTCCTCCGTTTGATTCGTCGGTCAAAAATGATAACAACATCGATTCATAATTACATAGCAATAAACTGACTAGTTTGTTGGCTAAATTTCTAGTTCAGTTTAAAAAATAAATATCTATTTCACACATTTGAGTGTAACACAAGTCATAAAAATCGTTGAACGTTCACCAATACCAAAGAAGATATCAGTTATCCTATTACTCATGTATATCTATTCTTTGCTTGTACTTGATCAGAGATCTAAAAACATCGCGGTGGAAATACACATATTTAAACTGCTGTAACTCGAAAATCATAACTATGGAGAAACTGGGTCTGCCTCGGACCAGGCGGTGGAAGTTATACTTCTTTGGCTATTGGCTTTGGCTACACAGACAGGATATATAAATGAAATATAAGACATTTTTCTCTGTTATTCAATATATTTCTCTTCAATATATTATTATGAATTACTTCATTATTATACAATAAACCTATATATTATTATCATTATCAGTAATTTCTTCTCAATCTTGTAATCACACATAGACAGACAGGCAGCTGAAAATCAATTCCATAGGAAGTATTACCCTTACGTATTTTCAGAGTGTTGACAGACGATGATCAAAACAATAACTACATCAAAAAAATATTCGGTAGTCGAAACCAGCCGGTTTTTGGAGGGAAGTAGGCTTAGGATTTGAGTTTTTCTAAATATGGGACCATTTCTCAATTCTCCTCTTTCAAATGAATCAAAAACCATCAAAATCGCAGTAGGCACGTTTAATATATACAGCACGTGCACAAACCAAAATAAAACAAACAGTCGAATTGTATAGGTACTTTCTCCGTTTGGGTTCGTCAGTCAATAATTTATTGACAGACTATGAAAAATGTGGATAATCGGTATGATTGATCTCATAGTTTTCAATGGAAATAAAAATGAAAATCCAAACTACTACAAAAAGTCAGTCTGCCAGAATAAACAAAAACTGGTTAATCATTATGATTTACTTTCTAGCTTTAATATGGCAGCCTTCAAGACTAAAATGCTAGTTGAGAATATTTTTTTATAGAATGATACGGCTTCAAGCTACATTTCAGGTGGCAGAATTTATGAAACAAAGATAGCTACAAAAACTATAATCAAAATTTTAGAATTAAATTAAGAAGTATTGTAATTACGGGTACACTTAGGGTGGAAAGTCCACTTTTATCGATCTACTAGGAAGATCGTAGTGTAACAATAAATCGAATATTTATTCGTTTTCATGTGAATAACCGCAATAATAACAATCTAAGATACCTATACAGAAGAGGTATTCAATTCGTTTTTTAACGTAGTTACCCCGATTTCTGATTCATTTGAAAGAGGAGACTTGAGAAATGGTCACATATTGAGAAAAACGCAAATCCGAAACCTCCTTCCCTCCGGGGGGGCAAATTTTCTCGAATATCGAAAATTCGAGATAGCAGAATTAAAGAAACAAAAATTTCCGGAAATGTTTATATTGAACATTTTTTTCAAAAGATCTACGGTTTTCAGTTTTCTGCGATGTTAAAATTTGAAATATGTATGTGTATTTTCGCTATGTGGAAGAGGCAATTTCTTTCGAAAATTAAAAATATGAGAATGGAAAGTTGATGACCAGATTATTTGCAGCAATATTTATATTGAACATTTTTTCCATAGAGTTAATGTTTTCGAGTTAAAAGAGTGGTAATGTTTATAATATGTGTATTTGTATATGTATGTGTATTTTTAATGACCAGATTATTTGTATCAACATTTATACTGAACATTGTTTCCATAGAGTTACGGTTTTCGAGTTAAAAGAGTGGTAATGTTTATAATATGTGTATTTCCACGACGATGTTCTTAGATTTCTTAATAATAGCAAATACAAGCAAAGCATGCATGGATAATGGTGAACGTTTATCGAGATTCGTGACAAATGTAACACTCTAAGGTGTGAAATAAATATTTATAGAAAAATTGGACCGATATTATCAGTTGGTGCACTGAAAAGTACAAAATAATATTATTTCTATTGGTGCTAGTGCTTGTGAAGTTGGTGCCAAAAGCTTTCAATCTAACTGCAACTGCATAATTACCAGTACCAATGCAATTAATATTATTTTATACTTTACAGTGCACCAACTGATAACGTCTGGCCATTTTTTTTTTGAAATATTTTATATCTTAAATTTCTCGATAACTGTTCATATTAGGTATATGACCTAGAATTCTATGCAAAATTCAGAAATTAATTAAGAAAGTGTTTCGCTTTAAGATAAAAAGTTCATTTATCGTAACGTATCTGTAAGGGACAGTTTAATAAAGGACATTGTAGCCATCGGTTTGTTAACCGCTGGTTGAAGCAAAATTTACGGTTGAAATGTTTGAGAAAACTGTCAGTTGCTGCCATTTCAACTTTGATTTGAAGGCTTTAATACGGAAAGTTACGGTTGACCCTTGGTTAAGTTTCAAGTTCCGGTCAACCGGACATTGTAATTGTACTGAGATGAAATAACCAACGAAGAGAGATAACTTCTGACTGCTCGTATTCAGCGGATATGCAAATGTTACGTTTTTTAATTTTATTATTTCTTCTATCAGTTTTAGCGCAAAAAAGGCAAACAAAAGATGTAGGTACATATTATATCTATAAAAATGTTTGATGATATTCAATCAACTTCTATTTTCTGAGATTTTTGTAAAGTTTGGTCAACCGCCATTTTGAAACTACTGAAGGTATGCCCGTTAACTAACGTGACCGAGGCATTTATAGTATATTTGAGCTTGATAACTTCATGAATGCAACCCTTATCGCGTAGCAAATTTACCTATTGAAAATAAAATGATAAATGGTTTTATTGTAGAAAAATCTAATAATGTACTTAAAGCTAAAAAATAATCATGTCTAAGCTTTATGATCCACCATTTTATTGTACAGTGTTCTACTGGTCAAGCAATTTCATGGTATATCCATAGTGAGGGGGTTTTTGGAAAAATATGTAGTCCGCCATTTTGTAGCGGCGGGCGGGCATCTTGGATTTACAATGATATGGATACACATAGTTGTATTGTCTCTAGAACAGAAAACCATCCACGCGTCCTCACCTCATATCTACGACCATCGATAATAAAATTATAACTTTCCATTTGTTAAATTTACCGAAATATTTCAATTCCAGTCAAGGTTGAAGATTCGCCTTGAAAAATGTTTCCTTTCTATAAAATCGCTTTTTTCACACGGAAATGAATAATAAATTAGAAAATTATTTTAATCATTTCATTAGTATTCATTAAAGGTGTCTATGACATCAAAATTTATTCAAGTTTGTTCATATTTCCTGAAAATAGAGAAAATGTTCATGGACGTAGATACTCGCGTGGAATAGAGATTAAAAATAAAAACATAGAATGATTTTTAGATTAAGTGAATATTAAAAATAAAATGAAAGTTGAATTAGATTTTATTTATATCTTCATAGTAAACCAGCTACAAGCTACATCCATTTTGGAAGATATTTTTTTCACACAAATTATTGACATAAAAATATTTCAGGTAGGCTACTACTTCATGACTCATACTTTATAGACTGAATTGCTGATAGAATAAATATATTTTACAATAATTTGTACCGACTTTATTAGTTGTTGCACTGAAAAATACAAAATAGGTGCTGGTACTTTTGAAATTGGTGCTTACAACAACAAACTACCAAGGCACAATTTCAAAATTACCTGCGCCAATAGAATTAATATTATTTTGTCTTTTTCAGTGCAAAAACTTATTTGTAAAAAATATTTATTTCAAAAACATTAGTCAGGAAAATTGTTAAAAGTTCACTAATACCCAAGAAGACAGTAGATACTTATCTTATTACCCATGTATAGGCTTAGCTTGTACTTCTTATTTATTATTCAGAGATCTCAAGACATCGCGGAGCTAATATATATATTTCAGACTTTACTGCTTTAACTAGAAAACCGTAACTGAATTTAAATGTTGCCGTCTCATATTTACAATTCTAGAAAAAAAATTGTCCTTCCACATAGCGGAAATATGCATATCATATATTTCAGAATTTAACATTGCAAAACTCGGAAACCGTAAAATGTTCAATTTAAACATTTCTGGTTATGGTCCTATCTTTAAGTTTTTGGAGCCTGCACTCGCGATTTTTGGAGGTAAGGAGATTTCGGATTTGAGTTTTTCTAAATATGGGACCATTTCTCAATTCTCCTCTTTCAAATGAATCAAAAATCGTCTAAATCGGATTACGTTTACTATGCAAAACGCGTCAACAGCCATAAAAAAGCAAACATACAACCGAATTGTATACCTTCTCCTTTTTTTTGAAGTCGGAGTTTTTCATTACTGCTGTTAATAAAATATTTTTTTGTACGACGGGACATTTTAGATTACTTATCACATCTGTTCTTACGACTCTAAGATAGGTTTATCGGTTAGTGAATTTTGACAGATATAAACATTGATATGGTAAATAGGAGGGTTAGATGACATATGTGTTGAAACTGATTTACAAGAATGGCATCATTTCAGGGTAAAATTATTTTATTTTAGGTATTATTTAACTTTCAATGTATTATTTTTAAGAATCTATCATCCTCTACCTCTACTTTGTATATCTTGATAATATAGTCTTATCATTTGGACGTGATGCTCAATCGTGTAACTTGTCATGGTGGCATCAGTGACTGAATAATAAACAACAGGTTAAACAAATGCTTTCAAAACAACATGGCCGCCACAGGCTGCCAACTTCAACCCGTCTCAATTAGAAAACCGTTTATAAGCATCACAGATGGAAAGGGTTTACTGGTTTCAGGCGAGAATGTTCGGAGACCGAGCGCAACAAATTGATTGGCTTAAACCAGTAAACCATCCTTACTGTTCTTGATACTTAATACGCTATTGAATTTTATAGTGCACCAACTAATTAATTTGGTCCTACTTTTTGTGACGAAGCATGCGGACTAGCATGGATTTTGCCTTAATACATACCTACTATGTTTAGAGCCCAACGATGTTTTGAAAGTAGGTAGGTACCTACTTTGAGAGTAGCCCCAAAATTTGAAGATATTAGATTATCCAAATAAGCAACTGTTTATGGAAAATAGAACAACCTCAATTGAAGATGCATAAGAAAATATGAATTTTATCATTCTGTATATTCATTATACATTAGGTATAAGAGAATCCGCAATTTCAGTTTGAGAAGAAATAATTTAAACTACGCATGTTTTTGACAGTTAGGGATTGGTTAGAATACTTGCAAGAACAACTCAGATAATGGGTCGTTCCCGATAATGTAAATCTTATATGTCACTAGGGCGCTTGGTTTGCGGAAAATGTTTAACATGTATTCTTCACTTGAGATATGCTTTACGTAAAAAAAAGTATAACCAACTGGGAAATACGTTGATCCGGTTGCATGTTTGTAATACTCAGTCATTGAAATTTATTTGTTAGAAGAATTTATCACCATTCGCGAGATACAGAAATACGAACTGAACCAACTATATACTAGGATAGTGTAAGATATTTGTATCAAAGAAGACATTGAAGAAGAATACACAAATAATAAATCAGCAATTAAGAGGGCAGCTGATGAAGTTTCATGGGAGAATGTTAAAGAAAAGGAGGAAAGCACTGTGAAGAAGTTGTTATACAAAGAGTGCTCAAAGTATCAGGCTTGGCTATCTAGTAAAATTATCGAGATGTGGAACCTGCATAAAGTCAAAAACCGGCAAGATAGATTAGCCATAAAAATCGAAAAAACTAAATTATAGGCAGAAAAATGCCGACAAATGGAAAGACTTATATGAGGATCATAAAGTAGAGAAGTATGGAGGATTATAAAGCAAATGACAACAAATCAAACTGAAAACATATCCCAAAAAATCAATGTGAAGATAGAGAAGAAGAGGGCTTGTAAACTAGTGTTATCGTCAAGAAAATGTATCCCAAGGATTAGCCACATTGTCTCACTTTTCGAGAAGAGCAACCAAAATGATCTAGGCTGTTATAGAGATTTGTGTATTAAAAGCTCCATGAGTAGGCAGATTGGTAAAGTTATTCAAGCTAAACTAAGAGCGAGCGTTGGACATAAGATCTCGAAAAATCAAAGTGGTTTTGCACTAGATACGTCCTGTATGGATAACTTGTTTATTTTAAAATTGAGAAGAAATGTAAATCAAGAAGTGCCAATAGCTTTTATTTGGTAGCATTAAAGGCTTTTGAGATCGACAGAGCTCTTTTAAAGGTGATAAATGTTATACAAAGGTAACATATCTTATGTGCAAGTCATTTCAAGAATATTGGAGCCAATATATACTTACAAAGGTTTGAAAAAGAGTTGTAGATTGTCCTCCCTAATTATTAATGCATATCTAGAAGTATTGCTGAAATAATGGAAACATCGAGTGTAGAGGGTAAGAGTTCCTTTTAACGATGAGGAAACCCTCTTTAACCTTAATTTTGCTGACGATCAAGTTTCGCAAGATTCTTACAATTTGGAATTTATGATCAGAAGGTTGTCCGATATGTATAAGGACTGGGGTTTACAGGTTAGCCTAAAGAAACCTGAATAGTTGGCTGTAAAAACGGACGCACAATTTGAAGTACTGAATCATGAAGATGTAGGAATTACACAGATATAAAAGTTTAAATATCTTTGAGCAACAATCACAAAGAGTCGATGCGGAAGAGAAGAAACTAGAATCCAGAACTGAAAAAGTGTGATAAAATGTCTCATGGTGGTATCGACATCTCTCTAATAAACGAAGAAGAAACTAGGTCTAACTCTCGAATCTGTTTTGGGCTATGATATTCAACTGTGAACAATGACAGCAGACCTGTAGCGTCTTGTCCAATTGGTCGAAATGGATTATCTGAGAAGAACTGCTGGTTTTTCACGCCTGGAAGAAAGACGTATAATGAAAGCTAGAGATACTGTAATAAAGCGAAGAAAAAAAAGGTACGTTAAATGGTTTGGACATTTATTACGCATGCCTGAAAAGGCCTAGAAAATCATGGAACGGAACAGTGAGAAAAGTAGAGTGGTTATTTTTTGTAATTTCAAACCCCGTTTAGTATATAGTATATTAACGTTTGTATCTATCTGTCTGTCTGTTTGATGCAACGTAGCTTCAAAACGGATGAAGTAATTTTCATTTAGATTTATATGTTCGACAAGTGACTAGTGTGTTGTTAACCAATCTTATAATTAATTGAGAGTGTTGTTGTTTTCTTTTTATCGGAGGTTTGTTAATGTAATAAATTATTATACGAAATTTGGTCACCATAGATGACACTTTGAAATAAGATAATTTAAACAATCCCAGTCAAATCTAACAATCATTGTCATCTAGTATGGAGAGATCAATAAGAAAAAATCCATAGAGCCCATAATCTAAATAAATATCTCAATTACGACCTCACAATACGTGTAGGCGAACAGAAAAATCTCAATCTACACAAATCCAGTTTAAATAATTGGTTTAAACATTACAACATTATTTTTATATTATTATTTATAAAAGAAAACTTGATGTTCTGCCACTGCCTCACACTAGAAGATCCAAGTAATACCAGTATCCAAAATATGGTAAACGGTGTTTGCATATTTTGATTTATTTTATCTCAAGACTGGAACGGGTAATGTATCTGAACTTGTGTTTTGAGGCTATAGTGATTTCTGCCTGTTAGTGTATCCATTTTGTCTATGAGTGCTTGAATTTTTGTGAAAAAATTCTGGATTGAAATGCAAAAATAGTAAGTTTGATGATAATCATAATTATAATATAATTGATAGCTGTAAACCTATTTATTTTCATTTGGTAATTTAGTTTGATAGACAATGTGGTATTCCTCAACTTCACTGTACCTATGCCATTGTAAAATTCTAATCTTCTCTATATTCAAATGTTAAAAAATTATAAATTTGATTCAAAAGCGACTTCCCTCAAACTGGAAATCCTCAAAAATATAAAGGTAGGTACTCATATCTACTTTTTGTTGATAGGTATCTAACATATCCCATTGGAAATGTCTGATAGATTTACAAATTTCTAGCTACAATTGTTTATTGAAGAAAAAAAATATTAACAATAGAATTTTAACAATAGAATTTTATCTAATTGGTTTAAGAAAATACAAAATTATTAAAAAATTCACGGGGATGCTCCAAGTGATTATGCAGCCTAAGTATTGGTATTACATGCTCATATTTTATAACTATCTAAACTCAAGGAAACATTTACCATTGAAAATAATAACAGAATAACTGAACTCCTTATGTTTGATTGTTGACTACTCATCGGTTATGCATATAGAAATTTGATTGCTAAATATTCTAACATTTAATTTGATTTGATAACTGTTTCCTCTATAAACCGCACCTTTATAAACCACTCTAAAATCTTCAACTGTCTGGACAGAGGGACGGATGGACTTGCTGTTATAGCGAAAACAGAAATACAAATTCTCTGCAAAAATCAACTGTTTAACTTTAACGGCTTATAAGATACAGCCCGTAAACAGACAAACGGATGCACGGACGGACGGACGGAATTAGTATTGATTGTTGCAACAGCATCTGAGATACACTTTCTCTGAAAATTTCTGCTCTCAACCTGTTACCATTCATGAGATAGAGCCTGGTGACAGACGCACCGAAGGACAGCAGAGTCTCAGTAATAGGTTCCCATATTTTCACCAATTTGATACGGAACCTTAGAGATTAAATAGAAAAGGTGTTTCTATTCTATTAAAATTTTAAAAATCTCTGTGAAAAATAGATACCGTCGTGTCCAACCATTGCGTCTTCACTGTATATCAAATTGCGTGGCAATGAGAAAATATTCCCCTAAAATCTAATATGATAATGGGTACACATTTTTTACTTGAAAACAACTTGTCAGAAATCTAGCAGAAAATAACAATTAATGATTATGATCAATGATTTGCGCATGGTAAAAGATTCCATCCATATAGTGTCGATAATCTAATAAGAGGCTTTTGATAAGATCCACTGGCAAGCAGATCGACCCTCGGATGTAAATTCAATAAAAAACTGGTCTAACTTGTGGCCGATTTAAGACGTGCCTATATCTTATCTCGAAACCTACGGGGGTTACAAAAAAAATTAAATACAAAAGTTGTTTTTACTAAAATATTATTAATTTTTTTCAATTTTTTCTATTCGTCGCTTTGTTATGTACAAAGTGGTGGACAAAAAATATATTTTTAATGTAACATCCTATACATTATTACATGTTTAAGTTTCAAAGTCAAATTCAACGATAAATATAACGATGGGTCTGTGATGCACCGTTTCGAACTTATTAGCGATCATCTTCAGAATTCAGGTTATGTTTAAACCATCATTTTTGGGTTGCTAATTAACTTTTTAAACTTTTATCAATGTAATATTTTTAAGAAGTGCTGCAAGGAGTTCGCCCGGCAGTAAACTATCCGAATAAAACGAATTACGCCCCAAATGCCACACATCATTTAGATTAGCATATACGATTTTGAAATGGCATATACTACTTGTATTCTTCAAAACGGCGGACATATTGAAAATCTATTTTTGATAATTTTTCGTGTAAGTAATATGCATTAGTAGTTGGTGATAATTTTTTCTTGTCATTTCACGTAGACATTTAGACGTAGAAATGAAATTGTGCAAAGCTTGATATTCTGTTTATAATATGACTGCTTAACAACGCCCTAAAACGGTTGTGAACAAGTAGATAAGGAGCTCATTCCCAGTTTCATATCTCAATAATTTAAATCTTAGGTATCCAATAATATACAGGCTGTCTCATTTAAGAAAATATTTTAATGGACAAAAGTTTAAAAAGTTAATGAGCAACCCAAAAATGATGGTTTAAACATAACCTGAATTATGAAGATGATCGCTAATAAATTCAAAACGGTACATCATAGACCCATACTCCATTTAAATAAATGTTACTTTATTTCACCATCCTGTATATAACAAAGTGACGATTAAAAAAATTAGAAGAAAATTGAGATCATTTTAGTAGAAACAACTTTTGTATTTAAATTTTTATTGTAACCCTCGTAGGTTTCGAGACAAGGTACAGGCCCCTCTTAAACAGGCTACCCTGTACACTTATATTTATGTCATGGAATTTCTTTTGTATTAGGACCAATGTGCTTATTTCCAAATGGAAATGTACCCACAAACTTTGTCTGCGAATTGTTCCACTGTTTTATCAATCAATTGATACTAATCATATTACGACAACCTAAATTGTTATTGTGAAGTTATTACTTATAAAGTGTAGGGAAAGTTATTGAGTTATGACAATATTATTTATATACAGGGTGCTGCAACTCAGGTTCCGCGTCTTCTACATCTCAATTGATTATTGATTGCAGTTGATCATTTTGGAATCTATTTATTTAGGTATTAGTACAATTTTCTACAGAATAAATCCCATCTATAGAAAAGGAATGTAGACAGGAATGGATTTACATCGTGTAAAGTATAAAGCAATTGATAACATTATAAGGAATCATTCATGCAATATAGATATTTAAAACATTCAGTTTTAATAAGTTTTGTTAATCAGTTAAATATTTCCATCTGAGAACATTTGGAATTGGACTTTGTTAACATATTTTGTAATGACGAAAATTTAAGAATGTTTGTGCGCGCTGCTAGACGATAAAATATGCTTTTGAGAAGAGATGCAGATCTTGGAATATGAAAATCTAGTTTTTCTATCTATTTTGTGTTGTGTTTTGTTTTGAATTATTTACATATTACGAGAACCAATGTGACAATCACTAAAGTCATATATATTCAAATATATTTTCCTATCATCAGCGTCAAGCAGACAATTCACATCATTGACATCAACAATATCATTTATAAATATATTGAATATCATTGGACCTAGGTTAGATCCGTGGGGTATGCCCGAAGCTGCAATGTATTCAATTGACTTGAAGCTATAGCCAATGACATATTATTACTGAATTAATTTATTGATAATATTCCGTGGTCAAGTCGGAGAAGAACTCTTATAAAACCAAAATTTCTTAGATACATTTCCAGAAATCAATTCTGCAGTTTCCGTTTATCTGGATAATATTTTCATTTTCCAAATATCAAGATTGTTTTCTAAGATATTTGCTCGATTTTATGCCACGGCCAGAGAATAGGTACATGCATGGGAATAAAGAATTTATATAAAGAATAGGAAAAGTGAAATTTTTTACTTTCTTACGCTGTATAAGGAAAGTATTTTAATCGTGAGAAATTTTCGGTATCGATATTTTTACAATTGTTGACGTTCTAGAGTTTTCTAAGACTAATAAACATATTTTCAGCCAATGGTCTATCTGTCTGTCCGTCTGTTTGTCTGTCTGTGACAGTATTATCTCGGGAACGGATCGGTGTATTTTGATGCTTTCTTTTTTATTTTGTTTGGTACCAATATCACACGCCGGTGGCACTGAATGAGAATCCTGTATACACAGGGTGTTGAGTTACAGCCAATAACGTGATTTGCTCAAGACTATAGCGCGAAAACGGGTCTAAGGATTTTGATTAAACTTTCCTAAAGTATTCTTCTGAGAGCCCTTTACTACCCGCATATAGCGCCATCTCTGAGAAAAAGCAAAAAAGTTATGCTTGCACATGTTTCTTCAGATTCTGGCTAAACGTTTCATCTTGGGAAAAAATGTTACATGAACATTGTTGTTTGTTTTGACATGCTGAAAAAAATGAGTGGTAGCACGATTTGACCATATGATTTTTACTGTACTACCGCTATTATCATTATTATTCATCTTGCAAAAAATGTAATATGACTTGTTCGTTTTGATCAGACGATTTTTTTTAATGGAATTTGCCTGCGTGCTGGAAAGTCGTGTGAGTGGACACACCAGATTTTTTAGCTTTCATTTGCAAATAGAAACATGACTTTTCAATAAACACTAAAGTCATTAACTTACAAGCCGAACATAGTAGGTATTTACTACTATTTTTCAAAATAAAGTCTCGAATGGTTGATAACACAGGTTTTCTGCATATAACTTTGTGTTCGGCAAAAATGTGTGATTAGAAAAATGTTTGTTTCTTTAATTTCTCTCATAGAAATATAGAGGGAGTGAAAGGCAAACACCAATGGTCATGTAGCATTTTTTTTTCGTAAGATGAAACGTTTAGGCAGAATCTGAAGAAACATGTGGAAAATACGAAAATTTATTCAAGCATTTTCTCAGAGATGGCGCTATATGTGGGTGGTAAAGGGCTCTCAGAAGAATACTTTAGGCACGTTTAATCACAATCCTTAGAGCCGTTTTCGCGCTATAGTCTTGAGCAAATCACGTTTTTTGGCTATAGCTCAGCACCCAGTGTATACATGATTCTCATTCAGTGCCACCCTCGAGTGATATTGGTACCAAACAAAATAGAACAAAGATAGCAAAAAAATACACCGATCCGTTCCCGAGATAATGCTGTCACAAACAGACAGACAGACAGACAGACCAATGGCTGAAAATATGTTTATTAGACTTAGAAATCTCTGAAACGTCAACATTTGTAAAAATCTCGATACCGAGAATCTCCCACGATTACAATACTTTCCTTATACAGCTACTATAGTAGCGTAGGAAAGTAAAAATACTAACAAACAACCGGAGCTTAGATGCAGGTCCCTGTATGTAAGATTATTGAATGATGTAAGGAATATACATGATAGTCCATGAGCTCTCTGTAAGTTAATCGTATGAATTTGTGGGAACGAGGCGACACTGTTGAAAATGTCTTATTTTGCCTTGATGGATGGTAGTCTCAAAAGGTAACTGACAATAATATATCGTTAGCCTAATTTGCTTACTGATGAGAATACTCATACCGTAATTCAAAAAACATTGAGCAATATCTCAGACATAAGAAACTATAATTAAACAATATACACTCGATACTCTAAAGAAGTACATGAAATATGAAATACTATTTTTGACCGACGAACCCTTCCTGAGGATGTATACAAATCGACTGTCTCCTTATTATTTTTTTTGCGCGCTTTGTATATGAACTTTTACCCAAATTCAAATCTTGATATTTTTGGAAAGGAGAGAGATTTCGAGTTGTGGTACTCGGGATGTTCTTAACCAACTCTTTGAGAACACGTGCAGTGTTTGCGCGGTATATTTTTTTTATTTATGCCCCTATACAGGGTGAGCAAAGGAAGTCTTGTTTTTTATCAATGTTTGGAGCTATCTTGGATTCTCAATTTTGGATCTTAGAAATTTTTATATACATCTTTTTGATCTTTGGACTATCCTTAAGAAAGGAATTTCTAAATTTTTTCCTAAGTTGGCTATAACTCAAATTATGAGATGTTTAAAAAAGGGTTACATTTATCCCTTGAAAAGGGACTGTTTCGGGGTCTCTTTTGAGAATGGGTATTTTTTATCATAATGTTGCAGAAAGTGGAATTTCTTGCGCCTGAGAAAAAATTGAAGCACTCATTGAACGTTATTGCCTCCAGTGGCGTGCAGTAAAAATTGTTACTTTGACATTATGTAATTTAAACCGAATTTATAAATTATAATATGCAATTAAACAGCCCTATGAACAAATCCATGTTTCCAATCTTAATGTAGTGGTGTAGTTTTATTCATCTTCTATCTGGATTTTCTTATCTTTCTCATTCAGCATTGGCGTACGCGTCATCATTGGAGAATATGTTTTCCCATCGGTAGGTAGTAGACTCTAATAAATTTGTAAACAACATCAAACAATTAATTGATCAACATTAATAATATGTATAACATTTTAGAAAGCAAAACTTTGAAAACCAGTTAAATACCTAAATAACAATGACAAAAACCACCTTTTTACAAAACAGCAACAGTTATTTTAAAAAATATTGTTAGTACCTTGTAGAGACACCCCGCACATCGATTACAGTAACGTCTGGCATCTTCGTGGCACACTTTGAAGAAGGTTATTAATACAGTCTTGGGATACGTTTTTCCATTCTTCCTGAATGGCCCTTCCATTGTTTGAGAAGCATTTTGTCGTGACCGCACTGCAAATTTTAGCCGAGACCACACATGCTCAATTCTGTTTACGTCTGGAGAATTTGATGTCAGAGGCAATAATGTAGCATTATTTTGTGCCAAAAAAAGTATAACTGTACGAGCACTGTGCGGCATGGCATTATCATCGATGAAGACAAAATCCTCTCCAACATCTTATGCGAAATGTACCACAATATTGTTAAAAATGTTGTCCCTATAAACTGCAGCATTGACTGTCTTGTTTCAAATAAAAATTTCGGTTTTGTTATTGTGCATAACCCCAGCCCAAACGCCTCTTGTGGAGCCATGTCTTCTTCATTGTATCATTTAAAATAACTGTCGCTGCTATGTAAAAAGTTTGTTTTTGTCATTGCTATTTAGGGATTTAACTGGTTTTCATATTTTTGTTTTCTAAAGTGTTATACATGTTGTAAATGTTAATCAATTAATTCTTTCATGTTGTTTAAAAATTTAATAGAGTTTATTACCTATTGGAAAACATCTTCTCCAATGAAGACGCGGACGCCAATGCTGAATGATAAAGATAAGAAACTCCTGATAAAATATGAATAGCAGTGTTGGCCACTGGCTACTGGCCACTTGAATACACACCTATATTGAGTAGTAATTTGGATTTCTTCATTAAGCTGTCAAATTGCATAGTATAATTTATAAATTTGGATTAAATTACAAAATGTCAAAGTAGCAAATTTTTACAGCACGCAACTGGAGACCATGAAGTTCAATGAGTGCTTCAATCTGCTCTTGGGCGCAAGAAATTCCACTTTGTGCAACAGTATAAGAAAAAATATCCATTTTCAAGAGAAAACCTTTTTTAAAAATTCCATAATTTGAGTTATAGCCAAATTTTGAAAAATTTTTAAATTTATATTTTCAAGTATAGCCAAAGATCAAAAAGATAAATATAAAAATTTCCAAGATAAAAATTTTTGACTTTGAAACAGCCCCAAACTATGATAAAAAAACATGACTTCCTTTGCTCACCCTGTATAAGTGGATAAATAAAAAATATATATCGGTCGAACACCGCAAGTGTTCGCAAAGAGTTGGTCAAAAACTTCCTGAGTACCGCAACTCGATATCTCTTTTCATTCCGAATATATCGAGATTTGAGTTTGGTTGAAAATCTCCATGTTGTCAAGCACCTGTCCACCAGTTTCGTAAACGTACTCCGATTTTGATGATTTTTATTTCATTTGAAAGAGGAGACTTGAGAAATGGTCCCATATTCGTAAAATCGTAAATCTCGAATCCGAAATCTCCTTCAAAAATTCCCTTCAAAAAAATTTGGTGATCGAAACGAATCGAAAATCTGAGGAGGCAGATTTAGAGATAGGACAAATCTGGAAACGTTTAAATTGAACATTTTTTCAAAATAGTTAAGGTTTTCGAGTTACATTGATGTTATAATCTCAAATATGTGTATTTTCACTATGTGGATAGGGTGATTTCTTTAGAAAATTGAAAATCTGAGGATACCACATCAAAGGCCAGATTATTTGTAGCAACATTTATAATAAACATGTTTTCCTTAGATTTATGGTTTTCGAGTTACAGCGGTGGTAAAATGGTTAAATCTAAAATACTTATGTGTATTTCCGCCGCGATGTTCTGAAATCTCTACATAATGACATGTACAAGCATAGAATGTACGTGGGTAATAGGATAGGTACTATCCTCTTTGGTATTAGTGAACGTTCAACGAATTTCGTGACTAATTTTACACTCGAAAGTAGAGAAATAATGAAATAACATTAATTCTATTGGTTCTGGTACTTTTGAAGTTGGTCTTATTTTTCTCTGTGACCGCATTATTCTTTAAATGGAATACAAAAAATCTCTTTACATATTAATATAGGTATAGATTGCAACAACACATATACCTATATGTGTTAGGATAGATCCCAAAAATAGACCTACAAGTACAATTTCACCAAAGCAGCCAATCTTGTTGACAAATCACGTCTCGTGTTTGAAAACACAAGTCTTTATGTTTTATTATTTTCGTTGTTGTATTGTATATTATTTGCAAGCTAACGGTTCTAGAAGCCAAAAAGTAATAACCTAAAAACTATATATAGGTACATATCGTGTTTTTAGGCGCGCAATTATGGTTTTGTCTAACAAGTGGGAAAAATACCGCATTGATGATTCGATATGACATATTGAATTTCTTTAGAATATAGGTAAGTACCAGGTGAATCAGTTTGACATTCTCTCTTTTATTTCAACAAAAAAAAGTACATATTGCAAATCTTATTCATTTTTATATTCTTGCAGGCCTCTCTTATCTAGAATTCACCAATATGGCAAAATTGTACACTTTTTCGAAATAAAAAATAGAATATGATAAAATAGACTGGCGCTCTTTTAATTACTTAATTGCATCATCATCATACATTTCTTAATTCTTCCCACACTCTAATAATCATGAAATTATATCTACGAGGACATTCGTCAAAACTGCAATAACATAATATTTTTTTGTAGGTCTCTCTTTTTTATATTACATAAAGTAAATAATCACTATTATTTTCTCAAACTAGTTGAATAAATTACTTAATTTTATCTAATGGTGCGAAATTCTTGGCAAAAATCATTCTCATGAGAAGAGTTAATAAACCAGATTCTCTAAATCTTTAAATTTTCTCATGTTTTTTATATAGATGGATGTAGAATAGAGAGGCCTACAGAATATGTTATACGTTATCTGAAGAAAAAAAAAATAGTTAGGTACTATCGCAGCTTTGACTTTTGTCATCGTAGGAATAATTTGTTGACTGCATTCAATATAGAACTGAATTACGTGATATAATCTTTCAACTAAATAAATTGTTGTTGCAATACTTCATCGAAAAAAAATCTGATTTTTTTAAGATGTGCAGTTGTCCACCAATAGAATTAATATTAATTTGTTTTTCAGTGCCCTTATTACTAATAAAGATAATACGTTGCTTATATACAATTAAGAGATTTCAAAACATTGCGGAAATAATACTTATCTGTTACCCATGTATATTATTTGTTTGTGAAATCTTATGATCCAGAAATCTGAAAACATCGCGGTAAAAATAGAAATATCTCACATTTTACAACTTTAACTCGGAAACCATAACCGTTTTTGACAAATATCCAATTCAATTGTTGTTACATATTTTCTGTTTTTTAATTTGGCCGTCTCATATTTTCAATTTTCGAAAAAATGTCCCCACCAAATAGCGGAAACGCACATATTTCACACATTCCTACTGCTGTAACTCGGATATCTATATTTCTTTTTTCAAAATATCCAATTTAAATTTTTGGGAAAAATTCACCCTACCACCACCTTTGGGGGAAGTTTTTGAGGGGAAGGGCATGTCTAATATTGATTTTTTTTATTGAGACCGTCTCTCAATACTCCTCTTTCAAATGAAAGAAATCATCAAAATCGGAGCACGTTTACTATGCAAAAGGCGCGGTCATCCATAAAAAAATACAGACAAACAGTCGAATTGTATACCTCCTCTGTTTGCTTCGTCGATTGACTAACATTTCTTATATATCTTTAATCTCAATTTTATAGTAAAAGACATATTCGAAATAAGAACGTAAACTCTTAATGCAATTGTGAATAGGTAGCACCAAGCTGTCGGTAGTGTTCTCTGGCACCAAGAGGTACTTATCTATGTTTATGCTTAGCAACCATCTAAACGGTGACAGTGACAGTCAGTTGGAAAAAGGAAATTTAAACATAATGAAGATGCAGTATCAGATCACATAGATTCACAAAGTAGTGTTCTCTGCGCACAAAATGTTTTTCCTCACGTAGAAAATAAACGTGGAACCACGTGGAACGTTCAGGGATACTGTCAATGGGACCGATTCCTAATAGGTACTCCTCTTTCAAACGAAAAAAAGTAATCGTCAAAATCGGGGCAAAAACAATGCAGACAGAGTCGAATTTTATACCCTCCTCCGGTTGGGTTATTGGTCAAAAATTGTATTTTTCAATGTGCTATTTAATTCTGTAAGATCCAGAGCCTGAAAAATAAGTATAGATATTTTATTCCTTTGTTTTGTACTTCAGCGAAGCGGGTGACAGTGGCTAGTACTAACCATATGATTGATATGTCTTTGCAGTGGCTCTAGATTCTCAAATTCTTTTAATTATTATTATTATACCGGTTAATGATTTATTCTACTTTTTGCTCTCACCTGGAATTAATATAAACCTATATCGTTCCAATGAAATTTATGTATCTATATTTTTTTAAAAAACGCTCGGAACTGTCGATTTTTATTTCCCAATGCAATTTTTTATGGTAAGTTCATGTATCCCAAAAATACGTTACGACCATCAACTTATTTTTTTTTTCGAATGAGAACATCTATTTCTTATTATTTTTAAAATCTTGCTCCGAATTTCAAGTATATTTCATGTTCCATGTCCTATATACCTAAACTCAATAGATATCGAACAAAATATTTTTTACAAAAAAATTGGACCGACGTTATTAGTTAGTACACTGAAAAATATAAAATAATATTAATTCTATTGGTGCTGTTACTTTTGAAGTTGTGCAGTTGTAGTTAGATTGACAACTTTTGGCACCAACTTCACAAGTACCAGCACCAATAGGATTAATTTTATTTTATATTTTTCAGTGCACCAACTAACGACGTAGGTCCAATTTTTTTGTAAAAAATATTTATTTCACACTTTTGAGTGTAACATTAGTCACGAAAATCGTTTAACGTTCACTAACACCAATGAAGATAGTACTTATCCTATCACCCACGTATATTCTTTGCTTGTAGTTGTTATTATTGAGATCTCAAAACATCGTTGCGGAAATACGCTCAAGTATTTTAGATGTTACCATTTTAACACTGATTTACTCGAAAACCGTAACTAAGACTTAAAAATTAAGTGTTTTCATTTGAAAAAATTAAGTTGATGACTTATTTTTTGGCTTCACTGCTATCATAAATTTATCATCAAAATCATCGCATTATAAATAGAAATTGATGGGTCTTGGTGTTTCTACGACAAATGGACGGTTGAATTTAGTAATTAATTCAGGGACGCACTGTATGCAATGGAAACTTTCTCATTATAAAATTCAACAATCTGAATAATTTCCATTCAGAGACTCTAATTTGTGAAAATTAAAATAATTGCATATCGATGCTCTTCATCCATACAGGGTGATCTAAAATTTATTAAATTGTATTTTCTCTATATTTCTAGTTTTGGTGTTGACTCCAGAAAAATAGAAAATAATCAAGATGGAAGGAATGAATTCAACTGCAGAAATACTACGCAGAGGTGAGTTTTTATTTATTATTTAGTCTCGGCCAAGTTTGCATGAACATGAACCATTTCAAGCCACTTTTAACCCCCCACCATAACTTAATTAATAATATCCCAGTAAAGAACACAAATGTGTAGAGTGCCAAATTGATAAATTGATAGATAAATATTGTTTACCAAAAATTGGAGCCACTCTATTAGTTGGTGCACTGAAAAATACAAAAAATATTAATTTATTTTAAAGTTGTCCAATTATAGTTAGATAAACGACTTTTGGCACTAACTTCAAAAGTACCAACACCAATTGAAGTAATATTATTTTGTATTTTCAGTGCACCAATTAATAAAGTCGGCCCAATTTTTGATAAAAAATATTTACTTCACACTTTTGAGTGTAACATCAGTCAGGAAAATCATTGAACGTTCGGTAATAGGTACCAAAGAAGATAGTACTTATCCTATTACCCATGTGTATATTCTTTGCTTGTACTTGTTTTTATTCAAAGATCTCAAAACGTCGCTGCGGAAATTCACATATTTTAGACATTACCAATGCTGTAGTCGAAAACCGTAGCTTTTTTGAAAAATGTCCAATTTAAATGTTGCTACTTATAACCGCGTGTTTAATTTGCCCGCCTCAAATTTTCAATTTTTGCAAAAATTTGCCCCCGGCCACATAGCGGAAATACACATATCTACATATTGCAGTCCTTACCATTGCTGTAACTCGAGAACCGTAGCTTGTTTGAAAAAATGTTCCATATGAACGTTTCCGGATAAGATTTTATCTTTGATTCTGCCTTCTCAGATTTTCGATTTTCCAGAAAAATTGCTCCCTCAACCCACTTCGGGGGCCGTTTTTAGAGGAAAGGAGATTTTAGATTTGATTTTTTATAAAATGGATCCATTTCTCAACTAAAATGAATCACAAATCATCAAAATCGGAGCATTTTTACTTTGCAAAACACGCGAAAAGTTTTACATAAAAAAAGAAAACAGACAACCGAATTTTATGTATACCACAACTTTTATTGCGAGTCGCTCAAAAGGGGTAGTGCTGGGATAACGGCTTCCCTAATAAAAAATGTGAGACCTAAGTGGATACCAAGCACTTTCGAATTTCCATAGATCATAATTTCCTAACATGCATGCATAACGTTTTTAGTTGCCTTAGAAGATTTTTTTATGTTCTTTGCTACTCAATGGTGTGACTTGGCAAGATTTTACGCACCACATTCAATCTTCTAGTTTGGCAACAACTTAATCCACTCGCACTATGGAGTAGCAAAGAATATGACAAATTCTCTTTCAAGGCTACTGAAGAACATTATTATGCCTGTCAGGAGCTATAATTTAAGAAAATTCGAATGAACTTGGTATCCAGTTAGATCTTACATTTATTATTAGCGAATCCGATATCTAATGATAAAGGATTTTTGTGAAGAAGCTTTCCTTCTTTCACATTTACGTTTTCTGTTGGGATTGTATTTTCATAAAAAACAAATATTGAGATTTATTTATGTATTCATTGATCAAACACTTAAACTCGATTCCTAATCAAATTGTCCCACTGTCTGGCCATTAAATATGATAAAAGCTTTTATGACTCATTGATTTGAGGTATTGAATGTTTTTTTCATGGGTAAATACGTTATTTTTCATGACGTGAATGAATTTGTATATGAGTTTTTATCCGTTAACACTGCTAATGTATATTGTCGATAATTCAAATACATTATCGCAAAATTATGCTAATGAGTGATAGGAAATGGTCTACTACGAAATGATATATCGAATTTATTGGTTCCGTATTAAAAAAATATCTTGACATTGGTTTGCTTGCGTAATATATATGATCGACGCACCCAAACGGAGTAGGTATACAAATCGACTGTGTGTGTTTTCTCGGAATCTCTTCTCCTTCCTTACGAAAGTTGGTGGAAGGGGTAAATGTTTTCGAAAATCGAAAATTTGAGATTGCAGAACTAAAGATAAGAAAATATCCGGAAATGTTTAAATGGATAATTTTTTTAAAAGAGTAACGGTTTTTGAGTTTCAGCGATGTTAAAATTTAAAATATGTAAATTTTCGCTATGTGAAAGACGCAAATTCATTTGAAAATTGACAAACTGAGAATGGCTACTTGATAACCATATTTTTTGTAGCAATATTTATATTGACCATTTTTTCCATGGAGTTATAGTTTTCGAGTTACAGCTGTGGTAAAGTCTATAATAGGCATATTTCCGAGACGATGTCTTTAGATATTTAAATAATAACAAAAAAAATACAAGCAAAGTATACTTGGTAATAGTATACGTATAAGTTCATCGATTTGCGTGACTAATATAACACTCAAAAGTGTGAAATAAATATTTAGAAAAATGGACCGACGTTGTCAGTTGCTGCTCTGAAAATTACAAAATAATATTAATTCTATTGGTGCTGGCTTCAATTGAAACACAATTTTGTGTAGAGGATTCAAATAAGCTTGAGTTACAGAATATTTTGACGAAGCTTTTAAGGTGCATTTAAAACAGAAATCGAGTTCATAATGATCCAAATGAAATGAAACTGAAAACCGATGATCATTTCCGAAATAAACAACTCTCTTGATTTACGTCCAAATATTATGGGCTATAAAAAGTAAAGCTCAAAAACTTTTTCATCAAATTCGGTTAACCCTGTATGATAAAAAAATAATAAAAAACGAGTTCAATGAATTTGAGTCAGATTTATTCCGTTGATTTGCACGTCACTGTATAATCGCTGAGCTATTAAATGGGTCATCATATTAGAAAATTATTGGATAATTAATATTATGAATATTTTGTCTGCTTTTGTTGTTAGTTTTTCGAATCTGGGTGCAAATCTTCTTCAACTAAACAAATTTCTCTTCATTTCGTAATTATTACTTTCACATTCAATTTTTACCCACAAAAGTGACGAATAAAATAAATATCTATTACACGATCATCACACATATTGACCAAATTTATTATCTTCTTACGATTATGTTCTCTTTATAGTATATTACGTATACTTTCTTCCATCTGAGAGATATGCAATCAACAAGTTGTTTACTAATATAATCTCATAATAATAATTATTATAAGATCCCTCTGACCCAGTTCTTGATTGAACCGTTAGCGGCAATTGCGACAACAACTCATTGAATGTAGCTAACTAAATCATATATTTATTATGTATATCCACTATTTCCATCAAATAACCCTATCGCTTATCCAATTACAGGCAATTTTGTAGATTAATCTGACAATATGCTGGATGAAAAAGTTTGTTTGCGTCTTTCTATATATGTGTGTCCAAGATAAGGATGTCTATCATTGGGATCTCAGAAACGAGAAACGATACGGAGATGGTTAAATTAGAGAAATCTGCGTTACTTGAGGGTTAATAACAGGCTGTTAAGAAAACCGACAAATTCCTCTTACTTCCAAAGAATGTCAATAAACCGAAATTTGTCATGTTATTTACCGAGATTTAAAGAAACAAACGAAATTTTCTCATTGTCACTTTTTGAGCTCTACAAGATAACGTTGAGAGTTTTTCAGCACCATGTTTCGTTTGAGAGAAATCATCAACTTTATTTTTTTATATGGTCCTTAAAAAAATAGACCCTGTATTAAACAGCATTGTTTATTACGAATACAACGATGTATGGCACAATATTGTTCGACATTATTTAAATTAGAGAAAAAGGGTTTTTAATCAATTTCGAAAGTAGTAGTAGGCGCTGAAATGATGGCGCTGAGAAAATGTCAAAATGATTCTATTGACATATTAGTACATATCATTATTGAATTTTGTTGCTGTATCTTGTTGCTACTGATTTTTATAAAATAGCACATGTTTTTTCACCTGAGGAAAAGTTTGATATCACCAAATGTTATTTATATCTAATGCTATAGTAATGCCGTTGAAGCTGAGCCTATGTATTTGAATAACTACCCAGTAAGAAGACAACTCAACACAAAAATTTTCGGACGCTTAAATGGTGCGATTATGGGTCCATTTTTATCCAGAAATAAGCCCTTCAATGAAGAAAGAGAAAATAAGGTATTGTTAGCTGTAACTGAAAATCCGGAAATATCACAAATTGACCATACAACTGGAACCTACTGCTCATTTTATATTGAGAAAACAGAAATTTCACCCGTACAAATTTAGAATTTTACAAGGGCTCAGACTTGATGATGAGGAAGTGTCAGGATAATGAAAACATTCCCCATACGATTATCTGGTCGGACGAGAGTATTGTAACGAATAATGGAATCTTTAACACACGAAATATTCACTATTGATCATGAGATAATCTCCGAGTACACCGAACAGCTAGACATCAACATCGTTTTGGTTTTAATATGTGGGTGAGGATTTTTGGAGCACGTTTAATAGGCCCTTTTTACATTGATTCTCTTACCTCGGAGAATTATCTCAACTTATTGAAGAACGGTTTGAAAGAAGCCTTGAACAACTAATCGATTGCAGAGATTAGAAGCTGTTGGTTTCAACAGGATGGAGCACCAACGCACAAAGCTGTAATCGTGAGCTAGTAAATATCAGACAGATTTCCGAGAAGATGGATAGGTACCTAATCAACAGGCGCAACAACAAAATTCAATGATGATATGTACTAATATGTCAATAGAATTATTTTGACATTTTCTCAGCGCCACCATTTCAGCGCCTACTACACCAAAACATTCGAAATTTAATAAAAACCCTTTTTCCCTAATTTAAATAATGTAGAATCATATTGTGCCACACATCGTTGTATTCGTAATAAAAAATGCTGTTTAATATAGAGTGTATATTCTACGGACCATAGAAAAGAATAAAGTTGATGATGATTTCTCCGAAACGAAATGTCGTACTGGAAAACTCTCAACGTTTGTGTGTTGAATTCAAAAAGTGGCAACCAGAAAATTTCTTTTGTTTCTCTATATCTTGGTAAATAACATGAAAAAAAAATTGTTGACATACTAAAATCACTGGGGCACATACGTCTAAAGTGTTAGTAGCATTTCCGGTTATACCGGAAACAGATGTCAACTTTGTTATTTTTAATGGAATAACCTGTATATTACCACATTTTTAGATTCTTTCCAAATTTTTAAGAACATTTTATGAATATTGTCCTATACGAAAGTCTAACTGTTTTTGACATATTTAAAATTTTATGTCAATAATTAGATTTGAATTCCAAAACATAATTATCAATATTGCCTATGAGGAAGCCTTTAATATTTAATTTGGATTGATTTTCTTGTAGAAGAACATCTATTTTATCAGTGTTTTCACGATAATAATTTCTACAGAATGATCAAAAAAGAAATTTGAAAACTAGATAAAAAAACTTCAAAAGCCTTTTTTTAATGGAACCCCCCGTTTTTTATTCTTTCATTGAATTAAGCAGCAAAATAAGGGAATCTTTGTATAAGGTTGTCTATACCGAAAATTAGTATTTTTTTAAAATAATTGACAATTTACATTTCTCTATGAAAAAATGCTACACATCTTTAAAGTTGTGTTAGAAGTGGGCCATGATTGTATTAGAAAATAATAATAAACGTCAAACAAGCTTTAAAAAAGTCAATATCATACTTTTAATTTTTTATTTTTAGTGACTTTAACTTCGAACGACCAAATCATATTATCCAAAACGGAAGGATTTTCTTGCTAACGAAAATCAATCTCTTTCATATGCTAAGCTATCGAAAATGCGTGTGGATGAAATTTGTGCTTTCATAAAATCCTTAGAACTGCTGCCTTAGTTTACTAATTCGCAAGCTACTTGTCTTGTAGAATTTGCTGGATATGCGGCAAAATATACCCAAATTGCAGTTTCAAAATTTTCATTGTTAACAACTTGTTTATTTCTATGTTCTTTATGTTTTAAAGTCCCAAAGTACTTGAAGTTTTCTATAACGTTTTTGACAGATTTTGGTGTTGGTTGCCGTTTCTGTGGGTATCGCATAACGAATCTATAATATGTTTTTAAAATAACTTTATCAAATTGTCCTTAAGTAATACCTAAATAAATTCAAATAATGTTTATTAGTATAATTGAGTCTTCTCGGCACGATTCTTATTATTTATTTCCTATTGCAATCATGGCCCACTTCTAACACAGCTTTAAAGATGTGTAGCATTTTAATATTTTATATTTGCTGTTGATTGAGTACACGTTTATTTATCTATACATACTTATCCTATATAGTATTTATTATTATTATTATTATTATTTTGGTTAATTGGGAAAAAGTTGAATATATTTTATATAGTAGAAGTGTGTCATTGGCCAATTGGCTAGAAATGAGTAGATTAAAATAATCAATATTGAACTATTATTAATTTTATTTTCAAACTTTTAAAGCAACGAAAATAAATACCCAAACTATCAGTGACAATGAAGTAAACGATATAAATAATCTTAGTTATGTGCACGTCGGGACTGTCGTGTTGTTTTATATCAATTTTATTAAATTCATTGAAATATCATGGACTTACGGAGAACAAGATTATTTACTGCATAAATTCCGTGTTTTGAGAGGACCTTTCCAAGAAAGGTCCTCTCAAAAGAAGCTTATTAATTTCAAGCCGAAGTTTTTTAATAGGAGCTATTATTTCTTCATTTCGCATCACATCTTTTTTAAGCAAAGACACAAAGAAATGACAATGACGAGGAATTATCAAGACCTTTTCGACAGTCCTGAATTAAAATACAGTTTTGCCACTTCGTGAGCTGTGATTGATATGACAATCTCCAAAATGCACTTCGCACATAGCCAATAGATACATATATCAATTGAATACATTTTTTGAAGTCATAAAATGCATGAATTTATTATATTCATTACACAACAATTGGAGAAAGCTCTGGACCATGAGGAAGCACATTTAGACTACAAAATAGTTATCTGCTTTGCTAGGTATAGAAAGTAAAAATTTAGATTATAGAAAAATTATGAATTTTATCGCAATACCAACATTTACAATACTCAAACCTGGTGACTCTATTATCTGAAAGAGAAGAGGGGAAAATGATCATACAGTTGTTTCAGCTCATGGTCTATAAACTGAGTTTCAGCTAACTCTTGAAATACTTGACAGGAGCTGGTTACTGAACTGGTCGACTGTCATGACTATCTCTCTTTCTAGGTCACTGTAATATCCGTATATCTCGAAATATATAAAATGTTTTGAACGTTGACTGTGTCAGAAGACTATCATAACCAATTAAACAGATAATCAGCTGATTCTAATCAGTTTCGATTTGAAAACGTAGGAAACTTCAGGCATACCAATTCACTGATGATGTAATACAAAAGGTTACTTAAATTGACTAAGTATATTTATTGACCGACGAACCAAACAATTGAGAATTGGTCCCATGGAAAAAAAATCGCAATTCCACATATCCTTCCCTTCAAAAACTTTTTCTAAAGGAGGTGGTTGGGGATTTTTTTTCGAAAGATAAAAAATTGAGACGACAGAGTTAAAGAGGATTCCATATCCGGGAAAGTTTAAATTGGACATTTTTCATAAAAAAATTGGTTCTGGCACTTTTCAAGATGGTGTCATTGTAACATTAGTCATCAAAATCATTCAATGTTCACCAAAGACGATAATACGTTTCTTATATTTATTCAGAGATTTCAAAGCATCGCAGAAATACACATATTTCCGACCTTACCACTGCTGTAGCTCAGAAACCGAATATTTTTGTTGGAAAATGTCTTCTTTAAATGCTGCTACATATAATCTCTTCTTTAATTTGGGCTTCTGAAATTTTCAATTTTAGAGAAAAAATTGCCCTCACCACATAGCTGAAATACACATAATTAAAGTTTTACCAGCCTTGTAACTCTGAAACCTTTGTTGTTTTTTTGAAAAATGTCCAATTTAAACGTTGCTGGATATGGTCTATTCTTTAGTTTTTTCGTCTCTAATTTTCGTTTTCCGAAAAAAAATGCCCCCCTCCACCCCATTTGGAAGAAACTTTTGGGTGAAAGACATGTTCAATGTCGGTTTCTTATTCAATGATACAATCGGAGCACGTTTAGGACAAACAGTCGAATTGTATGCCTCCTCAGTTTGGTTTGTCGATCAAAAACGAAGCTAGCAACGTAAGTTTTCAGAACATAAATACGTATAGTTGTCGCAAGAATTCTCACACTGAAGCACCTTGTATAACATGGCTCCACCAACCTAATGCGCCGTCATAAATCGGACAATACAAAGACATTGCCTGTGGAAGGCCAAAATGTGAAAATATTTACCGGCACGTTTCCCTTTTAGATTTAATTGAAACTTATTGGAACATTTTTCCTCTTATTCTATGCTAAATTGTTTATCTTCATATGCTACAGAACACGGGTGTGTCTTGGAAAATATATATGAAAATAAAATATAGAGGTACCACCTTGTCATTTGCCGTTATCTTATCACAAAAATATATTCTTATTATTTTACATAAATCAAGAAGAACAACAAAAAAAGATTTGAAAGTCATCGGTTACTCAACCACCATTAAATAGAATCAATAGGTACTTGCACTTCGCTCGACAACAAGTTGACTCAAACCGAATATAATGGTCAATATCTTACTGATTTTGGAGCCTTTTTAAAAACTATATGTTCATATATTATATCTCATTTTAAACGAAAAAAAAGGAATTTATTGAGATAATAAAATACAGTGTGTTTCATTGAAAAAAATCATATGTTTGAGTCGTATATCCATTACCATAACCCGAAAAAATAATTGCGTGCACCATTTGATTCTGCATAAAATTCTCTGTGGGATAAGTTTTCAATTCGACATTATCGCAGAGAAACTTCGTACATCTGCGGGAATTTCAGAAAGTGTGAATTTTCAAAAACGCCCTGTAACTTATGAACAAGAGAAGTTAGGCAAAATCTGACTAGGCCATCTAGAGTTTCACAAAAAAGTGACACAGAACCGCGAAAACCGCAAGGTTCTATGTTCAACTACAATCGAGATACCTGGCTGTCTCAACCAAAATGAAATGCACTGTATTCATAATTACTTTCCTACGCTACTATAAGTAGCTGTATAAGGAAAGTATTGTAATCGTGTGAAATTTTCGTATCGAGATTTTTACAAATGTTGACGTTTCAGAGTTTTCTAAGTCTTATAAACATATTTTCAGCCATTGGTCTGTCTGTCTGTCCGTCTGTCTGTGACAGCATTATCTCAGGAACGGATCGGTGGATTTTGTTGCGTTCTTTTTTATTTTGTTTGGTACCAATATCACTCTCCGGTGTCACTGAATGAGAATCCTGTATACACTGGGTATTGAGCTATAGCCAAATATCGTGATTTGCTGAAGACTATACCGCAAAAATGGCTCTAAGGATTTTGATTAAGCTTGCCTTAAGTATTCTTCTGAGAGCCCTTTACCACCCACATATCGTGCCATCTCGGAGAAAAGCACAAAAAAAGTTATGCTTGAATAAAGTTCCGTATTTTCCACATGTTCCTTCAGATTCTGGCTAAACGTTTCATCTTGCGAAAAAATGTTACATGACCATTGTTGTTTGTCTTGACATGCTGAAAAAAATAAGTGGTAGCACGATTTGACCAGAGGATTTTTACTTTACTACCGCTATTATCGTCGCTATGTAAGGAGAGTATTGTAATATTGAAAAATTTTTCATTCACTGGAATTTGCCTGCAAGCGGTAGGAAAGTCGTGTGAGTGGACACACCAGATTTTTTTTGAGTATTCATTTGCGTTTTATTACGTCATAAAATTAATATCTAGTAGAAGTTTCGAAACGGCCCAGGTGGCGTGAGAGTTGTTTACCATGATCACTGATAATTGTGAAATAAATTACTTTTAAAAAATGGACCGACTTCATGTGATGAGGCCCGAAAGAGAATCAAAAAAACAATACAAAATTTAAGAATATTTTACTCTTTTCAGGACGTTATTTCATAAAGTCGATCCTAATTTTTTAATTCGAAAAGTTATTTATTATCTGTAGGTTCGCACAGCGTACTAATTTCCTAATAATTGCCAAAGCGCCCTTGTGTAGGTTAAATGAGAATACATTACATTACTGATAAATTACATAGAGTAAATATCATTATTAGATTATTGGGCTAAATTGAAAAAAAAAGTTTGTTGCAATAGTCGGCTTAGCAAGGTCATTATGTTCATAAAATGAGCTAATTAATAAAAAAAATTTTTTTGCAAACAAAAAGATAATAAGCTGGAAACATCGAAAATAGATAACCATAGTTATATAAATGGTTTTATATGTATGCTTCTTACTTTTTGGATAATTTTGGTCGTGAAAGTTACATGGACCTATATAATGAAATAATTTAACAGATATGTTCTAATTGGAATTCAATAGGATTTGTTATGAGACCAACTCAAAATAACGTCAGTTCATTTTTATTTCCTGTAGTTAGTGATTCAGAGATGTAGATAGTGTGTGTTGGTTGTTGATTATTGATTATGGGACCTAGAAAAGGTAATATCAGTGATAAGACCTTTTTTATTTTCTTAAGAACATATTAGATTCCACTTTCAAGTTCAAATATAAATTGTATAAATAATATAGCATATTGCTTTCGTTTTTTAATTTATTTGTTGATTACATATACTTACAGTGTGTGACAGGTATAGTTTGAAAACCATTTAAGATGTTATCGTTAAAATAGGGGGCTTCAATTAGTTGTTAGTACCATTTTCAGGAGTTCTCTCATATTCAAGAGATTGTTTTACATTTTGAACTTTCTCCTTTTTTAATTAACTAGTTATAATGAAAATCTAAGGAAGCCAGATCGGAATAAATATACCTGTGTTTTTTCAGAAAATTTTTAAAAATCTAAATATCTAGAAAAACTATCAAAATGATGATGTAGTAAGTTCATGAAATATATCTTTAATTTTAAAGTAGAATTAAAAAAATGTTAAAAAAAGAGAGCATTCTCCATTTGAAATAAGGGAGTTAATGGACGATAAAATTACAGAAGAGACCACATCCGACTTCACTGGATGATGCAATAAAATAGTAAAATAACAATACAAAGTGTAAGATTAATAATGATTTTCGATTTGTACCAAGAGATGATTATTAGCTATAGAAGACTTTTGACTTCAAGTTTTTTTATGACTCTTAAATTATTTATTGTTATTTTACTTCTTCATCTCTCATTGGGCTACCTATACACTCTTGGATAAATTTACCCATCTTACAATTTGGTGAAGCGGTTGTCTTGCTCAATGTCACGAGTCGTTTTGTAAAAATATTTATTGAAAGTATGTCTGTGTATGTGTACCTCCATAAGAATGTACGATAATTTTCAACCAAATTTTGCCTTAATTTTCTCTAAAAACAAAAATTGTTCCGACGTAAAACTGTTCCTATTCACAATTATTTAGCTAAATGAGTGGCGAATTTGAACTGTTTTGTTTCACTGGATTATGAGAAAATAGCTTTTGACAGACGAACAGCCAGACTGACAAACAAAACGATAGACAAAGTGATTTGATTTTGAATTTCTCATCGGATTTATGAAATTACACAACATAATTTAAAACCGTGGATAACTAACGGTATTATTGCAGCAGAAAAATGTCGGGATAAATGAATGTTTGAATAAAAATAATGTGACTATTGAATCCTATAGAGGATATAGAAATACCTTGCACAAGATAATTACTAAACAAAAATATTTTTTCTATAAACGACAAATAGAGCAAAATCAAAATAACAATAAAATCAAATAATATCAGATGCAGTTAAGGAGTAAAAATGTAAATACAATAGTTTTATCAAGGATGATAAGTGAATTTTTTTTACCGATAAAAAGAAAATGGCAAACTAGTGCAATTATTTTTTTACTAATGTTGGAGTCAAAATTTTAAATGACATCATTAAGACTCCTGAAAGTGAGTTCAAGATCGAATATAACGCTTTATCCTCCATGTACTTAAACCTGTTGATAGAAATGAAATAAATAATCTAGAAACTAATTGTGCTCCTGGAATAGATAAAATAAACTCTCATTTGATTAAAGATTTTCATAATAATTTTATTGAACCACAAGTACATATCATAAATTTTAATAGTTCCTTCTTGCTTTAAAGGTTTCATTTGTTACACCAAGATATAAAAATGGTTTAAAAATCCAGTATAACTAATTATCGGCCTATAAGTGTGATGATTAACAATTTTGTCAAGATCTTCGAAAAGTGTTTAACAGACAGACTTTTTAATTATTTTGACTTTAATAAGATTCTCTCTAAACGCCAATATGGATTTTGTAATGGAACCAGTACGTCTGACGCGATTTATGAGCTTACCAAAAATATCACGGACAGCTTGGATGGATGGAATAAATGCCTGGCGGTCTTTTTTGATCTGGTTAAGGCATTTGATACCGTGCCTCATAGCTCTATATTAGATGTATTGAGCAATTTATGGAGTGCGTGATACGGTGCTAAATGTCTTTGACAGCTATCTTAGGGGTAGAACACAGTCTATTAGGGCTGGCGATGTCGTAAGTAAGCCCTTGAAGGTAAATATTGGAATCCCACAAGGTACAGTCTCAGGACCTCTACTTTTTATCACATATATCAACTCATATCATATGCGAATGATACAGTTGTTATCGTATTGGTTGGTAGGTCCTGGAATGATGTGAGAGATGCGGCGATGGCTGGTGTGGCCAAAATTAAAAACTGGCTAGGTTCTTTTAAATTAACATTAAATATTGACAAAACTAATTATATCGCCTTTTCCTTGATTGCTAAGGGACGTCCTGAATTTGACACTATATGAGAGTCTTGGCGGAATATGTGAGGTATCAACTTTAAAATATTTAGGAATAATAATAAGTAAGAATCTTAAATGCAAGGAACATATTTCAAAATTAACTAACATCAGAAAATGAATCCGTAAATTTTATACCTTAAGAGAAATTTTATGTACAAAAATGATGTTATGTGTCTATAAAGCGCTCGTAGAGTCCTTGCTGCGCTATGGAGTAGTTGTATGGGGTGGTCCTTATGAAAGTTGTTTGAAAGAGCTGAGGGTCATACAAAAAAGAAAAAAGAAATAATGTTAGGAGATACTTGAGAATTCCTAATAGTAACACTAATATTAACCTAAGTCTCTTGACCTACCTCGCTCCTAAAATTTATAATAATCTACCAACTGAAATAAAATCCATCTCTAGCCTTAAAAAGTTTAGTATCAGTATCAGATGTCAGACCTCTATTTCTGAAAATCTCGGAAAGATTCTTTCTTTATTTTAGAAATCTTGTCTAATTTTTAGGATATTTCAGTTTATAGGTTATACTTGAATAAATTTATTAACACTATTTCAAACTGTTGTAATGTTGAACTATCATCTAGATTATTTTACTTTCTTATTTCATATGCACATACGGGCATTTGGCTGCCTAGATGCAAAAATACAAATTTTGATATTTAAAAATCATATATATTATTATAACATGTTTAAGTAATAAGAAAACAAAAATGTTAATAAAATTTATGTTTATTTTGTTTCTATTGGAGCAAATAGGGAAAATCTCTAATTGTTGTTATTATACAGACCCGACATTTATCATTTCCTTTGTACTTACAGTATGGTTCAAATGATTATGCTTTGAAAATATATCAATAATTTTCTGGATTTGAACTTTATTACCAAGCAAAACAGATCATTTATTTACAGTTATTTCAGCCTTTAAAGTTTAACCCTCAATTTATGATGAACACATAGCTATATAGTGTCGTTGCTATTTTTTATTATTTCTCAATCTCCAATGATCACATCAAATTCTAAAAATAACATCTGATTTGTTTCTCTCTCATCTATTAAACCTTTTCCCTCATTTTACGATCTACCTCTCTCACATGGAACACTAAAGTTTAGTTTCCCATCATAATAAAATCGACCTAACACGTGCCGTCCCTATTTTCAGCATCGTACATATCACTGAGCTCAGCCAAAGATGACAAGACCAAAGGTGGATACTACGAGGGAATACCTGTACCGAAGGACAAGTTCTTCCTTGTCAGAGCCCTATTCTTTCTCTTTGGAATGCTACATCTGATGACAATCACTTTTATCGTTACAGCTAACAATGTGAGTATTTTCACATAGGTATTTCGATTGGATAATAGTTTATGGAATATGATTATTGTCAAAATTTTGATGATGCTCTGCTGTCCTCCTATGGTCCATATAAACTAAAATTAAATTGATGTCTTAGTAACGTTTTGATTTCTTAATATGTTTACTAAATATTTAATGACATGTCCCTTTCTTTATCTAGTTCACATGATTTGGATGTTTAAAAAAATATATAGCTGATGATTTCTATTGAAACATGATTGTTACAAATTTATTTTTCGTATTAATGTGACCCAAATTTAAAATTTACTGATAGCACGTCATGTCATTACTTTGCAGATATCAAAGTTTGCTACTATTCAACAGCGGCTGAGATTGAATTCCTTCTCTAAATCTAGTAGCCTTGTCTTTTCTTGAAGTTAGAAATTGGGACATGCAAATTGAAGTTCCGTTTATTGATTGAAATTAAATTCATTTAAGTGTGTTTTTTTTAAAGTTGTGGTAATAAAAAAAGGATTTCGTCCTCCTTAACATATTTGCACCTCTAAGTAACAGTGACGATGAAGAATATCATATTAGCGAAGACAGTGATTACCAGCCAGAAGTTTTACGGCAACCCGTAAAGTCAATCCAATCTAAAGACAATAGTTTAAATTGCAAATATTCTAAAAGCCACACTGGGCCCGACTGTAAGAGTCCAGGACATAAAATCTACATTTCAAATAATATTGAACAGTTGTACGGCAACCCGTGAAGTCAATCCAATCTAAAGACAATTGTTTAAATTGCAAATATTCTAAAACCCACACTGAGCCCGACTGTAAGAGTCCAGGACATAAAATCTACATTTCAAATGATATTAGACAGTTTCCTGGAAAATATAGTTTTGAAAATGTTTAATATTTAAGGAGCCAAGGTGTAACTGATAAGAATTACATGGCTTGCATTATTACCAAGATGACAAAAAGCGAAGTATTATACTTGATTGCAATTCTACAAAAGGATCAGTTGAAGACCAGATCAGCTGAATGGAACCTTCACATGCAAATCAATGGCCTATAATTTTGTTTTATAATATCCTAGATACTAGTGCCAAAATGCTTTGGTCATGGCACGAATTAGATCTGGATGGGAATAAACATATTTTATTTAAAAGAAGAATCTTTTTCGAACAACTAGGCAAGCAATTGGTCCATTCCTACAGTTTACATAGAAAACTTCTTCTTGGTTTGGAGGAACTCCCATATTCCATGACCACTACTTAAAACAGCCGAGCTCACTGCGAATTCTGCCCTCCCAAATTGTACATGCTGTAAATATTTGTATCACATGTGACTTAATACTATCCCGATTGCAAGAACTGATGTATTATATAATAGTCTGTTTTGTTTTGTGTTATATTTCAAAAATGTTAAGAAAACGAAAATTCATAATGCACAAAAGCTATGATTATTTTAGACTGATTGTGTATTGAAGATATCGGTCCAATTTGACCCGAAGGAGTACAATACACAAACACTTCATGGGCACTTGCCTCGTTACCACAGCTCAGAATTGGTTTGGGCGGTCTTTTTAGTAGCGTCATCATTACAGTCCTTCACCAAAGGCTCATCGTTGGAAAAAGAACAGTGTTCATGAACATTCAGTGATGCTGTCCATGTTTCAATACAGACAGATACTATGTAAAATAAAATATGAAGCAGTTAGGAACGTCGGTGACTTACCAAAGACAGATTTTCCAGCAGTAGCACAAGAAGTTGGCCGATGACGGGCTACTTCAAAATCCTGCTTAAGATCAGTTGCCTCGGATGGGGCCAAATATATTTGGATTGTATGGCCATATTCCTGGCGCTGCAAACACCATTTCGTAGTCTAGCTTCTTTCCAATATTCTTCACAAAACAATTTTGCTACATCATACTGGTTGACGATTCGACCAAGATGTTGCATTTGGAGAATGTTAATCTTTTTTTCAAAATATCTCTTAATTGGACCGTAACGTGAAGCTGTGACGCATAATCCAACGCCGAATAATATTTGTGGGACTCATGATTATCTATGTGTATGGTTTCAGAAGGACGAACTTGATCAATAGAAAAATTACGCTACAACAAGAAGGACTCTCCGTTTGTCCACCCGTTCGGTGGAGCCCTGTCAACCAAACGTTCTTACATTCTTTTTCGGGCAAAAATTATAAAAATCGGGACAAGGGATCTACTAGCATTGCAACAGCATTCTATAGTTGTTAATGTTCCTCGTTCTATAGTTTATATTATTTCGACTTGTTTCTTACCACTAACTGACCTTTGATAGTGTATTGATGGTTGTCATAATATCCATTTCATCCATGTTATAAACTGAATCAGCCTTGATACCGTGCTTTACAAATTTTTCTTTCAGTAATTTATAGAAACGCGTCACTTGAGTTCTGTTAAAGCCTCTACTACGTGCCACGGCTGTAGGTTCTGGCTCGTAAAGATGCCAGACAATCATCTCCAGATGATAAGCATTTATTCCAACAAGGAGGATGTGGAATTTTGTTTCTTTCTGCATATTCATGCCAGTGATTTAAATTATTTTCTGCTCGGCCAATAGAACATGCCATCTCTTTCATAGCCGCAGAGCTCAAGTTCTTGTTCCTTAGTGAAAACAATTAAAAAATCTCCATAACTTGATTTTTTTCTGATCCAGACCTGACATGCCTGAATAGTGTGATACAAGGCAGGCTATATTTAATAGCAACACTTTTTACAGATGAACCGTCAATGCATTTTTCGGATCGCCCGTTTCATCGTCTCCTCGGACCGCGAAGCCTGATTTATGGTCCCTTTGAATTTGTAAACTATTTCTACAATAACTTTACGGGTTTCAGATATACCTGAATTAAATGTATCACTTAGCAGGCATTTTAACCAATATCTAATGCGAAGTTCATCTCCATAAAATTTGTCTGTTATCTTTTATATTTATTTACAATTTCCCAAATTTCTCAGATTTTCTCCCTTTCTTATTGAAAGTATGTGCCGTTTTGAATAAGCTAGATGTACAAATGTAAATCGTTGTCTCATGGTTACCTCCGGCAATGGCAAAAACAAATTTTTAGGATATTGTTCTGTCAAGAGTGTCGTTAACAGTAAAACTGTTAAACTCAAAGAAGGTCTTGTTTATGATACTAAGACGAAGAAGATATGTTCAGTTGATGAACGCGCTTAAGAACACTGCACGCATGTCGTCATTTCGTGACAAAACGGATGAATCAAACATAAATATCGACATATTAAATTTATATTTTACTAGATCTCTGTTCATTATTCCCTTAAAATGGAAGGCAGCACAAAATACGAGATTCTCGTTTGAAACATGCCATTTGTTCCGGACCTTTTGTCACGGACTGACGTCATTGTAAATGCGCGAGGTCATATCTTCTATTCGTAGTATCACGGGTATCGCCAAACTTTCGATATTGCTTTTAATTAGAGAGTTATTTTAGTACTAAAAACGGATACAGATGACGCATTTTATAACATCGCTTCTAAATTTATTTTAGAAGAGCTCTTTTAACCAAAAGAATGTTGAATAATGCAGCTAGTTATCTAATATCCATGAATATTGTACGTGAATTCACAAGTTATACCTACCTATAGATATTCTCATATGTACCCGATACTTGAAACTTGATTTTGTAATAATTGATAATAGTCTCAAATCTACGTCAGCGACGCCTCTCTTCATACAAAGTGCTCAATTAATTATATATATAATTTATGCAAATCCTTGAGCCCACACGTATTCGATGAATTCAATCTCTAAATCTCTTAGATCTTCTTCAACTGAATGCTTTTGTCACATAAGCAGACAGCTAAACGTTGAATTCGTGCATCTTATTGTTTCGGAAATTCCTCCAAGGAGAAGACTTGGGTTTTGAATGTCAAGAATTCCTTATTACTAGATGCGCCATCTTTATAACAGGAAGCATTGTGAGAAACAGCATGTTTCCAACTGGTTTGAACTATATACACTGGTATAATACATAGATTTTGAGAAATTGCACTCACTTATCATAGAACAGATAGAATATGTAGGTACGTTACGTGCTGTTTCTTATTAACAGCTATCGGGATTTATTTTAACAATAAATCACAACAGCAGTTTCTTGAAAATTCGACAGCTATCATAGATAAAGAATATGACAAATATCTTATTGTGGAAACTTGAAATTCTTATATCCCAGAACCCTGTTTGCTCATGGCTTTATTTCAGAAATGCCTCCAAGGATTTTGATTAAACTACTATAAATGACTTTGTACGAATAGTACGTACCATAATTATAGACGTTCCGGATGCCTCCTTTGAAAATGCCTAATTTTGATAAAGTATGAAACACCTTTCTGTCCATGATATAAGATATAGAGTTTTTCTTACATCAGATTTTATGATATCATTTAAATAAAAACCAATACTCGAGCAATCATACCTAAGAATTCGTTCATTATGATGTAAGTTGATATTACCTCACCATTGATTCCTTTAGAACAGATAGTCTATTAGTATTCCCTTTATATTCACCATAAATTAATACGATATCATTATGCTTACTATTAGAAAAACACATACTTGCCAAATTTACAAACAACTGTGAACCTTTTTTCAAAATAAGTCAAGGGAACATTGTAATGTGGATAGTTTATCATGTACTTACAGTTATTATTCGTTTTAGTCTGTATTTGCTCTAATTTCTCATTTGCTATAGATGTTTCATGTATAGTTCATTAATTAGTTCTAGAATTAATAGACTTATTCTTGAACCTTCCAGAAACTATATGTGAGTGCATTTTGTCACAGTATTGTCAGTTTGACAAGCTTCTAGAACATTATAACAAGGGTCTAGATAATCATAGAACATTCTCGATTCGAGTCAAGATTCAGATATATAAAGCCGTGTCTCTCACAGGTTAAAGTCAGTTTTATTGTATCACTCAATTCGAGATATAAGTCGATAGTAGTTGAAATGCCATAAAGTGACAAGTTGTGACAGTTGTACTACTACAGAGGGTCGTGTACAAGGTGTTGAGAATAATCCATTGGAAGCAATCTGCGAATTTAGGGGTATTACGCAAGTAAACTCACCCCACAACGTTTAGCACAGGGTTAAACGAAATTGTCTCGCCTTATTGATATTCTCTTTGCATTCACCGTACAATATTACAATAAAACATAGCTCAATATTAGAGATGATAATATTTTTATATTCGCATGTATTTTGAATTCACTCTGTTATACATGGTCCCAACAAATTCGTGGCGACATTATAGCTATTTCTGAAACAGTATGAAAAGATAATCAATTTAGAGAAAATATGTATAATTTAGTCCTCCTCAGTATTCCTATTTGAAAGCTGGACAAATTTCAACTTTTCCTGAAATATTCAGAAGAAGCTGAAAATCAGTGATTTTGTTTTTATTTATTTTCTCTTTTATTACTAGGTAAGGATATTTGAAATCTTACATATGTAAGTAATGCAGCAAAACTGAGATGATGATGTAGTTAGAAATTTATATTTTTTTTATTTTAAAATATATGCCATACAAATCTAGATTTTTTTGTGGTGTTTTAAGACAAAAAACCTTCAAAATATTTTTAAAATGTTTTCGCCTATGATGATGAGAAAACAAAATATATTAATACACATGACTACAGCATCAATAGCTACTTCTTTGCATTCAAGTCAATGTGTAGAACTGGTCCCCGCGGATCTCTGTAATTTCGCTTTAACAGCAACTTCAGGACATCAAAAATTATTAGGCGGTCACTTCATTTTGACGAGGAAAGCATTTTTTATGTTTACTATTTTCACCTCGAATTTGTTGTAATTCCAACTCATATGACCTGTGGGCCACTAAGCTGCTGCACTGTTTACTATGATGACGTATTATCAATATTTTATTGGATATTTATTTATTACTTAATTCATGAATGGGATGTCCGTATAAACGTTTCATTTTGGCAACATCGCACACTTGCTGTATCTACAACATAAATAGCGGCAGGTATAATTTTCTTTGCCCTTATTTTTTATTACTTTCGGTTCTTGTATCAATGGACTCCGCAGCGATTTCTCAGGCCCCATACGGTCTAGAGACTTGAAATTTCGAATTCGTACTTAGATCGCAGACATCTCGCCGCCTGTTAAGCTCCAAGTGTGATCCAATATTGGTAATTATAATTAACTCATTCAATCTCATTCAACCAAGATCATTATTTTGACAACATGGAACGACAATGGGATCCGTCACTGGAATTACGCACGAGCATAGAGCGTATATATACGTCTCGTTCTCTGGTATATAGGTACTTTCTGGAAGATCGTCTATGGTTATGTCGCAATTGTCAGACGTCAGACGTTATTGTTAATTTAAAGTTTAATTTTGTGTTGTGGTAGACAAACAGTAATTTGTTATGGAATTGCTGTTGCTGGCAAACGCATATACATAAGTATAGTTGAAATCGAGAAAAGGATAGCAATAGTAGGTACTCATCGGTACGGTTTAAATCTTAAATGCCCAATAAAAACTATTTTTAATTTTTTTTTTAATTTCACTTGTTTATAGCTCCGGTTTCGCTAATTGCAGCATTTTTTTATTTATCGGGTTAATTTATTATTATCTTAGCCAAATTACTACTAACAGTAGATATATCACTAAACACCTATTTGCCCACCCAGCACCCCTATTCACTCCACCCGCCTGTAAATTTGTTAGGGGTTGCCACGCTTAAATTTCAATTGGTATGTTTTTCTATAATATATTTGTACACATCTAGCAAAAAAAGATCCAAAATTCGATTGGGAACCCCTTCTACACATTTACATGCATTCATATCTCTATTATCAAAATTTTATTTTCAGGACCTTGTATTTGTATTTTTTTTTCAGTATTGGATGTACAAATTCAGGTACAACACCAGCCAAGAGGTCGTCGACAGAGACCATTTAAGTAAATTGCAATCTTACTTTACAGCTGGTACGGCTGTAGCTCAGGCAATACCAACTATAGTGTGCACATTGCTGGCGACATCTTATGGCCACAAATTCAAAGTTCGATCGAGAATATACGTGTCACTAGGTGTCATATTTGCTTGCTACTTGATCTGCACACTGTTCATCGAAATCAATGTTGATGAGTGTAAGTAAATGTACAAATTTGAATAAATAACAACTTTCATAAGCTATAATCTCAAATGATTTTCTTTGAAGACCTAATTTCGGATTTAAAGTTCTTTTTTCTAAGATGTTACAATTGAAATAGTTGCAAAAGATCTCTGTTTTATATAAAATTGAAATATTTTTTTTTCGATAGCGAATCTATCTGAAATAGTGCTATAAAACGGAAACTGCCAAAAAACTTGGAACTCAGGATATGTTATTAAAGTTTACCAAATTATATTCTGTTAAAATATAAGAATGGTAGGAAAGGAACTGGCTCCAAAAAAGAAAGAAAAACAAACTAAAACTTTAATATCACTTACGAACAACGAGAGGACCTAAACGAGATCCTTACTGCACACCCGGCCTTCTACGCTTACAGCGACAACCTTTCTTATAAAATTGTTATTGTCGATTTTGTCGGTGGCTTTACTAGTGTTTGTATTCTGTCTGTTTGTGTTGTTCCCACTTCAAGTCCAGTATCATTGTTACTTCTGAATGGACTTGAGAGCTCACAAACTTGAGTTGTGTATCAACCATAATGTAACTAGGTATGTCCTTTTTAGGTTTTTCCTTTTCAAGTGCATTACTGAGCTTTTAAGTATTATTGCCATTGTTGAAGACTTACCTAATAGCCAACCTAAAAACATAGAATCTTATAATATAAAAAGTTTTTATATTTGATCGATGAACTCAAATGGAAGAGTATACAATTCGACAGTCTGCTTTTCTTTTTTTGTTTGTGCGCGCATTGTATATAGTAAACGTACTCCGATTTTGATGATTTGTGATTCATTTGAAAGAAGAGACTTGAGAAATGGTCCCATATTTAATAAAAATGAAATCCGACGTCTCCTTCACTTCAAAAAACAACCCCCAGAGGGGTAATTTTTCTCGAAAATCGAAAATCTGAAGTGCCAGAATTAAAGATAGGACAATATCCGGAAACGTTTAATGCAAATATGTGTATCTTCGCTATGTGGAGGGGGCTACTTCTGGAGATATCACATGAAAGACCGGATTATTTGTAGTAACATTTATAATATTTTTTTTCCTTAGAGTCACGGTTTTAGAATTACAGCATTGGTAAAATTATAAAATCTAAAATACTTATGCGTATTTTCGCCGCGATGTTTTGAGATTTATAAATAATAACAAGTACAAACAAATAATATACGAGGGTATTAATGAATGTTCAACGATTTTCGTGTGACTAATGTTACACTCACAAATTTGAAATACATATTTGTTACAAAAACTTGGACCGACGTGATTAGTTAGTGCCCTGGAAAATACAAAATAATATTAATTCTACTGGTGCTGGTATTTGTGAAGTTGGTGCCAAAAGTTATCAATCCAGCTGCAACTGCACAACTTCAAAAGTAACAGCATCACTAGAATTAATATTATTTTGTATTTTTCAGTGCACCAACTAATAATGTCGGTCCAAGTTTTTGTAAAAAATATTTATCTTCCTCCGGATGAATATTTGTTGTATACCTAGTTATTTTATAATCCGATAAAAAAATCATAAAAGTAGACATTTTTCAGTAAATACGGCATCATTTGTATGTCAATCTCTGAGATTGTGTCTTTACGGCTACAAATGACAATTCTTGCTTATGTACCTACCTGGTTTCGGTTCTCATTGAATTCATCAGCTTGTAAAAGATTGTTTTCTAATGAGATAAGTATTTAAATAAAGAGAGTGAAACCGCACAGACCAAAACAATGATGCGGTGCGGACACGGATAAGTGCGGACTACCAGATCTGCCGGAACCAGGACTTAATGCGTAGCAGACGAACTTGCAAACCACTACGCCACGGTGACCATGACATCATAATAATACTACGAATAAGAAAGTTATATTTCTTCTGTAGATCAAAATTTATTTAGTATAGAAACAATTCCTGTACCTACTTAATTCCTGTTCTCGTATTTGCTATATGTAAATTTTGTTGTTGAGGATGTCGTCATTTCTCATTGTTAAGTCAGATTGAATGTATAATTAACTGGAATTAGGAAAGCGTCTGAACATTGAACTTTCCACATTCACTTCTTGTTGCAGTTTAATTTGATTCATTCTTGTTGATACGACAAATGCACCTTCTTTACATAGTAATCAAGAGGTACCAAAAATAAACAGTCTATTACAGCAGGTACATAAAAGCCTCTTAGCCTCAGGTGTATAATGTCCCCATCTCATAAATATTTCATGACCTCGCTGCGGGCTAATTCTTGTCTACATTTTCCTCTCTAATCCCGTCTTAATTCATTAGTTTACTCTCTTCACAAGGATGAAAAAGTGAGCACATTCATTATCATGCTGCACATCTCTGCAAAGAAAGCCATTTTTTCTACTTCTTCTCAAGATTAACAACCCAGACAAACGTGTAAGTGTTGCAGCGTATATTCTTTTCTTTACTATAAAATGACAAATGGAAAGTTAATTTGAAAATAAATTAAAGTCATTATATATAGCATAGAATTGTTCTCTGCAAGGGTTACTGTCTTAGAGAAACATTGGGAAACTAAAAACGTCTTTTTATGCAAATATTATAAGCCATGGCTTTTTTATAACAATGTTGATAGAAACCAGCTGCTGGACACATTGCAAATAAAGGGTAGTTTTTATGTGGTAGAAATAAGTGTGGTACTTGAATCAGACATATACAGGGTAATCTATTTATACTTCGGAGTTTGACATCTCCGTTGTTTTAAAAAATAAGAAAAACGTTTTAAACAGAATTTATAGATAGAGTCTTATTATCCTAAATAACAATTTCGCTGATTTTTCTCATTACTGCTATATAGATTCTACAGAGAACGTCAACATATAGAGTCCTTTTTATGACAAACGCCTTATGTATAATGTACTTAATAATCTGCAAAGCTCAAAGAGTAGGATGACCTCATCTATTGGAAAATAGCAAAGTTGATTAAGCGAATATTTATCTAAACCTCTTAGAGATGAATATTGTATGAGAAAGTTTGTTATTCTGTTTCCAATATTGCCTATATTCAATGGCAATCGTACATACAGTGTAAACTGCAGTCGCGCGTCGGAACTGACACACATTTTTCTCTACTTTTCATCCTTCCTCAAGTTTAATATATATATATGATGGCTTAACACCCCTTTGTGGGGTTGTGCCGCATAAAGCTTTCTAAAATCATTTAAAATTGAGGTGGATTAGTCCTCATAATCAGTATTTTTGGTAAGCTTGTCTACTTATATTTCTCCATAGCTCTCTGTCTCTATTTTTCTCTGTTCAGTTTACAATTCCCGCCCTGCTAAGGTCTTCCTCCACTTCCTTCATCCATTTTGTCCTGGGTATTCCGCGTCTTCTTTTTCCTCCTGGTTCCCATTGAAGCATTGAGTATGTTGTAGCTTTTTCTCTCCATACATGACCTAGCCACTTTACTCTTTGTTCTTTGATTGTCTTTACAATATCTTCTCCTCTCAGTTCTAGTAGCATTTCATGGTTCATTCGTTGTCTGTATTTATTTTCACCTGTCTTAATTAGCCCCAGTAGGTATAGCTCTCATGATCCGTCTTTCTACAACTCTAAGCTCTTCTTCATCCTTTTGAGTCATTGTTAACGTTTTAGCGGCGTACATCATTATTGGTCTGATAATTGTTTTGTATATGTTGATTTTGGTTTGTCGAGTGAGTATTTTACTTTTCACGATTTTCCTGTTTGCTTGATATGATCAATTGGTTGCCAGTATCTTTTCATCTATCTCTGATCTTCTCACTCCATTACTATTTATCATCTCACCTAGATACTTAAATTTGTCCACTTCTTCAAATGTATACTCCCCAACTCTCACGTCTGCATTTTGTAACAACTTTCCAAATCTCAATAGTTTTGTTTTGTTCTCGTTTATTTCCAAGCCCATTTTATTTCCTTCTGTTACTATTTCCTTTAAAATAGGATGTTTCTTCTCAAGTTTACTATATTCACTGTTAATTTGTAAATGATGAAATCTCTTCACAAAAGTATAGAGCATGTAACTAATGTTAGAATACAACTTATTAAACTGACTTCCTCTTATCTCTTGATACTCCGATTTCTTTTGGTACTGGAATGTTCTCTTCTAAAGAAACTAAGCTTAAATTCATATAAAGCCACCTTGATTTAATACAATCAAACAAAATGGAGAGTCACACATACAATACCATATATTTCAAATGATGTTCAGCATCCACAATGTATTTTTTAATAACTAACATCTATTTATTTCAGGGCAAACAGGGTTCTTTGCCCTTACAATGGCAATTCTGGCAATTATTCAAGGTAAGATCTCTTCCATTACTCTACCCTTGTATTTTTCTAGCAGATTCTTTAACCCTCAATATTTAATCCCTTGCTATATAAGTAATCCAAAATATTACCAAGATATATCTTATCTTTCAGCAATGTTGGCTCTGTTCCAAGTCACCTCCTTGGTCCTGCTAGCCAAATTTCCAGAAAACTACATGAAACCCTTCCTCTTCGGTCAAGGTATAGCCGGCATTTTCTCCTCATCCCTACAGGTAGTCTGCCTGGCAATTGGCAACAACGCCAAAACATCGGCGTTGATCTACTTCTCCACCGGTTCCCTTCTTATCTTCATCACCATTGTGCTGTTCTTCACCGTCAAATACCTCAACATCTACAAGTACTATGTGACTTTGAATAAAGAGGATACGAAGCGTAAGAAACGCTCCTACAGTGATTCCATGCGGATTGCAAAAGAAATATGGCCGGCATTGGTGATTTTTATGACCTATGTGGCAACATTGGCTGCAACGCATCCTTCAATTACCTCTCTGGTAAAATCGGAGGATTATAATAATGGCACAGCTTGGAACAGTACGTTTCTTTTCATAATGAATAATTCCATCTAAACAATAAAGCTATCTTTTACTTTCAGAAACATATTTCGTTCCCGTCATTACCTTCCTCTTCAGTGACATTTGCTCCTTGGTTGGAAGGATATGCGCAAGAGGATTTCTAACGGTAAGCTATACCATAGTTATCTATACATCGCTACGTGAAGATAATATCTTGGACCCCCCTTTTCAAGCATATTGCATCAATCTTTTTCTTAAAAAAATCAAAAAGATATTATCAACTTCAAATAAATATAATAAGAAAATTAGATTAGATTAGAAACAATAAACATTACCAATCTAATGTAATAAATGATTACTACCTTAATATGTCACATAATAGCCAAATCAGTGATTCATATATACAGAGTGTTTCATTAATAATGGGGAATAATTAGACTGGAGAACCTTTGGTTCAAAATAATAAGTTTTAACCCAATTCATTTAGTGTAGACTCTGCAAACCTTGCTAAATTATGGTAAATAAACGTTTCTGGCTACTACCAGAGGTATACGACAGGGGTAAGAGAAATGTAAACCCTTCCTAAATTCTACGCCATTGGCAGAATTGTTATTTCAGCACATAATATTTGTATTCTCCAATATTTCCTGTGTAAATAACATACTTTACCTTCGCATCGATAAAGTAACTATTTTTCGAGATATACAAAGTTGAACATAACGCTGCACAATTTTAATGTGTATTTATCCTGGCGGTGTTTTTGAGTCTAGTTTGTAGAAACTCCACATACGGTTTACCATTTAAATTTGCTGGTAATTTATAAGGATCCAACAAACTATCTCCAAATATACCCACCATACATCAATCTTAAATTCATGTTGGAAATGTGATTGTCGGAATAGATGGTTATTTCTCCAGTGCAAAACTCCTCTACTTGTAAAAACGGCCTTGTAAGTAAAGATAATGTTTTTAATAAAATAACGAGTTACATTTTTCCTATTTAACATTAATCTTAATGGTTAATCTGTAGGTAATAAGATTTGTACAGGTGTAAAGTGTTAAGGTCTAAGCGAATAACTGAAGAATGGCTTACTCCAGTCATTGCTCCTAAACGCCGAGTGCTTAATTCAGGATTATCAGCAATTCACTTAAATGTCATCCTCCTTATCAACAGTTCGGTTTTTATGTCGTTTCCTATTCCATTTGGGCTTAAATTGTCCAGTAACTCCTAATATATTAAAAATATTACTGAGGGTTTTGCAACAAGGTTTAGCTCTCTTTGAATGCATTTCCCGATATCTTCGAGCAGCAGCACGACAAGTATATTTTTTTGTATTTTTTTGTACATAAACACAAATCATATCACGGATTTCACGATTAGTAAAATTTTTATGGCGGGGAATTTTTACATGATAAGCTTTTTAAATTTTATAATAATCAAAATCTTTCGCGACGATAAAAATCAACAACTAACAGCAATGACTATACCGAAACAATTATTTTAAATTTTTGTTCATATTATTTATTGCATCGAAAATGTGAAAAAGACTTTTTCATAATTACGTATTAGTAAAATTGTATCTTAATCTTATTAAATCAAAAAAATCAACTATAAAGTTTCATTTGCGTAATAAATGCAAACCTATTACCGAAAAACATCGCCATTAAATATTTCGAAAAATAATAAATTTATCGTTACGAAGGAAGAATATGATATTTACACAAAAAGTAATGGAGAATAAAAAAGCGCTAAAATGACAATTCCGCCAATGACGTAGAATTTAGGATGGGTTAACCTTCCACTTGTCCCTGTCGTACGCCGTAAGCCAGAAAAGCTTATTTACCATAATCTAGTAAGTTTTACAGTGTCTACACTTCCTGCCATGACATGACAAAGAATAGTCAAACCGCATAAATGTAATGGGGAAAAATCATTTTAAAATAATCAAATAATACACCATGTAACTCAGACAGGAGACACATTTTATCCAAGTGAATTGGGTTAGATCTTATTATTTTGAACCAAAGATTCTCCAGTTTAATTATTTCCCATTATTAATGAAACACCCTGTATATTATCGTGTATTTGAGTGAATCTGAGACATTTAGGCAGACAATTTGATCATTTCCTCCCTTAATTTCAAATATTTGTAGCTCTGTCAGCTTCTTGGCGATAAGAAGTTTTTTGTTGAATCCGAATATCCACAAAATTAATCGAAAGTAGCTAAATTATCGGAATAATTCGATTTTAAAGAAGCTGAACATATCTGATAGCCCTTTATGTCACCAGCGATAAAGAATGGACCTAATGATATTCCTGTCCAACCAATAATTTCTCGCTTTAAAGAAAATCGATTTGCTAATCAGTTAGAAGCAATACGAAATTGTCAAAAAATGAGTGGCGCCTGATCGATCTGTAGTTTGAAAGAAAAGAAAGGGAACTCACTCTAGAGTTTGCCCAGTTCAATACTTGACATTCTAGCTGGGAATCTGTATACTGTGCATTTAGCGAAAATTTATTTTTGAATCTGTAAATATATAATAATTAAATATATTTAATTTTACTTTTACAGCAATCTAACGGTCCATGGATGGTAGCCATCAACTTTATCAGAAGCTTCCTTTTAATACCAATGATTACACTGTGTAATGCCAGTGGACGAGATCATTTGCCTGTTGTTTTTCCTCATGATTGGGAATACATAATCATCTTGGGATGCCTAGTATTTACCAATGGCTTTATACAGAATGTTGTTTTCCTGAGTGTTGGAAAGTGAGTATAAGCTCAACGATGCTTTTTTATGTACATTGCCAGAATCATACCCACAAAGAAACTCAAAGTCAATTACTAGTGCTGATCTAGACTTATCTGATTTGTTCTTTTTGTACAATCAATCGTGTAGATATTCATAATCAATAACGAGATAAATATTTTTTTTCTATTAATTTGGTCAGGGTAAGAATAGGTACAATATATATTACAAATGCCACAAATTGCAACGACCAATCTCATTACAATCCCTACTGAGATACAAGAAACATTTGAGGGTAGACTTGAACAGCAACTTAATTTAATAAAAATAAAAAACGCAAATCCAAAATCTTCTTCCCTCCGAAAACTGCTACCGAAGGGGGTGGAGAGGGCAAATTTTCTCGAAAATCAAAAATCCAAGATGGCAGAATTAAGGATAACAAAATATCCGGAAACGTATAAATTGATTTTTTTCCAAAAGAGCTACTACGGTTCTTGAGTTTCTGCTATATTAAAACTTTAAATATGTGAACTTTCGCTATGTGGAAGAGACAATTTCTCTAGAAAATTGAAAATCTGAGAATGGAAAATAAATGAGCAGATTATTTGTAGCAACATTTATATTGAACATTTTTTCCATAAAGGTACGGTTTTCGAGTTACGGAAGTGGTAAAATGTATAATATGCGTATTTCCGCGTTCTAAGATTTCTTAATAATAGCAAATTCAAGCAAAGCCTACATGGATAATGGTGAGTGTTCAACGATTTTCGTGACAAATGTTGCACTCAAAAGTGTGAAATAAATATTTTTCACAATAAAATGGAACCACATTATCAGTTGAGGCACTGAAAAGTACTAAATAATATAAATTCTATTGGTGCTGGTATTTGTGAAGTTGGTGCCAAAAGTCTTAACTGCAACTGCACAACTTCAAAAGTACCAGCACCAATAGAATTAATATTATTTTGTACTGTTCAGAGCACCAACTGATAATGTCGGCCCAACTTTTTGTAAAAAATGTTTATTTGAACTTAATTTAGATCAATAGTTTCAAATTCTAAAATTTATCGTGAGCGAATTTAAAGTTCCAGACTATTTTTTTCACTTTTCACTAATAATTTTCTATCTGTTGCTATCGACGTAATTCATTTTTGGGCTTATAGGGTGACATGTTTTTGTTACAATACCTCAGTTTTTCTAGACAGGACAAGATTTACCTGGTTTTTGCAAAAATGTGGGTTTAAAGTCATATCTTTTTTTTCAAATTAAACTGATTTATTCTTAGGGTTCCATACCAAATTAGTAAAATGGGACCCTATTACTAAGCTTCCGCTGTCCGTCCGTCCGTCCGTCCTTCTGTCAGCAGGCTATATCTCATGAACTGTAATAGATAGAGGGCTGAAATTTTTATAGAATGTATGTTTCTGTTGCAGCTATAACAAATACTAAATCTGTTGTCTGTTCATCTGTTCGCTTGTCAGTGGACTTATGAATCGTATTAATTAGACAGTTGAAAATTTTAGAGAGCGAGAAAGAAAGCACAAAAGCTTCATAATTATTTTTCTAAAAATAAGAAAGGTGAGAAACAAGGACCAACAAGGAATTAAAAAAACTAAAACCGGAAATAAAATAAGATAGGTAGGTATATAGCAAAATCCTGTGTGACCGCCGCGAATCCTAACAATTGATAGATGTTGCAACAGATAGATAATAATTAATAGGTCCTTTTATATATTATATTTTTTTTAATATAATTTATTTCCAGTGTGGTTTTCATTTCTTATTGGTGCTGGTTCCTTATCCAGAATATTTTTCAAACTTCAATGCTTGTTTTTACTCCAAAAATGTCTTATAAAAAATCATATTCCTGACTGCTTGGCACTTATATTTTTATAACAGTATTTCTGATAATGGTTTAGCTATCGAAAAAACGAATTACCTAAATTTTAAATAAATAAATGTTGCATGAAGTAGAAAATTATTATTCTCATATTTTATGGTTAATTCTTTTTATTGTTAACTGTTGATGGTTTTTCAAAGATAAGTTTTATAAAGAAATTTATTGCTCCAATAACAATTTTTCTGTTCGTTTTATTCATTGTAGTTATAATTGTGATGGTAGATATAGTCGTTTATTTGAAGGGCTATAGTCGTTAAGGCCTGCTCCGAGCAGAGCTTACAACTCCGGCATAAAAGAATACTTGAATATCTCCTAACGTATCTTTATTGTGACTAGACTTGGAAGAAATCCATGAATGGGTTTATATAAATGGCTTGTATCTATTAAAAGTGCAATTTTAACTATTTCATTTTGTATATCCATAAAATTTTATTTTTAAGAGGATAAAGTTACAAATACACGGGACTTAAAAGAAAATACGTGAAGTTATCGTTTAGTAATTGCAGAAATTGAGTTGTAACTTTTTGTAAGCTAGTTCAGGTCAAAATACTCTGATACCAGTAAATCAAATATTATCTGGAACCAATAAAACTTCAGGGATAAGCTTTTAAATAAACTTACTACAGCTTTGTCCTAATGCATAGAAAATAAGGACCTAACATGCTTTTAATTCAACTTATACATTGACTTTCCTTTTTTGGAGACACAAGAATTTAATACATAATTTACAATTATATAATTGGTTATCTCCAAAGATAATATCGTTAAAATCAAAACTGTATACCTAATAACTTTTCACTTTAGACTTATTGATAGGCATTCTAATATAGACTGGGTTATGTATAGGTCTATTTTTTTCAATAATAGTTATTTAATATACAAGGGAAAAAAGAACTAGATTTTAGCTCGAGGTTCTGAGAGCTAAAATCTAATATTTTTCCCATGTATAATAAATATACTATTTTTGTCTGTAACCGGAAAAACGATGATTTAATATTGAAAAAATACTACAATATATTAAAGTCAGAAGATTATTACAAGGTAGTATTATCATTTCTGGATATGTTAGGTATATAAAAACGAATGGTCCACATGCAAACAAAAAATGTTTTTTTCTCGAAAACGGTTCGTTTCAGCGAAAAGACTAAAGAGACCATTTCGGTTTAGAATTTATCTGGATATCAAAATTTTTTAACAAAATTGCGATAAACCATTGGCGTACACCTTTTTATATTATTTAAATTAATTAAAACGGTCTCTCGAACGCCATTGGTAAAACAAAAACAAGTTTATCATGCTATAAATTTGTTTTTAAGTTGCAATAATACCTACTAAGTTTGAAAGCAAAATCTAGTTTTTTTAATAAGAAAAACGATTTTTCTCGCAATATTTCAACACCCCGTATCTCCAAAACGAAGCGTTTTTGGAGATAAGATTATATGAACTTTTCTAATTCGGACCACCCTGTATATATACCATCTGAAGATATAATATGTACTCGCCTTGCACCGCATTCCCATTTTCATGCCCTCCAGTTATCCAGTTTCTTCGTTTCTGGATCCTTCAGATTTTTCTTTCGATGCGACATATTCTGAGAAAATTTCCATATGTTATTCTGAATTTCCAGTTATTTCTGTTATCTACTATTATTATAAATTTCACGCAAGTAATAGGTATTCAATTTTCACAATTTTTATTGCCTAAATTATTATGAGCAATATCACTGAACCATCGAAATATGAAAATATTGAAAAGGCACCGAATAAACAGAATAACTGCACGGTGGATAGCAAGTGTCAGAATCAACCTAACCTAACCTAACCGATTACTCTGTGGTCAGAATACTTAATTTTCTGTAGGAAGATGGGTGACCTATTGTCCACAAGTATATATATTATTATTGTAATTTCAATGAAATATTTAATGAATCGTTATAAAAAACTGATGTATATACATCCTAACTAATATTATAAATGCGAAAGAAAGTTTGTTTGTTACGCTTTCACCCCTAAATCACTGAACTGTTTTTGATGAAATTTGGTACAAAGATAGACTAGCCCTTGAGAAAGAACATAGGCTACCTTTTATTGCCCGTGGGACTCTATGTGGTGGGTTCCGTACCTGACAGTTGTATATTTCTGAACTCTATGGCTGAATTTTGATGGTCTTTTTATCATGTATTTTTGAAGAACTTATTGTAATGATTTAGTAGTGGCTTTAAGTGTAACTGGGCCTGCTACGAGGAGGGTTCTATACCTGTAATACCCAAAGAAATATCTTTGAGCTCTCTATGGCTGAATTTTTGTGGATTTTTCGCTATGTTTGTGTATAGTATGTCACTGGACTGTTTTGTGAGAGTCTGCCAGTGCGACTGCGACTTAAAGGTGGAGGGTTCCGTTCCAGAAAATCCCTAAGACATATGAAGGAGACACTCTCATGCTGTTATTTCTTGGTGGATGGATCTGGGTTGGTTTTCGGACTGGTACGATTAGATCTTCGAGGTAGAAGGGTTCCATACTCAAGACTGATTGAATATCTCTGAACCTCATGACCATGAAACATAAAACTCAGAATAACCAAGGCAACATTGACATTTGAGATACTTGATACTTAAAGGACTGGAGGAGAAGCTCAGATAGTTTAAATATTATCAGTCTTTGCAATTCTACATATTTTAGTTCAAACGTTTTCTCTATGTGTGTCATCACAAATTTAACAATGGCCGGATCCACTGATGAGCATTGCTCATCTCAGCTTGTGAAAATGACATATATCAAAATAATTGAATGAATTTATTTTCTGTTGAATATGTTTATAATGAAAAAAAATGAATTAAACGAAATTATAGATATCCATAATAGAATTGGGTAATAGCAGAAACAAAAGAAAGGTTATGTTACATTAATGTTTACTGATTAACTGTCAACTAAATGATTACAAATAAGTCACTTCTATGGAGACAACTTATCATTCAACATAAGGAACATATACATTTCTGAATGCATGCAATATACTCCATACGTTGATGAAATAACAATTATTAGTAATTGTTCTGCTTATCTCTCGCTCAAGTAAAGAAATAGTATTAAATTTCCATGGTATACTGAGAATGAACGTTCTATGAATCGGTCGATTAAATTATGTTATGATATCAAAACTGATTTCAAGTTGTTCAATGACATAAGAACACAAGCAAACATATTTTTTGGCATCCTTAATTTGACTTATTACATTTTTATTATCTACTTGCAGGTTGGCCCCGGGTAAAGAAGAAGAAGGCCTCTTGGTTCTGATGGCCTTTGCTGCAGTAGCAACAGGGGTAGCCTCACCATTGGGTATCTTGATTGTTAATATATTATAAGAGACTGTGATAAAATCCATTATATACCTATACCTACTTAGACATTCTAAAGGTTCCCTATTTTTATATATTTTTACAAAGCTGGTTTCACTGATCAGAGATTACTATTTATTGTGTTCTTGTGTTTGGATGTTTGTATATATATTGATAGATTTTAGTTTTTTTAATAGAATATGAGGAGATTTATGTGTTTCTTTATATCGAGAGATCCAAAGAAACTCATCCCCAGTCGGCCATTGAAAATGAGAAAATGAGAACATGTCTTTGCTAAACACAGGAAGCTAAAAGTAACAAGTGATCAATATAAATGCAATTGCAAATGATTCAAGTAAAAAAATGTTCTCATTTTCAAAGTCCTACTACTGGGGATGTGTTTTTTTTTGGATCGCTCGATATATATACAAGGTGATCAACTCACACTCCGGAATTTGATATATCTCTTGTCCTGACAGAAAACAATTTAATGGAAGTTACAGTGACGGGCAAGCGTTGCAATTTAAGATTATATCGCAATATACAGGATGACAAATAAGATCACAGAAAACAAAAGTTATGTTTTTTAAAATATATATTGTCTTGATTTTTATTTGCGCTCATTTTCCCGATTCCGTTAATACCTATATCATACCCAGCGATCCAAAAAAAGTCATTCGAAGTAGGCTATTGGATATGACAAGATTTTCTCAGCATATCTTTGTTACAGTCAGATGGGAATGAGTTGTCATTTCATAAGAAATGAGTTTGTTCGTTAAATGAGTCAATTATCAATGTCAGCACTAATAATCATAAAAAAATAAATTAATCGCTGTATGCCTCGTGTGTTGAAATATTATTCAGCAACTTATAGATTCAATATGAAAAACGATAATTTCACTCAAATGTAATATAAATGTGAATAATGATAATAATTGTCATTCTTTTCATAATCTTCATAACCCGTTCATGTATATGTCCCCTGTCATTGCTGCATAATATAGTGTGTTGAGTGTAGTGATGCTGCAAAACTGGTCTTGGTCACGCAGTCTTGGTCTCAGTATTGCAAAATTGCAAGACCAAGACCGAGACCATGACCGTCTATGCAAGACCAAGCTAAATACTACAATGCAAGACCATTACCTGGTCTTGGTTTTGGTTTTGTTGCAAGACTTGCGAGACTTGCAAGACTCTCGCAGTTCCGTAACTATACAGCAAATTGGTAGGAAATATTTTTTGGTCAATGATTATAGAAGAAACTCTTTCAAATTAATTTAATCTTTGAGCTCCTTTATTATCGATATTTCTTTTACAGATTCTAAGAATATTGAATTAAAAATTTTTGGCTTAAAAGCGTGATGAAAAGAGCTGATGTTCTACTAAATCTTTTGTAAGTATATTTTTTTTAAATATAGATTGGCCATAAATTAGGTATTTCTAGCTACCCTGTATAAATAAAACTAGTTATCACAATCAAGGAGAAAGCTTCTGGAGCCGATTACTGAAAAAGAATAATGTAGCTGTACCAAAAAAAAAAGGGTAAATTCATTCCCCCTCATCAAGCTGAAGACTCTTTTTGCATAATCTCACTCATTATATCCCACGTCATCATTTCGAGAAAGCGAGTTTAATTTCGAAATTGCCTAGAAATATCCATCAACGCAAGACGCGCATGGGTTAAGTGAAAACTTCTTAGTCGCTAACAATTAACCTAATTATGGGTTATTTTAAGGAATATATGTGAGACGAGGGAGCGAAGTTACTCACTTATATTTTACTGTCATTTACTTTCCAAAATGAATATGATTAGGAAAAGTTATGGTAACTTGAAAGTGCCTTTTCTTAGCGCAACAAAGTTAGCTTCACAATAATGATTGTATCCATGATCTCGAATTACATGTCGTTGGAACAATCTAATTTCATTATATATTTGTGATGTAATGGTTATGAATTGACGGTAGCTGGATTCATATGCGCTAGACACCTACATAAAATACCGTGGGAGTGTAAGGATCTGTCAAATGGAAGAAGTTTTGAAAAACATGATGGACCTAAGATTATTAGATTAAAAGGTTATCGTTTGATGTCTAATTCATGAGTTGAAAATGTGGCTAGTACGAAAAGAACTCATAACCCGAGAGTTCCGTATATTGGTATAGTAGAGCTTAGTAAATGAGTTTAGTATGAGTTATAGGTAAAAATTGTATAAATATATTTTCAGAAATATCTCAGGGATTATGTTATAATAATATGTATGTATGACTTTTCGCGCCTTTTGCATAGTAAACGTGAGAAAAAATCCGATATCAATTTTTCTTGAAAATCAAAAATCTGAGACGACATAATTAAAGATGACACCATATCCGGCAATCTTTGAATTAAACATGTTTTCGAAAGAGTTATGGTTTTCTAGTTTTAGCTATTGTTAAAATCTGAAATATGTGTATTTCTGCTATGTGAAAAGGGCAATTTCTTTCGAAAACTGAAAATATGAGACAGCCAAAGTAAAGAAGAGAATACATGTAGCAACACTTAAATTGGACATTTTTTAAAAGAAGCTACGGTTTTCGAGTTACAGTAGTGGTAAAGTCTGAAATCTGTGTATTTCTGTTATGTGGAGAGGGCATTTTTTTCGAAAATTGAAAATATGAGGCAGCCTAATTAAAGAAGAGATTATATGAAGCAACATTTAAATTGGACATTTCTCAAAATAAGCTGCGGTTTTCGAGGTATTCCCGCCGCGATGTTTTGAGACCTCTGAATAATAACAAGTAAAAACTAAGCCTATACATGGGTAATAGGAAAAGCACTTTCTTCTTTGTTATTAGTGAACGTTTAACAATTTTCGAGACTAATGTTGAACTCAAAGGTGTGAAATAGATATTTTTTTCCAAAAAATTGGACCGATGTTATTAGTTGGCGCACTGAAAAATACAAAATAATATCAATTATATTGGTGCTGGTAGTTGTGAAGTTGGTGCCAAAACTTTTCAATCTAACTGCAAAAGTATCAACTCCAACAGAATAAATATGATTTTGTATTTCTCAGTGCACCAACTAATAACGTCAGTCCAATTATTTGTAAGAAATATGTATCATGACAAATGTTACACTCAAAATTGTGGAATTAATATTTTTTACCAAAAATGGACTGACTTTATAAGTAGGTACACGGAAAAATACAAAATCTTATTAATACTATTGGTGCTGATAATTTTGAAGTTAATTATTAATTAATATTATAGTATTTTTCAGTGCATCAACTTATAAAGTCGAACGAATTTTTGGTAAAAAATATTTGTATTTTATGTCATGCCTTTATGTGACTGTTTTGTTCGTTTTAGTGATAATAACATAATGATCGCTTTTTGAAAAGATGACATTAAGAAAAAATGTACTGAATTTAGTCTCTTCAACTACGTTTAGAAATAATTAAATTTTTCCTTCAATCTTGACTTATACCACCCCAATTTTTTCAAAAGTTTTACTATTCCTATTTTCTTGTCACCTGGTACGGATCCTAATAAGCTGATTAGGCAATCATCTTGACATGGGAGACATGCTGAAACATATGGAGGAACTCTGAAATATGTTCGAGTTTATGTCAGAGAAGTTTAAAAACCAGGTTTCAGTAGTAAGTGAGTGAGTAAGAATCTCACACTGTCTGACACATACAACCAGTGCCATTCGTTTATGACAAAAAAAAGGTTGCGGCCTGACACTTTCCGACTTTGACCATTCCAGTTTAAGCAGCGCACAGTGTGGCGTAGGTTTAGACAAGTGACCGTTCCAGGCTGTTGCTTTCTATACTATTTCTCTTGCAAAGCAACGGGAATTTTCCAGGTACATTTTTTCTGAATGGGCAGATATGTCTCAGATGCGTTGTTTTCTGACATGTCTGTGTTTCAGATTCTCCGTTAATTTTCTGTGTGGAAGCACTTACAAGTCGCCAATGGGTTCAGCAGATGAAATTTTTTGGCTATTGCACAGTAATTGTTGCAACCATCTTGTGACACAGGTGAGCGATCCTGATATCTCAAAAAACATAAGGCAATAAAATAGTACCTTTAGTTTCCCAGAAAGACTTGGCAAAAATTGACAGCCAAATCGACCGATAGAATAATAGCTGAAAATATGTTTTTTGGACTCTGAAAATATTACTTGGTTACAATACCTTCCTTACCTTACTTGGGATAGGAAAATAGAAAGGTCTTATATCAAGAAATTTTATTTATAAATTATTTTGTGGTTATGGAGAATGTCATATACTTAATACTCAATTCACAATCCACAGACTTATAAAAGTTTGAAAAAAAAAACAGCGCAATCGGGTTTTATACCTGTACCTACATATTTTTTCAATTATATTGGAGATAAAATATAAAATTTAATTCCAGCAAATAATACTGCGGAAAAGTTATAGGTACCTCATACCACACTTGGAAATGGAAAACGGATAAAACTTTAAACACATTACAGAAAATATTGATAATGTACGAGCTTAGATACGAGTGTGGCCATAAAAATTGTGGTCTTCTTATGCCTCATGAAATATAAAATAGAAACCAAATACATTGTCGAGTATTGCTAGAATAATATTAGCGCTAATAAAAGTTTAGGATCATAAATGAACTTTGATTATAAAAAAGGGTGTTATCTTTTATTATTAATGCCTTTGACGCCTGGCTTGACATTTAGCTACGATAATCATTTCCAGAATAATTATTAAATGTTATAAAATCGCTGAAGTATAAAAGCTTGGATCAACTTTTTGTGCAAACACTCCTATAATAATTGTTAATTAATTTTGGCAATTATATAATGTCAGCAGATTTATACCTAATTTAATCTTTCTATATATCAGAAGAATATATCTACCGTAAAATTTTTACTTCCGTCGAGACAGTTCAAATGGAAGTGTAAATGAAATGAGACCTGTTGAAAAAAAACGTGATTGGCTGTATAATGGACATAACCCATTGTTATTAGTGATGACAATGCTTATAATTTTCTTGTATTGAGGAACTATACCAAATAGTAACACGGAAATAAAATGTTGCAGTCTTTTAATTCTCTTTAATTGAAATGAATGTTTTATAAAAATAGCATTTTCTAGTAGTTTAGTTAGTTTGCATCAAAAATATTGTCTTAGACTAGAAAAAGAATTAACACTCAAATCACATCAACCAAACTTTTCATTGCTTTAGGTTTCTTAACAACCCATGCTTACTTAAATTATTTCTGCTAACTTGTCACTGCTAGCTTAACAGAGCTGGTCGCGAAGATAAATGTCACAAGATGTCAGATTTGTCTTGAGGGGAAGCCAGGAAAATTTCCTTCTTAAAAGAGCTTAAAGAACTTAAAACAAATTATTTATTGCCATGATATCATTTTATTCTCATTAATCTCGAGAATAAAAATAGCTATTAATTCGTTATAAATACGATATAAATAAATATCAAATAGCTAAAATTTTCCCTCATCTAATCGAACTCGTATCTTTTACCGTTCTCGTGATAATGATATCCCATCCTTATCTTGGACACACTGTATACCAAAGAAAGTTTAAAATTACCAATTACCAAAAATGTTTTTTCATAACATATAACAAATTGCATTTGTGGGAAGCCTCGGATAAAAAATGATATAGGTATCTTTGAGAGAACTTCCCTAAAAACATTCTTGTTTTATATAAGCAAATTATACCAAGGGGATTCAAGGACTCTGGAGTCAGATTTGATAATATTGAGGAGAATATTTGTGCGTGTATATATATAAAGAGTTATTTACGGTAATTGACCTAGAGGATGGTTTGAAAAAACTACTCATACTTTAGATCTGAACATTTTTAGTAGTGACTAGAAGGCTCTATCTAACTGAAACAATGGCGAGTTATAGTCACTTTCCATTATGCTGGAAGTAGGAATAGATTTTTCATTTAAAATGTACTTCTTTATTTTTAAAATGAAACTTCTTACGGCTCGCCTGTTATGAAGAATATGACGAGTGAATTGATGACAATTACATAATATACTCGTCTACCGTACAGCGCCCGTATATTTTAATTATTATTGATAGGCTAATTGTTGTCAGAAGACGAGACAACCAACTTTTTCCTTTGCAAACATTTTCTATTAATCAGGCATGTAAGATGCAAAAATAATTATGTCTAACATTTAATTATTATTATTTAACAAACGGGTATGAGGAACATGTGACATTATGGGCCACTTCAAACTTAAGGTCCTTTGTACCATCTTATAACTTATATACCACTATATACTACGGTATTTAGTGTTCTTGCAACACAGGCTCTTAGGCCATCGTAGGTGGGAAACGCTCATCATAGGATTTTTAATTTACTGATTCCATCCATTCTCTACAGAATCCAAGTCATCTTTTTTAGATGGTTTTTGGTTGAATAGTAACCTGCTGTGGTGATTCCGAACAAATTTTTCCGATCATTTCTTTTTAGGAACAGTCGGCTATTTTCTTTTGAGTATTTCTAAACTGGCTTGCTCTAGGTTATGCGAATATTATGTTTTTTGGTTTTGCATATCCTCATGGTTCAGGGACTATTGGAAGTCTTTCTGAGTCTTTTCTAGCTATAGTCATCTTTTTCGTTGTCGTGAATGTTCCTGAGCCCTGATGTCCATATGAAGCAGACTTTGTTACCTCTTGCCAGTTTCACCAAAATTTCATGGTATATCTTTACTAAGTTGCCACTACTTTGATGGCTACCAGACTATTACTTGCTAATAAGATTTTAGCCATCCTGTGATTTTTTCAGCTTTTATTTCTACCGGAAACCTCCTGCTCCGGGATCTATTTATTTCCGTGAAAGTCCATAGACTCCCAGGCCGGCCTTGCCTCTTCCATCGAACCATCTGTGTACCAGGTTAAAGTACCGTTTTCCTTTTCCACAAATAGAGGAGTCTCTATCCATTAGGTACTCCAATTTTGGTATTTTTGTTCTACAGATTATAATAAAAGATAATTTTCCATATCATTGACTGGAATTTCTTCTTGATGTGAGACTTTGCTTAGAAGGTTTAGAGGGCGTGTCTTATTTAGCTTGTTCTGTGGATTCTTTAGGCTTCATCTAGTGCACACGTCTGAACGTGCAAATGCAGTGGAGTCTAGTTCAGCTGCAGTCGGAATTATATGCATTGTCCCTGAGATTTTTGACTGAACTCTGTTTTGTTTTCAGCCACCAGATTGAGGCTGCATATGTTATAGCCGGTCGGACTATTGTGACATAAGATCAGTAGGCCATATTCAGACTGAGCTCCATGGTTTCCCAGTGGCTGTCTGCATACATTGAGATTCATTAGAGCTTTTTACTTTATATGAGCAAATTTGTCGACAATAAAGTTCCACCTTTTCAATACGCAATAGTTGAAGTTGACTTACTTCCTTCGGTGCGGCCTATCATTTCTCTCTCGAGAAGTAAGCTGGTGCACAAATTTGCTGCATTTTCTGTACCCCAATCACCAGGTCAAACACTACTGCAACCACGTATCTTTCAATGAGCTGGGTTAGGGGTGTGAACTTTAATCTGCTGCTTAGGAACATAGCAGCGAGCAGTGTATTTGTGTGTTTGACCGTCTCTGTTGTAGTTTGGTTCCTGTAACAAACCAATTTCAATTGACTCTTTTTCAGCCACTGACTCTAGGATACTCATGGTCGCTTTGGATAGGTGGAGATTCATCTGGGAGAATTTAATTTCCCTTACTTTGGCATTGTCTTTGTTTGTCTTTTAGATTTTATAGGCGCTTAAGCCTTTGAGCTGCCTGCTTCCGCAAGGTCCATCAGATGGACTCGTGGCCAGGATCTTTCCGGGTTTTCCAGCTCCATGACCTCCCCTTCTTCAGGATTCTTAGGTCCTTGGGTGGAAGTTTTTTTCAGGCTCAGCTTCATTTCACCAATCTTGAAGAGGATTATCAGGCCATTGAGTTTGGTCTCCGACAACATTTAGTCTTTCCAAGGTTTGAGCTCTTGGCTCTTGAGCCTACTTAATTTTACAGTAAATAAGGATCCATTCAGGCTTAAAAAAATTGGTCTCAAGAAAGCAAGGTTTGACGTACCCAAGTCTCCTTTGCTGCATGACTCCTTCCAAAACTAGCTTCTGAACGTCCTTCAATTGGTCCGTGATCAGGTGCTCGTTCCGGATACTGGGGATGCATGATACTAACCCTAAAGGCCTGGACACACCTGTCATGCAGCCTTCCGATCCGACTCCGGTCCGATATTGCTTAAAGAATCTGATCGGTGCGGGATCGGAAAGGGTTGAGCACACATGTCATGCCCACTTCCTGCTCTTTTCAGATTTGACACTCAGTCTACTCGAAATCGCCAGTTGAAACGGTTGCGAATATATTGCGCGAATGTTGAAACATTTTAGCAATCGTGATTTAGCTATTGTGGCTATCTGGTTTTCAAAAAAGGCGCGAAGAGCCGAATTCTAAAACTGAACTGTCTGAATTAATAATTCTTACAGCCAAAGCCTACTACAGTAATAATTAATTAATTATAATTAAGTAATAATTCTTATTCATTTGTGAACAGATTTGACCTTTTAATTTTGTTTTCGCTTAAAAAATATTGGCTGAATTGTGGTATTGTAATATTAACGATGTTATTACGTATGACCATGCGGAGAAACGCTAATCAAGTGATCCAATTTGCTTAGAAGTAAACAAGGATTTCAAAACTAATTTTTATTTTATGAAAAGTCAATGACGTACCACCAATGTCTGTCAAAAAGTGAAGATTAGATTTCGCACGAACGCTAATGATGGAATAAAAAATGTACATAAAAAATCACTTGATGCATACTACCTGTATACAAAATTTAATTCAAATATCTAGACTAGTATTACAGATATGATTAAAAAGTTTACCACTCTGTATCTCAAAATTGAGGACATTTAGAACATCAGTTTATATGAAGTTTTCTTCTTAAAATGGACCCAAAAATCACCCCCTTAAATATTGACATTCAATTAGAAAACGGCCTGTATATGAAATGAATATGAAGCGGTTACGAGGCAGGCTCCTATATTCTTAACGGGACAACCACCGACAACCTTCCCGCATCAAGTAAACGAATGGTCTGCAATGTCGGAGCATGACGGGATACCGGAATCGGAGACGGGTGGGAGTAGGACGGGTCGCGTGTCGGACAGGTGAGACCTACTGTATTCCAAACCATTGTTTATTCCCATATCATACAGTCGTCCCGCTGTATGACCGTAGTCGGATCGGAAGGCTGTATGACAGGTGTGTCCAGGCCTTAACTCCCAAAGCCGCGTTCTTATAGGATCTGAATTCAACGATGTATGGAGCCATATGGTTGCTTAACTTTACATTCAGAAAAATTCTTTAATATACTTCAATATTTTGATACACTGATAGGACTGCTAATAATTCATTCTTAAAATGTTTAAATCTTGCGATAATTGTTTAACAACTAATCTTTTGGAATAGTTACTGGTTAATGCTTTTTTTGGCTCCGATTATCTTGTGAACTCAAAGTGACAGCGAAATAACACAAATTGGATTTGATGCATAATTACACTTGATGAAATTGGCATGACCTTGATAATCCTTCTTTCACATAACAGTGTAATTTTAAAAAACTGAAACCTGCAAGAAAAAAGGATTCTCGAATCTTCTGAAAAGATGCCAATATTCTGTATTTTTGTCAAGATTTTAAGCTCAACCGTTGCGGCAAATATTAAACTTCCTTTTATTTTCCTTGATATATTTTAACCAATTTACTTAAATTATTGACTTTATTTAATTTTTTTATAATGCCTCACAAAATTCACCTCCCAGAGTCAGAATACATCTATTTACACTCAGTACTTACAATTCAGTGTTGTGGTCACCGAATTCTATATCAATACCAACAAATTTACCCGTTGCTTAGACGCGATGAAAATAGGCTGGGACAGACCTGATTTACGGAACCATATAGAAAACAATTTATTCAATTGTTCAAATATGATTTCTGAAGTGAAAAGTTCTATAGGCACTCTATGCGTTTTTCGGATGGGTAAAATCTTCCCAGCTCGCGACACCGATGACCTCGACATGCTTGTGACGTAGGTATTGAGCATAGTAAAGCGGCTAGTGTACATGCTTTGTACATATATATATATATATATATATATATATATATATATATATATATATATATATATATATATATATATATATATATATATATACTAGTACCACGTCTCTCTTCGCGGCTAGGTACAATTTAAATCGATTATTTGTAGAATTACTATGTGGTACAATATTGAGAAATTGATATGTTCATGTAGAAATATAAATGACAAAAACAAAGTATTTATTGTCGAATATTTCCAACATTGTTTCTAATATTTGCATAAAAAAACTCTATTAGTTATTTTTATAATATTTGATATCTGCAATACATCTTGCATTGAATATTATATAGTGCACTGATAGAAGGATTTGTTAATTTTAATGAGATTTTTTTCATACTTAATTTCGAAAATTTCTTGATGTATACGACAGAAGGTTCTGACATATTCGAGAAAAGATTTGTTGAAAAATTTGTCGATATTCCGATAATATTATGTGGGGACTTCAATATCAACTTTGCAAATGATAAAAACCTACCACTAATTGAATTTCTTGATGAAGTATTAGGTATGTCTAATGATCGGTAATTAAGTACTAAAAAATATAAAACAACGATGGATGTATTTCTTACACAATACTTAGATAGCGGCCAGTCTAACATATTTGTTTCTTATTCCAGTTTTCATAAGCCTATTAGATATATTTTTTTAGAATAAAATTAAATAATCAAAAGTACAGACGAACTAAGTATTGTTGAACTTTATGAATATAATAGTGCTAATAATGAAAATAAAGTTCATTAATAAACTATGTAAATACTAATCCAATATAAATATTTTGTATTGCTCTTGTACATATATGTGATTAACTGAAAACTGTATAAAAATGTGAATAATTATTGCTCGGAGTGCCAATAGATTTTTAAGAATCAATAATTTATTCATTCCTTTGTTTTAAGTTTTCACTTCTGTCTGCAGTACTTATAACTGCCTCTATTTAATCAGAAGGAGAGATGACTTGAGGATTAAAATAAAAGATTGTTTTTGTCTTATGACCGTTGAATGTTTTCCTAATATCCCAGAAAGTTTAACTTTTTTCTTATATAAAAAAATGTACGTGAGTAGATCTTTTGAGTAAGCAAAAACATTTCGAAAAGTATTTTAAGCGCAAACATATACTTTTATTTCCAACAGAAGCTTTTATAATTCCACAAGAGATTTCCAACAAAAATAGTCCCATTCATATATTACGTATGTATTCAAACTAAACTGTAAAACTGTTTTTATTCTTATAAAGTTCTTTCAAACTACTTGTTAGTTTGATATCATAATGTGGTCAGCAACATCGGATTCGCATGTTGACAATGTAGTTGAAAAATATTGAGTCGTGATATTTCTTCTAAGATGGTAAGCTGGAATATGACCTTAAAGATGTGTTATTTCAATATTACTAAGCTTCTATTTAAATTATTATCTTTACTAAGACGATATTCAAAGTAGGGATAGTTTTATATAATGTAATAAATACGTTTTTCTAATATAGTTCTACTAATTTCTATCATCAATATATTAAATATATATTTTAATGTCCATTTGTTAAAAAATAATATAAGCAATAATGAGAGAGTTCAGCTCAAGTAAACTTCAATAACAACGCTCAGATAAAATTGGTCAATCATAATTAACGTCCTTAACTGCAATACATATATTTATTAGACATTCATTGAATCCGTTAAGCATCGATGACAATGTGCGATATTACCAGTCGCTTATTGGCGAGTTTTAAAGCCGGCGAGTCGGTTATAGTATAACACCACCTTTAACAAGGCCAAACAACGAGGATCGTGACGTCACTATAAGTGCTTGCCGTCTAATCCGGTTATCGCCTAGCGAGACAAGGTAGTTAATTTAATAGAAATAAAAGCTATTATGTGGTTTTGGGGTTGAAATATGTCAATCGGATACCTGTATCTTTATGTAGCCAATAAAATACTCTACGACATTTATAAGATAGCTCCTAAAAAAAGAAATTATATTTTGTTGCTCGGTAGAAGCGAGAGGGATTGAAGTTATTTTTTTCTGGTTATGAGAAATACTTATTTATTATTGAAACTTTAGAAGAAATTAATAAATGCGTATTTACATTTACAAGTAGGTAATAACTTGTTGATTCAATAATTTTATAAGACAGCGAATCCAATCAGAATATTAAAGGGTATATGTATTTCTAGTAATATGCTTTATCAGACAAATGGAAGGCATAAACCTTTAATTCAAAAAATATTCAATCTGTAATTAAGTTTAGTGATATAAATTAAATTTACAGCTAATTTTAATATAAACCATTCGAATCAATCAATTCTTTTTACTACAAATGAAAAACAATCTAATATTGAGGTGAGTATAATCTAGGCTGCTTAAATGCTTAAATATGGCGGAGAATATCTACTGAAGAGAATAAATGAAATCTTTAATATGTGCATTACTGAACAGATAATACCACAGCTATGGCAAAACGCAATAATCACCCTTATCCGCAAAAAAACACCAAACTCGAAAATTACTGCCCCATCAGTCTCTTATCCCACTTCTACAACAATTTCGATTTCTATCAACCCCCAGAATAGGCAGGTTTCAGAAGTGGATATAGCACGATTGACCATCTCCAGACGATCCGCACACTCATAGAGAAAAGCGCCGAATATAACTTCCCTATATACTTAGCCTTCGTAGACTATCTGGCTGTCGACTCTATACACGCCATCCTAGAAGCCAGAATAGACATAGATATTCTGGAATAATATCATATATATATATATACAAAACAGCTACAATGACTATCAAATTAGACGAAATGAGAACAACGAAGAAAATCAGAATGGAAAGAGGTGTCAGACAGGGAGATACTATCTCCCCAAAACTCTTTACACCGGCACTGGAAGACGTCTTCAAGATGCTGGATTGGGAAGAAAACGTTATTGGGGTGGACGGTAAAATGCTTGACCATTTGCGATTTGCTGATGACGTTGTTATCATTGCCTCATCGTCAGAAGAATTCCAGAGAATGCTCGAACAACTACACCCTGTATCTGCAAAAGTGGGCCTTCGAATGTTTCTTTCCAAAACTAAAGTTTTAAGTAGAAACGAAGAACAAATTACAGTTAATCAATAGAGAATCGAAAACGTCCAAGAATATGTATATTTGGGGCATGCCATAAGACTCGGCAAAGAAAACCAATAAACAGCCGAAATTTCGAGAAGGATTAAACTTGGATGGGCAGCTTTTGGTAGACTAAACTATATATTCAAGAGCAAAATTCCGAACAATCTAAAAAGAGACGTCTTCAATAAATGCGTTTTGCCGGTCATGACGTATGGTCTGAGACGATCACGTTGACGACACGAAGCGCCAACAGACTAAAGGTAAGCCAGATAGCTATGGAAAGAGCCATGATGGGGAACAGCCTTCGCAACCATATTAGAACAAGGACATTCGTCGAAAAACAAAAGTCATTGACATCATCGAGAAAATATCCAACGCTAAATGGTCTTGGGCAGGACACTTAGCCTGACAGCCAAAGGAAAGATGAGCAAAAAGATTATTATGTTGGAGACCCCGCATAACAAAACGCCCAATTGGTCGACCTCCTAAAAGATGGGCCGACGACATCCGAGCCATAGCCGGTACAAACTGGATGAAGAGGGCACAAAACCGGAACGATTGGAAGAATTTGAAGGAGGCCTACATCCTGCAGTAGATAGATAACGGCTGATGATGCTGATAATCTAGGCTGAGAATCACAGAATAAAAACATAAAAATGCATCTGATTTTAATGAGAAAGTTGCATCATCTTCAGAACGAAGTGTGTGTACAACGTATACCTTCATTGTGATTTTTTCGAGGTATTGCTTTTACGCATCTCAGTGTAGTTCTTCTTTCTGCATGAATTGGACATGTAGAAGGCATCTTGATTCCAGACGTTCTATATAATATAAATCTATTATACAAAAACAATTCACTGATTAACATATATGTTCTTTTCAATATGTCCAGGTTTGGGCAAAATGAGCGGAGCACCTGATCTGGCTTAAATATGACTGGTACGAAAATTTTTAATATCCTAAGTAATTATCGCAGTATTCCAAAATCTCTAACTATTTTGACAATAACGTTAAATAACATTAATTTCTAATACTATTTCATTTTATGAATTATTTGAAATTAAAGTTATTATCAATCATGGCTGAACTAAGTGAACGTGAAAGAATTAATCTATTGATGCGAATTTGTTTAATGCCACATATTCTAACAGAATATCTCAAATGTCAAAGTCAACAGTTTCTCGAAATTTACGCAACTTTAACGAAACTGGCACTCTAAAAAATATTCCGGTTGTGGATGAAAGAAGACAGCTACAAATGAAAATAATGAACTTAATGTAATTCTAAGCATACATGAAGAACCTAAGACTTCAATATCAAAACATTAATTAATGAGTGAGAGATCTGTCAGAAGGATACTCAAAAGAAATCCTTATACATTACAATGAAGCGTATGAAGCATTAGATGAAGATGATACTGATAAACGAATACAATTTTGCGCACAAATGGTGAATGTAGTTACCTGATGTGAATAATATGTTTATAAACAACATTGTGTTTTCCGATAAAGCAACATTTTGCCTAAATGGTATTGTAGATTGTCATAATTGCCGGTATTGATCGGATATTAACCAACAGTGGATGGAAGAAGGTCACATACAATATAAACAAAAGTTTACTTTAGGTGTGGAATAGTTAGAGGAAGAATAATTGGACCTATTTTATGCGAGACAGGTTAAATGGTGTAGTTATTACAACTATTAAGGTATCAGATAGTTTGAGAATTAAGTCAATTGTTTCTCAATCATGCTAATCAGTTACAGCTATCAGAAGAAATTTGGTTTCTGCAAGATGGAACTCTACCTCATTATGCTGTCCGGGTTAGGGAATACTTGAACAAAACATTTGCACTGGAATGGGTTGTACGAAGAGGATATGTTAAGTGGCCTTCAAGATTACCAGATTTACCTCCACTAGACTTTTTTCTTTGGTGTCATTTGATGTATGTCATTTATAAGTATCTACCTCAACCTCTCCAAGAAATAGAAGATCTAATTAGAGCACCAGTTTGAAATACAAAGCCTGAAACTATTCAACATTCAAAATCAATTGGAAGGTCCTTTCTTGATTAGGGTACTTTCAAGTAGTTGAAGGCTTTCACTTTGAAAACCTACTGTAGTGCTATTAATATGGAATTTTCAATTATCGTTCATTTTGGATTAGAAAAATCAAACTTATGTTTACCTACTATTCAATTTTATTTTTTTCCTATCAAATCCTAAGTCACAGACCACCAAACCTAGTATTACTAAATTCAGAAGAAACATATCTACTCGAGAAAAAATATAAATACAGGGTGAGGCATTTAAAATTTTATCCGATGACGTCTTATCTTGAAAAATATCACGTAAACGGAAAATCTACAAACACCACTAAATAGTACATAAAATATGCAAATAATTTTAATTAAGTAAGATTTTCGTACCAGTTATAATTAAACCATGAATTAGGTGTTCCGCTCATTTGTCCAACCCATTCTATATTATATATAGCTATCGATATAAAGTTAGGTCGTTACGTACCTACTATTTGATATATATCATCATGGCGGGTTGATAAGGTTCAGTAAATAGCTCCATAGAGGTGATATTTGCGGAAAGTGTAATGAAAAATTAAAAATATCTAGCTCTTGCGGACTGAAAGTGCCTAGAGAAGATGCAAATTCTAAGCAATCAATTCTTTTGTGTGATTGTTGTTCTAACCTTAATTCGATGGATGAATGCCTCCACAAACACCATCAACGAAATCGATTCCTCAGGTAAAACTTTGATTTCCCATGAACTGATAGCAATAAAGAAAGAAAATTATCTTCTAAATAAGCTTGTAATAGAAAAACATGAGAGAATTAGTCTTTTATTATTCAAAATTTTGGATAATAAGCTAATCTTGGTACCACAACCTGGCAACACTGCCAAATCTCCAGGTGAAACGACAGTGGTACGACCTCATACGTCACCCACGCACCCGACATGCATTGACTAAGGCCAAATAGCCCATCGGACTATGCTTGAAAATCAGACAGCAGGCCTACGAAAATCAGTTAGGGTCGTTATCAACTGATGGAAAATTTGTGAAATCCAAACAGCGGACCACTTCTAATAAACTCATATCGTCAGCAAAAATTCTCGATGAATTCAATGCTAATTAGGATAACATTATAAATTTTAATTATGACGTCCACGAAACATTGGAGCAAGCACTAAATTAAAAAAAAACAATAATAAGAGCGAACCCTGATTGTGTCATAAAAGTCACCCAACCTTACAAATACCTAAATGTCTACAATCTGGACACTGATCTCGGCAGCAATGCGCTTACCAACTACCTAAAATCATTATTTCCGGAAGTTTCTGTAAACAACTATATTTAGTTCCTCTAAATTCTGAGAATATTGATGAATAAAAATAAATAATGAGCATTGTTATTGGATGTGAATCGGAATAAAATCAATGTTATTCGATATTTCTCCTACGTATTCAGTTATAATGATAGTTATTTCTATCTATCTTGGAGGAGAATGATTCCTTCCAACAGTTGAGTGGGTTTACCTTACTGCATCGTTTTCATTGAAAATTGCTTCCGATCGCAAAAAACAGGTACGAGTATATTTCTAGAAGAATTCACCTTTAGCTATTTTGAAGTGGATTTCCTTGAGGAATGGTATATAGAGGGTGGCTCATCGAAAACAATCTTGAAAGGTTTTTGGCTTTGTATGTGAAAATAAAAAAATCCTCGAACCCCTATATATTTGCTTACAACTTATAACTTCAACCCCTTAGCGGGGGCGGCTTGCACCATTATTTTTTTAAATGTGAAGGTATATGGTGTGATACATCGTTTGAAAGGGCATTGAATTTTTTTTCAAATGATACTTCGTTTTCTTAAGTTTTTGTTCCAATTTGCCGAGAAATATGGATTTAATTGTATTGTTTATTGCTTACTTACGTGTTATCGTAATTACTGTTGGAAATGTCCGCCGTTCACCTCCATACAGCAACTGTTCAAAGTGTTCTCGGACATTGTGAAGAATATCGGGAATAATTTGTTAGCATTCATTAGCGATGAGTTTCCATCACTCTTCTAGGGATTCAGACTGGGTAGTATAAATTTTCGATTTCAGGTGTCCCCAGAAAAATAAATCAAGGGGAGATAAATCGGGCGATCTCGCAAGCCATTCGATAGCACCACTCCTCCCAATGTATAATGGGGAGCAGCCCAGTCTTTCTGAAATATCGGCTTGATTTCATAGTAGCGTTGGTACTTTTCCATAATTTTGAGCAGCGTTGAATTGACAGCATCTTCTAACAACTCTAAGTAAGTATCTCCGCTTCAATTTCCAGTTAAAAAAAGGTCCAATTATGCCAACACCAAAAATACCAGTCCACATGTTTGTTTTTTCAGGATGTTGTGTATGGAACTCTTGGTACATCCTTGGATTCGTGTCGAACCAGTAACGTTAATTATGTCGATTGACAGTGCAATTGAAAAAAATAACATTCGTCTGAGAAGCAAACATTAGAAAGATAGCAGAAATTATTTCAAATTTGTTGAAGAAGTTGAATTTTATATGGGTGCCATTTATTATCTTTCAGAATTCTGTGTACAGGGGTCCGCTTAACTCCCGTTACAATAGAAATATTTCTGGTACATTCTTAATGTAGGACTCATACTAATTTGATCCAGAACAGCTACTCGTACTACCTCAATTCTTACCGGATTGTCAATATTCCGTTTTTTATTTGCAACTGAACTACTTTGATGGCATTTGCTACTAATTCTAGGATGTTACCATGATGTACGTGTATATCTGCTTTTGTCTCATTACACAAAAATGCTGATACTCCTGCACATTGATTGTTTGTAAAATACAATTCAATAATTTCAACTCTCTCTGCAATAGTATGAACAATTTAATATCGAACCGTTCAGAAATAACGAAATATCCACATCAACAACTTTAATGTAAATAAAGTTGAATTATTGTCCACTGATGTTTGTTTGTTTAAAAACAACAAATTAAATGCAAATTATATTATATTATTCAGAAATTTTTTTCTTATGCCGACGTGTCCTGAGATTGCTACATGTTTGTTTTTTCACTCTATTGATACGAAAATACAACTGAAATGATAAGATCTTATCATCTCTGCAAAGAAAAAAATGGCCTTTGAATAAATTATCTTATAGGATTGAATCTATTGATACCTCGATAATCAGAAACTATTTCCCGTTAATCTCCATTAAATGCAGGATAAAAAATACCAAGGGTAGATGGCATATCGTCAAAGTATCACGACTCTGGAATAGCACTTTGTCGCTGGAAAATCCTCAAGCCTAACCTTTGAGCAATCCCTTGATGGTTTTTTTGAGGGGTTGAAAATGTAATACATAGGATACCCATTATTCAAGCCACATTCCAGGGTTCCGTTATCGCTCGCCAGATGATACTCTTGAGGGACAGTATTAATCAAAGTAAGAATTTTTTGGTCATATTTTCGTGTGAGTTTTACTGTAATGTTTTTAATGTTTTATTTTCAGATGAAAGCTTTGAAACCAGAAATATATAAGAGATCTAATGATGTTCATACTATTTTAGTTTTCAAGAAACCATCATCAACTTTGTATTACATAGCACTTTTTCTAACCAAATCAACAATATTATATTTCTTAAACGGTCTTGAACAGTCGAAACCGAATAAAATATTTGCTTATGATCTATGCGACAAGTGAACATCATCAAATGCATCGTTTAGTTGCTCGGATCATGGGTTGAGATGAGTCTCAATGTTCTTAAATATTGTACCTTCCCAATGACGATTTAATGTCGCTGAAGCATAACCAAAAATAGTTACTGACAGGTAAATTCTAATAATTTACTTGACCAAATACATCTTTCAACTTTTAAACATCCAGAACTTTTGATATAATACTTATATTACTATCGAGTGTTCAAAAAAAAACATTTGCAGTAGGCAGTTGAAAAGACGATGGGGTCTTTACTATATTCAAGTAATAAGTATTTCATTATTCATTCCAGGCTGTCACTGTTATCAGGCAACTGGTAAATGACAAGACCGATGTTATTTCTGGATACACTGAAAAATACAAAATATTAATTCTATTGGTGCTGTTATTTTTGAAGTTGTCCAGTTGCAATTAGATTGATAACACTAACGTCACAAGTACCAAAAGAATTATTATTATTTTGTTTTTCAGAGCACCAACTAATAACGTCGGTCCAATTTTTTTGTAAACAGAATTCATTTCATACTTTTAAGTCGAACGTTCACTAATACCAAAGAAGATAGAACTTATCCTATTATCCGTATCCGTTGCTTATACTTGTTATTATTTAGAGATCTCAAAACATCACTGCGGAAATACGCATAAGTATTTTCGATTTTACCATTTTACGACCACTGAAACTTGAAAACCTTAACTCTCAGGACAGAATATTCATTATAAATGTTGCTACAACTAATGTGGCCTTTCACGTGAAGCCCTCGGATTTTCATTACTCGAAAGAAATTTTTCCCTCCACATAACAAAATTACATTTTTGACGTCGCCGTAACTTGAAAACGGTAACTCTTTTGAAAACATGTTCAATTTAAATGTTTCCAGATATTTTCCTATCTTTACTTCTGCCACCTCAGATTTTCGGTTTAGGAGAAAAATTGCCCGCTTCGCCCCATTCGGAGGTGTTTTTTGAAGAGAAGGAGATGTCAGAATGGACTTTTTACGTAGGTATATGGGACCATTTTTCAAGTCCCCTCTCTCCGTTTGTGTTCGTCGGTCAATAAAGTGCACTTTATTTTTTAGGTGAGACAACTTGAGTTATAAATCTGACGGTGTAACAAACGACTTTTATAGAAATAAATAATATAATAAATAATACATTCAAATATAATTGATAGCTGATTTAGATACTGATAATCCTTTAAAAAATGTAGACATAAATATGCAGGATTGCCTTGTTTTCCAGTGATTATTTGTTAGGTATTCATATGAATAGAAATAGAAACAAAATGCTTATAAAAGCAGAGAAAAAATATTTTCTTGTCAATTTAATTCTTGAGTTTACATTTTATTGGAATGTATAGGAAGGTATTCTTATGATTTGATGATCTTTTCCTTTATTTTTTAACTTTATACATTTGGCAACACAATGCCTAAGTATAGAAATCAACATTTCACATAAATAAATAAAATTTCATGCCATTACAACCTTAACAGTAATTTCAGAAAGGATATAGACTATAAATAAATAATGATCGGGTATATACACAAAAAAATATTGTTTTACAAATTTGCACTTTAATTTCAATCACATTAGTTGTTGAGCTTTGAGTACGATTGATACGATCTCCGTCATTATAAAGAATTTCATAAAATACACATCAGAGTACAATCAGTTGAAAATATTTCTCAGATAGTTCGATACCAACCAAATTTGATCCTAGTATTTTAAAATTTATTAATTTCATCAAACTTCAAAAGTCTTATCTCTATATTTTGATGAAAAATTATCCGTCTGTCTGCCTGTTGGTCAATTAGTATATGCTCCAAATCTAATGAACGAAGGATATTGGATTTTTATACTAAAACATGGTGAGCTAAACGGCCATATATAAAGGAATTCTGATTCAATTGGCTTATATTGTGAACTCAATAAGACTCAGCGGATGGAAAAGCTCGTTATGAGTACCTACATAATTCAATGATCTTTGTTGTACCTATACCACTAAAATTAACGGCTTAGAAGATTTCCAAAAACATGAAAAAATAGAATGATGAAAAAATATAAGCGATCGTAACAGGTACATTTCTGTCAAAAAATAGGCTTTCTTCCCATGTGATCCAGTGGGTAAGACGTTTGACTTCCAACCGTGAAGTAGTTGGTTAGTCATTTCATGAAAATTTCTTGAAAAATTCCTGGTATACAAGGATCGGCAGTAAATGGTAAAAAACTAGCTTTCGACATTTACAAAAAATGCCTCCTCCATCCTCTTTGGGGTAAGTTTTTTCGTTTGAAAGACATGTTTGATTTAAAATTTCGAATTGTGTAGCTCCTCCGTCATAACAGGGCTGACGAAAAAGAAAACTTTTGCGAATATTTTAAGCACGGAACCATTTTCGCGCGAGTTCGACCACTTGACCATTTTTTTTAGAATATGTTTGGTTTATAACATATTTATTGACTCAGTAAACAGCAAACGAAATACTTCTTTCTTCCAGTAATAACCAAAAAAAAAAAATAGCCATTACAAATTTTGAGAATTTGAGACCATTATTTTGAATGATAACGCCTGATGAATCTCAAATTAAAAAAATGTGTTCCACAAGAAACTTCAGACAAGTGACAATACAATGAGTTATTTGACTGTGTCATGCCACGAATAACAAAACTACTTACAATAGTTGCGTAGCATAACAAATTGTTTTTTCTACACAATTCTCTCGAATGCAATGTTGGCTTTGCGGCTTTTACGACAAAAGCTAAGTATAAGAAACAAAACAGGGGATGCGGAATGTGTGTGTGGAGAGAGGTGGGTAAAAGAGAAATTTATTATTGCGGAAAAGGAATCTTTATGGAGGGGCACAGACGTCGTAACCGATTTCATGGATGTCGACAGGTTTTGTCCTCGTTACAGACCAAATCGATTAACAATAACTTCGTAGTCACACATACATACATGCTTATCTTCCTGCCTGAACATAGAGATGGTAATACAGTATACAGTGCAGTTCATAGGTGTGGAATAAATTAATTCTTAGCGATATCATGTATTCGTTTGAAAAAAAAAAATAATATGTAAAATTTTGTTACTTTAAGTAGAATGAAGGAAATAAGGTCACATAATGTTTAGGGAGTATTAAATGTTCAAAATGACCACCATTCACTTCTTGACAATAAGCAAGGCCATCTTGGAATTCTCGTACAATATTTTGTAGGACCGCAGGTGTTATGTTGTTAATTTCATCCGTTATACTAACTATTAAATCTGCAATGTTGTCTGGTCTATTGAAATATCCTTAATGAACTTTAAATGAATTTCGTTCGAATCATCACTAACATTAAGTGTCCAATACGGTGGAGTTCCATATTGTTGATACGAAATTGATCTTACTATTGCATTTGGATCATTAGGAAAAATTATTATTTTTAATTTGGGCAGTAAAAAGTTCCTCAAAAACATAGATAAACCTCACCATGAATTGTGCCTTCAAAAAAATATGGGCCCATATGTGAGCCTTACATATCCAATGAGGATTCTCTCTGTTCTCCAATATCTACAGTTTTGTCTATTAACTGTTCGATTTAAATGAAAAGTAGCTTTATCGCGAAAAATAATTTTCTTTATGAACTGCAAATCTGCTTCCATTCAGGTCCATCAGTTTTCAGAATTGTTGCCTTCTATCAGGATCATCCTTATTTAACTCCTGAAACAAATCAACTTTACAAGGATGGTATTTTTCTTTATGTAATGCTCTCAATATCGATGATCTACTTACATAAATTTTCTCAGTTATGATTGCTCCAAATTTGAAAAACTTAGTTTTGCTCATCCCTTTAGGAGAAGGTGCCACACGACCCCCCTTCTTATTTCGAATTTTTGATGGGTTGCGCCTAACTCAGAGAGGGTGCAAGAAGAGGGCGATATTTTCATAAACTCAATTGTCAAATTGAGCATAAAAATTGATCAGGTTCAGAATTTTTTAAACAAATACATAATAACGCTAAAAATATATATAAAAAATTGATTCCATACCTATGTATATAGCTGATACTAGCTACAACATTTTTTCTTCGAACATTTGTCAATTTATTATCAAAGTTTAACCTGAGATTTAGCCTTATCATTAATATAGTGCCCAAATCCAAATAAAATACTTATGATTTATTGTTCTTATAGAAAAATAGAAAATGAGAAACTCTATGAAATTTAGTGCTTCTGTATATTATAACAAACAAACTAATGTATAATACTAGGAGTTTCCTCAATGACAATGTTTTACAAAAAAATCTAATATCCTGGAAAATTTTAGTTCTCTGGAAAATTAGGAAAGAGGTTATATTTAATATTTTTGGTACTTTTTGCATAGCAAACAAGCATAGATATTTTCTCAAAAAGTTGGGGTCGCGTGGAAATGGTTCATTAGTTAAATAGGGTTTTCGTTAAGGTATTCCTGTTAACAAAGCCCTTTTTTATGTTTTTCTACAGCATTTATTTTTCTATTTTTTGATGATTTCTATCTATGACTGAATTTTTGTGATCTACTGTAATATAATGTAGACTTATTTTTCATTTTTTTTGTTTTTTGATATCAATAATTTATATGATAAAACAAGATTTTACTCTTTTAAAGTAGATACATTTAAGAATATTGACTTTAAGAATTTGCAGGATTTAGTATGTATATTTTTGAGATTGTAAAATGGAATGAATCCGTGAATAAATAAACAAACAAACAAACAGCCTATACAGAAGCAACCATAATAACTTTTCCCAAACAGTTTTCAATCCAAATAATTTCAATTAAAAAAAACATATTAACTAAAACATATTTATTATTTTAGTTTCTGTATAGTTGGTTCTCTTGAAACGTAAATGAAAAAGAAACTTAACACATTCGTTAGTTTTCTTTCCATTTTCATATATTCTCCCGTCTGTTTTGATTGCTGTAATTCGTGTTCGCCATGTAAGTACTTCGTATTCATTAACAAATAATATCTATCAATTTTACGTTATTAGCTGGTGCACTGAAAGATACAAAATAATATTAATTCTATTGGTGCTGGTACTTGTGAAGTTGGTGCCAAAAGTTCTCAATCTAACTGCAACTGCACCACTTCAAAAGTAACAGCTTCAATAAAATTAATATTATTTTGTATGTTTCAGAGCACCAACTAATAACGTGGGTACATTTTTTTGTAAAAAATATTTATTGGTCAAAAATCTTCATCGATATTTTCTTTGCTTGATAGAAATTGGTCTAGACGTGCAAATGTCGATCGATATATTATTATAAAGAGGGTCTATGAAATTATTATTAATGCTTGTATTCGAAAAGTTTCTATCAGAGATCAATGAGCTGTTAACTTATACAATCATGTATCTAGCAGATTGCCTTTTTTAAATGTATGAGAAGAACATAGCTACTTTTTTGACAGGGCTTTCTTTCTTACTTCCATATTATAGTGTTTACAAAGTGATAGGTCATCATTATTTTTAAAATTTTCGACTTATGTATGAACAGAAGATTTTGGATTTGGTAATAAAATGTGTCTTATAAGACTGTATTATATAAAGCCTTTATCTTGAGTTCTAAGAAAAGTGGGTGATAAAATGAGGCATTTGTGGTAATTTTCTAATTTGAGTGGTCGATTTCCCTGCTCAGCGTAATTGCATTCAAAAAAACTTTGAGCTTAAAAAAGATCTGGCTATGTAATCATGTTGCTTTGGTTAGTGCTATTATCTTACAAACATAATCATAAAAGCTTATTGGAGTCTTATAAACTTGTTATATGGTGATACTCAAAAAATTCTATTCATAATAGTTCTAAAGTATTATAAAGTTCTTACAATAAATCCATAATAAACTTCTTCATTTTTTAATTATTGCTGATGTCTTCTTGATTACAAAGATTTTATCTGTAGGTATGTATTAGGATTTGCCAAAATTTTTTTTATTAGTTATGAGATTTATTGAATAGAATATAAAATAGAAAAAGTTATAGTCTTTTTATCCCACCTTCAATTCGCATTTCTGTTTGCATCAGATTCCAAGAAATCACATTTTGCATATGTATACTAGGCTTAAGGATTTAAATCGTATCAAAATGAGGAATTTTTAATAAATGTCCTGAGTGTCGGATTTCTGCTATTGTATAGTAAGCAGCTTTATGTATCAACTCACAAAAACTATCTTTATTTTCATCGTAGCTATTTAATATTTTCAATATTTCATGTTCTTCGAAATAACTTGAAATTCTAGGTAATTGTGCTCTATGTGTCATATGGAAGCGAATTTCAGGTTATTGAAATTTTCTATTATTTGAAATATCTTCATCATAACTGTAACTAAAATTCACAACTTTTATGAACTAAACAATATAAATATTTCACTCATACAGTATTGAAGTAGGTAAGTAGAGTAAAATTATGATAAACATATCATTTTGTGTCAATAAATATGCGATACAGCAACCCTTGGTCCTTACACAAAGAAGTTTCCAGTTCAAATACATAAAGACAATGAAAATTGGAAGCATCGCGGGACGCCTGATAGAAACAAAGTTTCTCCGTATTTCTCACGGTTACAAACTAAATGATACAGTGATGGGTTATTGGTGCTGTTTAGAACGCGTTACTTGAACGCATCAAACAGAAATTAATTTGGAAAAGTGCAATGTGCTATTAAATGTGAACGAACACCTTCAACATGTGGAAAATGAGCCGTCATAGACAGTAAATTCTTTAACGTTGCGTCCCTACCAACATCCTTGAAAAGTTTATTTGCTTCTGAGGATAATTTTCCAATGGGAAACCTCAGATAGGTACTCTCAGCAGTGGGTAATTTGCTGGAAAATGATCGTGTAAAATGCGGCAATATAGTTGAAACTTTTCCAACAGCCGACCTACGGTGTTTCTTCGCAAATTATCTTCACTTTGCAGTTTGTCGTAGGTCTCTAGGGTTAGCGCAGTTTTGTAATTATTGTACAATATGAACTTATAGTCGCAACGATATAGTTAGTGGGATATATAAGGCGTACATTATAACTTTCTTTTGTTGAAGTTTCATACTTTGGATGTGTTCATTTTAATTAAATATACTTGCTCTCTAAAATGAGATTTTTTTACCTTTAAGATAAAGCACATCGAAATCTTGTTCGTATTGAATTATCTATTAAACAAAATATTCAAGTGCTTTAACGTACATAAAACTCGGTGGATATATTTCAATAATCAGATTTATAGCTTGTTTGACTATATCACTAGAAGGGTAAGCGTTGCGTTTACGCTTACGTGCTGTAATTGTAACAAATAATTAACCAAGATTATGGCATGGTAACAAAAGTATCAAACATCCTGATAGAGCTCATTAAGTTTTAAGAAGAAATAATTTTTCATGGTACCAATTAGTGACATTCATGTAGATGCATGTAAACCCGTTGGATGATCTTATAGACATGATTTAACGGATGATATATTCAATCATATATCGAGCGAAGATTTTTTCGAGAAAGAAACGCGATTCAACACACCAACCCTGGAAAAAAATGAAGACGATGTCAGAAATGCTCAAGAAGCTCGAGAAATTGGACAGTCAGTGAGAAACCGGATTAAGTAGAAGCCAAATTGGATAATCTGTACACTAGATCCAACGAGAAATCGACAGATTACAAGAGCAAATTAGCAAGTAAGAGAAGGTGATAACAAGACTTGAAGGCTTCGCAAAGAAGAAAAGCATCGTTATTTTCGTTCTAAATCAAGGAACAGCCCCAAATGAAAATAAAGTTAATACAATTTTGAAAGATAAACTGAACATAGAGCTTGTCGAAAAATAAATTGAAGACTGCTGGACGATAGGAAAAGCAACAGGTGAACCGATATTTGTCACCCTAGCTAGCCTGGAAGCAAAGGAAACTGTAATGATGAATAAGAAGATTCTTAAGAATGACAAGGTATTTTTTTATCAACAACGGTCTTTCATTTGAGGTGCGCAAAGCTACAGTCCAAAAGAACAACCACCTGAAAGCAAGTCGAACAAAGATGGGAGGAAAAGCAATAGAGACCATTATCAGCTGAGGTAATGGTTCAGAAGGTAAAATTAAGAGAAAGTAGACTTCAAACTGGAATACTGGATACAGGCAGAAATAGAACCAACAACTTTGGATTGAAAAATGTTTCCAACTCTACAGGAGATCCCAACCCAAACGAGAAAGACACCACCTCCACTACAAAAAAAACTAAGTGAATTACTGCACCAGCCCGTCCAGCCCAATAAGAAATACACGAAATCAAACAAGGAAACACACCTTAACATACTTACGTAAAATGAATTCGACTTTGGGAAAATCGGGTAATTGAACTGGAAATGGCGCTAGAATAAATCGAATGAGACATTATCGGGCTGTGCGAAGTAAGTACGTGCTTGGAATCAATAAACGAACGGAAGAGTGGGACTATCTAATCCACTCAAAAGCTGATAGAGGCCAATATAGTTCAGGACTTTTAATTAAAGAGAAACATAAAGAAAAAATCTTGGAAGCTTGGCCAGCAAACGAGCAAATTGTGGCATTAAAAATTCAGGTCAACAAGAAAATTATAACCGTTATCCAAACTCACCTCCAAACCTCAGGAATTAAGGAAGAAGCGGTGACTAAAACGAACAAGGAATTAGAAGAGGTTGTGGGAGATATACAAAAAGGATAGCATCACATGATGATATTTGGTGATTTGGTGGTTGATTGAATCCGTGTGCCGTAAAGAAATCGGAGTAGATTTCATCATGGGTAGATGGCACTACGGTTAAAGGAACACCAGAGGAGAACTACTCCTTACACAGTTCGCAGCTCGAAATAAATTCAAATTTGCCAATACCTTCTTCCAAGCAAAAAGTACACAAATGGACCTGGAACTCACTTAAAGGAACAAAACATGAAATAGATTAAATCCCGAGTAACAAGCTTGGAAATATAATTAATGTAAAGTGAAAGAAATCGAATTTGAATCGGACCACTGGATGATAAACTGGAAAATTATTATTCCAAGATACAGAAGATTCTTTAATTGAACTTTTGAAATTTAACCTGATTGAAGAGAAATTGAATAAAACAGAAATGGTGCAACATAAATACAAAGTAGTAGAAAGCGCCCGTATCAAAGCAGTAGAAGAGGAGAATAAAAGCGCACACAGGCGAGTTAATAAGCAAAAGAGAATTGATGAATCGTATTCAAAATAAGGATGAGAAACAAATAATTGAGAATTCAGAATTGAGGAAGCTGGTTAAGAAGGAGTTCCGTAACGACCTGAAGAAATATTAACGGAACCTCATAAACTCGACAATGGAAGATTCTGGATCAACTAAGAAGATCCGAGGGGAATTGTCGAAAGCAAACTCTGTTTGGCTGCAAAAGTTGGATGTCAGGGGAAAAATAGTTACAAACAGGTAATAGTGATCTAGGCTGCAACAAACTACTATGATGAGCTATATAAAAGTCAGGTAAGACAACCTCAGACAACTACGGATAGACCTATCGATAAGTATTAGGATCAGACGAAGACTTCATAAAGCAATAAACAAATTACACTCAGGTAAAGCCACAGGCCCAGACAGTGTCACAAATGATATCTTGAAGACGACACAGAACCTATGAAAGCATTACTGGAGAGAGCTATTCTATGATATTATAAGAACCAGGCAGAAGATCAAGCTGGATTCTGAGACCAGCATACTCGACAATTGACCATCTGCAATCACTAAACCAACTAATAGAAAAGAACAACGAGCATGGAAGACAATCGTGCATTGCATTTATCGACTTGGAAAGAGTCGTTGACTCTATAGAACTCTGGATTATATGGGGAGCATTAGAAGAAATGAGAATAAATAAGTCTATTATCAGAATAATAGAAAAAATCTTCGAAGGAAGAGCTGGAATGATTCCATTGGAAAAGAAAGGTAGAAGTTTCCAAATTAAAAGAGGAGTGAGACAAGGCTGCCTTTTATCTCCGCTTTTAGTTAACAATGTGCTAGAATCCATATTCAGAGAAGTGAAGTGGAAGGAAAAAAGAATACACATCCAGAACAAACTGTTAAATACCTGAGCTTCGCGGATGACGTGATGCTAGTGGCAAGTAGCGCAAGGGCCCTAAATCAGATGATCAGAATACTAGAAACAGCCTGTTTTCAACTGTAACTTTTTAATTTTTGCCATCAAAACTATAAATTGGTAGATTTTGAAAGGTTTTAGTCTTAGCTGTAGTGGATTAGGTACCTACCTACCTATAAAGACATTTCGTAGCCCATATATTTTCACGTGAAGATTCCTCCTAACTACTCTCTTAACTTTTATTCAGAAAAAATATAAAATGAATTTGAAAAATAAATATTATTTTAAATGAAGAATTGATATCGAAAGAAATTCATTTTCCTAAAATGTATTAGGTACCTACCTTGTTAAATTGTCCAATTCTGCTTCACATTGCTTAGACTACTTATCAAACTACTGCAACCGTTGATTCTGAGAAATTCTCAATTTCATAGAATTGCTAACTTCTGAAAATTCTATGATAAATAATTTATTAATGTTATTCGACTACAAGCCTTCTATAAAGTTTTTATTTCATGGTTGATTATTTTGCGTTATCAACACTATCAGAGAACTTTGCTGTGTTCATTTCTATATTCTATTGCTCCCAAAAACGTACAAGCTAAAATAATTTCAAGCAAACTCCTTTTGTAAACAATCAACTTCTGGAAGTAAATGAAACATTAAACGTACATTTTCAACTTTATTACATTTATCACATATAACAGATATTTTGAAATTGAAATGTACATTTGAACATTGTGTACCTACCTAGCGGATAGAAAATCATCAGGAAAATAAATATTTGTGGCAATCTAAAAGTGGGGCTCCTACTTTCCTAGATTGCTTTACTTAGATTAATAGCTTTGATGATTTTGTATCCGTTTAATAACATATAATATAGAAAGCGGCCCTGAAGTCCTTGCGTATGGTACATAAGCTCAACTTGAATATTCCTTACCGCCATATGCGTTAGAAAGGTAATAAATTGAATTCGAATATGAGATAGTTATTTACAGGCTTAAATTTGTTCAGACTAAATTACATTGAAGAGCTGACAGATCATCTTCTATAATATGGTATAAACACTGAGATGTTTTGGGATAACAGTAATCAAATATATACATTTGTTTTTACTGGCTGATTCACTTTCAAGGATGCTTAAAATTAGGATTTTCAGAGTGGCAAGCAATTAATCCTGAAATGAGTACAATTAATTCAGGTTATTTTAGTGCTAATATCTTTATATATTTTCATAAAAAAAATCACGTTTGTCCACTTACACGACTTTCCTACCGCCCTCAAACAAATTCTCTCGAATACAGTAATCAGAATATGAAAAAACTTTTTCAGTTTATCTGATTTTTTTTTCCAGCATTTTCTCAGCGATACGCATTATCCCATATGGTAAAAGGTTTTCATCTGAATTTTCCAAACAAGTTTGATTAAAATCGTTAGAGCCGTTTTGGCGCCATAGTCGTGAGCTATTGTCCAGCAACCGGATGTCCACTCCATGTGAATGTGCATCAATACCTAACAAAACAAAAAAAGGAAGCAACAGACTCGTTTCATCCATTTCCGAGATAATAGGGAATTATTGGAAACTGTATAAAGTAAATGCCTTATTAAGGTTGTCCTTAAAATGACAGCTAAGAATGCGCAATAAAAAAACAATTATTAAGGGGCCATAATAATATACCAACTGCCTTCCTTTATTCACGACTAGTTACCGTAAGTATTTAAAGTTTCCTTATTTCCCATATTCATCGAATCTAACCTCACAAGAAACATGATTTTATTATAATCTTCAAATATTTGGTTTGTTTGTGTTAAAATTAGCCAAATCATTTTTAAAAAACAAAGCAAAGACGCAGACAAAAGTACTAGGTTAGCTGTTGCTGCTGCTTATCCAGAAAAACTGTCAATTTAAATAGTGCGTTCAAATAAGGCTTTATTTTTTCGAGAAATAAGACCTTCCGGGCAACCCCTTAATAGTACCGAAGGTGAAAAATATATTTCCAATAACTTCCTAATCTTGACACAGAGAAGCAGAACCCTTCACTCAGTACTACCACTCATAATTTTATGAGCAAGTTTCCCAAAAAAATCCATAATTTTGAAAGCAGTTTCTCAGGAAAACTATAGAATGATGATTATACTCCTACTCAACGATATGAAATGTACATAAAATACATGGAATGCTCTACAAAGCTAACAAAAAGAAAAGTCAGATTTTTCCTGTCACTATTCGTTTCTTGTTTGGAAATGATTGAATGAAATAAAATATCTATTCATAAAAATATTAATCCAGAATTAGCTTAATTTTGTATAGGAATTCAAGCTATCCCCAACCGTAAGATTTATGAGCGAATACAATACTTCATCAATAATTCTTAGTCATCCATTGTTGACTTAACATCAGGAGAGAAGTGAAGAATCAATATCCTTTGAACGGATGAATAGTTCAAATGTATTCTTTTGCATAGTCTGACTAAATAGTCTTAATTCACTGTAAATGTTCCCATAACATTTGCTCAGTTTCATTGCTCTGACAGATCCGTCAGAATCAATGTGCGCCAGAGAGAGAGAGAGGACTCATTCAATGTAACCACCGCCTAATGGTGAGCATCCTTAAGTCAATCAACCAAACTAAAGTTATAAGATATAAAATTACAATAAATAGAATTATAATCGAGATACTTACATTTATACACAATAAAAAAATAGAGACATCAATTCCGTACACATTATTTATATATATTTATTTATTATAATACATTGGAATTATTGACTAGTTAAATAAATAATTAGTTTAAAAAATGTGAAAGATATTATTAACATGCATATTACCTAGATGTGTTGAACATTAAAATTTAAAGTTTCCAACGAACAAATATATGATTAATAATTGTATCAAGTATTTTATATTTACAATAACCTGACAAAATTGTTGACAGCTTTTTAGTATAAGCAGTTATCTTTAGAAAACACATTAATGCGAGGGACGGAAAATGCAGTTTATTAATAAAAAATAAGCTTTTTGGAGAGATAATTTGATATTATTTGCCTGTTTTGTATAGATTGTATTAAAGAAAAATATTCATATAGTTTTTGCATCTTTCTTACAAATTCGTGCCAACAAATGAAGCAGCCTATTTGAGTAAAATCTCATTTTTTTATTTTTCATACCTAGAATTACTAGAGCATCATGGTTAAATTTTTAATTTGTAACAAAATGTGGGGAATCATGTGAAAAAATTACTTGAAAAAACGTAGGTACGAGAGTATACTAGAAAGAAATATATTTTACAAAATTCCAATTAATATTTGTAACTTTCTTTGTATTTAAGGATTTTTATCCAATTTTCAAAATCCGTTTCACCTTTTTTTACGGGTACCTACATCCAATGAAATAACGGAGCACTTATAAGATTGCTCGGCTATGAGTAATTCAAATATTATTCTCTTATCAAATAAATGGTTTAGAATAAATCTAGAATAAAAGAGGAACACTAACCAACCCCCTCATCTTCGAAACAACTGAGAGTAAAATAAAAAAAAGTATAGAATAGGAAAATATATGCATGCATAGAACGCTCTTCACGTGAGCCCGAAAAGCACTTCAGTGAATTTATGACAATATTCAATCTGAGATAATATCATCTTTGCAGGTCTATTTGATTTTGATTACTTTTTACCTGGTCTATTTTGTCAAGAGAAACTGCGATATATTATCGGTTAACTATAGCTATGTTCAGAGAGTCACTATCTGCACTATCATGTGTTCATGGAGCTCAATTATAGGACTACAAACGCTATCGTAACGTCATGGATTCTTGTGTGTTACCTCATAACTGAATGCTGTCAACGCTATTTCTTCCAAGGTAGTGTATGGATGGTGTTTACGTTTGCAAGCTCCATGAATTGGATTAACAGGAATACAGTACAACTGACATCGACGTCATACTGTTTCTGACATAACAAACTGATAATCGATTAGGGGTCTCCGGAGACGGTTAATAATATTGTCAATAAATTTGATGATTTCAATTGCAATTGTGATTGATGGAGATCTAATGAACAAGTCATTTTTTCATAAGTTTCATCAGTTGCTCATTGAATTTCAGGCAAGTCGAATCGTTTATCGCAAATTGAAAAGCATCATTAATTTATAAGTAATATTTCTTAGACGAGTCCCTTAATTGACAAAAAAATAAAAGTAAATTTTTGAACTGATTTATATTTAGTGTACCTTAACCTCAATATGACAGCAAAACCGCGATAGATTGTGAATGCGGCAAAATAGCGTTCGTTCATAGAGCTTGCTATCACTAAAACTATAACAGCATCGGTAGTGTTTGCAAATGATAGTGCTGATAGCGACTTCCTGAACACAGCCTATATATTCTTATTTTCCATACTCTAATATTTGGATTTAGAGCAATATAAAATAAGAATGTGCATCTTTTTCTGCAAATTTATGTCGATGTATAGATTTCTAAGCAACATAAATTAGCATATTATTCAATACTGTCAAAGGAGTCTATTAATTATTATATTACATAATCTTACATTGGCTTTAGTCCGTCCTGATGTCTGTACGAATTTGCACGTTTGCTAGAATTACCTTTTTTTCATACCTTATCAGTGGTACCTTTATGAGAACTTCAACTCAAGCTTAAAACCTCGATTCTAAGAAGTGATAGAAAAAATATGAATGATTACGTATATCTATCATTTGTTTTTGTGTAGTACACGATAAAATATTTAATAGGAGAAGAGGCCCTATCCCAAAAGTCCAGAATCACTTAATACGTTCAAATACGTTGACGAAATACGAATACTTATGTATTGCTAGCATGTTAGTGCATCCTCCGGAAATGTCAAATTTGTAATTTTATGGATTGCAGTAATTACAATCAAATCCCGTAATTGCTGAAATACTTTTAGTTTGCCCAGAGTCTTTGAACAATTTGAGTGGAATACTTTGAATTATTTATTCGAAGCTCTTATCCTAATTCTGGCTATTCTCAAAAACAAGAAATATACTGATAACATCCCAGTTGGGAATGTAAATTTCTCACTATTCGATATTCTTGATCTTTTTTTTATCTACAGAATGATATAATTACATTCTCTCTATAACATTAAGATCTTCTACTGACATAGTACAAATTCTGATTTATAGTGACGCCTTGTGGTGGAAAGAAAGCCAACGTTAAAACAAAAAATAAAATCCAGTTCTCGAATACTGTCTACTCCACTACATTCCATGTCTACTAATGTCCTCCTTTACACTGACATATAGCTCAAGTAACTCCGCATTTATATAATAAACACCAATTCATTCTGTCAATATATCTAGGTATCCAACACGCATTGGTTGGTCCTGTGACTTTTATTCCTTTAGAAATCCCAATTCTCCAGACCATTTATTCCCGAATCGGAACATATTTTTGGCAACTTGTTTTCCGCACAAGTGACAAATGATGCTTCCATTCGATGTGTGGGAGTACCTCAATCAAATCCAGAGCGTTGTTTCTACCCTAACAAGTTAAAAAACGACTATATCGTTGGCGAGAATGTTCCAACTAAACTGTTGTCGTTATATTAGATGGGTAACCATTGGCGACTCGAATTTGTACAAAAAATGTATCCTTCAACGTTATTTAGATTGATGCATATTCTGCAAATGCCAAGAAGACATCAGAAAATATATTTCGTATTTTATACGCTATTGCTTATTGAGGAATAATTGACATGTTTAAGATTCGAGATGTTATGACACAATGTCAAAAATAGTGTAGCAGCCAAAAAAAAAAATATAAGAGCAAATAATTTTGGAATATAGCACCTAATTAGCACCTAATTAGATGCACAACCACTAAGAAGATTTTCTCGAAAAGGTTGATTTCTAAAACTTGCTTTAGATCTAAAGCTAGCCAAGCAGCCATTTATTAAAAAAACTATAAGAGCATATACTTTCGCAATATAGCACTTGATTAGCACTTAATTAGCTTTAAAAGCACTAAGAATAATTTTCTCGAAAAAGTTGATTTCCAAAATCAAAGAAGCCGTTCTGCAATAAAATATAATAGCAATTAATTTGCAAATACAGCACTCAATTAGCTCTACAAGCTCTAAAAAGATTTTATCATAAAAGTTGATTTCTAAAGGTTGCTGTGTTAGCTCTAGATCTGAAGCTTAATTAGCACTTGATGAGCTCTACAAAAACTAAAAAAATGATTTTTAAAGGTGGCTTTACGTATAAAGCTAGCAAAGCAGCCAAGCCAGAACTATAAGAGCAACTAGTTTCGGAATAAAGCACTTAATTAGCACCTAATGTGCGTTACAAGCACCAAATATTTATTATGGATTCCGCTCACTTTGCTCTGCTAGGTTTATGGCTTTCCCTACAAAAAAGTATTTGTTTTATTTAAATCTCTATCTCTAATAATGTAATGTTTTCCAAAGATAACTTATATGCACAAATTTTTCCTACTTTTCAACACTTATTCTCCTTCAGTATGGTACAATCTTTCACAAATCCTTAGTCAACAGAAATTTATTCTACAATTCAGGAACCAAAAATACAATTGAACAATATTCTTCTGATTATCTGTAAATACATTTATTACAAATTACCATTCTTACAGATAGTGTCGCTTGCAATATTATTAGCATTATTTTTATTTATTATCTTATGAATTACTATTTTTGTTTTCTCAAACAAAATCACACTGAAAATCTCACGTACCTGTTAAGCGTCATAATTTTGAATTCCTCAAGAATACATCACAATCATAAGTTTTTGTTCTTAGTTTCAAATTTACTTCAGGAATAATATTATCTACCAATTTCGCAAATATACTTAATATACTGAGTGAGTTCTGGAACACCCTCAATTATTCAATAACTTAATAATTTTTAAATGCCACAATTAGTGCTTTCAATGCCAGATTGACAGTATATTAGAGTTAAGATCAAATGTTCATGGTGTTATAATCCCAGGAATAATACAATTGCTCACTGCCCAGAAACATTATCATGCAAGGATGAGAAGTATCCTTTGTTTGTGGATATTCGCCTCTATAATTTGAATAAACTGTCATCAAGAAAAAGTTGAAGCTACTTTTGGAAGAAGAATGTTTTTTTTGTAATACAACCGTAGTATGCAATGAGGCTGGATTATCAAGAAAATGTAGTCTTTAATAATTTTCTGACAGAATGACGGTTTTGATTTAAAAGTGATTCAGTCTTTTTCTATAAATATATACGCCACTGTGTCAATTAATCTGCATAGGAAAATAATCGTAAATTTAATTTAAAAAGCAAAGTTATTGAGGATATTTCAGACCTAATGACCTCATTATTATATTATATGTATCTAGATTAAAGTTTTTAATATTCTTAGAATTTTTTTTTTATTATGAAGTCTAATTCAACATTAAGGGCCGATTTCATAATGAATCCTTAATGGAAGATTAGTTAATTCTTCAATTTATGTAACTCATATCATGATGACGGAATAAAAATAATGCATTTCTTAATAACTTTTACATCATCACCTTATATTTCATTATTTTAAAGTAAATTTGAATTATATGTCCAATCAAACAATTTATGAACATTTTAATCTTGGATTCAAATTAATAGAAGATTAAGTTTGATTATGAAATCTGCCCTTAAAATGATAACTTTCTTAGAAACGATATATAATAAATAACCGAGTACCTTGATATCCATTATCATTATCATAGGAAATAATTATTTTATTGAAAGATCTAAATATTTGTAATTCGCTATACTGCCGATATTTGTGTTTTCTCACCATTTTTCTCAAGGGCTGTGGAATACTGCTTGATTGGATTGAGCTTGGCTAGCAAATTGAGCTTGAATACTTCCTGAAAGGTGGATCTGAACTGTCTGGACATGGTGCAGTACAAGATGAAATTGATGCCGGAATTGGTGAGAGCCAATATGTCCATAACATCACCTGTAAAAAAAGAGAAATCGGTCATTAAACAATAAAAAACGAAAATAGTTGAGCAAATATTTACAATTATTTTTCTTCTAAGTATAGTTTGGATAAACACTTGAACTTGGAGGAATAGGTCTATGAAAAATTATTATTCAACAAATCTGTAAATTTCTCGTAGAAAAGTAGAGTAGGTAGGTAATATTATTTGGATCGATTACCCGTTTTGGAGTTATTGGTCGAAACAACAACAGTTTATCAATTCTCCATTTTTTTCACATTTTCATACCTTGATTATGACTTTTAACCAACTTAGGAGGTTACTCATTCGACTCGTATTTATGTTCTATTATTGGAACTGAAATATATTCACATAGGACAATCTGTTAGGGTTTCCAAACGAATATATAAATCTTTAAAGGTTTACCTTTGTTTATCCACGCATTTTTAACGCTTTTAATAGGAATGTGACAATTTTATGTTAACTTACCCTCTAAAATGCACCTTTTGCGAGAGGGTGTTAAAATTGAAAAAAAAATAGTTTTCTTTTGAATATCTCCGGAACAGTTTATCGTACAGAAAACAGATTTTGTAAGAATTTTCCTCTCATAATAAGCTATGTTTTGAGTCAGAATAAAATTTTTGATAGGTCATAATTGGTGAAAATTTTGAAGGAGTAGGTACTGGTTCTTTTTCTACCCAATTTTTACGCCAATGGAAAAAGTTCAGTTTTGAGGCGCTCATTTGAACCTCCAATGTTGTCTACACAAAAAGGTACTGTTGATCGTGAGCTCTTAAGTCGACCGTTTTTGATAAAAAACAACTTTTATGTTGAAAAAATCACGGTCAATTTTAGCTTTTGTTACTTGTTCTAACGTTTAAATAAATTTTGTTTAATCAGTAAATAAGAAATTGTATTTAAAAAATTTACCGTATTTTTTTCAATATAAAAGTTGATTTTTCTCGAAAACGGTTGATTTTAGAGCTCACGACCAACAGTGCCTTTTTTGTGGAGAAAACATTGGCGATTCAAACAGATGCGTCAAAACCGTACTTGTTCCATTGGCGTAGAAATTGGGGAGAAAAACACCCACTACTCCTTCAAAATCTTCGCCAATTATGACTTAACAGAATTTTTTTTCTGGCTCAAAACTTAGCTTAATATGAGTGGAAAATGCTTATAAAAGCTGTTCTGTACGATAAACGGTTCCGGAGATATACACAAAAAACGATTTTTTCCAATTTCAAGACCCTGTATTTCGAAAATGGTGCATTTTAGAGGGTAAGTTAATATACACTTGTTTTCATATTTTTGGACAAACCCTGTATATTAATCATTGTTTGTATTTATTAAGCATAGATTACTCATATTCATACGTTATATTTTGCTTGCTAGCTTGTTTTATTGTACCTACTTCTAAATGGCAATTTACCAGCACATTTCGTGTGGGCCTGAAGATTGTCTGGCTGGAGACCATAACTCCAGTCCCTATTTTTCTTTATTAATAAAGTTTATTTCTAAACTAATATACCTGAAATGCACGTGACGAGATGGAACCAGGATAGTGATCCGACAGAGTATAATCTTCTTTGTTACGCCTCTGAGAATATGCGGGAGGGACTCCTCTTGCCGCCGCCAGACAGCGCCACCACGTGCTTTTATCCTCGAGACTATTAGGAATCGACCTCCACTCAAAATCACCTCTATGTTTCATTCGATTATCACGGCAATGATTTCGCTCTCTACCTCGAGGGCACAGCACTCGAGTCTTCTACCACGTGCACCTACTCGTACGGAAACAGAAAACATTTCCCTCCAACACTACGTGAACATGGCCGAGATCGAAATGGAAGTGGACACTGTATTTCCGTAGCGTCAAGGCCGATTCCTATTTTAAAATGTCATGGCAATTTCCATTAGGAACCAACTGTCTGTCTGTCTGTCAATTTTCATATGACCTAGAGCTTAAGCCTGCAACACATTACGTGCTACTTGTTAGCAGTTGTTAATAAGCAATCACCACACATCAAAAGGACCCGAGTACCCCTCCATTGAAAGAGACTTGTAGATATATACATATGACATATACATACCTACCAATTGGTTACTTTATACAGGGTTATTCACTATGAGTGGCCTATTAAACGATTGAGGAGAACTACTGGGAATATGGAGCTGAAAATTTGCAATGACAAGTTTTTGGATCTGCTCTATCAACCTAAAATAATGGCAACAGTCACTTCTGGTTATACCAGACGTATGCGTTGAATTGCTTATTTCAAATGGAATACTATATTTTTCTATGAAATTGTCATTCTACTTCGTATTTTATCAGGATTCCCTATATCAAAAACTCATTATTTTTGAGATATTCTGATTTTAGTGAACATTCTTGCATGGCTGCTGTAAAGTTCAAGAGGTCCTGGGAACAGAAGAAACATTGATTGTGAGTGAGTTGCATTGCAAGAAAGTAACGCGAATAAACAGAAAAGAAGGCACATAAATGAATAAGACTTCATTTAAGCAACAATAAAAAAACAAAAAATGCATAATTTTTGTAATTATTCAAAGTGTTGCCCGTTTGTATTTAAACATTTTTGTAATCGATCGCGAACACTGTTGACGGTTGTTCTCGAATTTCAGCACCACTCAATTTTTGAAACGCCCCTTTTATCCTGTCCTTTAGTTCTAGTTTGGTACTTACTGGGGTTTAGTATACCTACTTTACTCTTAATGACACGCCAGAGATAAAAATCAAGTGGGGTGAGATCAGGGCTTCTAGCAGGCCAGAGCAAAGAGACCGCGTCTTCCAATCCATCTATTGCCAAACATATACCTAATTTAAAAGATCTTTTACATATCCGGTACTGCGAGTAGGAATTGTTACCAACCGTCGTTTAAGGGCAAATCGTCCATAAACTCAATAACGTTTATCCTTAACATAGAAAAATAACGCGAGTTCTCCATCGTATATGTATTAACACATTTTTTGTTGTCTTTCATTAAACACAATACGAATTTGCCCAGATATGATGGTTCCGACGTTTAAATACTCCCTCATAAGAAAATTAGAACTCAGACCAAAATTGCGACGGACGATCAGCATCTCCCATAATTATCATTTCTGTTGTTAGGATATGTTTTATCAAGAATTTTGACGAAAATCAAAGTATCTCAAAAAGTATGACTATTTGATATATCCGGATAAAAGTTACCTTAAAATAGAAAGTAGATTGACAATTTGGTAGAATAAATATAGCATTCCATTTGAGATAAACAAGTTAGTGTCTACTTCCGGTATAACAGATATTTTAGGTTGATAGATCATATTCAAAAAATTTCAGCTCCATATTCCCAGTAGTTCTCCTGAAACGTTTAATAGACCATTCATCGTGAATAACCCTTTATATACCTATATAGGTATTTCTTTATACGATTTAGAGAGAAATTATTCTAATATGATTTTCAAGAATAAGAAATTTTGTTTTAGCCACCTTGCGACAGCAGTTTTGCTGGCCTCAAAAAGTCTTGCATGCAACACTGCTGAATCAACTCTTCTTTCAGCCTGGAAAATATCCACAGAAAGATTCTATATTCAAATCATTCTACAATTTGATTAATTCTCAGCAGTCATTTTTCAAATGAAGAAAGAATAATCGTGATCGGAGCATTTTATTATGCACGAGAGATCGGGTATAAAAAAGAGGGTAAACAGTTGAATAAGATATATACTTCCTCCATTTGGAAGTCGGTCAAAAAGAAAATGTCAGGACTTAAAATGCACTATTGATAGAATCAATTTCTGGCCTATACAAAAACTTGAACATATTTTCTTTGTAATTTGCCAAGTCTCAAATTATTTATTTTTTACAATTAGCCACTCGCAAAGTAGAGCAGATACAAATTTTCTTAAAAATTAACTATTATAAATATGATATGAGGAGAAATATTGATTTATGAATATTTACGAGGAAACAAATCGACCGTTGAATTGTGTTCTTTGAGGATTTTACTTGTTTCTGCCTACCTAATGGATGAGTTATTCATATTCCTTCGGATAGATTATCATTATTTTTGCGATTAGTTTTTTTATCGATTAAAACAAAATAAGTAAACAATTCGAACGAATGTTTGCTCTCTTATATAAATATGTACACGCTTTCTATGAACTAAATGTACTCTGATTTTAATGAATTGTCTTCCATTCGAGTGAAGAGCACTGAAGAATGTATCTCTGTAAAGTATTATAAACTAAACATGCATTTCACTAAAACTTTCCTCCGAAAGGTTAAGAGTGGAAGATTTTTAATTTTAAAGATCAAAAAATGTTTATTGCGACATATAACTACAAGTCATTTCCGGGAACTTTTTAATTTAATATTACACAGCATCCTACGATTTACAACTTGGGTCTTGGAAGTGAAATTCTCTGAAAAATAAATCATTGCACTATATATTTATTTAAAATTCCATACCATTTTGTTGCCAATCAATGAAATTCTGAGAGGAATTGACTTTATTATTTATTATATTTATTTTGTTCCGATAAAATACCTAGCAGTTTATACTACAATTTTGTAAAGTGGCGAATTTATGACAACCGTGATAATGCAACTTGAGCAGTAACGAGTATTGAATGTGAACTTCAATGAAAGACGAGTTTGGTACGATGGCGAGCTTAAAATATACCTACCTAGAAGCAAATGTTGTAACACGACTCCAAGTTTTGCCCCTTTGCGTATAAACTCTTACATAAAATATGTAAAAATGGCGGAGGTGCCGCTACAAGACCACCAAGATTCTCACTACTGTTCAAATTGATTAAAATTTAACCTTGTTTTGTGTAATTTGATTGGATACGCAGATTTGCAATTTCTTTCTTATTTCCTATCAATGTTATTGTAATGATTCAGAATATCCAAAACCAAAATTTTGACAATACGATTGAAACTACCCGTACTCATATAGAATGTTTATTAAGAAAATGTCTATGTGTCTGTTTTTATGTGTGAGTATGTGCGTACGTACGCTGTACGGTGTATATTCATTATCTCGAAAAATGATAGCAACATTGTAGGTACTATCTTTAATTTATACACATTTACATATTTTGTAAAATATATCTAGGGCATTTTTTGTTATTACATAAATGGCTGAATTTTAAAATAATACTATACTTTGAAGTATCGTAGGCAAATTGGTTTAAAAATCGGTTGTTGATTGACTGAAAAAAAAATTATTGAAAGGTAACTGACTATGTAGTTTTCAAGATAGTGGCTATAGATAGTTTTGAAATAATTCAAGATTTTAAATTTTGTGATATATCTTTGATTCGTTCTTACGATTTTAAGCTACATCTTTAGCTGAAGAATTTATTAGAAGAAAACTATTACTAAATACAAGTGGGAATTCAACTCATTAAAATGATTCTAATTGTTGATTTATATTCTGGATAAACGGTTTTTCTGGATGAATTGTCACACGACCTGATCAGACCATTTATATCCTACTGCTAACTCAAGTAGCTATCTAAAGACAGTAATGTAATCCTATTTTCAACGTCCTATATCACGAGATATTTACGTTTCAAGGTTCCTCGGTTCCATGGTTTTGTTTGTCTGTCTGACCTTCTATGCCAAGGTTATCTCTGGGAAGGATGGAATGATTTTCTTGCTTTTTTGTATGGTATCGATACTACGCGCCTATGACACAATATCGGCATTTTATTCGTACTAAATGCTAAACAATCGCCAAAAACCGTGTATTACATACCAACGACTGTTACGCGAAAACGACTCAACTTCCCTAGAGTTTTGCCATAGATTTTTTAAGGCTATAATGCACATTTCTTAGAGTAAAGCATAAAAAAATTACCTAGGTATCCTTAAATCAGTTGCTTACTAATATTGTGGCTAAATGGTTCGTCCTACGAAAAAATTGTAATATAACCATTGTTGTAAATAGTTGGATATAAATTTTACATAGTTGTAAGTAGTGAAGTGTAAATATAAATAGTGTTAAGTTAGATAAATAGTGTATATAAATTTTATATAGTTATGGATATTTAGTCTGTGATATAAATACTTAGTGTAATAAATAAACTGTTGTAAATAAATAAAGTCACTTTTATATGCCCGTAACAATATGTTAAAACAGCTGTGGTGATCCCATTAACTCCACATACCTTTTTATTTTTCATTGATAGAATAATGTTATTTCTTTCTCCTACATTTGTCTCCTCTAAATACATTGAATTATTTTTTCAAACTCTATTAAGAATACCTATATCCAGGGTCAGATAATATTTTTGTCCAATTAACCATTCCTAATCTTAAAGCTTCTTTATCCTAGATACATACAACACATTTAATCGGTTACTTATTCACACAAAATCCTTCTTGCACTTTTCGAAATATTATTGCAATACGATTTGTTTTTCCAATATTAAAACTCACTCAAGTTATTTGTAACAACTAATATGGATACTATTTAATATATTGAAGTATCGCCTGCGAAAGTGTACTACCTACTTTTTTTCAATATCACTGGTAGATCAATAATTCAAAAATTAATCAATAACGGTCCTATTTTACTTGCTTGAAGTACTCCCCATTTTAGAAAGTTTTCTTTTGGTTTAACCTTGTTATGTTTTCTTATGATTATTCATCATTGCTATACCCACCAACAGATTTTATGAAACTTTTCTAGCTTTCCTGTAGTCTGCTTCAGGCTCAAATTGGATTCCTCTATGGGAATATTCCCCGACCCAGTAGATATTTTTTAAATTATTGAAACTCAGTAGTTCTGCTAAGAGTATTAATTTATTAGACTAATCTATATTTTTTAAAGTACATTCTCAAGATAGACCATAATTTCCGAACTCTCCAAGGATTTATAAACTGAATTTTCCTTTTAATGGTAATAGATCCAAACCTTCACTCCAATGGTTGAAAAACCTCAATAGATATAGTTCACCTTTTATTTTCTTTCAAATCCATAAATATAGATTGCGTCCTTATCCCTTGTTAAAAAAATCATATACATTGGTAAAAGCTTTCGTCATGGACATTTTATTAACTTTCATATTTTTTTACCCAAAACAGGTATTATATCAATAATTTATAACTCCGCTCTGAGATGTCTTCTAAATTAGATAACTATGAAGATATTTATTCTATGCATGATGTGATAACTCATAAATAACTCATGATTTCTCCTATAAAGCTCTTATATTTACTGTTTAATCGTAAAATAATAATATTATGATTTTTATTTGAACTTGCCACATTTGAAAAAATTAGAAATAGCAATAATGAACAACTACATAAAAGAACGGTATTTCAGTTATTTATGTAAACTTTTAGAATAGACCTGTGAATTGATCTTTTCTTAACATTATCTTTTTTGGTTCCTGTCAATACTTTTATTTATAAATTATTTTTTTAAATAATGCAATGGATTTATTTAAATAATAGTCTCTTAGATTTGAAGGTTAGCTCGTCAGGAATGCTACTTCTATTAAATTTGTGTTTTTATCATTATACAGGGTGTAACAGTTACTTTGAAAGTTTACACTCAGTAGCAGATCGAAACAAATACATTATAAAATATTTTTTACGAAAAATTGGGCCGACGTTATTAGTTGGTGCACTGAAAAGTATAAAATAATATTAATTCTATTGGTGCTGTTACTTTTGAAGTTGTGCAGTTGTAGGTAGATTGATAACTTTTGGCACCAACTTCACAAGTACCAGCACCAATAGAATTAATATTATTTTATACTTTTCAGTGCACCAACTAATAACGTCGGTCCAATTTTTTGTAAAAAATATTTATTTCACACTTTTGAGTGTAACATTAGTCCCGAAAATCGTTGAACGTTCACTTATACCAATGAAGATAGTACATATCCTATTACCCACGTATATTCCTTGCTTGTAGTTGTTATTATTGAGATCTCAGAACATCGCTGCGGAAATACGCTTGAATATTTTAGTTGTTACCTTTTTAACATCGATTTTACTCGAAAACAGTAACTCTAAGGGAAAAATGTTCATTATAAATGTTGCTACAAATAATTATGTCCTTCGTGTACTGCCCAAAGATTTTCAATTTTCGACAGAAATCGCCCTCTCCACATTGCACATTTGAAAATTATACATGCGTCTATCTCGAAAACCGTAACTCTTTTGAAAAAATGTTCGATTTAAACGTTTCCGGATATTGTCCTATCTATAATTATACCACCTCAGATTTTCAATTTTAGAGAAAATTTGCCCTCTCCACCCCCTTCGGGAGCGGTTTTCGGAGGGAAGGAGATGTCGGATTCCCGTTTTTATGAATATGGGACCATTTCTCAAGGCTCCTCTTTCAAATGAATCAAAAATTATCAAAATCGGACTACGATTAGGCGCGCACAAACCAAAAAAAAAACACATTCGAATTGTATACCTTCTCCGTTTGGGGTTCGTCGGTCAAAAATACTTAAAATTGATTTAATAATTTTTATTAATGTTTATTGAATGAAAAAATTGTATTCAATTTAAGAAGATGTATTAATGAGTGTTCAATAACGAGTATGTCCTACACGAGCTTGAATTACATTGTTCATACGTTGTGGCATAGCGTTTATTACATTTTCTATACGTATCTGAGGAATAGCTTCAAATTCTTCTTGTAGAGCCAATCTGAGCTCTTGAGGTGTTTGCGGAATAATAGGTGGATGACTAATTGTAATTGATCTCAAAGATGCTAGATCGGGTTCAGATCTGGGGTACATGCAGGCCAATCTAATGTTTGAATCCCTACCTCATTTAAATATCCCGTTACAATCCGAGCAACATGTGGTCTTGCATTATCATGCATTAGGATGAAGCCATCTCCAATGAAATGGGAAAGTGGGAAGACAGCTTCGTGAAATATGTACACCACATACCTATGAGCATGTTGTACACCATTTTCAAAAAATATTAAGTTAGTACGTGCATTTATAGAAATACCTGCCCATACCATAACAGATTCTCCATTGCGTAGGAAGATACAGAATCAAGAGGTGGTTCAACATGGTTATAACTTGACCTTTAAATGTTTAATAAAAACTCATAGTTAATATTTATCAAGAAATACAGCTTTATAGGTACCAGATAAAATTATTAAAAAGTTTTTCCTTTTGTAAAATTTCTATAATACCTAATTGTTCTTTAACTTTTAAGGAATGGATTGATCCAAATGGATCTTGTGTGGGTAGCAAAATACTAGATGTTGGAATAGCTCGCGATTTAATTTATTTTCTTTGCAATTAACTCCTTCTGGTAAACAACTATTTTGTTTCTTCATATTCTGAGAAAAGAGAAATACCTATATAGACGTTATTATTATATGGGGATTGGATCCAAGTCGATATTATTCTCTATTTCTCCAGCTTATTCATTTATTATCATAGTTATTTTTATATTTCTGTTACAAAATCGATCATTTGAAACTTTTTAGTGGAATTTCTTTACGCCTTGTTTTTCTTTGAAAAATTAAAGTTTTATTCGCAATAAATAGGAATGAGTATATTTTTAGTATAACTTCTCAAAGAGACGATGTACCTGAACTTGAGCTTTGAAGAGGAATGTTCAAGAAAACATTTCATTGAGAGTCAACACACAAAGTAAAAGTACACTTTCTATGCATTAAGAGAAGTTGTGGTGAAAGTTTTTAGTTCACCACAAAACTATGACTATAGATGGAATAGAAGTATAGCTTAACGTTAAGCTAGCAGACATTTTCTAATTAATAATTTTCGCTGAAACGGAAAGATCATATTTTTTTTTGATTTCCGCTCAAAATTAGTAGTACTTACCTAATTTTGGTACGAAACAAATTTATTCTCAGTGTTTTACTCTGCTAGCTTAACGGAGGATCGCAGGTTCTCACAACAGACCCATCCTGTCCACTTATGAATGGTTGGCATAAATGCTTTGAATTCCAAAGGAGCCTTGACATCAATTAACATAAATATACTCTTGTTCCTTTAATAATTATTATAGAATAATAGAGAAAAATATTATGTACCTAGCTACTTAATGGGTACTTCTTAATAATACTGCTTGACTGGATTAGATTTTTGCTATTTAAATTTGTAATTCAATTGAACTCCACTCATCAATACAAATTGAAATCTAAGAATAATATGTTAAAATTATGTCTAGTTCATGAAGAAGTTTTACTTTTTACCACTGTCACACCCTTTTTACAATCTATAAAGTCACCTTGTATGAGAAACTTTAAATGCAATTTTGAAATAAAAAAATCTTATCATTTCTACAAATACGAAATTACCAAAGGAAATTGATTCCAATTATTGATAATTAATCAATTAGGAGTTATTTCCGGTTAACCTGTACTACATGCAGAAGAAGAGTGGAGGATATCTCTAATGTATCACAAATACTCGTGAATGACTCATGATAGGTGGAGAGTTCCAAAGAATACATTTTTACGTCACATGAAGTTTTTTTTTGAGAGTGATGAAAATTTTACACCTAGGACAACCGGAATTCAAAACCACATTCCACTGTTACTTTGGACTTTTTGCAGGATAGCTCATCTCAGATCCTACTTTAGAGGATTCAGACCAAGAATTTTTTGTAAAATTTTTGTAAGATCTTACGTTTTGATTGGTGTTTATTTGCAAAAGAAAACTTCGAGATAGGTAAAACATGGTTGGATTAATTGTGTTAGTAATATATTAACATTATCTGTGTCTCCATCAGCTTTTCAACAGTTAGTATTCCACATGGCTAAGCTGGCTTGGAAGATAATGCAAAAATCAAATTTATTTTACAATTTCGAGTGATTATGGTAAACATAACATAAATTTTATCAATAAAGAAAATAAAAATGAATATACTGCATTTGTAAAGTCAATTCAAATGATACATTATTATTTACTCATTCTTTTTCTGAGAAGACAAATTTTTATGTAATAATGCTATTACTTTGTGCAAAATATGAAAACAAAAAATGTAAAAAACATGTGCTTTGGAATTGAACCTACATTATTGCGAATACTAATCATGCACTCTTAGCTTTTTTACTTCAGTATAAAATAAATTTATGTGTCGGATTTTATAAAAGTGCCAATATCTCGGAAATTCGATTATTATTGGAATTATTATAAAAATATTTGAAAATAGCTGCTTCTGACATGAGTGAAAAACATTTTCGACCATCTCAGTGCCCTCACTACAGAAACCGTTAGATACGTCGAGAAGCTTTTCGGTACAAATATTTAGATAAATCATAAGAGATCTAATGGAGAAAGTTTAAATTTTTGATAATTTTCTGTTTTTCTAGAGACTATAAAAAATTAGCTTGAAAACTCTCAATGAAAAAACTCTAAGCTCGCCATTGGTTTCTGCATAGAAATACTATTTTCACTTTTCTCTGATTTATCAAGAAACTAAAAGAGACTTCAAAAGTATGTATTTGAGTTTCAGCCCTTCAGCGGACAACATTATATGTACCTAATTACTGTTTTCACTAATAAATCAAGAAGCCTCGTCATTCTCCTGAACATTCAATTCCTTATACAATACTTATGTTCTGTTTTACTGAAAGTACTAATAGTCCAAAAGCTCGCGATAGGGGGCGCATTTACATAGGTGTCAAGTTCAAAATTGGTGTAAAAATCGGACATGCAAATGTCTCGGTCGAGTTCGTTAATGGACATGATCGAAAAAAGTTGTTTCGAAAAAACAAATCAAAAAATAGGCATTGACTAAATTCCATAACAAATATTTTTTAGTTATAGATAATATGACATACCTGCAACATTTGCTAGAAACATTTTCGCCTAAAAGTGATAATAGAAATAATAGAACTTAAAAATTGTGAAATTTACTGCTGTCTACGACTGGTCACCTTTTTGATCGACTTCAAAAAAGTAGGAGGTATACAATTCGGTTGTATGTTTGCATTTTTATGTATATATGACTCTTCGCGCGTTTTTCATAGTAAATGTGCGCAGATTTTGATGATTTTTGATTAATTTGAAAAATAATAGTTGAGAAATGAGCCTGTATTTAGAAGAACTCATCCGAAATCCTGAAAAGTACAAAATATTATTAATTCTATTGGTGCTGGTACATTTGAAGTTGTGTTATTTTTGGTAAGAAATATTTATGTTTCACTCTAAATTTAAGTGACATGTGTTGTAAATAAGTAAATATAAAGTACAATTTATTGAATGAAATGGAAAAATGCGACAGCAATAGAAAAGTGCTATGTTGTTCTAATAATAATTCTTTCGTTTTCCTGGACATTCCCTTGAAATAAAAATGATAAATAAATGGACTGAGTTAAATATAGGTCGTCGAAAGTTTTTATTTTCATAAATCTACGATTACCATTAAACACATGAGAAATATAATATTTTCTTTTTTGCACAAGAATGATAGTGCACCAACCAACGGACCAATTTTTGATAAAAAGTATTTATTTCACTCTTTTGTTTGTAACATTAGTCATGGAAATCGTTGAACTTTTACTAATACCAAAGAAGATAGTACTTATCCTATTACCCATGTATATTATTTGCTTTTACTTGTTATTATTCAGAGATCACAAACATTGAAGCAGAAATTCACGAATTTCCGACTTTACACCGGTGTAACTAGAAAATCCTAACTTTTTCGAAAAATGCTCAATTAAAATGTTGCTACAAATAATCTCTTCTTTAATACTGCTTTCTCAGATTTTCAATTTTCGAGAAAAATTGCCCCCTCCACCCCTTCGGATGCGGTTTTTGGAGGAAATAAAATTTCAGATTTTGGATGAGTTCTTCTAAATATGGGACAATTTTTTAACTATCCTCTTTCATAAGCTATCGGTAAGCTATCGAACACTATTTAAGGATTTGCAGTACTCATTTTGTATAATCTAATATTCCATTTAACAAATCTACAGCAATTACAAGAGATAATTGCATCCGTGAACACCATAAAGGTATAGGATTTCTCAGCATTGAATTCCTATTTAACGATAGATGAAGTAATGATGAAATTCACTTTGTTTTTTTTTAAAGAATAATTCTGAAATTGACAATCTACAAATTATACAAAATAGAGCATTACGAATCGTAATAGTACCTATTCAATAGACATTCTAGATTCTATGTTGAATCTGACAGATTTATTAAGTATAAATCAAACAATAACTCATACCTAAGACTATGGTATTTATATATAAAATTATTAAACATTTGCTTCCTCGACATCTTATAAATGATTGTTTGTTAAAGATATTCATTCATACATACACGATCGAGTGACAATATGTATTCTCTTTCACAAGAATATCCGGGAAAATGTTAGAACTGTAATTCTGGATATCTAGCTATTGTATTTTGAACAGTTAACTGAACTTTCCTTGTATTTGCTTTTTCCCATTTTATTTAATAAAAAAATCGAAATAATATTTGTTTATAAGACAAGTCAATTACCTTTTGAATGGAACACAATTAAAAAACAGTATGATTGTGTAGCATAGCAAATTGTTTTTCTATTTTCTTTTCTTGAATGCAATGCAGGCTTTTCAGGCTTTACGACAAAAGTTACAGAGGACAAGGCCGGGGAGCAGGATGTATGTGGAGAGGTGGGTAGAAGACATTTATTGCAAAAGGACTCTTTATGGCACAATCGCCGATTTCATGGATGTCAACAGATTTTTTGTCCTCGTTAAAAACCAAATCGCTTAAAAATAACGTCGTAATAGTCTCACATACTTACGATGTTGCAGTGTTTTCATATTGATCGCGAACGAGTAAAGTTGTGTGTGGTATTCGTTTATCTTGTGTACTGAATAATGAATAGAGTTTGTAAACTGTATACAAACAGTAAGTTCTAATAAATATGAAAGACTAGAAAAGACGCTAGTGATGGCAGATATTCTACCATTTTCTATTTTAGTTATTAATATGCAGCCAATTAGTCATCGGCCGACCCAGTAATATACTCAAAGTCACCATCATTTCTGAAAACGTAGTGCCTACAATAATTATTGAACTCGACTATAGTACTTGAAGAAAAAATATGGTATTTATCAGTTAATTGTAAATACCAGTAATCCAAGCAAAAGCATAAATGTGAAATGCAAAATTTATGGCAAGAACCCTACAAGATAAGTAGTTGCTATATGGCTTCGCCAATAAAAGAAGTGAGAGCTAAAAGGATACCAAGTTCTTTAATTTTTCTTTTAAATCATAGCTCCTGACTGAATATCGTTCAGTTGTTTTATAAGAAAGTTTGTCATGATGCCTCAATATTGCGACTGTGCAAGTTTTCTCCTAGTAAAATGTATCTAGCTGAACTTAAATTAAACATATAGTAAACAAAGTTCATGATCAAAAGGGCAGAATTGTACAGGCCCCTGCAGTATCTATAAGAGATACGAAAAAAATTATGAAGATAAAATCTTGAATTTCATTGTTTTTTTTTGCTGGCATGTGTCTTTCTCATTTTAAAAACTTTTTACCAAGTGGCTATTTATAGTTTTTGATATTTTATCTTTTTTGATAAAAATAGTTAACACAGAATTACCACGTTAATCACCAACACTTTATTTTGTCAAATCCGACAATGGTATCGCCAAAAAGGTTGGCATCTTCAGGGGTTAACCTGAAACTGTAACGGTAACAGTTACAGGTTAACCCCTGAAGATGCCAACCTTGTTGGCGAAACAGTTGTCGGGTTTGACAAAATAAAGTGTTGCTGATTAATGTGATAATTCTGTGTTCTTTTTTTTATTCTATCTCCGCCAACGGTTCCAGATTCCAAATAGTATCTAAAAAGTATTGTTGTAATAATCTATCAACGAGAGTTCCCTGAAAGAAGAATTCCAGACAAAAAAGTTTTTCATCGAATTGAACGAGAGAAATCACAGTGCTATGAAATATTAAAAGAGCATATTATGTTTGACAGAAGAAACGCAGCTAAATATATCGCTGTAATTTGAAGAAATATTCTGATGAAAATCCAGATCCACGATCCAAGCATCGATGGAAATAAACCGATATACGCCATACACAATGCTCCAAGCCTACAAGAGTTGCAGGTTGGTGATAAGCATACTCGGCTAGAATTTCGTTGTACTTTGATGGATCGTCAGTTTTAACACAACGGCTTTGTACGAATCTGTTGGACTGACCAAGTCATATTCACCCTTTTAGGGTGTTTTAATAGGAAGAATTTTCATTTTTGGTCGCAGGCAAATCCTAAACAGTATAAAATGATCCAAAATCAGGGTAGACAGATCGTCAAGATTTAAATGGTTATCTCGATTTATTGCAAAATGAAATGATCGCGTTATTAGATAATGAATAAGAAAATTATTATAATATTATATAATATATGGATGGAGCTCCAATTCATAATGCAGCAATAGTCCGAAACTATCTTTGTGAAAGGTATGGCCACCGAGAAGTCCCGATTTGACTCCTCTTGAATTCTTTCTATGGGTTGCGTTGAAAGATTGTGTGTACCAGAACCAGCATATACTGTGCTGCAATTTAACAAACCTAACCTTAAATTAGGTTTATGACTCTTATTTCAGTGTTATGATAGGATAGTCTTTTGTTTTTTATTCTAATACGGTATTACTAGCTACCGAACTAAGATTATTTTGAATACGACTATTAAAATTTATCTATTTGTGTTGAGTGTCTAAATGGAACCTATCAAATAATAATAATATTAATAATAATAATGTCTTTATTTTCTAAAGAAAAGGGGCGAAGTCTAGCCAATGGCTACTCAACTGAACCCTACAATTCAATTAAATGTAATTACAAATAACTATAACTATAAATTATAAATAAAGTAAAGAACAATAAACTAAAACTAATATTGCAGAAAACAGTAAATTAAGGAGCTAATAAAGCAGAAAACAATGAACAATAAAAGTGAGCATCATGTATGTTGCACGATCGGTACCTATGACATTCTAAATTGCGAAGTTGAAGATGTTATTATTCATAAAATGAATTAGGATTATTATTTAGTAGAATCAAAAGACTGAGTACTATTTAAAATATATTTTCCTTATGTGATTAGTCCTCGTATGGCATTGTATTTTTATAATATGCAGCGAGTGTAGGGTGACGTGCATGCGTGATTTTCCATTTCACGACAAAGAGTTTCATTTTACTCATGTAATGCTGAAACTTCCACTACTGTCAATATCTGACTCCATTCTTCTGGTATTTACCTTCTACATTGGAATACATAAAACTCAACATTTTATTTTATATGCAATGCTAGAATGTGTTTTTCTGTTATTTTGCTGACAATATATTTTGCGTTTTGTTCTAATATCGCAAAATGAGTCAATTTCTATAAGTGCTTGTCAAAGATCTTTTAATGTTTTTCTGATAATAACTCATCTGTTAACCTAAATTTACAGGTTATGTAAGGTTAGACTGTAATGGCTCCAAAATGTACAGGGTTTTCCAAGATAAATGAAAAGATACGCTAATTTGGACGTGAAACTTCTTACGGCAGGCTCTGCCATATTTTATCTGTGTAAGATTATTAACTTCTGTTTTTGTATATTTAATAAAAACAATCTATTCTTTTAGAGTATTGACGAATAAATATTACAGTTTTCCTCTAAGGATTGCTTTATCTAATACTAGCTTTTGCTTTTGCGCGTGAAAAATGCATTCAATTCAATTCCATTCCTTGAAGTAGTTTTTGCATAATGCGGGTACAAAGATATAGAAAAACAGACAGACGCGATAAAATGTAGCCTATATTTTTAGTTAAACTTCTAGTAATAGATCGGTGGAAACTGCATTCAATTCCATGCATTAGTTTTTGCGTGATGCGCGTAAAAATACAGACAGACAGACGAAAAACTGTTGTTTTGGATTCTGTTGCTTTAATATTTTTCCTTAAATATCTTTAATGTACAGTCAGAACTCTACTATTAATACTATATAAATTTCGTAAAAACATTGACATATTTTTTAACCCCCTCAGGGGTTGAAATTTATAACTGAATATGAAGGGAGTACCTATAATTATAGGGAAATAATATATGAATAATATTCCAAATAAACTTTTGCTACAAAAAGTAGGACCAAATTTATTGGTTGATGCACCAAAAAAATAATAGTAGGTTTAATACATCCAAAACAGGCATATCTAGATATCGGTGAAACTTTGAGCCAATTACACGTTTTTTAAAGAAATACCAAGATATTCTTGAGATGTAAGTAACAATTTCTATTTTCGAGTGATAATATAAAAAAGTTCTATAACCACTTTTGATTTATCTAAAAAAACTATTATTCATTAAAATTAAATAGTTCCTTTTTAAAATATTGTCTAATAAATATTTTTTATAAAAAATTGCACCAATTTTATTTATTGGTGCACTGAGAAATACATAATATTATTAATTCTTATGATACTGGTAGTTTTGAAGTTGTGCAATTGTATTTAAATATTACTTGAAACCAACCTCAAATTCAAAAATGTGTAATAATCTAAATAGGACAGACATCATCTACAAAGAGTCAACTCAAATGAGGAAATCTTAATCTTCGATCAAAAAAACAAAATAGTGAATTAAGTCATTTTCATATCTCATCAGGCTGATTCTTATTTCCATAGATATTTATGCGTATCGTAAGATCGGAGAAATGTTCTTTTGGAATAGTTTCATAGTAACTAGTACCTAATGCTATATCTTTCCCAAGGTTATGGAACGATAAAAAACATCCACCCTATCAAGACTTTCTTAGAGCCCACCATTTTATTAAAATGGCGCTTAGATGTCATATCGCGAAGGCTGCATTTCCAAAAGTATTCGGGAATTATTAAGCCATTTCCCATATAATCCAATAATATCCAAGAGTTAGTCTTGCTGAAGGACTGCCATTTATTCTCAACAATACAAAGTCTTTGATATAACAAATAACAAAAACAGAACTACTGATTCATTTCTGATATGTACCTAAATCTAAAAGCAGCTATTCACCTTATTGTCCAGACTATTTAGTTAGACTATAAAAACATCGATAAGAACTTGTTCATGAAATATTGACTCCAAACAAGAGGTAAATCCTCAAAGTTCCAACTGGCATTATCATATTTTGGTTGTTCAAGCCGTTATTCAGCTGGGTAGATTATAAGAATTTCAAACAAAAATTAACAAATGACAGTTCTGATCTCCCTTTTAATAATATTATATTCAAGCGACTTGTTTTTATTCGCAAATCTTTATCCACATTATCCGAGTTCTTTGTTTTAATAGAAGTCTATAGTCTAGACGTGCGAATTTATTTCTTTGCAAACAAAAATATTTGTTTTGATGGATCGATATATGCCGGGGCTCTATTAAATTATTATTAATGCTTATCTATCGAAAAGTTTTTATCAAAGATCAACGAGCTGTTAAATGACATTATCATATATCCATCATCTTTTTTTTAATGTCGGAGAAGAGATATATTTATAGGACACAGCATTTTTTTTCCATAGAGGGCATAAACAGTAATAGATTATCATCATTTTTAAACTTTTCGTTTTATTATATGAAAGGAAGATTTCGCATTTAGTAATAAAATTTATCTTATAAAGCTGAATTATACAAGTTTCTTATCTTGAATGCTAAGAAGAATGGGCCTTAAAATGAGGCATTTATTGTAATCTTCTAATTTGAGTAGTCGTTTTTCTCTGTTCCACTTAATTTGCATTTAAAAAACCTGGTGCTTGGAAAAAATCTGGCTATGTAATCACGTTGTATTTGCGAGTATTATATTATACTTTAGTCCTAGGATTTTTTTTTTGTGATTCTTCGTATTCACTGAAATAAATATATCAATCCAAAACTCGTTTTTGTAAGGATTAATTTCGATTACTTACCACATTTGTTCCCACAAAAGTACGTTGGGCTTACCAGCTGCCATATGATTGCTAATCAAATTGTGTAGGTATTACTTACTGTAAATGTATTATCAAAATAATAAGATTAGTGGGTTTGGATTCGTTTGAACATTTTTTCTTGTTTCTTTTTTGTATCTGACGAAGCTAAGACATTCTCTATGTTACATAAGTAAATAAAGTATTATTGTTATTATTATTATTATAATTATTATTACTCCTACGATGCTTCAAATCAAAATTCCTTACTTCTTTCATATTTCATGAAGAGAACATTTATACAAAAATTCGACTTTCAAGTCCAAGGATTTGGGCTGTGCGTTGATGTTGAGGAGTGAATGTCTGAGTTAGAACTTTTATTTATATATATCAGATTGCTTGCTTGAGAAAAGAGCCTTCCTTGACAAAATGCAGAGACTAAGCCGAGTGTTCTTTCTGCTATTCACGTATGATATTATCGTTCCCAAAGTAACTGACAAACAAACTAAACTATTAATATTTATATTAAAAATAATAAAATGCAACATTAAGCTCGATATTTAGATAAAAACATAGAAAGCTTAAACAATACTCCTAAGCACGGAGCCACCTATTTTTGAGTCAGACAGAAAACTGATGAGGTTTTAATACATAGTGCGACCAGAAATCTAAGAAGGTTGTGAATCACCAAAAACTTGTATTATCAGCAGGCAGCAGGTTAAGATAATTATCAAGAAAAATCGCTTGAACATAATTGAGATTTTTTTATGTATAAACAATATATTATGTATATAAAATTTATAAACATCACGATAATGAATGCAATTATGCCAAATACTAAACTATTTCATGGGATATTTTAATCCGGACCTGGGAATGTTTCAAGGGACATACACTTTCATTACTTATCGATATTTCGAACAATAGGTAATAATGAGGATTGTCAGTTAATATGGATTTAGGACTTTCTTTGATTTTTGGTTCTACTATACCTGAGTATTTTAATATTTGAAATCAACGCACTTCCTTGACTGTCGGCAACGAAAACACTTGAACCTTTTTTATAAGGATTTATATACGTATGTTTCATTTTTTATTGACCCTACTCGATAAGAAGTGATACATATTTGATCGCCTACATCAATTATTCTGCTTTTAAGGGTGCCTTTCTTACCCACCAGAAGGAATGGCTATCCCTCGCATATATTTGTGAAATGGACCATTTCATAAAAATATATGGAATCATCAGTTACGGCCACCCTCAAACTGCCCTATTGAGAGCATTTTTAAGCATTATTCCTCATAGCAGTCTGCTTTCCGTGAAATGTTTATTTCTCATTTTTCATATAGACGGACATAGTATTGGTTTCGTATGAAAAAGGGTACTTATCACTATCGTCACAAAATCGGTTATTTTTGAAGTGCAAACTTGTTTTTGGAGCACCTTGTATACACAATTAGGTATTATGTAGGTATGTATTTTCAGGAAATGTGTAAGTACCTCTGCATTATTGAAAATCAAGCATATGTCACGTTCACAACAAATTATCATCGGTTTATACTTATACTTATACTATATATATATAGAATTCCTGTTTAAACAAAATAGCTTTGAAAATGTTTGCAGAAGCTCTGTAATTTCTCCCAAACATCGCAATTCGCTATTGGAGGTTTTCTCGATGTTCCGATACGACGTGAATTAATATTAGGTACATAGATCGTGATGATATCATTCATAGTTATACCTTATGCTTATACTATAAGTTACAGACCAGAATATTTATTGGATTAGGTAAATTTCAAATAGAAATGTACTTACCTATTGTGGTGGTTGGCATTTTGAATTTCAAAAACTCTCAATGGCATAGTGTTATATGTCAATAAAGTCTAAAACGATTTTTTTTAAATTGGTGCATGTTTACAGTTCCACATAATTCGCTCTTTACTATCCGCATATGTTTACTACCTACAAACATATCTAGTTGCCCTATGTGAGTAGACAATGAAGGTATTGAATTAATTATACGCTTTTTCCGAAAAGACCATATAGCAGTACCACCCTTTCTGGATCTATAGTGCTATTTCAGGCAAAAACTTGTAGAAAATATTAACTACTTAGAAGGAATTGTAACGTTAAGTTAATTCATGGCAGTCCTACGCGCTAACCACACTTCTTGATGTGATTTGCCGAATGGTCTAATTTATGGCGGATGCGCTTAACGTTGAGAACCGAGCAATGATTGATAAATATAAAATGTGAAATGAATCAGTATTTCTTATTATTACGGATTCAGGCATTTCTTCAGAAGATTGTGGATCTTGTCGTTGTTATTATTGAAAAAACTGAAGGTTCTGAAGATACTATTCCGCTTTCTAAGTTGGAACTTCACATAGATACATTATTTTCTGAAAAATAATTAGTTGTTTCTTCTCCATATTTCGAAGGTATTTTCGAACTATTGATAAAAATGCCTTCTTGCTAATAATTGGTTATGTCTCTGTTCTATTCGCAAGTTCTTGTATTTGATTATATACTACACATGCGATGGTGTGAACACTAAATAATAGTTACTCCGTATGATGTCACTAATATCCAAGCTGTCTGGGAAATTCATGGACAACAGGTTTTGGCAGACTGCTAGATGAAAGATCATATATATAATAATAAAATAGAGAGGGAATGTAATAGGCATTACTATAAGTGGAAAGACCGTCCTAAGATAAATGTGACCGAGGAGGGAGGTATTTTCTTGTTCAAAAACAACCTTGAAATCCTCTGTTATATCAATTTTTCTCTTAGCATTAATTTAATGTATTAACTCTAAACACGTATTTATATCCGAAAGTGCTTCCTATAGCAGTTAGAGAGCTTTGAAGATTTATTCAATAAAGTTAAAGTGTAGCAGAGGTAAACTGTTGTCATATACTTACAATTGCTACTAAAATGACTTTATTATATAATAAAAGTTGTTAAATGCAACTTATTAAGCTGCGTCCGACCTGTTTGCCGCATATGGACGCACGCAAAAATTTTCGCCGCATTCAATGCACGCGATCTGTGGCTTGTCGGTTACTTCTCAAGATATCAAAGAGATTTGCGTTCTAGTGTGGACGTATTTTCTCGCGTACGCATTGATTTTGACAAATTGTGAATCTGTGATTATGTCTTCTGATGGATTGATAATATTGCAAAAAATATATGCTGCTTTCATAGTTATGCTTATTAAGAAAAAAGAAGAGAAAAAGAAAAACAAAAATCATCGCTATTGGGTTAAGCATCTGTATCAACATAAAGAATAGCACTGTGCTAAATTTCGCCCATTAAAAAAGAAATTACTATTATTATTAATATAAGAAACACCCTGATGGTACGAATTGTTGAACAAGAACCTAACCTAACCTAACCTATAAAAACAAGCATTGGTGCACACTGTTCTAACAACAGAAATATTTATGTGGGAAAAGAGGCCAAATTTGTACCGCAAAAGTTTGTGGCGAATCACGCATTCAATGCAACACATTTATTTACTAATATGGACCCGGCTTTAGATATTAGGAAGGTGTTTATCATATTTCTGAAACGTCAGTGAGAAGCAGAAACCTTTAAATTATTTAATTCTCTGAAAAAATTCTTGATTCTAGGAAATTTTATGAAACGCAAAAAGTTTTCCAATTTATTTAACTACCCTACTATTTTTTGCGTTGTGATTGACCTAATGCTGTAGAACTTAAGGACGACGTCATAATATTTGACATTTCTTACTTTTGACTTGAACTCAACATAGTAATGAGAAACGTAGTCTTGTACTATAAAACCACACAAAAAATTGCGGTAATCCACATCTTTGATTCACTGATGCCTGAAGGAAGCACTTTCAATTATAGGTATGTTAGGATAAACCTATTCACTGTTATAAAATCAGCCATTTCTTGTTGTCTACGTATTTTCTGGATACGCTGTATTAATTATAATAAACCAGCGTTCCCTGTAAACAAACCAGGCTATTGCTTATGGAAACGAACATCACTGGCCTGTAAATTGATATTTCAATATTGTTCCAACGCTTTCATAGTCACATTGATAAACAAATAGGTATTTGTCCGATTCTAATTTAGTTTGTTGGTTAGTTGCTTTAGTAACGATAATAACCTATTATTATGCGACAGTTTTAGTATAAACTAAATTGTTTATAAATACGGCTGAATGTGTTTACAAAGCGTTTGTAAAAATCAATTTTGTCCACTCACATCAATTTCCTACCGCTTTCAAACGAATTCTATCGAATATAAAAACCGTCGTGCGATTAATCGTGTCAAGACAAATAATAATGGTCATATTCATTTTTTACTTAGGATGAACTGATTAGCCAGATAAGATACGAAAATTAATTTCATTTCATTTCATTCATTCACGAGATTCATTCACATCGTTGAATCCGTTCTCACAACACAGTCTTGAGTAAAACACGTCTTTTTATCTGATGACTAACAAGCAGTGTCACCAGGATGCCCAATCTGACTCAACGGCGAGCCTCATCAATACCCTACAAAACAAAAAAGAAAGCAGCACAATCGGTCTATCTATCCTTTCTCGAGGTAATCTTAGCACAGAGAGACAGACGAGCAAACGTAAAGGCAGACAGATCCGTTTCTGAAAATATTTTAACTTCATTCACGGCTCTCTGTAAATTAGAGCTACAAATAAAATTAGGTTACAGTTTTTTCATCTGACATCTAATTATCATTTGGGCGAAGATCACAAACATTAGTTAATTTCATGTATGGAACAAAATTTATATGAACATTATGCTGTTAATATATAAGTATAAAAAACGAATTGATAAAACCATCCAAATTAGTTTAATGAAAAGCAATCTGCACTCTTTTTAGAAACACCAAACGTATAATATTAAACTATAAGAGGTTTTTTCAAAAAATAACCTGTTATAAATACGATTAAATTAATCGTAACAAAATATTGATGAATATACTAAGGTATAATATGTAACAAAGGTTCTATTAAATTTAGCAAATAACAAATTGATTTTCAAAGTCTAATGCCTAATATCTTCTTGATGAATAAGTACTTTCAAAGATTGCCAGTAAATTTAAGTAAAATGTTAATTTCGGATACATTTTGTGAATTGCTTATCTTAAACAAGGCAAAATATTCTTCGTAATTGTTTTAAAAATGATTTGTTACATCACGCATATCTAAGTTTTGTGGACTCATCAGAATATGGTTGATGCGTAATTTAAAGCAATCATCGATAACTTTTGACGTAACCTCTAATCACTAGGCGACGTTCATTTTTAAGTTAGTATTTTTTTGTTTCATCGGATTCCTAATTGATAAGTAAGCATGGATGTATTCCATATTGGTATTAAAATTACTATCCCATCTCATCTCATCAGCCATGTTCGGTCCATTCTTGAACATAGGCCTCCTTCATATTCCTCCAGTCAGTTCGGGTTTGTGCTATACGATCCCAATTCAATCCTGCGCTTCTTTTTATGTCGTCCGTCCAGCGCATTGGTGGGTGACCTCTTAATCTTTTCCCCAAGTAGGGTCTCCACTTTAGAACTATTGATGTCCATCTTTCATTTACTCTCTACTGCTTCGGCAGCATCTTTCACCTTAGTTTTGTTTCGTACCCGTTCGCACCTCGTATGATCTTTCAATGATGTGCCCAACATCTGGCGCTCCATAGCTCTTTGAGTTGTTCTGTCGTTGTGCATGGATTGCTTAGTTAATGTCCATGTTTGTGCTCTTTATGTTAAAACCGGAAAAACACATTGATCGAGCACTCGAGAGCGGAGATATAATGGTATTTTTTGTTCTTCAGCGTATTACTCAACTTGCTGAATGCAGCCCATGCCAATCTTCTACTTCTATAAATTTCAGCCGTTTGATTGTTTCTGCCTAAGGTTATCTTATGTCCCAGATATATATATATAAGGGAAATTACTATCGGAATGTTAAAATTAGATATATAGTTCATAAAGAAACTTCATATATATATCGGTCAGTACTAATATCGCCACACCATTTTAAGTTTAATTGATCAGTTGAAGTTTAATTATATTACCAATACTCGATAGCACCAAAATTACAGGAATAATTGCATAAGAATATGTTTCACTCTAACTTAACCAAACAGTGTCGAGTGGTTTGTGACATTCTATTTACAAAGTTTGATAGCCTGCTCTGCAGATAGGCAGTTACACAACTATATGAACAAGTCACTAGCCAGTAAATCCTACCATATAAAAAGAACCCTGACAGCTCTTACCCAACGGATAGCTCAATTTCACAGTTTTATCATTTTTATTATTTTCTCTATATGACTTTTAATAAAAAACGTTTAGGAAAAAAATTGTAGTAACAGATCAAATATCTATGAATCAACAATATTTTTCAATAAATTTTTTCAATGTTAATTCTTTGAGATTTTCTTGAACCTTGAACAACCGCCATTTTGAAACTACTAGTCCGATAATGCCCAATCACGAACTTGACTGAGATATTCATGCCACTAAATTTTTAGCAAATTCGAGCGTGATATTTCAAAAATACTCTATCTTGTTCTCGAACTTCGTTAGGTATATCTGATATATACAAAGATTTGGAAGAAAAAAACAAGTGCCTTACATTGAGCTAGTGAGAGAGGTAGTTAGGTCATTCGACCAGTACGATAAAGAAACGCTTGCCAATCATGAATCTCTATTTGATCAACTGCAAAATCCACGTTGTATTTCCCCAAAATTTCATGTATAATGCTCTATACCTGAGTCCATTCTTTTCTCAAATATGTAGGTATTTCAAATTTTAGGTGAAAAATTACCTTTTCCTACCAAAATACAGGGTGGCTGGTAAGCGGACGTATTCCTTTGAGGAGGTGAAAGTAGAGCTTAGTTGCTACCGATTAAACATGATTTACCTCTATATCATTCTTAACGGTAAAATATAGCGAATAGCTTAACATGTATTAGCGTAAATATTGAAATAGTGGCGAGAGTACAAACATACAAGTATTTGGGCTGCTGGGTGAATGAAAAATGGGACCTAACTGAAGAAATCAAAAGCAGAATAGAACAAGCAAGAACATCATTTAAGAAAATGCAAAATGTGTTAACCAACAGAGCCAGCATGGACCCTCACTGAAACAATGTGCAAGAGGATTGAGGCTTTCGAAATGTGGGCTTACCGAAGAATGTTGAAGATATCATGGCTAGACAAAGTGAAGAATGAAGCGGTTCTGCAGCAGATGAACAAAGAAAGAGAGGTACTTAATACCATAAAAAGAAGGAAGCTGGAATACTTTGCTCACGTAATGAGAAATAAAGGATATGAATTGTCCATATAATTATACAAGGAAAAATAGAGAGAAATCGTGGTCCTGGTCGCCGAAGAACAACTTGGCTCAAAAATCTTCGACAGTTGCATGGAGTAAACACCACGACATTGTTTAGGTCCGCTGCGGACAAAGTGAAGATCTTGCAACTGATCGCCAATGTTCTGGGAGGATGCGGCACTTGAAGAAGAAGAAGAAGTTCAACTTTTTTGACATTTGGTATTATTCTCTAATGCAATCATGGCCCATTTCTAACACAAATTGAAAAGTTGTAGAGTTTGTCCATAGAAAATATTAAATTGACAAATATTTCGAAAGCTACATATTTTCAGAATATACATTCTTATACATAGGTACCCTTGTTTTTTTCTTTATGATACAATTATAAAGAAGTGGTATCTGAAAAAAATGCTATCGATGTTTCTTTATTCATTTTATTTATTTTTTATTCATCATTTTTGATCACAATATACCAATAATTATCAACATTTAAGACAAATATTACTAGTAACGATCTTCTTCTTTAAGTAAACAAATTCAAATTAAATAATAAGACTTTCTTATATGATAGAAAAAGATAATTCTATATTGGTCTACGTCATTTTTCAAATAAAATTTGAGATACCTATGTAAAGAACGATTGGACGTGGGTATAGAACATTATTCATGTAATGTATTCAGAATTGAAAGAAGAATCTAAAAATATAATAACATCTTAACATTAATATTATAGTTCTCAATTTTCAAATTTGACACATTTATAGTTTTCTATATGTCAATCGATGCAAATCCTGGTTGCGACACCGTGTATATTTAAACTTTTGAACTGATTATCATAAACCAACATGCCATAGAATGTTTCTAGAGATTCTAAATTGTGAACGATAATATGTTTCTGTGAGAAATTAAGCTGAAAACATTTAAGTGAATATAAAGCCTGGCCATCAAACAATATTCATTTCCTATTTCTGTTTGTATCTAATTCCAAGATATTGCCTTTTAAATATTAGTGATTACTTGAAATCCATGAATTTTTAATAACTGCTTTCAGAGTCGGATTTCTACTTTCTTTACCTCTAGTAGGAAGATTCCTTACAATTGTACCTGCAAATTAAAATACATGGCAGTTCATCGATACCTAAAGTGCTATTAAATCCGAGAGAGCTGAAAAATGCAATATAATTCCAAATTCTAAGTATTGGATTTGATTTTTTCATAATTAATCTTGAAGTGGATTTCATTTTATTGCATTTTTTTAAATAAGCATTATTCTAAACATTTCCATGATACCATTTGCTAGAATAAAAAAATTTAAATGTCATATATGATTTTATAATAAATTATTTGAGTTTATTTGAAATAGAGAATCATTGAAGATGCGTATAATTATCATAGACATATAACATTGAGAGACTGCAGGTCTCCTAGTAATAATAAAGTCCATCATTTCAGTAACTAGTGACTACCTGAGTATGCGATAGAGGGACAAAAAAAAGCGCTCATCATTAGATAGAGACAATCAATTAAATTAGCTTACTATCTGACACGTAGGTAAATAGTTTCTACTTCTATGATATTAACCAAATGAAAATTGAATAATCATGTCAGGCTAGAAGCAAATAGACTGACTCACAATCTAATGAAAATGACCACTCGTATAGTCAACCTAACGTAACCTAACTTAACCTATTTACTCTTGTTGTCAAGATGATACGCAACTTTAGGAACGAAACAACCTATTCAATTCTTGAGTCATCACTTCTCAACATATTAGCAAATTTTCATACGTTCAAATACAGGTGGAAAAAAATGTATATAGATATGTTAACAGCAGTATGGATTGATGTAAGCTAAGGATGTCATACAAGTTTTCGTGTCGGGATTTTTTGAAGTTAAGGCACATTCAGATTGGCATAACATTTGGAGTTCAAGTAGGTAATACTTTATTTGGACAAGAAGAAGAGTTCATTAATAACCGATTTACATCATGGCAATCAGACGGAGAAGAAATTCTTGCCACTTGGATGGCCGAAAAACAAGACTTTAAATGGTGCAAGGATCTTAGATATATCAATTTCCAGAAGACCTGAGCTTTTTCATATGTACTGTAAATGTGGGTTATGATTATAAAACGTCAAGTTGTAATTTCATGGTAGGAATTTTGGGGTCAGTGAGAAGTGATAGAATCATTTGATGAAAATATCCCGTAAAGCGAAATTCTTATACAAAACAACATACCAAAAATTGTATCGGTGTAGTTCAGCTCTTAGTAAGCGTATGCGATTTGAGTTTTTTTTTGTTGTTTTTTGCAGGAAATAGTTCTTTGTGGATAATCCGTGGATATCGAAAAAACAAATCAGCATGCATTTGATCTTCGACTTGCTCATTCTTGCTTTTTTGGGCCTTGGAGAGCTAGAAGTGTAACACTTCATGCTCTGGCGCTTAGTTTCTGGGTCGTACCTACTCAAACACCCGAGACTCGTCAACAATAATGACACGTTCCAGAAAATAGGAGTAATTTTCAATCGAATCTAAAAACTCAAGGCATCTTCCCCTCCTGATGTCCTTTTGATCTTGCGAAAGGTTACTTGGAACCATTTTTGAGCAGATTTCTCTCATCGCCAAATTCATTGGTCAAAATCTGATGAACGCTGGTATGAGTCAAATTCAACACTTCCACGATCATTCTGAGTATCAACCGATGATCTGAACGTACAAGATCCCGGATTCTTTCGACATTGTCATCGGTTCTTGAAGATGAAGGCTGTTTGCTTCGTGGTTCATCTTCATTCGACTCTCTTCCTTCTGAAAATGCCTTAAGCCACAGAAAAACTTGAGCTCTTGACAAAACGTTGTCTCCGTAGGCCTGCTGAAGATTAGCAAAAGTTTCCGTTGCACTGTGTCCTAGTCTTAAACAAAACCTGATGGCACACCGTTGAGTGACACATTAACGTCTGTTAATGTGTCACTCATTTTTAGAACTCAATAAAAAAACTGTCTCACAAAAAATTGCTTCGGGCAACCAAATGACTCGAGCGATTTCAAAACCCATATTGAAGACTTATCAATGTATGTATTCCCCTGCTGCCACGCCAAGACTAGCACCTCCTTTGTTGCGAGATCGAACGTTACGTTGCCAGTCTTGTTTCATTTCTGGATTTCATATTAAACTTATGATTCTTCCTCAAAACTAATTAAAATGAATTCTAGTAATACGAAATAGATTACTGTATTCAGATATCGTAATTGTTCCTTCGCTTGCCATCATAGATATGAAAAGTACCATGTTCTATAGATATAAACACATTTGTTTATGTAAACACAACCATGCTATACCTAAACATAAATTGTTTATTGAGTAATTCATATACAAATAATAAAACTGAACTTATATGCAATTATAGTTACAATAGTTTTCCAATGTAAATTATTGTGAATATTATCATGCTCTCCAGCTCGATTTAACACATGCTAAAGCATGTTTGTTTATTGTGGCATTATTGAGTTTAGCTATTTACTAATACTGTTAGACTTAAATGTATATTTATCAGTGTTCGATGATTTTGATTTGGATAAACTATAATAATATCTATTATTAAGGTATTTTATCAGGTTATGTGCATTTATCAAAAGAAAAACAGTTAAATGGTAGTTGAATCTGAGTGCAACTACCAGAACTGTCTAGTAACCTCTTTTTCGCTTTTATTGATAGGTATCTATATCTTCTTTTATGAAAATATAGTTTTCTGTTAGCAGATATCACAAAAACAAAATTGAGATATGTTTAATTTTATGAAACATATACCTAAATATCTCACTAATTATTTTGATGTAAATTGATAATAAATATAAATACAGCGAATATTATTAGATTCCTATGTTAGTTTTGAACTTTAAACATTTGTGTTTTCTTAAAACAATTTATGCTGAAGTACGACAATTTAATATAACCTCTAATATCCGATATCGGATTAACAGACAGTGCGATCCAAAAGTGTATACATGTAAAATTGCTTGTTTTTTATAGGAGCTACAATAATTGCTTCATACAAAAGTTCCCGGGTAAACACTTTAGTAAATTGTAGTACGAAAACATAAGGTTATAGAAATGCTTGGAACCCTTCTACTTCGGAGTCCTATTCGCATGTAGAACCAGTCCGAACACCAACCCAGATCCATCCACCAAGAGAGAACAGCATGAGAATGTCTCTTACATATGTCTTAGGGATTTTCCGGAATGGAACCCTCCACCTTCAAGTCTCAGCCGCAATGGCAGACTCTCACAAAACAGTCCAGTGACATAATACACACAAAGATAGCGAAAAGTCCACGAAAATTCAGCCATAGTGGTCAGAGATATTTCTTGCGTATTAAAGGTATAGAACCCTCCACCTAGGAGGCCCAGTTACACTTACAGCGACTACCATTCCAATAAATTCTACAAACATACATGATAAAAAGACCATCATAATCCAGCCACTGAGTTCATAAATATACAGCTTTCTGGTATGGAACCTACCACATAGATTCCCACGGTCAATAAAAGATAGCCTTTTTTCTTTTCCAAGGGCTAGCCTATCTTTGTACCAAATTTCATCAAAATCAGTTCAGTGATTTGGAAGTGAGAACGTAACAAAGAAACTTACTTTCGCATTTAAAATATTGGTTAGCATTTATTTACATTTTTAAAATATCCTGATTTTGACCACTCACCCAATATATCTACGTTGTTTGTGTTAATAGAGGATCTTTCTAGTTTAAAATGTGTTGTTCATCCGTTTTTGTGAAATGTTTCTTCATCGTACTTAGTCGAGAGATCTCTGCTTCCATTAAATTTATGAAAAAAATTCAGTCTCCTTTGATCATCATCATTGTAAATGTCCTGGAAAAGTTGAACGTATTATGGATGAAATTAATTTTCAGACAATATAGGAATTTTCAATAACCTTACATGTTCTGTTAATTAGTAATTCTCATTCAATGCAGGCCTCGTTCTTTGACTCTTTTAGTACCTACTAAAGATTTCCTGTCACATCAAACCATTGCAAAATCATTTTAAAGGTACGTCTTTGCGGTTGTTTTCTATTGGTGAACGTTACGTGATCGTTATCAAGATGCGGTTTTCACTAACTTGGTTAGGCATCATTTTCTATACTATGGTGGCAAAAAACTATCAATAGATTAAATTTTTTATATAATCAAAAGTTTCGTGCTTTCTACACCTAAGAAAATTTTCAGTTGCTGTTTTTTTCATTAAATGGAATACATTCTCGAAAGAGGTATAGAGAAAAATGTGCACGGGCTCAGTACTGTAATGTGAAAACGAATAATGAACTACACACACTCACAAATGTCACAAACATTCCAGAAAACACGGGAGACATCAGAGGCAACGAGTCCTGGTTTATTCTCGAAGCCATATATTGAGAAATAACCTCCAGAAACAAACAACACTGGAATCATCTAGACCTTTATAGGTTAGATATATAAGGCTTATGGCAATGACAGGACAGTTAGTCAGTCATATATCACAATCGGTCATAGATCAGACAGTAGTGAGAAGTATACAGTCCGAGAAATAAGTGTGTATATAAATGTGATTATAGTCGTGTAGTTATTGGTATAAATAAATAAGTGAAAATAAATCGAACCCAGTTTTAATATAAATTCCTGTTACAGTACAAACAACAACCGTGGCTCTGGCGGGATTCGAACCCGCGCTCACTTGCCCTCGCAGGCTACGAAAAGAATTTTCAGCGCAACCCACTAAACCATTGTGACCCATTTGAAATTAAGAAAATTATTTCAATTTTGTTCCAAATGTAACATATCAAAAGGTTTATACCGCTGAAAAGATAACAAAGTGTAGTTACTAACAAAATTAAAACCAATAAGTAAAATGGTCAATGTATAAGATGTATAGAAATGAAATAAAAAAAATCTTTTTGGTAGCAGTTATAAATCAAAATTAAAGAGATATTTGTTTTGTACTCCAACTAGATCGTTTCTACAGATGAAATAAGTTGTTACACCGTTGAAATTAATAAAATGTATCATCACTAAGTTATGTTTTGATACTCTCAATTAAAGTCATAGACTAATAAATAGCGAAAGAAACACCCATCCGAAAAGAAGCACATCATCGCTCGTTTCGGGAAAAAATCTCTGGATAAGTGTACCTCTAGGCCACTATAATAATAAATATTGCAGGAATATGAGAGTTTCCCTTCTGGTTATTTATGTATTCTACGCTACTGTTACATAAGAAACTGCATCAATAAATGGCGAAGGTGCCGCTATAAAACGACCTACTCATTTCCAAATTAACCAAAAATTTTTATATTTTTGTGTACATTTGTTTGAAAGGTAGACTCAATTTTTTGGCACCTATCCTTAAAATGTTTGCGCAAATCATCTCAAGTAATTAACATGTTTAAATTTGTGATATGTATTGGATACGGGCGAGACACGACGGAGTTGCTTGTTTCTGTTATGTAGCCGAGCTCATCGACCCTAAGATGTCATTAATTTGTTTTATATTTTGAGTCTTGTGAACGATAAATATCGTAAGTACCTACATGAGAAGGCATTCCAATACAATCTAAAGTTGAATCCTTTAAACCATTCGTTGATATAGGCGTTTAATGTATGGTTTACATTTTTCGTTTGTAAAAATTATTTGATTTTCTGCATCTAGCATTACCGAAATAGTTTATACTGTAATATTTTTTTTGAGAATCTCCTTTCGTATACTTAAAGCTAGTTTTAGTTTTTTGGTAGGTATCATTATTTTACCAAGTGTTCCTTATTTTGGCAGGACGCCTTCATGAAAAAGAAAATGTATTTCTTGACTCGAGTCAACGTTGTCTTACTAAAAATATAACAATAAGGATATCGTAGATCCCTTAAAAATTGAATCCAAACATATTTATTGATACATACTACGAAAACAATTTCAGCCGTAATTCGCTTTTTCCTCATATTTTATTGATATACCAACCACATCCATAAAATTCAGCTTTGAAGTCGAATTTAGAATGACATTCGTCGAAAAAGGCGAATGCCAGTAGAGAGAAGGATTACAGAAGAAATAGAACAAAGGCGATTGAAATGGTATGGGCATAGGAATCATAGATGGCCCAGAAATATATTAGAGTGGTAACCACATGGAAAAAGAAAAAGAGTAAAACCACCAGAAGCTCGTTTAAAACAAGTCAATAAAGATATGGAAAATAGAGAGTTAGGAATGGAACATTAGAGAGATAGAGAAGCTTGGAGAAGGTGATACGAGAGACGGTCACAAGCTGTATAAAACTCGCTATGTATATATTTATAAAAATATTCATTCGTCGGCCTCATTATATATATTTCACGTAAATCATCAGACTTGTATTAATTTCACTTTTATTTTGGCATTTTACAAACATGCTGGGCTCTCAAGTCATCGTACATGAGCCAGTTGCAGCACTATAGTCGGTTTGAGTATTTCAACAACTCCTCCGAGTTTGTATTGAATACATGTAGTCAGGTGATAAATCCTTTTCACCAAATCACAATGTTTCGCTGGCCCATCGTCATAATTTTCGAAAACAATGATATATCGTCTGAAACACGTAATTTTTATATTGTCAGCATAAATAATAGCAGTTTGTAAAGGGGCGAATATTTGACAATCGTGATATTGCAACATCAGCTTAGGTATGTGTCTAATTCACTGAGGATCGAGCTACGGACCAAGGAATATTAGCGACAAATACACGAAATAATAGTAGCGTTAATTTAGGACGACCATGAATTTTATAAGAAAAAAAAACAAAAGCAGCAATTTTTCTTTTTTCACGGCAAATTGACGGCTGATTTATGGCAAACATTGCTGGTTTCCTCAAAAGAATCGTTTGTTATTTAAGGGAGATAAGGTGATAGTTGCGGTAATTTAGGAAAAACTAGAATTTCCCACAAAAAAGAGCGACGAATTTTCTTATTTTATGGCAAATTTACGGCAATTCTGGTAATAGTCCCAAAAGAATTGGTTGTAGTTAGAGGAAGATACGGCTATGGCGGTGCTAACTTTATATAAACTTAGCACGACATTGAATTTTCCAAGAAATACAAGAGCGCCAAATTTTATTTTTTCACCACAAATGAACAGATTATTTAAGGAAATTTTTGGTGGTAGTCTCAGAAGAATCGGTTGTTATTTGAAGAAGATAGGGCTATGGCGGTGCTAACTTTATATAAATTTACCATGACCATGAATTCTCCAAGAAATACAAAAGCGGCAAATTTTCTTTTTTCACGGAAAATTATGTACAATTGTTTTTTTATTTTCGTTGAAATTATCGTGCTACTTTTTCAATCATACCTACATAACGACATAACGACATGTCAAGTAGGTACCATTTTTCAAAGTATTATGAATGTCTACAACATTCTCAATGTCAAGATTCAGCTATATAAGCCACAGCGATCATGGGACTACTGAATCAATCAGTCAGACTAATAAGACGATAGCAGTTCTGTCGGTGACAGGGCCAAAGTGACAAGTTGTGATGAAACTTAGGTACTACTACGGAAGGTCGTGTACAAGCTGTTGAAACTAAACGTTTGGAAGCAAACTTGGAGTCTATTAATCAAGTAAACCCCCCACAGTGTTGACATCAGGGTTAAAAATTTGCAACAATGACCATTATCTTGAATAGTGTGTAGCCTAGCTTCAGATTATTTCAATATCATTTACTAGAAAGATTGCGGAATACTATTATAATAACAAGTCTTGGGGCGTCTTCACACCTCAAAATACTAGACCTGTTTTCTCTCAATGCAAAATAATCGTGACACCTTTTTTCCAGTTTTCTAATAGCAGAAGATGGGACAGTCACAGCAATCGAAAAGATGAAGGTTCAATAAGCATCGAAGTTTTTGGTAGAGCTCGTTGTAAGTTTACAGGTGCTTCTGTTTTATTTATTTATGTTGCGTGACAAAAGTTATACTATTTTAAAGCTTACTAAAGCTCTACAGGTAGCTTTGAATGTGGTAATTTCGAAAAACGAATGAGAAGCAGACAAATGTAAGAAGAATCGAATAGAATAATGGAGAGAAAAGATCATATAGTTTGAATACCCATCGCATGGGGTTTCGTCACACCTTGTCTATGTCTCTTTTTTTGTTTGTAAACTAGGTGAAATAAAATGTTAACGTCATAAACATATGTCTTCAGATCAGATCAGATCGGCTGATTGTTATTTTGACGTTTGTTAATGTTCTCTTTGACGTTTAATGTCAAACATTTCTTTTCGAAAGTGATTTATAGTTTCTCTCACGAATCATGGCTTTTGTATGGAATCATTCACGAGCTACGTATATCACGCTATAATTCTCATCGCATCTCATTATCATAAAATTATCTACTACGTATATCGGTCTAAGTTACGACATGAGAATTTCAAGCTTATCTCCTTCAAAACCATGATAAGGCGCTGCCCGTATGTCAGAAGGCAATGCAATCTTTATTTCAAAGGCGTCTCAAAGTCAAAGTAACATTTCAGATAATTCACATGAATAAATTTATATTTTATAACTGAAGCAAAAGATTTGTATTTTATGTTTCTGCATTATTGTTAATAATATATCTTACATATTATTGCTTATTTAATCAACGAAATTTTTTTCTCCCTAATTAAATGAACTTCCTTGAAGAACATAAAAAATTTGAAATACCATATTTTATATCGAAATCGTTACGCCATTGATTTACTCCTGTCAGTTGAATTGATTCGTTTCTCGTGTTTTCATGACAGACACCATCATTCATCAAACAAAGTATAGCTCCTTGAGAAATTTGTCATTATTGTCAGTGTCAGTATTTTTGGGTTAGGTATTAAAATTTAATTCAAACTATTTACGACATGCGTAAAATGGCAGATGACATCAGTAATCGTGACGAAACCCCATTCGATGGGTATTCAAACTATAGACTAATAGCGATTGCTGCAAATAAATCATAAATTAATCGATAGAATATAAACAGAAGAATGGAACAATTGCATCGATAAAAAAATTATCCTGTCCAAATATTAAGTATCTTATTGCATGCAATGAAACATTATAGACAGTTTTACTTGCCTTATATGTTTAAAGTACATCGTTAACATGTTCAGACTGGGCGCTTTGGTACGAGTGTACATAGGACTCATTCTGTAGTTGTTCGGATGAATATTTATCAAGTGAATCTGTTATATTTTGAGGCGGCTAAAAGTCGAGAATTTCTTTGTTTCTGAAAAGAAACATGGGGACTTTTTATCAGCATCTTTGTTTAAGGATAATCTTCTTCAATTTGTGAATAATTTCTTTCAAGATACTAATTAGTTTAATCCATTTAATCGAGATTTTTTTTATAGGAAGTTATTATAATTTCATTGAAGCCATAAGATAAGGTGAAATAATTCTAATTAATCTGAAAATTATGAAGAATTACCTTCATTCAATTACCTTTGCAGCTATAAGGGGCCTGAATTTTACCTAGGCAATTCGCTAAAGTAATTGGCTCCTATTTAAATTCGCTACATTGTCTGATATTCTCCAATTAGGAAACTGTATGAATAATTCAAACATGTTTCTTTGCTGATGTTTCAATAAACTGAAGTGACAAACATCGTTGGAATAGTAGAGGGAGAAATGGTCAAACCGATAGAAGAAAATGAGATTTTATCTATTTTACGTTGAAAATAATAAGGTTCTATCACTTAGAAACATTACTTGAGCTTAAGAACACGTGTCTAAATACCGAAATTATATTTTTCGTCAGTAATACTAGATTAACTCACAGTGCTATCCTGTGAAACCTCACATAGACTAGAAAATATCAGAAAATGACTCGGGTGCTCCCCCGAATTCCAAAATTCATTTTTAAAATGCAAATTATTTTTTTTACTTGTTAATCAGTCAAAACATACTCTATATATATACCTATATATATATATATATATATATATATATATATATATATATATATATATATATTTTGATTCTGAATTCTTGACTGGTTTATTATTTAATAAAATAGATTTTTGTTGGGGATGCAGTCATTTAATAAATAAAATTCTTTGTATTATGCCAAGCTTTCGAGAATGTTTATTCTCTTCGTCGGGGCAAAATTCGTGAATTTATATAAAATTAACCACAAACAGGAAAGATTTCATTTCTGATTGCTGACTATGAAATCTTTCCTGTTGACACATTTTTTTCATTTAATATTATCGAGGAATATTTACGTATATAGATATATTCTAAACAGTGATTTCCATCACATTATGGATGTTTTTCATGTTTTCTATAGGAAAGCTTTTTGTCCTAAAAGCTATACTGTGTGTCCATACAAGAATGAGTTGAATGGGGAAAAATTTGAATAATTTGATCTACTATAGGTAGAGTGCTTCTTTTTTAAGGATGTTCGATGACGCTACAGCAAAGTGCGCGGGGAAAGGGGAGGCGCTATTGAAAGCATAAGAAAACATCAGATTAGCCAACATTGGAAATAGAAAATAATAATCTCTAAATGAGTGTAAAATGAAAAAAGTAACCAGAAACATTGCTCCCAACACCGATCATAGTCCTAATTAAGTTTCAATTCATCATATTTATAATTTTCGGCATTTTTAAATAAAATAATTCATTATAATTATATTCGTAGCTAAGGCTGAAACAAAGGCAACTGTGCCTCATATTTCCTCATAAATTTTTAAATTTTATATTTAAAAACTGTGATTAAAATGAGTTTGTATAGGAGGAAAGGAAAATTTGTAAGTAAAAAGTAGGTGATACCTATTTATTTTAAAAAATCGGATATATCAAAATAGATCCTTGAGTAACGGAGAATCTTAAAAAAAATTAATAATCCTTTTAATACTGATACTACTTATGTAGCAAAAGGGTGTGGAATAATGGACTTGAGTTTATGTCAAAAGAAATGCTTTGAGATAAGTGTATTGTATATCACATGAACATACATGTTGTTTTCAACATAATCACAAAATCAGGTTCTTGATTGACTTTCCCACGTACTCTCGGGTAAATATTGGATTTGAAATATGTCAGCTGCACATTCCACAGCTTTGTAGCATTTGTTTTCTTCTCATGAAAAGATCACTATAACCACATAATTAGTTGAAACCACAGTCAAATAAAGACTTAACTTTATATTTGTCCCTAGAGAGCACTTAATTTACAATTAGCGACAATCATTCTCTGTTTACAATTATTGAGAATTCTGTTTCGAAATGAAGATAGATGACACGTGACATGAACCTAGCGAGCTCGGTACGATGTCAACATTAATAGGCGATGATGCCGAATCTAGCATTTTCTCGTAGCATAGTTTACAAATTGAGCTAAGATATTTTTTATTCAAACATTTCTCAGCTAATTTCACGATAGGATACAAAACAGAATAAATAAATCTATTTATAAAAATGTAACCTTCTATATGAAATATTCTTTCTACATTCCCATACATGGGAATGAATTAAAAACAATTTTAAAACAGATAATTCTTGGGTTTTGCATATGAGAACATGCTTTTTCAATAAGGATTTTTTTGAAAATTGTATGGTTGAAAATTCTGAAAAAAATAAGAGATGTTCAGGATACACTGGTTTATCAAACTGTTCTTTTTTATGGATTTGTATATATAGACTTGTAATCATCGAAAATCTTTATTAAGTGCCGTACTCGCATTCGAGCGTTGGCGACTTCTCTGTCTTACTCAAAATGAAGTTTATGAAATATTCAATAATAAATACCCTTGTCAAAACGTCGCACAATCCAAAGTCAGCAAAGTATCTAGGAGCAAAATTTCTTGAAACTGGACGTATAAAAACCAGGTCAAAATGTCAAATTGGATGAGGAAAACAAAATAAATTTATTGTTATCTTTCTTCTCCTTCTTCTTCTTCATCAACCTGTATTCGTCCAGTCCTGGGCATAGGTCTCTCTCAGTTGTTTCTATGTCGTCCTGTTGTGTGCTGTGCTTAGCCATTGTTTGCATGCCATTTTTCTAATGTTGTCCAGCCATCGTTTCGTAGGGCGTCCTTTATTTCGTTTGGTCTCTCTCGGTCTCAACAATATTATTTTGTGTGGCCACCTATCTCCAGGAAGTCTAGCCACATGACCAGCCCATCTCCATTTCATCTCGGCCACTTCTTGTATCATGTCAGTAACTTTAGTTTGTCTCCTGATATTATTTTCATTTCTCATTCTTTCGTTAAGTGAGACGCCTAGCATGCAACGTTCCATAGCTCTTTGTGTTGTTACTAGTTTGTGAGCGAATGTTTCTGTTAGGCTGATTGTTTCCAATCAGTTTGTTTGTACTGGTACTTTACGCTTCAATTCTATAGGGATTATGTTGCTCTTCAGGATGTTCCCAATTTGCCGAAAGCCGCCCATGCCAATTTTATGCGTTTTGTAATTCAGCTTTACAAAAAGAAAAATACCATCCTTATAGAGTTCAGTTCATTCAGAAGTTAAATACGCATGATCCTTGGAGAAGGCAACACCGCGAACTGATGATGGATAGAATGGAGGCAGATTTGCAATTCTTAAACGAAATCGCGTTTTCTGGTGAAGCTCCTTTTTGGCTGGTATCATTAACAATAAAATTATTGCCTCATATTTTTTTGAAGGCACAATTAATGGTTTATCTAGATTGTTTGAAGAACTTTTATCTCCTTTCAAATGCAATAGAACAATTTGGTAGCAACGTACAACGTATTGTTAGAGATTATTTGAACAAAGTTTTAGACAAATGGTGAATTGGAAGACGTGGAACTATTGATTGACCGCCTAGATCCCCCGATTCGACTCCTCTCAATTACTTCTTATGGAATTTTCTTAAATCAAAAGTATATTTCAATAAACCCGACAATATTGCAGATTTTATAGTGAACATAACGAAAGAAACTAACAACATAATCCCTGATGTCCTATGAAATGTTGTACAAGAATTTTGAGATCACTTTGCGTATTTTCAAGAAGTTTGTTCATTTTGAACATTTACTTTATTTATAAAATAAATTGAATAATACTTCCTAAACATTGTGTGACAAAAGAAGGGGGTAATATTTTTATTCTATAACCTGTCAAATTGAGAATAGAAATCGACCAATTTCAGGTTTTTTCAAACAAGTACATAATAACGCTAAAAATGAATTTATTCCTTACCTATAAACCGCCATGTATAGTCAATTCAAGGCATACAAAAATGAAAACCGAGTCTAACCTCATACATAAGGAGGTGATGTATGTAACATTCATAGTTAAATTAAATCATTTCATAAATGTATGCATTCTTTACAAAGGCCCAAGAAATTCTACGATTATAAGTAGCTAAGCTTCAACCCCAAAGAAAGGAGTACAACAAACCTATCTACCTTAGTACATATACTCTTACTTTGGCGCAAAGCACAAAGACTTTTCCAGAAACTAATATATCACTTCAATCTCATCGCTTGCACAAAACCCACTAGCTGTGTGGAGCGTATATTACGTTCTACTTATTCGTGTTCCGTTATTTTTGGGCTCTTTTGCATTGTTATTCTTAAGCGATCAACTAGGTATGTCGACAAGAAAACTCCCTCCATTTAAAAATTATTCGAAGATTGTTGGAAAGGTAAAGGTAACTTTTTGCATAAAGGAACCAAAGATCTGACAAAATTCGGTGATTAGGAAATTATTAGATATGCTTTACAGAAGAAAATGCTGGAATGCGTCTGATTTAAAATCGATGCTTTCCAAGCAATTTATTTTGAAATTTTAAGAACATAATAAATTTTTTCTTATATTTTATTTCAAAAGACCTACGTCAAGCATCATTTATTCATATAATATGTCCATGATGCGATCGACTTAATCTGAATAAGTACCAGATTAGCTTTTTTCCTTCTATTACTTTCGGAGAAAATGAGACACCAGAGTGATCTTTTAAGAAATGAAACAGTCTGTCCACTCTCAAACGATGGCATATAAAAATCATCTGATCAGTTCGTGAGAGCATTCATTGATTTTTTTCAGAGTGACAAAACAAATAAAAATTCAAATATTCAATTCATAGGTAGGTCGTCTGCACTAGCCTAAAAATGTATACATTTCAAGACTGTGCCGCCAAAGCTGTTCAAGTGATTTTAGTGAAATTGGTCAAAACTAAAAACAACACGAAAAAATCAACTTCTTGGAAAAATATCAACAGGCGACAGGGAAAAACAGGGTCAGTGGAAAACACATAAGCTCTCGTATCTCTCTAGAAATGTATTTCGATTCAATTTGATTGAATCTTTTGATCAAAAGAGTAACCGTTTAGGCAGTATGTATGTACTCTTTAGAAAGGAATCAATTGATGCCATATATTAAAGAAATTAAATTTTTCACAGAGGAATATGTTTGTTGATGCTTTGATTGATCTAAAAATACATTCTTTGTGATGGAATGAATATTATATCCAGACAATTATTCTCGGAATGAAAACTACATATAGTCAGGGAATTTTAATATACCAACTAATGTATTTTCATTAAATTCTATCTCATTTATCACAACATTTATCTTTTCAAATTAACATAAAGATACCATAAATATTTGCTTTGTAGAAATTAATCAAATTAAACACACAGGCAGGTGCGCTGCTGTAATACTTCCACGAATCATGGATAAATAAATCAAATATTAGAAAGAAATAAATCATTGCTCTGTTTTCGCGACTATCTTTAATCTCTGGCTATTTTTATAAATGGTTTGTATTGACAACTGATTTTACAAAAACAAATTTATTGATCATAAATCAATGTTAAATGTACCAGTAAAATGGACGATTGAATTATTAATATGATGTATGATATTAGATCTGATGTGTGCGGTAGACTATCTATGAAAACGAAATTTTGAAAGCCTAAAGCCCAAAAGAACCAGCATCAATAGAATTAAAATTATTATGTACTTTCCAGTACACCAAATAATTATGTCGGTCAAATTTTTTGTAAAATATGTTTATTAATATTATAAATATTATTCTAAATAAAGCGGTAGTGATCTTTGAAATTTGGGAAGGTATAGGATAATTTGAGGATTCAGTTTATTCATTTTAATTATCGGCTCACTGATATACTATCTATAAACTTTTTTGAGCCATTGAAATGTTTATAGTTAAATAAATGATTTTTTATTTGATTCCAGGTCTGCTAGGCAAACTTACTAATACACTGCTATAGGTTACTTATAACTACGAAGAGAGATGAATAAATGTATTTTAGCAAGAATGACAACCGAGCATAAACTGAACTTCAAATGTTACAAAGTTGGCTGTACTATTTTGGAGTAAAATAGTACATAGAAAAAATAGACAAATCTAAAAGTGTTATGAGTCTCCAGTTTCGGAAGGATGCTATAAGCTTTTCTCATGTGGCTCCATCGTAGAAGCGAGGAACCGTCCCCCACGGAGACATTGTGTTATTGGAAAACGTCATTTTTATTATATATCATATTGTATTCGTAGTACTTTTATACTCAGGAACCACACAATGTTTAAAGCTTTTCTTTTTCGGGTTCTGTCCCATTGTGTCGAATAGTTTAAACACTTTGAAAACGTTCTTATTTCACAATAACAATACTGTTTAAAATTTGCTAAAACATGTATGTTAGGGGTAGTTTACACTTTATTTCCTATTAATTTCTACACAACTACTTCCCTAACATTTGAAGTTACTGCTGTAAAATTTGAACCGACAGACGCTTAATGAAACTTATTGATTAAGTAGTTAGAGCGACTGCAACTAACAAACTTAGGATCAAAAGGATGTTAACAGATCAAATCAAAAGCTTAATATTTTCATATGAACTCATTACTTATAGTTTTCATAAAAGAAGAGGGGAACTGCAAAATCCTTGTAAATGTCTTCTAAAAGTTATTCATGATCTCTGGGAACATTGGATGTTGCTGCTATGAAATATAATACGGTAAACAACTACAATGTTGCAAACAATAGTTTCCTTCATATGGTTAATAATGGTATCAGGTTACAGAGTATAGATATCATGATAAGAGTTGCATCTCAGATAAACAATATACAATATTGCTAATAATGGACTCATTGTCTTTGGATACATAACATGTATAATAATTGGCAGACACGACACTTCTATCAGCTGCTGTAGTCAGATGTCGACTCAACGAGTCAATAACCGACAAGACGCTTCGCGGTCGTGAAGCATCAGATTTTCTATCCGATGATGTCACGCTTGAATTTTGGCAAGGCGCACGATTTCATGTTTATTATTTTTTTAGGTAACTTTATAATCCTCGCTGACGTCTAATTCTTTGCACAGAGTCTTAAAATCGTATACCCTTCCTGGTGGTCAAGTAAAAAAATATATAAAAATGAGTCTATTCAGTATATTGTCAACCAGGGACTGTAAGTAAAGTAATACTTGTTTGCGACTAGCAACCAGTTTTCAACGCGATCACTATGAAATAGCAACTGGGTCGGTATTGTTACATAATAAGCGTGCGGGTCTCAGTCCTGGATTTAATATGGAAACTTCAAAATGTTTCGACAATAGAGCCTCATTATTAACTGCCGAATGTGCGGCTATCGATCTAGCTATGAATATTGTACTCGAACATCCAAACAACTATACTTTTATGTGCTACTAAGTGCTCCGGGGAACTTACAGCCGCTAAAATTTAGCGTTGAAACCAATATATTGATTATGGACATCATCAGCAAGTAGTGCAGAGCTTAGCGAACAATGTCACAAAACTGCTATATCGAGTTCTATTGGATACCATATTGGGATCAACGGTAATGAAGAAGTCCGACTGCTCCAAATTTTCTATTCAAATATTCACGAAAGTCTTATAGCAAGCATACGATTGCTGAGCATGGTCAAATCAATGGCAAAAAATTCTTCGATTACTTCTCAACACCCTCAATAAAGCCCTGGTTCACTGGGAAAAATCTAGCACGGGATTTTGTCATGACAATTAATATATGTCGTGCCAACCATCATAACTTTTCGGCTTCTTTCCACATGATAGGGTTTATAGAAAGCCATGTGGCATGGCTGATGAGGCCTTAAATAATGTCCTATACAATGACCAAGGAGCCAGACTGCTCAACAAGCTTGAGAAAAAAACTTTCAAACTCCAGTCTCCATTGAATGTTTTTGGCCAAACTAGACGTCAAAAGATGCCAAATGATTCATCGTTTCTTCTCAGAATTTTCGTTATCTATTTAATTTCTTGTCAATACTATGAGCTGTACCTACATAGGGTGTCCCACGGTCATGGCCTATTAGAAATTTCTGGAGCATGACAAAAGCTATCGATCTGAAAATTTTATGGCGTGTATTAGATAATCTAAACTATCTTTGGAAAATATTTTCATACAAAAATCACTTCCGGTTTTGCCGGAAGTAATGACAACTTTGTTATTTCAAATACGGTACCCCATATATCGATACATTTTTGCAATCTACACAAAATTATGAGTAAAATGGATATACCTTTCCCTATACTTAAAGTTAATAGTTTTAGAGTTATTTAATTGTTTTCGTTAAAAATCGACAAATGCGAGTTGATCGAAAATAGGTTATAACTTTTTTGTTATTTGCTTGACAAACGTGGAGTTGTAATTTTTGGAATCTTTGAACATTATTTTGAAGATTTCGTTATGATTTTTTTAATGTCCTAAGAAATTATTAGAGAAAATGACTTAATTTCAAACGTTATTAACTTTCTTATTTCAAATGGAACACCCTGTATTTTTTTGCACTAGCATATGCAAAATTAAAATATCTTTCTACTGAACACTTCCATATCTAAAGCTGATAGATTAAAAGTTATTGAACAATTTCCGATTTTTCCAACTATTATTTTATATTAAGTACCTTAACATTGGAGCGCATCAAAACGGTATCCATAGTTACCACTCATTTATGTCTGTGTCAAAGTACAACATTAGGAATTATCTCTTTGACTGTTTTTTTGATTGCAATTTATCACAATAATGAATACACAAATGTCGATCTGCTCAACCTTCTTGCAATTTATGGAGAGTGCAATAGGATTGTCACGAGAACATGCAGGACGTTTAAGGCCCGAAATGCGAATTTGCCGCCAATGACTGCAAAGAAATTTTGCCGGATTCAAGATAATTTTGTTCAACATGGCCAACAAACTGCTTCAAGAAATCGAATCCTCCGATTACCGCGGATGAAACAATGCAATTATAGCAGATATTTCAACAATTATTTTATATTAACTTAACATTGGAACGCATCAGTATGTAATAAAAAACGAAGAGATACTAAAACAATAACAAATTTAATAATCTACATAAAAAATGTTAAGCAATAATCTATTCATAAGAAACAAAACAATACATCAAATGTAATTTAACAAGGGTTCAAAGTGCCCCGATTTACTTCTAAACATGCACTAATTCTGGATTCCACAGTAGATGTTGCTTTTCTTAATTCTGCGGGGTCTAGATCTTCTGAAGCATTTTGTATACGATTTCTATGTTTTTTCTTCTATCAATCGCACTGGAGGACGGTTAATGTGAACTTTTTACTTTATGATTCCCCACTAATAAAAATCCAGGGGCGTTAGATCTGATGATTTTGGTGCCCAATTCCAGGGACCCAAGAATCGAAACCACCTGTCGTCAAACATTTCATAAAGTTCTTCGATAACTTCATGGCTGCAATGAGCTGGTGTTCCGTCAAGCTGATACCAGAATCTACAAAGTCTGTAATGATGATACGCAATATTACAATATATTTTTCGCTGTCCGGCACTTCGTCATAAATATAACAGTTAAATGCGTTGTCTTTCATAAAAGCAAAAACGTTGAAGCTGAATTTAACTTGAAACTTTTGTTCTCTCGTCAAATGAAGGTTTGCGTCTGCCCAGAAATTATTATTTTTTTAGTTAAAAATGCGTTCTCGCGAAAAAAAATTATTCATTTGTCCAAATTATTTTTTTCAAAAAGTTTTCGTCTTCTTGAATTTTTAGCAGAAACATTTCGCAAAATTCTACTCTTCTAGGACCATCTTGGGGGTGTAGATGAAGTTGTGTAAACTTAGTCTTTCTTTTTTGCTGTTCTAAAGTTCTTTGAATTGATGATTACAGGTAAGTCATATTCAGCGCTTCGAATCGAAGCTTGAGGATTTCCGTAATAAGAACTGTGAAAGAGACAATTTCTAATTTTGCACTTTGACACTGACATAAATGAGTGGTAACTATGGATACCGTTTTGATGCGTTCCAAAGTTAAGATAATAAAAAATATTTGTTGGAAAAATCGGAAATTGTTCAATAACTTTTAATCTACCAGCTTTAGATATGAAAGTGGTTACATCAATAGAAAGGTATTTTAATTTTGCAGTGCATGCCAGTGCAAAAAAATATACGGTGTTCTATTTGAAATATTATTAACGTTTGAAATTAAGTCATCTTCACCTCGATTTTTCTCTTATAATTTCTTAGGAAATTTATAAATATCATAACAAAATCTTCAGAATAGTGTACAGAGATTCCAAAAATTCCAATTCCACTGTTTTCAAGCAACAAAACAGATATGACTTATTTTCGATCAACTCGCATTTGTCGATTTTTTAAGGAAAAAAATAAATAACTCTAAAACTATTAACTTTAAATATAGGGAAAGGTATATCCATTGTACTCATAATTTTGTGTAGATTTAAAAAATGTATCGACATATGGAGTATCCTATTTGAAATAACAAAGTTTTTATTACTTCCGGCAAAACCGGAAGTGATTTTTTTATGAAAATATTTTCCAAAGATAGTTTATATTGTCTAATAGATGCCATAAAATTTTCAAATCGATAGCATTTGTCATTCTCCAGAAATTTCTAATGGGCCATGACCATGGGACACCTTGTATATATTTTATTTATTCAACCAGTATAAATATTACATTTATTTATTGAACCACAGAAAGAAATATATCCCTGAGAACATGGACTGATGACTTCAACTCAGAAACTAAAATCTAAATAAAGAGTTCTTAAAAATGGAAGGAAAATAGAAATTAATAATAGTTAAAACAAACAATTCATTGGCTATCGTATTTACAATTTTATCATACATTTTGTTTCAACCAGTCGGTATTTTTTTTCTTATTCAAAGATAAACTTTTTAACTCATTAGGGAGTAGATTAGATATTTTTATAGCCTCAGTGAAGCTACTTTTATTCCTGATCTTTTTTTCAAATTTGGCAGAATAATACTTTTATTTCTACTTCTACTGGACGAAGTAAGATGCATATTTTTCAGGAAATCGTAGTGAAATAATAATGCTTCGCTTGAAAAAAAGTGTCTTAGATTGAGAGGTTCCTTGTCAATTTCAAATGTGCTTTTATTTATAATTCTTTGTATTATATTCTGTAATGTTTGAAGAAGCTTAATCTTGTTGTTATAAGCTCCCGCTCAGGCTATGATTCCATAGCTGATGATGCTATGAAAAAAGGCATAGTAGGTATATATATATATATATATATATATATAGATGTTCTCAAGGTTTATGTTGTCATTAATTTGTTATGGTACACTATCACTGTAATTGTCAAAAGCTATAGAGAATGTTTTATCAACATTTAATGATAATTTTTTTCAAATTTAGCCATGTAGCAATCTTAATGTTTATGAAAACTTGAGCTACATACCAAGTATTACTAGAAGGTAAATAACTGCTGTGTCATCCGCGTAAGAGATAATATCATCATTAGTGATTTCTATAAGCAGATCATTTATGTATGTAAATAGAAGTGGGCCTAGAATAGTTCCTTGTGGAACACCAACTTTTATTACTTTGTAATCACTCACTGATCCATTAATATGAACTCTTTGTGATCTATTAGTAAGATAACTACAAGTTGAGGAAAACGCGGAACCTCTGATACCCATATGATGCAATTTTTAAAGAAGAATTCCTGTGTCAAAGGCCTTGGTTGAATCTAAAAATGTCATAATAGTAAGCTCACTTTTATCGAAATTATTATAAAGACTTAATTGTATAAAATTGTCAATATCTAATTCAATATATACATTGTATAGCTGTAATAAAACTCTCAAGAGGTTTCTTGGCTCAATAAAAATAAAAAAGCGTGCGGGTCAGCCGTACGAAATGCTAGTGCTCTACCACTACACTCCCAGAGTCTTTATTATTATGATGCTATACATCTATAACGGCTAATCGACGTAAATCTAGTTAATTAAATTTGGCGAGATAATATTAGTTGCTTTTAACTTGATGCACTTGTTTACCATATAAGCTTTAATTATGCCAGATCTCATATTCTTCCGTGACCTCATTATTCTTAAAATGGGGGCCAAATAATTATGTTCAAGTATATTAATATTATATTTGTTCCGTAAATAACTGAACTGGACGAAATGAGCCTTCTTGTTTGTCAAGATACAAAAAGATGAATATTTTTGTCGATTCTCCAATTTTCACAAAAGTATAAAAGGAAATCCGAATAATTAAATAATAATTTGCTTGAGAGTGGCGAAGAAGTCACACAAGACTTTTTTAAAGTTTAGTATTTTTATAGGCCTCAGAGAAATGGAAACTATAAAAAGAATATCTATTAACTTTATTTCTTCATTCCTAAGTCAGATACTGATGCATCAATTATATTATTTACCGAAAGAAATAGCAGTTCTAATCTCAGCCATTTATTTAGCGGCAGCAAGAATTAATCAAAAGCGTAACCAGTAAAAGCATATATATTTTTTTTCATCACACTTTTATCAAATTATTCATGAATTTTGTTGCTGATAGTACCGACCACCTACTGAAGAAAACAAAAACACAATTCTGAAATAATAGAACAAACACACATGTGATACATCGTGGTTATTTTTGTTACTACAGCTTTTTTTTATCTTTTCAGGGTTCGCAGTTCTCATTCATCGTTGAGGATTCACTTTTTCCAGCTGGTATATCCCAAAAGTTACGATCCCAGCATTCATTCCAGTAAAGTTACAGAGTTTAGGTATCTCGTGGCATGTAGGTGGTTTTTTGTTGATGTCTGACAATAAAAGTTGTTATTTACTGACATTCTATTCCCACTGTGTGGCTAGACACGTTCAATGTATATCTGAGAACTTCATCTGATTGATTGTGTTTTTTCATTTTATTGTTAAAAAGAGTGTTGTCGCTTTTATCCGATTTGTATTTTGAATGAAAATATCGAATCGAATAGTATAGAACATCATTTCAATAAAAAATATCGGGTTTGTCCAATGTCCTTTCTACTGATCTCAATCAAATTTCACTCGAGTTATTCCTTCATACCTTATTTTGTAAGGATATGGAATTTTATTTACTTGAAACTTTTCTTTCTATCGAGTTTCTAATATATCACAGAAAAATTGTGAATTATTTGTTTTATTTTCAGCTAAATACCCTTGCAACAAACTATTCGGTGCTCCAAAATATAGAAATTAATAAGACCCCATAATCATAAAGTAATTAAAGAAAAGATCTCATTTATTGAAAAACCAAGAGGCATTCATAAGAAAAATAAAATAATAGCCTTTATATAGATATGACTGACTATTCACATAGGTAGGTAAAAGTTCACTTGACATAAGGAATCAAGAGATCTGCTTTTATTGTGTATATTATGCAAGAACCAGGTATTCGGGACATTACCCTTTATGGGCACCTCAACCTTAAGGTCTTTTGTACCATGTGTGTATATTAGAGTTTAATAATGTATTAAGAGAAAACTTTGTCTTCTAATGAACGAGCCATATTAATCAACAAGAAAAATTATGAAAAAGTAATCAAGGAGATCACAAAATATTGTTAACTTTAATTTGACAATCGTTGACAACAGAGATTTATTTACTTGTTGCTATGGTTACCAAGGCACTCACAGTAAAAACAGACGACTGAATTAACGTAAGGGATCGAAAATTAGATCAGTTTGTATTAAGATTTTTTGGGACTCACTTCAACTTAGGTGTAGTAAATGTTGCATGAAATCTGCTTAAAATTTCACGGATAATTCGAATATCTAATAATATACAGGGGGTTGAAAAAGTAAACTAATAAGTCAGTGGGCTTTTTTGAGACACCCTGTATAAATTAAAATAATGTTATTGAAAAGGTCAAATGTAACCCTACAACTTATGTATTTAATATTTTTTGTAATATTGAAAATAAAGAAGCTACGGTGGGGGGCGGACTTTTAGTTCTCACTGTATTAGATTAGATTAGATCTAAATACCATGTGATGATGTAATGAATATGCTAAGACTCACCTTTTTTAAGTAAAATGTGAACTAATAACACCAAAACACTATGATGTAGGCATTAGTATCTTTTTTCGACATTTTTTTCATAATTTATTAAACATTGAGCCCAATGTGGTCGTTATTGCATGTGTTCATAAAATGAACATAATCCACAAAAAACGACCTGGAAAGCAATTTCTGATTTATCGAATAAAAATGTGCAATATAAAAATATTATTCTTAGACGGGGCCAGAGAGGATCAAATAAAGTCTTTCTAATTTCTCTCATAGTATTGTTAATAACATGAAAATATTAAATGAGAACTTTGATATTAATCCATATTCATTGTTCCGCCGGCCGTTCTCAGAAAATGAGCATTTTGCTCTTTTAAAATACAAATTAAAGTATAAGAAATCCTGAGAGCCTGCCGGGATTCCTTTATTTCTTCTACGAAGAGTTCTTGATTTAATTACTAAATCTCAAACTTATTTGGTCAATTTATCATTCGAAACAGGCCAGTTTCCAAATAGTCTTAAGAAGTATGGTAGTATCTATCTTCAAAAGGAAAGATCCTAGAAAATTATAGACCCATAACATAACTAGTTGTAGTGCAAACATTTTTGAAATGCCTTTTTAAAAAGGCTGATATATTTTCATAAAAAATGCGACATTATTATTATTATTATCTCCTTGTACCACTTAGCGCTTGTGCTAAGGTCTTGTTTCTGAGTAACACCGAGTGCACACCGTGCACCTAGGGTGTTACTTTTGTTATGATGACATTCTGTTCTGTTATAGTACTTTTCGTACTATATGGGCTGTACCCAGCACCACTGCTCGTTGCATTTGTAGAAGGTTGTGTTTTCCTGGGACTTCCTTAACTAGCTCTGCTGTGATCTTAGAGATGAGGCCAGTTGCACCGATGATGATGGGGATGACTTTGGTTCGCATGTTCCACATTCTCTGAATTTCTATTTGTAGGTCCTTGTACTTCAGTTGCTTTTCGGCTTCTTTCTGTGTTATGTTGTAGTCGGATGGAATTGCTACATCGATTAGGAGGCATTGTTTCCTCTTTTTGTCCTTAATCACTAGGTCTGGTTTGTTTGCTGTGATTGTCCTATCCGTGTGAATCTGGGTATCGCACATGATGGTAACTTCGGCAGTGTCAACTACAGGGTCCGGGTTGTGCTGGTACCATTTCTCGTTTACATCTATGTTGTAGTGTTTGCAGATGTTCCAGTGGAGGTGCTTCACTACTGTGTTGTGCCGGTCCAGGTATGCTTTTTTTGCCAGGATGGGGCAGCCTGATACGATGTGGTGTATGGTTTCACTGAAGGTGCGGCAGAGTCTGCATTTTTGATCACAGCCGGTTTTCATTATTTTAGCCTTTATATAATTAGTTGCGATGGCTTGATCTTGGCATGCTGTTATCAGTGCCTCTGTTTCTGTCTTCAGATTTGCGTATGACAGCCACGCCCACGACTGGGTTTTGTTTATTGTCTCTTTTTCCGTCTCTTTTGCAAGCTGTCCGTGCAGGGGTTTGGACTTCCATTTCTCAATTCGCTCATCTTTTATTTGTTGTTTCAGATGTTGTTTGATCTCCTTAACTTGCTTTGTTTCAGATTTGCCTGGGTTGCTGTTTTCTGTTTCTTCGTCTTCAGTGCTGTGGTGAAGATTATCGTTGGTATGGTTCTGCAGATGTCTGTACACCATACCCAAGTATTTGTCTCTTTCTTTTAGCTTTAGGTAGTTGCTAAGCCCTTCTTTTGCAATTTTGTATGTAGATTCTATGCTGATCAGTCCTCGACCCCCTTCTTTCCTGGGGATGTACATTCGGTCGATGTCGGCTCGCGGGTGGAGTGCGCCATACATTGTGAGTAGTTTTCTTGTTTGTGTGTCAAGTTTTCTTATTTCAGCTTGTGTCCATCTGATGATGTCTACGCTGTATTGGATTACTGGGATTGCTAATGCTGTTATTGCAGTTATCTTGTTCTTGGCGTTCAGCTCTGTCTTCAGGATTTCTCTTATTCTACGGAAGTATTCTTTTCTTACTTTGGTCTTCATTTGTTTGTGTTGTATTCCATCGTTTTCATCTATCCCAAGATATTTATAAACGTCTGTTTGGTTTAAGGATTGGATCGTTGTTGTGGTGTCGATCTCAATGTTCTTCTTGGCTTGTAGTTTTCCTTTTACAAATGAGGCTTTCGCGCATTTGTCGAGTCCGAATTCCATGCTGATGTCGTCACTGAATTCTTTTACTAGTGCCAGTTGTTCGGCAAGTTCTTCGTCTGAATGTGCTGTCAGCTTCAGATCGTCTACGTATAGTAGGTGATTCACTTTCTCTTTCTCTTGTTTGCATTGATATCCTGAATTGTCCTGTTCAGGATAGAGCTGAGGGGGAACAGTGCTACACAAAACAGCAGCGGAGATAAGGAGTCTCCTTGGTAGATACCGCTTTTTATCTGGATGTTTTTGATGATGGTGTTGCTGGAGTTGTTGGCGCTGTTGTTGGGATCTGCTATCAGGTACAGGTCGGTGTTCCAGTTGCTCATGGTTTTGCTGATGAATGTCATGAGGATCGGAGATGTTCTGTAGATGTTTAGAACTTCGATAATCCAGGTGTGCGGGACTTTATCGAAAGCTTTCCTGTAGTCTATCCAGGCTAGAGACAGGTTTCTCTTCCTTTCTTTGCAGTCCTTGTGTAGCATTTTACTTATAAGTAGGTGATCCTTGCATCCATACGTGTTTTTGACACATCCTTTTTGTTCTGGTGGGAATAGTTTGTTGTTTTCTAGGTGTTGGTGTAGTCTTTCAGACATTATCTTTGTGAGGAGCTTGTATATGTTGTTTAGACAGGTTATTGGTCTGTAGTTCTTAGCTTGCTCAGTCTTTTCATCTTTAGGAATTAGGTAAGTTCTTCCTTTTGTTAGCCATTCTGGTGTTTTTTGTTTTCCGTTTATCATTTCGTTGTACGCCTCTGCTATGTTCTTGTGGGTGGCGTGTAGTCGTTTTAGCCAGAAGTTGGTTATGCCGTCAACGCCCGGCGATTTCCAGTTAGCAGTCGTATGTATTGCTGCTTTCAGCTCTTCCGCGGTGATACTTTCCCATTCCATTCTGCTAATATTGTTTGTTCGGTCATACTCCTGCTGGATCCACGGAGCTGAGGTGTTATACCCGGTGGGTTGTTCCCAGATACTTTTCCAATAGTTTTCTATTTCGCTTGTTGGTGGTTGCGTTGTTGCCTTGAACTTTTTTCCCATGATATTGCTGTAGAATTTGCCTGTGTTCTCTGTGAACAGTTTGTTTTGTCTGTATTGGGTAGATCTTCCCGAGAATCTTTTAATTCTGCGTGTTTTGGCAGATACCTTTTGCTTTAGTTGTTCAGCAGTTTCAGTATGATCCTTGTTACTTCTTATCTTGTACTTTTTGTACAGTTCTTCCTTTTGTATTTTCATTTTGAGGCTGAGATTGGGTTGAAGCGATTCTTTGAGGCGTGAAAGGTCTTTTCTTAGTTCAGGGTGGTTCGTTGTTCCATGGCTTTCTCTGTGTATTTGGTGATGCAGCTGTTGGTAGTACTATTTCTTGTATTGTAGCTGCCGTCGCATAGATGAGTTTGTTTAGACTAGTGATGCGAGTGTATTCCTCTGGTTGTTTTTTGAGGATTTCTTCAATGGCTCTGTTGCCCAAACATATTAGTTCTTTTAGTTTGGGAGTTTCATTCAATTTTTTTTGCGGTTGTCTTTCCATCCTTTCTTCTGTGTTATTATCTTCTGCCATTCTCTGGGTGATGTTCGTTACCATTTTCATGACCTCTGTTTCTTGTTCATTATTTTCAGTGCAGAGCAGTCTTTCGATATCAGCTGTTTCGGCTACTGAGTCTTTGCTGATAGTGTTAGCTTCGTCTTTGGTTTTGGTTCTTGTGGTCTCGTCATCGCTTAAATTCTTCGTTTCATTTTCTATTTGTCCTTCTTCTTCTTCTTCAATGTTGTGTGTTCTTGTTTTCTGTTCTATCTCACTGAGTTCTTTTGGAGATAGTTTGTTGTTGTTGAGGATGAATCTCCGTTGTGTTGCCAAGGTGTTAGCGGTTAGTTGGTGTGTAGGATTCGGGTTTCTTGTCTTCCAGAGTTCATAGACTTCTTTAAGATTAGCAGCTCCTGTTCTTGATATGGTATAATAATGGCAGAATATTATCTCCTTGTATTCGTCTATGGTCCACTTTATCCTTGCCCGACTTCGTTCTTTGGGGCCCGCAACTGGTTTGAAGTTTTTAGTGTGTGTTTGTGCCGCCTTTTTTGTTTCTTTGGGTTTTGGAGGTGTGTTGTTGGCTTCCTTGCGTTGGGCAGGAGAAGATTTGTCTGGCACACATTCAGGATTTTTCATGTCTGGTTGGTTTTGTGGTCTTGTAACCTCTTTCAGCAATTCGTAATGTCCCCCATCTAGGTTTCCAGTGAAGAGGAGTTCAATGGTTCTTGGATGTGTTGCTTTGCTTATCACGGTTGGCTGTGTGCTTGTTGTGTACTGGTTACTTCTTATTTTGCTTTGTTCTGCGAAGACCACGAACTTTAGATGGTGTATTTCAGAGAGTGCCAGTATTTCAACGCTTGTGCCAAAGGTGCCTGTTTGTCTCATTTGGTAACAGTAGCTTCTTTGATCTGTTGGGCCATGAACGATGTAATCTTTCAAATCGTTCCAGTGCCTTCGTATGTAGGGTACTGCCTCTGCTCTTAGTTCCATATGTCTGTCCTGTGTGTTGTAGAGATACAGGCTAACAGACCGGAATAGGCAGTTTCCATCTCCTACTATGCGTTCGATATTGTACGCTTTACCCATGTTGGGTGCTTCTTGTGTTTGGTGTTGGGTACTGATGGATGGTCGAGGACTTCGCATAATGACGACCTGGGACGCCTCAAGCCCCTTGCCGGACGCGACATCAGGTGTTGCCACTCTGACCCCGTTTACGTCGTTTTTTTCTTCCGAGGCTTTATAACTTTTCATCCTTACTTTTCATGGAGGTGCTAGATTTTGTTCCACGGTGGGTTTACCCACTACCCTCTGTGAGGGCATCCCCCATTCGCAGGAGGCCGCGCCCGATGGAGGATCTAGCAAACCCCAACACGGGTTATTATTATTATTATTATTATTATTATTATTATTATTATTATAAGAAATAATAAGAGCACTTCTACTGTTGTTCATAAGTTTTATTGTCACATTATGAGCGGTATAGAGGCAGGCGAGTGCCTTGTTGGGATCTTCTGTGATCTTAGCAGGGATTTGACTGTGTTGATCATGAATTACTACTGTCGAAGATTTTTGATTATGGTATCAGTGGTGTACCACTTGAATGGGTTGGTAATTGTCTATGTTCTAGAAAACAGTACTTTTCAATAAGGTATGTAGAGAATAACAATTGTTGAAGATATAATTCAGAATATTTCATTAAAATTGGGTGTACCACAGGGCTTAGTGCTGGGCCCAGTGCTTTTTATATTTTAAATTAACTCACTAAATGCAATATATATTTGTATGCCGACGATTTATCTTTCTTAATCTCAAGTAAGCACTTTACTGAAATGGAAATAGTACATAAATGTCTAGTTAAGAATCCTGTTGACTGCTTCGGAAGGCATCAAATATTTTTAAATACCACAGAAAATCTATTTCAATAGATTGTGTAAATACAAACAAGACACAGATATTAAAATTTCATAGCACTCAAATACACTGCAATAATCCGAGTAAACAGTAAAAGGTTTATGGATTTGGAGATCGATAGCTGCCTAAACTGGAAATCTCACTTCAAATATATTGTCAGCAAACTTAATTCAACGTATTACTTTTTTCTTAACCTTCGAAATATTTTGACAAAGCAACAATTTATAAGTTTATATAATGTTCATATAGATAGCAGATTGAGATATGGGTTATGATTTTGAGGACATTCAACGTTTTTTTTGGGCATAGAAACTCTTGTTGCGTTTCATTGCCATAGTCCCTAGATGTCTAACATATTGAATATGTTATTCTCACGATTATAAGTTTACACCTCGATGAGATAAGTTTATCGTTAAAAACAAGTCTAGATTTGAATAACATTTTGATACGAGATCAACATTGACATCAAACTCTACCAAGAACTTTGACATAAAGGTTTTCAATCACTTACCTAAAGAGATTTCAGGTCTCAATTCAGAATTCAAATTTAAGAGTGCGTTGAGAAAGTTTTTGGGATAAAGTTTGTTTTTTCTTCTTTTTAGTTCATGTTCATTCCTATACATAACTTGGAAAATAAATAAATATTGTTAATATTATTATTATACTAACAAGTTTGGTCTGGAAAATTGCCTAAGAAGCCGTAAGTTTTCTGTATCCATGTTATGATTGCTTTCATGGATATGCTTTGCCACCATTTATCATAACGACCAAAGTTCAAATGAGCCATATGCTCTTTGAATCGGGTTAAGATCGACCAACGTATTTGGCCTACATAGCCATGAACATAATCATTACAAAAAATCTCACAAATCTCTGACTTTTCAAGTACCTCAGTGTTCCATTTTGGATTTCGAAGAATCTGTTTCAGTCATGTATCTAACTGAAAGACGACAATGAAATTGAATCTCTCAAAAGTTCGTCTCAAACCTTTGACCAAACTGGAGCCTAAGGCAGGATGGCTGTTCTTATGCTGATCATTCTCTTTGAAAGTTGAAGATTCTTTCAATTGAATTTTCATTTTCTCATGCAATAAATTTTCATTGAAATAATAACTCCAGCTTTATTCTTATTCTTTCTTTTTCAACACTGAATCTTGTCTTGCTATCTATGATTCATGCAAAGTTTTCTGAGTTTAACATATTCGTTCACTCTATACAAATTAACTTGATTTAATATAAGAAACACTTTTAGAAAAGATATGTTTTTTTCGATGGAAATACTAGGAAATAATGAGAAGACATCGAAAGATACCGTGATTCCGGTATATCTTAGTTTTACATCTCTTCAACTATTTATTAAGTTTATGGAGTTCCACGGTTTATGGAGAAAGAAACGAAAGAACTATGGAATTCAAAGTAAAGAGCCCATGGGAAATAAATACTGCGTTCTTTCGGATAGCAGAAGTCAATGGATTTCACTCTCATGGTAACAGAGTTTCGGTTTTGCTGGTTGAATATGTTGGACAATGCTTAGAGCTTTTCATCTGTATTATTCATTTAATTTTGTAGGAGAACTCCTGAAAAAAAAATAGTATCAGAAGCTACTCCAACCTGTTTTAAGAATACCATTTTTAATGTAATTGATATGCAATCCGTATTGATATTATTTTAGGGCAATAAAGAACAGGGGGATACGAAGGTGAGAAATATCTCTCAAACTACAGATTTTTCTTGTTTTCACAAACAGTTTCAAATAATTCTATTCTAAAAAAATCATAAACTTTATTTTGTGAAGCTTTCCCGATGGAATCGATCTTTAAATGCTCAACGAATCAATAAATAAGCAATTTCTTAAGCATTTTGCAGATCTGCAAGGCAGAAGTAAAAGTGATAAGATAAAGCACTTGTCTAGGATTTTCGACCTTTGCCCAAAAATAAATGTATAAGTACCCAAAACCCTTTTTTATTGAAAAATCTCTAATTAGAAAACACGTGTATTTCGAAATTCAAACCTCAGTCTCTCCGTCGACCATATTGTAAGTATTTTTGTTGATTTTTTCATAAATTGAGCAAAATATTCCATTTGGTGTGTGAAGATTTACACATACATACATAAATTTATCATGAAAGAAACCATACTGAAACATAGAAATCGACCGATCCATGCGTTTCTGCGAAAAATATAATGGTGAATATTGAATAAATTCTGATATTTCTTTTGGAACACAATCTAATCTACATAATAAAACAACAATATTGCATGTAGCTCTGATAGTTTCCGAGGAAAATACGCTAATACTCAAGTGATTCTCATGCAAAGTATTCTTAAACTTATACGTTGTCAAATCAAAACAAAGCAATAAAATAGGTCCACTTGTTCCCGAGATAATCTTGGCAAAGCAGACTCTCGTACCGATGGCTAGAAATTCACCTTATGAACTAGAATGGATCAACTCTCGAAGGAAACGTTTCGATCATGAATGTCCCAAACTGGCTAAATATTATGGATTGGTGCCGTAGGATAGTTGTAGGTTTCAAAAAGCTGGCTTAAATATGTTATGTACCGAGATACCTGGCTGTCTTAACCAAAATGGGATGCACTCATTTTGGTTAAGACAGCCAGGTATCTCGGTTGTTGATGAAGATAAAACCTTGCGGTTTTCGCCCTCCTGTGTTACTTTTTTGTGAAACTCAAGATCCTGAACAGATTTCGCCTAACTTCTTTTCTTCATAAGTTTTCGTTTTCGAAAATTCAAGCTTTTTGGACTCCCCACAGATCTACGATGTTTCTCAGCGATAATTTCAAATTGAAGACTTATTCCACACATAGTAATGGATTTTTGACTCAAACTTGTAATTTTTTCAATGGAACACCCTGTATGGTTTCTTCGTACAGAAAGGTTCCAATTGACGGAATATTACTTGTGAATTTTCCATATTAAATTTTATCCGAGACTTCCATTAGGTATATGTCGTAGGAGATGTGTTTTTCCAGGAAACTCTGGCAAAATTCCTGCCGAAAGATTCAGCGGTAGTTGGATGGAGTAGCTATATGTTTTTTATGGACTCGATATCCGCTTCCAAAGTACATCAAAGCTATAAAATTTCCAAAGAGACTGGCATGACGAGCACACACGTTGATTTTGTAAGAAAGAGTGGAGCGTTTTATGAATAAAACCAAACTTAGTATCCGCATGTTTATACCTACACATAGAATAAGCCATCTATGATGATAGCCAAGAAAATGTCGAGTCTCACATCTGGCACGAAGCAGCAAAAAAAGATATGAAACTAGTCATATAAATCATGTCAAATTTTGTACAAATATCTTTCGCTGGTAGATGTACACAGCAAATCACTATCACTTAATATAGGCATCAGATTACTGTCAGCAGGAAACGCTTCTGGTATGTACGTGTGATCTTATTTGATTACGTAGAAAAGCAGAGGGGCTGAAAGGGAGTCCATATCTCTTTCCTTAGTAAAAAATTGTGGCGTATACTACCTAGGTACGTAAATTTAAAATGCTTCCAAATATTTTGGATTTTAAATAAGTATATGAAAATATTGTACAATAGACTGACTGTTTAGACCACATCTAAAATATGGTTTAATAGGATGGGAAGAAATTTCAAAAACACTTTTAAAACCTATTGAAATCTTACATAAGCATTGTTTGAAAATTATATCAAAAAATAATTATAGATTTCCATGTGATTTATTATATAAAAAAAAACAAAATACAGTTACTCGTTCTTATGATTCCAGACAAAAAAAAAATATTTCAGTATAGTCCTGGTTGACTACGTTTTTCCAGGGGTCGACCATAAACATGCAATAAACTGTCGGTCAGGGTCGGATCATAATATAGCAGTATAATACCTAATATTTGAATATCCAAATATCATCAATATATATTTGAAATCAGAAAAAAGATATTTCGTTGTAGCGCATAATATATAAGGTGTTCCATTTAAAAAAATTGAAGTTATCTATATTTTTCCATTTCTTAAATGCATTTTTTTACTGATAATTTCAAAAGATAATATGATAAACAAATTATAATTTAATTTTTTTTTCTATCTTCAAAAATAAAGGCTCCGGGTAAATATAATCAAAGACCCTGATGTACATATTATAATTCTAAAATGGAATTTCTGAATATTTCAGTTTGCAATTCATGCGACAGATGGGTTTTGCTTAATTTAAAAGCACATGACTAATTATTAGTATGTAATTGTCCTAACAAAAATAATGTCTGCACAGCTGCCTTCCTGTACACAGTTCCTTAATTCTTGAAGCCAGGTCATAGAAGCGTAAGCATAAAATCATTTCTACTCATTCTGTTCTGACCCTTTATTTCAAACATAAGTATTTTGGTCCACTTCAAATATTATATGTATTTCTGAGACATCGCCATTGGACGGACTTTGATATAAGCCTTTGAGTGCCTTAAGGCTTCTAATAATAGACTGCTGAATGCCTTGTACAAGAGTAGTTCACTTATATAATAAGTTGTTTAATCTTAAATATTTGTTCGCCTCTAGTTGCAGTAGCACTCGAGTCCTTTGACCACCACTGTCTACAATTAGTTGTTGTGGTTAAATGTCCTAAAATCAACTCACTCTGTCCAAATGTATTCTGTAAGCGTCCACACATACCTATCCCCTATTGGTCTTTGTTTCATTTTTCAAGTTTGTCATCACTTGGTTATGGAATCGACTCTATTCGCATTTACAGCGCTATCTAGTAGCACCTTCTTAACTTCCCGGAGAGATTAACTTGAATAAAGTCTTCTTTGGAAACTTTGTTTATATACGCTAAAACTGCATGAAATGAGCCCTATTAAAATAAATAATGCGTTCTTCCGTATAACAGGAGTAAAAATACGTGAAGGATCTAGCTTTCATGAATTCCCAGTGACAGTCCACGCGAAAAAAGAAATTTGCAACTGTAAAAATAACAACGCTTCAACTCGACAATGTGGTTTATTTCAAGCAATGGATTTCACTTTCAAGGTAACAAAAAATATTTTTGGTGGTTGGATAATATTTAGAGCTTTTCAATTGTCTTGTCCATTTAATGTAGTAGGAGAACTTGGCGAAACAGTATAATCAGAAGCTACGCCATCCTGTGAGAAATTACCCTTTTGAAAGAATTGAAAAGCAATAAGGAACAGAGGGACTAGGAAAATGCAAAATTTCACTCCAACTATAGACTTGTCGTTCGATAAATCCCGCTATAGCATTTGAAGCGATAAAAAAATAAAAACAGCCTCATCAGCTTTTGGAGCATGTGTAGAGAAATTGGATGGAGCAGCCTCTCAAAGGATCCAAATCCTGTTCATAGAATTAATACATCGTTATTATGTTCACTATGATAATTATAAAAATTAATCTCTATTATTACGAATCGAATTGTGTCTTTTATAGTCGAATAAATTTTTATTTGCAACGATATTGTTTTTATAAAGATCAGTGCTCTTAATATTGTTTTGATTATACATAATTAATTACCTAATTTTATCTAATATTACATTACTATTTCCTAAGTAAAGCTTTCATAATTAATAACTGAAACATTACACTTCTGTAACGGTTGTATTTTTTATTGCTGTGAAAATTCTTCACAAAACTTTCGCATTTGTTAGAAAACTAATGTTGACTTTGACTTAAAAATGTATTAACCTATATAAACTGCCTGTTTAGAGTTTTTGAAATATATTACCAGCAACTTCCCGCCCTTTGTTTTTACGTACATTTGCAACAAATTTTACGTTATCCTTAGATAAAATTATTCATGCTCTTGATTATGTCAAACTTTTCCGAGTTATTTGAGCTTTCGATGCTTAACGAATTAACAATTAATTTAATTTAATTTAAATTAGATGCATTCAGCCGACTTAGATGCTCTGAATATTTTCTGCCTCTTTGAAATTTTTGTAACACTAAATATGAAAGAGTTCAATTGGTTATGCGGACTATAGGACAAACTGTATATCATATAAGAAAAATAAAATTTTATTTATTATTCTTGACTGCAAGTAAAAATGTTTATTTGAAGAACATGTAATAAATTTTTGACGCGATAGAATAGAAACCAACACCAAAATATGTCAAGAAAATTATAGAAAACTTCAGGGGAATTTTAAGGGCTAAAGTACATATAAGGAAATGCGTCGTTAACAATGTAAATCTTGAAATCACAATTTTGGGATGTATGGACTATCCAACAATGTCTGCAAAACAAGTTTTAGATTATTCCCGGTTCGAATGCTACTTGCCTAGTACAAATTGTTGGACATTACATTACATGTTCTTCAAATAAACATTTTCAAATTCTTCATAAATAATAAATTTATATAACATTGACTTTTATTGACAGTTGTTATTATTTTCATAGAAAAACGAAAATTTGCATTTATTTCGAAAACTATTAATTTTGTGTATAGACAAACCTACGCAAAGTCACCCTTATTTTAACTGCTTAATAAGATAATGCTATAAAAATAGGTGTGTCAATTTGAAAAAATGGACTTCTGACGTTTTTAGATTCTATTTTTCTTGCTAGTTTTTGGATCACCCGGTATAAACAATTATCATAATATCATAGAAATAATAATTCTTCTTCTACCAGACTAAAGCCAGGTTCAAATTTTCATATTTCTATCTCGATTTTTGAGAGAAAATCTTCTAATGAGCACGTTAAAAAATCACCCTGTATATATATGCAACTGATGTTACCATTTTTTTTGTAATAATTGAACACGGTTCCAAAACGGCCGGGGACAAAACGTCCTGGCGCCAAATCGTCCGGACGCCAAATCGGCAGCGCCAATTCGGAAACGCCAAAACGTCCCATCCCGATTGGATTGATTTCCTAGAATAAAAAAAACATAATCGATCCATCCGTTCTCGAGACATTCCGACAAACAGACAGTCCAATAACTAAAATTTATTTTTTGGTCTCTACGAGGAATCTCTTAGCCAGATTAAGATCATTCCAGCATAACATTTTTCCCGTTATTTGCCAGTAATACGCTTTATTGCATGTGATAAAGAACTACTTGAGGCTGGTTTCATTAAAATGAGAATTTTATAGAGAAAAATCTATTTGAAATTAAAATCATACGTATTCGCTTCGTTCACCACAGCCAAATGTGATTTAGAGTTCCCATTATTTTAGATTAAAAGCGCACAAAGAACTTTCACAGCAAGTTTTCAGATGTAAAATAAGCATGGATGTCTGTAAATATTACATAATAGCCCAGTAATTATCATGAAGCACCCTGTACTATATAAATACGGTTGTCTTTCATGTAAAATCTAGCTTATTCGATATGATTAAGAGACCATGAAAACAGGGACATGGATATAATGAAAATGCTCTTGACAGCTGGGGCTTCCCATTCTTCTTGAGACTGATTAAAAGTACTTTCACAATTTTTGTTGCCCCTTGATATTTGAATAAAGTTATTTTAATCATGTTATTCAAAATAATTTTCAAACAGCTGACTTTTTGTTTAAATGAACCATAATAATAACAGCATCTTTTCAATCAATTTCCATTTAATATCTAAGCAAATGACTTTTCAATACATTTTTCCACTCCCTTTTTTTCATTGATTTCTAATAATCCTCTCTCGAAGGAAAAAATATGTTATTAAGTTGGTCAAAATTTATTAGAAAAAAGAACCTCGTGAAAAATTAAATACTGAATTGAACGTATCCGTCTATACAAGGTGGTCTGAATTATAATGAAGAAACTTTGACGGCATATTCAGCAGATAAAAATAATTTAAAAAGTTCATATTAACTTATGTTCAAAAACGATTTGTCTCGGAGACACGGGATGATGAAATATTGCGAAAAAAATCGTTCGTTTATTTATGTCAATTAAATATTTTGAATGTCGAATGTGACAAGTGATTACCATAACCTATTACATACGTAATCAGCTGATTCTAATCAATGTAAGTTTCAAGATTTTACAATATTGGATATTAAGAAGATGTTACAGCCGGTGTTTGATTAACTTACTTTGAATACAATACGCTATATCTGTAACAAAAATCAAAGGAATGACTTTTTGAATATAACAGCCAATCGAATTAAACCCAAGTTCTCTATAATCAATCTAAATACGATCTGGTATACTGTCCAGTAAGGTGTGATGTCAGCAATTGACTCTATGGCGCACTTCACTTCACCACAGACATATACCTACTGACAACCTTGGCCTCATTATACACGATAAACTAAGATTTCATGAGCACATGTCGCAGGCAATCAGAAAGGCATATTTGGCCTTAACCCTCCTATACACACATCGATCTGAGTTAAGCATAGCTACTAAGAAAATCCTTTAGTTTTATCTCAGTTTTCGTACTGTGCACCTGTGTACAGTGCTTGTTTGACAGTACATCATTAGCAAAAATTCAGAGAGAGTCCAGTATTCCTGCATTAGGTTTATATATGGCATAAAGAAGTATGATCGAGCTAGTCACAACCTTAGCGAACTAAACTGGCTGAACATGAAAGATCGTCGGGATTTACATACAGTTATTCTATTTCAAAAAATCTTATATACAGAACAACCAAGCTACTTATACTATAAAATCTCATACTGAACTGACATCCACAATGTGAATATGACGTCAAAAGGTATAATAACTGTTCCATTCCACAGAACTTCTTTCAATGAAAGAAGTTTTCTATAAAATATTTACAAAATTTACAATTTCGTTCCTCCCCATCTCAAAAGCTATAATCCTTTAAAATCCAAGGAGGCTATAAGAAGAATTTTCAAGTTTGTACAGGCTGTCCAGAATAAGATTCACTACCCCGCATCTCAGAAACTATGAGAGTTACGAAAAAAAGTAATGAAATAAAATATTTGTAAATTTCTTTGAATTTTTTATTTTTATTGCTGCCATATTCACAGGGTGTTTCATATATCTGATACAGGTATCAACTCTCTTATTTTAAATGGAGCACGCTATATATTTTTTGATTTTTGGATTCTTCGTAAAATTTTAGGCTAACCTTGTCTAACAAACCCTATACCTAGTATTTATAGTTTTCGAGATTTTATCATTTTTGTGCAGGTGTATGAATAATGCATCATTAGTAGTAATTTATACCATAAATTGAAGAGTCACTATCATAAATCTAACAAGCAGAGGCGAAAATTTGTAACTAAACTAGAAACAATCTCTGGCAATATACAGGGTGAGTAGGAAAGCAATGAAAACTTTGAATTGAATATTATCAATTATCTCCGATTGTTTAAATGCAAACCCCATTTTTTTTCTGTTGCACTGTATTCTACGTCTAAAAATAAGGGTACTCTCAGTTTACTTCCCTATACCTAATATCAAGAGTTTCTGACATATTAGCCAAAATATAAAACTCTGTAAAACATGAGGTTCATATTCCTTAACGTAGGGGTTGCTATGGCAAAAATGACATCTTGATTGATTCAAATGTCAGACCGTCAGTTGGGTGAGTCCAACAGATTCCCGCAAAGTCATTGTGTGGAAACTGACGGTCCATCAAGGTATAACAAAATTCCAGTCGACGATCCTCATCACCAATCTGCAACTCTTGTAGCTTTGCAAATTTATACGGCTTATGTCCTATTATTTTTTACGATGTATCTAATATTAACTCAACAATTCTGTTAACACCATTGTTCTTATTAATATTACTATTATATCACTCTCTGCTGCACTTGTCACATGTAAATGATATATATTAATTATGTAGTATTTTTTTCTTTGTAGATATTTGAAAGAAGCTCTAGTTAATATTAAGGGTTGAGTGGGCCTTTATTATTATTATTAAATACGGTGAGTCAACTGGACAAGAGCTTTCTCATCGTAGCTGAAAGTTCATAACTTCCCAAACAAAAAAAAATACAATTCAATCGACTGCATGTTTGTTCTTGAGGGTTCGGTACCCAGAAAGATGAAAACCCTGTTAATATGAATCTGTTCGTGCTTCCGTTTGGCTGCCAGCGGGCTATTTCTCATCAATCGTAATAGGTAGATAATTGAAATCTCCACAAAATGTGTATTTCTATGTTCGCTAAAACAACAATCCATCCATCCGTCCACCCGCCACAATGGTACAGAACTCTTGGTTTGCGTGTTCGAATCGCACTTAACCAATCTTGATTTTATGTATCTAACCTCGGTTCTCACAGTAAAAGTGCACCCATTCTGATGATTCTTTTTTTCATTTGAAAGAAAATACGTGAGAGATGGTCCCATATTCAAATTTTCGAGGTTTGATCGAGCTAGTCCCATCTTATAGATCACATAATTTCATTGACATATTTGTACTGGGTGATTCAATAAGGGTGACGAGGTACTGTATCGCAGGAACTAATAGTCGTAAAAGTTTGGGAATAAAATCCTCCAGAGGAAATCGACCAAGGAAAAGTATTTTTAAATTCATACGTCCACCGCAAGGGGGCGTATCAGCTTTGAGCGTATAAAAAATGCGATTTTTTTGAAAATTTTCCAATATATGTTTAGAAATGACTGGTTGTCAGGTTAATGCCATCATAATGGTCCATCTTTTTGGTATATGATTTTTTAATGTAGGACGTAAAATAAAGGCGGGACTATAAGTGTCTATAACTTAAGTTTGACTCATCCAAATTTTGTTAACGAGGTCTGGTTCAAGAAAAGAAGGTTTGGTGAATATAATATTAAATCATCCATGCCATTCTGGTTCATGCGGCCCTCCTTAGGGGTTGAGTTTTATAAAGTTAACCATTTTTTTTTAATTTTGCTTCGAAATCGCAAATGGAAACATATGAATATTCTATTATATTCGGAAAGTAGATCAATTCTTAACTTATATTGGAAAATTTTCGAAAAATCGCATTTTGATATGATCGAAGCTATTACGCCCCCAGCGGTGGACGTATGAATTTAAAAAAATATTTTCGGTAATTCTCCTTGGTCGATTTCTTCTGAAGGATTTGTTGACCAATCTTCTAAGACTATTAGTTCCTGACGTACATTACCTACCTCGTCAACCTTATTGAATCGCCCAGTACCTACAAGGTGGCCCATTAATAAAAGACGCCGGCTATATCTCAGTATTCGTTAATCGGGCGACCCTGTTGCATTGCATGAATATTGGCTTGGGGTGGAGTCTCTAAGAGCTACATCGAAAAACTGATAACTGTCCAATAACGACAACTGAAAATTGTCTTCAACAGAGACTTCACCTATTTGTTTGTTTGGTTGGCTTACTGGATCCACGGCAATTATTTTTTTATACGTGGCAGCATCAGACAACACCAGTTCAAATCTAACCTAACACATTTCGACCAACAATATAACACCCGAAATAAACAAACTGCCTACATCACTCCGTTCATTCGTAAACTAAAAGGTCAAAGAAGATTTTCTTTTCTAGGACCGAAACTATTTCAATTTCTTACTGTGGAGATACAGACACTTAGCAACGCAAATATTTTTAAAAACAAGGTGAAATATTTTTTGTCTTAGCTACTAAGAGCAACAATCCATGAACTTATAGAATAGCCAAGAATACTTATCTGATTGAACCGAAATCGATTACTTATAATATTTTTCATGTTACTTCTTGCATTACGAAAATTGATACTTCTAGGTTTTAAATAATGCTAAAGATAGTTATATTACACTGTTTATATTTCCCCTATTTTACACTATTTTAATATTGTTTCGATTGTTAACATCACCAAACGTAAGCTTTCCATACATCGGATTTTCCAAAGTTTATTTATTTCTTGAAATATGAAATTTTATAATATTACTTTCTGTGTATTTTTTTAATTAATTATTCTAATTCTACAATTCGACATTTTTAATCATTTTAATGTGTTCTTCAACGATATTCTTCACTATAAAAATTACACTGCTTATGTTTGCTCTCTATGTGGATTTAATAACTATTTTACTGTTTTGCTTATACATTATTAATAAAACCACACACAGACTCTGTCTATAGTGGATCTCCCTAGGTTTATTTATCAAAATAATAATCTCAATCTTTTTATATGAAATTATTTGATATGTGTGTAAATAAAAATTATTATTATTATTATTATTTTTATTCACAATCGTCTGTGGTCATCGATTTTTCTTTTCAACTTCTATGTTACACAAGACGGAATCCAGCATCAAGATCCTTTATCGAAAAAGTATGTTTCCAAAAAAGGACTAGATATACCTACAAACGAAGAAAATCCATAAATACACATATATTTATACGAATATATTTGAAGGAGAACAAGGTAAGCTAGAAATATATGCAACTATATAGGTAATGAGAGATTTCTTGGAGTCTGGAAGATTTCTAGGTTATGTGACCATAGCAACAAAATGAGCACCTATCTTTACATGGAAACATCAGCTGAGACTTGTGCAGATAGTTTCCTTTTTCCTTTACGAGTCACTAGCAAATGAGGTCACGAAGATTTTTAATAATGTACTCCGTTCACTCATACGCTAATTTTCCTTCTATAATGACTTCCGTTAAATAAAGTAAAATAAACTGTTTGACAATTGTAATAACTTTGACTGGGCTAAACTAAGAGAGATGCTACTACGATAATAAAACAAACAGAAAAGCAATAAGAACGCATGTTTACCTGGCAGAGGGTCTTTCTCATGTACCTATCGTTATAACCCAGTGGTGCAGAAATATTGTCCTTTAATTTCTGAGAGGATTAGGTAAATTTCATATAGAAATGTACCTGCTGCGATCGATTGAACTTTGGAATTTCGAAAGAAAGGCAGTTATACGTCAAAGACTTCAAAAATGTTTTTTTTTACGAAAGTTTATATACTGGGTGTTCCAAGGCATCTTATGCAGGCAATATCTCTCTTATTTGACAAGATAATGAGAAAAACAAAACTGCTTTGAATGGCTTCAAGATACCTGCCCATTGACTTATTATCACATTTAACAGCCCTGTGGTAGCTACCCCTCACTTTTTATTATCAAACGGCACCCCAGAATTAAAAGTAAGGCAATATCTGGAAACATTTAAATTTAACATATTTTCAAAAAATACAGTTTTCGAGTTATAGGTATGTAAAAATCTGAAATATGTGTATTTCTGCTATGTGGAGGGGGCAATTTCTTTCGAAATTGAAAATCTGGCACGGCCAAATTAAAGATAAGATTGTTTTTAGCAACATTCAAATTGAACATTTTTTTTCATAGTGTTACGGTTTTCGATCTAGAACAGTTGCAAATACGCGATTTTTTCAGATCTCTGGATAGAAACAAGTACAAACAAAGAACATACGTGGATAATAGGATAAGTACCTACTAACTTCTTTGGTATTAGTGAACGTTCAATGATTTTCATGGCTAATGTTACACTCAAAAGTGTGAAATAAATATTTTTTACAGAAATTGGATTGACTTTATTTGATTTTGCACTAAAAAAATATAAATTAATACTGATTCTATTGGTGCTGGTACTTGAGAAGTTGTTGTCTAGTTAACTACAGTCGCACAACTATGTATTTTCAGTTCACCACCTTTAAAAGTCAGTTCTAGATGGAGTAAAATGGTTTTTCAATACATTTTCTGGTGTTTCTATGTAATCTCTGTCTAGACGGTTACAGGTATAAAAACATATTTTATTTGTATAATAGTTAATATCTGGCGACCGGGTAAAACAGAATTTAGGATGGGTCTATAAGAGTTACTAAGGGTATTTAAACTTATTAAAAAATGTGCATATTTCTGGTTAAAATTTATTGCGATCGGTAAATACTGCTTTTATTTTTCACGTATACGTAAGTTATAGATTTCGAAATAAATATGAATGTGTAATATGAATGATAAATATACCAAAATTCAGCTGTATCACCAATCGACTTCTCAACCCCCAAACACTATACATACCGAAACTTTTATCTGCGGAGCCATTCTTGAAATAGCTAGTGTGGACCTCGAGGGTCACAACGATTAAATATTAAAGTTTCGTCAATCGATTTCTCGACTCCGAAAACCCCTTTTTGCTAATTTTTAACAAAATCTGCTAACACTTCCTTGAAATAGCTAATGTATACTTTAAGGATCGCAATATATTAGATATGTACAAATTTTCATTGAAAACTTCCGATTAAATTATTAGAAACTCATATTAAGATCTTTTAATTAAAAAAATGGGTTTTGTTAAAAAAATCTCAAAGGTGAACAGAATTCGAACCGAGGAACTCTAGATCAACACCCAGAAGCTTTACCATAGGACTATTTTTCCTTATGATTTTATCGGGTTCATATTGGTATCTCACATTTAATCTGTAGAACTCGTAAAACGATTTTTCTTGTGAATGTGAATATAACCAATCGATTCAATACACTCTAGAACCCATACATATGAATTTTCATCGAAATCGGTACACCAGATTCCGAGATAAAATTTGCATATATACAAGCATTGCTCGTTTAATACAATTAGATATAAAAAGTTATTCGGAAGTTTATTTGCTATATATTCAAATGTGAGCAAATTATATACATTCCTTGTTAATAAAAAATAAACCTGATCTTGTCTGTGTATTTGAAGATTTACCAGATTCACCATTTCATATAATGACAAAAATATTTTTTTCTTCAACTAAATATTTATCTTGATCAAGCATTATTAAGATATCTAGCGTAACAGTTTTTTATGAAAGCAGATACAAGTTCATCAAACTGCTTCCAGAGCTTAAAATATTTATAATGTTTTCTCAACAGTCTATATATGTTCGCTGTAATTTTTTATATTTAAATTGACGGAAACTTTGTGATATTTTACATACGTAAATAAATTTGGAGAGATCTATAAAAGTTTCATTAGAGCAATTTAATATATTATCAATGATATATATAGACCACATAGAGTTGGGTATCTATTTATAGTTTTGAAACAAATTTCGTGAGAACTATTAGACTATTTCTCAGCTATTTATTGGCGACATACATTGAATTATTATATGATCTACTTTTTAGGATTTCAATAGGATTTTTTGGGGGATTTGTAGGCTCGACTACGTACTGTTAAAGTTTACAGAACTATAATGGTACTATAGTCGAGTTGAAAATAGATTTTGTCTTAGAAAAAAAATGATCTAGGTTCTATGTTAATTCATAACAGTCAAGTGCCGCTTTGATTAAATAGGACCAGCTGATTATCTGCCTTAGTTGGTTGTTAGAAATAATATCTTTTAGGTTTGATATAGTTCCCTCCCTATGAGGAAAATAGTAGAAAAAGTAATTTCGGAATACAACAATTATGTAGCACTTCATTAGCTCTACAAGCACCAAATACGATTTTCTCAAAGAAGTTGATTTTTCAAAGAAAAGCAGACATTTTCCGAAAAACTATAAGAGCAACTAATTTTGGAGTACAGCACTTAATTAGCACTTAATTAGCTCTACAAGCACCATATTTTGGATTCTGCTCACTTTGCTCTGCTAGCTTTAGTGACTTCCCCCAAAGAAGTGGTGGCAATGGGTGGGGGCAATTTTTCTCAAGAATATAAGATCCTAGACGGCAAAATTAAAGCAGATTCTATATCGGGAAACGTTTAAATTGGACATTTGAAAAAATAATCATAGGTTAGGTTAGGTTAGGTTAGGTTAGGCAAGTTACAGCGGTAGTAAAGTCTGAAATATGTGTATTTTCAACACGCTGTTTTCAGATATCTCGAAAATAACATGTCACAAGCATATAATATACATAGGTAATAGGATAAGTCTAGGGATAAGTACTATATTCGCGATGTATTGAAATCTCTTAATATGTAATAAGCATAATACCGTTGAATGATTCTGACGACTAATGTTACACTGAAAAGTATGAAATAAACATGTTTTTTGCAAAAAATGCCATCGACTTTATTAGTCAGTGCACTGAAAAATACAAACTAACATCAATTCTATTGGTGCTTGTACAATTGCACAACTTCAAAATTACCTGCACTAATAGAATTAATATTCTTTTGTATTTTTCAGAGCACTTACTAATAAATTCAGTCCTATTACTTTGTAGAAAATGCTTGTTTATCTTTCACTACATTTCAATCATTGAATTATATATCATTAACTAGCGTTTGCCCGCGACTTCTTGCGCGTGGAAAACTGCATTCGATTCCATTCCTTGTAGTAGTTTTTGTGAGATGTGTGTACAAATATACAGAAAGACAGATAGACGCAATAAAATGTAGCCTATATTTTCAGTTAGACCTCTAGTTATACATCGGTGAAAACTTTTGCGTGATGCGCATACAAACATACATACAGACAGACAAAAATTCTAAAAAACTGTTGTTTTGGCTTCTGTTGCTCTAATAAAGGCCCCCATATTAGTTTTTCTTAAATATCTTTAATATATAGTCAAAACCCTACTATAAAAATTGACCCCTCTTTTTACTACCTTATGGGTTGAATTTTGCAAAATCCCGTCTTAGTGAGCACCTATATTCTAAAAGAAACCCCAATCCAAAATTTTAGACTTCTGGCACTTTTCTAGCAGATTTTTATATTTTGTGATGAGTGGGTGAGTGACCTTTCGCTTTTAAATATATAAATTCCAAACTATGGATATATACGTACCTCCATGAGAGTCCAAATATTTTTAATATTCTCAAGAGTATCTAATAAACTTTGTAAAAACATATCAATCACTATACAAACTTCTTAATGAAATCTAGATACTTTGTGTTTTTTTGACAAGCGTATCTAAACTTTTTAACCAGATACAAACTTTACTTCAAGTAGGTGCCAATGCCTAATATCGGATCCAATTTGTTTCTTATAAGACCAAAGTTCCATAGATGGATTAGGTATTTCCTCCTTATCCGGTAACTAATACAGTCGCACATTGCTACAGAAAGTTCAACAACTTGTTAAAAAAGCTCTCGTGGTAACCCCGAAGAACTGAACATGATTCTGCGGAAATAAACTCACCGTCAGTCGAGCTATATCTAATTCGATATGACGTGTTGATTGCAATGCAATCATTTCGTCAGTAAGTGACAGAATGTATTTCTGTTTTACCGCAATGCTCGATTTCGTTTCACATTTGGGCCAGTGCTTTTGGAGAAAGCTTCCGTAATAGAAATAGGTATGGGGATGCTAAGAGTTAAGTGTCTTCGTGATTTTTTTTTCTATACCAATAAAATAACAGCAGATATCTTTTATAGAAGCATTGAAGAATATTTCTTCTAAGAAAGTTAAAAAAATCTCGGTTGTAAATAACTTTATCGTAATGAAAATGATTCTAAAATATATTTTTATTAGAGAAAATATAAATATAGAATAATTTAAATATCGATGTGATTGAATTTATCTGTTCAGCTCATTTGACTGAAGAAATGAATTATATATCTTAATCTTAATCATATCTTTATTCATTATAAAGTTTGGATTTTCAGAGATTGTTATTAATTTAAAATTCATTGCATTGTAATGATACTTACTGAAAAAAGTATGACGTTTACATCAGACATTTTGGATATGTGGATAAAGCAGTATAAGAATACGGATTGTATTCAGAAAGAAATGATCCATCAAGAAAAACATTTTGAAATATCGTGTGATAAATCCACGCCATAAAATCAACGTATTGTTACAAGTGAGTAGGTATTATTAGAATAAAGCAAAGTTAAAGGACGAATTATCATTGTTTCACAGCACAGATCAACAAGCATGATTTATGAATAGTGGGATTTTTAATAGAAAAAAAAACATTTTTTGCAATAAATAATCCTCATTCAACGCATCAAAACAGACCTCAAATTCGTTGTGAATGATGTGGAATTACTGAAAATGAGACAATTGGATATATCGATGAAAATTTGAAGAATTTCGTCAATTTGTTTATAGAAGTTAAAAAAGAAATGCCTCATGCATTTTTACGAAATATTAAATGGATTGCAAGATGGTTGCGTTGCTCACAAATATTCTAGAGTTACCCGAAACTTTACACAATTTCTTCTGTATTTTCATGGCCTTATATATGAATATTTGATACATAAGTGTGAAGGGAGCTTTTAGCTTTATTTAATGGTAAAAAAACAAAAGATGTATAGCATATCTTTGGAAATGGTGCACTACCAACTTACTTGGGCAAAATTTAGACTTTCCACTCGGTGTAATAAATAAGAAAACAAATAAATACAAGATATGATTTTCATTTTTCTCAGAATATTTCAGGAATGGTTGTAATTTTTTCAATTTGCGGAAAGTTAAAGAAGTCTAAATCACGCAACTTTTTTTCTAATTTAATCATATTTTACTAGAATAAATATTCTCCAAGGAGGCAAAAATATACCTGTGCACGGGTTCAGTACAAACAACAACCATGGCTCTGGCGAGACTCGAACGCGTGCTCACGATATGCCCTCGCAGGCAACAAACGCATTTCCAGCGGCTTAACCCACTAAGCTAGAGTGAATTGATTCAAATGAATGGACGGATATACGTGTTACTATCTATTAGTGTGGATTTATGCAGCCTAAAATAACAAATAGCAAATAACAATTATCATTTGACAAATAACAAATATGAGTTGAAGTTCTTATTTTTCAATGACAGTGTTTATGCAGCCACGTAACAATTATCAAATAACAAATAACAAATAAGAAGTTAACCAACTTTTAACTTTCTACGTTAATTGAACGAGATTTTCTTATTGTGCGCAACTAATACGCAGATGACCGCCGATTGGCCCATCCGATGACGAAATTTAATATAATTCCTGTCAAAACCCAAAACAAATTCATGTGGTTAGGTTACGTTTTGTGCATTTGTTGTTTATCAGAGGTTTTAGTTGAAATATAGGTATTATTTCAAAATGGATATTGAAGACCATAAATTAATAATCGATGATGATGTTCTTCTGGACCTTGTTAGACATTTTCCCGAGCAATTCCTTGGATTGAACATCCCTCCGAAAGATAATTCAACGAATAATCAACTGCTGAAAACAAAATATGTGAATACACTGTGGAGTAATTAGCAATCTGTGAACGGTGGTTTGACATAAAAATACGTCAAACTGCTATGGAGTCATTCTAGTTTATGAAAAAATCCCTCATGATCTTGTAAAATCGTTGATTTTAGGAGGTTGTCAAAAAAACACTTTTCTATTCAGTCCGCATTCTTATTTATATCATTATATAAAAAAACTTGCTGTCAGCAAAATTAACAGAGAAAAAAATACCGCAACCTCTTCTATTTCACTGAACATTTTAAAAGTTGTTTATTATGAAGTAGGTGAAGCTAGATTCAAATTGCTAATTGTTAATTTGATCTGCATAAATGGTAAATTTTTCTATACGTGTTACTTGTTATTTGTTACGTGATAATTGTTATTTGCTATTTGTTATTTTAGGCTGCATAAATGCACACTTAAACCTTCTTGGAGAATATTGAAACAAACAAGATACTAGGATGATACAAATAATTCCTCCAGAAGAATGGTTATTTGCCACTCTTCCATTTCTGGCTACCGGCCGATAATATAATAAATAATTCCTGCAAGTGTTTATTGCATAGTAAGCACGCTTATTTAGATTTTTGTTTGTATACGTACTCTTCTGCCTTTATATTTCCAATGGCAAATATAAGTTCTATGAATCTCTATAACATCCGATATTTCTAAATGACATTGAACAAACTTTTCGATAAATCAGGTATATGGCCCAGATACTTTACTAGCTTTTACCACTTATCTTGAAAGTTACTTGGGCTTAAAATTGGAAGATATTTTTTTGAGAAAATGCAAATTATCTTTTCAGTAATGTAACAAGACATCTCATTTTAGTATCTTTCAATAACTACATCTGGCTAGATAAAGGATAATGTCTTATTAGTAGGTACCCACTTTTGGAGACATAAAAATAAGTATCATAATCGGTGTACGTTTATTATATTTACAAAACGCTTTATAAAAACTTCAGTTACAAAAATTTTAGAATTTCACTTAGATACTTGCTAAAGCCGCTACTATTATTATATTATTCAGAGTCTTGTTATTTCTGAAGATAATTCAATTTTACATATGTTAGTCCTACTCTACCATTTTATGTACATAGTATATGAAAACAAAATACGTTTTGTGATCTCAGTTGAAGAAATTAAATTTTGAGAGTGAACATAGCTGCATAATGTTTGGAGTGATGAAAACTGTAGGTTTTGAATCATGAAATTTAAAGTTTACATATTACTTGAAAACTCTCAACTTTTAGAGCGAAGCTTTCAAGACTCAGAAACAAATAAAATTGAATTAATTCTTTTTTTTTCTATTAAATTACGTTCATCATTGTCTAGTTATGAATGAAAGGATAAAGTGTTTCAGGGAAACCGTTAAACGGAGAAAATGAGAGTGTAACTCTTTTGGGACTTTTATTATAGCTTTAGAATAAGATTTTTTTATGGAGGCTGGCAGTAAAAAAATCGTCTTAATTGGAATGATCTGCCTCTAAGAACAAAAGGGGGATATTTAGTTGATGGCCGTACTTTTAATTTGGTAATTAAACTGGTGAGAATGTTATTTAGGATATAAAAATAACAAATATTAAAGAAAGTCGTATACCATCGTCTGGAAGTAGCGAGTGTTTTAGGAAACTATTTAATTATATGTATAAGGTTAGGTATACAGTAAGCTTGTATGGTGTCGGATAAAATTTATAAAATATTCAGGGTTGATTTGTTTCGGAAAACCTCGGACTCGTCAAAAAATATTGTATATGATCACATTTCAGAAAGTTAGGTGATAAAAGATTTTTTTAAAGACTCTTCTAAAAATACAACTTACACATATTTTGTGAAATGTAGGTACTTACCTATGTCTGTATATCTTTGAAACTATTTTTTTCGCCAATTAGAATGATAACAAAAGAACGTAACAAGAATATTCTAGTTACCTGTTTACTTTCATTTTGAGTTATTCTCACAAAAAATAGTCACAATATCTCCTTATTAACAAAATAAAACATTTTTCATTATTTTATCCAAACATTCTAGAAAAGACCAAGGAGTTCCATTAAAAAACGATAATCTTACAACTTTTCAGAGCATGACCCTGTATAATATTTAATTTTTACGTATTGTATGTGACGATTTATCAATATGTAACGGATGGACCAATAAGTCGATCATCCCGAGTTAAGTTATTAGGAACCAAAATTACGTTTTTTAAAAAGATTTATTTGATTCTTTATAACTGACTTATATAATGTAACTTGTCACAATGGTTATGATGCCTGTACAAAATTATAAGTGAAGCTCCTCACAAATGGGAGCGGCTTTATAGTATTTAGTTGCAAGCTCAGCGTCTAGACATTTACAATGTTATGATATCTAGATGATCGTTGCACTGAGTATAAGGAATGCATTGAGTATCGGAATTTAGGCATATAACTCCCGTCTGTGTTTCATGGAATAATCATCGTAACTACAACTTTTGTAAAAAAATTCTTCGCAAAAACCGCCACGAACAAAAAATCAGTTTTCCGTAAAATATGCATAATTAAAGTAGGTCTTAGATAACTAGACGAGAGTAAGGTGTAAATTCTAAACCAATTTGGTAAAATAATTTCTTTTAAGGATGTCGAGAGTGGGAAAGCGTATATGAATAAATGCTTATGAGTTTGGTTTGGTTAAATGGATTTCAAGATATAGAGGAATTCACTTGTCGCAGGTAAAATATGAAAAACTCGTATTTAATAAAAAAATCAAATGAATACAAAATATACTTCAAAAACTGATTAAATTCAAAGCGAAATGGCGCAAACTACGTGTCGATATTTTTAGTCTATCTCGAGAAAAAACGCTTAAATGTGGTTAAGTTCTATTTCATCCACCTTTATTATAATAAAATCACAAAATATATCACAATTGATGCAGTATTCAATAAATACCCAGCTAAATAAGACAACCAATTATTAGCTATCAATTATAACCAAATAATAATGGAAGTTGACAAGCAATATTATTATTTCTAAAAAATAAGCCAGAATCTGAAGAAACATGTGGAAAATAGGGAGTTTTATTCAAGCATTTTTTTTTGTGCCAATTTTTGACTATCCCTGGAAAGGAGTGAGTCCCCAAATAAAAGAAAATACTTTGATTATGAATAACTTCTAATGTATAATCTAAATCAGGATATTGTTAAGTTGCCTATTATTGGCTTACACAGTTGCAAATTTGTATATATTTTTTCTGTTATCCGATTCATTAAAGCATATAAAAAGATTATTTTTAAACTTCCTGATAATAACATAAACAAGTGGCATTAGGTAATGGTAAAGGATTATGGGCCGTGGGCTTATAATTCACATTGAAAAGGATATATTAATAATAATAATAATAATAATAATAATAATAATAATAATAATAATAATAATAATAATAATAATAATAATAATAATAATAATAATAATAATAATAATAATAATAATAATAATAATAATAATAATAATAATAATAATAATAATAATAATAATAATAATAATAATAATAATAATAATAATAATAATAATAATAATAATAATAATAATAATAATAATAATAATAATAATAATAATAATAATAATAATAATAATAATAATAATAATAATAATAATAATAATAATAATAATAATAATAATAATAATAATAATAATAATTATAATAATAATAATAATAATAATAATAATAATAATAATAATAATAATAATAATAATAATAATAATAATAATAATAAAAGGCATTTATTTTAAACTCGGTGAAGTACATCAGAGCTGCTATTAACCATATATATCTGTGAAACTGTGAAGATCACTTGAATGTAAAAGATTACTTTAAAATTAAGGCTACTAAACGCTTATTTCATTCCTCATTCATCAAAGGATCTAATGTTTCGGATACAGTAATTATGGAGATATAAATGGAGATAATTCGATAAATACTACAGCTGTTAACAACGCTCACAAGAAACATGGATATGAATATATTATGTACATCATCTTTCAATGAAAATTAAAGTACTTCTAGAAAGAGATCTCAGTTTTCAGTAGTTTACTTATAGAAAATATTCAGATCTGGTATAGAATGATTTTTTAAATGTATCCGTAGAGTTTATACCTAATAAAAAAGTAATAGAATGATATAAATTGGTACAATTAAGCTAAAAAACAGATGAATAAGATTTTGAAATTATTCATATTTTTGCATTTATCTCTTCTCTTGATCTGTGACCAAAACAGTGCTTTGCTTTGTAAATATGTTGTTTTATATATTCAGAGTGATTATTTACATTTGGATCAGCTGTAGGTACAATATTCCATGTAACCTCTTTTCTGTTCTAGAAATATGTAACCTTACATCCATTCGTTAGTTCTTGTCGAGTAATAAATAAAGTTTTCAATAAAGTAATCTACACTATTTTAGTCAATTCATAACTACAAAAACATATTAACTGGCAAAGAAGAGCTTCAATTTTATAAGTCTAGGAGTAATTAAAGAGCATGTGTTATCCTCAGTTATTATTGTTAATATTCAGGAATCTTTTGTTGTTTTTTGTTAATGCAATCCTTTTACTCAAGAGGAGAATATTATACCTCAATTCATTATCTCATCAAAATATAGTTATTTGCGAGTAGAGAAGTAGGGTTGATATTAAAAAGCTGGCGCGGTTTTCTTAGTTAATGTGGACTAAGTTAGTGGCGCTGGTACGCAAGGTCTCAACTATTCAAATAAAACCTGTGATTGTCTGTGTCTATATTATCTCTGCTGGTCACCCATCGAACTTCTCTTCCCAATCATCCCTGCTTTACTTCGGTGATCAATGTCAGCCAAAGTTAGCTCGTAGCCACTCGCTTCCCTATAACATATTTTACCTTCATAATTTCTCAATTAGGCGTTTTTACCATCAAAACTTATAGCATAGACTTGAGAGTTTCTGAAACTATCGATTTCCTCCATCATCAATAACACACGAAGTGCTTTTCTGCAATTTTCATACTCGCGTAAAATGGGCCATTATGAGACAATTGAGATCAAAATTTATGTGAGGCTGATGATGTCCTTCCCAAACGACTAACGAAATGGATTTGATAGAGGCCATAAGTATGGAAATAGTATAAGGACCCAATATATATAGTTTGAATACCCATCGAATGGGGTTTCGTCATACCTTGTCTATCTCTTTTTTTACTTTCCTACGCTACTATAGTAGCTGTATAAGGAAAGTATTGCAATCGTGTGAAATTTTCGGTATCGAGATTTTTACAAATGTTGACGTTTCAAAGTTTTCTAAGTCTAATAAACATATTTTCAGCCATTGGTCTGCCTGTCTGTCCTTCTGTCTGTGACAGCATTATCTCGGGAACGAATCGGTGTATTTTGTTGCTTTCTTTTTTTATTTTGTTTGGCACCAATATCACTCGCCGGTGGCACTGAATGAGAATCCTGTATATACTGGGTGTTGAGCTATAGCGCGAAAACGGCTCTAAGGATTTTGATTAAACTTGCCTAAAGTATTCTTCTGAGAGCCGCTTACCACCCACATATAGTGCCATCTCAGCACAAAAAAAAGTTATGCTTGAATAAAATTTCGTATTTCCACATGTTTCTTCAGATTCTGGCTAATCGTTTCATGTTACGAAAAAATTTTACATGACCATTTTTGTTTTTCTTGACATGCTGAAAAAAGTAAGCGGTAGCACGATTTGACCAGAGGATTTTTACTTTACTACCGCTATTATCGTCGCTATGTAAGGAGAGTATTGTAATATTGTAAAATTTTACATTCACTGGAATTTGCCTGCGAACCGTAGGAAAGTCGTGTGAGTGGACACACCAGATTTTTTCGTTTGTAAACTAGGTGAAATAAAATTTTAACATCATAAACATATGTCTTCGATCAAATCGGCTGATTGTTATTTTGACCTTTGTTCTTGTTCTCTTTGACGTTTAATGTCAAATATTTCTTTTTGAATGTGATATAGCCCCTTTACAAATATGTCAGTGTCAGTGTTTTGGCGTTAGGAATTAAAGTTTAATTTAAATTATTTACGACATGCGTAAAATGGCAGATGACGTCAGGAATCGTGACGAAACCCCACTCGAAGGATATTCAAACTATATGTTAGACCGAGTTTGGCCACTGACCCGAAATTTGAAGTGGGCAAATCAAAATACCAAACTCGCATTCTGGGTATTTCATTTCGGATAGTGACCGAATTGAAATACCCAAGGCTCGTTATGGGCAAACATATTTGCTCTATCAGCTATCTAATCCTCCACTTCGGACTTTGCGTAAATGCTAAATATCCACAAAGCCATCTGGGCTTATAAATTTTGTCACAAGTTGTATCTCATCTCTAATCAATCAACACAGCTTTTCTCTAGTAGTCTAGATAAATCAAGTGAATTAAATCAAAAAGCTCGCGACATAGTAAAATGTAATAATTTATCAAATCATCTCAATCAATTCTTAATCAAAGTTAAATCACCAATTTTGTCTAAAATTTGCTCCTTCCAAGCAGATCATGTATCACCAATACAATATAGAAATAGTAAAGAGTATAAAATTACAATACGTATATCTAACCCCTAGACATTAGAGTGTTTTTGGTCAGTCACTTTGAACGTCAATATGGTAGAGATTTTGAGGTTGAAGCGTTCAACCTCAAAATCTGAATCCTCTAATTCTACATAAATTTGCTGATATTGTAAGGTACTAGTTGAGTTGTAAATTTCTGATAATTTGTAATTAGTCTGAAAATATTCTATGAATACTCGAAATTCTGTTCGTCTATAATAATTGTGATTGCTACTTCCAGCGATTTTGGATCTTTAATTCTTAGAAAGAATTGCGAATGTGTAGATAAGACACGGATAAAGGTTCTAAGCGAAAGTTGCTCATTTTGTCTAAGATGACTTTTTTTGTAAGCGCATTCATAGTATACTGAACGATGTTTTGTGCAAAGTTACTTCTTAAATCCTCAAATGGCATGGCATTAAATAGATCTTGTTGAAAACATTCTAAACTTCTATTATCTCCAAAGCATTATTCAAGAGCCGCCAGACCTACTAGCTTAGTTTGAATCACTCTAATTAGATAATTGTTCATTTCAAAATTGGTTGAGTTCCCAAAATTACCAAAAAGGAAAGTACAAACCTCTATAAATTTGATAAGAAGATTTCTATCGCCATCACTATTAGGTACTGAATAAAACATTTTAAGCATATTTAAGCTGAGAATATTTTGTTCGATAGTATATTCTTTGAAACTTTAATTGTTGTAGATATAGTATCTTCTTCGATATCACAAAAATTATTACTCTAATCTCTAATAAATATATTGATGTCGGATCTATTAATTTGAATATTTTACTCAATCAAGAACTATCCAATTTATATAATATTATAGGTACGAAGAAAGAGGGAAATTACAGGAACCTGGACTCACTTTCCGACGGTTCTCAGTTGGGTTATTCTGCTTTTGGTTCATGCGTCGTCCTCAGGTATAACAAGCACTTGTGGAAGCTGGGGAAGTTTCTGTAGTGGCAAGCGATTGAAATCTGCGTCAATTTGTTGATACCGCAATTCAGCCTCAAGCAAATCTATTTAACATGTATTTATAATATTTAATGTCTGAGGTATAAAGCAGAGATGATCTAGCACGAGATATTTTATCTCGTCAGTGTTGTGACTTTTTTAAAAAATTAAACAAACCAAGGATCAGCATCCAGTTATCACGATCCATTTTAATTTGGTTTACTTCTCTTTTAAGTTCGAACAATGTTATTTCAGTAAATTTGAAAACACCGAAACATAATTCTCAAGTATTTGTCCTGTAAAAATATAAACATGGACTGATTCTGGATTCATAAAACTTGTATTACTTATATTATCAATCCATCGGAATATCTTCTGAACTTAACTACTGTTATATCCATTATAATGCATGAATTGTTGAATAAGGTAACATAAAATAAACTTTAGTCGAGGCAAGTATGGTGGGGGTAATTTATTCACTTCCATTGACATGGGTACAGAGTACTTTAGCGGACCCCTATTATTACATGATTATAATGATATTAAAGTTATAAACAAACTCACTACCGTCTGAATGGCGAACAATTTAGCCGAGTATAGACTCTTAACAATCAAGCAGATTAATGAGAAATGCGTAGCAGAAACATGGCTCAACTTATTATTTATTATTCATATTGAAACGTCCTAGAATTTCAAGGATTTAAGAATTAATTAGGGACAGATTTTATTAATGAACGATGTCTATGGAATGCAAGAAGATCTTTATCTCTGAAGTTGTGTAATTGAATCTTATTCTATTTATTTATTAATTTAGCAGAGTTATGTGGAGGGTATTTTAATCCCTTCGTTAGTTTCGTTAGTTAGTAAGTAGAATGATTATCTTAAGATTACAGGGTGGAGATGGAATCAATGTATAAAAAGGAGAGGAAATAACTGGTTAAAGTTAAAAAATAGCTCATTAGCAAAAAAGTCTCTTTCTTATCTATTAGGTATCTAAGTCAAAACCTGTATCTGAGTTTGTTTTGGCAGAAAATAGCTTACAGTAACTTGATTGTCTTGAGAATCATTCTTTCTTACTTACAATTGGAATATAAATTAAATTCAATCCAAATATAAGTTCCTTTGGGATATTTCCATACCTTTAATCTTTTTATGTGATCTGATTTCGATATATTGAGAAATTTAACGAAATATCCTTTATACCTAATATTATAAATTACCAACGCATTATTTCGATGAAACTTTTTTCGAGCTATACCCACTACCTACAATACAATAGGTAATACTACAAAAATCATTGAGCATTAAAATAACAGAAAGCCCTGCTTCACAGTCCCAAGTTCATAGTCTGAGCTATCTTTTATTCCAACCACTTTTACAAGTTGTTCAGTGTTCAAATATTCCAATAGCTGTTGTAGCTTCCATATGGGCTCCAGTTGAAAGATACTTCACAGGGCTTTCTTTTTCAGGAGCTGCCACCACTCAGGTTGAAAAAAAGAGCCTCCTACGCATGCGGAAATATGGTTGAATTATATAGGTCTACCTTGAACCTTGAAAACAGTTAATAATTATTGGTGATGTATTATTTGACTGCTAGAATGAATCATACGATCAAGTGGTTTAGATCCCTTCGGTCTCCATAAGGAGGACTTCCTGCAGCTTGCGCAAAAGCTATGTTCAAGATAATGATTAGATTTCGATATGAAATCTTACCTCCAAAACAAGTCAAATTTTAAACAGATATCGACGAGAGCTCGACTCACTTTCGATTATTAATTCAGTTGATTCTGATACTAGAGTAATCGCGATTGAGATAAGATTTAGGTTTTTGTTAAGGTTATCTTTACTCAGTCCTGGTGCCGACCAAGGCCAATACTTTCATTCCAAGAAGCCAATAAAGAGCCAGGTTTTGCAAATGGTCACGTGGACACGCATCGCTGCTCCGCTGCAAACCCGTAGCCTACGGCAGAAGGACCGTGAGGTGATATTTTGGCTGACTATGTAAAAATAAACAACCGGTTGCTATCCTGTTTTTGTATAATTAAAATCAAATAGTTGCAGTTTCATTTTGCAGTTGTTGATATTTGGAAAATCAGCTTTTTGTACCATCAACACAAAGATTTTCATCTTTGTCGAGTTGCAGAGCTATCTTCCTTATAGGTAAGTATTTTGTACTTCTGGCAAGGTAAATTAAAATATGGTGTCGCTAAATAACGTTTATTGATTCTTTTCTGGAGTTTCTAGAAGAATCTATCCTATAAAAAATATACCTAATAACTTCGATAACTTATCATAAGTTAAAAAATTAGTTTACTCTACGAGATTAATGTGAATCAAATATATAAAGTTTTTTTTTATGTTGTACCTTTGGTAAAAAAGTACAATTGAATCATTGTTATGAGACACGTACGCTCAAGATGAATGAAAATTTATTGATCTCATAATACATTTTCAAACTACAACATATTAAACTTTCCACTACATCAAAGACATTCCAAAATAAGCAGCTTTGCTCCATATATATTAAAGTTAGAAATCGCCAAATTGCGTTTCTTATAAAACCAAACCTGAAATGTCGTGGAAACACAAAAAACAACTTCAAGGGCATTTTATAACTTATAGGTAATGAATGGCAGCATGTTTTTTTTGAGGTAAATTGAACTCGGATGGCGTGTGTGGCGTGTTAGCAAGTTTAAATGTAATTTCTAATACGTGAACCAGTTTTTCCTTTTCTCATATTATTATTGATGAATATAATATGTAAATTATTGTGTTTCTTGCGCACCCAAATACAAAAATCTGCAACTACTGTTTCAATATGAATTATTATTATTATTGGCATGTTTGGTGGCATTGGATGGTGGGCAATATTCGCCCTACCTCCAAATATAATAATTGATGTGTTGTTATTCTGGTTGGAATTGTGGACACTGTGGAGAAGATTGATGATGTTGCAAATGTGTCATTTCCATGTAAATGACATGTCGTGTTTCACTCAACGCCCCAGAATTGTGATGTTGGTAGAAGTTTAAAGCATGAAATTTTAGACGTTTTTCACATTTGTAGGGAAGCTTTTTCTAACAAACGAGCATTGCTTGTTATTTGTCGTTGAGTTATGGTTAAATCGTCTTTATTTTATATAATACTAGCTTCGTGCGCGTGGAAAACTGTATTCAATTCCATGAGGTAGTTTTTGCGTGATGCGTGTACAAAAATACATACAGACAGACCGACGCCGTAAAATGGAACCTATATTTTATGTTAGAGCTTTAGCAAAACATCTGTGAAAATTAAATTCTATTCCATATATCTAGTAGTTTTTGCGTGATACGAGTACTAACATACAGTAAGACCGAAAATAATATAAAAACTGTTATTTTGGCTTCTGTTGATCTACTAAAGGCCCCTGAATATTTATGCAGACATCGGCCTGTTACAATTTAATTGTATATGAAATCACGTAACGGAGAACCATTACAAAATATTCGAATCTATGTAAAGTGCTACGAAACAAAAAAGGTCGCCTTTATTGAAAAAAATTAATACTGACATATTATCATGTGATACATGGTGGATATGTTTCGGCCTGTATAAAAACCTTGATGAAAAGTTGATAATGATTTATATAAAGCAAAACCGCGCATGATAAAGTTGTGATCACAATTTCTTTTCTTGTTCTCAAAAATGAATTTAAAAATGGTAAAAATCAAAAAACAAAATAGCTATTAAATTTTTATGAATATCTACGATATAGAAGGTCATCAAACTGTTCAACTCTCTCTTTATTTAACCAAATTCTTATCTTTTACTGTTCTTGAAATGCAAGGTTACGCTATATTTTATAGGACATACTGTACCTACCTATATCAAAGAATGTTCAAAATTAGTAATATTAAAGCGGCTCTGAACCGGAAATTAATAACTTTAGAAATATGTGCAAAATCTTAAGAAAATGCATTTGTGAACTGACCTGATAAAAAAATCTATCTCTTTGAGATAGCTTCTATAAGAATCATTTATAAGTTCAATCTAATTTAAAAGTCTTAACCTTTTCACGCTCTTCTAAGAAATTGTTTCCTAAGGAGAAAACAAGGATGTGCCTGCATCAATATTTGAATAAGATTAATTTGCTTGAAATCTTGAGTTTTAGTTGGTTCATTATAGATCCCTAATTACGTGGTTGATCGCCACTTTATCTTTTAGAAACTCCTCGGTAATCGCTGAAACGGGAGTTAGAGAAGATAATTTAGAAACTTTGATTGCAATTCATAAAATAATGTTTTTTTATATTAGGGACATTTCAGAATGATCTGTAATGATCTGTTAACAGACTGGCGAGTTTCTAGAACCAATATCCGATATGTCCATTCAAATAACTTTTCTATCACTTTCATGGCATTTTCTCCAAATATTGCTAATTACGGAATTATGAAACTCTAAATGTGAGAAATGTCCGATTGACTTGTGTACCTTATCATTACTATTTTTCAGCGTGCTAGAGCTGACATAATGATTATACCTATTCAATTTTGTAGCATGACGAACCGCTTAGCCTCAATACAGTTGCGCTTAACATTTTTCCTACTTGTTTCCATGTTAACACCTGAACAGATAGATGGAAAACACTGTAAAGAATTTGGAATATAGTGTGGACGTCATTCGAAATGGAGGCGTGAGCGATTCGTCAAAGGGCGGAGTATCTTGACGAGTACGGACGTTGATGGGGCCTGGGTGGTACCAAGTGTAAGGCATACTGCTATAGGCCACCGATGCATGGTCAAGATTTTATCCCGATACATCTAGTGAGCTTGCGCTGTTGATGGAATGTTAGGGGCGTTGGAAGATGTCGGTGGAAGCTTTCTAGATGGAGAAGGCTTGCCTATATATTGGAGAGGATTTGCTGCGGAGTAAGTCAGTCCGGTGCAGTAATTGAGTGAGTACGGTAGATAATAAATATAAATTGTACATAGTAGTCGATAGTGTAGTATAAGATATATAAATAATCTGTGATATTTTAGTGAGGAAATGAATATATTATGAAGATATAATAATTCTCTGTTATTTCGATACGCCTGTTTACTTTACTGTACTTTAGACATATTCTATGAAAATGATGAGTATCTGTCGTTCAAAGACAAAATTATCTTGGAAACGGATAGACCAATTTTGATGCATTTTTGTTTTGATGGTACCGATACTGCTTGCCTTTGACACACAGTGGGCAGGTATGCTCGTAATAGTTACTAGGCAATAGCCGACAAATCTGTTTTGCTCAAGACTGTAGTGTAAAACTACCTCTAACGATCTTGATAAAACATTTCTTGAAGACCTTTAAGATCATCTCGGAGACTAAGCTGGAACGTTTTGCTCAAATGTACTGTCATCTTGTCTGTTTATCCATATTTTGGCTAAACGCTTCGTCCTACGACAAAATTAAATATGACCATTGTTGTTTAATTCGCAAAAAAAAAACAAGTCACACGATTTTTATATTCGATGGAACACACCTGATTTTTCATTCTTCTAATATGCTTAAATTCACCGAGAATCCTGGTGAGAGTTTGTCAACAACGCGAGTAGTACACAGGATAAAATCATGAAGCGATGTATTGGGAGTTGCTCATGCGAATATAGGAGTTATTTCGCACATTCGCAATTCCTGATTCGACAGGAAAATTAAATGTTAAATGTTTCCATTCGGCTTATAGAAATATTATCGGGGTACTTAATTGTATATTGACTGACTTCTTTTATAACCAATTTATCACCGGTCTCGGAATAAGGCAGATATATTTAGCTATTTTAAAAAGCTTTCACGAATGTTTCCATTTTGTGAGTTTGCGTCGCTTCAAATACGAATCAATTCAAAAGATTTTGATAAAACATTTTGAAGTTTAAAAATGTTCATGCCCTAAGAAGAAATTATTTCTTAAGGGAAAAGAATCCCTAATATGCTTGGATTAATATTTAATTTACTTTTTAATTTTCATCGATTTCTCAGCAGAAGGAGGTACCTATGTAATTAGAATTTTGTTTGGTCGTTTTTTCCTATATCTATGTACGCAAGTTGCATATTAAAAGTGCACTAATTTTCTAATACTTTTTATTTGAAAGAGGAGAGCTGAGCTGAGTGATGGTAAAATATCTCGTATAATATAGAATATTTAAGGAAAATCAAAAATTATTACTACCACATTTCAACAATGGAGTTTCGATGATGTCAACTTGGTTGGCGTAAGACATGTCAGATAAAAAAATATTCTGACATTGACGACCTTGTCAATGACATAACTCCGATTCTGGACATCGGACAGCAAACAGATTTCTTATATGCACCCTCCAAACATGTCCGAAGGTTTCCTGAAAATGTCATTCAAATCGATCCAGCCGAAAAATAGTAGTTCGCGCACAAACATAATTTGGATTGTTCTTTATATATTAGATCACGGGGCACTTGAGATTATTGTTAAGTGGATAGTTCATATCACTGACTTTCGGTTGTATTTATTTTGGTATCTATTTGCTCTAGATACTGTCTTGTTTGCTATACCTATGTAGTTATTGCTTGCGTATTTCATTAATGAATTCTGGAATTAGTAGAATTATTATTCACGTACATTCCAGAAAATATAAATTAAAAACATTTTCTCAAAGTATTGTCAGTTTGAGAAGCGTCTGGACTAGACTAATCGTCGAATAATTTCGAACGATATCATGTCAATCGTAGCGGCGATTATGAGTTACAGTCAGTCCATAAAATCACTCATTCGGACTCATGAGTATAGGTATGCTGTTGAGTTTTTGATTCCGATGATCTTCCATGATGGTGCAAACATTTTATGTTCCAAAATAATCAAGCGAAGATCCCAATTTTGTTATAATATACTACAACTCTAAATATTTATTGTCCACATATCGTGCATTTGTAAAGTTATGTTCTTTGTTCAAATTTTTATGTGAAAATGAGATTGGATCCTTGGGTATACAAGGTTTAAATCCTGGTTTCTGTATAAACAATCCATTTTTATAAGAAAGGATTTCTCATCACTTATTATTTTATTTGATACATCATCACAAGAGAGCTATCTTTATATTCTAACGGGATGCTCGAGACTTTTCCATGCATACTCTTTGTAGAGCTTGTCCGTTTCTGTACAACATTAATTTGTTAATCTCATTGCAATCATTTTGTCCTCATCATCCGTGTACAAAAAATGCATGAGTACTTTGTTGCGCCCTATTATGTGTATTCTTGTGGATTAAGAATTAAACAGATTTTGTCAGTAATACCATTCTGTCAATTTAATCTTAAGAGTTGTTTGAGATTATTTGTGTAGAAATGCTTACCTCTTCCGTGATAAAATTATCCTAGGTTGGATATCGCGATTCAAGCTGTTACTTTAACCAGTTAATACAAATCCATAAATTGTTTTCTATTTATTCCGGGAAAATCGAGAAAACCCCCAAAAAAATCATTACATTGTAACTGGCATATAAAAATTACTGGGAATTATTTATCTTTATGATTATTTATTTACACACTTAAATATCACAGATTATTTATATACACTATTTATATTTCTTACACAACACTATCGACAACTATGTACAATTTATATTAATTATTTACACTACTCTCAACCATATTCGAACCGAGCGTTATTTATTTATGTTGTTGGTGGCGCCCGACTAGCGACCCAACTTCACCGGACTGCACCATACTCCGGTCTCCAACGTACTGCTGGTCTCCACCGTACCGCCGGCCTTCACCGCACTACCTGTCTCCAACCGTATTCACCGTGCACATACAACTACTGCACCGGACTACCTAAACTCAGCAGCAAATCCTCTCCGATATATAGGCAAGCCCCATCCATCTAGAAGCTTCCACCGGCATCTTGTAACGCCCCGAACATTCCATCAATAGGAATGTTGGTTCTAGTTGTAATTTTATATAAATTTATGTTCAGTCAATGAATGGTAATATTTGAATACCTGAAATAATTTTTCCAGATAATATTTTATTATAAATATTTCAATAAAACTGATTTAAAGTGCAATAAATAATACGATTTATCACGTGACTGCAAACAACAATCAGAGCGCGTTACGTCATGGACCGCTAAACAAACTAACCAGCCAACGTCAACAGTCATTACATTATTTATCTTCAAATGGTTATATGCTATGTGATTCATAGGAAATATCTCTTTTTTCTGTTAATAAATAATCAGTGTATTTGCAATAATGGAGGCTGAATTTACCCAAGCAGACAGCTCTAATTTGCCAATAATGGATTATTTGGTGGTAGCAAATTTCTTTGCTAGAAACACGGATTATTATTCTGCGGAACTTAGGAAAGTAAAACTGTCTTTGTAAATATAATTAACCAAGACTTACTAGTAGCAAAATAATATGTTTTTTCCTGCCATTTTATAGCTGCTGGTCAACACAAAATAAGAAGTGGTAATAATGGGGCCATTTGGTTGACAGGCAAATTTTGTAGGTACACAACCCGCTTTCATTCTTATTTGTGGCACTGTACCCATCGTAATATATACCACACAATTTTCATATCATTTTGAAGCTAAAATTAGAATTCGGTTATTTTCCTGGTGAAATAAACAGTGAGTCCCATATAAACATGCATTATCAACATAACCCAAACTATCTGCATCTGGATTTGAAATCAGTTAATAATGTAATTTTTTGTAACTTATTATCAGAACTTGAGGACTTCAAAGTACTCAAAGTGATCTCCACAAAAATAAATTGTAGATGTTGTTAAAGATGCTGGATCATTTCTAGATGAAATTAACCACTTTCTCCTTATATCATTCTTTTTCGGAACGTAAATTAATAGTTTAGCTGGTGTGCTAATTGCTGTGGTGTTACACCTGAGAGCTGCACGGTATTTATAAAACTTTGTATTCATTTTCCAAATGATAATCTCAATTCACAATCAAATTAATACTGACAAATACACAGAGGCCATAGAGGAAGAGTAAATATAAATCACATGACACCTATCCTATATATGACAGATTGTAAGTGTTGCTGTTGTTAGCGAGCAGTGACGTAGTTTGACGCCCATGAATGATTTGTGTGTGTTTCAGCGGGAAAATTCAAAATTATTTAATCTTTTAATTTTTTTTCTTAGAAAATGTTTTTTTTTCGTAGTAAAATATTTTTTCCGTATCTATTAAGGCTCGATCTCAAAAATAGGATCAGCGAAAAATTGGTCAACATCCGTATTGCGCGAACTCACTAGATGAGTCGTGATTAATCTTGACCTTGACATGTATCGGTGACCAATAGCAGTATGCCTTACACTCATACCACTGTGGCCCCATCAACGTCCGTACTCGTCAAGATGACCTCTGACGAATCGCACACACCTTAATTCCGAATGGCGTCGACACAATATGTATAGATATACTACCAAAATCAATATTATCGTAGATTTGGAACAGATTGGCTATAGGTAAAAAAGTTTTTCTCAGATGCAAAGAACATTATGAACCTTATTCCATTCTCAATTTTTTGAGAGCTCCACTACGAAAGCCTGCAATCTTTCTGAAATACATCCAATCAAAATTTTATACCAATTAATCTTTTCTTTATTCTTATTATATAAGAGACGCCGTTAAAAATAAATGTCCCAGATCAATGTGAACAATTTTTTTAACATGTAGGATACAAAAAGGTTTTAAGCTGTAATATTTAGCAGTAATCCTCTCTTAAATGTAGAGAGACTAATTAAACACAAGCACAAACAAACGTTATTAAAATGTGGTAGGTACGAGCATGTAGGTAAACATATTCATGAAATCCATCAAAAAATCTCTATGAGGCCAACACTCATGCATAGAACTTTTTGCAAAATAAAATGAATGTCCATTGACTACGTGGCAAATGCGAGTAGGTATGCCAATTACAGCACACCATAAAATGATAATCATCATCATCATTCATTTTATGTAGTCATTATAATAAACGAGATGGAATATTAAGTACTTCATCAATGTCAGATACTTGTTATTATGATTGGTATCAGAATGTTTTCACAAAAATAGTATAGACGGCAGGCTAGAATTTTGTCTATTCCATAAATTTAATGTTGTTAAATTAGCCCAATGGTATCGGAACACTATTATGAATCTTAAGGATTATCTATTAAAAATATCTAGACTTTTTTATATGCCGTGTATTAGGTCAGCACCGAATGGAAAACTTTTTTTTTATAAAAAATATACTTGATAAAGAGTTTTCATGACCCTAAACCTGAAATGAAATAATATTATATCCTTTTTTGCACTTTTATTACCATTCAGATTTGACGACAAATATAAATATTGCTGAAGAGTAAAGGATGTGCGTTTATTTAATACAATATCGATAAACTTTATTAAGTAATTGATCCTAGTTATTGCAAACTACTGTCAGATATAAAATATTAGGTATCCATCTCTCATGAAAAAACTCAATTTGTTATTTTCCCTAGTTCTTGTTTGTATTAGCACTTATACCTAATAATCTGTTTCTACAGATCGACTTTTAATCTAGTTTCCTTTCCATAACTTCACTTAGTGCATCCATCTATACATAAAATAGAAAAGACGTTCTTGGGTATGCAGTCATGTAATGAATAAAATTCTTTGAATTAAGCCGAGCTTTCGAGAATGTTTATTCTCTTTTTCAGGGCAAAAGTCGTGAATTTAGAAAAGATCAGCTAAAAGCACGAAAGATTTCATGGCCATCAATTACAAATGTCATTCAAATGACATGAAATCTTTCTTGTTTTAAGCTGATCTTTTCTAAATTCACGACTTTTGCCCTGAAGAAGAGAATAAACATTCTCGAAAGCTCGGCTTAGTTCAAAGAATTTTATTCATTACATGACTGCATCCCCAAGAACATCTTTTTATTTAATATATAAACAGTCAAGAATACAAAATCAAAATGTCTATACATATATACATCTATACATCTTTACATCTATAAATCTATCTTTATTAAATCAACAGAAGCCAAAACATATATTGTTTGATTTTTTTCTGTCTGTCTGTATGTTTGTACGTGCATTACGCAAAAACTACTGCATGGAATTGAATGCAGTGTTTCACGTGCACCAAGTAGCAAGCAAAAGCTAGTCATATGATAAATGTCAACGTGTTGACAAATTGATAATATACAGAAATTGTCAGTGCATCTTGGATGGAATGTCAATCTGTATCTGGACATAAATTCTCAATGTTAAGATGAAGAAGCGTTACTAAAATTTACAATATCTGATTTTTCATGGTAGATGGATGATGTTGATTATCTGAGCGCAGTTTTTAATTATGATTATCATATCTTTACAAAATATGTCCATAATGCATGCAAAAAAATTATGACTGATTATTTTGTCTAGGGTTTTAAACTTTTTCTCAAGAATCATTTTATATGATTAGGAATACTGATAAAAAAGTTTTCTATGTGGTGTCGAGATAATTGTATATGAACTGTGGAACAATTTTCAGATTGCGTCGTAGACGTAAGTAGATTCTTTCTTGATGTCATTTATTTGATTTACCTACCTTTACATTGTTCTTACATACTCTTCTCTCTTCAAAACAAAGACAGAATTAACCACAATTTACCAAACCAAAGATGATCGATACTGACAGAAGCACTGATTTTTCAAATTGACAACAATTCAGTGAACTTTGTCCTATTGCTCTTTTTTGCCTTCGGTTTTCTAATATATGCATGACTACTCAATAGTTTTAAGTTTTTAATTATCCTATCTAATCATACATTCTCTTCTAATCATCATCTGTGGCAGATTTTGTTTAAATAGCTTCAGTGAATCGTCTCATCTTGAAAATAAACACACAAGTTAAATGATTGTCTAATTTTCCTCAAGCAAAGGATCTCACAGTCTGGTAGATTTCACAATTTAGTAGTTTTGTTTGGTTGGAAAGGCGATGACATTCTTAGGGTGCAATCTTCTTCCTCTTCTAATCTAAGCTCGAATAATATTGTCTTGATAGTGCACCATTAGTGGGGAGCAACTGTTTAGAAATATTAAATGAGAGCTCATCTCAGAAAATAGTAATATGTACGACCTTGTCGTATTTATACAGAATAACTGAAACTGATTATATATGTATTCAGAAAAAAAAGCTTTTAAAAGTACTCTTCCTTCAAAAGCTTATCGACACTTAGAATTGTACCAACTTCCAAATATTTTTGCATAATTTAGTTTTTGCTTAAACATTTCCTACCTATGTATTGTAACTGGTATGTAAAAATGATCGGGATATATACCTATATGTCTCAGCTTATTTATTAACTCCATAAAATACATCACAGCTATAGACACTATTTATATACAATGCTGACACTTCTATTCATATTCGCACCAAGCTTTTTTTATTTCTGTTTTTACGGGTCCCATACTTGGGACCCGACTGCACTGAACTGAAATCGTCTCCAATATATGGCAATGTCCATGTAGAAGTTTCGACCAAGATCTTCCTACGCTGTGGAACCCGCCCTGAATCCTACGCTTAAAAACAACTAAAAGTAAACAGATTAATTCTCCATACATTTTATTTACATATCAAAATTTCTTTAATTAGGCAAAGAAGAATATAATTAAATAAAACAAGTAAAACAAAACAACAGCCTTCAAAATGGATATCCATGGAAACACTTCAATTAGCATATCATCGCTACGAAGGCTTTTATCTTCCATCCAAACAATGAAACAGTCGACAGTCAATTTGGACGTCGTCCGATTAGCATGTTGCACATAATTGGAGTCATAATGGAGAAACTGGAAATTAGTTTAGAGGCACATATTCTTCTAATCTGCACAAACAAATAAAGTGCACCAGAAATTTGTTTGTTTGTTTGTGTGGGTGGATGCAAGTTGCGATGGAAATATAATACGTGCTCGGATTATTTGCAAGTTAATTAAAATTACAGATTTGAGATAACGAGTGGGTGTTATATTCTGAAAGGATATTTATTATCAGGAATACAAAGCGCGCTGGCTAAAATACAATATGAACTTAACTGATTTTCAAGTTGAAACTTTGCATGCAACATGTGGGCATGTAGGGGAGCGTAGGGCTAGTTGTAACTAGCTTAAATATTATATCATGCTTTCCAAGAGGACTTTACATATAAATTTATTTACTGGACTCAGCTTACCTTCAAAAGAGAACCACATTCGCCAGGAAGGGCCAGGAGTGTTTGGTGCAGACACTTTATTTTGACCAGGTAATGTCAAAATTCACACAAAATAAAATTATATTGTTTTAAACATATTTCTAATAACGTTTGATCTTTTCATATCCAGATAGAGTTTTCTATGATTCGTATTTTAATGTTGTAGCTATCTTGAGGCGTTTTCGGTTATATAACCCATGCATGTTGGTATGGGCTAATGATGTTTCAAGAATGTAAAAAAAATCTGGTGCAATAAAGAATTTCCTTCCACACTCAAATGAATTCCAACAGAATATGAAAATCATCAAATTTTCTCGTATTTATTCACAGGACTAACTGTTACATTTAAAGCGCACCACATTTACCAGGAATGGCCTCCTGGCATACTACTTGATTTCAGTCACCGTCGTGACTGAATTGGTATAGGATATGTAAATACGCGGCCAGGATTGATTGGTGCAGACACTTTATTTTGACCAGTTATATTGTTTTAAACATATTTCTAATTACGTTTGATCCTTTCATATGCAAATAGAGTTTTCTATGGTTCGTATTTTAATTTTGTAGCTATCTTGAGGCGTTTTCGGTTATATAACCCATGCATGTTGGCCTGGGCTAATTATGCTTCAAGAATGTAAACAAATCTGGTGTAGGTATGAATTTCTTTGCAATCTCAAATAAATTCCAGCAGAATAAGAAAATCATCAAATGGGCTCGTCAGAAAAAAAATTCTAACTTACCAATACAAAAAACAATATTTCTAGTATTTGAAAGACTGGTCTTTTAGCCATAATATGAATATGAAACTTATAGAGAATATGGAATTTCCTTTTTCCGATGATTATTTTTGGAGATATGCTCAAGGGCTTCTAGATGAGTACAGGCGATATTGGTGATTTATGAAAAAGAAAATCCATCCAGAAGCTTCCGATATAATCTTGGCACATACAGACAGACCAATGGATATATATATACAGGGTGTCTTAGCGAGACTGCTCATTAGAAGTGTATTGGGCTCAGGTTAAAATAAAAATTTGAAAATTGAGAGTTATATATAATGGATTATGTTCTCTTCAACTAAAATATTATTAGATTTCTGGTGCTTCGGCATCTACTTTGTAATTTTAAGAGGAACCACCTGTATATTTTTATATATTTGGATTAAGCTATTCTTAAGCTAAATAAATACCTTTACTTTTTTCAATTTGATTCAGCCGTTTTGGACTAGATTTTTCGGATATCAATTTAGGATTCAAACTAAGGGGTGGGATATAAGAGATGTAAAATGAAGAAGCGATAAAATATGGGGGATATCATTTGGAACAATCAAGTTATGGTTCTTCAAAATTTAGAAAAGTTAACACGACGTAGTTACGTAACCCTTCTATGTAAACAACCGTTTTTGACAGCAAAACATACTCCAACATGTTGTTTAAACAGGTTTGAATCCTAAATTAATATCCGAAAAATCTAGTGTTCTCTGATTGTTTGGATAAATGTCTGCTACCGCAATTTATCTTAGAAAAAAAGTTAACAACTCCAATACAGTTGAAAGTATTTAGGAAGCTTAAGAATAGGTGAATCCAAATATATAAAAATATACACGGAGTGCTATTTAAAATAACAAAGTACCTAGATGCCGACTACCGGTATAACCGGAAGCACCAGAAATCAAAAAAATATTTTAGTTGAAGAGTACATTATCGCTAGTATATAACTCTCAAACTTTTATTTGGACCAGAATCCGATACTTCTAATGAAAGGTCTCGCACATACCCTGTATCTTTCTTGGGATTCCGGGATAAGTTAACGAAAATTTTACACGAATACAATCTTATTATCGAATGTTTATAGTAGGTACCTATTTATGTTTTCTATTAGTGGGAAAAGGATTCTTTTTCCGTATTTTATCTTAAGTTTTAAACGTTTTGTAACTTTATTATACAAATATGTCAGAATATGTCTATTTTATTCTGTAATAATATACTTTGAGGTTAGTTCTTACAACATATTAGAACTTATAACAAGGTTTAGTAAGTTGTAGATATTATATTTATATCTACTGATTCAGAATCTGAACCTAAGGACGATTAAGATGTATAGGTTTTCCTTTAATTTGCTGTGATTAAAAGTGGCATATTGAGTATAAAATAGGGAAAATAGTTTAAAATCTGTATCTTCTAGCTTTGTAACTAGTTTTATGTGTTTTTTATATATAAAGAATAGACGTCGTATAAAAAGTTTTATAATTTTGATTAAAATTAAATAAATAAAATAAAATTGAAGTTCAAATATGTTGTAATCTTTATATTTTACTACCATCACACTTATTTTGTAAAATAGCGTATTGGTGTTTTTTTTTTCTATTATTTATATACAAAGCCATAAAGTATCGAGAAATTATCAATTAGTGGCAATTTAGCAAATCCATGTCAAGATATATTAGTATTTACGGGGTGGTCCTTTTAAATTGTTACAATGTAATATCTAGAAAACTGATGATTCAAAAATAATGAAATTTGGAGTGATGAAACAGGATGTTGGAGGGCGCCATTTGGAAGCAAGCTTTTCAAGGGTGGGGAGTAACTTTTAAAATTTAAATGGAAAGGTATATTTTTCTTTTCAAATTAGTAATCTCCAGAAAAACCTACGATTAAATCAAAACATAATTTAATGTCAATGTCAATATGTTAATAACAAATTAAAAAAGTTATGTAATAGCATAACAGTAAGCTGTGGTATACGAGCCGTTGTCATGGTAATGCCACAGATTAAAATAAATCTGTGGTAATGCTCTGCTGACATATTTTGATAACCGCATTTCGAGAGTCATTTTAGTGTGTCCTTTTATAATTAGTGCTCATATTAATTTGTTCTCAACATATTGATATTGACATTAAATTATGTTTTGATTTAAACGTAGTTTTTTTCTGGAGAATACGAATCTGAAGAGAAAACAACACCTTTTTATTTAATTTTTAAAATTTCCCACATTGGATTTCTGGATATCTGGTGAGTCACAAAATAAGGAAAGAATATTATGATAAAATTTTCAGATTCTTCATTGAAGCGCAAGGAGGGCGTGGTCTTGCAAATACTAAAAATAGGTTATACAAATCTAACTGATACCCAACTTATGCCAATTTGCACAAATCTTAGATCCTAGAGAAAAAAATTAATGTAGGCCTCCTATTAGCGAATAATTGAACAATCCTGTGTTTCGAAGAAATGCAATTTTAATTTTTGGTTGACTGTTTATATTTGTATTGATATAGTTGCTCATAACCTGGGTATTATTGTGACTAATAATAATGTCAAATAATACAAAATAACCTATGTGGACCTACTAATATCCTCTAAACATTTTAAATAGTAAAAAGTATCAGGTGATAGGCTTATTTAAAATGTACTCAGATCTTTTTTTTAATGAGACTTTTTATTCAAAAAATAGACAGATATTTGTCCCATCTCTCATTGGGTGCATTTGGCACCAACAAGTCGTCAGATACTGGGCAAAATATTGCCAATGTTGGGCGGCATGATGTCATAGGATTTTGTAGAGTTTTGTTTGTATCCATGTTTTCAATCTGAAATGGAAAACATCGCTCTTCTAGATGATGTTGTCCACAAAAAAAGTCAAATCATTATAGTCATAGCATAGTGGGGTTGACTTTTTTATTCTCCACAGCTAGTAATGACTACATAATATTAACTTTATTCTTATTATTATATTAATTATTATTTTCTTCATAGGGGACGTAGTCAATTTCAGTGTCTTTTTTGATAAAACCTATTATATTGATTTAAAAATGATTCAAAGAATAAATGTAAAAGTTTTTCTTCCTACAATGAGCTATGATCATTCAAAAGTAACTCCACCAGTAAGGTGTCCCCATAGCTTGTCCCATTTTGTATTTAGACCTTTTCAAAACAAGCCATTCCTATTTAACACTAAATAACTTCAATCAATACCTGAACAGTCAGCACTCCCATATATCCTTTTATTTGAAGTAATTGGTTCATTACAAATTCTGAAGTTGCCCAAGCGGAATTGAGAAACCTTTCAGATACTTTGAATATAAGATTAAGGAAAAGTATCATTTCAAATCCACTTTTGAACATTTCCCAATATCAGCTTGTTGGTCCTGGGAAAATATAAACAGTTTCTACAGGTGCAGAGAGAAACATTACATGTGGCTGTTATTCTAATTCGTAACATTTTGACTGATTTCCAATATAAAGGAGATATAAAATCCAATTATATTTCTTGTTTTCTCTTAGAATTTAATTATTTATTTTAAGCAAAATTTGAATCAGGCATTGATTTTAACATTGAATGCCGGGTTCAAGGTTGTTGCTGTCGCCTTAAAAAAATAAGATATGAACATTACGAATATACCTATGCTTCGGATACTTTGCATTATAGGCCACTCAAAAAAGTAAATGAAATAGGAATGACTTTATTTGATTATTACACCCAAAAATAACATTTGCCTGAATAAAACAAATTAATTTCGAAAAAATTGTGCCCTTTCTCCATTTGCAAATTACATTTGATATAGGGATCTAGTTACAATTGTATTGGCTCTTGCTGTCTGGCTACGACATTTTACTTGGTTCCGTGTTCCAGAGCTGTTGTTAGAGGTTCTATTTGTAGCTCCGTTTTTATGACATTATTTTGAATTCTATTATTTGTGGAAATACCTAAGACAGCTCTTAAATATCTCATCTCAACGATCTGTAATTTTCTCTTTAAATCATTCGTCATGACCCAACTTTCACTTCCATATGTCAAAATAGGTCTGAGAATAGTTTTGAATACCATCATCACCTTTGTCGACTTTGACACTTCTCTCTTTCGGATAAAAGTTTTATTCAGTGAATGATACATTTTGAGGGCACTTTCAATCCTTCCATTAATATTCTGTATCATCATGTTTTCCATCTTTATGAAGTTTCATTTAAATGTATGTACTGGTTGTATCTTTTCGTGGTTTAGCTGTATAATAAGGTGTTTGTCTTCGTCGCCTATTACCATTAGTTTTGTGTATCTACATTTCTACTTTGCAGAGCGATTTTCCATATGCTTACGTTATTTTGTAGATCAGTTTCGGATCTGGCAAACACAACCAAAACATCAGCAAAGGCATAAATCGAAATCTTTATCTACTCCATATTTCCTATATCAGGTGTTGTTTCACCTCGTTTATTACATCATCCATTATCACGTTGAAAAGTGTTGGGCTTAGAACTCCTCCTTGTCTTAAACCTTCTTTGGTACTGAATTCTTCAGATCGTAGGTTTCCTGTTCTCATGTATTTTCTTGTATTTTTCTATAAACTTTTTATCGATTCAATTCGGCACGGTTTTATTCCTCAGTTTCTTAGAATGAACTATATTATTTTCTTTAGGAAAATGTCGAAAGCTATGGCTATATCTAGAAAAGCAACATATATATTATTCAGATAACATTTCTCAGAAAATTGTCTATATATATGGTCTTGAACAGCTCTGCCTTTGCCTTTGCGACAAGCGTTTTGTGATTCCTATAGTTGTGGTTCTAGTGGTTTTAGTTTATTTTCTAGGATTCTTTCATATACCTACTTTCAGAATTGTACCCAATAAAGTGATTTCTCTGTCATTTGTACATTCTTTGTTGTTTCCTTTTTTATATAATATTCCTAATTCCCATTCGGTTGGTATTGCTTGTAAAGATTATCTATTCGAATCTAGCACAACACAAACTCTAATCCATAGATGATGGACAGAAACAAGTTAAATTATTCTTAAAAAGCCAAAATATAAACAATATGAGCCTGGATGAGGACGACCTATGCAGGTTCCACCATAATCTGTGAATGTGAAGCCCTGGTAGATACTGAAAACTAATGCAATGTGGAGGAACCTCAATAGACCAAAACTGGTCGCAGTGGGTTAGGACGCGCAGCCTCTCCAACATATCTGCTAGTTAACTAGTCCGCAAGCCTCACAAAGGAACTTTGTTCCAAAAACCACCCATCAAACTATCATGTCTGCTTGGTTAACTATGTATGGTTCTTATAATGCATCCTTAATTCAGCTGACCGACTATTTGGCAATATGACCGTTTCCATAGCAGACAACTAATTGCATGCAGTTGCTATAACGAAAGCAGAAGTCAAGAACGTCATGATGAAAGTTTCAAATTCAAAATTGTGAGCGTAAAATGGTACACTATTTGATTTTTATTCAATACACATATGGGGAATTCGAAAATTTCCTTGTGAGGATCGAATATTTGCCCAATCAAATTAGAAAAAGATTCTTTTTGTTACGATACATTATTTTTACCTACTGAAATTTACTTACTAATAATAATAATAATAATATAGAAAACTGACTTGTGGCTTCGTTTTATAACCATTCTCGCAGACAAATTTTTGAATACCTTGGTTACCTTAATCATTTTTTTATAAGATGTTCATAAATTTGATTCTTATACCAAATATTTTGATCCGACAGATCGTAATTGAATATGGCTACAACCGAAAGTTGAAATTCGTATCTCTTATAGATTGTAGATCTCCATAAACGTTCAATAGTCTAACGAGTTTGAAATACCCATTCATTATACATCTTTCTCTCTTGGCGACAATTCTACGTAATTGAAATATAATGTCGATCGACAGCAATAAAGTAAATGTTTCGAGCAAATACATTATCGCGCTTATATTTAAACAAAGACAAAGATACAAAACAAACATTCGCAACAATCTTAAGGGTATGAAATTTCAACTTTAAAGTAAGTTGGTACCTATTTAACGATGAAGTATTTACATTTTGAGCCCAGCCCGTAGGCATGTCGTATAAAATTCATGATTAATTCATCCCTGCATAACACAGTCAGTTCTTTTGCACTCACTGACTGGAAAACAAAAACAAGTGAATATGTACGTTAAACTCTCTTTCATCAGCAATTCAATTCCGTTATACTTTATCACACATCAAAGTCAAAGAAATAACACGTGCTTTGCAGGTTTTTTTATAAGTTTCGAAAGGTCTGGGGAGATAGTATTCGTTTTTTTTTTGTTCCACGTTCCATTTTCACTCTAAATTCAGATGAGATAATTATGTCGTATGGAATACAACGGCTAATAGTTACACCATCAATTTCAAATTGACAGTAGGTTTCGGAAAAAAAATCCGTTATGATGCTTAATAATTGAGCCAACAAAAAAGGATACATTCTATAGTATCTATATGATGATAATGTAGTCGACTTTAGCTATTGGGATTCCATACATTTTATGATTTCACAAACTTCCGTATACCATCCCCACCCTTTTTCTGGAAATGACAGAGAAATATAGTCAGAAGTACTATCGGAAAATCTAAATGAAGAAAATATTTTTTTTTTACAAAACATTGGACCGACTTTAATATTTGGTGCACTGAAAAAGTCAAAATAATATTAATTCTATTGGTTCTGGTAATTTTGAAATTGTGCAGTTACAGTTACATTGAAAACTTTTGACATTAACTTCAAAAGTACCAAAACCAATAGAATAAATATTATTTTGAATGAAATTTTACGAGGAGACTTGAGAAATGGTTCCATATTCATAAAAACTCGAATCCGAAATCTCCTTTCCTTCGAAAACCGCCGCGGAAAGGGATGGAGGCGGCAATTTTTCTCAAAAATCGAAAATCCGAAACGGAAAAATTAAAGATAAGAAAATATCTGGAAACGTTTAAATTGAAACTTTTTTCAAAACATTTACGGTTTTCGAAATTCAGCAATGTTAAATAAATGTTAAATACAATTTTATGTGTATATTCGCTATGTACAAGGGGCAATTTTTTTTAGAAAATTGAAAGTCAAAAAATGTCAAATTAAAAACCAGTTTATTTGTAACAACATTTATTTTGTTTTTTTTTCAGAATTACCGTTTACGAGATACATCTGTGCTGAATTATGTGTACTTAAGTAGGTACATATTTTTGCCGCGATGTTTTGGGATCTCCAAATAATATAGGTACATGGGTTCTTCTTTGGTATAAGTGAACGATCAACGATTTTCGTGAATAATGCTAAATTCAAAAATGTGTAATAAATATCTTTTACAAAAAAATTGGACCGACTTTATTAGTTGGTGCTCTGAAAAACGCAAAATAATATTAAGTCTTCTATTTAACTACAATTTCACAACTTAAAAATTACCACCTCTAATAGAATTAATATTATTTTGTTTTTTTCAGTGCACCAACTAATAAAGTAGATTCAATTTTTTATAAGATAAAGAAGATAATACGTTGTTATCTTATTCAGAGATTTCAAAATATTGCAGAAATATACATTTTTCACACTTCACCATTGCTGTAACTCGAAAACATATGATTTTTTTGAAAAAATTCCCATTTACAAGTTGCCGAATATTTTCTCTTCGTTAATTTTGTCGTCTCAAATTTTCGATAAAAAAATTCGGGTAAAAAACTTTTATGTGCAACGTACTTTTTGAAATTAAACTCTAAATCAAAATTTTCCACCATAGTATAGCTACAGGAGAACTGACATACAGTTCACAAAATAAATCATCAAAATCAAACTAATGATTCGAAGGTTAGCTAATTTTGTTGTTTGGACGAACGTTTATTATACCCCACTGAATGATTCTGTTAGAACGGCATTGAACAACATATTAGTTCCCATTTTACGAGATTTTTTCGAAATAATCTTAAGAAAAAGACTATACCTTTATTTAGAAAATAACAATCTCTTCAACTCTGATGAATACTGTTTCCGAAAGTCCTGTTAATGACTTTGAGAAGGGTCATCATCGTGCTGCGATACTTTGTGATTTGAGTAAAGCCGTTCAGTTGTGTTTCTCATACAGATCTGTTACATAGACTGGAAAACTATGGAGTTAGAGGTGTGGCTCTCTCGCTTTTTTCATTTTATTTGATGAACAGAAAATAGCTTGTTGATCTAGGTGATAATAGAACATCCGATAAAAATTTGATTGAATTCGGAGTTCTCCACGGCTCTGTTCTGGGGCCTGTTCTATTTATAGTTTATTTGAATGATCTTTTTTATGATATGGTACCCTACAAATGTGTCATTTATGCTGATGATACATCGCTCTTGTGTTCTACCAATAATTAACAGATTTTTTAGAAAGACAAACTGAGTTGTGGCTTAACTCAAATCTTCTAAGACTTTTATTTTCTTCTTACAAGTCAAATGATTCTCCTGCACCTTGAATTGTTCTGAGGATTGTACTGATTCAATAGATACCTGCCTAGTATTCTTCCTACACTTTCGCATATAGCTTCTCTTGCTGAAAAGGTGTATGACTCAGAAATCGTGGTTTCAATCTTCAACTATTCTGTAGGTTAAATTTTTATAATTTTGACTTACTGTTGAAATACTCGACAAATTACCTCTCTAGTGCTTATAGAATAAATAAGGGGAATAGCATTTCTCAAGTTAAATGAAAGACGTTCTCATTTCATTGGGATCGATCTTTATATTTCTAGGTAGGCATATATGAAAATGAAATTCGAATGTAGTTCTTCCAAGTATATATATATATATATATATATATATATATATATATATATATATATATATATATATATATCCTACACGTGGGCAAAGGACATTATGTTCGCTTCCAGGTAATGCTCAGTTGCTAGGATGAATCACTATTTCTTGTGAACGTTCGCTACACAGGAATATCTCGAATTCCAGCTAGTATATTCTAGTAGACTCAATATGTTATTGATAAATAGAAAAATAGAGCATTAAAAGTTTTCTCAGAAAATGTGGGACCGACTTAATTAGTTGTTATTTACAAGCTGTTTCAAATTCGACTCTCACCATTGGGATCTCGGAAATTATAGGGAATACGAAGATGGATAAAATGTGACAAAGTTGCGCATTTATGTGCTCAACAATACGCCCGTTAAAAAATTTTAAGATCTGGGGTAGTTACGGAGATGTCCGGAAGAAAACGAATTTTCCAATTATTTTATTTTTTCCTGGCTTAATTTCCAAATAAATAGCACATTTACATTGCCACTTTTTTCACTCTTTTCAATGATGTTAAAAATTTTGTTACCTGGCGCATCGTCTATGTGCAACTATCATTTTTTTCTCACGGGAGCCATATTGGCATTCCACAAATTTGAATAGCCCTTTTTATTACCTTTTTGACGATGTATCATATGTTGGCCTTGTCCTGAAAATCAGTGAAATAATAAATAAAGCCAGGAATAAATGATTTCACGAAAATTCGGTTTTTTCCTGATATCTCCGGAACTATTCGAAATTTTCAAACTTTCTAATCGGCGTATTGTTGAGCACATAAATGCGCAACTTTGCCTCAATTTAACCATCTTCGTTTACCCTATAGTTTCCGAGATCCCAATGGTGAGAGTGAAATTTGAAACAGCCTGTATATTTGAAGTGTTTCAAACCATCAGACCAATCTTCATCAATACATACCTACTGTTTGTCTTTTCTCGATGTCTGAACCCGTCAATGTACTGTAACGTGGTTAGTTTATCATGTACTTACGGTATTATTCGTTTTAGTATGTATTTGTCCTAATATCTTATTTGCTACAGTTGTTTCATGTGTAACTCAATAATTAGTTTTAGAATTGGTAGATTTAAATAGTTGATTCTCATTAAAGCGTTGATTCTATATTTTTCACCCATCCTCTCATTATCATTACTTGTTATTATTCTTAGTTTGCAACAATTATATTGTAAGATTGGTTGGTAATAAGTGTGTAAGTATTGTGTTATATTTTCAAATAAAAAAAACATATCTGAACTGATCGCCATGAAAATGGGTAAACTTAGGTGTTGAAGATATTCGAACGCTGTTCAGTTTGTTGCTCTTGCCGCAATCTGAAGGTGCAGTGCACTATCTTTTGTACCGTTTAACCGATCCCCATCAAAATTGGTGTAGGTACTTAGGTGATGGAAAATGAGAATATTATTACAATTTAGTGTTATTCGCCGCTTGATTATGCTACACGAGATTATTTGCCAGTTTCATGTACTTGTGTGTACTTCTAAGTTATCAGGAAATAGATTCTGTTCACGTTGTTTCATTCCATGCGCAAATTATTTGCTCTTATAAATGTAAAGTATCTTCTAAAAATATTTGCTGTAATTTTTAAGGAAAATTAAAATCGAAAAAAACAAAAATCCAATTTAATAAATCACTTTTTTGTGTCAAACAATAGCCAATCCAAGATGACCATACAGGCTATGCTATTATCACAGAGGATACTACGTGTAAGTTCAATAGAATCCCCGAACAATACAATCCATTCAATTGTAAAACTTTCGCCATTTTAAGGGCTTTCAAATTAGTTAAGGAATACTCCACAAATAGTAACAAATTTGTGATATTCTCGGACTCCATCTCCTGTTTAATGGCAGTGTCAACAGATTCACCTCCAACCATCGCCGACCTCAAGAGAGAGCATACTACAGTGGAAGTATGCTGGAACCCATCCCACCAAGGAATCAAGGGCAATGAAAAAGCTGTGCTGCATGAAATTATCTCAACCCCCATCAGTGACATAAAAAAATGGTTATGGAATATAATAAGGATGCAATGAAACTATGGAACGAACAATGGGCAAAGCAAAGCTCAACAAAATACGTGTAACCACTGAAACCAATCCTCCTAAAGTCATGTTGAATAGAAGAGAAGAATCCTGCCTAAGCAGAATACGAATTGGCCAGACAAATTTTACCCATATCCACTGCATCACCAAGGACCATCCAAACGTGACCACCCTGAGTGTAAAATAACCAGATGCTCATGGAATGCTAACTTCTCCAAATACACAGAGAAAATGACTATCAATATATATTAAAGATAGTCTTACCTCCAATACCGGCCAAAAAGGTATTCTCCAATTTTTCAAGGGCATCGGAATATATAACAAACCCAAAATAAATAAATACATAAAAAAGTCAAGACAGTGAGACATTATTCTCATGTATCCGGGTAGATTTGGCAAAAGTGGATTATTTTTTTCCTTTAATTCATCGGGATATTTGTAGGTACCATCTGAAATTCATCTCGATCAGTAGTCCACTAAACTAAGATGAAGTTGGAGAAGCTGTAGATGTTCAATAGGTTAAAATTACTTGCGGTATTTTCAAAATGAGCAGTTAGCTTAGCCATACAGAAATGCGAAAGTTCGTGGCGAATACCTCCCTCTGTAACTCAATGAATTGTCACCGAATATTTCTTATTGACTGAAAAAGCCTTGAGTATTCCATGTAACCATGACCATGCCCTGTACAGCTTTTGTAAACTTTCAATCCAATGCTGCAGCTACGATAAGAATAATAAAAACATTCTTTCATATAACACGTTGCCTTCGATATATATAAAAAGATTTGTAGAAATATTCAACTCCTGTCAGATTTTTTTCATGATCTACTTGTTGTTGAAATTTCACAAACGTCTCAGGCGTCTAGAAATTTATTTTTGCAGGTGCCGTAAATTGAGAAAATTGATTGATCGACATGCAACAGCAACAGTAAACAAAGCATGACTTGAGTGCTGAAAGTTTTCAATAAAACAAAACGGCACAGACGATGCTCTTGTTGCAGATAGGTATGGAGATTTCACGCTCAGATTAATTTGATTTAGTTCTCCCCAGGTTGATACAATATATTAATTTGAATTGGTACATTTCATCATTTTTAAACTGAGTAACGACGTATCGGTGAGACAAACCAAATATAAACATTGTCATTCCATTCCAAGGCTCACTTAACACTTCTAGAGCTGTAACAAAAACTTCTACACAAACGGTATGGGAGCTTATCTGCATTTCAAGATCCCTATTCAGTATATAAGAACTATTGCTCAAATTAGAAGCTGTAATTCCTATACCATTAGATTTACATATAAAAGTAATATTTACAAAATTGTTCCTAATGAATTGTGCTCCATATGTAATTTACAGGTCAATGAAACTTTAGCACATATCCTTATAGATTGCCCAATGTATACCAATCTTCGAGGCAGACTTGATTACCTACAAAACGTCGATGATCTTGTTAGTGCTCTTTCGATTCCTACCTTGTCGGTGGTCAAATCTGTCTCACAAGTATTATGGCAAATACTTCAACTAAGAGCATTTATAATAAATGAATGATACATGTTCCTACTATGCGCCTATTGTTTTTTTTTTCTTCAATTTAATGTTTTAAGTTTGATTTTTTTGTCCGTTTGCCTATGTGTATCTACCCTTACTTAATTAGTTCATTCTTTCTCAATTATTTGTTTATTATGTCTAATATACATACGTATATATGTGAATGTGTATATATATGTTACGGGATTTGTAACAATTAAAACTTTTTTAAAAACTTTATTTATTTAAACTTGTTTCACAACTTGTAGTTCAGTTTGACTTTACAATATTTAATTTTGAAAATAACAATCAGACTTAAAAGGTGACTTCAAAAGTGATTGAAGTGGAGAAGGATCCAATATTTATACCTTCTGTGTTATGACGTTACTAATTACGTTTCAGAACCTTTATGGTAAACAAGTGCAGGTGCCTTTTTGATGATTTTACAAATAAAGGTTCTAGAAGTTTCTCTAGTAATAAAGTACCAAATAATGCGTCTTTGATGAATTTGCAGGTTTCAAGGAGAAACATTAAAACAATAGGAAACTTGATATGAGCGTCTGAGAGAAGAACGTAGAAGATTATTTTAGATAAGTAACAATTAAAATTAGTATGTGACGCAAATTAATCAAAGTATAATCAATATTATACAAGATGTGGTTAGCATATAACATATATGTATGGATATATATGTGTATTTAGGTATGTTTATACAATTATTTAATGTTGGTGGTGGTAATAATAACTAAACATAATTACTTTATTTTCACATATACCTATACATACATTCCTGTTATTTCACATCTTGTCAAGAAACTGTAAATGTTTAAAAGTCAATAAACGATATTATTATTATTATTATTCTAGAGCTGTAAGTGTAGGCGACCACTAACTGGACTTTACACGAATAGATGATCGAATGTATTCCTGCGAAAAATGACATGAGTTTTTCAATGGTTCTCGATAATCATCTTGTGTTGGTATTAAGATCATTACGAGCGCAAAAAACATCACGAACAGGTACTGTATTTGTTTGTTCGGTTTGGTTCATAACGCTGTTGATTACTATTTTACGATTCATTTTTCACTTTAGAATGCTTTGTATTTGAATAAATTCTAAGGGTCGATTTTATGATGAATTCCTAATGGGAGATTAGTTAAATCTTCAATTTGCCTTACTCGTATCTTGATGACAGAATAAAAATAGTGCATTTCTCAATAACTTTTACGTCAGTGTTTTGAATAAATATTTTAAAACCTTTTTATCAAGTAGAATTCACAGTTGCAATGTGCAAATAAGTGAAGATTTCATTTCAAATTTAACCAGTTTGTATATGTAATTAGTAATTTATTAATATAATTTGAGTAACAGAGGTTTCACTTAGGAAACTCTGGAGATCCAATAATTTGCATACGCGACTGAGTTGCAAGATTAGTTTCTTACAACTCGCATAGGAAAATTTATACGAAGCATATTTCATATACATACCTATAGCGGAGAAATCTGTTGAAAGAATGTAAGAAAATTTATAGCTCCAATTTGTCCGGAGATAATGGCCAATAGTTGGTAGAACTCGAGTACGGTGGAAATGATTTCTTGGTAATAAGTGCAAACAGGTAAAAAACTCAGGAAACACCAATTTAGAAAAGGTACCATATTCGTGCAAAGAATATGATTGCTTATCAGCTTTTTTCATTAACTTTAAAAAAAGTATCAATGGTTACAGTTCGCTTGTAGGGATTGCCTAGGTTGCCAAATTAGAGTAAAAAGAACTATATTTTGGAACCTACCTTAATTTTTTCCTGCATAGAAATGATGTATTGTTGTAGTCAGAACCTTAGGTAGTCCTTTTTTGTGCTTGTCTAGGGTTGTCGTAGCATGATGTGTATATTTGTCCGATCTTATACGAATCTCTATGTATTTATTTGTCCAATGTAGATTTTTTGTAATTGAGTTCTCTACAAGGGATTTTTTAGACCGCATGTGTTATTTTATTATTATATCGTATGTAGAAGCAGCTTTCTATGTTAAATGGCTATTTTTTTTATGTAACAAATTCTCAAGAATCCTCTTTCAATTGCAAATGGTGATCATGAAAATTGGAGCACGTTTTCTATGCAAAGACGTAAACAGATATAAAAGAACAAGTGGAAAAATAGTCAAGTTGTTTACCTCCCTGTGGTAAAAAATGCTGTTAAGGGCGCAACTGGCGACCTAGGCAGATATACGGGATGTATCGTAAAAATGCCCCAAGCTTTAACTTCTTTACTTATTGGCGAATTTTGAAAATTCTAGAAAAATAAATTAATGGTTTCATATGTTCTACAAGATGTCACCAACTTTAATTTTTTTTGGTCTCAATGACAGTGGTAGTCAACTTTTTTTCTTAATGGAAACATATATTTATTGTTACGTCATATTAAAGCGATTTTTTTTACTCAAGTGTATAACATAACTTAATTTTTATCCAACAATTTCTGGAAAAAAAAATAATAATAATAAAAAATAAAAAAAACTTATAAAATTAACAAATCCGGAATTAATAAAAAAGAAAATCTGATTATCGCTGTCACGGAGGGCAAAGATCAAAAAATTAAAGTTGGCTCATCTTGTATAAATAAAAATAAAAATAAAATAAATAAATCAAACGATTCATTTTATTTTAGAGCTTGGAGCGTTTTTTACGATACAGCCTGTATACCTTCAACCACAGGAATAGGGAAACAGCACTAGTTCAAAAATATGCAAATTATTGCTTGGGTAAAGACCACTTTTCTATTGCCATGATAAAACAGCACGTGGCGAAAGTGGAATAATTCACTTCAAATCACGAATAAACTATAAAACAAAAATGAGTCTGTCGGTTTATGGAAATATAACAAAAGCGGAAGTTGTATGTTCATTGTCCCGTAAACAATTAATAAATGTATAGAAAATAACAAATGAATTCAAATTCCTATCAATAGCAAATAAAGAAAAATATATATCAATAGAATACCATTAATAATAATAATAATTTTTTGTATTGAAAATTTCGTGAAATCTTTACCTATAGCTTGTATGATCAAAAGGTAATATTTTTTGTCTGAGATATATCTCTGAAGTGAAAAATACGTCAAATGCAACTACCCAGGTTTGATTTTTTTTAAGTAAGAATAATTTTGGAGCTTCTTCTCAACATGTTTACGCCATTGCTCAAATATCTACCAAAATAGCAGTACCTAAATTTAGCTGAGTTATGACATGAAGTAAAAACAAAATTTATCTTTTTTCACAATTATCTTCTTGTCTGCAAAATCATCATATTTATCATTTCACAATAAAATACCTAGAAAAAAATTGGCCCGAATTGAAAAACAAAATTCTAGTCATAAGAATTCTTGAATATTTACGAATACGATTTCAAATTAGCTCATTAATCTTCCACTTTCCTAGTTCGAAGAATCATGGAAAATTTTCACTTTTCCAAAATTTCCCCTCAAGACCTTACCAATATTGGTGAATAAAAGAAGCAATCATTCAATCGAATTCTACATATACATTCTCTTTTTGTTAAAACCGGTCAATAGAACAAGATCATTCTCTTCCTGATTTAAGATCATTCACCTAAATTCTACGATAAGTGCCATTTTCCAGGGAAAATTATCCCCACAGTACAAATTTGTGTAAAAGATTCACTCTAATGTTATGGTATGGATTAGAACAATTACGCCCCAAATATATGTACCTGTCTACATTACTGTTATGTAATTATCTTATGTCTACATAGCTACCAGCCAAAATTTTATGTTAACCTTCTGTAGCAAAAAATTCACAAAATTTAATATCTCGGTTGCTTATATTAACCACCTCTGGCTATTATCCTCTTTTCATATATTATATAGATATAAACTTTTTGATAAGGGTTCAAAACGAAATAAGACCAAATATATTATTTTTTGAACACGATATGCCCGAATGCCCGACTTGTTCTCTACCATGAAAGTAATGAGGTTGTTTGATCTTCTTTAACATAAGGCATTTTGAGGCTGCATGTTTCATAGATATGACAGTTTTTTAATAGTAAAGATATCATTATTATGAAACTATGCGAATTGAATTATAAGAGAATCTGAATTAATGCTTATTATGTGTTCTTGTTGAATCAATGAAAGAGGAAACATGAGTCAATAATTAATGTATGAGTATCTAACGATAACATTTTAACTTTAATTGTCATACTGTTAGGCTGATTGTTCAAAAAGTAAGAGTTTCTGTGATTCTAAGTAGGTATAGGAAGGAATATTGCTAGCAGTAGCTAGCAGATTAGCAGTAGCTAGCAGGTGTCTGCTGTGGAGACGGTCAATATCTTCCGAACTAGTAACACTAGCGACTTGAAATTTTAACATTACATCGACCATTTTTCGCTTTGTTTCTAACGGTCACGTTCAAGGCCTGCTAGAACGTAAATAAGTGCACTCTGAAAAATGAGTACTTCTGGCAGGATCGGGAGTAATACGTAAATATGTTGTTTACACATAGTTTGATAATAACAAATTGGCTGAAACACAAGTTATTAAGTCTTAACGTAGAAAAAAACCTTTCAGTTGCAACTCCACTGGCGCTCCTCCCTTAGATAGGATCGAAACACTGATGTTGGGGAAAAAGTTGTCAGCATACCATCCAAAACAGAAATTAAATACTTAGGAGTATTTATGGATCCACATTTGAGATGAGACATTCATATTCAATATATAATTAAGAAACTAAGAACAATTTTATATAAATTTAAAGCCTTTGCGACAACTTAAAAGTATCTATCATTCGTTAGTTGAAAGCCATCTCCGTTACTCCACAACAGTCTGGGGAGGGACATCAAGAACGCATACTTACCCCTTGGAAGTTATACAACGCAGGTTCCTAAAATTAATTTTTGAGAAAAAAGCCCGATACCCCACACTAGCACTACACTCCAAAATGCAAATTCTTGATCTCTCTCAATTGTTCTTTCTACAGTCTTGCCTCAAATACCACATGTCTAAAGACAAAGCTCAACTACCGGCACACAACTATGATACCCGTCAAAAAGACTTGTATATTGTTCCATTGATGTTGAAAACAACCAAACAAAAAACATATACGTACTTGGCACCAACATTTTACAATACAATTCCTGATTCAATAAAATTTACGCAACCAATAAGTCGTTTTAAAAAATTTCTAAGTATATTCGTTTCAAAACACCAGATAACTGATAATTCAATGTAATCTTCAATGTGAAATAAGAAATTATGTCTATATCTCAGTGAAAATCTTGTACTTGTTCCATACGTCTGCACATTTTTATTCTATTAAGTGTTTTAACTGCAACAAATATGTTGAATTTTATAATTATCTTTATTGTAAATATGCTTATCTACTATTTCCTTATTACGTTATATACCTATATGTATATTTTGAAAATTGTTTTCTATATTATATTTTTTTTCTATGCTGAAACAAGTGCTTATTTACACTTATCAGTTTTGCTGCTTTGTTCATATTATCAACCTTTAAGACAAACCCATTTTTTTTTATTATTCTTGTATTTTTTGTGATTTTGTGAATAAAGATTATTATTATTATTATTATTATTATCCTAAATGGATGTCCGAAAAATCTAGTGTTCTATGAATGTTTCATTAAATGTCTGCTACCGCAATTTTTTTGGAAAAAATGAATAACTCCAAAACGGCTGGATCAAAATGAAAAAGAATAAGTTATTTATAATGATTGAGAATAGGTATATCCAAAAATATAAAAATATACAGGGTGTTTTATATAAAATAACAAAGTAGATGCCGACTTCCGGTATAACGGGAGCACCAGAAATCTAAAAATATTTTAGTTGAAGAGAACATAATCGGTTATATACAAAACTTAATTTTCAATTTATTATTTTGACCAAAACCCAATAAACTTCTAATGAACGGTCTCGCTGAGACACCGTGTATATACGACTACCTACCGAGTTTTCGTATGACCACAAAACTCTAGAAAACTACTTATCCGATTTCGATGATTTTTTTTATTCATCTTTTTATATCTTCGCGGGTGACATAGGCTACATTTTATGTGTGTCTGGGCCTCCTAGGATGAGGGTTGTGTAATTCTCAAAGAAGTATCTCAGAGCTCTATGCCTGAATTTTTGTGGATTTTTCGGTATATATTTTTGTGCAGTATGTCACTGGACTGTTTTGTGAGAATCTGTCAGTGCGACTGGAATTTAAAGGTGGAAGTTTCCATACCTGAAAATCCTTAAGGCATATGTAGGAAAAATTCATGCTGTTCTCTCTTGGTGCATATCTGTGGATTGATCTGGGTTGGTGTTCGGACTGGTTTTGCATGCGAGAAGGTCTCGTAGAACGGTTCCATACTCAAGACAACTTTATGTTTTCGTAGCACAATCTACGAAAGTGCGTTTGCCCAGGAAGTGCCGGGTAAAACAGCTAGTTCACTATAATTGGATTGTTCTCTTTGATTTTCCTGATTATATTCTTCACCTATGTAGGTATGTAAGGGGAATCTATAACCGTAATTTTGATTTACTTGAACACTTCAACTCTGATCAAGAACCAATGACAAATTAATTTAATAACTTTGCCCTAGTATCCTGGCCAGGATCAACTTAATTTGAATTATGGCGAAGGCGCTTCAGTCAGTTGACTGTCAAATGGTTATATTCTGTGGCATGAATTTCAAATTAAAGAAAAAAGTCCTTTGAGCTTTCCGGAGATTGTTGTAACTATTTTAATTTTGTGAGAGTAAAAAATAATAAAATAAATTATAGTTTAGAAAAACTAAATAAACACGATTTAAAAACAATCTGAAATAAAAAGTAAAGAAATAACTTTGAAATATAACGGGCTTAATTTGATTCTAGAAAAGAGAGGGGCTTACTATTTTTATAGTTACAATACACATTTTTAACTAATGTACTATTGATAACACTTAATGTCAAGCATCCCAACCTTTTTAAAATCAAATTAAGCCCTTTATATATCAAAAGTTTCTTCTAACTTTTAGTTCGGATTTTTTATTATCTTATTATTTTTTATCCAAAGTTTCTCCCTACCTACAAAAATTTTAACTAAATCGAATTGCTCTAGACCTATGATATGTGATTTCTCATGAAGCTTATTTCACTGAAGTCGGTTAGTATACTTATTTAAGATGTAAAATTACTCATACTTCTTCTAATGAAAGAATCATTGACTTTAATAATGAAGTAGATTTAGACTCTGAGCTATGAAATCTGGAAACAGTAATTTTATAAAGACATAAATGTAAAAAAGATAGATGGCAGTAATCACTGACAAATTAGGTATATCAAGTGATGATGCTTAGATAAAATTTAGAAGCTTGAGACTTATGCACAGAATGTTTGTATCATTTCTTTTTATTCTTGGTTCAATTGTGCTTAGAAGAAATTCATCATCACTCATTGACATTCTTGAAAACATTTTAAATAGTTTTGTATACTGGCTTATTTTGCAGAATTTTCACGCCTAATAAAGTGAGGTCTAATCCATCCTCTTTTTTACCGTCTTTAAAAAAAAGTAAGGGGCATAAAATTCGGTTGTATGTTAGCTTTTTTATGTATGTCTACTCCGATTTTGAACTCGGTGGTTTTTTCCAAAAGGTGTCGCATAGTTTGGAGATGATCTGTTGTTCATCCTTTACAAAATCCTGCTTGTTCACACAATATATGAGAGCCGAAAATTTATACCTAAAGAAATAAGTTGCTCAATAATGCGAATGTTTGTGGGAGTGGATGTGAGCTAATATAGCTTGTGCAATATTAGGAAACTACTGAACAGAAAACATAAACTTATTCACCATCTTAACTGAATTAGCACAGAATTTATGTTTCCATCTGCAGCATCGTTCTTACCTAAACTTTGCTCAGCCCATCTACATTAGTCTTCTTTCAAAGAAGTAAAAATTATTTCAAAATCATCTTCCAGATGAACATCTAGGTCCGATAACTGCTTTGACTAATTTGATCATTCTCCGTACGTTTGATTTTTTTTTTTTTTTGGTGATGCAGCTCCATCAAACATTAATTATTTTCCTACGAATTAATTAATATAGAAACAGTTAAGAATACTAATTCAATATATATATATATATATATATATATATATATATATATATATATATATATATATATATATATCATTGTATTACACATTCATATTTATTTCCAAATCTATAACTTACAAATATGTGAACAATAGAAGCAGTATGTACCGATCGCAATACATTTTAACCAGAAATATACACATTTCTTAATAAGTTTTAAATATACTTAGTAACTCTTAGTGACCCATCTTAAATCCTGTTTTACCCGAGCATAGCTCGGTCTCCAGATATTCGACTGCTTACTGGAAATGACTGTAAAGATGAATCTTTAATATAATGAGCTGCAAATTGCCTTGCCTGATTAAAACTTTCTGAAATCGGTGATATATGCCATTTAACTATATTCAAACATATTTATTATACTAGTCTCTAAATGTCATATTGCCATAGAGAGCTTTTTTCTAAAACCTGAAATTCTCCTGAATTATTCTGTCTCTGTTAGGTAATGGACACAGTACTAAGCCGATGTGTTTTTTTTCTGAGCAAACTGCCTTTGAAGAACCTCGTTGACTTCATAGCATGTATATGCTCTACAAAGAAATGTGAAAGCAAAAACAAACTTAATACGATATCAATTTTGCTCTGTGTTTACTTACATATCCATGAATGGATATTTCTCTTTATAAAGTCATATATTTGGCATATTATGATGTTTTAAATCCGGCTTTAGCAATGATACATTCATGAGAAAGCAGCATTATTCATGTTCACTTTGAAAGCTTTTCTTAGAAATAAAATATCTATTCACTTATTTATTTATACAATAAATATTTTGGTATAAAAGTTTGACCGACTGTATTAGTTGGTGCACTGAAAAACACCAAATAACATTATTCTATTGGTACTGGGAATTTTGAAGTTGTGGAGTTGTAGTTAGATTGAAAATTACCAGAACCAATAGAATTAATATTAGGTACTTTGTGTAGTATGTGTAGCACCTACACTTTTTTTTTCCTCAATAATTTAATCAGAAATCTGATCACTTTTTACCCCTTTTAACAAAAATGTTAATTGTAGGCAAATTAACTAGCTTTTATTTTATTTCTTAGCCTAGAATTTGAGAAGCAAATTTGAAATCCAGTTACATCACCGGATTCTATAATTCTATAATTACAAATGAATAAGATATAGGCATTCATCAAATACGCGCAAAATTGAGTTTTAGGTTATAATTCGAAAGACTATAGCCAAAAGTTGCCAAGTTACCATATAAAAACTTCGTAATCTGCCCACCCTGTACTTTCAACAGTAAAAGATAGATATTAATTTTCAGATGAATATTTCCTTCACTAAAAAATCTAATATGTCCATTCACACGACTTTCCTACCGCTCGCAGGCAAATTCCGGTGAAAAATTTTACACTATTACAATACTCTCCTTACATAGCGACGATAATAGCGGTAGTAAAGTAAAAAATCCTCTGGTCAAATCGTGCTACCACTCTTTTTTTTCCAGCATGTCAAGACAAACAACAATGGTCATGTAACATTTTTTTGCAAAATGAAACCATTAGCCAGAATCGGAAGAAACATGTGGAAAATACAGAATTTTATTCAAGCATAACTTTCTTTTGAGCTTTTTCTCAGAGATGACGCTATATCTGGGTGATAAAGGGCTCTCAGAGGAATACTTTAGGCAAGTTTAACCAAAATGGTTAGAGCCGTATTCGCGCTATTGTCTTGAGCAAATCACGTTTTTTGGCTATAGCTCAACACCTAGTGTATACAGGATACTCATTCAGTGCCACCGGCGAGTGATATTGGTACCAAACAAAATAAAAAAGAATGCAACAAAATACACCAGACAGACGGACAGAGACAGACAGACAGACCAATAGCTGAAAATATGTTTAATAGACTCTAGACTCTAGAAAACTCTGAAACGTCAACATTTGTAAAAATCTCGATACTGAAATTTTCACACGATTACAATACTTTCCTTATACTGTTACTATAGTAGCGTAGGAAATTAAAAATGATAAAATGCATAATACACGGTTCCACTCCTCTCCTAAAGCCTTTTAAAATATAATTTCCATTCAATATATCTACACCTCGGGCTGTATTATCATTCCCTTTCCATTTTTTATCCCATAAATACGATAATATATTATATAAAAGACATGCCAATGCAAATAATTTATTTGCACTTTGATAACATTCTGTCACCCAAATTTGGGCCCGTATAGTACCTTATCCTCGTTTTTTGGGTTTGCCGTATCATTTAATTAGTTTTTATCTAATTCTCGCTTCACACGATGATTACATTCTACATACAGTGTGGGACAGCCAAATGGAATAAATTCAGAAGCTCCCTCAATTCTCAAATTGCAGGTAGGGGCATGTGACAATTCATTTGGAAGAACTTTTCATTTTCTATTCAAAACTGCTATGGTTTTAAATTTTATTGCAGAAATTACCAAGAAGACAGGTAAATTTCTTCAGCCTAAGAAATCATTCACATGTCCGAAAATATCTCCAAACCATATTTTCAAATCGCTGGATAGGGAGACTTGGTGCTGTAGAATGGCCTGCACGATCACCTGACTCAACACCGCTAGACTTCTTCAAATGGAGATATATAAAAGGTATGGTCTAAGAAACCGAACCCGACGATGAAGCTGATTTAAGAAAAAGAATAACACTAGCGCTTATGTCAATTTCCCCGCAATTGTTCTTTATTTTATTACATTATGAATACGAAATGGTATTAGTTGTTCAGTGTTTATTTTAAAGAAGGTATCGGATTTTTTACGATGGAGAAACTTATCTATTTTTTATGTTAATTTATGGAATAAAATTTAAAACTGCCACATTTTTTAATGAAGAATGAGAAGGACTTTTTAATGAAGTATGAAAAGCCCCTTCTTCCAATTCGAAAATTTAGGGGTTGCAGCTTTCACCTGAAAGATATTGACCTTAGGGATGACATTTTCACGTCAGAAGATGTCATTTCAGATTTATATATTAAACTGTTTTGAGATTTTTTAAGAAAATGCATAACAATTAAGCTACTGAATTTATTCCATAAGGCTGTTCCACAGTGTATATTATTGACTTATTCTTCCAATAGCAATATGTTCACAGCATATTGCCAATCCAAGTAAGGGCTGACTAGATAAACTGTTGCAATGCATCACGATACTTATAGGTAGCTGATATGGGTTTGACATTTTCACATTTGTAATGGTGCTACTCATTTTTCTAAATTATTTTAATTATTATTTCAAGAATTCAGAGTTTATTTCAAGAAGATATAAAGTGCCGTATTCATAAACAATTCAATTCAAGTTCAACTCTAGTTTACTTTACTAGTTTGTATGTTATCGTTGACATTATAAGTGATAGTTTAAGTAAATATCACACTAAGCTTGCGCTAAACTTTTCTCCGACAGATTCATTATGGATTGTAACACTTTTTGGTATCCGAATTTTTAATTCTGATGGTATTCCTACGAAAGTATGAACTGCTTTGCCTTACCTCCTCCATCTGATATATAAATCTTGTAAACCATAAGAGCTTAGAACTGGAATGGGTAAGAAATATAATTTTAAGAAGAGTATATTAGATTAAATAGATTTAATATACATTCTCAGTCATAATTATATCCATTGAGTTAAAAATTATGAAAAAATCTGTTGTTGGTTGACCTAATATTAACACGTAAACAAATACATCAACTGTTATATGTCCATGGTAATTTCTCTAGATTGACTGCCCGAGGAATTGTCCCTGATCCCAATTCTCTTTGATGTCATCAAAAGAAACATTATTGTAATAAAAATGCTATGAATCTATATTCTTGAATGTCATTTACATGAAGATACATTATTGTCACAAGGATATGAGTAGGTATCGAAAAAAAATATGAAATTCCGTTCACAGAGAAAAGAAAAGGACGACAATAATTGCAAATTAAAGAGTCATAAGAATGAAACGCACATTTTGATGAGAACTCAATAAAGGAGGAGCTAGATAACAATGTAATAAATATCATTTTTTGAAACTAGCAGCAACTCCATTAGATGTTGCTCTAAAGATATGAACTAACAACACATACGTAATGCAGGAATCATACCAGATTTGAAGTTGGTGCCCAGAGATGATGTTGTACCATTTTTTATGATTCCTGCATTATCTGTTTTTACTTCGTACTTCTTAGAGCAGCATCAATGAACTCACTACTCAAATAGCTAAATATTATTTTTGTAAGAAATAATAGTTTATAATTTATAAAAAACTTCCCAATGGGAATTCGATCCACGGATCCTGTTTCCTGTGTGAAATTTCGCAAAACACTTCTGCACTTAAACATACGGTCACAAAGGAGTCGAGAATATACAACTTTTGATTTTTTTTTAATATGAGGCTCTCTTTTACCCGTCCTCTTTCAAATAAAAAATAAACATCAAAATCGGTGCACGTTTTACAATAGTCACAAACATCTGCTGTTACGAATATACATACACATGGAAGTATGAATAACCTTGGAACAGAGAGAAAAAAACAGATTATCATTATTTACTTTTGGAATGTTGAAAGTTTATTGAAAGATTTTATAAGAGAGTCAGCACGTTTCGGGTGCTTCAGCATAAAACCTCTTTAAGTCTTCGTCAATCAGCTACTCAGCGATCAAGCAGTCTGATGGCTTGAAAAAGTGTGACGCAAGCGCCACTGTCTTCGAAACATTCTGACTGCTCTACGAAGGAAGGTTAATCTTCTGGATTGCTCAAGAGATCAGCTTTCAAAAACTAATAATTTACCAAATAATATTCAACCTCATATCTGTTATTGGATAGCATAATTACAAAAAAAAACATTTGCAGTGATTTTTTCTGATAGTAATAGAGAGAGAGAGATAGTAATAAAGACAAACACATACAGGGTTGGGCAAAATGAACGGAACACGTGAACATTTTACATTTTTTAGAGTTTTTGTATATTTTATGTTTTATTTAGTGCTGTTTGCAGATTTTTCGTTTACGTTATATTTCGCAATATGACGTCATCTGATAATATTTTGAAGAGCTCACCCTATATTTTTACTTTCTCTCGAGTAGATATATTTTCTCTGAATTTACTAATACCAGGTTTAGTGAGTCTGTGCCTTACAAAAAAAAAGGAAATTTGATATAAACATTAAATTTTAATATCCTAACTAATTATCGCAGTGTGCCAAAATCTGTTTATCTATTTTGACATTAACGTCAAATAGTTTTAATTTCTGATATCATTTTATTTTACATTTTATTATTAGTCATGGCTGAACTAATTGAGCGTGAAATTATTATTCTATTGATTATTGTTGGTTTTTGAGATAGAAAATGATCTTTACAAGAAGCTGCCGATTTTTTTAATGCCACATTTTCTGACAAAATTTCTGGAACTTTGAAGTCAACAGTTTCTCTAAATTTACGCAAATTTAATAAAACTGGCACTGTAAAAAATATTCCCGGTTGTGGACAAAATAATGAACTTAATGTAATTGTAAGCGTACATGAAGTACCTAAAACTTCAATATCAAAACTTACATTGATTAACGATCTTATGGAGAGATCTCAAAAGAAATAAATTTAATTCTTTTGAGTTACAATTACAGCCAGCAATAAATGATGATGATCCTGATATGCAAATTCAGTTTTGCGAAGAAACGATGAATGTAGTTAATGTGAATAATTTCCAATTTTCCGATGAAGCAAAATTTTGCCTAAATGGTTTTGTAAATCGTCATAATTGCTGGAATTGATCATATAATAATCCACACTGGATGGAAGAAGGCCTAACACAAAATAAACAAGAGCTGAACGTTTGGTGTGGAATAGTTAGAGGAAGAATAATTGGACCATTTTTTAACTGAGAATAGTTAAATGGTGATAGTTATTTACAACTTTTACGAGATCAGATAGTTCCTGAATTAATTTGATTGTTTCCTAATCGTGCCAATCAGTTACAGCTATCATAAGAAATTTGGTTCCAGCAAGATGGTGCTCCACCTCATTATGCTGCCGGGATTACGGAATACTTGAACACAGTATTTCCACAGATATGGGGGGAAAAAGATGATATATTGAGTTGCCGGCAAGGTCACCTGATTTATCTCGACTAGACTTTTTTCCTTGGGTTCATTTGAAGTTCATAATTTTAAGGATCTACCTCAATCTCCCCAAGAACTAGAAGATGGAGCGGCGATTCAAAATAACTGTTGACAGTTTAGGATTCTGTCATATAGTGTAAATGTGGAATTTTCAATTGTCGTTCATTTTGTATTAGACAATTAAAATTTTCTTAAAAAACAGAAATTCACACCCCTACTAAACCTGGTATAAATAAATTCAGAAAAAAAATATCTCCTAGAAAAAATATAAATATAGAGTGAGCCATTTATAATATTATCCGTTGACGTTATATCTTGAAAATTATGACTTAAACGGAAAATCTGCAAACATCACTAAATAGTGAATATAATATGCAAATACTTTTATTTAAGTGAAATTCTTGTACCTGTTATAAATAAACCATAAATTAGGTGTTCCGCTCATTTTCCCCAACACTGTATGTCGACAAAAAGAACAAGCAGCCGACTGGATTCTCTAAATGCTTATGGAATACTAAAAATCTACAGCATGAGCAAAAGATAAATAAAAAGGAGCCATGCATTTAAGACAAATGAGTTTCAACACCATATTTTGTCTGTTGCTTCTTACAAAATACGAATCTGTGTACAACGACCTAATTCTTTTGATTTTTTGCACTTGACATATGAACCTTACCAGTTTAAAATCCTATATTATCAAGATTTGACGTTGCTTTAATCGTGCTGATGTAATATCATGATCAGGTTTACTTTTTCATGATTCACCGTGTAGGTAGAATCTATATAGAAATGAAATCAATAACTGATATATTTTTTCACTGGCGTTTATTCACACGATAACATGCACGAATATTTGACATAATGAAATTCTCAATTCGGTCGATATCTTGAGAAATGAAATATTTTTGAAGCCCTATATTGGTATGAGATGACATGTCTTCTCAATCCAACGAGTCAATGTCAGTTTTTGTCTTCTAGGACCCTCATCACATACTTTTCCGATTTCACTCGGCTTATAGCCTTTCTTATAGCTTTCTATCTACCAGAGGACGCTCAGTTCCATTTGATAAATTTGTTCATCTACAAGAAATGCGCCTCTTACCAATACCTCGGATCTCGACAATTAATCTTTCGATGTTACCGTAGTGGGATATAATATCTTGTTATACATGAGGATTGAGATGTCCCTCCGTACGGATTATATTCCTCGAGGAAGAAGATAGATTCACCTACTTACAGTAGATACTCCAGAATTAAACGACGTTTTGATGCATGCATACCTACTGGTATTAATACAGAGAAATTTGAGAAGTTATTTGTTTTAAGTAAATGTGGAATCATTGTTGCAACTGACTACTTTGATTGTGCCTTTAATATTGTTTGTTAACAGAAACGTTCCTAATGTACCATCCATAATTAATGTTTTGATGCTAAGACAATTGGCTGGCTTGATTCTGTTTAGTTCTACCATATTGGTAGGTACGATATACAGTCCACGGTATCTCAATAGCCTCTGCCGCTAGAACGTACAACACAAGATTCTCACTCACTCACAAGGGATTTTTCAATTTAATCTAATAAATAATACCTTCTTATTATTCTAATTCAGCAGTACTTCTACATATCAAGTAGGATTATCACCAACTAGTAATTCTAAGCAATTACTTGTCAAATCGACAAAAAATAATTAAAGCTGATAATATTTTCAGTGAATATAATGAAATCAAAACTAGTGAACCTCAAAGTACAATTTTAGGGCCACTGCTTTTTATACTATACGTAAATGATATTCTGGATGGAATGACAAATGATGAAATAGTATCAAATGCTGATGATACGGCAGTAATTACTTCAGGTAAAACATGGAATGAAGCTAAACATAAAATGAATGAATTGTTATCTAAGATTGCTTTATTTTTAAACTCTAATGAACTCTAAATATAGATATGTGTATATTAATTTTGGTAATTATAAAGATAGTTAGATAGATGTACCTACTGAAATTGAAAAAGAAAAAATAATGACATACAAGCAGAGTAGAAAGCTGCAAATACCTAAGTATTATAATTGATTATAATTTAAAATGGAACAAACATATTGAATACTTAATAAATAAGACTAAGTATTCAATAATGATTATAAAATCATAAAAAACAGAAGGTAAAATAAAATTTTGGATATAGGTTAATATTTAATCGAGCCTTACAAATAATCATTTCCTTATCACTATTTAAATATTTGAATCCATTAAAAATACAAGAAAAAAAATATATTGAAAATTTATTTATTTTTATTACTGCTTATTATATTAAGAATATATTATTTATTGTATTAAAAATTATTCTTTGTCTAGATGGAATTTATTGATTATTTTATATTTAGAATTCCCATAGATTAATTGTTTCGTTTATTTTTATTTTTTAGTATGTAAGTTTATTGTCATGTAAGATATACTAGCTCCTGTGCATATATATTAATTTATCTGTGCAGGAATTACTGATGTATTGCAATTTCGTAATGCAAATGTAATATTGTACTGGCTTGACTAAATAAATAAATAAAAAAAAATCAAGAAATTTCTTGATATCCACTTAGTCTCTGCCTGCCGATAAAATTCGCCAGATTAGTGGCGGCATGGGGAGCGTTCAGTTGATATCCGCCTTTGCCTTGTGAGATTCAGATAGGCGAAAATAAGTTTGTAAACTTGTGCTGCTGTGTTGTATAGCAAGCATCATTTTCGCAAATAAGGCGAGTGCTCGACTACCCATTGCCCGCCTGCGACGATCGGCAAGGTCCTCAACAATTCAGCCATATCCAGCCATTCCATAGAAATAGATCAAAGAATTTGCTGCGGAATAATATGAACTCTATTATACCTATAGAAAATTGAATATGCAAAAAACTGATTTCTAGCTCAATCATAATAACGAATTCAAAATATATTGAGGCCATCGATCTTTTCTTTATAACAACACCCTATTCATTTTTGTTTTCTTCTCTTCTCTTCTCAATCACTTTTTCAAAGATGTCAATGATTTATGGTTCGGTGCGTCATTTCACAAATATACGGGACCAATAGTTTATCTCTGATTTCGAACGGGACTAGTTGAGAGGCTTTACTAGGCAGAATACTCGTGGTAGGTTGGCAGTCCCTTCTCCGAGGTGGCCACAGCATAGCGCAGTGAAATATCTTCACGGCCCAGGATCGAACAAGTCCACGGTGAATTTATGTATGATTTATAAAAAAACGATCGATAATTCAACATGTATAGGTGAGAAAAGAAATATTTTATTCAGTATCTAAGAAAAATGTCCAGATAGTCACCAAGCACTATATTATTGAATATAATGAGAAAGGGAGGAGGTACCTATCTGAAGAAGAAAAATATAACGCTGACTCATTTGAAAAAACCATAGATGACGTTATATATCTTAAATAAGAGTATTTGTTGAAAATCGAAGTACCTACATCACTGAAAATAAATAGTGCTTCCACATTATTTTTTAAAAAATCTGTCTATTTATTCTCATCTTTTGCAAGTGACAAAAGTTTAAAATGAACTTGTAGTAGGTACTAGAGATCTAAACACTTATCTGAAATTGAAATGTAGGTATATATTCAATGCCGGAAAGATGCTTTTATTATTCAAAGGAGAGTGCTGTTTCTGGAACGTCCACACAAAGGAACATACAGTGCGTCCCAGAATTAATGTCTATATTCATTTAAAATTCAGCCGCGTGTTTTTTATAAAAAACACTCGAATCTATAGATTTTTCTGTCTTAATGCGTTTTTTTGGAAACTCATGTATACAGTGTAGCTCAAAACATACATACAAAAATTACAATTCTTTTATGAGAAGTAAAATTGTCATACATAAGTCAATATTCAGACATACTACAAATGAAAATACCAGATGAACACACAATGGCATATTTTGTTCGTTCGGCTTATAAATAAATCCTCAGAGTTGTATATTTTTTTCAAAAAAATTAAACTCACCGTCGAAACTAATTTTTGGCCTAACCTGGATGAACAAACATACCGATGAACTTGAACGCAATTATTAGGCTATGAGTTTGGGTATAAGTATATGAAACATACCTACTTAGAATTTAAGGCAAGATTAAAAGATCTGGTGTGTCCACTCACACGACTTTCCAACCAATCGCAGGCAAATTCCAGTGAATAAAAAGTTTACACTATTACAATACTTTCCTTAAATAGCAACGATAATAGCGGTAGGAAAGTAAAAATTCTCTAGTCAAATCGTGCTACCATGCATTTTTTTCAGCATGTCAAGACAAACAACAATGGTCATGTAACATTTTTTCTCAAGATGAAACGTTTAGCCAGAATCTGCAGAAACATGTGGAAAATATGAAATTTTATTCAAACATAACTTTTTTGTGCTTTTTCTTAGAGATGGCGCTATATGTTGGTGGTAGAGGGCTCTCAGAAGAATACTGTAGGCAAGTTTAATCAAAATCCTTAGAGCTGTTTTCGCGCTATAGTCTTGAGCAAATCACGTTTTTTGGCTATAGCTCAACACCCAGTGTATACAGGATTCTCATTCAGTGCCACCGCCGAGTGATGTTGGTACCAAACAAAATAAAAATGAAAGCAACAAAAATACACCGATCCGTTCCCGTGATAATGCTGTCAAATACAGACAGACAGACAGACTGACCAATGGCTAAAAAATGTTTATTAGACTTAAAAAACGTCAACATTTGTAAAAATCTTGATACCGAAAATTTCACACTATTACAATACATTCCTTATACAGCTACTATAGTAGCGTAGAAAAGTAAAAATAGGTGTTTTAATTTGAAATAAGGACATTGATAGTCGTAACTTATCTTTGGGTTAGCCTGTATGAATTCACCATCATTTAAACCGTATTAGGAAATAGAAATTGGCGGGTCCGTGCGTATTTACCAAAGAATACACGACTAAATTTCAAATGAGTTTACACATTACTTTTGGAGCGCACTGTATATCTTCAACATATTGACTATCCAAAATGTATCTTGTGTACAACCACACAATTTGCAAAGCAATTCCGTATTTTCGTAAGCAAATCGATAAAGCAAATGTTGAATAAAACATCTGCAATCACTGGATCAAAAGCATCAGATGTCTGATGTTGGAGACTACAAATGCGTAGAACAGTGATTATGGGAGAGTGAATGACAATGGCCATTGGGCTACAGTTGTTACCAATTTTGACTATCTTCCAAACAAATATTTACGTTGCCATCTAGCATTTTTATATTTTATGATCAATTTGCCCTAAATATCGTTTTTACTTTACTGATTTCTATGAAGTACCTACTTTTAAAAAATAGATTGGGTTTGTTCTGCTATTTTCTTTAATAATTGGAGATATGTTATTCATATGATCTGAATCTGAGTATTGAAATTGAGTAAAATCAGCTCAGTATCAGTAATATTTGGTTATAATATCTTCTGTCACAGTCATCCACCAAAATATTTGACATAAGCAAAAATAATTTTACATACAAACCACTATTTTTTTTTTGAGGCGGGTTGTAGGAAATCTTCGATAAGAAGATCCGATCGGAGTTATTGATCGGAACAGTGTCAGATTTTTACCGACTAAAACCTTTTCACCTCCGTTTCTAATTAACTTCCTTGGGAGTTTGGTGTCCCTCGTTGCATCACCTGCGCATTCTCCTAACCTTCATTTTTATGGTGACATTCTTCTTGCTTTGCGCTTGTCTATCCTGGATTCTTATTCGGATCCTCCCCCTTTATTGACTTATTTGGTGTCTTGGCCTCTTGTACTTTTTGTACTTTTGTCGACTAGTTGCTCGCCATAGTTGACTAGCTTTTTAAGTTCCGCGTTTTGATGGTTGGCTCATTGATAGACCGTGCACACGGAGGGGGTTGGAGCGGGTCGGATATATATACCATTATAAGTAATTCTTCTAAGTAGGTCTCTGAGTGAAGCAAACCATAAAATAAACTCTGTGTGCACTAGCATCAATGATTACCTTAATAAGTGAATCTCTTTATCTCCAGACTGGAGCTCTACTAGGTACAAACCATAAATTGAACTCTGTGTGCTTTACATGCTTCGAGCCACTCTGACACACGCCGGCTGCACGGTCTTTAAGTATGCCCTCTACCTACCTTGTTCCATTGGGAAACGCAAAACGTCAACGGTGGTTCTGAATACCGAGATATAATTTCTCAATTTTGCGGATCACTTTGTGGGGTCGTATCTTATCCCACCTTCACCCAAACAATTTGGTCTAAACTGAAAAAAGTATCTTTTAAATTGATACTAGTGCGTTACACAGGCATACAAATTCCGAAAACTTTATAATGGAAGTAGTTGGTACATGAATTCTTAAATGTTTGATTCCATTTTCAGAAATGTAGTAGAGGAAGAGCAGATGGGAAAAAAGAATACAGTTCGTTGCAACCTTTTGCGCCATTTCAACATATATGAGCGGACTTTTGAAGTTTTAAAATAGGTACAGGGTATTTTTTGAGGACCAAAAGAATAAATTTGGTTAATCTATACTTAGATTCTAATAGTTAGGTACATCATTGGGATTCAAGTAAGAACATTTTTTAGCGTAATAAAAAATAAATAGTTGTACTTTTTGGTTAGTAAGTTGTCACTGATCACTGAACAAAGATATGAGATATTCTGATAAAACTCTCCTGGTGTCCTCTATTATCCACAGTTGACTTTTTTCAGTTACGTAGCTTACACAGGGTGTCCTTGTATAAGCTATGTAGGTAGCTGATTATGTTGCATTTTTAACAGCATCTCGTGACGTCATGCGTTGGAACATAATGGAGCTCTGCCTGTTTTTCAAACAGTAAAAATGGATACATATAAACACAGACTAGATCTATTCATCCTTTCAAATTGAATTTAATCAGAATTTAACTAATTAAGTCACCGAATAATTCTTGCAAACACTGCTCCATCACAATCGGACGGAATGATTGATAACTAGGTAGTATGGATTTCCAGATACATCCTTGAGGGAAACCTCAACAGAGGATTACCAAGACAATACTTCTATTAGGGTTAGATTTCCAAGCAGAAATACAAATTCATCACCTAAATCATAAAAACTAAGGAAGCCATATGGATGGATTGATATATCCCAAATGGGGATTTAAATACAAATCATCCGAGTTGTTGATAACAGAAGATTTATTGATAGATGGAACGGGGCTTCAGTTGTTTTGAATAAATATTAGATTCAGCTTATGAGTAACAATAATGACTTGAAAAGACTAGGGCTGACCACATTATACATATGGCGGAAAATAATATTTATTCAATTGTTTCTAGAGCTTTAGACTTAATCGTAACATATTAATGTTACAGAATGTATTTACAGGCAATAATAACAAAGGCTATGAAAAAAAATAAGGGTTAAGTTATCATGAAGATTATCTACCTAAAATATTCGCATGTTTTTACAATTCATATTTCAAAATTGCTTATTAGAAAGTGGGAAAATATGAATGAAGAAACCGAGCTCTTATTTTCTAATTTAAAATCTCCAATATCTTTGTTATACATATTTTATTTTTCAAGTTTAGCTGGGATTTACCACATGAAAATTAGTTTTTGGAATCTTGGAAAAACGAATGCCTCCCTTAATTTGTTTATATGTCTCTTCAATACCAGTCACTAGCAGAAATAAAATACCCCAAATTCCCAAGCCTATTTTCGCAATCACTGATTTAAAACTGAATAAGTGCCTACCTATACTTATAAAGGGTGTTTCAAACTCGATGGACTATCAGACGTTAATGGAGATATACAAGAGAAACGAATTTCAAATTTTGATTGTATCCATAGTCAACTAAGATCAAAATAAATTGAGCATTGCGGTGTTGCACTTTTCAAGACATCACTCATTACTAACCTGGAAAGAAATACTTGCAACGTAAACTTTATCTAGAAACAGTGCATAAACCTTCAAAATGGAAATTGAGAACATTGATGAAAAAGCCGTAAATCGAAATTCCATTTTAATGGAAACAGGTCAAGCGGGACTTATACTCGTATTGTGGCTCAATTCCAGAATTTTCAATATAGCTCAAATATAATATAAATTTCAATTTGACATTTGTAATTATTGGACTATTCCAGAATACATATTATACATTGCGTCCCGGAAGTCATGTCTTGTCATTTAAAAATCTGTCGCAAGTTTTTCATAAATACACTTTGGCCCGTCGAATTTAATTTCTTGATGCGTTTTCAAAATGATAAATTCATGTGTACAGGTGAGCCCAGAAATAAATAATAAACTTTGGAAACTTGCTTCAAATACTGAGTATTTTTCATGTGACATGTTCTAAAACTAAACTTATCAGTTATCGTAATAAAAATTAAGTTCAAAGTTCAAAAACTAATACCCTTCTACTAAAAAATCACGCTCAAAGATGAATAAAACAAGAATTTTTTTTTCATTTAAAATTGTTATGTACAAACCATTCATTATTTATCCTTTATTAAACCATTTACACGTTATATATTTTAATTTATTAATACATATACCTACCTACATTTGATACACAACACGGTTAAATTAAAATTTTCTTGAATTAAATTTAACTTTTGAGATGTAAATTTGTATATTAAACTAAATTCAAGAGCAATGCATTATTAGGTAGTCAGAACATAAAATATTTTTTACAAAAAATAGGACCGAATTTATTAGTTGGTGCACTTAAAAGTTTAAAACAAGGTTAATTATATTGGTGTTAATAATTAATCGGTGCATTTGTGAGTAAATAGAAGACTTTTAGCACCAACTTCAGAAGTACTAGCACCATAAATTAACCTTGTTTTGAATTTTTTTGAACAAGTCGGTCCGATGTTTTTTATGAAATAGTCATTTAATATTTTTATACTTTGTGCCTGGTAGAGTAGTTGGAATAAAGGAGGTATTTCGTTTTATTTATCAAATTAATTATTTTCATATAAGTATATACAGGGTAGTTCTCCGGGAAAGACATCGATCGATTGTGGGCAAACTGTAACTACAAGTAATCTGAAAATATGCTGATATACATGTCACTAGGGGGACATAATATGTCTAAAATCTTTTCATATTTGTCGCATTTCCGGTTATACTAGATGCCAACTTTGTTATTTTAAATAGAATACCCTGAATAATACCACAATTTTAGATTTCTTGTATAATTTTAAAAATATTTTATGAATAATGTCCTATACCTAAGTCTAACCGTTTTTGACATATTTCCGATTTTAGGTCAAAAATTAAGTTTGCAGTCCAAAACATAATTATCAATCTTTCCTATAAGAACGCCTTTAATATTTACTTTGAGTTGATTTTCTGGTAGAAGAAGATCTAGTTTATCAGCATTTTTATGATATTTTGATAAAAATTTGTACAGAGTGATCAAAAAAGAAGCTTAAGAACTAGATCCAAAAAACGTCAAAAGTCATTTGTTTTCAAATGGAACTCCCTATTTTTTATTATTTTATTGTATTAAGTAGCAAAAATAAGGAGAACTTTATTTAAGGTTGTCTATACCAAAAATTAATAGTTTTAAAAATAATTGTCAATTTTCCATTTTTCTATGTAAAAATGCTACACATCTTTGAAGTTGTATTAGAAGTTGGCCATGATTGCATTAGAAAATAATAAAAAATGTCAATGAAATTCAAATAAGCGTCAAAAAATCAACATAATACTTTTTATTTGCAAGTAATTATCATGCTAGAGAAAAACTCAATTATTCGTGGGAAATCAGTCCCTTTACTCTTTCACATGCTGAACTACCGAAAATAAGTATGGATGATATCGTGTTTCCATAAAATCCTTAGAACTAGATATTCCTAATTCGCATGCTACTTGCCTTGTAGAAATTGTTGGATATGCGGCAAAATATGCCAAAATTGCGATTTCTATATTTTTATTGTTAAAAATTAGTTTATTTTTACGTACCTACTTTATAGTTCCAAAGTTCTTGAAGTCTTTTTTTAGCAGATTTTGGTGTTGGTTTGTGTTTCTATGGATAAAGTGGTGAGAATGTATTACATGTTCTTGAAATAAGTATAAGTGTAGCATTTTTACATAGAAAAATGGAAAATCGCCAACTATTTTAAAAACCACTAATTTGGGTATAGACCACCGTACGTTCCCCTTATTTTCGCTACTCAATACAATAAAATAATAAAAAAACGGGGGCTTCCAATCAACCAAAACTAAATATTAAAGGCTTCCTCATAGGAAAAATTATTAATTATGTTTTGGACGGTAAACTAAATTTTTGACATAAAATTTGAAATATGTCAAAAACGGTTAGACTTAGGAATAGGACATTATATAAACAATGTTTTCAGAATTGTACAAAAAATATGAAAATGTGGTAATATACAGGGTATTCCATTGAAAATAACAAAGTTGGCATCTACTTTCGGTATAACCGGAAATGCGACTAACAAGAAAATATTTTAGACGTATGTCCCCCCAGTGACTTTAGTATGTCATCAAATTTTCAGACTGTAGTTATCGTTTGCTTACAATCGATCGATGTCTTTCCCGGAGAACGTCCCTTTATAATCTGTGTACCCTTTCTACCGTAATATATAATGGTGTATTATTTTCATAATAACATATTGTTGGAAATCACTGATAATGACGTCGTATAATACTTGTTTAATTTAGATTCATATTCATTAAAATTTTCATTTCAAATGGCGCAATAGTGTAGCCATACATTTTACATAATAAACTGCGTCCTTAAAATGTTATGCATCCTTCAATATCATTCCAATTTCAATTTGAGATGAATTTATTAAATTGAGTCGAAAAGCTATTTGTAAAGCGATATGCTGTCATCGAAACCGATAGAACAAGAATTATGTGCGTGCTCGAATGAAATATTGAAACATTTATGATTGGATAAGCTCCAATATTTTCCTCTATACATCCGACAGAAATTGAAGTTGTCAGGTTACTCGCTTCTGGGTTCCTATTATCTGTCTTATCTCAATTTCATTGCGTTAAGAGAAAATCAGCTTATCGAAAAATATTAACAATCTGATATAGTAACATGAAACTCATATATAGTCCCAATTTCCGTGATACAATCCTACGGCTGGACCATAGATCCAGAGGATGCCAACTCTGATAATATCCAATGTTGCCCAAATTATAAAGTCACGTCCCGTTACGCCATATCGTTAGATTTATTCGCTGGTTGATAAGAAAGCTGATAATTCAATTTATAAATATTCCAAAAAAAATTGGACCGACGTTATTAGTTGGTGCACTGAAAAATACAAAAAAATATTAATTCTATTGGTGCTGTTGCAGTTACGTTGATAACTTTTGGCACCAACTTCACAAGTACCAGCACCAATAGAGTTAATGTTATTTTGTATTTTTCAGTGCCCAAACTAATAACGTCGGTCCAATTTTTTGTAAAAAAAAATTATTTCACACTTTTGAGTGTAACATTATTCACGAAAATCGTTGAATGTTCACTAATACCAATGAATATTGTACTTATCCTATTATCCACGTATATTCATTACTTGTAGTTGTTATTATTGAGATCTCAAAACATCGCTGCGGAAATACGCATAAGTATTTTAGATGTTACCATTTTAACACCGCTGTAACGCGAATACCGTAACTCTAAGGAAAAAATGTTCATTATAAATGTTGCTACAAATAATTAGGCCTTTCATGTAGTATCCACAGATCTCCATATAGATACAAAATACACATATTTGAAAATTTAACATGCCTCCAGCTCGAAAACCGTAACTTTTTTGAAAAAATATTCAAATTAAATATTCTCCGGATATTGTCCTATTCTTAATAATACCACCTCAGAATTTCAATTTTCGAGAAAAATTGCCCCCTCCATCCCCTTCGGGTCCAGTTTTTGGAGGGAAGGAGATTTCGGATTTGGGGACCATTTCGGGACCATTTCTCAAGCCTCCTCTTTCAAATGAATCAAGAAACGCGCGAACGAACCAAAAAAAAAGCAGACAGTCGAATTGTATACCTCCTCCGTTCGGGGTTCGTCGGTCAAAAAGAGAAATCAGAAAATTAAAACGTTTATATATATTTGGGAATCTATCGTTTTCATGTAAATATTATCTGTTAATATATATATATATATATATATATGGTTATACCATTTATACATATAAAACATAGCTGGGTACAAGTTACAATAAAATAGTTATAGAATTTCCTAAAACGTTTATAATACAGTCCAATAAATGTTTATATATATTTTGAATTGCTACTACAGATCACAATTCATTCTTAAACTGGTTTAACGTAAGCAAAAATCAAAAAAACGCTCTACGAATTTCAAGAGACTGGATGCCTAATGACAGTTCCACAGCATAGGTAAAAGACAGCAGGGAAACTCTCGTTGGCACCTTTGATCTTTTGAAAGCACAAAATTTGACCTCGACTGCTCCATTCCGGTGTAAAGTCGAGGGTCGGCTTCGATAAAATTTCATGTCATAGGAAATGTTTACGATAGGAGCGTATTCAGAGATAAAGCGTGTGCCTTAGGGACATTTCAAATGGAGGTTTATATTATAAAATGAAATATTTTAAATCTTATTTCATGATAGAAGCTATAGTACAATTCATAACTGAGAATTTATAAAAGTGATAGTTAATATTATTTGTGATAATTTAAGGAAAAGAAGACATATAAAATTTAAACTCCTCTATTCATACATAATATTCATACAAAAATAAAAACAATTCAATCATGACGCCATATAATTAATTTTCTTGCAATACTTTTTTGGTCTTTGAATAGTTTATTTATATCTTTCAATGTATAATAAACTCTTAATCTAATGTATAACTTGAGAATAAAGTTTTTGAGGAAATTAGGACAGGGATGCTTGAAATGAAGTTTTTTTACAATTTGAAATAAATTCAAAGTTTTGGCTTGGGAACCAATCTTTAAAAATTATTTTGAAAAGCATATTCAATTTTCGTGATTAAATTCACAAACGTATCATTGGGGTTATTTAGATTTCAAATTATACTTCTTTCTTTATTCCCGTATGCCTGAAAGAAAATAAACAAAGAGGAGTCATCTAACTCTTGCCTTTCTTTCGAGAATTTAGTACACACATCACAGGTGTGAATTTTGAGGGCTTTTCGCACAAATACCAGCAAATATATCTCATAAAGTTTTTTTTTGTAACGCATCGTCTCTTTGATAGTCGGTGTCAATGGTTCTGTATCCACTTTTGGGGGGTATCTAAAGTTGAACTCTCCATGGGAACGTCATGCAGTTTCAATAGCATTGGCTCTAGATCTGCTTCACAATTGTCTGTGCCTGAGTGAAATAATTTTAGGCATAATAGTTTTTTAAATGATCTTTGAATTATTTGGATTGGGGTGGGTTTCCTACAATTTCCATTTTGTTGCCTAATGGTCCCAAAGAAATTTTCTAGGCAATCTTGATTCAATCTTCTTGTAAATATATATTTGTATTCTTCATTTTCAAGGTCCTTCCATAAATTTTGTATACTATTATTTTTTACTTGTATGGATTTAAAACATTTAATTTTATTAGTAACATCATGATTCACATTATTTTTAACTTTAACATCACGAAAAAAGTTCAGGCGTTCATCCAATAGCTCTGCCTGATAAGGGAGAATTTTGAAAGCTCGATTATAATTTTATGGAGCTTTAGTAGATGACGAGTGCTCATATAATAATTAAAAAAAAGATTTTATAAAACTACTCTTCAAACATTATGCCTACATATATCGAAAGCAGCTATTTATCATTAATTCTCATTGTATTATTCGGCAAGGGCAATAATTGATAATTAAATAAAGCTTTTAAAAGATTAATGGTTTATCTGGCCTATAAATATTAGCGAATAAAATTTCAATCTTATTTTACATACATACCTGTTAAGATCAGTTGAAATCTAAAAAAAGATTTCCTGCAACCATAACTTTTGTTCGGACAACCTTTTTTAGCACAAACAAAACCCATATTCAAAAACACCGGAGAAATCACGATAAATTAAAACACACAACTAAACTCAAACACATAATATACAACTCAAAGCAACGGACGCCAGCACGCTAATGGGAGAATTATCCCTACACCGCCTGCACTGTGCATTTTAAAGGATTTACACCAAAATGGTGGCATGCGCGGAGGATCGGCGCTAACCGTTCCCGCCACTCAAGTTTCTCTGCTTTATTTTTTCTTATGCTGTGACAGTTCTATGAATGTATATTCAATGTGAAAGTCTACACGGGCAATACCCATTTTGAAGGCGCACTATGTCAGAAACTTTTTTTGTACAGACTCAATCAATCTAGCATCATATGAGTAACTGGCTGACCACACATCTGGGAGAGTATTCGAGGCTTGGAAGAACTAATGAAATGTATAGCAATTTAAATGTTTCCACTGAGAAATGAAGACTTTATCTCTAATCTAAGCCCAGCTTTTCCATTCCTTTATATCTTAGATTCCTGTAGTGACTTTTAAAAGACTGTTTAGTGTCAAGAAGTACACATTAATCTCTTATTTCATTAATTTTGCCAAATAGTTTTGCTTCGAGGCTGCAATCAAAAACTACTGTGTTTTTTTCTTGTAAAAGTTATCGACATTTAACATTGGCATATGTTTAGTTGCTCAATTATTGAATCTGTCCAGATCGAGATCGGCCTGAAGCAGTAGATAATCATGAAAGCGACTCATATTCTCGAACAGTTTTACATCATCAGCAAAATTTAGAATGTCTGAATTTAATATAGCGTCATGAATATCATTCACAAATATATTGAAGTAAATACGGCCTCAATGGGACCCCGGATGTGACAGATCAGTATAAATACTGTTAACTTGCTGCCGTTTTTCAAAATCTTCGAGAATTTTGTTAATAAGTTAGGAGATTAGTCGACGTTGATCGACCTTGACAGAATCCACGTTGTTCGGTTCATATGATGTGAATTTAAACCGAAATTAATTTATCAATTATTTTTGATCGATTAGATTGCTTATAGATACTCCTATAGTTTGGCACAATTTTTTGGGCCAGATTTGGGAATGGGAAGAATACAGGATCTATTCCAGTATGTAGAAAAAGAGCAATGTTCCATTTAAAAAAAATGTTCATGACGTCATCGCACTCTGTATATTTATATATATATATATATATATATATATATATATATATATATATATATATATATATTTATATAATTTATAATTTGAAAAAACAGTAAATTAAAATAAAAAATCCACTTGTTTCTGGAATTTCTAATATTATTGTTTATTTAGCTAATAATGAACTTATGAGGTACTTTATGGACGCACTGTATAAAAAACAGTTGGATATGCATCCACCACCATAAAAATCAGATTTGAGGCTTATTCTAAAACACTAGAGAAAAACTTAAACGAAAGGAGCCGATTAAAATTTCATTTTCTATTTGGAATTGTCTTGTGTTGATTGATTTGCATTAGAATTGGAATATCTCCATATTTTCTAACTAATTATTTTGAAATTGCGTTGGAACTGTTCATTCAACTAGTCTCTGCAACACAAATGCGTTTGTAGAGCTAGTAGGTAACTCAATCATTCACTAAATACATACCACATCTACCTACATACAGTAGATATACTTGCAATATTATTTGAGTGGCAGACTCAGATTAGGTAAGAGATTAGTTACCATTATCAAACGTTTCAGTAGAGATCAAGCACTTAAAATCAAGATATTAGTTTCTGTTTAGGTTGGTAACATGATGTTATTATTCCTAATACGAACCTAGGATATTAGTTACCAGCTTTGATTGATGGTAATATTACCTACTGTTTATTTTATGAAGGATTAATCTTTCATTGTTAAGAAATCGAATATTATTATTACCTATCAGTAATATAAAATTTGATTATAGATATTATTTTGCCAAAATACGTAATTGTTTTATCTGACTCTTGTGTTATTTATACTTGCTTTGGAATTGAATATTTTTCCACCAATTAAGGTAACAAATTCATCATTTCTGGATTAATTAAGATTCATAAAATGTAGGTTATTCATGGATGATATTATTAAAAAATGCAAGCCCAGAACCAAGAAATTAGAAATATAGAACATACTCGACTAGAAAGAATAATAACCGAAGGAGCTTTTGATTGAGAATAATTAAGAACAAAACCAAACTCACGATGGTTGGAGAAAATATAGAAAAGCTGAAGATAGTGATAGATGGAGACCATCTAGAACAAATAGATCATTTCCAATACCTACGAGTAACTTTAGACGAAAAAAGGAAAGAAATAGATCTCAACGGCAGAATACAAAAAGCCAATAAACTCTACTTCGCATTGAACAACGATATATAGACTAGTACTTTCTTTTGGTTACGAAACATGGGTATTGACAGAGCAGCAGAAAAAATGTAGGTGGCGGAAATGCGGTACCTAAGAAGAGATAGAGGAGTCACCAAAAGAGAGAGAATTAAAAATACAGATATAAAACAATATCTAGAAATAAAACCAACTCTAGAATACGTTGAAGAGAGACAGCTATCTTGGTGGGGACACCTGCAGAGGATGGGCGAAAACAGACCAGTTAAGCGAGTATGGAGAGCTAGAATATAGAAGAATCGCAAAAGAGGCTGACCAAGGAGCACCTGGGACAAAATAATCACACAACTGCTGGAGAAGAGAGGGACGAACTGGAGAGAGATCCCACTGGACTAGTATACGACAGGAAGGAATGGAGAAAATTTGTGCAGATATAAATGATTGTAAGCCTTACACCATTATTGGTAGAAAGTGTATATGGATTCGATATATATATATATAAATATGCAGTTAAAATAAGTATTAGTTCAAAGACAGAAAATATGAGCACAAAATCTGGGCTATATGTGGCCCTGTTTTAAGATAATTATAAGTTTTATATTGAAACATATCGTAAAGTAATAGTATCAGTAGGGTCATATCCATTGAACAATGAAATTGTGAGATTTAATTTTTTTAAGCTATAGAAGAAGTTTGCAAGAAAGAAAATAAATTACTCATTCTTCTATATTTGAATGAATACGAATATTTTAAATCAATCAAAAATATTATTGGATCAATTAATCATAACATTCACCACAGTCAGTATGAGCCTCTAAGAACAAAACAATTCAACATTTTGGATCCACACTTATTCGCGGCTAAGCCGGATAAAAAATATGGATAGTCAATCGGGAAGCGAAAGTTAAAAGAACCTCATTCATCTTTTCAAAATTTCCAAATATGGATAACAAAATCGTAACATATATTTATGTTGTCTGTAAATAAATCCATTTTATTTATTCATTGGCGCTATATTATTGATTCTCTACCAACAGATTTTTGTATGTCTATAATTCATTAAAATCTTTGCAAAATTCTCGATCGTACATACCAAGTCCAAAAATTTTATAATTTTAAATGTTTGCTGTTTTCTTGTAAATCTTTTCATTTAAAAAAATGTCCAGTGCAGATATTGCTGGAAATGTTTCCCCATTTAGAGTAATTCTCTAGAGGATAGGCATGTTGGATATTAAGAAAATACAATTCATTCTTGAATACTTACTCCTCATTCAAATGAAAATCAAAATCGATGCCCGACAAATGCACGAACAAACATAATAATAATAGCCGATACAATCGGATACATATCTCTCTCTATTAGTCTTGCAATAGAAAAGTACAAACATACAAAGGTATTTGATAGCTTGATTTTTTCTATCTTCTACCTTCTTAACATATCTTATATAAATTTGATTATCTTAGATAAGCTGTTGCCATAGTATTGGAGTATTATTTCTATGGCTGTTGCTAACTACACCAAGTTTGATAAAAATCCGTTTAGCCGCCTTGAAGTTACAGATGTGAAATAAAAAAAAAACATCTGAACTTTCCCTAGCACTTTATTCCCAGACAAATTAGAAAGTATTTAACAATAAATAATTTAAAAAAAAATTGGGCCAACTTCATAACATGTAGAAATATAGGGATCATAAGGATTTTGAAGTTGGTTCCAGGAGATTATGTATCAGGGGTATAAAACGCCCTGTGCTTCATCCAATGAAGCCGGTTCTAGTTTTATTGACCGACGAACCCCGAACGGAGGAGGTACAATTCGACAGTCTGCTTTTTTTTGTTCGTGCGCGCCTTTTATATAGTAAACGAGCTCCGATTTTGATGATTTTGGATTCATTTGAAAGAGGAGGCTTGAGAAATGGTCCCATATTCATAAAAACGAAAATCCGAAATCTCTTTCCTTCAGAAAACCACCCCCGAAGGGGTGGTGGGGGCGAATTTTCTCGAAAATGGAACATCTGAGTTGGTATAATTAAAGATAGGACAATATCCGGAATCGTTTAAATTGAACATTTTTTCAAAAGTGTTACGGTTTTCGAGATAGACGCATGTTAAATATGTATTTTTGCTATGTGGAGAGGGCAATTTATTTCGAAAATTGAAAATTTTTCGATACTACATGAAAGATATAATTATTGGTAGCAACATTTATAATGAACATTTTTTCCTTAGAGTTACGGTTTTCGAGTTAAATCGGTGTTAAAATGGTAACATATAAAATATTCAAGCGTATTTCCGCAGCGATGCGTTGAGATGTCAATAATAACAACTACAAGCAAAGAATATACATGGGTAATAGGATAAGTTCTATCTTCATTGGTATTAGTGAACGTTCAACGATTTTGGTGACTAATGTTAGGTACACTCAAGAGAGTGAAATAAATATTTTTTACAAAAAGTTGGACCGACGTTATTAGTTGATGCACTGAAAAGTATAAAATAATATTAATTCTATTGGTGATGGTACTTGTAAAGTTGGTGCCAAAAGTTATCAATCTAACTGCAACTGCACGTGGACGTTTATTCACTAGGTATCAAAGTGCCGAACAAGATCTGTTTATGTATACGACTGTAATTTTTTCACAGTGAGTATTCTACGGGATACAGTGCAACAAGAGAAGAACATAAATTCAGTCTAAGTTAACGGTCCTTTTAAAGATTTCATAATAATGTTGTCAAATTCTGCTCCCTCAAATTAAACTGAATACATTCTGACAATGATCATTCCGACGAGTAGATATGTCAAAACAATTAACAAAGAATGTTCACATGCAAAAATATCGTTCTTGCTACAATAGTTCCAGAACTGATATAAAAATAGCATTCCGATACTTATTTTAAAAATTTTAATGAGTAGGTATATTCTGGCAATGATCCATAAAGAAATTGTTCAAAATGCAGGACAACTCATTTGTATAACATTCAAAGTTAATTACATATTTATGTGATTGTAACAGAAACAGAATAATAATGCTTAAGTTGTTATGTTATATAAAAATTGTATTTGTGGCTCTTGAAACTCCGCTAGAAATTCTATATTTTGTATTATCACTTGGTGTCTTTGTAGTTCGCTGAAATTTATAATGATACTATATCTAATTTTCACAGTTGTGGAGATAGAATCCCTAAGAGACAAGCAATTTAAATATTCTCACACTGTGTATATTTTTTGTTCATATTGTATGGAAACGCTTCCAAATCTTCTAAAACATAAGTATGTAGAGCAAAAACTCGAACACGTGAACTTTTTATTTGAAAAATATTGCAAACGTTTCGCTATCATGCCTTTGAGGGTGTCAAAATCTTTTAAAAATGCCACGGATAATAATATGTTGATTTGAGCAAACATACTTTTCCAAACGTCTACCGCTTATTGACACACTTACAAGGTTTTATAAGAGAGAGGAAATTAACAAATGCCTTCTGAATAACTTTTTTGATCCCCTCTAAAGCAAATAATTTCCTGCTTCCTTAAAAAAAAACTTACGGAGATCATTTGAAGAGGCAAAATATAAAATTATGATTGATATGATGATTGCATCTTAAAATATCTAGAGGAAATTAAATATTTTGGGGATTTATTACTTATATATAAGATGATCGCGTGGCTCTTAACTGAATAGTGGCCGATTTTGATCATCGAAGCTCAGTAGAGCTGAGCTTGGTGAAGATTTGGACGAGTGACCAGTGATCAGCCAGGTTTGAGTTCAAATGCCTGATTGTGGCTTTGTACACTTCTCCTTTAGTCTGGAAGGCAATATTGTCGGCCGGAATCCACGTTAAAATGTTGGTCCTCTTAGTTTTTAGTAACACTTTCAAGGAATGTACCATATTCGAAGAAGATATTTCTTTTATAAAAACTACAGTGCGCTCTTAGAATTCAAATATTACAAGAACTATGAGAAGAAACGAGTCTTACTTATCACGATAACTCAAATGTTTACAGTAATACAATTGTACCATCAAAATTTTGTACTTAAATCCATTTTTATGTCATAAGAAACTATTCAACTTATAGGAAACATAAGGTCATAATAGGAGACAGTGAGAGCGAGTTTGAAACTGTAAAGACAGGCGTACCCCAAGGAAAAATTTTTGGACCACTTTTTTTTATTTATTGTATGAATGATTTGTTATTCAACATGTAAAATGACTCTATCATCTCATATGTTGAAGATACTTCCATTTTAGTATCAGACTAAACTTGGAAAATGTAGAAAATAAGATGAAAGCTTTACTTTCAATAGTTAATGAATGGCTGTTAATTAAATTAACTGTAAATATAGATAAAACTGTTTTTTTGACTTTTGGCTTACACTGATATATAATAAAACCAAACGCCTAGCTTATATATTCCACAAATTGGCAAAAGTCATGCAAACAGAAACACTAAGAATTTTCTACTATGCTTTCTTCCATATTAACTATGTAGTAAAAGCTTGGGGTGGAGCTTATCAGAACCATCTAGTATTATTACAAAATATACAAAGCAGCCTACTTAAAATAATAAAGAAAAATATATCGGTAACTCTCTGAATATTAGACAACATTTCGCTTTCGAATCACTATGTACAAAATACAGAGATAAATTTATACTCAACAACATAAGCAAAACCAGAAGACCTAAAAAAGCTGACCATTGTTGAAGAACCAGTTAGAGTGCCGAATTAAAACAGTGTCTTTTGTGGAAAACTGTCCTAGAGACCAGGCCATAATTCTTTCAACTAGTTCATCCTAAAAACGTATTATATGCATAAAAAATATCGAACAGCCGATTATGCATCTACCTTTCACGACCAAAAAGGTCGTCGACGAATTCCTCGCTACAAAAAAACTAGTTAACATCAATGGATCTCAGGTAGAAGTTAGGAGACTAATATCCCCAGCTCAAAGATTAGTTATATTAAATATCTGCCCCACCATCCCAAACTCGATCGTAGAAGAACAACAGAAAAACATGGGCCTGAAAGCCCTGTCCAATATGACTTATCTTAGAATTGGCATGCCAGAATCCAAAAATAGTCACGTACTAAGCTTGCGGAAATAAATAGGTATATATCACCCCGTTAGAAAATGCTAGCATCCCGGACTCTATCACCATCTCCCATAAAAACACCTCCTACCCTCTTCTAGTATATATAGATGGCCTTAATTGCTCAAGCTGCAAAGCATTCGAGAATCCGATTGCACCGGTATCAAGGGAAATGAGGAAGTAGACGCTCTAGCTGAAGCTGCCTCTGACGAGAATACACCTCTTCGACATAAGTTCCCATCTTCGGATCACAAAACAGAAGCTTAGAACTTCATAACCAACATCTGGTAATCTACATGGTCCCAAACAATATCCAAATTAAAAGAAGTTAAAGAGTCTGCCAATGAGAAGTTATCCCTACCCACAAAGAGGAGACATCATGTCATCATCAATCGGCTCCGCCTAGGACATACACTATCAACTGCTTCCTTAAAAAAAAACTTACGGAGATCATTTGAAGAGGCAAAATATAAAATTATGATTGATATGATGATTGCATCTTAAAATATCTAGAGGAAATTAAATATTTTGGGGATTTATTACTTATATATAAGATGATCGCGTGGCTCTTAACTGAATAGTGGCCGATTTTGATCATCGAAGCTCAGTAGAGCTGAGCTTGGTGAAGATTTGGACGAGTGACCAGTGATCAGCCAGGTTTGAGTTCAAATGCCTGATTGTGGCTTTGTACACTTCTCCTTTAGTCTGGAAGGCAATATTGTCGGCCGGAATCCACGTTAAAATGTTGGTCCTCTTAGTTTTTAGTAACACTTTCAAGGAATGTACCATATTCGAAGAAGATATTTCTTTTATAAAAACTACAGTGCGCTCTTAGAATTCAAATATTACAAGAACTATGAGAAGAAACGAGTCTTACTTATCACGATAACTCAAATGTTTACAGTAATACAATTGTACCATCAAAATTTTGTACTTAAATCCATTTTTATGTCATAAGAAACTATTCAACTTATAGGAAACATAAGGTCATAATAGGAGACAGTGAGAGCGAGTTTGAAACTGTAAAGACAGGCGTACCCCAAGGAAAAATTTTTGGACCACTTTTTTTTATTTATTGTATGAATGATTTGTTATTCAACATGTAAAATGACTCTATCATCTCATATGTTGAAGATACTTCCATTTTAGTATCAGACTAAACTTGGAAAATGTAGAAAATAAGATGAAAGCTTTACTTTCAATAGTTAATGAATGGCTGTTAATTAAATTAACTGTAAATATAGATAAAACTGTTTTTTTGACTTTTGGCTTACACTGATATATAATAAAACCAAACGCCTAGCTTATATATTCCACAAATTGGCAAAAGTCATGCAAACAGAAACACTAAGAATTTTCTACTATGCTTTCTTCCATATTAACTATGTAGTAAAAGCTTGGGGTGGAGCTTATCAGAACCATCTAGTATTATTACAAAATATACAAAGCAGCCTACTTAAAATAATAAAGAAAAATATATCGGTAACTCTCTGAATATTAGACAACATTTCGCTTTCGAATCACTATGTACAAAATACAGAGATAAATTTATACTCAACAACATAAGCAAAACCAGAAGACCTAAAAAAGCTGACCATTGTTGAAGAACCAGTTAGAGTGCCGAATTAAAACAGTGTCTTTTGTGGAAAACTGTCCTAGAGACCAGGCCATAATTCTTTCAACTAGTTCATCCTAAAAACGTATTATATGCATAAAAAATATCGAACAGCCGATTATGCATCTACCTTTCACGACCAAAAAGGTCGTCGACGAATTCCTCGCTACAAAAAAACTAGTTAACATCAATGGATCTCAGGTAGAAGTTAGGAGACTAATATCCCCAGCTCAAAGATTAGTTATATTAAATATCTGCCCCACCATCCCAAACTCGATCGTAGAAGAACAACAGAAAAACATGGGCCTGAAAGCCCTGTCCAATATGACTTATCTTAGAATTGGCATGCCAGAATCCAAAAATAGTCACGTACTAAGCTTGCGGAAATAAATAGGTATATATCACCCCGTTAGAAAATGCTAGCATCCCGGACTCTATCACCATCTCCCATAAAAACACCTCCTACCCTCTTCTAGTATATATAGATGGCCTTAATTGCTCAAGCTGCAAAGCATTCGAGAATCCGATTGCACCGGTATCAAGGGAAATGAGGAAGTAGACGCTCTAGCTGAAGCTGCCTCTGACGAGAATACACCTCTTCGACATAAGTTCCCATCTTCGGATCACAAAACAGAAGCTTAGAACTTCATAACCAACATCTGGTAATCTACATGGTCCCAAACAATATCCAAATTAAAAGAAGTTAAAGAGTCTGCCAATGAGAAGTTATCCCTACCCACAAAGAGGAGACATCATGTCATCATCAATCGGCTCCGCCTAGGACATACACTATCAACTCACCAATACATCTTACAAAAGGATCTCACTCCATTCTGTAACAACTGTGCTCCCCAACTCACATTTAAACATCATCTGGTGGATTGCTCTCTATACAATGATGAAAGATGATCCAAAAACATTGATACAAACATCAAAACAATCCTCAACGGTGACGTACAGAAAGTGCTTAGGTTCCTAAAGAACACTAACTTATATAGTAAAATGTAACCACATATTTCTTGTGTTTTGTCTGTTTCTGCTCATAACTCATTGTAGTTGATGCGTGGTTATTCATGTTGAAATAAAAAAAGATTGATACATTTCCTAAAGCCTATAAGAAAATTACTGACAAAAGCAATTACATTAACTCAATAAAACATTTCAACACCCTACCAAAAGAATTAAAAACAATAAACATAGAAAAGAACTAGGCAATGTAAAGAAATTATATTTTTTTAGCTTGTAAGTTAGAAAGTAAGTTTTTTTATATTTATGTAATTGGAAACGGTTCACTCACACAGGCAACCTCATTTGTCTCTGAAAATTTTCAGGTTATTTTCTGATATAAAATAACTTTACTGGCAAAATAAATAGATAAATAATAGTCTGCTGGCGTGAAAACTGTAAATGTGAACTTATTGAAAAATTGAAATTGTATGCCAGTGAAAAAGTAATTTTCATAACAGTTTCAGTTTTAGCAGAATTCAAAGGGCCAATGGAAATTCATAACAAAAACAAACAATTGTAACTTCAAGATGTTTCTACTAAGATAAGTTTGCTGTAATCAACTAATTTCAATATCAGGAATTTGTAGCTAGTTTAAGTGAAAGCAAATATCAACATCAACATCTCTTGATTGAATTACAAATAACTAATATTCTTTTATCATATCGTCAAAATTCCGATCGCATGTTGCTCTGACCAAAGTGCAACGAAAAGTCTATGGATATTATGATGCTTCAATGAATAAAACTTCAGCTTTGAGGAAATTCAGTGTTGAAATTGGGAAATTCACGTGCTGTCCTTTTATTAATTATCCTCTTGATGAATATTCTCACAAAGCTGCTGCTGTAAAATTATTTCACAAGGACTTTATCACCACGTTTTATTATATCCTTGAAGGGTGACTGGCACATGCTTACCACAAAATTAATTCCAGCAAAATCATCCACTAGAAGTAGAAACGCTCACAAAATATATTTAGGTATATAATTAATCAAAATTAAGTCTACTCTAACAACTTGCCTGAAAAACCGCTCTAATTTCACATGCATTGAATCGTCTTTTGTTTGGAATTATTGGTTACAAATTTCTTAAGCATCTCGCGCAAGTTTCATCTGATCCAAAGGAGCAAAAATAGAAAAAATATGAAAATTTCAGCAGAGATAAAATTGATAGCAATATTTTGAATTCTAAAGGAAGAACAAGCTTGCAAATGAAATTTATATTAGATGTTTTACAAGAACCTATAAGCTAGTGATGTGCTCAATCGTACCTACAGCATGCTTACGTCAGATTCAATCGAATTTGATTGAGAAGTGCACGACGGGATTTTTCGGATAGGATGGATTGCAAACATGTGAAATGAAATTCTGACAACATTCTTATGGTCTGTGGTTCACCATTTTTTATTTTTTTTATTTGAAGTGATGTCTAGTTATATGCAGACGTAGGTAGATCTGATTTTTTTCGTCTCGCATAACTTGCTAAAAAAAATTTTTATCACGAGAACATTATTTTATCTCGGTAGGGCATTCAGTTGAAAATTATCTTTCAATCTATCTCCTTAATGTGTTGAAAAGCTTATTTAACCCAACTTTTAATACACGATTCTCTAGAGTTTAAGGACAAGTTTGGTCAACTTTTCTTTGACAGGAACAGATTTACCTTTTTTTTGTTTTCTAAGTACAAATGATTTAGTTTATATTTAGAATTAAACTTATTTGTTTTTCGCCAGCTCAAATATATTTTGTAATTCAGGAAGTATGAATCATGTTCTAACCATAAAGTATTCAGAAACTATGTGTAGCAAATAGGAGTAGGTATGATCAAGATCCAATGCAAGCGTAAATGTGTCACTCGATTCATGACCGACTGATAGTAAAAAAAATATTAACTGTTATGAGTAACAATGATTAAAATAAATCAAACAATTATAAACTAAGCTTTCGGGTTTGTTCTTTGAGTCTCCTACTAGTGAATACCCCTAAATCGAGTGCTTCGTTCATCGATTTCAGAAACATGTTGTTGATTTGATTTGTGTGTCTTAAATTTTTTCTTGGTAAATGATATAGACAACCATTTTGATAAATTGAGTCATAAGTCACTGAATGCATATTAGTTCATAAGTCTATTGATATTGTCTTGTATCTCAAGACAATCCTCTGGGCTCCTAATTTTCTAATATATCTTGAGATAGTTAACACAGCATTACTTTATGTTATTTATAAAATAATAAATGGGCCCAGATAGTTGCCTTGAGGAACGCCGGACCCTGGTACAACAGGATTTGAAAGATATCAATTTTATGTGACAGCATTTTCTCTGTTATGAAGATATGACCAAATCCATCCAAAAAAGGACATCCGAATATCAGCAATGTTTTGTGATCTATTCTATCAAAACCTTTGCAGCAGTAACCAGGATATGGGGTGAAATAATCCCATGGGTTAAGTAGTTATATTATTATTATGTGATCACTTGAAAAAATGCTTGAAATATAATTATTAAGAATAATTTTTTTTTTTTCATTACCAACACTAATTAATAAAGTCGGTCCATTTTTATGTAAAAATTATTTATATAATTAATTTCAATAATTTATGAGAAATCTTTATTTGCTTATATCTTTTGCAATTATTTATGTGCAGCTTTGAAACTTTCACACACATTTTCATCTGCTATTACATATATTACATACAGTTTTGAACTTGTCAGCTAGACCGCTTGAACTATTTATAGAAAATAAATTGAAATTGTGTATTATTCAGATATTAAATTAAGAGAGGCTAGTGTCTTACAATTCTATGACGTGAACTTGGATTTCTAAGCAATTGTCCAATGAGGTAAATGTGATAGAAAATTTCTATTTGATGCTACATGAGATATAATTACTTGTTTATTATTTTGATTTAGTTCTCACAGTCATGATATCAATAGACTACTCAGAATATATGTATTGATCGCTAGCAGTTGTATAAGGTACCACCACTGATAATGCTACCTTATAACTTATTTCCATTCCGTGTGGAGATGTTGAGGCCAAAAATGGTGAAAAACACCAAAAATAATTACAGTGAAAGTTTATTTAATTAAATACCGTTTTGCAAATTTGGAATACAAATTTCAATTATTTATGATGAATTAAAATTTTACATTTATGTTACAGTTCAGTATAATAAATAGGTACCAGGATTTTAAAGGAGAAAGTATGAGTTGATAGCATTTATGAGCAAATAAATATATTTTCATAAATAAAGCAGTTAACCTCCGAAAAATATTTTATTTTAATCATTTTATCTTTATTACATATATTTTGTCCTATTATCATTGCACTAGTTTTTATTATAAAAATACATTAAAGCTTGAAAGATGAGACAACTATACCGTTGAGGCTGGTCTGCTGTTTGAAATGGTAAAGTTGATAAATTAATGAACACGCATTTCATATATCAAACTTGACAATAGTATGTTCTATGCTTTACATGATTCGGAAAAAAGGTTCATTTTTGGCCAAGATAACATTTTGAAAGAATGGATCTGAATTTAAATAATTTTCAAGTTTGTTTTTAGGTAGAGTTCATTTAATTTCTCCTACAACCTATAAATCAAACTATACAAGAGCCTTTCAAATATTAAAATTGTACTCCAATGGCTAAAAAGTAGTTTATTCATGATTCTTCTATATTATGATGTTTTTTAGATTTTTTTGTAATTTTGGTTCTTAAGATTTTGATTTTGAAGTAATCAAAAATAATATTGCAATAGTATTTGCAACTTACGCAATTATTAAACTCCCCCTTATTTATGCTGTGAACCCAACATGATCGATAAGGCCTTGTCGGTATATTTTAATGATAAATTCTATGTAACGGGCAGATTTCGATATATATTTGAGAGTGACAGTTTGACGCGCCAATTAACAAAGGCGTCAATTGGTGCAGAACGACCGGTTCCATATACTTTATAATATGTCGTTTTGTTTTCGTTTACTAGATGCATGGTGGCTGGGTTCTAGGCTCTAAGTAAGGCACCGATCAGTGCGTTTACCGACAAAGGCAGTCCCAGACTACTCGCGAATATTCGCGAATGTAGGTATTCGCGAGCAGTGTGGGACGGTACATTCGATCCCTTGCAGATACTTGGCTCATGCTCGCCCATCTTCGGTCGGCTATCGGTAAACTGTCTCGAGTCAAAGGATAAAACATGCGCGCGCGGTTCGTGAATGCAGGCTCACACACTACTCGCTTGAGGTTGCGCGTGTCGACCAGTCGACCTGTTCATTCTTCGGTCGGTTGTCAAGTGGAATGCAGTGGAATGGAATTGAATAGTGATGAAATATTCCAATTTCTGGAATTGTATAAGGTGCAAGAAGTTCTGTAGAATCCCTGGCATCCTTTGCACAAAAATAGAAATGCAGCAAGAGATACCTGGAATGAAATTCCGAAGTCGCTGACATGCCACAAAATTTTTCGAATCTTCCCGATTATTCCGCTATCAGGTCGCTTAACATTTGGATACCGAAATACCTAGCAAAAAAAACATTATTAATCCGTAACTACATATACATATATGGATGTACGTACTTTCTTCTTCGATTTAGAGTTAACATCCACCAATGCCATTTTCGTGTTTGTTTCTTTTGCCCTAATAAATAGGCAAAAGACATTACGATATATGCGGCACTTGCTACAATCTTTTCTTCATCACTGTCTATGAATGCACTGGACAACTGCAGAATTGCAACTGGTGGATGTTTGACCGCCGGTACATGAACACAGGCGAAACGAGTTAAGGCGAGTAATGTGGGAGCCATTATTCGTATTCGTAAATATTCGCGAGTACCTACATTCCTCTTGTCACATTTCCGGTAAGGAGATCTAATAAAACAGAGAGCTTTATTTGAAGCATTCTTTATCTCGCACTGAAATTATTAACTATTAAAATTATCGCAACTCTGGAAATATAATTATTCATATCTTCATACCAAAGAACATTTCAAACATTTATTTCCAGTTAAATGATATAACTTCATCTTTTTATCTAGAAAACAATATGTGAATTTACTCCAAACTAGCGTACACATTTCAACAATACAAACATATGAAAAACCACAACTCCAAAGCATTATGAGTCAGGTATACCTATATCATACTGAAAACTGAAAACATTTCCTACAAAGTTAACTGGACCGTAATTTGATGCTATGGGACAATAGTGAATTATTTCGAAAATTAACTAATATGTGTAGACATAAACATAGTTTATAACTCAGATAGTCAGTCAGCCACTGCGGCATTATTTCCGTAATTTTGCTACAAAGATCTCATAAAGTTGTTGCGTTGTTTCATGATCTGTATTATTGTAGTTAGTATGATTTTGTAGCGTTCCAAATATTTAAATGTATATAGGGTAATTCATATAATTGTAATAGTAACGATAAATGTTGGCCTGTGACCAATTTTCTCTGCAACTTTTTGAAATAAAGATTTAGGAGAAATTTAAAAATTCTTCAAAATCTCAGTCGTGAGAATGCAACATCATTGTAGGTTTACAGTGCCTCTCAGACGTAATGCCTAAATTCATTTAATATACAGGGTGTTTCAGAATAAAGTACCGTATATTGGGGATTGTAAAGATCTTGACGATAAATTATTCGGTAAACCTTGCCGTTAACGTTCTACAGGGTGATGTAGTGAAAATGCTAAATACATATTTTAATTCTTGATGTTGAATGTATTTGTAGGATTAAGTTTGAAATATCTCGAAAACGGAAGGCTCTAGAGACATGAACTAAGAATACCTTTTCAATGAAAAACCGTATGTGGATTAATTATGAGTATACATTTTTATAATAATGCAGGGTGTGCGAAAAGCATAGATCAAAATGATTTGGTAACCCGGCTGTAATACGCCAATGGATACCTAATCCAAATATTTGTCGAAATGACATGTGCTGATTTGTACTGATAAACAATTAATACATGCCGATTTAATATCTCTAATCTAAGTGAAAATATTAAAAAAATATATATTTATCACTTTCACTTCATCACCCTGTACAATGGCGTTGGAACAAATGAGGTAAGAATTATAATATATACAACAAGGAGCAATAAGGTGTAAAATATCGATCAGGTGATTGAGGAGATTACTCGAATGTTTACGTTTCTCAATTTCTAATGACTCAAGTAAATTCAATTTTAATCTTTTCTTTAAGCTTACAGATCCTTTTATTGGAATCGATCACTCTCCGTTTGTATTTTTTATTTTTCCTTTGCTTGGTTCAGGAATTTTCTTCCACTCATCTCTGTTCCCATACTTTTTCTATCTTCTTCAACTTAACCACCTCAGTTTCGTTCTTCCTCTATTCCTTTTTGCTCCCGTTTGCCATTCTGTCATTTCCTATGTAGCACGGTTTGGTCCAGCTCTCCATACATGTCCTAGCTATCTTGTTCTTTCAGCATTTATGGTTGTCTATCTCTTTGTTGGTTCTTATAATAATTATGCGGTCATATCTCTTATGGGGCCTAATATTGATCTTACTATTCTTCTTTCTGCTACCTGTAGTGGCGCTAGTTGGTCTTTGTGTGATAGCGTCATAGTTTCTGCTGCGTGGATACTTCATTATTGGCCTTATTAGCGTTGTATAGATATTGTAACGTAGATAGACTGTCATATACTTACAGTTATTATTTGTTCCACTGCCTTGTTTACTATAGTTGTTGGTTGTGTAGTTCATTAATTACTTCTAGAATTAGTAGATCTATTCTCGATCCTTCCAGAAGCTATATGTGAGGTACAGTTTGTCACACTATTGTCAGTTTGACAAGCCTCTAGATTCAAATATATAAAGCCGTGTTGATCACGTGTCACAGTGAGTCTTATAAAGTCAGTTGATGACAGTTGATCTGTGAAATCAGATGTTAATAGTAGTTCAGTCGGTAATGACAGTGACAGTTTAGATTGTCATGGTGACAAGTGGTGACAGTTGTACTACAACAGAAGGTCGTGTACAGAGTGTTCGAAACAAACCATTGGAATCCGTCTGCTAACTTTTGAGTATTACGCAAGTGAACTTACTCCACAACGTTTAACACAGGGTTAAACGCTACAATATCCATTCTAATTTCAGTTTTATTTGTTATTGTGCATTCTAGGTATTTGAAACTTGTCATTTGTTGATATTCATTGCTCCCTATTTTTCAATTTTTCTCATTTGTCTCTGTTCTATTATCATTATTTTGGTATTTTCTTTGTTAATAATAATACCAGCTTTTTTCTTTCTTTTTCCAATACTTCAATGATTTTCTCTAAAAGTATTCTTTGTTTTGTTTTGTTTATAATAACATGCGTGTTACCTCTTGTTTTTAGTGTTCCATCTTTATCTATGTTCCTTAATATGTATTCTAAAAGTGTTTCTGATAAAACATCTCCTTGCCTATTCCTTTGTTGAATGCATATTTTTATTATTCTTCTTCGTTTCAGAAGAATATTGAGATATTTCAGGACTTTCTTTTTAATAGAGTCAAAGGCTTGTTTAAAGTATATTAACAAGATTTCGACTTTGATGTTGTATTCGTAGGTTTTATCGATTATGTTTCGTTATATGTATTGCATCTGTTGTCGATTTACCTTAAATAAATCCATATTGGTGTTGTCCTACACTGTTATGTCGTCTTAGTCTTTATTGTATTTAAGATGACAATAATTTGTATACTGTACATTATTCAATAATCAAAATGGTATGATCGCCCATTGGATCCATTCTTTCGGCATTTTTACCTTTAGCCACACATTCTTTAATAGTTTGTGTCGAGATTTGTGTATTTCTTTTAATAATGTCTCACCTCCATATTTCATTAGCTCTACTTTGATATTGTCCGATACAAGGCTTTTTCCATTTTTAATTTTTAACATCAATTGTCTAACTTATGTTCATAATCTTGGAATTCTTCATATTTTGGCTCTTCGGTATAACACTTTAAAATTATCATTAAATGTGTGATTGTTATCATTAAGATGTAGTGCATAGTTGGAATTAGTTTTGAGGTAGGAATATGAATGAGCTCTTGTGCTCATTAATACAGGTTTGAAAATTTCTGACATTTTGACCTACGTTAATCTTCGAGCAAGTGACTTCATAAATAACTCATTTACAATTATCTGGAGTTTTTCATTTATTTCTCTTGATAAATATACCTAATGTAACCTATCGAAACCTAATGTAATTAGTTTAATTTATCAAGAACAATAAATCAAAAACTGATTGTAGGCACTTATCCTCTTAGAATTTAGTTAGGTCATACATTTGAGAAAGGTACAGTGTGCCGAGACAGCTATCATGTTTAAACAATACAATATTGGAAAAGGATGAATTTCCATCAAGTAACAATTATAACTAGATTTCTATATCTGATGAAATTCGCAATTGGAGAAGAAGAGCTAGGAACTTCGTTACTGACGGGGGTCCCTGAACGACCCAACTTTTTTTTTTGTGCGAAAGAATTAATGGATAATTAATTACTTCAGGTTTTCTCATTAGGTAACACCTATGGAGTTCTTAAGATTTTATCGAAGATCTATGGACTGCTGCGGTAATCAAAAGAATTCGAAATATATTCATGGAAGTAAGAAGTTTTGGTAAATATTATTGTTTTCATTTTGTTATTGATTAGTTAGTAATTTAGCTAATATAAAACAAAATTGATATAATTATTTTATTGTAAAATTACATTTTAAGATTTATAATACCTACACCAAGTTCGATATAAAAATCTGTTTATTAGGTATTGTTTAACAATATAAACAGTGAAACACCGTTTCCTCACCATAAAGTTTTAATTTTATTTCATGTATACCGGTAAAATTAATACTTTTTTCGCAATCGACATCAAAAAGAGACCATACCCCTCGCAAACGGGCTTATTCACGGATAATCACGAAATACGTACTTTCTTAATTGTTTTTCAGAGTACCTCGACGAAGTTTCACATTTCTTTTTATATATAAGGTATATATACATTGAACCCAGCAGGTTATCTACCCTTTTAACGTCCAATTCGTTGACGCCCATAGCTATTTGGGGTAACTGTAGAAAAGTAAAAATAACTACTATAGATACTTCACTTTAACAGAATGTACCGCGAAAACGTCTTCAATGATAGAACGTGCAAGCGTCGTTCCAGAAGTAGGCATCTTTCAGAGTGCACTTAGTTACGTTGCTGGTCCTTCTAGCAGGTCTTAAACGTGACCGATAAGAAAGAGAGCGAAACATGCCGGAAGAAGAGTACGTCCTACCGGGAGGACAGTGGCTTGAAAAACTTTCGTACTGCGAGAGGAAATAAAGCGCTGTGTCCAACCGTCCTTCCGGAAGGGGCTTCCAACTGAACAAATGCTTCATCTTTCTATCATTAATTATTATTTTCATAAGATTTTTCTAAGGCTTTCTCCCAAAGACCTTTGATCTTCACAGAGTAAACATGAAGAGAAAGTTATTTTCATATTCGGCTATCCTCAAGAAAACAATTCAAATTTCTGCTTCAGCAAGAATAACTATATGTATTGATATTTTAGCTCAAATATTGAAGAATCCGATAATCTAGTATATCCATATTACATTTCACTTAGTTCGAGTCTTTATAACTTAGCTAAATAATCTATAATAGTCTAGATCAAATTTCAATTAGAAATTACTCGAGGCGCTTTCTTACATATCAACAAATTATCTTCTGCAGCAAATTCCACGACGTCGTCTACACATATTTGTTATAATGTTCTCTCACTCTTGCCCCCGGACTCGTCTGAATCGAGAACAAATCCCCTCACCAAATCGGGAACGTGAAAGACGCTAAGGAAGCCACTCTTCAAGTCTAGTGCGATATTGAGTGTTCCCACCACATATATTTAATATGGTTCCAACATCGCTATAGTCTGGAGGCGTCTTTTCTTATCGTTTGATTCAATCGAGCAACTGATCTGAATCTGAAAGAAAATAAATATTTAATGCAAAATATAGAACCGACTTTATAAATTGGTGCATGGAAGAAATCAAAATAATTTCAATTCCATTGGTGCTGGTAATTTTGTAAAGGTGTCTTTTTTTAAATAACAGGTAGGGGTGAGTGGGACAGACAACTCAGTAAAATACTTGTAACTTTTGTAGATACCGCTTTATGGATCTTGGCAAACCTTGTACTGTTTGCTGTTTCTCAATAATATATTTAATTTTTTTTTCACACCAGTTGTTTTAATGAGCGCAAGATTCGTTTTATTTAAAGTGAAATAGTCTTAAGAATATCGCGATGAATCTATTTACAATAATAACACACAAAATATGGGTGAACGGGTAGCTTAGTGGTAGAAGAGTCGAATTTAAGTATTTACTATATAAGATTTTGAAAAAAATATATTTAGTTAATAATAACAAATTGCACTAGTATATTACCTATACCCATATTTTCTCTTATTTCACTTAGAAAATAGATATTGGAATGCGGTTTGGACAATTTTTCTTTAAATTTATTACCCTTTTATATGATAGGTTGAAAAAATATAGTATGGTATTTGAAAAATCCGTAGGAAAGATGATAATATAAAATCGTTCACATAACGCCATCTGGCGATCTGTAAACCGACTAACAAAAAACGAAAATAACATATATTATTTAGCAATGGATTCCGTTTCAAACATTATAAAGTTTTAATGGAAATTAAACACGAAGTCTTCTCCACAATATATAAATAAAATAGAAAATAAAAAATACACTTAAGAGGAATTCTGGAAGACTACATGTCTACTCTCCGGTGGTCGAAGTAAGAAAGGAGAGTAGACATGTAGTCTTCCAGAATTCCTTTATATTTTATTTATTTTTTATTTCAATTTATTATTCTATGGGTGTTTTTTTTAAGAATTTTATTTTATTTCATTGGTAACTCAAGATGTTGAGAATACATTTTCTTTTTCCACAACCGTGTTAGATTGATAATGGGTCTATATAGACCCGAAACATGTCTTATCATCCCTGTTAATTTTATTTAAATATATTGTGGAGAAGACTTCCATTAAAACATCACTGCACTCTGAGAATTTGGACTTTTTCATCAAATTATAAAGTTTGTCAAAATCCATTAAGAGGTAGAAAAGTTACAACGATTGTACTGAGTTGAAGTTCCCACTCACCCCTACCTGTTATTTTGTATGATAGGGGAAACGTTACTGTAGCAAGCTTACATGAAATAGACTGTGACTTACAAATATTTAAAATTTATGGTACTATCCTTGGCCATTTTTTAGAAAAATCAGTTTTCTGTGTTACTTTGAAAATTAAGCACCTTGTGGCAGAGAAGGAGAGATACTTGAAAATAATTTTCAACACTTTCTCTTATGCGAATTTGTTATACAATTTCTTTTCCCTATGTTGAAGCATATATAGTTCCGAACATACAGCAGGGTACCTCCATTAATATGACTCCTGTTACATCCCAAAAACCCTACATGGACCGACCTGACTTTAACTTGACGGGTCCTTAAAAGGTGCTATTGCAATAAAGGGTATTGCATTTCAAAAAGTTGAGTTTTTGCCATTAGTATTTTCTCTGATTTGAAGAAATCTATTAGGTGACGGATCATCGACTCTTAGTCCTTGACCATTCAAGGTAACTAAACCTACTTTCTTTCACTTAAGAATTTGTGGGTCTATGCGCGGACTTTTTATAACACAAAAAATAACACAAGTCAAAATTATAAAGCCAAATATAACAGACGAAACTTAGTCGTACGGTTTCATTTCAAATTGACTCCTTTCTTTTCGTCTTTTCTATTCTGCATAATAATTATGTGTAAAACTTTTCCGTATTTCTTGGAAATCTCTGGTAGCAAGATATATAGGATGGTAGAGAAATATATTTATCTCGTTTTTGACATTCTTATTGAAGTTGGTATAAGTGAAAGAGTATCTCGTTTGAATAAGTAATGTTGGAAAATATAGTTAAAAATGTCCACTAGATTATTTTCATTTTGAAAGAAGGAATCGATATTCTCGATATTAAATAATGTTAGTTTTGTTCTTCATTGGAGTGTTTATAATTACATAACTATTTCTCAAGGTTATGGATATTTATATAATATGACTTATCTACAATACCAATTTAACCATAACAGCGATTCTAGATTTTCTTTTTGAAGGCGGAAGTTGAAAGGTTATAAATAAATTTGTGAAAAAATCGATTGTAGTCTAGTTTTTCTTCTTCTACATTTCTTTCCTGATAAATACGCTGGCAGTTTTTTTTCCTGGTAACCTGCTGTTTCAAATAACTCTTGTTTGCAACGGAAAACTAGAACGTGGGCTTGTTGCAAAAAAAAACTTGATAATGGCTGTTAGTGATGCGAGTTAACTCCTCGATAAACATTAGAAATAGTCTCTAATTACCTAAACGGTATCGCAAGACGTGTCTACAATTAGTAGCAGATGTTACAATTCTTCTTATGGGAACGCCAACAGAAAATTAAAGGAAGTATTTTAGTCAGTGAAAATATATACGCTAATAATAATAGAAGAATCTTCAGTTACAAAAGTGCCCATATTTACCGCAGTGACTTCATTTAATGAATAGTCTTAAGTTACTGAATTGCATTCGGTAACTAACATGCCTTAAGTCAACATAATATCTTCAGTCGTTATCGAAGGATCTTCAGTTCCTGAACTGTACAAAGAAGTAGCAACATGCGATCCAAGAGTTAAACCTTTGATGGGAGTTTTTTGTGACTATTCGAAAATAGCAAGAAAAAAAGGTTGGCGGTGTCCTCATCATATTATTCATTCTATTCTCTTATATCAAACAAATCCGTTGAATTGCTTTGTAAATAGGTAATGTGGGTTCTGCTAAATTTGAATTCAAATTGTTTCTAAATGATGAAACATTCAAATAGGTAGGTAAATCTAATCAAATATTTATACAACAGAATGTTGGTTGGTATGTTACAATTGAAATAATATCTAAAAACTTTATTTTTCATAATCAGAATGAAGATTGCTAAATATCATATAGGTTCTTTTAAATAAGTGTTATTACTTTTTGAGTAAACTCGTTCATTTTCTAAGCCGATCATAGTGCGATAAATATCATATAATTTGTCCATCGCAGTAACCATAAAATAACATTTAAAGTCTTTTGAAAATTGAAAATGTTAAAACTACTTCTTGTCGTATCTCTGTCATATAATAACATCTGAGAAGCTGACCTTTACTAAACTATACGCCTCTGCCACAATTGTACTTTTATTATGAATTTTTAGTTCTCTAAAACTATCTTTATATGTTATATATATTTAACAGTATAAATATTTAGCATTTTTAATGAATCCCCATTTATAAATGAATTAAGTTGAACGTTGGCATTTTATGTAAACAGTTTTTTTTCTGACATATCCTCTGTCAGCAATTATCTCTTTCTTTATATATTTTCTCTCGCATCGTTTTCACATAATGCCGTTTAATAAAAAAAATCCATGCTTTTTAAATCATCTTACGAATTTTCTAATAAATATATCCTTTTGTTAAGGTCCTCGTCTATATACAAATATTTATAATAATATAATAAGTTATTGAGGGTATCAGTTACAGCTTTCACGAAAAAAGTGATGGCATACAGTCATTTTTACCCATGATCTATAAATTGAGTGGTTGGCCCATCCCCCACCTGACCTAATGCACAGCTACGCCAAACCGGCCCCCGTATCATGTCAAATTTAGCAACTAGTTGCAAACGTATTATTGTCTCACTGTTTCCATAGTCTAGTATACACTGTCTATAAAATATTGGATATAAAAGCGAGAATAGCAATTTCATTGACAACATATTAAAAGTAATTTATTATCCACAAATGCGGGTATTTGATAATTTTTACAGCAGTATCAGTTTAGGCTCAAGACTGTCACAGCGACAACAGCGATAGTCGTGGTCGCGTTGCAGTTGCTATTTATGTGATAATCCCGCGGGGCTCCAAGGATGCCCCCACTAATGCCGATTGCTTTTTACGGCTCTCTGGATATCTCATCAATATGCGCTGAATTACAAACGATGGCGTTGACTATGTTTGCATCTCTGTAAAAAAATTATATTGAGTAGGATATTAGGATACATTTTGTGTTGCATATGGTTTGCTTTTTTATGGCTTTATCAAGGGATTGTTGATATGAACTGAAGATCTGAAAATAACAAGAGCCATCTGCATTACCTAAATATAAAATTTATTAGAACAAATATAAAATATAGATATATAGAAAAAAATAAATAGTTTTTGTCAAACTATTACACAAAACCGTAAGGTATGTCAATAATGTCAAGTATTTTAAATACAACTTTGTACTCAACATTTTCTTTAAGCTTTTTGCTGGCTCGAGTATGTTGTTCAGCTCGTAAGTCATGCTTGATATCTTCTGCTGCAAAGTGCTCCGAACAAACACAATAGTTTTTTGGATTCCACTCAGCAAGTCTTCTGCATTTTCGGATCCAGAGTTAGCAACCTTGTTTATCCTTGGGAGAATGGTGAGAATAAATGTTTTCACTAGATTTTCTATTTATATCTTAAATGTCAAAGACATTGGTGTGGAGTGTTGAGTCAAGGCGATTAAAATATTTTGTTATCGCATTGTTATGGCCTACCACAATCCAAAATATTTTTACCGTTTTTCTGTGCGCTTCTAAGGTTAAATGTAGATATGTTGCACAAAGTTGTGAAGGAAATCTTCATATTTTTTGGTTAATTACTTGCTTAAATTTTCCTCTGTGAACAATCAATGAGAAACTTTTTTACAAGCAGCAATATTGAAGAGATCTAACTTTTCTTCAATTTGATAACCTTCCTAACTCTAACGTTTATGAAATCGTCGGGGCTCTCAAGAGAATGTTCCATTTAAAATATCGGAGTTTTTGCAACTCCTCACATAAGCGGCAACGACACAGTGCTGAAAAAAAAATTTCGACTTAGCAGCATCCGTTAGTTAACTCACAAAATGAATTACCTATCTCGTTTTCTATATACGGCTAGCCTAACATCGACCGTGAATCTCCCTGTAGAATAACTTATGGACCTAACTCAGCAAATTAAAACCGTAAATGCCTTAAGACATACATAAATTAAAGTTTTCAAAATCAATGAATATATAAGTCCATAAATCTCAGTTTCATTTAAGTCTAGTTTCAAAATGTATACGAAACTTTGAATTCGAAACAGATCCATGCATCAATGCCAAAACAGATGTTTTCCAGTCATTTCTATATCTAACAACCGTAGAATTAGTTTCGTAATTTAACCATCTATCAATAAAGTTCTTATACAGCTGACATGACTGAAAGTTTTCAACTTTTAGTTAGACCGTTGGTGGATATTGCAGACTCGTACCGAATTCTTATTTCTCTCTTACCAAAATGTTGCTAAAACAAATAGTCGCAGACATTTACAAATTATAATGAGGGTACATTGCATACATCTCAAGAACAAACTTTAAACTGTTTGTTTGGCCTGTCACAGACATCATTTGTTAGACCAGTAAAAGAACTTGAGATGGAAGAAAAAAACATTTCGTTGTTATCGAGTTACAGTTAATTGTACTAGACGATGATGGTTGCAGTTTTCTCTTTGTTAATAATAATAATGATTTGTTATGACTTGTTTAATAAATAGAGTAATATTTATAACTATACAGTGTGTCCAGTATAATGATGAGATGACACTACTATTTGGACGGTCTCATGTCCAGTTTCAAAAATTTTCTTTGGCAATCCATTTCAGTATAAAACCATCAACAGGCCGGCAAAACTTTTTCATATCTTTTTTATAAAATGAATTTAAATTTAAATTATAATTTTTTACATTTATTTTACCTAGATCTTTATAATTTCTACCATTTTATTCCTATATATTTTATTTTACCAAAATTTATATATTTAAAATCATTTTATAAAAAATAATCTCAGCTGGTCTGATGATGGTAAATATTTTAGTATTTTTTTGTTGATTTAATAAACCCTACTAACCAAAGCAATTGAAGAAATAAATGGAGAAACTTATATATAATATGTATGGACGTTCTATGCTTTGAAGAATCCACCTTCTTATTTCATGTTCTTTAACTGTAACGCATATTTTATTATGTTGTAATTTTCTGTAGACCGAATTTTATTTATTGCCGAAGCAATCAACCTAATCATCATTACATAAAACTTTTTCAGGCTAATATGGTTGCCATTTCCAAAGCTACTGATGCGATCAAAGTCGTTAACCAACTCAATCGAGATAATTCACAGCGCTTGATTTTTCCGAAAAAAATTCATCGTTATTCGTTGATGAGATTTTACATTAACCTTGTTACATAAAATTTAGAGCGGAAATGTGTAAAAGTAATATAGATAGATAGGTTATTTTTAACGTTATTGTTTTTCATCTGACAAGTGCAATAATGATTAATGACATCAAACTAATTTGAACCCAGCCGACCCTGGATATATTATAATCAAATGCACCTCAATATTAATTCAAAAGCTGTCATCTAGATCGCACGCTATATTACAGGCAATTTCATAATTATGAAACATATAGGCTTCGTTGGCACATGGATTTTCTATAATATATTCGTCGTTAACTCCTTCAAAGCTCCAACCAATCAAGTCAACTACGATCAAAACAAGAATTAGATGACTTGTGACGTATGTCTGATGAATCGAAGTAGACAAATCAAAGATTCAATGATGCATCTCAACTTTGATTCCAGTTGACAGATGCGTTACATGACTATTCATCGATATTCATCGACTGCGAACTTGTCTCTATAGTATTAATACTTTTGTTAAATATCACAATATGTGCTAATATAAGTTTACTATAGTATCTGTTTGGTCTGTTTGTCTGCCTGTCAGTCCACACAAACTATTTCTCCTTAGAGTAGGGAAAAGTCGTGCGCACACGACAGGAGAAGCTGCTCTGTATAGCCGCCGTGGAACGAAAGTGAAACCAATTTTTCGTCGGCCGCCATGAGTTTCGCCTTCACCTTGGTGTTCACAGCTTATTTTAATTTTCATGTCTTGTACAATTTTTTAATGAAAACGACGATAATTTCGACTTAACACAAAGGTGAAATGCGAGGCTCTTGGACACAAGTGTTGCTTTCGAAAAAAGAATTTGGTGTTACGTCCATTGGCGGCCATCGATTTAGTTCGCACTTGGCTCACTTGCTCTCCGAATGCGATGTCTCCCTGGTAATTTCATGGTCTAAGATTTTCTTCGATTTTACTAACCCAAAAACTGTCATCGGAAACTAGCTTGATTTTATATCTGAAACATTATTTGCTTGTTTTCTTTATTAGTTTGAAACTTCAGATAATTTTCGGACTTTAATATATTGTAATATTATATTTCTAGTTAATTAGGTGCATTTCATATATATATATATATTGTTTATAGGAATTCTTGAGCCTTGTGTAATTTATTCTTGTTATGATTCTTGGAATTTGGGCTTCTTGTATTGATAATTTTTAAGAAAATGTGTTTAAATAATAGTACATTTATTTCATGTCATTAGTAATAATTAAAAAAAGAAAATAATAAAATTTGACGTTTCGATCCACTTTGTGGTCTTTTTCAATTATAAGTTTAGAAAATAAGATAAAAATATATAATGATGAACTACGACATGCATTGGAAAACCAGTATTTTTTTATATTTATTCTATTAGTCAACAATGAAATCAAAAAAAATCAAAATAACTCTTCTTTCTCATCCTTTTATGTGTAATATTAATAGATAATTGTAACTTAGAAACAACTCAGATATTTCGTATATATATTAAGTTACAATTATCTATTAATATTACACATAAAAGGATGAGAAAGAAGAGTTATTTTGATTTCATTGTTGACTAATAGAATAAATAAAAAAAAAATACTGGTTTTCCAATGCATGTCGTAGTTCATCATTATATATTTTTATCTTATTTTCTAAACTTATAATCGAAAAAGACCACAAAGTGGATCGAAACGTCAAATTTTATTATTTTCTTTTTTTAATTATTACTAATGACATGAAATAAATGTACTATTATTTAAACAGATTTTCTTAAAAAATATCAATACAAGAAGCCCAAATCCCAAGAATCATAACAAGAATAAATATATATATATATATATATATATATATATATATATATATATATATATATATATTGCCTCTCATCAGTATATCATAGGGTGAAGAGCCATATTTGATAATCAATCCTTATTTGGAACTCATACTTGTATCAATCTTCGGTATAGAACTGTCGGTGGAGACAAGTATGAGCGATATATTAAGCATGTATAATGGTGGATAATAACAATCGGCAAAGGTTAATAATTAATTAAATAAAAGAGGAGCTATCCGTACCAGATGACCATATTAGAATATGAATAATAATTTCACGCCTAGCTGGTAAATTGAACCTACATTTCGTAGGGTGCCGCAATAAGAACGAGGTTTGTCGTCTACATATTGCGTTTGTGTGCATTTTTTCCACTATACTGCTCAATCAGATTGATTACCAAACATAGCATCAGTCTCCCAGATATATATCATGATTTCGAGGTTGTTGCCTCTCATCAGTATATCATAGGGTGAAGAGCCATATTTGATAATCAATCCTTATTTGGAACTCATACTTGTATCAGTCTTCGGTATAGAACTGTCGGTGGAGACAAGTATGAGCGATATATTAAGCATGTATAATGGTGGATAATAACAATCGGCAAAGGTTAATAATTAATTAAATAAATGAGGAGCTATCCGTACCAGATGACCATATTAGAATATGAATAATAATTTCACGCCTAGCTGGTAAATTGAACCTACATTTCGTAGGGTGCCGCAATAAGAAAGAGGTTTGTCGTCTACATATTGCGTTTGTGTGCATTTTCTCCACTATACTGCTCAATCAGATTGATTACCAAACATAGCATCAGTCTCCCAGATATATATCATGATTTCGAGGTTGTTGCCTCTCATCAGTATATCATAGGGTGAAGAGCCATATTTGATAATCAATCCTTATTTGGATATATATATATATATATATATATATATATATATATATATATATATATATATATATATATATATATATGTATAATTTAAGATTTCTGTATTTCAAAAAATGAAAGAGTATATAATATATAATAATGGAGATGCTCTACACCTTTGTGCTTTTATTTAGTCGGACACAACCACCCACTAGAAGCGGATCACGTGATTTCAAGCTTGTTAGCTTTCATCAGCGCCACATAAGTTGCTTTTGTTTAGTTGGTTACAGCTTCCACTTATGTGGCGCTGATGAAAGCTAACAAGCTTGAAATCACGTGATCCGCTTCTAGCGGGTGGTTGTGTCCGACTATATATATATATATATATATATATATATATATATATATATATATATATATATATATATATATATATATATATAAATTAAAAATCATTACAAAAATGACGACATATTAAAATCATTAAACACAATCAAAAAAATAAAAAATCCATCATTCACATTTGTGTGGAGATCGTTGATGGAATGATATTTTGAAAATTTTCTACAAGATAGCAACAACGACTGTGATGAGTGGGAGGCTATGACCTTGATCGCACATTTGTATATTTATATATCCAAAGATACAATTAATGTATCTGAAAATCAATCGCTCAATCAGGCTTTAAAAGATAGTTATACAAGACAGAATGTTATTAAATGTCTTTTCTTGCATTAATGCAATTCTCCGTCGTTTACCATCATTCGGTTCTTGATGCAATATACTAACCGCACTAAAGTTCAGTTGATGTTTCGTAGAAAAGACATGCTGGGCCAATGCACATCTATCAGGGTGTAATCTGGAGTCAATTCTGTGCGCTATCAGTCTTGTAGATAACAGATTTAAAGTCTCACCAATTACATCTTAATCAGGTGTAGTCTACAGTATTCCATGTACCGACTGCAATAATAGATATATTGTCATGAGTACTAGACATTTATAACCATTTATTAGAGGATATTTATTTGTGTGTTTTTGTAGTATCCCTGAAGATGTAAATAATTAATAAATTACTGAAAGCTTGGAACAAACTTTAAAGAGTTTTCTTTCATAACTGCTGCATCTCCTCTTAACTAGTCAGCTACATTTACAGTCTTATATACCTATTTACTTTACTTTTGAACCAAAAGTTTTTTGAAATTACTTATAGACATATAACAACATGGCGTTGTTTTTTTTAAATTCAAATGTGTCAACGATCGCAATAGGTACATTTCTGTAAGAAATTTACCTGAAAATATCCATAAATAGCTCTTCTAGAAATAGATGTTTCCTATCAAGAGTGTCCAATTAGGACCACTCTGTACAGAACACCAATAAAATAAAATGTTTGGACAATTTAATGATTGAATATTGAATGCACCATTCTTGATAATTATCTTGACTCTAGAGAATAAAATTTTCTTTGTCTATCTTTGCGAATAGATTAATTTTAGTCATAGTTTTGATTATGTTTAAGGTAAATTAAATTTTGCTTATTAATATTCCATGTACATGCTTGATACCATATTATCTCTCTAATTAATCAACAAAGTGACACAAGGGCATTTGAACTTTGAATTACGTCCCTTAATATTAACTGGCAAGATTTCCCTGCTAATTGATCTATGAGTATATTAACTTGAAAGATTTCTCCAAAGCTCGCTCTTCCCAATTAGCCAGGCGTTTGATACTAGGTATATGAGTAAAAGGGACAAAACGATAACACTAGTCTCAATTAAAATTCATGCCGGTGATCCTTCAAACAGTCTGACTTTAACTTGTTATTCATACCTTCCTCGGATTATTCAATAGAAACTTGACAATTAATCCTGGATAAGTTCAACCGCAAATTGTATTACTTATATGTTTCCAGCATATCGAAGTTTCTCTGTTACACCATCAGCCAACCGTAATACAAAAATGGGACCAATCAAACCCACAACTTATAATTAGCAATATGATTGATCAGCCCGTAGATAAGGAATGATCGAGAAACGTTAAATATTTAAAATACTCAAACATAGTCCCTGGGCCTAATTGTACCCCATTTGATATGTTTCCCAAAAGAAATTTGATAAAAAAATTACATATAGCACACCACGTTTATGGAAATATATTTGGCTAACTAATGAATGAAATCCGTTCATAAGAATTAAAATCCAGTGTTTTTAAAATTTAGCCTTACATAACATTATCTACCCGCCATAATCTTGTATTCTATTCTGGTGGGGAGCATGCTCCCAATTAGGTATATAAGGTAGTGGGGATCGTAATGTGAAATGTTCATCTCCCGATCCCAAAGTGCATATTTAGGGTCAAATCTGAAACTTGCAAATTTATTTTTTAGAATTTTTCAAATTCTTTGAATGTTGTTGGCTGAAGTTGTTCAATGAGATTTATTTGGATGAATGGATTCTAATTATTTGTAATCTTTATGCAGTATTTTGTAATTTTTGCATAGGTATTTGTCAATTATTTAATTTCAATATTATTTTTTTTTATTATTATTATTTTAATCATTATTTATGTTTGACAATCGAAATGGTTGAAAAATTGTATGCTCATACCTGCTAAAAATATTTTACACAATCGTCAAAGTAACGTTAGCACAAATGTACATCACTGAATGATCTACGCTTCTCCGAAGTATAAATTCTTAAATTATCCATTCTAAAACATAATATTATTAGAAACGTAGGCTCAACTGCCTCAACTTGCAGAGTTTTATTTTGATAAATAGGGATCAAAAGCACGAAGCTTAGTAAGCTAGTTTGAATGTAGTTGGCCAAACTTAGTCTGGTTAGTAAATATGTTGAATAAATATATATATATTTTTTAAACTGGACCGAGGTTATAAATTGATGAATTGAAAATACGAAATAATATGAATTATATTGGTGCTGTTACTTTTAAAGTTGTGCAATTGCAGTTTGATGCAGATTGATAACTTTTGGCACCAACTTCATAAGTACCAGCACCAAAAGAATTAATATTATTTCATATTTTCAATGCGATTGATAGCATTGGTCCAATTTTTTGTACGAACTATTAATTTCACACTTTTGAATTTAACATTAGTCACGAAAATCGTTGAACGTTCACCAAATAAAACATACCAAAGAAGTTAGTACTTATCCTATCACCAACGTATATTCTTTGCTTGTACTTGTTATTATGTAGAGATCTCAGAACATCGCTGCGAAAATACGCATAAGTATTTTAGATTTAACCATTTTACCACCGCTTAACTCAAAAACCGTAACTCTATGGAAAATGTGTTCAGTATAAATATTGCTGCAAATATTATTGTCATTCATGTGGTACCCAGAGATTTTCAGTTTTCAGAAAATACATATATGTGAGATTTCAACATGAATGCAACTCAAAAACCGTAATTCTTTTGAAAAATTTTCAATATAAACATTTCCGGAAATTGTCCTATCTTTAATTCTGGTATCTTGAATTTTAGATTTTCGAGAAAATCTGCCCCCTCCACCACCTTCGGAGGCGGTTTTCGATGAGGGGTAGATTTCGTATTTGAGATTTTACCAATATGGGATCTTTTCTCAAGTCAACTCAAATGAATCAAAAATCATCATCATCGGAGTATGTTTATTATTTACAACGCGCGAACAAACCAAAAAAAAAAGTAGACAGTCGAATTGTATACCTCCTCCATTCGGGGTTCGTCGGACAAAAACAAACTCTCCTTAGTGTGATTCTGTGGAATATCTTATACAGGTGGTCTGCTATGGAATAAAATTTTGCTTTTTTTATAGTAGTTGCATTTCCTCATAAAATCATCATAATTCCAAGGACTAGAGTTGCACTCTACTGACATATCCTGAAACATATTGACATACCTTTTCCTATAGCTAATAAAATAAGATATGTGTGACAAGAAATGTAATCGGGTAGAAACTTTGATATCCGGTTATCAACAGATCTGTATACGTTTCTGGAGGTATTTTCTGTCATTCGCCTGCCGGCCTGTCATTCGCTGCCGAGATTATCTCTGGAACGAAGCCATCGATTTTGTTGCTTTGTATTTTGTCTTGTAGAATATCTACCAAGCTGACCCGCCGACAGCGCAAACTAGTTTTCTGAGTGGCATCCTCCTCATGAGATGCGTCTCTGGCAAAAAGTTGGGAAAAAGTTTCACGCAAATGAATTTGGATACTTTCTACCAGTTTATTCATCTTTTGGCTAGTTTGTCATACCATAAAATTGAATATGATCGATGTTATTTAGTAGTAGTGTAGTTTTTTTTGAGAGAGTACCTAACTAATTAAAATTTTGTGAATGGAAACCCAATTCTACATATAACAGGAACTTTTTTTTTTTTTCGAAAATCGAAATTTTTAGATGAAAGAATTGAGGAAGAGACCATATCCGACAATCCTTAAATTGGACATTTTTCAAAATAATCATAGATTTTTGAGTTAAGACATAGATAATGTCTGAAATATGAGACGGCCAAATTAACGACCTGATTATATTTTACAACATTTAAGCTGTACATTTAAATGAAAAACGGTTTCCGAGTGACAGCAGTGGGAAATTCTGAAATATTTGTATTTTCGCGATGTTTTGAAATTTCGGAATAAGTATAAGCAACAATATTATCATCTTCTTTGGTGAACGTTGAATAATTTTGTTGGTGGTTTGTTGGTGGTTTTCAATTTTACAACAACTGCACAAGCTCAAAAGTACTGAAACCAATAGAATTAATATTATTTTTTATTATTCTTTTTTCATTCTACAAATCCAACCGATAGAAATTCATTCATAGGAATGAATTTGTTTATTTTTCTATGAAATATTTGATGATGTATACAGAATTCGTCAATTTGAAGATTATCTTTCTTGAGATACATAATTGTTTTAAGGAAAAATTATTTGTCTACTCCTCAAACAAGCTCTCAAGTTTAATTTGAATTATTGTTTATTTGGTCAAAATGAAATAGCGCTAAAATTTTAAATTTTAAAATTTTTTGCACCGTTTTCAGAAGGGTGAACTCTATTTGAACTGATCTCACATTAATGTAAAACTCTAATTTCTCGTACAAATAAAACGAATTGAATAAATAAATTAAATTAATTAATGCCTATGCACGCGCTTCGTTCTTGTGTAAAATTCCCCGTTTTGACAATTGCAAGCTCTGAATCAATATGACCATTGTTTTCCAATTTAAATTTGCAGTATTTAGAAAACCGCAATTGAATCAACTTTAGGTAATTGATAATATCTGGAGCTATATCTATAGGTCTTAGCCAGATTACAAAATCCATCTTCTTATCAAATGTTTAGGAGGCTATTTTCATCTGTATGTTGTACTGATATGACGTTCTTGAACCACAATATTGTATTAATTATTAACAAATTCAAATGTAGGCAACAGTGTATTCATTATTTAAAAAAAATAATGATAATAAATAATTTAAATAAATAATAAAGTAGGTAATAGGAACATTCTCGAAAATATTAGAATTAATAAGAATTTTTTGTAAAACTAATAGAGAACTTGAATATTTTGATTTTTATTAAAAATATTTGATCACTGTGACTGCGCCTGAAGAATATGACATGAAACTCGACCAAGTCCACCGAGTGAATATTTTGGTATTTTGGTAGATCTAGTTCTAAGTCGAATAGAGAATAGAGTAGAGAATCGAATGTTGTTTCAGGAGTAATCCCCAGGTGTGTCAAATGAAGGTTTTGTTATTAAGAAGTCTCCCTAATGATAAACAAATCTCACCAGCGAATTCAATAAATTGTTGGTTAGGTATGTCATATAATTAAAACCCTTGCAGTTGTTAAATTTTTTCTCTCAGAATATGTTTATCCGTGGCAATTACATTGATAATGCTATACGGGGTGTTTCTTAATATATTCGCAGGACTTGAGGATGTGACAGCTCGTCCAAAAATATTAAAAAAAGTTCATATCAACTTACACTCTGGAAGGCACCATTTTCGAGATACAGGGTGTTGAAATTGAAAAATATAATTCGTTTTTTGTTAATATCTCCAGAACCGTATATCGTACAGAAAACGGCATTTTCCACTCTTAATAAGCTAAGTTTTCAGCCCGAATTTTTTTTCTGTTAAATCATAATTGGTGAAGATTTTGAAGGAGTAGTGGTTGTTTTTCTCCCCGAATACTACACCAATAAAAAAGTACAATTCGGAGGCGCCCGTTTGAGCTACCAATATTTTCTTCACAAGAAGGTGTGGCTCTAAAGTCGACCGTTTTCGAGAAAAATCAACTTTTATTTGAAAAAACTCGGTCAATTTTAGCTTTTCTCACTTGTTCTAACGTTTAAGAAAATTGTGTTTAATTAATAAGTAAAAAACTGTTTATCAAAAAAATGTCAACATAAAAGCTGTTTTTTCCGAAAACTGTCCACTTTAGAGCTCACGGCCAACAGTACCTTTTTGCGTAGAGAACGTTGGCGGTTCAAATGGGCGTCTCAAAAACCTTTGCCATTGGGGTAGAAATTGGGGTGAAAACACTACTCCTTCAAAGCCTTCACAAATTATGACAACAATATTTTTTTTTCTGAATCAAAACTTATCTTATTATGAGTGGAAAATGCTTACAAAAGCTGTTTTCTGTATGATAAATGGTTACGGAGATATTCACAAGAAACTATTTTTTTTAATTTCAACACCCTTCATTTCGCAAATGGTGTATTTTAGAGGGTAAGTTACGGATGAGCTATCACATCCTCAAGTCCTGCGCATATATTATGAAACACCCTGTATATGACATCTGTTTCTATGACGCAGCCGCCAAAAACGGTGAAAAAGTAGTATATTATCTGAAAATGATGGCTATTCTATTAATTACAACCTGAAATTTGAATACCCCTTTTCATTATTCGGCTAAGCAAAGAAATATAAAATTCCTGTGTAAATCAATGAGAATTCCTTATACTGATATTTAAATAAAATATAATAACATAAACATAAACATAATTTCCAATGCGAATAGTGAAAATATCCATTTCGCCAAGAATAGTTCGTAGAGATATAACATAGGACTAGTAATGAAATGTGATTGAGAAAAATTGCAGTAGGTATATTCCAAATGAGAAATGCGGCTTTTTTATGTAAGCAATGACAATAAGGATGGAACATTTGATGGTAGCTAATATAGTATTTCCGCCTGCTGTTGAGCCTATAACATTCCCTTCCTCTTGGACTAGCCCAAGTATTCATTAAAATATCGATAAACACTTAAGTCACTTCGATCATTGAGTATGATCTGTTCGGCTGATACGATCTGTATATATCTCTTCACACGTCTACAATATAATATATCGATATCATGATATTCTTCTCGAACAATGCATTTATCCATTCCGCGACAAATACCTTCTAAAATGAACGATAAAGCAGATATCATTGCTTTTCTTCAAACGAATACACAAAAGAAAAATATTGTCAGCTCCACATCACACTGGCTGTTATATCAACTGATAAAGGAAAATTGTGTCATTCAATTATTAAGAAAGGAATAATACGCAGATGTCACACCAGATACATGAAACTGCTGTGATTTTTGTTCTGTTTCTATATCGAAAAAAGAAGTTATCCTCAATTATTGTGACAGTCAACGAAAATCAGAAGAATCTGGAAATAAAGTGAGATTTATTAAAGGAAAAAGATGATTCTACAATTGAGATATATTTGTAACATATTGATTCCAATGGAATAATGATTCGTTTAGAGATAGGTAGGTACTTTTTTCATAAATTGAGAAAGTTACAAATAAAACTTTTGACACCAACTTCATTTTCCAGCGCGTCAACTAATAAAGTTGATCCCATTTTTGTAAAATAATAATATCACAATAATGAATTGAGATAGACTAAATTCTGTGACTATCATTTATATTCACTTACCTCTTTCTAATAATCTCTTTAAAAAAGCAAGTGCATAACTCTTACCTACTTCAATTAGAAAAAAGAATGCGTTTCTTATGGAAATATGAACAAATTTTCTAGGTAAATATAACTCAAACTAATACATTGTGCCCAAACTCATAGATCATAAGTTACTCAAAATAAGAGACGGAAAAAAGTTAATTTGGTAAAGATTTGAATAATTCTCTAGTTCAGGAAAACCATTTCGAAACTATCGTTTGATAACATCTCTGGCGATACTCCTCACGGCTCGATGGTGGAACCCTTACTATGGAACATAAATTACGACAGGTTACTCAAGCAGTCTCTCCCACAAAGGGTGACAATGTTTGCATTTGCTGATGATGTTGCTCGCGAAGAGAGAGGCTCACCCTCTCTCTTCGCAGATGCGATGCAGTAGACCATCACAGATAATTCCATAGAAAAATTAGCGAGCTGGTTAAATAATCGTGGACACCAATTAGCGTCAGTGAAAACAGAGGCCGTCATCATACTGTGAGCAAAAAAATGAATTTACACCATCCTCACAGTGAAAGGCAAAAAGATTCTGACATATGATAGCATCACATAATTCGATATTACATTTGATTAGCGGCTTTCTTTCAAAGCCCATTTTCAAAACGCCAGTCTCAAGGTGAGATGAGATGCCCAGGCGCTCGCTTGAGTTATGCTTAATATATGACAGAAACAACCGAGAAGGGCATTTATTCTCTGTGTGATAAATTCTATAATCCCTTACGTGTCTCCACGCTGAGAGGATTCTAGCTGTGCATCCGAATGCCGCAAGGCTAGCATGATAGCTGCATTATGAGAGTGGCATTGACCAACTTCTAGCGGTGGGAGTCGAAGGGACAGAAGAGAATCGTACGTTGAAGGAACGCAACACAGCCCTGGACTAGCAGTAACAGAGAAGAGTGGTAACGCCGATGGGATACAGTCAGTGAGGGCAGGTGGGCTGACCGTATCATCTTGGATGTCTTGAAGTGGACGGAACGGCAGTATAGTGGAGACTCCCGAAGATTAAGACCGTGCTGGCCTCACAAGTAGGCTGAGATGCTGTCAGCGCTCTCGCCATGGAGAGTTTAGTGGATAAGAGCTCCGTACACTCGGTGTTAGAATATAATGAGCAAAGGCTGGTAGTGCTTCCCACAATTGCGTCGGAGAAAGAAATTGAAATACGTTAAAGGTAAATAAAGAAAACTTGTTAAGATCATATTCGATCATGTGACATGTCAAACATAAAAATCTACTCCGTACTCATCGGTACGGTTCAAATCTTAAATGTCTATAAAAACTATTTCCAATTTTTTTTCTCAAAAATTCCACTTGTTATTACTTTTGGTTCTTTCTATAGATGGACTCCGCAGCGATTTCTCAGGCCCCATACGGTTTAGAGACTTGAAATTTCGAATTCGTACTTAAATCGAAGGCATCTCGACGCTTGTTAAGGTAAACACTGATCCAATTGGGCTCCAATAATGATTAATTATATTATCTGATTCAAGCAAGATCAAATTATTTCTCCAACATGGAACGATAATGTCGGACGCCACTGGAATTACGCACGAGCATGGAACACCTAACCTTTGTTTATACTTTACACGATTAATTTTGTATTGTGGTAGATGAACAGTAATTTGTTATGGAATAGCTGGCAAACAGATATACATAAGTAGATATAGTTCAAATCAAGAAAAGGGAAGACAGCAGTTGTACCCATCGCTACGATTCAAATCATAAAGGCCTAATAAGAACTATTTTTGTTTTAAATCGACTTGTTATTTATGATTACATGCAATTAATATCAATACTTCAAACAGTTTAATTTCCAATGTTTCATTAATTGCACCTGGATTACAAACAATTTTTATGTGCAATACACATGTTTACCATCGAAAACCTATTGTATCTAAGTAAGAAAAACTCTCCTTCCAGTCAAAAAACTTAAATCAGAATACGTTCATCTGCTTAAGAGATATGTTGCTTTAATCAGAGAGACAGATAACCACTTCAAACTTAATCAAAGAAAAAATATCTTGAAGTACTATTAACCAACTCAACTCATTTCATCCGTTGGGGCGCTACGATGTCTCAGACATACAGACAGATAGCCACAATAAAATTGACTATCTAGAGAACAATCTCGATCAAAACAAGATAAAATTGCTAAATCAAAGTCGATTAACTAGTTTGGAAGCTAAGATGCTACAGACATAATCACAGACACACGCTTAAAACTTTTTACGACATACTTTTTTCCATTTTTCTTAGTAATTTTGAAGTTGTGCATTTGTAATTAAATAGAAGACTCTTGCCAACCACTTTCCAAGTACCAGCACCAATAGAATTAATATTATTTTGTATTTTTCAGTTCACCAACAAATAAAGGCGGTCCATTTTAGTGTAAAGTAATTTATGTCACATTTCTTAGAGTAACATTAGTCATGAAAACTGTTGAACGTTCACCAAAGACGATAGTACTTATCCTATCTACGTATGTCATTTGTTAGTACTTGTTATTATTCAGAAATCTCAAAACATCGCGGCGGCAATACGCATATTGCCAATTTTTCCAAAACTCTAACTCAAAAACCGTTACTATATGGAAAAAATGTTCAATTTAAATGTTGCTACAAATAATCCACTCTTTAGTTAGGTCGTATCAAATTTTCAATTTTCGAAAGAAATTGCCCCCTCACCTTCGGGGGCGGTTTTGGGAGGGAAGGAGATTTTGGATTGGAGTTCTTATGAATATATGACCATTTCAAAATCGAATAACTTATGTCTAATATCAAAATTTTGGAATAAATTTCCATATAAAAGTGAAAAAATATTTAAAATCAAAATTCATCTATGCTTTAAAGACCATGCATTTCTGATTCTCTTAATTGGTTGAAATTTCGAGAAACACTTCTTCTTTAATTCAAGGTAGTGATTACGCCCTCTAGTAGTAGAAACGTGTAAATAATTTGCAGCATTTTCTCCTGGTTGATTTAGTTACTAATATTTTTAACACATGACTCTGTGTACGGAACACAGTTGGTTACCATATCTTAATGGGAAACCCGGTACATAAAGAACCATCGACAGATCATTTCGGGACGTTGTAAATTAAATTGGAATCATTTTCTTAATATTATTTTTCCCTTTCTATAGCCGACATTCCAATCATTATCACTAATAATTTGTAATCAAATAATGTTATTTAGCACAAAGCAATTATAAAACATTAAAAAGGCTCTTTCAAGTCCCTCTTTTTCCTAAATTTAAATCATAATACCTAACAGAACAATGCTTACAAGAAAATTGTGGTATCTTCGAGCTTTATTATTAAATAAATTAATAAATTTAATAACCAAGTTTCAAACAGCTGCGTCTCAAAGTTTTCTTGTGTTCAGTCTTCACATGAGTTGGTATTTCAATATTAATGAGAAAAATGAGCAACTAAAAGCGAAGAATCCACCACACATACACACTTTAGTGTGTAATTACAAAATAATAAATGTTTCGTAACAAAGTTAGCATCTTTTGTAAGTCGTGGGTGACGTTTTTTCTTGTTTATTGAATAAAAGGATTCCTTGATGTTCCTGAGAAGAACATTGAATAATATTTAATGGCCATTAACGTCTATAAAAATAAAATATCAATCTATTCAACAAAACAAGTCAATATAACCAGTCGTATGCACTACTAAACAGAAATTTCATTGCATTATCTTTAAAATAGCAAATAGCAATAGTATGTAAATTTTTCTCAATAACAAAGCAAATTCAACAAAAATCTGCAAAAATCTTTGGGTTATTATAGTCAATTCAACATTTTACATAATCAGCTTTTTATGGTCCACCCACCATATATTATATGAATTTCACATATATAGTTTCACGAATAATGGCTTCAACCTTGAAAACGAGAAACGGATCAATTCAACCGTGGTGCCAAAAGTTATGAATCTAACTGCAACTCGAAAAAGGAGAGCATGTAGGTCTTACCTTATGTGATCTTAGCAAGGCTTTCGATTGCGTTTCACATGAGCTTTTACTAACGAAACTGTCACGGTATGGTGTCCGAGGACTTCCTCTTAGCTTAATAAGATCCTATCTAACATCAAGAACTCAGTGTGTAGATCTAAATGGTATCATGTCAAATTTTCAACCAGTAAATTGTGGGGTGCCTCAGGGCTCTGTTTTAGGGCCCTTCCTTTTTATAGTCTATATAAATGATTTATTTACCTATTTATTACCTCACGAAAATGTGTGTTATACGGATGACAATATAATAATTTGCAGAGCCAAGTCACTGGAGGAACTAGAAAATAGAATGATAGTCAGTAAGAAAAGGGCCGAGCACTGGTTCACGCAAAATTGTCTTCAGCTCAACATGGACAAGACACAAGACATAATTTTCTCAACAGGTATTGCTCACGGCCATTGCGTCAATTTTGTAGGATTGAGATTAGATGAGAGGTTAAACTGGCGCACACATGCATCGTTTTTACACGGTAAACTCTCATCTACTTTATTTGTTATTCGAAAATTACGTGGACTGATAAGCCAAAATTTACTAAAAATTGTTTATCACTCGTTATTTCATTCTAAAATATCCTATGGTATTATAATATGGGGCCAGTCTTCATATATGTTACCTATATTTAGACTCCAGAAAAAAGCCATAATTGCTGATGCCTGCTTCCGGGAACACTGTAAACCACTTTTTGTTCAGTTAAAGATATTGACTTTACCTTCTTTATATATATTTTACCAATCAATAGATATTCATAAAAATAAATATAATTTAAAATTAAATTCGCATATCATAACTACGACACCCGTTCAGCTGTGTTGATTAGAAAGCCCAGATTAAGCCTAGAAAAATCTGTGAAGAATTCTCCCCATTTCCAACTATACAACATCCTTCCAGAGTCTTTCAAAACTCTGTCTTCAAATAGTTCCAAAACAAAAATTAAAAAGTTTTTACTCGAGAATGCTTTTTTCTCGATTGAAGAGTATTTAGACTATCTTTCTATTTAAGAGCGCATTAAACTCCAATACAAACTATCATTTTATAACCATATACCTGTATTTTATCGTTTTAGCTACTATTTTATCAGTTTTATTTGTCAATTTATATGTTCTTATATTTTTTATATCAAGACTTGCTACAATTGTATTTACAAAACGTGGTTAAATAAACATCTGTCTATCTATACAACTTCGAAAGTAACACCTCCAATAGTATTAATATTATTTTCTATTTTTCAGTGCATCAACTAATAAAGTCGGTCCAATTTTTTGTAAATTATATTTATTATAAATGTAACGTGCTGCCACTTTGCTTTCATTTCGTATATTATATTTCTTATTGCTCCCTTAACAGCTCCACTCACATTATCAGTCCTTATGTTGTTGAGCGATTCTCCAAACGTTTTGATGTTTATTTCCATTTAGCTTCGCGTTTTTCCAGCCATAATTATATTATCAATAAATATGATGCACTAAATAAAATAAATCACTGAATCAAAATTAGTGACAATCAATTAGAAACTGTCTATTATAATTACCTTAATCAGTAATGACGTAATAAAATTACTGCCTATGTTGGTACAGGTACCTGCCAAAAAACAGTGAATTTAATCATAAACAGACTCTGCCTCATTATTTCTTGTCCCAAGTTGAAATTATTATTTATTATATTGTCATCTTAAACACAATTTGATACGCATTATGTGTTTGTAAAAAAGTTCTTAAGTGGTTCAGATGCACGACTTTATTCAAAATGAAAGAAACTTACAATACGGAAAATTAAATCAAAGCTTTTGAAAAGAGCCTTCTACTTTCCACACGTGTACTTCTAAAATTAATATCAAAGGAACAAAAATTACCCCGAATATAATTTATTAGGTAAATTTCTTATAGAAATGTACCTATTGCGATCGTTCACACTTTTGAATTTCGAAAAAATTTCAACGGCATGTTGTTATATGTCTGTAAGTTATTCCAAAAAACATTTGGTTCAAAAGTTTATATATATATAGATATATATATAGATATATAGATATATATATATATATATATATATATATATATATATATATATATTGATTTTGTATTCTTGACTGGATTTATAATAAATAAAAAGATGTTCTTGGGGATGCAGAATAATCATGTTTATATGTTTCGTATTGTGAGAGAATATGATTACACTTATATAGAAGTTTTAAATATTATGTATCTTTTTCTTTTAACTGTCAGTTCAAGCCTAGATTAAACGTAATTTAGTCTATGTATGGGTATATATATATATAAGTATTTATGCAATATTCTTAAATTACATTTTTTTTTTTTTAAACTGAACCTGTATCTGCCTTAATAATAATTTTAATTTAATTGTGCTCCTTGTTCAAATAGCCACAAACATATAAAGATCATTCAGTAATATTCATTTGTATCAACAAAATCTAGATACTTTTTTACTTATTGTGTTACCATGACAAATATAAATAATGACATTTGTAATTGATGAATATGAAATCTTTCCTGTTTTTGGTTAATTTATTATAAATTCACGATTGTAAGTATTTGTATAATACTATTAATTTGTTGTTGAAATAATTTTGTAACGATTTGTAGTTTGCCCTGAAGAAGAGAATAAACATTCTCGAAAGCTCGGCTTCAGTCAAAGAATTTTATTGAATATATGACTGCATCCCCAAGAACATCTTTTTATTTATATATATATATATATATATAATAATGGAGATGCTCTACACCTTTGTGCTTTTATTTAGTCGGACACAACCACCCACTAGAAGCGGATCACGTGATTTAAAGCTTGTTAGCTTTCATCAGCGCCACATAAGTGGAAGCTGTATCCAACTAAACAAAAGCAACTGGAAGATAGTCAAACTTTTCAGACCTGATCTACCAGTGGGACACACTTCGCGCCACCTAGGTATCGAGAGCCTAATTACGTTTAACGTAAGTAATATGTAATTTAAAGAAGTCTGTATTTCAAAAATGAAAGAGTATATATATATATATATGGGATATTACGAAACTTGTTAACACGATAGAGGTAGCAGCTTTGGAGGTATCAAGTTAAAATTTGCTGCAAAAATCAATCTCCTAAATATCTCAGCCGAAATCGTTATTGGGCAATATCGGGTAAGTAGTTACAAAATGGCGACCGCTCAAACATTTAAAAACAATATCAAAGAAGAGCCTTAGTGTAAATATCATCAAAAATAATTTTGGGTTATAGATATAATCTGTACCTACAACTTTTGTTCCAAGCAATTTTACATAAAATGCACAAAAAAAATTAATAAAGGAAAATTTCGAAATATTGATAAAATATGAACACTCAATATAAAGTTAAAGTAATTGTACATTTTCTGGAGATCTTAACATAGACCCTGCCTTATATTCAACAGCCAAAACAAAAACCTTTAACCTCAAGGCTATGATACATAAGGCAATATATAAATGTCATGACATATAGATATACCAATGAAATTGAGAAATTTACCTTTCCGCTGGCTACAGGCCATCGGAACTTTTTATTTTCTTTCTTTCCATATTTAATATTAGTATTAAAAAGTGGTCACCACACCTGTAGCTTTTCAACAATACTTGAGGACCAAAATCATTTACATACAATGAGCTAACATAAGCCACTCAAGAATCTGGGAAACATTTTGAATCTTCAAGATATGTCTTATCAAAATCTTCTACTTCGAAGTATGAAATGATTCAAATTTGAAGCATCGCAAACTCACAAAATGGTAACATTCTTGAAAGCTTTTAAAAATAGCTACATAATACATCTATCTTATTCAGCGACCGGTGATCAATTGGTAACAAAAGAAGTCAGTCAATATAACCCGATAATATAAGCGGAATGGAAAAATTTAGCACATAATTTTCTTGCCGAACCCGGAATTGCGAATGTGGGAAATTAACGCAGATAGGTTGAACACGATGATAAAAATGCACATGGTTGGTAGTAGAATTTTTCCTCTATTTTTTTATGGTCTATTTTTTAACAACTCCTATATTCGCATGAACAACTCCCAATATATCGCTTGACATGGTTTTATCATGAATGTGTATTATGTGCGTTTTTGACCAACTTTCACCAGGATTGTCTGTGAATTTTAGCAGAATAGATGAATGAAATATCAGGTGTGTTCTATCGAATATAAGAATCATGTGACCATTATTTTTAGCGAATCGAAAGAAACGTTTATAAAACTGGTAAAAATGGTTATATTCAATTTTATCGTAGGACAAACCGTTTAGCCAGAAAATGGATAAACAGAGAAGATGACGGTACATTTGAGCATAACCTTTCATCAACTTTGTCTTAGAAATCCGCCTTGAGATGATTGTAAAGGACTCTTAAAAATGTTTTATCAAGATCGTTAGAGATATTTTTACACTACACTCTTGAGCATAACATATTTGTCGGATATGGAATAGCAACTATTGGGAGCATACCTGCCCACTCTGTGTCAAAGCGAGCGGTATCGGTACCATCACAACAAAAATGCATCAAAATTGGTCTATCCGTTTCCGAGATAATTTTGGCTCAGAACGACAGATACTAACCATTTTGATAGAAAATGTCCAAAGTACCATAACAGGCATATAGAAATCACTGAGAATTATTTTACCTTCATAATTTATTTATTTACTCACTAAAATATAACAGATTATTTATATATACTAAGTATTTATATATCTTAGACTACACTATCGACTACTATGTACAATTTATATTTATTATTTACACTATTCACGACCATGTTTGAACCGAGCGTTATTTATTTATGTTGTAAGTGGTCCCCTACTAGAAACCCAACTACACCGAACCGCACTGTTTTCCTGGTCTTCATCATACTCAGGTCTCCACCGTACTGCCGGTCTCCACCTTACTCCGATCGACACCGTACTACCCGTCTCTGAGCTCCATAGCACCGACATCTTCCAACGCCCCGAATATTCCACCAACAGCGCGAACTCACTAGATGTTTCGGGATATAATTTTGACCTTGGCACGTATCGGTGAACAATAGCATTATGCCTTACTCTCGATACCACCCACGTCCGTACTCGTCAAGATGATCCGGCGTCGACTATATCCCAAATTTGTTACAGTGTTTTCTTTCTATCTGCTCAAGTGTTAACCTGGAAACAAGCAGGAAAAATGTTATGCGCAACTGTTTGTTCGTATTGAGGCTAAGCGGTTCGTTGTGTTACAAAATTGAAAAGGTATAACCATTATGTCAGTTCTAGCACGCTGGAAAATAGAAATGATTAGGTACACGAGTCAATCGGATATCACTCACATTTATAGTTTCACAGTTCCATAATTAACAATATTTGTAAAAAATTAATAGCTAAAGTGGACTTTGCCATTAAAGTGGTAGAAAATGTTGTTTGAATGGACATACCGGATATTTATTCTAAAAACTCGCCAGTCTGTCATCAGATATAAAAAAAAGATTATTTTACGAATTGCAATCAAAGTTTCTAAATTATCTACTCCCACTCTTGCTTCAGCGATTACCGAGGAGTTTCTAAAAGTTGAAGTGGCGATGGATCACGTAATTAGGAATCTATAATGAACGAACTAAAACTCAAGATTTCAAGCGAATTAATCTTATTCAAATATTGATGCAGGCACATTCTTGTTTTCTCTTTAGGAAACAATTTCTTGAAAATACTTTTAAATTAGATTGAACCTATCAATGATTCTTATATGTAGAAGTTATTTCAGATATACATTTTTTATCAGGTCAGTTCAACAAGTGAAATTTAAAAAAAAATTAAAAATAGTTTTTATTGGGCATTTAAGATTTAAACCGTACCGATGAGTACCTACTATTGCTATCCTTTTCTCGATTTTAACTATACTTATGTATTATGTATATGTGTTTGCCAGCAACAGCAATTCCATAACAAATTACTGTTTGTCTACCACAACACAAAATTAAACTTTAAATTAACAATAACGTCTGACGTCTGACAATTGCGACATAACCATAGACGATCTTCCAATATACCAGAGAACGAGACGTATATATACGCTCCATGCTCGTGCGTAATTCCAGTGACGGATCCTATTGTTGTTCCATGTCGACATTATAATGATATTGGTTGAATGAGATTGAATGAGATAATTATAATTACCAATAATGGATCACACTTGGAGCTTAACAGGCGGTGAGATGTCTGCGATCTAAGTACGAATTCGAAATTTCAAGTCTCTAGACCGTATGGGGCCTGAGAAATCGCTGCGGAGTCCATTGATACAAGAACCGAAAGTAATAAAAACTATTTAAAAATGCAACGTAATAAAAGATTTTGCATATATCTCTAAAGTAATTCATTTCAGGTCCAGAGCCGCTTCATTAATATCACGAGATGTTAAGGGTACTTTCAACATTCCATGGATGGAGGCATTTTTACTGTTCTTATTTCATGACATGAGTGTCGATTCGCGAGTAAATCCTGCGTGCCCGCGTAATGTAGTGCTCACGCTTGCGAACTCGTAAAAGTTGACTCGAGGCCTTTGATTTGGGCCCAATAACCGACAACCGATGGGAAATAAAATGTACTCGCCGAGCCTGCGAATCTCGAGCGGAGTCTCCATACATACAACGTACTACTTGCCAAGTAAATTGCAAGTGCTTCACAAGTAGCGCATAGTGAGTAGCCGGCTTAGTGAACGTTCAACGATTTTCGTGAGTAATGTTACACTCAAAAGTGAGAAATACATATTTTTTTTTTAAATTGGACCGTCGTTATTGGTTGGAGCACTGAAAAATACAGAATAATATTAATTCTATTGGTGCTGGTACTTGTGAGGATGGTGGCAAATGTTATCAATCTAACTGCAACTGCAAAAAATATTTTCGAAATCAAATTATTCAATTCTACATTAAGTATTGTACCCATTTTTTTCCGCTAATTTAAAAAATCGAAAATGGTTTCTACAAAATTACACGTCGCATGATAATTAATATTAAAATTGAAAAATATGAGATCCACCTTTAATTTGCTAGAGCTTCTCAAAGAAAAGTATAGCAATCGTGTAAAATTTTCGATGTCCGCTTTTCGAAATATATTTATCCACATTTCAGAGGTCAGAGATTAAAAAAAAACATATCAGTCATTGACCTGTCTGTCTGTTGGCCTACCTGTGTTTTGGACTTTTATAAAACATTCTGGTTAAAGTCCTTTAAAACCTACCAAAACGTGTATCTCTGAGAAAAAGCAGGAAAATAAAATACGCTTCAATTATATATATATATATATATATATATATATATATATATATATATATATATATATATATATATATTGTTTGTTGAAAAAACAGATTCTATCTCTAAGATCTTAATATAACATCAAAATACTCAAGCTATTCCCCTTTTAAGTTTTATTTCATTTAGGTAAATTCCTGATTTTTACTGTTTTGAGGATTGTGAAAATTCCCGATACTAAAATCTCTTTCGATAATAATTGTTCTTTATGGTTAATATATTATTCTCATATATAGACAAATGTAAACCATGGAAAATGGAAAATGGTGTCATTATACAAATTCAGAGATTAATTAACAATTGATATAGCAGTGTTTGCACAAAAAACTGGTGAAAGCTTTTATACATCAGCGATTTTATACCGCTTATTAATTATTCTGAACATGACTCTCGTAATGAAAGGTCAAGCCAGGCGTCAAACGCATTAATAATGAAACGTAACGCTATTTTTATCATCAAAAGTCATTTACGGCCCTAAGCTTTTATTAGTGCTAATATTTTTCTAGCAGTAGGTACTCGAAAATGTATTTGGATTTTATTTTATTTTCCATGACGTATAGCAACGTTCAGAAATAAAACTTTTTCAAGACCAATATTTTTATCGCTAGATTCGTACATAGTCAATATACGTGTAATAGTTTGTCATATCTAAATGTGATTATTTGAAATATAGGTACCTAATAAATGATAGAATATTGCCTGGAAATTTAAGACAGGGGAAGTTTCAAAAATATAGGAAACCAAGTTAAACTTTATTTGCATAACAACACAAATATAAATAAAATGCAGGGACAAAAGCGATGGTTCTGTTTCTATTCTTTGCTTTTGTAACTTTGCTGATATTGTTTATATTGTCTTCTATTGAATATGGATCAGTGGATTTGTTTTTCATCGGAATTAAATGTCAAATGATTTTTTCCATAAACACAAAATAATTTACTAGGTAAATTTCCTGTACAAATGTACCTCGACGGCACTGTCCTTACTGAGCAAATCCCAACAACATCTTCCAACACCCCGAACATTCCATCAACAGCCCGAACTAATTAGATGTTTCAGGATATAATCTTGACCTTGACATGTATCGGTGGTATGCTGTCACGAGTCGCACAAGCCTCCTCATTAATGGCGCCGAAGCTACATCGTAAGCTCGTTTCAATACACAATTTCACCCAGATAGGTAATTAGTGTATTGTAACGAAAAATAATGGAACTACGATTTCACTGAATAGCAAGGCGCCTAAAAATTAAATAATCCTCACTTAAACAATATTCATTCTACGCCTAGGAGAATTAGAAAAAAATTAAATACCTGTCGAACATACAAAATGTATTTAGGAACAAGCATCATGCTTATATATTTCTAAGTTGTAAAAAAGTAGGTAAGTATATCGATTAATATGGATGGATATATCATGGACTCAGTTGAAAATTCATTTGATCTTAACAGAAAAAAAACAATTAAAATTCAGAGATTTATTTTTTGGGAAAACGCTCAGACACCATCGTTTTTATTTCTTCTAAGAGTAAATTAATATATACCGGGTGGCAAAAACATAAGATACAAACATCATCTTCTTTATTTCAAATAAACGCGACAATTTTTTTTATTTGATCATTAATTTTTTTATCAATTTCTAAGTATGTTTTATGTATCATAAACTCTTTACCTGCAGTTATCAAAAAACTATTGAACATATCAAAATATCTGACCGTAATAAAATTCTAAATTGCAGTGTTTCTAAAACAACGGTTTTTAAAGTAAATCGAACAAAAAATCAATTTAAATGTCAAATAGTTGACCTTCATTCCATGTGACTGAATTTTACGAAGTTAACAATCAAACATAATGATCTCAGTTCTTTTGATACTTGCTTAGAATTCGATGCAGTTCTTAAAAGTGGATTAAAACATATTTTTGCAAAAACTAAGAGTGACTTTATCAATTGGTGAACTGAAAAATACAAAATATTCTCTGTAAAATGGTAATTTTGTAATTGTGTAGTTACAGGTAATAGGCACCAACTTCAAAACTACCAACACCAGTGGAGTTAATATTATTTATTTAACTATTTAAACTAATAAAGTCGGTTCAAGTTTTTGTAAACAGGTTTTATTTCACAATCATTAGTCTTCAAAATCATTATCATTTATATTCTTTGCTTATAATTATTATTCATAAGTCTCAATATATCGCGGAAAGACACATATTTTAAACTTTACCACTGCTGTAACTCCAATTTAAATGTTGCTACATATACCTTATCTCTTCTTAAATCGGGCCGACTCAAATTTTCGATTTTCTTGCCCCCTCGACTTTGCCGAAACACACATATTTCAGATTTTACCTCGCCGTAACTAGGTAACCGCTGTCGCTTAACAATTATTTGTTACGCATCGAAGATACAGCGTGTCAACAAATAGTGTGTATCAATACATCATCCCGTATCTTATAAACGGGACATGCTGACAGACGAAGAACATTCATTTTTTTGTGTTTGTCGGAAACTCTACAGCAAGTTCGTCCCAAGCATCATGCTTTCTCATTTTATTGTAGTATTTGGGATGTTTTTTATCCCATAAAATTTCTTTATTGTTTTTAAAATAATGGTAGATTCTTCCGTCCAATCCATATTAGCGATGTCTTCAATTGAATAAATAAAACGAAAAATAAATCGCAACTGTATACCGCAGACCTGTCCAAACATGCTATCAAATGGTGCAACATCAGTGCGTCTAATTTGTTTGATGCGGTGTCAAAAAACCGGCAATCGATAAGACGCTTCGATATTACCATGTAACGGTGTTACTCTGTTACATAGCGCCGTCCAGACTTGTTACGCGACGGCGTTACGATACGACGTTTTGTTTTATGTTCGTACCCACCTTTATATTTTCAAATTTCGAACGATTTTGTACTTTTTGTGAGAAGGATTTTAAATGGGTTCAATATGGCACCATCTCTCAGCTCTTTTTCAAATACCTACTCCGTTTGGAAATCTTTCTTAAAATGATGAGTTTGGAGGAAATAGCTTATTTTCGAGGAACGCTCAATTTATCATCAAGTATTTTTTGTGAATAATAAATATTTACGTGCCCGGGCATTTTTCCAAAAAAATACCTAAATTGTAGGCTAATATCGGTAAAGGGGGGGTGCCACTTATTTTGCAAACAAACTTTTTTTCTGACGATATTTTCAATTTCTTTAGCAAAAACTATTTGCCAATTTGCCCTAAAAAATTACCCTAGCTTAAATTGAAAAAATTACTGGTTTTGGAGTGATTTTTTTATTATTAAATTATTTCAGATATGTAATTTTCATGGGCGAGAACGAAGTATCTCATGGAATTGTGATTATCTTAGTAACGCCCATGTTCAAATTATTAAGAGTTTGGCTGCAGTATCTTTTATGACCCAATCAAAGGCATTTGTTGTCTAAATTTCAACAAGGTATCTTGAACCCTTTTAGAAATAATAAAAAGATAATAGGGGTCCGTTTTACATGTTTATTAAACAAACTAGAAATTATTGGAACGGTTTTTGAAACATCCTTTATACACCTAGGTATATAAAATTTGGGTTAGAACTTGTCTGATGATGATATATTTTTCATTCATATATTCATTTTGCAAAAAAGCTATTTATTTCAGAAGTCATCAAATCGTTCAAAATTCAGCACAAATGGATTTATATCTCCACAGTAATATAAATTAATACATATAAGTCACTTATCGAAAATGAAATAAACATAACACGTATCATACACTGTCTTTGGGTAACTCATACCCGAAATTCATTACTATACCTAATTAAACGTAGAAAGGTCCATCCTAACACAAAAAGTCGGGGATCTTCTTTCATTAGTAATTTTACCGAATTTTCTGCCACTCTACTTGAATATTTGCAATTTAAGAAACGTAAAGACGGTCCCACGCTTGTGAATAATAAATAATAAACTAAAACAGGTATTTTAATGCTAAAAGGTGATATTGATGATGATTTATTTAACATCGCTTTTAGATAGAGAGCTCTTTTAGGTAAACGAGTGCGCTCAATACCTACTATAAAAATACCTCAGTATCATTTTATGGTTAATCAACAGTTCAAAGTAAATATAATTCATTTTAGTAATTTTAATTTGTTGATCAATATTGGCTACGTATTTAATTTGATTTGCGTCATACAACCTTGCGATACGGCTAGTATATTTTATAGCAAGTAGATTTTTTCAGAAATGTCTCTAACCAATATAATATAGTTGTTAACTTGAGCTTCATAACAAAATTATTATTTATCTCACATATCAATTAAATCAGCATCAAAAGATTCAAATATTGTGCAACTTTCCCCATATCATTGTAGAATGGCAAATTATATTAAATAATCACGAATTGGGACATTTGAATGATAAATCGTTTTGAACGGGATTAAAATTATATCTAAACCAGCAGAAGGAGTGTGCCCCTCGAGGTACACACTACAAACTTTCTTGGAGATTGATAGGAGTGAAATTTTCAAGAAGATAAATATTTTATATAAAAAATTGGACCGAAGTCAGTGCTCTGAAAAATACAAAATAATATTAATTCTATTGATCCTGGTACTTTTGAAGTTGTACAATTGTATTGAGATTGATAACTTTCGACACCAACTTCACTAGTACCAGCACCAATAGAATTAATATTATTTTGTATTTATCAGTGCACCAACTAATAAAGTCGGTCAAAAAATCAGACTTTTGAGTGTAACATTAGTCACGAGAATCGTTGTTCACTAATACCAATGAAGAGTACTTACCCTATTATCCATGTATATTATTTGCTTGTAGTTGTTATTATTGAGATCTCCAAACATCGTTGCGGAAATACGCATAAGTATTTTAGATTTTACCACCGCTGTAACTCTAAAACCGTAGCTCTAATGAAAAAATGTTCAATATAAATATTGCTACAAATAATTAGGATTTTCATGTAGTTCCCTCAGATTTTCAATTTTCGAAAGAAATCACCCTCTCCACATAGCAAAAATACACATATTTGAGAATTCAAAATGCCTCTAACTCGAAAACCGTAACACTTTGGAAAAAATGTTCAATTTAAACGTTTCCGAATATTGTCCCATCTTTAATTAAACCACCTCAGATTTACGATTTTAGAGAAAATTTGCCGCTAAGCCTAAAATTGTGATGACTGTCTTAGACCCTTTATCATTATAAGAAAACCCATACATATAATAACCGGACACCATGTAGATCTGCCGAAAACTACCTAAATTATCAATATCTTAATCAATCATGTTCCAGAACGTAATAATTATTTTTATTTCTATGATGCTCACCTCCAAATGGATGACAGCCTATTTGAATAGCAAATTGTACTCATTTGATATTTTAAGGATACGATCGGCAATACATGGTGCTTTCAGCTACGTAGACGCATAGCCGGTTCTAGTTTTTTTGTAAAATGTTATATATTTCACATGTTTGAGTGTCAACAGAAAACTATTGAAATATTAGAATCTTAATAAATTTGCACTATAATCAACCATTTTTCCAAAAACTTCCCACTCTGAAACCATTGAAGTTATTGAAAAATGTTCCATTTAAATGTTTCCCGAAATGGTCTCTTCTATAATTCTGCCATATCAAATTTTCGACTTTCGAAGGAAATGTCAACACCTTGAAAGGGATTTCTATGGAGAAAAAGATGTTGGATTTCAATTATTTTTTTAATGGGGCCATTTGTCATCACCCCTCTTTTCAAACGCGCGTTCATCTAAAAATATAAAAAAACATACATTTACAGGCTGGGGCAGCTGGCGATATTTGTGGATTGTGGCTGATCTATTAGATATAGAGCAAATTTTTTTGAGAAAAGCTGTTCTGGTTAAATATTATCTAACATAGCCTACTTCCGGCTATACCGGAAAGTGGCCATCACTTCGCTATTTTAAATAGAACACACTGCATTTTTAAATTTTTGTATTCTTTGTGAAAAATAAGGGTCAGTTTTTTAAGCATTCGTCAGGCATGAGTTTGAAGGTTTCAAAGATTTTCTGAGTTTTCTGAAAAAAATTATAACAGCAACATCCTAAGAAAATGGTAACATGAAAATTATGAAAGATTTTAAATAGCGGTCTTTTGCAATTATCACGGTTGATTTCAAAATTCTAAGACATAGGGTTGCTCTGAATTGAATTTTTGATCTTAAAAAACTCAAATCAGAGATAACTTGACTTTTTTAAACAGCAATGTACTAAACAAATTACATTGATAGATGCGGATTTTAATTCTCTTTCGATTTTATTGATACGTACTGGCACTTATTCTTGATAGTTTTGAAGATATTTCAATTTATTGTGTTTACCCTTTCACGGAATATGGCGCGGTAGTTTGGCGTTGAAACAAATGAAAAATAAATGTATCAATGGTAGACATTGTTTTTATTTTCGGTGAATGCTATAGGAATTATTAATTGACTTCAAGAGTTAATCTACAAAAAAATCCGGCCAGAAGCAGAAGCAAGAAAGCAGGTCTTGGAAAGTATTATTTGAAGCCAATAAACAATTCCTCTGGCATTCATTGATAATAAAAATCATGTCTACCATTTCTTCCATAGACAACTTCATTTTTAAAATTACACGAGCAAAAACAAACAGTCTTCTTGGAAACGTATCTTGCAAAACAAACAATTTCGGTTTGACTGTGTTTGACATATCAATTGATTCATTTGTTTTCAATTTGTTTCAACGCCAAACTACCCTGCCATATTGTTTATTATTATTTTGCTAATTGAAAAAATCGAGTTATCCTTGATTTGAGTTATTTAAAATCAAAAATTCAATTCATAGCAACCCTATGTCCTAGAACTGCAAATCAACATTGAATATGGGAATACGATTCCAACTTAACTAATGGCAAAAAACTGCACTTTAAAATCTCTCATACATTTCATGTTATTGCCATTTATCTTGGATGCTACAATTGTCATTTTTTCTGAAAACTATTAAGAAGTAATTCTGGTATTATTAATATTCAAAACAATGTTAATTCTTTTCCGGCTGAAAATTTTGAAGTGTTGCAAATGTGTGTAGATACCAGACTTTTGGCATCGACGAGCACCAATAAAATTAATCTTATTTTGAATTTTCGTTAAACCAACTAATTGAGTCGAACCTGGCTTTTTGCAAAAAAATACCTATTTATTTCAATTTTTTTAGTGTATCATAAGTCATACAAATTTTTGAAAGTACACTTATAATCAGAGATTATTTAGTTGTAATAGCTCGGAAGGCCTTCATATTTTTGAAAAACATCTAATTCAAAATTTGATGTAAATGATCTTTTCTTCAATCCTGTTGGATGATTCTTTTTAACTTTTGGAAAATATTTCCCTCTTTTCCATGCGGTACAATCTTTTGATTCTGTTTTTTTCAAAGAATAAATAATCAACTAAATCGGTGCAAGTTTACTATGCAAAACACAGGTACATAAATAAACAAAGAGAAAAAAATAAATCATGAAACGTATAATGTATACCTCCTTCGTTCAGGCAAAGTCGGTCAAAAATACAGACCATAATAAGTAATATAATCTAGGCATTTATGCCATTTTAATTAATTATTTACGAATCATGTCTCTACCATTCAACCTTTAAACATTCACAATTGAGTTTATATTTATTATTTTTAGATTTACAAATTCAATGTGGTTGAAAGATCCATGAAAAGGTCACTAAGAAGTACCAAGATGATGACGTAAGCACATTTCTATTACAGTTTAAATAATACAGTCACGATTAGGTAAACTGTTGATATGACATAAATTAACCTTATTGGTTCTAATTGCAAAATATCATTATCGAATATATATATATATATATATATATATATATATATATATATATATATATATATATATTATAGAGATAATAATACAATAGATGGGAAATGCGATGGGCATTACTGTAAATGGAAATGCCGTAGCATCCTAATAGATAAATTTGATCGAGGAGAAGGGAGTTCGTTCCAGCAAACCCGATCAATCTTCTGTTCCTTTACAATGTTTCTCCTGGTATTCCTACTCTACTGTATTACCTTGAAAATCAAAAAAATAAAATGAAAACTGCTGTCAAGCATGATGGAAGCAAAGTAATGAGCCAATACACATGTTCTTGGATAAAATAAGGCACCATCTCGCAGCTGGTTCTCAAAATTTGATATTATTAACTTAATCCAGAGCACACATCATTTCGGCACGCTTATCATGTCATGACTCGCAACCGTAACGCGACTGTCGAGAACTGTGCAATCGTCGCTGTCAGATGTCAAGTTGGGAATCATCTAACTGCAACTGCGACTAAATTGCAACTGAAAACTGTGCTGCCTCTACCGAACAACCAGTGTGTGGTTTTTACATTGAATTCAGCAAATATTACGTTTTTTTTTTGAGAATAGCATCGCAATTTTTACATAATAAGCTTGGGCGTTTGTAGTTGGTTGCTCCACAACTGCAGAACTGTTATTAAAACACCTTTGAAAATTTGAGATTAACATTAAAAATAATACTTATAGTGTCGTCATATCAAACAAGAATTTATTGAAAGTAAAAATTACGGAAGGTTGGAACACAATTTCAACAGGGTACACAACACCTTTTTCAACTGTATTTCAGAAGTCGTCAACTGTAATTCAGAATAGTAAAAATTAGTCAGTTAAAATCCAGAACTCTGGAGATGAATTTCAGATGGGTCAATTGAAATTCAGAATTCGTCAAATGTATTTCTTATTGGTGAATTGTAATTCAGAACTGGTCAAATTTACTTCAGAACATATCAAATGTAAAACAGAAAGCATCAGATGTAAATCATTATTATTAATCTAATATACATATTATTAATGTAATAATAATGGAAACAATATTAATAAAACCTAATATTAAAATTAAAATATTAAATTTAAAAAAATACTAAAATCTTGTTTTATATTTGATATATTCTGAAATACATTCGATGAGTTCTAATTTACATTTGGTAAGTTCTGTATTAAATTTGACGAGATCTGAATTACAATTCATTAATATGAAAAACATTTGACGAATTCTGAATTACAATTGACTAATTTGAAATGCATTTGACGCGCTTTCTAAAATTTAATTGATTATTCTGAATTACATTTGACATCTTCTGAAGTTTAATTGATGCTTTCTGAATTACAGTTGGGAAAGGTATAGAAAATTGGTCAAATCAATGCCTACACTTGCAGACTGGGACTGCTAATCAGGCAGGACCAACAAAATATTAGCAATCGTTTTCAAATTCTACCAGTTTGTTCTTTCTTATTTATTTTGTTATTTTGAGCTGCGACATTGAAATTGATCATAATGTAATGGAATAATAATTGTAGTTATTCAAGTATATGCCATATTTTGGGAAAGAAATTGGCTTAATACATTTTTAAAAATTTAAATAATTTAATTTCAATAAGCACTTTTATTCAGATAAAAATTGCGTCACTGGACGAGTTTGTTTTTCATATTAGCGTTATATTTCTTTGTGTACATTTCTGCAGTACGATATTTTGATTCATATTTAAGGTTTAGTAAGCGTAAGCCATACAAGCGCCCAAAAACGACTTGACGACTAGAATGAGAAACTTCTACAAGAACTTATTTAAAATGCATCTGCAAAAGGAAATCTAAATAACACTGTTGCAGGGCTTGCGAAAAGAAGCCGGAGGATCAAGAATGAGGATAGATAGGAACGGATGGCGACTTTATTTTATACTATGTAGAGATTATTGACGTTTTCTAAATTGTGACTTTCAATATTTTTGAATAATTTTGGAAATATTACCAACTTATTGGTTCCTATTAGTATTTATGGAACTTTGACCGATTTCAGCATTATCAACTCATACAGGTTGTTTGGGGAGTAAATGGGAATATTCGAAGGACATTTATAGGAAGCCAAAATGAGGTAAAAGAATTCAAAGCTCAGGTTCAATTTCTGTTGGTTTTTGAGATACTTGTGAGATTAAAATTATAATAGAATATCATTATTAAAATGACTAAAATTTTTAAAAATGCATTCAATTAATTTTGGAAAAGACCGTCTACTGAACGAACAGTTTTATCATCACAGATTCCATTATAATATTTGTATATTCTTTATGACTGAATTCGTAAGACATTTCGATAATGTCATAGAATTAGCAGAATTATTATATTTTTCTAGAAACTTGTCTACTGTATTCATAAATTTGATATTTAGGATGTTTTTAAACATGATAACGTTTTATTTATTTCAATTTGAAAGTTCTATAACGAAATCTTTCTTTAGTCCCTAAATGATAATCAAACTAAATTCCTCTGAAACACATCAAAAATGGGCATGGAAGTTTGAGGTTATTCTGCTTATTTTAGCCTTCATTATACATATTTGAATTTCCTCCAAAAACAACCTAAATATAACTGGTCTAGATTTACTATTTGTTCACACTTTAGGTATATGTTTCTTTAACCCACAAAAACTCACACTCGAATATCTCATAGCAATTTTGTTTGTAAAGGCCAAAAATACACAGAGACATTTTCGCCTGGGGACATAATCTCTATTTTTATTATTCCATCCTTCTAAAACTCCATTCCATTGCGAAAATCTCTTTCTCAAAGTTTCAGTGATCAAGCACTGCCATCTCCATATCACTTTATATTCCAAACTTCAAATTCCCCCCAAGGCAATTATTAATCCACCTCATTATTTGAACCAATTTAGTAAACACATCTCATCCTCGAGACACCTCAACTTGTAATCCAAGAAAGTTTTCTTCTCAAAATAACACACCTTTTAACACAAGTAAACGCAAATTTCCACTTACCTAAAGGAATGTAGCACTCCTCTTCAAACTTTTTCCCCTTGGTGGCACTTAGCAGCCCCAAAATCGCCTGCGGAAACTCGGTAATCAGGAACAACATCAAAACAGCCACAAGCATTCCTGATGTCCTATCGGCCTGTTTGGATTTGTCGATTTTCTTCAACATCATCGGCTGTGCCTCTTTGATGGTAGACAGCGGTACATTGTGACTCATCAGCATCTTACGGCGCTTTTTCGTCTCTAGTAGAACAACAATCAGTCTTCGCGATAGGTGTGTTAACAGGATGCATGGCACTAGCTTTATCACAACTCCATAGATCCAGAAACTGGTGATTTTGTAATTTTCACTCACATAGTTTGTTATATAGATCACTTGTTTGAACGTTTGTCCGGTATAATTGACCAAATCCTCTTTATCCAACATAATATTATTAACATCACATGTTTGATTGTATGGCAATATTTTCAGCGCCATAAAAAGTGGTGAGCATATCAATGGACATAGGATATAAGTAGCTAAGATAACATAAAAAGTCTTCGTTATCTCACACCAGTAACGACTGTTGTGCGGACCAGTGATGGCCATGTATCGCCATATGGCCAAAATTACTGTTAAACAACACGAAATGAAATGGAACACCTGACTAAAGTGAGCATGAAACACCATAAAAACGGCCCAATTGTAGGAGAAATTATCAACATGCTTCTTTGCCTCATCGTTATGCATGTAGCGATGCAATGTGAAGGGAATGTACTCGAGCATCACCAGCAAATCGGCGACAGCAAGTCCTGTAAGGATGAAGTTAGTGGGCCAGCGCATCTCCTTGGTCGTAAGCACGCATATGTTGAGGATATTGGCCACAGAACCAAAGACACAAACAAGAAAACTCAGGGTGCCATGTATAGACTCGTAGCCTTTGGAGAAGGTCTCCAGGTCGCAATATTGCGTGGTCGAGTTTGTTGTCATTGTGTTTTTTGGGGGAGTTGTGCTATGTTAACCACCACATATTTCACGCGCGCGATGTCTGTGCACGGTTTCTCTGTATTTATATTATCGAACTGCTCCGTTCGACGGTCGCGGTGTTTCTAAATGAGCGTCGATATCGTCGGGAGCGTCAAGACGGTGCGTGTCTGTGATAACATTTGAAATTGTGAAAGCACGCGCGCCTGCGTAATTTTGATAGTGGTAAGATTAGATTAGCGGAAATGTATGCACGAATGAGTGCAAGCTAGGTAACTTTGGAAAGTAGTAAATAACTTTTTGCAAATAATAGGATTGTCCTTTTGTGGATATGTTACGCGCAATGACCGAGTTCGGACTCCGTTTGCTCACAACGTGTTCTGACTAAATATTTCGGTTAGTTGTCAAATTCAGTATTTTATCGTAACATATACTTTATATGGGAAGATTTTTTAAAAAACCTTATTTACTCTTACAAACTTTATAAGCTGAATTAGCTAATAATAATTTTGAAATAACAGGCCGAAACTAAGACAAGTACAGTAAAGACTCTACTAGACTATTTTTTCTATACTTATCTCCCGATCGCTCTTGGATGTCTGCTTGAATAGTTTATAGGTAGGTGGAAGCTGAGCAGTTTCTAGAATTATCTTAGACTAATCGAACATACAACATATAGTATAATTATGTACTGTGGTGTAATATAATTTAGATTCTTATAAAATCTTGAAAATTTATTCTAAAAAGAAATGTAAACGGAATGCCGCTTCAATAATTACTGTAACAATAAAAAAAAGTTATACAAGTGTCAAAATTCATCGCGATATAGAACATTGTTCTCACAATAAAACTCATGTAACTGTATATTGGAACGAATTACCTAAATGGTGATAAACTATAAACATGAAATGTTGTTGCAAATGAATGAAATAAAAAGTATTAAAAGTGAGACAACTGTCTTGACGTACCCCAAGGCTCTGTACTCGGTCCACTACTATATTCCCTTTATGTGCTAAATTTAAAATGTGCAAACCTAAAAACCACCACCAAATAAGGTGAGTTTATACAGTAAATAAAATAAAATAAGTAACAAGTTAAGATAAAATAAGAAAGTTGAACATGTTCATTTCCATGGGAGCGTTTATACACTAAATAAGCTAAATTAAGAAATAAGAATAACAACTAAAGATGGCCAATTTTCATCTTTATTTCTTATTTTTTTTTTTTTGGAAACTGATAATATGCATGATCAACCACTAGATATGACTTAACTTGCATACAACACAAAAGTTTTTGTCAAAAAAGATGTGATTTGATTGGTTCATTCTTATTTCTTATTTTATTTTCGTCATCTGTATAAACAAATCTTTTTTGAGGTTATTCTTATTTCAATTCTAATTTGTTTTTTATTCTATTTTATATACTGTATAAACTCACCTTTAGTATATACAATTGAGAGGGAGGCGATATTGAACATCACTATAAATGAGGATCTTGTAAGGTATATGAATACACAACCAGAATAATATGCATGATTTTTCCATTTTCTATCACATTTTAGACATCTGGTACCAGTCTGGAGAACATGTGGTAGAATTAACTTTAAGGCTACTACAAAATATGGTGTTATTTTTTTTATCATAGATTGACAAAAACGGAAATAATATCAATGAATTGGATATGCCAAACTTAAGTATAATAATAACTTTAGAACAAATAAAAGTTATGCATAAAATTATCAATAATAACCAAATGTGTCACGTACATCATCATCAAACAGGATCCCTGAGTAATATTTAGAAACTAGAACAAATAAAGGATTAAATAACCCAATTTTACAAGCTTCAAAGCTTACAACAGAGTCCCTACCAGAAAATAGACATTGGAAATATAAAAGAAATGTCATATTTTATCAAAGAAATCAAAATATACTCAAGTATCGAGACATCATTATAAAATTTAAGGATTTTGTTCTCGGGACCAGAACTACCAAGCATTGTTTAGAGAACCCTAATTATTGTAAAATAATTTAAATTGAAAATTTTGTAATGAGAAGATTTACAACAGATATTTTAATAATATTTGAGGATGTAGATTATTCTATCAGGAATGATTTTTCTGTACAAATAATGACATCGTTGGCTTGGATATAAATTCAACCCAAATGGTTATCTCCTAATGATGGATTCAGTATGTTCATGAAAAATAAGGCCATCCTTAGATGCGGTATCCCGTAATGGTTTGTGTAATATAACCCACTGCCGGGGTGTCACCCAGTTGCTATGCGAACTTAGCTTCGAGTGTCTACGTACTGTTACGTTAAACTTTGCTACAATAATCAGTATTAATTGTATAAAGACATAATTGGTAGAATCATCCATATAATTTTAAACTAGTGGCTGTTGAAATTTCTTGAGAGAAATGAGCTTTTTAAATAGTATTGGTTGATCCATGTGGTATCTTCCATGAATTTTTATTTAAAGTGTATTCGTAAAAATCGTCCAATTCAATTCTTATTCTAATAAAATTATTATATGAAATATTCATTCTCGATAAGGACAACAATTAATTGTTTACTTTGTCCCATCATATCATAATACAACATCCACATGAAACAGAACTCCTATTCAAACAAAGCGTACAAATGAAAATAAATTTTTCTGTAGAATAATTGTATATACTTATAGTTGTTCAATATTTTAGAACATGAAGAATCCCGTTGTCTGAAGGTTCCGAAAACAAACATGTACTTTTATCATTCCCACGCATATATGAAATATAGCTTTTGTTTATGTAATTCATTGTCTTTCGAGTAAATAAGCAAGTCTGGCTCTATTTCGCATTAGATGCAAATCGGAGAGTTCAAAAGATTATTTCACAATAACAATGTGGTAAATTTTTCTGTCCATTCATTTAAACTTATATTAAGGCTGAGAGATTGTGAAAGGGATAAATACCTAAATGACATTTAGTATTATTCAAGAATACTGATATGTAAGTATATACCTATGTCGTGAATTAAACCAATGTTTGCTCATTATTTTATTGTTATCCTTTTGAGCTCTATCTTGATGATCGTCCTTTTTAATAAGTATATACAGTGTGTCCAAAATTAGTGATGGTGTATTGGGTATCTCAGAAACTATACGATATAGAGAAATGATCGAGAGCGGATCTTGCTCCTAGAGTGAATCCCCATGGTGCGCAGATAAAGTACCTTGCGCCAGATGTGTGCAGTGCTCAAAACGACTGATTTTTTTGAGAATTATCAGATTATGGCTTCCGGAAATGTATTTGCATATTTCTGTAGTTCGTTTTTGAGATCAAACCTGTTGCTCCAATTACCACGAGGATAATTGATGTTTTCATATTCCACATTTTGGATATTTTTTGGCATCCTTTTGGATAATATTGTATTTTGATGGAATTGCTACATCATTCAACATTGTTCCTTCTATGCTTCTTACTTTTAAGGATGATGTCGGTTATATTGGCTCTGATGGTACGATCGGATGTCCCAGATGATCAGTGACGTCGGAAGAATCTATAACCGGACCCGGAACTTGATTATACTATTTGTTGTTTACCCGAATGTTATGATGTCTGCAGATATTCTGGTGCAAGTTTGCAGCAACTTAATTTTGTCGATCTAAATAAGTTCTCTTCGCTAAATCCTCAATGCATCTGTTTATTTGTTTATTTTTATACCTATTAGGGCAATGAAATGTTTTGTTTCTAAATTGAGTAATTTTCGTACTCCTTCTTGGATATATAATGGGCCAGTTTCGACTTTTGGGTGCAGTGCGCCATGCATTGTCAGTAATTCCAGTTTCCTGATTATTGTCCATTCTATAATCCGGAAGCTGTACTGAATGATGGGTACTGTAAGGGTTACTATTGCAGATATTTTGTTTTTGTCATTAAGGTTTGGTCTTTAAGACGTTTATTGGCGGTGTTTTGTTTTTGCAGATGTATCTGGTGTTACTACTGTTGAGGATAGAGCTTAGTAAGGATAAGGCCATCCAAAATAATAGCGGTGACAGTGAATTCCCTTAGTAAATTCCATTCTTGATCTTTATTTTCTTTGTTATTGTTGATGATGATTTTGTAGCCAGGTTTAAATAAGTTTACCAATTGCTCATGATTTCGGCAATGAAATTGATACGCTTTGGCGATGCTCTATTGATTCTCTGTTTCTGTGTTTCTAAGATCTAGCTATAAGGGATTTTGTCAAACGCTTTTTATAATCTATCCAAGCTATAGACCGATTCTTTTTGTTGATATTAAAGTCCTTTTGCACCATTTGACAGGTTAGAAGACGAACCTTGCAACCGTAGGTATGTTTCTTACGATAAGTTTTTGTAATCCTAATCTTTGGAGGAACAACGTATTAATTCTTTTTTATTCTGAATTAGCTCACTTCCGGTCATAATTACATGGGGTTAAATGGCAACTTCAATTTCAATTATATCTCTGGTACGACAGGTATCTTTTTTTTTCTTTGCTCAATTGATGAAGAATAATTGATTCTATAATTGATTTCTAATTCAAGGCTTAATCATTATGTCACAATAATGGGCAAAGATCCTAAAACATTTTCTTCAGTCTTAGATCTGAAGTCAACTGGATACTAATAAGAATCATTACAAAATTAATTGAATGAATTAAATAGAAGATAAGTTCAATAGGATATCCTTAGTTTATATTGTTTCACGTACCCACGTTGCCAAATATATACCAAAATCATATTTTCTTTTTTTTTCTATCCACAACTATTTTTTCGCCGATTGTTATATGTCACTGGAAAGCTTATAAGACTTTTTTCGATGACAACAGACAACAGAAACTTTGACATAAAAAGTTATGTACATACGTATTTTTAGCAAAAAGTGGATATAGCAATGACTCGAATACTTTTCGAAAATAGGAGAGCTTATAGGAGTAAGAAGAATATTTTTAGTTTTCTTACAAAATAATAATCAACCCAAATAGTTGGAAGTATTCTTTAATGTTCTCCATTCAACTGATTTTCTATATCTCATAGTTTCCAAAATACACTTACATCCATCAAAAGTTTTGGACACACTGTATAACGATTTTATTATCAACAATAAAGCACCTTGAAGGGCATACACGAAACCAATACGACAAAAAAGACTGATATATGGAGCTCGTAAAAATACAATCGCGATTACCTACGCGTCACGGAAACATAAAAGAAAAACACTTCAAAGCAACTAACTGTATTTTCGTGATTGTTATGACAAAAGAAACATTGTGGTGCTAACAAGTATATTCAATAATCCACTTAATAATTAAGGAAAATATAAAGAAAAACTGAATAAATTTATTTGTAGATGAAATAAGGTAGACTTTCGAAGCTACGGAAATAACTATTAGTATAGACTGCATAAACTAATATGGAAATAATGGTATATCAACAGAAATAATAATACATAACTTTATTCTGATAAATGACCACAATATATAAGAGAAATCATTTAATACTTATAAAAAAACGATTTTCCTACCGCTCGCAGGCAAATTCCAGTGAATAAAAATACTTACACTATTACAATACTTTCCTTACATAGCGACGATAATAGCGATAGTAAAGTAAAACTTCACTGGTCAAACAAAACAAACAATGGCCATCTAACATTTTTTCGGAAGATGAAACGTTCAGCCAGAATCTGAAGAAAAATGTGGAAAATATTAAATTTTATTCAAGCATAACTTTTTTGTGCTTTTTCTCAGAGATGGCGCTGTATGTAGGTGGTAAAGGGCTCTTAGAAGAATACTTTAGGCAAGTTTAATCAAAATGCTTAGAGCCGTTCTCGCACTACAATCTTCAGCAAATCATGTTTTTTGGCTATAACTCAGCACCCAGTGTATACAGGACTCTCATTCAGTGCCACCGGCGAGTGATATTGGTACCAAACAAAATAAAAAAGAAAGCAACAAAATGCACCGATCCGTTCCCGAGATAATGCGAGGTAGAGCAAAGGCAGTGCAATGCACTACATCTACCTAGTATAACGCTCTATTACATGACACCACATGCATAGCTTCAACAAAAGATTCAACAACAAACGTAGAAAAAACAATGAAGATGATATTAGATAAATCGTTTCTATACCTACTCTATACTCAGCTAACATGAAAATGAATTTGTTGAACAAAATCAGCCGTAATCATAATCGAAACTTAGTACGCTACTAAATTAAGTGCAGAGGCTTATGGCTACCAGAACACACAACTGACAGAACCTTCAATCTACGATCGCAAATGTGAACTGTGCTACAATCTAACCAATGTGTAATTTTCGTTAAGGGAGCTGCAGCCGTTTTAACGTACGCGCCTGAAGATGGCTTTCATTAAATATCTCCAAAACTAATGAAGATGAAATTCTAGGAATCTACTAATAAATGTTTTGAGCATCATAGACTAATAGCAATGTTAAATAGGGATGCATCAAACAAGGCTGCGTTGGGGCAAAAATTACCATAACTTTTTTGTATGTGGCTTTCTCTAAATTTTGTCGTAAATTTTTAATTTACTAGCACAAAACAGGTACTCTTATCGAACTTCTGTAGGATGAACTGTTTCCTAGTATCATCGATTCAAAAACTTTACTACTTGTCTCAAGTGAAAATAAAAGAAACTGAGATCATAGTAGTCATGGAAAAGACGCGTTGATTTATTTGACATTCTGTGACAAGTGTGTTTATAGCAAGAAGACTGGAAATAGGAGAACAACCTCGCCCTAAAAATCGTGTAAAATTTCGTCAGCATATCTTTTGTAAATGCGTCTATGCGCAACATGCCATGCGCAACGAGCGGCTCTCGCTTGAAAAAGACAGCAGATCATGATCACGAAGATAAATAAATACAACAAACATTTAAGGTAATTTTCAAGATGTTCGTCGTACACGAGGCCATGCTATGATATGCAACCTCTGTAATCTCATGTGGCTACGTAGAGAAGCATAGGACGTTTACTCTCCTTGTTTCCAGTCTTCTTGGATAATAGTTTTCTTTCTTCAGGTGCGTATTCCAAAAGGTCTACTACTCCCTTAACGAACATTGTCCGAACTATGTTTATTGGAACTTTATGCATTATTTTTAAACTTAGGATATGCTGGACGCCGGTGAAGGTTGGCAGACTAATTTTAGGACACCCTGTATATATATTCTATTATTTTCTTTTGTAAAATTCTATTGCAGATCGCAAAAAGCTAGGTAAGTCACAAGTGTGGGATAGAACCTGCACATAAGTAAATACAGAACACAAAATGTATGCAGTTTATCAGGTAAATGTGAACATCAATCAAGTGCTACAGATTATTTTAACACGTTTATAAAACTTGACATCAGAAACAATTGAATAGTGGATTTCTCATAGAAAATATAGCACAATTGACGTTTGATGTTATTTCTGGAGTGAAATTTATAACAGTCGTTATATTAGAATCACTTATTTCATAGCCATACCACCGCGAATGTCTTTTATATTAACAATTTATTATAGATATTAACTGTAGAGATGCGCCATTTCTGATTGTATTTTACTACTTTATCCAAGCTATTAGAAATTTTCACTTGACTTGACTATTGTTTCCTCTCAAATAAGCGGTGGATAAAGCTTAAAACCTACCCCTTCAACAAATCGTATTGACCAATTCAATTCACTGAAAACACTTGTAATGACATTGTCTTGTATGCTGTATTCAACATTTGAACTAAACAATGATGGCATTCAACTGTATTTACTCTCAAAATATTCGACAAAGGAGTTTATATTTGAATGCATCCAATATTAAAATGTGAAGAGTCTCCAGTTAACGATTTATCCTATCGAACAGGCTTTCATCGGCCTACACTCAGAAAAGCTGAACAATAGTTAACGTGGACTATTATAAGTGCGTAGTTAGCTAGGTATTGCCAATATACTGCCCACCTGGCGTGAAGTAACGGAAGTAATTAAGCCTCGCTGCCTGGTCCAGTGTTTTTCCAGGGCGGTGGTATCTTTCATATATTAGAGTTGACTGTTTATCAAACGGCAAGAAGATTTGGGGGTTAGGATCGTAATATGTATGTTCTTGGGATGGTGTATTAAGTTTTTGGTGTCTTATGACCTTTAAATGTTTTTTTGGTTATCCGAGAAAGAAAGGTCAGGCAAAAAATTGCGTTTGTTTTTGATATAGAGAGATAATGTATTTGAGCGAACAATTCAAATCAGCTGCAACTTTTCAGATATTATATTATATACAGGGTGGTCCGAATTACAATTGAGAAACTTTAACAGCGTATTCAGCAGATAAAAATAATTAAAAAAAGTTCATATAAACATATCTTCAGAAACCTCAGATGTTGGGTGTACATGCAAACAAAAAATATTTTTCTTGAGAACGGTTTGTTATAGCGAAAAGACTAATGAGACCATAGACAATAGTTGTAACAAATGCTTTTTCATTTCACGAATATCTTGTCATTTCATTTGATTTCAGAAAAGTTTTTTCTCAATTCCTTGAGACACTCATAACGTACCTATACTTATCGCAACGTTTTACCGACATCCAGAATATCGGTTTTAATTGTATAAATATATAAAGAAGCGGATTGACAGACCCGTCAAAGTACAACTTAAGCTACTGAAGCTGGAAATTCGAACTGAGATTTTTTGTGACGTAGAGACTCACTGAGAAGCGCTGTTTCGAAATTCAACCCTTATAGAGGAGTGAACAGGGCTTGTAAAAATTGTATTAAGGACAATTATTAATATGCCACTCTGTTAGAACGATAACAATGAAAATTGTAATTTTCATGTAATTTTGCATGAAACAGACCTTATACTATCCATATTAACATAACTGGCAACTAGATGGCGATGCAGAGCACAAACTTCTACACCGCTTAACCAAAAGCGTTCACAATTTATACACGTAGTTGATCGAACATTAAGAATATTATAACGCTATCGATTTTGTTTTTATGCGACGCTAGATGGCGCTGCAGGACAACCTCTACCGGTTTCCTTTAGCATACATAATCTCTTGAATAGCTTAAAAGATAAAATATAAGTTAAAATATAATATTTTGCCTGTGATTACATTTTATATGATTTACGGAATATGTTACTTTTTGTAAAAACTTATCTGTTACATCATGTATATTTCCTCAGTTTCAATAAACCTGATAAATGAGTGAACAGATATATATTGTAACGTTTAACGTGCTAAGCGTTGTGGGATGAGTTCACTTGCGTAACATTCCAAAGTTCGCAGATTGCTTCCAAAATGTACCTTGTACATGACCTTCTGTAATATTCCAACTGTCACTACTTGTCACTTTGACAATCTAAATACTTCTCCTGCTACCGTTGTTGCCTGGACCTTGGCCGGTACTTCAACGATCATCAGACTCGCTATCTGAGCTGTCCTTATTGGAACGATAATGACGTTTCTGTTGGATACTATTTTTTTATCCGTTTGTCTCAATCTTGCCTATTCTTCTAAGATTTGCCTTATTCTTGCCTGTTTAGTGTTATATTCTTGTACAATTCTGGCCTGTTCTTTATACTCTTGTTCAATTCGTGCCTGTTCTTCTTTATATACTTCTATAACTCTTGCGTGGATTTTTCAAAATTCTTGTCTATTTCTTTCCCAATATTCTCTGTCTCGTAGTCTATCTGTTGCCTGTTCCGATCTACACTTCATACGGAGCTTGATCTCATCCGCAATAATTGCCAATTCGCAGTAATATCTGGTATTCACTATATATTCTCAGCAAAAGGATCCCACTTCTGATACCAATTGTAACGTTTAACCCTGTGGTTAACCTTGTGGGGTGAGTTCACTTGCGTAACAGTCCAAAGATTGCAGATTGTTTCCAAAACGTTTATTTTCAACAATGAATGACTGTGACCCGTGATCGACACCTTCTCTTATATATCTGAATCTTGACGTGATATTCATCAAGAATGTTCTATGATTATTCTAGACGCTCATAATAATGTTCTAGAAGTTTGTCAAACTGACAATACTGTGAAAAACTGTACCTCACATATAGTTTCTAGAAGGTAATGAAATACACAACCAACATCTATATTAAATAAGGGATCAGAACAAATAGATAATAAAACGAATAACAACCGTAGGTACATGACAAACTATCCACGTAACAATATATTCTCCATTTGCCAATCATTGACTACGAAAAGGTCTCTTTAATATAATATTTTGAACTCTCAGCATTGCACTTCGAATACAAAATATCAAAAATATATCCAGACTTGAATAATAGGTATTCAAGGTAGTTATTAAACCAAAAATAAATTGTGTATATGCGTGGGAGTGTATGTTTGTTTTCGGAACCTTTACACGAAAACGAAATCTTTAATGTTTTGATGTATTGGATAACTCACTAAATAACTAATATTCTCCAAAAATGTTTATTTTCATAAGTAGGCTTTGTTTGAATAGGAATTTTGTTTTATGTGGAGGTAGTATAATATGTGATGGAGATTTCGTTTTCTTTGATATTACAAAACAAACAATTGTTGAGCACCAATGGCCCGTAGCCAAAGGTTATTGTCATTTTCATAGTCAATTGCTTGAAAATTAATTGAGAAATGAATATACCTTTCCTATTGCTCGTTTTCATAAAAAGCAAATTAGCAACACCCAACTAATTAATGCCTAAGGTACTTAATTCTAATAAACTTCATTGAGTAGGTACCATGGTACTAAAATCTTGAAATAGGTATCAGCGGTTGTACGACAGCGCTATGTAAACTTCAGTGAGAGTGAGAATGAATGTATTAAGTTTCTTCGCATTCTTGAGAGAAACGCTTATAGGATAATATTAAAATTTACTTGGCAAACAAATTGTTTTAATTAAGATGCGTGGAAAAAAATATCATGTGATTGGTAGCCTTCTGATGTTAGCCTCGCCATCTAAATTCAACAAATTCAAGAGAAATACTAGCAATCTTTGAAGGCTGAATAGATCGTGGTCTAATATTATATAGCAAAGTCATAAATATGTCGTCTACAAACTATAAAATATCTTTTTCGAAATATAAATGTGCGCGACGACTATCAATTAAAAGTCAAATGTGTCAATATACGTGTTGCCTAAGGATTACGAATCGCCAAATCGGTATCCTAACTTTAGGCGGTGCCTTTCATCCTTAGGCATCGCCTAAATTTTGAACTGGTGAAATATTTTAGGTAGGTCGAAAAATTGTCAAAAATTCTACCAAAAAGTGCTATCTGCGAAAAAAAACTTGTTACCGGGGGATGAGTACGGATATATTTGATAGAAGAGAGTTGAGAAATGGTCCTATATTTAGAAAAACTCAAATCCGAAATCTCATATCCTCTGAAAAGCTGCCCCCGAACGGGTGGTTGGGGCAATTTTTCCCAAAAATCTAAAATCTGAGACAGCAGAATTAAGGATAAGACCATATCCAGAAGCTTTAGGATTCAACATTTTTTCCATAGAGTTCTGGTTTTCGATTTACAGCAGTGGAAAAGACTTAGAAATATGTGTATTTCCGCTATGTGGACGGAACATTTCTTGCAAAATTTTAATATGGAATACGCCCAAATTAAAGAAGACATTATATTATGTGGGAGCATTTAAATTGGGCATTTTTCAAATGAAGTTACGGTTTTCGAATTACAGCAATGTTAAAGTCTGAAATTTGTGTATTTCTGCATTGATGTTATGAGATCTCTGAATAATAACTACAAGCAAATAATATAATGGCTAATAGGATAAGTACCTACTATATTTTTTGGTATTAGTGAACGCTACTAGTTGAGGTACTGGAAAATACAAAATAATATTAATTCTATTGGTGCTGGTACTTTTGAAGTTGATGCCAAAAGACTTCTATATAACTACAATTACACAACTTCAAAAGTACCAGCATCAATAGAATTAATATTATTTTGTATCTTGTAGTGTCCCAACTAATAAAGTCGAATTTTTGGTAAAAAAATATTTATATTATATTTATTAATCAAATAAGGTTGCACCATTGACTCAAAGGCTGGACTGCGCATTCCCTATCTGGATAATAATTGAATATTCCCTTTATATCCATATTATTGAAGATATATCATCTAGCTGTGAGTTTTATTTTGAGAATAATCTAGGACTAATAGAATAAAAATAATTCTGTACTTTAGAGTGCATAGTGTAGGAAAATTTAGTCCTAGTTATTGTAAGAATTTATTTCTTCCCATGCACTTTCCTCAACTCCTCAGCAAGCACTGAATATAGCTTACATTTCTAATCTAATCTCCTCTATTAACAAAAATACGCAGGCGCGCGCGCTCTCAAACTTTCAAATTTCGGCACACATAGACAAGCACCGTCTTGACGCTCCTGATGAAAACGACGCTCATTCAGAAACGCCGCGACCGTCGAACGGAGCAGTTCGTTATAAATACACAGAAATCGTGACTAAAGATCGCGCGCGTGCAATATGTCGTGGTTAACATAGCACATCTTCCCCAAAAAACACAATGACAACAAACTCGACCTCGCAATATTGCGACCTAGAGACCTTCTCCAAAGGCTATGAGTCTATACATGGCACCCTGAGTTTTCTTGTTTGTGTCTTTGGTTCTGTGGCCAATATCCTCAACATATGCGTGCTTACGACCAAGGAGATGCGCTGGCCCACTAACTTCATCCTTACAGGACTTGCTGTGGCCGATTTGCTGGTGATGCTCGAGTACATTCCCTTCACATTGCATCGCTACATGCATAACGATGAGGCAAAGAAGCATGTCGATAATTTCTCCTATAATTGGGCCGTTTTTATGGTATTTCATGCTCACTTTAGTCAAGTGTTCCATTTCATTTCGTGTTGTTTAACAGTAATTTTGGCCATATGGCGATACATGGCCATCACTGGTCCGCACAACAGTCGTTACTGGTGTGAGATAACCAAGACTTTTTATGTTATCTTAGCTACTTATATCCTATGTCCATTGATATGCTCACCACTTTTTATGGCGCTGAAAATATTGCCATACAATCAAACATGTGATGTTAATAATATTATGTTGGATAAAGAGGATTTGGTCAATTATACCGGACAAACGTTCAAACAAGTGATCTATATAACAAACTATGTGAGTGAAAATTACAAAATCACCAGTTTCTGGATCTATGGAGTTGTGATAAAACTAGTGCCATGCATCCTGTTAACACACCTATCGCGAAGACTGATTGTTGTTCTACTAGAGACGAAAAAGCGCCGTAAGATGCTGATGAGTCACAATGTACCGCTGGCGACCATCAAAGAGGCAAAGCCGATGATGTTGAAGAAAGTTGACAAATCCAAACAGGCCGATAGGACATCAGGAATGCTTGTGGCTGTTTTGATGTTGTTCCTGATTACCGAGTTTCCGCAGGCGATTTTGGGACTGCTAAGTGCCACCAAGGGAAAAAAGTTTGAGGAGGAGTGCTACATTCCTTTAGGTTAGTGGAAAATTGTCTTTATTTTTGTTAGGAGTTTTATTTTGATAGGAAAGATTCTTGTCAGGTGTTTTGTGATGAAGAGTTCGAGTGTTAATTAATTTGTTTCATTAATGAGCTGGATTAGTAATTTCCTTGAAAGAAATTCAAAGTTTGGTGAAAATTATTATAGAGTAGAATATGTCAATATTTGAGCATTGAAACCTTGAGAAACATACTTTTAAAATGGAAATGAGTTCTGTATGGCTGAAATTACATACATAGACATTATACTGACAGGCAAAAATACTACTGTATATTTTTCTGTCCATGCAATAGAAATTGCTATGAAATATAAAAATGTGATTTCTTTGTGGGTGGAAGATACATCTAAAGTAGATAATTAAGTTACTTATTGCGTGTTTCGGGAGGAAATTGAAATATTTCATGGGCATTTCTGAAGTTTGAATTAATACTATTTGTTTTTTCATTTCTTGTTTTGTTAATTTGAAAACACATTTTTATTCTAATCTTTAAATTATTAATAATAAGTATCTCAGAAACATACCAAAATCGGGCTTGAGCATATAAGCTTATTTAGATTATTTTGGCTTCCGAAACATGCAGTGTGATTTTAGAATACTAAAATTGTTCAATGTGGCGAATTGAAATTGGAACTAGTAGGTATTTCCATGTTGGAAATAATGTCGAAATAACTCAAAAAAATTAGTTTTTTTAATAATTCTTCCTCCAGTATATTTATAATATAGGAGAGAATATTTCCGTTTGGTTTGTTTATTAGTATTACGGTTTAAATTTTTTTGAGAGTGTATTATTTTGTTTACGTTATTTTATAGATATTATCTTTGTTTGTTATGATATATATATATATATATATTTTTATATGTAGTTTTGTCCAGAAAGTGTAATAAATAGAAATTTAGAATTCAAATACATTTTATTCTTAAGCATTATAAGAATAGTAGGATTTTATCAAAATGTGCGGTGGACGTACATATGCGCTTACAAAAAAATCAACAAAAAAACTAAGGCAAAGTTGCCTTTTTTAGGTCCGCAGTGAAAAGATTGGCTGTGGCCCCGACAACTTGCCATTTCGAATCATACATGAGAATGATTCTGTGGGTATGTTTGAATCTTCCACCATTCTAAACGTTTTATTCAGCCGTTTCCATAAACAAATCTGAGTTCGGTACTCATTAGTTTGACAGTAAAACTGTTATATTGACCTAATGAAAAAACTAAACTAGTATTGAACTAAGATTTTTCTATAAAAACGGCTGAATAAAAGGTTTAGTCACATGGAATCTTTTTGGTGGTTAAATATTTGAGCATCCAATTTAATTTATGGTTCTGTAGTCCTTATTCTTTTATGAATCATATTCCAAATTTAGATAAAATTTTGGCTCAATCAAACAAGTTGCAATTGTCATGCTTGAAAATCTGGCCTATAATCAGGTTAAAAATTGATACATTCTTCAAGTATTCATGAAAAATCATCTGTCGAACTGTGTTATGACTAAATTTACCCATAAATAGCAGAACAGCCAAATTTGCATTTTTTGCTGAAGAAATGTTTTGACCCGAAAGTTTATAATATGGAAACTATCACTTAAAATCTCCCTAGAGCTTGAACAATTTCCGAAAAGTTTTTCAAGGTGCAATTTTCTTTACAAAATTTGCAACTGAGAAAAAAATACTTACTGACAATGATACGTGCTGTTGAATAGTTAACCCAAAAGCTCACAAAACAATAGGGCGCAACTAAGTAGAGTTTCACGCCACAGATTAATAAATAAGTTCAAACTTCACATGGATGATGGAGGTCGAATCATAACTTCATATACAAGCGACAAGTGCTATAATCAGTAGGTAAGCTTGAACGACGTCACGGACATCTTCTGAAGATTGTCATATTTACGGTTTCAAAACATTAGTCAAACAGATTAATTCCCCTTATTTTAATCAATTGTATCTAGAGGCCAAATATCATATAAGCTCATTATTAAACAGACAAATAAATATCATTATGATAATTGTTATACAAAACGCTCCAGAAATAATAAACAGTGATTGTGTGTTGTTGAAAAAACGAACGCATGGGCTCATTTTCATAATATATGTTTACTCTACCATCAGCAAGGGTATACAATTCTAAGACTCTGTGCCAAATCTCAGGTTTGGCGATCGCCAAGCGTCGCGCGTCGCTTCAGTTATTACTCGTTTAGTCGACATCTGACTACAGCAGCAGTGTTACGTTTGCTAATTCTTATACACGTCTTATCGAATTCTAAACAGTATTGTGATTGTGAAAAAGTACGTTTTGAACGTGCTTGGACCAGAAACCCGAAAAACAAAAGCTTTAAATATTCTGTGGTTCCTGAGTGTAAAAGTACTACGATTAAAATATGATATAAATATGACAAAGAAGACTATTTCCAATAACATAGTCCCTGTGTCCAACACACATCTAGCTAAAAAAGCGCTGCAACATTTTTGACAGATTTTGGTAGAAAACGCTAGCGCTTTTCAAGCTGCAGCATCAGGAATACCCCAACAGTTATTTTTAAAAGCTTTTTTATAAACCAGCTTAAGAGCACAAGACGTCTAACAGCAAATCCCGTCCCCCGTATAAACACAAAAATTCTACAACTGATAATACAAAATAAAATATAATAAATTCGATGCTACGCACGCGACTATCTGAAGCGGAATGTTCGTCTAATTTCTGGTCATCACTTCGCTTCACTAAGTAGAGAGATTGGGCACAAATTCATAAGAGGTGATGTCACAGCGTAGGCTTTGCCGAGCTCTCGGTACAATGATAATTGTTTCATCGGTTGTAAGAGAACGACTTGTCCTATCGAAATTAAATTTTCAGAATCATATTATTATTATGAGTACTTTGTTCTACGGAATTTGAAGCCGATTTAAAATTTTTGGTAAATGAGCCCATTGAATAAATTCTTTGTAGCGCACCACACTGGCGACGATGATTTTCAGCTTTAGCCGCACTATGGGGGTAAGTGTTGCTGCAATAGTATTTTTTAAGCCAGAGCAGTGAGGATGAGATATGAGAAATAATTTTCGCACTAAAAGCGGAGAAATCAGAAAGAGTATCCCCGGCTTTATCCCAAAAAATGCTTCGAAAGCATCAAATCTCAACTGTTATTTCTCGTGAACAGGTCTATATTTCAAAAATTATTAAATATTCAAAAATAACACCACTTTTTAAAAAGGTGCGCCAAATCTGTGTAAAAACTACCGGCCTATTGCCGTTCAGTCTCAAATCGATAAGGTTTTCGAACGAGCGTTCTGAAATTTGCTGCTAGAATTTCTGATTAATAAGTGAATACCAGCATGGTTTTATAACGAACAAAAGTAGAGAAACTGCCATATACGAAAGAATAAAATATATTCAGGAAACGATATGAAATTCTATTGCATAAGTTGGAAAGGTTTGGTGTTCGTGGCTTAGCCCAGAAATAGATCGAGTCTTACTTATCAAATCGCTCACAGGTTACAAGATTGAAAGATAATAACACAAGAGCCCTCAGTAAATTAAGTGGGTATACCCAAGGTTTTTTGGATCTAGTTTTCAAGCTTCTTTTTTGATCACTCTGTATAAATTATTATCAAAACATTATAAGAATACTGATAAAGTAGATCTTCTGCTAGAAGAAAATCAACCAACATTAAATATTAAAGGCTTCCTCATAGGAAAGATTGATAATTATGTTTTGGACTGTAAACTTAATTTTTGACATATAAAATTTGAAATACGTCAAAAACGGTTAGACTTAGGTATAGTATATTATGCATAAAATATTTTCAAAATTATACAAGAAATTTGAAAATGCGGTAATACACAGAATATTCCTTTAGAATAAACAATAATATGGCATCTTTTTCCGGTATAACCGAAAATGCTACTGACATTAAAATACTTTAGGCGCATGTCACCCAGTGACTTTGGTATGTCACCGAATTTTCATACAGTTTGTAGTTATCGTTTGCCCACAATCGATCGATTTCTTTTCCGGAGAACCACTCTGTGCGTATTTTAGAGCAATCAGACGCATTCTTATATCAAAAATATTGTATAAGGAAATACCAAAGTGATGTTTCATAAATCTCTCCGCTGGCCCTACTTATTTTGCTGTCTTCAATTTGTTTTAGTTCTTTACGATATGAACTGTCTTTAATTTTTCAACCAACTTATTGTAGGCATTTAACTTCAAAGGTTAATATTAATACTGGTTGCTCAGTATGTCATATAAATAGGGTAGTGACTTATATATGATTCAATAAATTCTTCAATGAAGTCGTGTGACCACGTTGTCATATCAGCGATTTTTAGGTTACTTACAATACTCTTTACTCTCTACACAAATTATTTCTTCTCAACCGCTTCCTGTTCACATAAACTCTCGGCCTGTACTCCCGTATCACACTTACACGTTCCGACTTAAAAGCGAAAAGCATAACCGGAAGGTAATTTTTCAAGGTCTGGCAGATTTTCGAGAAGCCGAGAGTTCAGGCCTCGCCTTCCGGACCATATGACCATAAACGTACGGTTTGCCTTCGGGTTTGCAAATCGAAAGGCCTGCCTTCCGGTAAACAGCATCGTGTATGGGGACCTTATTTACAGTACCTACTGGATTTCTGGGAAATAAACTAATTATTAGTGTGATTATTTTTATTCCTTATTAGAGCTATAGTAACAAAATATCGTATCAGATAATATTCCCAATTGGTCCATAATTACATATTACCACCCACATGGATGTACAATCCTTCTTAAATTGAGAGTATGTGAGTAGAGTGTGGAAAATATGAAATTCCATTTACGGAGAATCTGTTCGCCTTCAGGGGTTTATTCTTGAGAATTTTGCAGAGCACTCTGGGACTCCCTGGCAGGTAGGCAATGGCATTGCCCAATTTTCCTTGATATAAAGTGATACCGCTGGGAGTGACTTGAAACATTGCAGATATATTCTTGTAAAAGGCATTACATGCGTTATCTCTTACTATTGAAAATTGAAAGTAATCTTCATGATGCATGTTTTTCCAATAGTAGGAAGTTATTGTAGCAGATTTGGTTTTATATGAGTCTTTCAAAGTCCTTGGAGGACCTGGAAGTCATAATATTATCAGCAGCATGTGTGTATCCAGTGATCGAGGGATAAGTGATCCAAAAAAACTCATTCGAAGTTGTCATATAAATTTTATAACATCTCATGGTATGTCTTTATTTAAATCATCTAAAATTTCATAAATTTTGAAGAGTGGCACAAAATTGATCGAAAAACGTTTGGGCGAATTGTAGAATTAATATAAATTACATTTATTGGTCGATTAAATTTGTTCCAGAGCACAATCAATCTAAGTAAACTTGATCAAAATACATTTTTATCAAAAATGCATTCAAACGAATACTTATACATATGATCTAATCAAAAGTTGGTCAGTTCTGCATTTGATCGAATAAAAACCGATAAAGTATTCATTACGCAATGTTCTAATTATATTTTAAGGCGGCAAAAACTTTATCGAAAAACTATTGACTGATTTTGAAACTGATCGAAATTATATTTGAACGAAAGTAAAATCGATCGAAATACATTTTAACGAAAATATATTTAATCGAATACAAAAATTGATCAGATCTGCATTTGATCAAATAACAACCAAGAAAGCATTCATTACACAATTTTCTAATTATATTTGAATATTTAAGGCGAATATATTTTAGTAAACTAAAAAATTTCGTATATTATAACTTATTTTTCTAAAATATTCTACGAAGAATCAATCTTTATTCTCAAATTTATCGGAGAAGCATTTGTAGATGCTTATTAGGACTTTTGTATTTTTACGACTATTACTATTTATCTGCTGAGAAAGCTTCATATCTTGAATAACTTGTTCTATATCAATAATTTCCATAATGTTGGATGATGGTTCATTAAATATATGTGCCAACCCTCCACAAACATAGTATTTAATATAATTAGTAGTTATTAGTACATTCCATTCACTGTTCTTGAATAGCAATTCCAAAGCTTCGGTTCAGAAATAGGTTTCTCTGAACCTTCTTTGAAATAATACCGATTCAAGTATTCTTTAGTGGATGTGTTTTACTTGATGCTTCCAGCTTCACCTAGGTCAGTAACCTCGTTAGAAGTGAGTTATCTTGGTGTAGAGTATCACCTGATGTAGCTGCCATATTTATTCAAATTATCAGCTCTGTAAAGCAGGCCACTCACTAACGAATATGCTCAGGAACATGCGCGGCAACATGTTCGTCAACATATTTCAAATTTGCCACACACTTGTCGATTTTCCGATGAGCTTCAGTTGAAAATCTTAGTACGTCGAACGAATGTGCTATCATTATAAATATTAATACATAATACAATTAAGCCAGCGCTTTTATGAAAGAAACAAAAAATAGCTAGAACATTACGATTATTTGGTCTTTCCCGTCAACCAGCAACTTACGAACATATTGGTGATATTGCCCACACACAAGTGAGCTTGTTGCTGCGAGCCATGTTGCCGAGCATATTCGCTAGTAAGTGGCCTGCTTTAAGCTCTAGCAGTGACAATTTAGCGGAAACAATCGAAACCGGCATGGCAATTTGTTGCTATGACCCGATTTTTTGCTCGAATCAGTTTTGATAAAAGCAAGGTAATGCTATCTTAAGTGAACTCACTGTTTTTTTTAAATATTAACCCCACCTGAGTTTGTTGCTAATTTGTTGCTGGAAGATAGTATAAGGAAAATTAAAAAATATATATTTAAAAGAAAATCGCACTCTTCAGTGTTTCATTCTAATACAACGCTAATCCAAAACTCAAAAAAATGATAAATAGTTAGGCTATCCACTGAAATCAAGATTTGTTATTGACGCTACCAGAATAACTCTACTTTCTCTCATAATTTCCAGCATAAATTTTGTGGCGCATTAGATAAGTATTTCATCATTTAAAACTGGTTCTGAGCCACTTCAAGTCTGGTCGGATTTCCCTATATATTATGAATATCCATACATAATTGATTATTATACTTAGTAACAGCTCTGCCAGAGAGTACCTATATATACCAGAGAACAGAGACGTATAAATACGCTCCATGCTCGTGCATAATTCCAGTGATGGATCCCATTGTCCGACATTGTCGTTCCACGTCGAAGAAATAGTTTGATCTTACTTGAAAGAGATAATATAATTTATCAGTATATTGGATCACACTTGGAGCTGGAACTTAAAAGGCGGTGAAATGTCTGCGATCTAAGTACGAATTCAAAATTTAAAGTCTTTAGACCGTTGGGGCCTGAGGAATCGCTGCGGCGTCCATCGATACAAGAACCAAAAGTAATAAAAACTATTTAAAAATATAGCGAGGACACTTTTGCTTTTTATCATCATAAATTAAGGGAAGTCATTTGAGATTTTTTATAGAGAATTTTTCTTTAAATAAAACTCACGTACCGTCTCATCGACTCATACTCATGAGATAACTAAATTATTTCAGGACATAGAGGTTATAATAATAGTTTTTTTAAAGGTGACTTGCTCTTGAGTGTTTCCTAAATAACTCAGCTTATAATTGGTATCTGTCCGTGGCATCATAACTCCAAGACGGATGAACAGATTTTGATTTAAATAATTTTTTATGCAAGTAGTTTTTTTGTCTGTGGCATAGTTTCTCCCGAACGGATAAACAAATTTTGATAATGTTTTTTTCTCGTTGGAAAACCACTAATTAAGTATCTTTTTTATTAATATTCTGATTGAATTTACATGGAATCCTATTGGAAGCTGTTCAACAATGTAAATACCTAATACTTCGGATAGGATCGTGTCAACCGTTATACATATTGGAAGTTGCTCATGCGAATATAGGAGTGGCAAAAAGTTGACCATAAAAAAAATTGTGAGAGAGAATCCTACGCAACCCATTTGCATTTTTCATTTTCCATCAATTTTTGTCATCGTGTGTGTAAATTTTTCTCTGCCAATTTCGTACATATGCAATGCCTGCTTCGAGAGAAAAAATGTATATAGGTATAGTATGATAATTTTTTTCATTCCACTTTTTGTAATATTATCTGCGGGTAGTTGTTAGATATTGATTGAGTTCTTTTGTTAGCAATTTATTACTTGTCTTAAAGTAAGGAAGACATACAATGTGGTGTCGCTATTTCTAAAAGCTTTTAATAAAGTTTCTATTTTGCGGGTTTCGTCACTTAAAATATGATGTTGCATGCGGCATCCGAGACACTTTGTACTCTCAAGACTATTTTTGATGAAAAATATTTTAAATTTACGTTCAAACTTTAGAACACTTCTCTTGCCATAAGAACAAAATGTTTCTGAAAAGAAAAGAGTCTGTTATCTATTCTTATCTTCAAGTAATATTTTATCTAAATTCTATTTTTGACCGACTTCAAAAAAAGGAGAAGGTATACAATTCGGTTGTAAGATTGCTTTTTTCTGCTCAACAACAACTCGAAAGAAGGAGGACGGAGTATACGATAATTTGAATGTTGCTTCGAAATGAATTCATAATGTCACTTAATCGATGTGTTCTCTTCTTTAATTTTACCGTCTCAAATTATACAAATTTTGGAAAAATTCATCCCCGCCTTCCTTTTCAGCGGCAGTTTTTTGGGGAAAGGAAATGCTGGATTTTAAATTTGTTTAATATGGGATCGTTTCTTAACTCTCTTCTTTCAAATAGAAAAATATCAACATATGAGTACGGTTACTATACGAAGTGCGCATACGTACGAGAAAAAGCACGTTCGAGTTGTTTACCGACGCCGTTGAGAAGTCGGTCAAAAAACCGTATAGAGGGTAGCCCAGGATATATTTTTTTATAAAGAAACCCTTTTTTATTAATTTTTTTAAATCTTGCTTCGAATTTATATTTTATGTGCCACATCCTATACCTAAGCATGATACTTATCGAAGAAAATACGATTCAACATATATTTCTGCGGATTTATTTCTAAATCGATCAAAACATTCAAGTTTTTGTATGTGGTCTTCTGGTTCTGGTATTTTTGAATGTTGATTTGCAATTTTAGAGTTTAAAATTGGTTCTATTGATATTAGACCAGGCCCTAGCCACTGCGCTATACTACGGCTCTGACTCACTGTTATGGAAATAAATATTTTTTACAAAAAATTGGACCGACGTTATAGTTGATGCACTGAAAAGTATAAAATAATATTACTTCTATTGGTGATGGTTCTTTTGAAGTTGTGCAGTTGCAGTTAGATTGATAGCTTTTGGCACCAACTTCACAAGTACCATCACCAATAGAAGTAATATTATTTTATACTTTTCAGTTTCAACTATAACGTCGGTCCAATTTTTTGTAAAAAATATTTATTTCACACTTTTGAGTGTAACATTAGTCCCGAAAATCGTTGAACGTTCACTATACCATATCAATAAAGATAATACTTATCCTATTACCCACGTATATTCCTTGCTGGTAGTGGTTATTATTGAGATCTCAGAACATCGCGGTGGAAATACGCTTGAATATTTTAGTTGTTACCATTTAACACCGATTTAACTCGAAAACCGTAATTCTAAGGAAAAAATGTTCATTATAAATGTTGCTACAAATAATTATATCTTTCATGTAGTATCGAAAAATTTTCAATTTTCGAAAGAAATTGTCCTCTCCACATAGCAAAAATACATATTTAACATGCGTCTATCTCGAAAACCGTAACACTTTTGAAAAAATGTTCAATGTTTCCGGATATTGTCCTATCTTTAATTATACCAACTCAGATTTTCGATTTTCGAGAAAATTCGCCCCCACCACCCCTTCGGGGGCGGTTTTCGGAGGGAAGGAGATTTCGGATTTGCGTTTTTATGAATATGGGACCATTTCTCAATCCCCTTCTTTCAAATGAATCCAAAATCATCAAAATCGGAGATCGTCTACTATATAAAAGGCGCGCACGAACCAAAAAAAATAAAGCAGACAGTCGAATTGTATACCTCCTCCGTTCGGGGTTCGTCGGTCAAAAAGAAAAAACCTCGATGCGACAAGAAATATCTTCCAGAGGCAACGAGTGTTATAGGTATGCGTCGGGGGGCTTCGAGAAGCTTCTCGACTTCTAATTCGATAGATCTAATCTCTTGAACAAACTGTAAGAAACATTGTACCCCGATAATAACCGCAATGGTTGAAAAAAAAATATTGACGAACCACGTGTCATATTTTAAAGATTCACAGCAGTATTCATATTCAAACTTAGTTGGGTACTAATTTAGTTGTTTTTTTCTAGAGAACGATCTCAAGCTTCAGCGAGTATTTCAGTAAATTTAGAATGAAAAATCTAATTCAATTTTTCACATCTCCTTTCATCCATTAATTTGATAAAATTCACAAAGTATCTCGGCAGAGGTTGTATAGCAATGTGAAACATACACAGAACATGATTATGTCAAACGATACAGTGAGCATATCTAGGAATGGCACAAGCGATAAATAAACCATTAAAAAAAGATCCTACGTAACTATTTGCATATTTTATGCACTTTATCTTTGTCTCCGTATATTTAGTTTCGTGACATTTGCAAAAATATAATTCCAGTTTGGGGGGAAATTATGTATATAGATAAATTGAATTTTATGTAGATATTATTTTAATATCAATTTAAAATTACAAGAGAGTGAGGAGGGCATATGTAGTGCTGTCGCTATTTTTAAAAGCTTTTTTTTAATTTTCCATGCTTTGACTCTCTTTCGCCTTGAATAGACTCATGCATCTGAACCACTTATCTTCTCAGGATCAAATTTAAACTGAGTATCAAATAAAATTGAATTTTGGATTACAAAGTAATAGATAATATTTTCACAGGCATCGAGACCAGAAAGCATGAGACTCATGAGACGGAAGGTGTATTTATAAAAGAACTGTTCTTATACAAAGCATATTGTATGTAAATAAGGGCTGACTGGAAAAAACGTATCCGATCGATTAAAAAGATAGAATCTTTTGGGACGTTTAGTTTTCATAGCGAAGGAAAATCCTGAGGTGCTTGGTCAGATTTTGTTCATTTTTTGACCGACGAACGCAAACGGCGGAGATATATAATTCGAATGTGTGCTTTTTGGTTTTTGCGCGCGCTGTAATAGTAAACGTACTCCGGATTTGTTGATTTTCGATTTATTTGAAAAAGGAGACTTGAGAAATGGTCCCATATTCATGATAACTCAAATGCGAAATCTCCTTCCCTACGAAAACCGCTCCCGAATAAGGTGGCTGGGGCAATTTTTCTCGAAAATCGAAAATCCTAGACGGCAGAAGTAAAGATAAGAGAATATCCGAGAACGTATGAATTCAACATTTTTTCAAAAAAGCTACGGTTTTCGAGTATCAGCGATGTTAAAATTTGAAATATCTGTATTAACGCTATGTGGAAGGGGCAATTTCTTTCAAAAATTGAGAATCTGAGAATGCCAAATTATTTCCAACAAAATTTTCTTACAACATTTTTTTCATAAATTTACGGTTTTCGAGTTACAGCAGTGGTAGGTAAGTTTGAAATATGTGTACATAACTATTTCCGACGCGATGTATTGAAATTTCCAAATAATGCTCGTAACAAGTACAAGCAAAGAATATACATGGGTAATGGCAAAGGTATAAGTGAAGGTTCAATACTTTTCTTGACTAAAGTTACATTCAAAAGTGTGAAATAAATATTTTTCACAAAAAATTGGCCCAAAAATACAAAATAATATTTATTGTATTCGTGCTGGTACTTGTGAAATTTGTGCCAAAAAATTTAAATCTAACTACAACAGCAAAACTTCAAAAGCACCAGAATCAATATAATTAATATTATGTTATGTTAACAACATGGAAGCTCAATATGAAATTAGTAATAATTATATATTTTCTAGGATTGGTAACTTAGACCTTGATTTTGAAAATTAATAAGGATATTTATAAGAAATAAGCAAGAAAACTAAAAAAAGAAAATGTTCAGTCACGTCGAACCTTGCTACTGAACGTATTATCCACCTACCCTAGCCGATGAGACATCCTGACATCGATAAACTTATTATCAATCGCAGATTTTTAATGTAAATTGAACATACGTGGTGATAAAAATCTATTTGCAAAAGAAAGTGATAGTTTATTTTAGATTCATAGATAATCAAATAATGATACACAATTTTATTGATGTATCTTGAAAATGAATAATGAGAAATTTACCTTTTCGCTGGCTATAGGCCATCGGATTTTTTATATTTATTATGAATTCTTTACTTCAACAATTTTTAATCAGCAACCACACCAATAAGGCAACAGCCTAAAATTATTATTTTGTAATATTTACTGAATAGAAAGTAGGTAAATATATTTGTGTGCCCTGTTAATTTTGTCTCGATACTTTGGCACCACAATATATTTTTTTGGTCCAGTACTGTACCTGTTAAGTAACAGTATCAAATTGTGACTAAATTAAAGTCTAAAAATGTTTGTATCAGAAGAACAGTTTTTTTTTCAATTTCTCAAACTATCTTAATCGGTGTTCTTCAAGGGTATTCAAATCAACAACCCAAATACATTATTATTTTCTTCATAGGAAATACTAAGTTTTAAGAGCACCTCATTTCCGACTGTTACTCTGTTGGTATGGTTGTAGAACAAAAAGTATTTTGTTGAAACTCTTGAAAACTCTTCCCATGCAACTCATGATTTTTCTGATGTTGCTCGTTCAGTCATGTTTTTTTGGAGTTAACTCTTTCCCTAAGAATGTCATTTTTGCAAAGGAGTTCAAAAGTACATGTCATCCTCGTCTTAGTACTTGTGTGAATGCTAATATATATTTTTCAACCTAGTTGCGAAAGTGGACCTTTCGCGGAGGAATTTTTTTTTATTTTTCACAATTTCACATTCACATCAAAGTAGTTTGTGTCTGAATCATATATATGTATAGCTTACCCATATGTGTAGACATGTCTGTAATCTATCGAACGTTGTAAAGCCGCGGCTACACATTACACGCCACTTGGCAAGTGCCAATCACATGTCAAAGTACTTATCTATGGTATAAGTGTGGACTATACAAAATATTTGGCAAATATCGATGCATGCTTATCTCTTTCAGTCTAGTGGTACTCTGGTCTTTTGATGTAAACCGCTGGCAAGTAGCGCGTAATG